>CM038039.1:52062249-53528499 GCA_021397845.1 Areca catechu | reverse complement strand
TAGGATTGAAAATAAATGTAGACTTATGTAAATTCATAAGCTGACCAGAAATACCACAGTAGGCCTCAACAATAATAGTGAAAAATCTTATATTTTGGAATGAAGCCCATCCATAAAAAAATAATAATCTACAAAAGGAAAATACAAATGGCTGGGCTCCATAGGCAGGCCAATAGGGCTCCAATATTAATCCCTGAATCGCAGTTCTCCGGTGCACAAAATAAACGGGTAAAAGAATAAAATAAATAAATAAATAAGGACAATCTTAGCGCCGCAGTCCAACCGTCGAGCGAAAATACTCAATTAGTGCATCGACGACGAGTCCAAAATGGTCCCCCGGCTTGGCGGCAGCGGGCTCGCCGTCCCCGTCGAGGTCATTCCCTTCTGCTAGGGTCACACCCTCGGCCGCCTCCGAAGCCTCTTCGACGGCGAGCCCGGCTTCGATGCCAAGCTCCGACGTGCCGCTCCCGCCGTCGCTGGTGACGGTAGGAAAGACGAGCCCTTTGTGACGGACAATGGGAATTTCATTGTGGATTTATTTTTCGAGAATGGGATCCATGGCGATCTGGATCTGATCAGCGACAAGATGCTGAGGATCACGGGGGTGGTCGAGCACGGGATGTTTCTTGGCATTGCGTCGTCGGTTGTCATCGCCGGCAAGGACGGGGTGACGGTGTTGGACAAGGGTAGTGTAATTTGATTGCACAAGTTCGAAGAAAGATTCGATTTTTAGTTAGACTAGATTATATGTTGGCCTTCAAAAGGAACCAAGAATTGTTTCCCTTTTGAAGTGGTGGAGAATGTTCTTGTATTTGGGACATTTCATTCCAGGCAAGGAAGAAAGTTAAAACTTTCATGGAATTTTCCACGAATGCGTTGTCGGCAATTCAACACAATGGTCATATAGTGAAATGAAATGGGGTGCGATTCCATTGAGATTATCTTATATGGAACTAAATGCCTCGCAAAAAATGTCGTTACTTTTCATCATAATTTTAATGGTTAGAAAGTTATATGCTATGAAGCGCTTCATTTTATTTCTGATTGTAATTTGTGAATTATTTATTCTGAAATGGAACATCAGTTGCAGCAATATCATCTGCCTGGAAGCATACCACTGACTACAATTGGATTGTAGTGGTGGCACTCGATACAGCGAGGACGAAGCAGCTGCGGTGCTGATATCTGGTGATGATATCATATGCTGTGGTGGTGGTATCATCATCTGGTTTCTGAAGGATGAACCATCTGAATTCCCAGACTTCGATGATGTAGATGCCGACGCCATCCAATGACAGTAGAATGGATGAACCAAGGAGCCGCGCTGCTCCGAATCAAACATCGGCGTCGACGTAGTCCTATAAAGCCGGTACGAGGCCAACGGTTCCGGTTGGAGAAGACCGCTCGGCTCGAGGCTGGCCTGGGGAATTAGCTCCATGCAGTCGCTCGGGAGATCATCGTAGCCCATGAATGATGGCAAATATGTTATCCTCGATGTCTTCGTTATTTGGAGAATGAGATGTCGATCCTCCTTCCTCTTCATCTACTCGAAGCTCGCCATCCCTGGACTTATTTGAGGTCGGTTTTAAATATATTTCACACAAAGCTAGAGCACCAAGCTGCAACAAAAGAAAAAATTTATGATTTCATGTTAATTTTTTTCTTAAAAATAAACTATGATGTCTAAAATGGTGTTTAAAATAAATCATTTATCATAAACACAAAGCATGCAACTAATTTAGTTTTACTGATTAAAGAGGCTAGCCAGGGTGTTTAAAATATTAAGTTATTGATTTTTTTTTTTTTTTTAATCAACAAGGTATATCATAAGGTACGATGCAGAGTCTTGCAGAACTCATACAATACAGTTGAAACCTCAAGTATTAAGAAATATATATAAAGCATGAAAAAAAGATAGCGAACCAGAACCACATCCATCCCCTGATATTCCCTCCTGCATAGTATTTAAAATGACAGTCCATAAGCACAGCAGCATGTCGATCACAACATGAGAGAACATCCAACAAATATGAAGAAGGACGAGATCATATATCTTGAATAGCAAAACATAGAAGCAATACACCACCAAGTAATATGAGAGGGAAGAAAAGTCGATCAGTATACAAGACCCCAGCTTACAGCGCATAGCACAATGATATAGAGTAGTTAATCCTGTAGCATAGAATGACATGGCTATTCTATGCCCATGCAGCATTAGTATTGGCTAGAGAATTATAAAGTTGAACCACAGCAAAATATTAGCATGATGAATGTCCCATTATGCAATGGTAAGAGCAATAAAGCACGGCATGTTGGAGAAGCAATTAGGAGCATAAGATAATCGGCAATAAGAAGACGGCAGCAGTTGTAGGAGAGGCCGCATAAGACAAACATAAAGTTCTGTAAAGATGAAATTCTAAAGCACCGCACAGTATATAAGCTACGCTGAAGAGCTACACTACTGGAACATGCAAACAGAGGTAAAGAGAGAAGCAATACTAAGGATTAAAACGAATAAAATTTTGAACCAAAAATTTCTCATTATCTTTTCTTCTTCGATTATTTTAATTAACAAAATAAAAAAATATTATTTTCTCATTCATATGCAAAGCATTATTCCAGAAGTTCTACTGATTCATGATCTTAGAATAGAAATATTTTATCATAATGACATGAATCCTGGTGCATTCATATAAACATAAACATTTCCTGAACATAGATACACCTTTAAATTTTTTTAAATAAACACCATCTAATCTTCGTAGAAAGTGTTGCATGAAGGCTTTCAATTGATGTACCTTATCTTTATTTTGGTCCGTAGGAAACCAGAATTCATTAATAGTTTCTTTCTATATGATTCTTACATTTTCGATTGATCAAAGGGTTCTTGTCAGAGTTGTTTAAGATTGGCACCACCTTTAGAAGGATCGCGAACACCACTTCTTGGCGAGTATAATCGAGTCATCAAGATCCTTCCATCTTATCGTACAACCGCGGATCCGAAGTACCCCAAGCATGAGGGGAACCCAAAGTGTCGATCGGGACGCCTTCTACAAATACCACCGCAATATGATTCTTGCATTTTCGAGTGATCAAAGGTTTTTTTTGCAGATCTCTTTAAAATCGGTATTGCTTGTAAAAGGATCCGGAAATCCTCTTCTAGGTCAATATAATCAACTCGTCAAGATTTATTTTTTTTTTTTTTTTTTTTTTTTTTTTTGTGTAATTTGGATGCTTGGATTTCATCAATATTTATGGTATTTCTTGCATTGGCTTTCTTCTCTCTCTTTTTTGGTCGATACCGTATTAGATACTTCATATAACACTATACTTTTTCAAAGATGCAATCTTAACCTCGACTACTTTTGTGAAAAACCTTGATTTGATTTGCTGTATGAATCAAGGATGAATCAAGTTCTCGTGCATGGAGACCTTGGTTTAGGGGTTGTTCTTTTGTTTCACATTGTGTTCTTGCCGGCATAATATGTCAGGCATTAGCCTAATTGCAGGGATAGTTTAAATCGAGGCTTTGTGCTGTATACCATTTGATGTTTGTGTCAGGATATATCTAGTGTTTGATCATATGTTCTCATCCAGGTACTTCTTTAACTATCAGTAGTTATCTGGATCATCTTGATCTGTCTTTCTTGTTTATTTGACAGTCTGCTTATCAGGACCGAAGGGTGTAGCATGTCTTTATTTGCTTCAGCAGTTATTTCATAATCGTTTATCCTTCGAGGCATGTGGCTGATGGATTTCCAATACCTTATGGCATTGATATAGTAATTTATTGTATCTGATCATTTTATGTATTTTTCTTTTGTATGTGTGGATTGATTATAAAGTTGTTGTGATATTTTTGACATCTGTTGGTATCTCTGTTTTAGGTTATCTTACATGCTAACTGCTACTTCATAGGCACATTTAATTCACCATGCTTTTTTTAAATATAGAAAAGGACAAAGATGTTAAAAATAATAATAAAAATAGCAGAAGATATATCAAGTGTATCCAAAGATATAAACGGGTATGTTTTATAAATTGCTGCTTTAAGATTCTGCCTGTCAAAGATTCTGTCCGAAAAAAACCATTATCTTTTAAGGGAAACTCTAATCTGAAAAGAAGATAAGTTAGCTCTTTTAAACTTTGTAGTTTTTAGTTCTTTATTGCTGTTACAGCGGTAACCAACCCATTCAGTCCTGACAAAACGGTGGATCCACTTGAGGAGATCAGTCTCTGTGAAGGTCAGGTCGGCAGCTCGGCCAGCCCACTTCAACCAGGTCAGGTCAGCAGATCGGCCAGCCCACTTCGATCAAGCCAGGTCGGCAACTTGGCCAGCGCTCTCGGGCTTCGCCCAGCCCAAGTCAGCTCATGACCGCGCCAGGCTCACATTGTGCCCAGGTCAGCTCGCGCCCAGATTCACGCCTGTGGCACGCCCGCGCCACCGGACCGAGCCCTTGCCAGGGTCATGCCCGCGGCACAGGCCCGCATCAATCCACCCCTCCGCCCACTCCGGTCGTGTGTCACCCACGGCACGCCAATGGCTGGTCCGCTCACCGTGGCCCCGTGACGGACCAGCTCGGTGCATTGGGAGACACGGGTGACTCCCACGGCGCAGCTCCGCACTGACCGCGCCCAGGCACCCTACGACGGCCACTTCCAGGTCGGCGTCCTCCCTGATGCAGAAGCTCATCTCCAGCCCGTGCAAGACGGCTCCGCTCGAAGCCCTGCGCCGTGGCTCCGGCGCCCCGGCTCCAAGGATGGTAGAATGGATGAACCAAGGAGCCGTGCTCCTCCGAAGAAACATCGGCGTTGTAGTAGTCCTATAGAGGTGATACGAGGCCGCCGGCTCCGATTGGAGAAGACCGCTTGGCTCGAGGCTGGGCCGGGGAATTAGCTCGATGCAATCGCTCGGGAGACCATCGTAGCCCATGAATGATGGCATGGGAGTCCCGGACCTTGCTGTAATGGGGCTGGGTGCTGCTGGGGAGTCTCCTGGGCATGCATTAGTAAAAGCAACCATCTCCGTCATTGCCATTGTTGCACGAAGCTGAATGTGGTTGGAGTGGATGATCGGTGATGTGGAGGGATTGCTGACATGGAGGAACCGGCAGGTGCCACGTTAAGAAAAGATATCGCGTCGACTCTTCAGCCCGGATTCCACTACCGAGCTGAGCTGAGCTCCCTCAGAACAACAAGCCGAGCTCAGTCCTCCGCTAGGTCGTGCCCGCAAGCTCGGCACGCCTAGGTCGGAGCCGACTTCTGCCCTCCAGAGCGAGACCCTCGGAGGCTAGTGCCCTGCGGTCAAGGTCGAGCTAAGCGCCCACCCACCGATGTGGAGCCTCTCCGAGCGCGTGCCTTCTAGACCGGGTCCACCCTCCGCCCTCCAGAGCGAGACCCTCGAAGGCTAGTGCGCTACGGTCGAGGTCGAGCTAAGCGCTCACCCACCGATGTGGAGCCTCTCCGAGCGCGCGCCCTCTGGATCGGGTCCGCCCTCCGCCCTCCAGAGCGAGACCCTAGGAGGCTAGTGCCCTGCGGTCGAGATCGAGCTCAGCGCTCACCTGTCGATGTGGAGCCTCTCCGAGCGCGCGCCCTCTGGACCAGGTCCACCTTTCGCCCTTCAGAGTGAGACCCTCGGAGGCTAGTGCTCTGCGGTCGAGGTCGAGTTAAGCGCTCACCCGCCGATGTAGAGCCTCTCCGAGCGCGCGCCCTCTGGACCGGGTCCGCCTTCTGCCCTCCGGAGCGAGATCCTCGAGGTTAGTGCCCTGCGGTTGAGGTCGAGCTCAGCGCTCACCCGTCGATGTGGAGCCTCTCCGAGCGCGCGCCATTTGGACCGGGCCCGCATTTCGCCCTCCTCCGCCAAGGCACCCCCGCAAGCTCGGAGCGCCTAAGTTGGAGCAAGCCCTGCCATCCCAGCTCGGCCCCAGCCCAGACGAGCTCAGCGCCACCCACCAGTCCAGGACACCTCCGAGCGCGCCCGAGGACTGCACTGAAGCGCCTTCCAGCTGTACTGACCATCTACGACCGCCAGTTACACCAGAAAGGCAAGCAGCATGTTGATCGAGATGCCACACTCCTCACCAACCACTCAAATCGCCCAAGAGAAGAAGCCAGCCAGAAGATTAACGCCTTCTGGAGCTCAGATCTCTGGCCAAGAGAACCTCGAGCCACGTATCTCCCAGTCAACAACATCCCCGAGCCCAGCTCCAGATGCCGGCTCAAGACCGAAGCTTAGATCTCCGGCTAAGAAAACTTCGAGCCAAGCACTCTCCATCTCAAACGTCTCTGAGCCCAGCTTCGAGACGCCGAGATGATGGGCCACGTAGCTCCCATCAACGCCTCGAGCCTAGCTCCAAGGTACCAAAAACCTAAGCCAAGATCTCAGGCAACCCCTGGGCCCGAGCCTAGCTCCACGTCCAGGAAGGCCTCGAGCCTAGCTCCAGGCAACCAAGACCGTAACCCCCTTCTCTGATCTCCCCACTCAGAAAGGCAAGCAGCATGTTGATCGAGATGCCACCACTCCTCACCAACCACTCAAATCGCCCAAGAGAAGAAGCCAGCCAGAAGATTAACGCCTTCTCAAGACCGGAGCTCAGATCTCTGGCCAAGATGAACCTCGAGCCCGTATCTCCCAGTCAACAACATCCCCGAGCCCAGCTCAGGATGCCGGCTCAAGACGAAGCTTAGATCTCCGGCTAAGAAAACTTCGAGCCAAGCCACTCTCCATCTCAACGTCTCTGAGCCCAGCTTCGAGACGCCAAGAGATGATGGGGCCACGTAGCTCCCATCAACGCCTCGAGCCTAGCTCCAAGGTACCAAAAACCTAAGCCAAGATCTCAGGCAACCCCTGGCCCGAGCCTAGCTCCACGTCCAGGAAGGCTCGAGCCTAGCTCCAAGGCAACCAAGACCGGTAACCCCTTCTCTGTCTCCCCACTCGAAAAGAAGATGAGAGGGGAAGGAAAGAAAGAGAACAAAGGGGGAAGCCCGGCAACCCCTTCTCTGATCTCCCCACTCGAAAACAAGACGAGAGGGAAGGAAAGAAAGAGCATATAAAGATGGGCGCACAACCAGATCCTCTTCTCTGATCTCCACTCTAAAAAAAAAAAGAGAGAGAAAGAAGAAGAAAAGAAAGAAAGAAGAGAGGGGAATGAAAGAAAGAGAGAACGAGAGGAAAATACAGCATCATCGAAGCTACCACTTTCCCCTCCCAAGACCGGAGCTCAGATCCTGGCCAAGAGAACCTTGAGCCACGCAGCTCTCAGTCACCAACGTCCCAAGCCCAGCTCCAGGACGCCCTCTCAAGATCGGAGCTCAGATCTCCGACCAAAGAACTTCGAGCCACGCAGCTCTCAGTCACCAACGTCCCCGAGCCCAGCTCCAGCATGCCCTCTCAAGACCAGAGCTCAGATCTCCAACCAAGAGAACCTCGAGCCACGCAGCTCTCAGTCACCAACGTCCTCGAGCCCAGCTCCAGGATGCCCTCTCAAGACCGGAGCTCCGATCTCCGGCCAAGAGAACTTTGAGCCACGCAGCTCTCAGTCACCAACGTCCCCGAGCCCAGCTCCAGGACGCCCTCTCAAGACCGGAGCTCGGATCTCCAGCCAAGAGAACTTCGAGCCACGCAACTCTCAGTCACCAACGTCCTCGAGCCCAGCTCCAGGACGCCTTCTCAAGACCAGAGCTCAGATCTTCGGCCAAGAGAACTTCGAGCCAGCAGCTCTCAATCACCAACGTCCCCGAGCCCAGCTCTAGGACGCCCTCTCAAGACCGGAGCTCAGATCTCGGCCAAGAGAACCTCGAGCCACGCAACTCTCAGTCACCAACGTCCTTGAGCCCAGCTGCAGGATGCCCACTCAAGACCGGAGCTCAGATTTCCGGCCAAGAGAACTTCGAGCCACGCAGCTCTCAGTCACCAACGTCCCCGAGCCCAGCTCCAGGATGCCCACTCAAGACCGTAGCTCAGATCTTCGGTCAAGAGAACTTCGAGCCACGCAGCTCTCAGTCATCAACGTCCCCGAGCCCAGCTCCAGGATGCCAACCCAAGACTGGAGTTCAGATCCCCGGCCAAGGGACCCCCGAGCCACATGGCTCTCAGTCAAAAACACCTTCTTGCCCCGTAGCTCTCAAGTGTTACAACTTCACCCCAAGAAAGGTGAAGCCCTCTCTCTGATTCCCATGCAAAAAAAAAAGAAAGAAGAGAAAAGAAAAAAGGGAGTGAAATAAAGAGAGAAAAAAGGGGAAGAACCAGGCAAAGAGAACATATGACAAAAATTTTCATTAATTAAACACAAGTTACAAGTATTTCTGGGCTCCCAACATGCCGGGTGACCCTGACTGAATACAAGAAACAAAAGCACAAAATGAAGCAAGGAAGAAAAGGGTCACTCCACGCCGGCCGGCTTCTCTGCTGGATTTTGAGGCCGAGAAGATTCCGGTTGGGCTGCCCTAACTCCGGAAGGGTCACCCGTAGCTGGCGTCAAAGGTCCTGGACCCACGGCTCCTGCGACGACCTCCTTGTCAGCCTCGCCTCCGAGGCCGAAGGGTACCTGAGGCAGCTACGGTCCTTGTCAGGAATAAGCGCCTCAACTCGGCCATACAGGTACATGAAACCCTTATAGAAGGAGTCCGATGCCATCTGCTGGATTTCAACGACGAAGTCCTCCGAAGCCTTGAATCTGGCAACGGTGTCCTCAACACCCTTCGTGGCCTCAGCGGCCACCCTCCTCAACTCGGTGGCCTCCAGCCTGGCTGCCTTCGTCGAGTTGGCTGTCGTCTTTGCCGCCTTCTCAATCGCGGCAAGTTTCTCCTTCCTAGCTGCCAGCTTCGCCTGGGCAGCTTGGGCAATCTCCTTGTGCCGGTCGACCTCGGTACTGTACCAGTTCAGTTTTTTCTCGATGATGGAGAGGTCGTCGATCGCCTTCTTCGAGTGGCTCTACTCCAGGTCACGATCCATCAGGAGTCCCTTCGTTCGTCCCTCAGCATCGGCGAGCTCTTTCTCAAGGTCCTTGACCTTCGACTCAAAGACCCCGTTTGCCCCGACCTTTTCCTTCAGGTCGGCCTTTAAAGACTCGATCTCGGTGGCCTGCTGTCGCTCGAAATGCTCCCAGCTCCGGTAGCGGCCCTTGATGAAGAGGGCCTCAACGCCGATTTGAAGGAAAAGGTCGAACTGCCTCTGCCACTCCGTCAGGTATCGATCCAGGCGGGATCCACCTCGGTCGGAGTGGCCCTGCCTCTGCTCCTTCGCTAGGTGGCGCCCCCAGATGGGCCCACCTCGTCAAAGTCGAGCCAGGCTCTCCCTGCTCCCTCACCAAGTGGCATCCCTAGATGGGTCCACCTCGGCCGAGCTGGCCTCTGCCACTCCGCCAGGTGTCGATCCAGGCAGGATCTACCTCGGTCGGAGTGGCCCTGCCTCTGCTTCTTCGCCAGGTGGCACCCCTAGATGGGCCCGCCTCGTCGAAGTCGAGCCAGGCTCTCCCTGCTCCCTCGCCAGGTGGCACCCCGGATGGGTCCACCTCGACCGAGGTCGAGCTGGCCTCTGCCACTCCGCCAGGTGTCGATCCAGGCGGGATCCACCTCGGTCGGAGTGGCCCTGCCTCTGCTCCTTCGCCAGGTGGCACCCCCAGATGAGCTTGCCTTGTCGAAGTCGAGCCATGCTCTCCTTGCTCCCTCGCTAGGTGGCGCCCCCAGATAGGTCCACCTCAGTTGAGGTCGAGCTGGCCTCTGCCACTCCGCCAGGTGTCGATCCAAGCGGGATCCACCTCGGCCGGAGTGGCCCTGCCTCTGCTCCTTTGCCAGGTGGCGCCCTCAGATGGGCCCGCCTTGTCGAAGTCGAGCCATGCTCTCTTTGCTCCCTTTCCAGGTGGCGCCCCCAGATAGGTCCATCTCGGTCGAGGTCGAGCTGGTATCTGCCACTCCTCCAGGTGTCGATCCAGGCGGGATCCACCTCGGCCGGAGTGGCCCTGCCTCTGCTCCTTCGCCAAGTGGCACCCCCAGATGGGCTCGCCCTAGCAAAGTCGAGCTAAGCTCTCCTTGCTCCCTCGCCAGGTGGCACCCCCAGATGGGTCTACCTCGATCGAGGTCGAGCTAGCCTCTGCCACTCCGCTAGGTGTCGATCCAGGCAGGATCCACCTCTGCCGGAGTGGCCCTGCCTCTACTTCTTCGCCAGGAGACGCCCCCAGATGGGCCCACCTCGCCAAAGTTGAGCCATGCTCTCCCTGCTCCCTCACCAAGTGGCACCCCCAGATGGGTCCACCTCGGTCGAGGTCGAGCTGGCCTCTGTCACTTCGCCAGGTGTCAATCCGCGCGAGATCTACCTCGACCGGAGTGGCCCTGCCTCTGCTCCTTCACCAGGTGGTGCCCCCAGATAGACCTGCCTTGGCGAAGTCAAGCCAAGCTCTCCCTGCTCCCTCGCCAGGTGGCATCCCCGGATAGGTCCACCTCGGTCGAGGTCGAGCTGGCCTCTGCCACTCCGTCAGATGTCGATCCAGGTGGGATCAATCTCGGTCGGAGTGGCCCTGCCTTTGCTCCTTCGCCAGGTGGCACCCCCAGATGGGCCTACCTTGTCGAAGTCGAGCTAGGCTCTCCCTGCTCCCTCGCCAGGTGGCACCCCCAGATGGGTCCACCTCGGCCGAGATTGAGCTGGCCTCTGCCACTCCGTCAGGTGTCAATCCAGGCGGGATCCACCTCGGCCAGAGTGGCCCTGCCTTTGCTCATTCACCAGGTGGCGCCTCCAAATGGGCTCGCCTCGCCAAAGTCAAGCCAGGCTCTCCCTGCTCCCTCACCAGGAGGCACCCCCAGATGGGACCACCTCGGCCAAGGTCGAGCTGGCCTCTGCTACTCCACCAGATGTCGATCCAGGCGGGATCCACCTCGATTGGAGTGGCCCTGCTTCTGCCACTTCACCAGGTATCGACCCAAGCATGATCCACCTCGGCCGAAGTCAGCCCTTTCTGTGGAAGATGGAAGGACCGGGGGCGCGAGCCCCAAGGAAGCTTCTAAAGACGGTGCTCACAGGCGGCGCGCCCGGTAAGGTGTCCCCAGGCCTATAATGATGCGCGGAACCTCGTTGGCACCAGTTTGGAAAGGGAACCTTGTCCAAGGCACTGAACCTAGCTCCGGTAGCCCGGTATTCCAAAAAGGGAGTGCCATGGTCAACGCCTCAGACCCGAGGGTGCCTTCCCAAGGATCGGTGTCCTGCCAAATTCCCCTCTTGTGACAGTACGTCTAACGAGACTGGTTCACCACTTAACTCCCGATCGTAAGGGGGACGAGGGGGGAACGGTCGCGACCTCTAGACCCCCTGAGGGGATCGAGGCACGGACGGATGCATGGATCGACGACCTAAAAGGAAGATCAGGGACAAGAAACAAGGTAAGCAATTGTGAGGGCGAGCAATCCTACAAGAGGAAGAGGTGATCCTACGCGGAGGCTCCAGAGGAACTCACAGGACCGAGTCCAACGAGCTCGGTTGCAGGGACCAGAGCGCCCTTCCCTCATGTTCTCATTCTTCTTCTCATCTAAGATTCCTTTAAAAACGGAAACGCAGCAGGTTTCCGTCTTAGTGGATCTGTTGTACTTTACCGCTTTGTAACTTGATCGTCGGAGTGCCTCCGCCGGGATCCCCGGTCTGGGTCTCTAACCTCATTTTTGCAGGTCCGGGAGCATAGGGATTCCGCAGCACAGCGAATCCCAGTTCGGCGCCAACTCACAGCTGCAGGCCACAGCGGTATGGTCGGCAACAACTGTCTTCTTATTAGGGCTTTGCTTTGAAATGCAAGATATTTTGCTACAATTGTTAAAGTATGCTGTTGTGTCTCTGGTCAGCTTACGAATTTAGAGAAGTTCATAGCTATTTTTAACCTTAAAACGAAGATCCGATAAAACAGGCTACCTCTTCTTTTTATCCTAAGAGTTATTCTAGAGATACATATATATATATATATATATAATATTTAATCAAAATAATTGTACCTCATATATCGGTGCTCAATCGATAGGTCCGGAAAGGTTGCATAAATAATGAAACCGTCGTAACAAAACTACAATTAGAAATTTTTATTTTCATGAAGGGATGGCCATACTTTTCCATTATGTGAATATTATCTAAATTGGTACGTTTATCTCTCATGTTCTTCTATCTTGTTGCAAAATTGCAACATTAGGTAGCAGGAATAGATCTTATCAAAGATACCTTGCTTAATATTGTATTGCTTCAGTTACGACCGGAATGCACAAGCGATGTCAAATATGATTTCTTGCATAATATTCGGAGTACAATTCTGTGTCGAGATAAGCCCAGAAGTTTGCTTGATGCCAAGAGTTTAAAGAAGGATGATAGCTATCTTCGACCCATCGCTGTTCTCTCCTATAATTTCTTTTACACATCGCAGGAGTACAAACGTGCAAGCAACAAAGATCGGAAATATCCCCTTGCCCTTGGAAAAATCTACGGTACAATACTGTCCGTTCATTTACATAACAAAAGGTACCGACAAGCCGGAATTCCGTCCAGAACTGACCACCACATCCTCTTTCCTGGGAAAAAGATGTGCATATAGTAATTATAATAATATAAGTGGGACGAGCAGGAACCATCACCGGTGCAAGTAAAGAATATCATATTGTGAGGCGAATATATCTTGCATATAAGTTAGTCATTCAATAATAAAGCATGTAATTGTTGATCGGATTAGAATATAGTTGATGCACTTGGAGTAGGGTCGAAAATGGATCGGCCCAATAAATTTTGGATCGGTTTAAAAATTATATTTTAAAAATTTTGGATCGAATCCGGATATCTATTTAGTTCAAAAATTAAATAAATTTTATTTTACAGTCCTAGAATTAATCAAATATATTTAAAATTTTATCGCAATCTGAATCAATTTTAGATCGTTCGGAAATTTATTGAACCGATACTCTCCATCCCTAAACAATGAGTTTTTTTGGACCGATTCATTTCGGTCCTAACTTGAAGAGCCCGTAACCTGTCACCTAAAATATAAATTCTTATCTATCTGATGCGATATTGAAATGGATAAATATTATTTCATTCCACGGAAAGGTAGAATATGCGGTGAATCGGGTCTTTAGCGCCGCGTTAACTCCACTGCGCGGACAAAAAAACGGCTCCCCCCAACACACCCGCGACGCCCCGTTGACCTATTTCGGGACTTGCTCAACTTTCTCGGGTAGACCACCACACAGGATGCGTCCTTGACACTCAAAGTGGGGTCCATTCGGTGGTCGCAAGCAGAGAGCCCACCAATCCGGACCGTCCAAATGGTGGTCCCTGCCCAGCCAAAATTCTTCGAATCAGGTTCGGGTTGCATCTTTCGTAAGGAAGAATAATGATTCGCCTTCTTCCACGATATCAGCCGTTAGATTGTATGATATCCATTTAATTTAGAGAGACGTAGACCGATGAAAAAAAACAAAAAAAAAAAAAACGACTAATCGAATTGTACTCAATTAAGACATTAAATATTATAACAAAATAAAAAAAGAATCGAGTCCATCAGCTGAAAGATGCAAATATAGAATAGCTAATTGGCATACATACTGCTGACACGTAGGAAACATGGTATTCGTTGGGTAAGACATAACAGCAAATCCGGCCCTGCACGCTCCCAGCATCCTCTTCTGGCTCGAGGCGCCACTTCCCATAATTCACGCTGACGTCCCTTTCCCCTCTCCAATCCTCTTCTGGCTCGAGGCGCCAATCTCCATGTTCCAAACCCTGATCCCTAATCCGAACCTAAACTCCAAATCTTTCTTTACAATTTTTTTTTAAAAAAAACTCAGGCAAAAACAAGAAAGCGAACAAATTTCTACCTCTCTTTTGCTCCTCGACCTCAAGATTCCCCTTTCCACCTGCGCCGGTTTAGAATTTTTTTGGGATAAAAATTTGTTTTTGTTTTCTCCTTTCCGGTCTATAAGAATGCATGCTGTCTGCGTCGAAAACTTAGACATGGCCATCCCCTTCCCCTCTACTCCGAGAAGGCCTCCATTCCGGCATCCATGGCCCCGCTGCCGGCGGTGGAGCCGCCTGCAGCCCCGACGCAGGAGGACCAAAAGCGCATCGCCGCCCACCGGGCCGTGGAACTGCTGGAGTCCGGCATGGTCGTCGGCCTCGGCACTGGCTCCACCGCCGCCCACGCCCTCGACCGCATCGGCGAGCTCCTCCGCCGGGGCGTCCTCCACGACATAGTCGGCATCCCCACCTCCAAGAAGACGGAGGCCCACGCCGCCGCCATCGGCATCCCCCTCTCCGATCTCCACGCCCACCCCATCGTCGACCTCTCCATCGACGGCGCCGACGAGGTCGACCCGTCGCTCAACCTCGTCAAGGGCCGTGGCGGCTCCCTCCTTCGCGAGAAGATGATCGAGGGCGCCAGCCGCCGCTTCGTCGTCATCGTCGACGAGTCCAAGATGGTCCCCCGCCTTGGCGGCAGCGGGCTCGCCGTCCCCGTCGAGGTCATTCCTTTTTGCTGGGGTCACACCCTCGGCCGCCTCCGAAGCCTCTTCGACGGCGAGCCCGGCTTCGATGCCAAGCTCCGACGTGCCGCCGCCGCCGCCGCCGCCGGTGACGGTGGGAAAGACGAGCCCTTCGTGACGGACAATGGGAATTTCATTGTGGATTTATTTTTGAGAATGGGATCCATGGCGATCTGGATCTGATCAGCGACAAGATACTGAGGATCACGGGGGTGGTCGAGCACGGGATGTTTCTTGGCATTGCGTCGTCGGTTGTCATCGCCGGCAAGGACGGGGTGACGGTGTTGGACAAGGGTAGTGTAATTTGATTGCACAAGTTCGAAGAAAGATTCGATTTTTAGTTAGACTAGATTTATGTTGGCCTTCAAAAGGAACCAAGAATTGTTTCCCTTTGAAGTGGTGGAGAATGTTCTTGTATTTGGGACATTTCATTCCAGGCAAGGAAGAAAGTTAAAACTTTCATGGAATTTTCCACGAACGTGTTGTCGGCAATTCAATACAATGGTCATATAGTGAAATGAAATGGGGTGCGATTCCATTGAGATTATTTTATATGGCACTAAAATGCCTCACAAAAAATGTGGTATTGATATAGTAAGCGCTTATTGTATCCGATCATTTTATGTATTTTTCTTTGTATGTGTGGATTGATTATAAAGTTGTTGTGATATGTTTTGACATCTCTTCAGGATAGATCGTATCTCTGTTTTAGTTATCTTACATGCTAACTGCTACTTCATAGGCACATTTGATGGATTCACCATGCTTTTGTATGTGTTTTTTAAATATAGAAAAGGACAAAGATGTTAGAAAAACAAAGATGTTAAAAAAATAATAATAAAAATAGCAGAAGATATATCAAGTGTATCCAAAGATATAAACGGTATGTTTTATAAATTGCTGCTTTAAGATTCTGCCTGTCAAAGATTCTGTCCGAAAAAAACCATTATCTTCTAAGGGAAACTCTAATCTGAAAAGAAGATAAAGTTAGCTCTTTTAAAATTTGTAGTTTTTAGTTCTTTATTGCTTTTTTGCTTCTTTACTTTCACAAATTTAATTTAGTATCATATTTATTTATTATGTTTCATTTTTACAGCCATTTCTGTATAGTTAGTCTTCATTTTTTTAATAATTTTTTTTTTGTTAGTTCCTTAAAGTGCTTTTTTATTAATGTTGGTTTTATATAGTTCTTTCAAATTTTATTTATTTATTTTTATCTTTTCAAAGAAGGATGTTATATTGGCACCTTTTTAGTTGCACTAAAAGTTCCCATGTGGCAGAAGGGATTGATATGATATTGAGAGTTTGCTCAAATAAAAATGTGCTATAGATAGCACCATGTTGGTATGTGGAAATTTCTGGGTAACGACCTTGTCGCATTTTTTCCAAAAAATTCTGGTTTTATTTTCTTTTGTATTCCATTTTGCTTCAATTTTATGTTCATTTTCCGTCTTTATACTTCCTTCACAAAATCAGCATTTCTTTACTCTTTTTGTTTATCTTATTTCTTCTAGTTTTCAATGCGGTTATGGGTGTGTTCAATTTTGCATATTTATTTGGAATTTCATTTTGTTTTGTTAATCTCGTTGAAGAGAATGCTTTGGGTGCTGCTTGGTCATATAAATGAGGCTGGTTCAATTTCTGAATGCTGGTAAAATAATGACATGCAATGCTGATGTGATGGTGGTGCAAGGAAACTTTTTTGTGATTGAGTGGTGCCCACTTTTGCCCTGTTTTTTTTTTTTTTTTTGGTTCTGTTTTTGCATTTTCCATTTATCTTTCATTCTTCTGTTATAAGTTTAGCTTCTTTTTATTTCATTTTTATTATATGTTTCAATATATTCCTTTTGCAGTTTGTTTTATTGTATTTTTGTTATCTGTTTCTATATAGCCCATGTTCTTTATATTCTACTACCTGGTTATGTATATATGCTTGTTATTTCTAGCAAAATTTATTATTGGTTGATGCCAGGCCTTTGCCACGTTGACATAAGCGAACTTTTTCTGTGAACCTTCTACATGACATCTTGCTGACAGATAGAATTTCTCATTTTAGATATTGGTATTGCAATTTCGTTTTTATTCCATTTTTTCATTTTCTTGTTGTTTGCATTTTCTTTTTTGCCTTTATTTTCACCTCACAAATTCAGTTTTGCATCTTCTATTTTTTTTTTAAAAAAAAAGTTATTATCTCTTGTACTTTTTATACTCATGATGTTCATTTTTGCGCTAGTTCTGTAATCAGCTATTAATATTACACTTCTGTCTGGTAGTCGAATAATGATGTGCTCTGCGGAGGCCATGTCAGACAGAAGGGCTTCTTATGTGACAGATGGTCACTTCCTCCATTCTCCTTTTGAAAATTCTGTCCCGTGGTTGCTTTTGCATCATGTCTTGTTTCTATTTCTTGTTTATTTTTCATCCCCTTCACTTTCACAAGCTCAGCATTGTAATTATTTTTTAGTTCATTTTCCATCCTTTTCAATTTTCTTCTTATTATTTTTTAACATATTTTTAATTTTTGAAGTTTAATTTATTTTAGTAATCTGGTTCGTAATATTATGTTTATTTTGTTTTTGATGAGTGATGCTTTTAAGTTGCTGCTTAAACACAAAAAACTCCTTGTGCCCTGTGGTAGGGTGGATTGATGTGATTCCGTGGGGCTGCTGCAATTAAGAGGATCGGTCAAATAACAAAGTTACATATTAGCGACTTGTCAGCCCACGGAACTTCTTGCATGGTGCCGGCACCCTATAAAAAATTTTGTTATGGAATTTTGATTCTTTTGTTCAATTTTGTTCCTATTGTCTGTCTATTTTCAATCTTCATATAAACTTCCAGAACCTCATTTTTTTTGCATCTTGTTTTGTCGATTTATTTTCTCTTATTTCTATAATTGTTATGTTTATATTTGGTTCATTTTTTTAGCGTCTGTGTTAATGACTGATTTTATATTTGGAATTTTATGTTACCCTTTTTGTTTTTGAAAGAGGGTGGTACCATTTAGTCATGGAAGAGTTCCTCATGCCACATGGTTGAGGGAATTAGTGTGCTCTGCTGGGGCTGTTGTATTGATGAGGGGGGTCAAATAATGGCATGCCATGCCAATGCCATATCTGTCCAAGAAACCTGGGATGGAGTTTTACTGTAGCATTTTCCATGTTGGAACTCATTTTCATATTTTACATTCCATTCCAATTTGTTACCATTTTATGTTTATTTTCCTTTTTAATTTTCACACATGACTCATGAATTTAGTTTGTAATTTCTGTCAGTCGATGTTTCTTCTATCTTTATTATCTCTTTTTATCATTTTTTTTATAGATTTTTTTTTTGTCATCTAGTTTGTTATCTGGTTTTTATGTATTTGGTTTCCTATATTTGTTTAGGATTTCATTGATTGAAAGAGTAATGGTATGGGCTACTTGACCTCACGGTGGTTCGTGTGCCATGTAATGGCTGGTGCAACTATCTTTAAGATCTGCGAGTGATATAACTGGATCCATAGCATCATTTGACAACATTCAACCAACCATCGAAAGACTCAAAACACTAGGCACTTGACTGGTTTTAAAACTGGACTCTAATTGTACAAGTTCACCTATGTATCAATGTTAGGGCCATCACATGATGAACCTACCTGAAATCGGTCAAACTGACAGCTGCACGGTCAAGTTCAGCAGTAAAATTATCGGCTGATGATTTTATTTGATCTTTGTTTGCATACTCGAACTTCAGCAAGTATGAAGAAGATATGAAAGAACAGAAGATAAACTGTGTGATTTTAATGAAATAAATCTGATGACTCTCAGACAACAGGGGGTGGTGCATATATTGGAGAAAATCCCTGCCCTAGTTGTCGAAAATACTGTTGTGTTGGAGTGTAGGGTATTGAAAGGTTCTGGAAATATGCTGAGATATGGTTGGAAACCTTGATCCAATTCTCCCAGTTAGATAGCTAAACTCGTAACAGATGCAAGGGGATATGAGGTTCGTATGCTAAACATGAGCTTGATTAGTTCTGAGTGGTTTGGAAAGAAGAAAACTCACAGATAGCTGACTGGAAAGTGGTAGTGGTCAACAAGAATGGATGCTCGCAATGACAATGGATTTGGGCTTAAGATAAGTTTGCATTTTTTTTAAAAAAAACAATTTATGAAGCAGATTCTGATCTAGATTGTTAAGCTGGATATACATTGTTGACCCTTCTCTATCAACTTAAGTTTCTTTGGATTAATTGGTTAATTAACATGGCATCGAAGTTCAGATTTTCTAGGGGTCATGTGTTTGAATCCCTTTTGTTTAGTTATTCAATTACATATTTAATTACCCCTGATAAGTTTGGTAATGACTTGTCGCGTTAGCCAGCCTTGAAGGGCTAAACCATAAAGAGGGCAAGTAGAAGGTGGTGGATAGAGAATTATCAATCCAATCATCAACAGGGGATGTTGTGCAAGGGGGATGGGACTGTGGGACTGCGGCAATACATGAAACTTTCTTAGCAGTGATGGGGTTTACTGATCAGTCAACATGGTATTAAAGCCCAGATTTTCTGGTTAAGAGTTCAAATCCTCCCGATTTAGTGACTCGATTATCTATTTAATTATCCTTGGATGTTTATTATTCTGAACCTGGCCTGTCTAGACTCGGGCTCTGTGTCGACGTGCATGGTCTGAGTGGCACGGGAGAGAAGGGGTGTTATGCGTGAAATAAATTATTGTCCCTTTCTTCATCAGCTTAGGCTTTTGAAATCAATTGATTAATGAACATACTTTTTAAAAGAAATATGTTGGTTGTTATTGTATAGAGATATATAATCTTCATTTTTTTTCTCTTTGTTTAGTTTTGTGGTCTGCAGGTTGCATGTTTCGAAGATAGATGTTTGTTTGGGTTCAGCTGTTTCTATGTTCCATTCTAATTTTGGGTGTTTGCTTTTCATTTATCATATGTGAGTTTGTCGATCATATCGCTGCCTATAAAATGTGATTCTGCCATTATCTTTAATGTTCATCTCAAGTGGAAGATGTTTAAATTCAAGAACGACTTTTTGTTAAAGAATTTATCTGTGTGCATGTTTCTTATTGCTTGTAATCTTTTCCATCTCATTTATGTAGATTGACTGTTCTTATTTACTTTAACTTATCGATAATCTTATTGTTTTAACGATAATTTTTTTTTTTTTTTTTTTTTTGTCTCTTACAATTACAGACACAGGATATGTGCCAAATTTTGTAATGCAAACCATGCTGATTCCCACCAAACAGTGCCTTTGATAAGTGGTTGCTAGGTTGATGATTATTAGCTCAGGCAAACCATGGATGGTCCCATGGCATGTGGCTCTTTGGAAGGTCACTTGCATGTCTCTGGTTTTCTGGCATCATGGAGAGACAAAAGATCTTATAATTATAATTATAATCAGCTAGCAAAACACATAATATTTGAGAGTAATTAGAAAACCCACAAATGAATCTGAGACGACCATTAAAAATAGGCAGATGCGAAGTATGTGTAAATGTGGCATAAGATCGAGGAACAATAATTAATATGTGGGCGAAAGGCTTGGAAGCACGGAATATGAGCAAGTGCAGGTAAACTACATATGCCGTGCCAACCAGCTGGATACCGTAGGTGCCAGTGTTATATCATACACTCCCCATAAGCGAAGACAGCTTATAGTCTTGTGTAATTGAAAAAAGCAGTGAAATATAGCAGCCAAACCAGCACCAGAGAGAAAAATATATGGTAGCATTGTGTGAATTGGTACTCCAGTCTCTGAAAATGATGTATGTTGAAAATCCTTGCGCGATAAGATATTATTTTAGAAATGTGAGCAATGGCAACAAGGATCATCTAATGTTGAAAAGAGAAAAGAGAAATCACAGGATCTTTACCCTGAGATAATCATTAGAAGAAAGCAGTTCAAGAGCAGAAAGATGTAGAAAATAAAAACCACATGAGCATTGATTAAAGGGGGGGCTCCAAACATCTTATCACCTGATTAAACTGCCGCCACTGATACGGAAGAAAAGGCCACCTATAATCCAGATGAAAATAGAGAGTACTTAGTATCAGTATCATCATCGTTCAAAAAAAAAAAAAAACATCTCTGAGATCCATAGAAAGAATAGTAGCCAGTTCAGAGGACAGTGAGGTATTTGGGCTTTAACTCGAATTGAACCACTTTAGCTCGCGTAGCAAGATAATCAGTAGCCTTATTATCCTCACGAAAAACATGAGATATGCGAAGGGTGAGAAAGGAATGCTTCCACGAGAGAAGATATCGTGGCAAAGGATGAGGAGAGGAGTTAGCCCGGCTATGTTTAGTAAGCCAATGGATCACGGTAAAAAAAAAATTCCTTCAACCGTACCTAGAGCTTCGTTATCTGCATCTCATAGTTCGATGAGCTGTTCACAAGCTGCATCGAATAGAGTGAAGAAGATCATGCACATTGCTCGTCGAGAAGGGTTCCTTTCAATTTCCTTTGCTTCTTCTTCGTTTATGATGGGATGAGGCTATTTCGGGCAAACGAGTTGATCGTGGGAGTTGTTTATGGATCGGGCATTTCATCGAACGAGTGTCAGGCGAAGTCTATGGTATAAGCATGACCTTATCCAGAGAGGAAGCATTTAACAACGGAGGGGCTATGGACGTGTAGGCACGAGAGGGTAGTATGGATGGCTCGGTGGTGGCAGGCGAGAGGTCAGCAAGGAGAGTGGCAGCATGGAAGGAGAGCCCCGAACGATGCCGAGAAAGGGGGAGAGGGTGGAGGTGGGCATGGCCGAATATGATGGGCTCTCAAAAAGATGAATGAAGGAAGAAGCGGCGGTGAGGATGGAATCTCCAATCAGGATCACGTTTGATATTTTATTATTTGGATGGGAAGCAATACATAATTTTTTTTTTTTTTTTAAAAAAAAAAACCGCAGTTTAATTCCAAATTTTTTGGTTTAAATAATTTATACATTGAAATATAACTAATTTTACATCATTTCTTAATACCTTTCACTGCATATACTAACGTTGGCGGTGATCGTACCGTATCTCCTTCCCACCACCGTCTATTTTCATAGAAAGGAGATAATAAATGATGATTGGTATGGTGTACAGCCATATAAAAAGGAGACGGCAATTTTTGATGCATGGAATGTAGAGCAGTACTTCTCCATCATGTAATTTGCTCATTGCCCTGCACATGATCCCCGCATATCTAGCGTGGGAGGGCGCATGATAGGGAACACTATTGGATCAAATGACAAAGATATTGTTGAGAAAGAAATAATTTTTTTCGGATGAAATGAAACATTTGATTCATGTAACAGGAGAAAAATTTTTCATTCCTTAGTCGTAAAGATATGTGGCCATGAAAAAGGGATTAAATGGAACAAACAGAATTGGCCAGGTGGTAGAGTCGTGGAAACACTTGTTTATTCCATATTTTGGACCTTAGTTCCATGAAACATGAAAAAATTAAAATCTTAGATCAAATACTATATATGAATGATATGAACTGTCTAAACAAGAATTCTTGAATGACTAACACCCAAAAGGTTCGATGATAAAAGGCCAGAGCACAAAAAAGGTGGACCTGTCAACAATGCAAGCGTGGCCAACTTTAAAAAGAAGAGAAGCAAAAAAAAAAAAACTTACCTTTTTGGCGTGGAGAGAGCATGCGTCGTTCTTAAAATTTGCTCGCTGGTACTAATTTCTGTCCTGTAGTGCTTTAGTTTTCTGTCCGAAGCTGCCACCAACTCGTCATCGAGCTAACGAATCCTGACCGACTCCACTTTGTTGTAACTTTTGGTGATACGGACATGAAGCTAATGGTGCGATGTTTATTGGTACCAAGAACTTCCACTCCGATCCCTATTTGATATTTTACGTATTTGGTTTCACTCCGAGCAAAGATTATTTGACCATCCCTGGTGGATGTCATGTGCTTATCTCTTTCATGTTGTTGCACCGGTCCTTAGGAGGTTGGCCTAATATACCTAATCGTCGCCACTCAAGTTATCTTCTCCGTGTCCTTTACCTCAAGTACTTGGATTCAAGGAATCATCAAGCTTGCAAGCATCTAAACTAGATTAAAATCTATAAAGGAAAAAAAAAAAAAAAAAAAAGGAGATCGTACCCTTTCTAGCTTCGCGCGCTTGGATTGCTGATGCTTTATAATTAAGGCCATCCACTCATTCTTCTAATGATTCCAGGAGATGGTAAGACATTGATTCCATTAACCAAAGAATGGTGCTTCGCATGATAATCCATGATGAAAGGTGTGCTATTTTATGATAACCAGTTTTGTTCTGGTTGGAAGGGAAGGAATGGTTAAATGAAGCATCAGGCCTTGAAAGATGAACATTATCTTGGAATTAAAAATTAGTAGATAAAGTATTATCTTTCACTAACGTTACTCGCTAACCTCATCAACTGTCACCATCACCCAATGCCAAGACCATTAATGACCTCTTTTTGGCAGCCACGACGATCACCCTTCACCACCGACCACCCCCTGCCTGCCACGAGCCCCCAACAAAGACCCCTTCCTTGCCAACGACCCTCCTTAATCGAGGCAACGCAACTTGTGCTCGTTTTACACCGCTCCTTTAAATGCAAGCACCTCCTTCCCATTTCTACCATTCTCAACCTCTCACCATCGCTCCCCTTCTTCCCCCCTACCCCAAAAAAAAAAAAAAAAAAAAAAAAAATTGTAGACCCGTCAAAATAGAATTTTTGTGGGGGAAATGAAAAGACCGCAAAAGGAGGGCAATAGATTGCCCAAGAAGTCAAAGTAGAATATATTTGCCATGTTTAGGTCAATGTGCATGGTTCGGTGTCCCATTGGTTGCTCCTCGCGACAGAGCTGTCCAAGATGGCACGCTTGTGCGGTGTTTCAAATCAATGGCTGCACCTCGTGACAATTTTACAAGAAACGCCCTCAGCAATTATTTTGTTCGAGATGTTGTCCCGTCACTTGAGAACTACGGTTACCAGCCCAACTTTTAATAATTTACTTCAGCAGCAACAAGGAGGGTTATTATGAGTATTTTTAATTGTTGTAAGGCCATTTGAATTTAGTGTAAGAATGGGCTATGTGATTCAGTCTATAAAGCAAGGATCGAGTAGGACCTATATGTAATTTGTAGCCAATCATGGTCTCTTAGCATGTCCATGACATTAGTGGTCCTTCTTGACTCTTTCTCGATGTCCATTCGAACATCTAATCCTGATCCTGTACACGTTCTCAAGCATAATATATGCAGAATGGAAACAAATATATGTAATCAGAAATTTAACCAAACTACGTGCATGATAAAAAATTAATTTTTTTTTTTTTTTAAAAAAAAAGGCTAAATGTACGAGAACTAAATGTAAAATTACGATTGAACAATGAGCGTAAAGCTCTCGCACTTTTTGCAACCAAGGAAGTAAAAGATGCTCTTGAAAGGGGGAGCTTTATTTCTCTAGTCATATAAGCTGGCAAATTTTACTTCCCACCCCATATTCAAAGATAAAATTTTTCTACCTCTTTGCACCCTCGACCTCTTAATTGGTCATCTACCCTGGAGGTTCATCGACATCCGTTATTATTTCTCCACGAGTGATTTAGGTGTCCGTCTCTTCACCATAAATTGCTAGTTAATAGCCCAAGGAACCGATAACACTAAAATCCCACTACAACAATTCCTTTCCAACCAGTACTTATACCATTACAATGATAATGATTATTACCTGTCAATAATCGCATGGACTTGTATTATTTAATAGTAAAGCAATTTTTACTGTAAGATCGAACCATTGTCTATTGTTATAATATAAAATAATAATAATAAAAAATTAAATTAAAATAATAAAAAAAAAACTAGAAATCAATTACCATATCACCACTTTAGTTCACTGATGCTGTTATGAAAATCGATGATTAGTTGAGGAATACGTGGAGCTCCGACTGATACTATCTGTTTGATTTATTTTTTATTTTTTATATTTTGTACGAAGGGCTTATGGGCCAAAAAGATGAAAACCAGGATCCAAGGAACTGCCGGGAAAGTGCATCGGCTTGTAGGATACAATGAAAAGCAGAAGGGATAATTGGTGAACTGTAAAATAAAACTTGCTACGATGAAGTCTGGCTTGAAATACCAACCAATCAACAGCTTGATTGGCTTTTCTAAATACATGAGAAGCTAAGTTGGTCTTATGATAAGAAAGAAGCTAGGGGATGGCCGTAGGAGAATCCTCTTCTAACCATACTTAAGAAGCATGATATGCATGAAATGGTCATATTCCAAGCTCCATGAAGTTAAGCATAGGGGACTGAAGCTAATGGAATAGAGCAACCTGATGCCTGTCAGTGGATCATAATAATAGTCCCAATTAATACAACCTGTAGTTGCCAGAGAATAGTCTACAGAAGCATCGAAATTTATCTTCAAAACATCAAAAATAGAGGGCATTCGTGAAACATTAAAAAGGTTGTCGGTGATATAACTCTAGGTACACCCCGGAGCCCAAAATGGTGCAGTAGAAGAAGTGCCGGTAGATGAGAGAACCATTCTTAATTGATTCCAAAGATCTTGTTTTTATGCAGAGAAGCAGAAAATATTGGAATGAAAAATATCCAACAAGCAACTAATACAAATGGTGACCGACAACCATGATAATGAAATAGTGGTCTAATAATAACAGTTGTTTTATATCCTTTATTTATAAATAATATAACGGAATCCTTTAAAACTCCCATAACAATGGATGCGAGATGTGATAAGGTCATTATTGTAAATAATGGTTTGATCGCGCCGTGATCAAAGGTTTCGGAAGCGAGGTCTAAAAATGTCATTATATATTTGATATCCGTGGGATATCGACATCCGTCGTCCTCCGAAACGCCGGGAAGAACGCCACGAGTCCGCGGCCCCCCTCTCGGATTCGCTTCGCTTTCACGCCGGTAACCGTACTGCAGACCCCCCTGACCAAAACGCCCCCCGGATGGTCGCCCCTATTTACCTTTGCAACCGTGGCCTCGCCATCCCCTTCCCCGAGTTTTCCGACCAATTTTCGTTGGACCGGATCCGCTGGTGGGCCAGTTCCCCTCCGAGACCATCACGCACAAAACGAGTGGGTGCATTTCTCCGTTTTTCTCCCGTTTAATTTTTACAATATATATATATATATATATATATATTCATGTTGGTTTGCCACCGAATTGATCCGGTTAATAATTTTTTTAATCCGTTTTGAACATATTCCGGTTAAAAAATTTGAAAGTAAAAAATAATAATAATAATAAAATAATCCTGGAATCACTAGTGGTGTGTAAAAGTTAGGAATATATATAATAAATTCCGTTCACTCAGCTGACCCCAGTGATAATCGGGTTGATGTACTCATCTTCGGATGGAAAACGGCTGCGAAAAATTAATATACGCCGTGTATGGAACATTTCCTGGCTGGAGTTAGGGGATCGTCTGTGGGTGACCACGCCCGGGATCTAACTCCTCTCCCTTTTTTTCATCATTTTTTTTTTTTATCCTGATATTATCAGGACACATGTGATTGATGTATTTTATTTTATTTTATTTTATTTTATATATTTTTTGATAGTCAATTATTTAGCGGTCTACGTAAGGGTCCTTTATTCAAGATTTTTTTTTCTAAAAATAATAAATAATTATAGGGATAGTAATTTTTATCGATCCAATGGATACCCGATCTTAATGGAACAGGTAAAACTTGATCCATCTAATTTATAAACGGACATGAATTATATAAAAAAAATTCGATTCAGATTCGAATCAGATATGAATAGTAATATATCCCGATCCAAACCTGATTCGTTTATATATAAAAAATTATGTTTATAAAATATTTAAATAATTTGGATATGTGGTGGATATACTCAACCCGATCCGACTCGACATGATCCATTTAGATTTTAAGTAAACTAGGTTTTATGAGACCAGATATATCCGATTCGATCCGAACATGATTTTTTATACCCGATCTGACCCGACCCAATCCAAGATGGGTATGGAGTATGTATGGGGCAAAGAATTTTTTAACGGGATGGGTATGGGTTATGGATGATCTGATCCAAATCTGACCCATTGTCATCCCTTAATGATTGGATTTTAATTTAAATAATATATACAAATCTTAATGTCTTTAATTTGAAATATATATATATATATGTTTATAAAATAGTATCAGCTACATATATAAAATAGTATCAGCTCTTTTATCATCTTTTAGATATCTAATAAAATAGCATATATTTTACTAATTTTTTTTTAAAAAAATTACTCCATGAAAAACTTAATTGCACGTTATGTTAAAATATTATATTGATATTGCTACACAGGATAGTGCATATGCATGCACTTTTAATATTTTTTAAATATATGAATTTATGAAGTCGTCATGATAAATCTATCTCAATATTTTTTTTAATAGAAGTCTACATAAATATATGCTCGATGCTTTTGAATTTTAAATATCATAAGTGCTCTATAATTGGGTGGGTGCGAGGCTTGCAAGGTTAATGCCTTATAGTAAGACCACATGCGATGGTTTTGCACATGGACTTATTTTTTTATATTATACATGATAATTTTTAATAATTTTATTTTAATTATTAATTAAAATTAAAAAATTTGAATAGATTATATTTTTATGTTTTTTTTATATTTTTAAAAAGTTAGAATTGTCGGCAATCCTCAGAGTGAGCCTTGCCCCCCTTTTTTTTTATTATTATTATTTTTTTATTTTATTTTAAGGTTAAGGATAGATAATAAAATCAGGAAATTAAAATAATCATAATAAGATATAATTTAATTCATCAAAATCCATGCCATAGTTCACTGAATCAATTCTCGTCAAATAATAACTATTATTTAACATCTTTTTTAATCCAATCAAAATAATATTATTTTATTTTATAAAAAATATAAATAAAAAATATATTTCATTTATAAATAATAATTAAAAAAATTCAATGCATACCATGTATTTCTCTACCAGCAACAAGTATGCACCGAATTTATTAAACAAATTAAAATAAAAATAATTTTTTAAATATCTTATATCGAATATTATTTTATTTTATAAAAAAATATAAATAAAAAAAATATTTCATTTATTAATAATAATTAAAAAAAATTTAATGCATACCATGTATTTCTCTACCAGCAATAAGTATGCACCGAATTTATTAAACAAATTAAAATAAAAATAATTTTTTAAATATTTTATATCGAATATTATCGAATTATCGAGATAGCTACATCAAAATCTATCCTTCATCCCTTGTTATATCAAAATAATAATAACAATAATTTCTATCATGATGATTAATCGTCTGCTTTTATAGTTTTATGTGATGCTGGGTTTGCTCGTGAACTTTGTTGGGCTCCCACTTGAGTGGCATTTCTGTATATATCTTGAAGAGGAGGGTCACTTCAACTGATAAAACAAGACCATCGAAGCCGACAAAGGAGCCGCTCCGCCCCGGTCCCGTCATGCCTTTTCTCTGCGCACAACGATACACAGACACCGATTTACACAATATATATTTTTCTACAACATTTATATTCTCAGAAAAAATCTGCTTATAATTATATAAACAATAATATTAGACGTGCATTTATCATCGCCATCCCGGCGATCCCGCTGCTCGCACTCCATGTGAACCGCTTCCCTCTCTGCCACTCCCGCTATAAATACCCCCTTCACGGCTCTCCCCGCCATCTCCTCCTCGAAGCTGAGGAGAACGGGAGCGGAACCCTAGAAGTTCTCGTAGGGCTGCTCTTCTTGATGGGCTCCCTTTGGTGGCGTTTGATGCGCTGAGGTGCCGCCGATGGAGACCGCCGCCGCCGGATGGCTTGCCGTCTTCTTCTTCCTCCTTATAGTGGCCTGCCCTCCGGCGGTGGTCGCCGAGGGTTTTCCAGCTCTCGTCGGAGGAGAGGAGGTCCCCAGGAAGCTTATATTAGGTTGGTTGGTTTGATCTCTTCTCTTGATACGTTTTGCTTAAAGCTTGCTTGCTGGTTAGATTTCTTTGTCGAGATTGGGGAGTTGGAATTCGACCGAATCGGGACTCTTCTCAGTTTGAACGCGGGGGGGGGGGGGGGGGGGGGGGGGGGGTGATGCTCGGCTGTAGAGGATTACGCTGCTGGAGCAGTTCTTTTTCAGAAATTTTTGAGGAATTTAGTGATTTAAGGAGTTCCAATGTGATGTTCTTTCCTTTATTTGTTCAGAGGAGCTTTATTTTCTTTTTTAATTTGTCTTGGTAGTTGCTTATGTGGTTCCTTATTTGAAGTTCTTGTCTTGTTTGTGTGATGGAAGGGGGAGAGAATTTGGCACCATGGACCAACGGACTCTTGAGATTTTCTCCGGTGGCAGCAGGTCCTTCTGCTTTGGCTCCTGATGCGAAATTCCCGCTGGTTTTGGCGGAGAGGAGGACGAGGAGGCCGGATGTACTGGACAAGTTCAGGCTGTATCGAGGGGGTTGGGACATTACCAACAAGCACTACTGGGCAGTACGTTAGCCGGATTCTTTCTTTTGATTCTTTTCTTATATGGTTTATTTAATTGCAAGAGAGAGAGAGAGAGAGAGAGAGAGAGAGAGAGAGAGAGAGAGAGAGAGAGAGAGAGAGAGTGCTGGACTTCGTATGAGGACTTAAAGTAGAACTTGGGTTGTGAGCTAGTAGCGTCACTGATTTTATGTTGGTGTTGTCAGTGCATGACATTAACTGGCCATGGACTGAACGAAAATAATAAAATGCATCATTTATTCAAAACAAGAAAAGTAATAATCATTCCATGTAAGTTTCACGGTAGATTTCATGCATTGTCATGATAATTCATGTTAAACTGCTCGGTTTGAACTACATTGACCTTATTTCTTTGTGCTTTATGTTGATTGTGTGAGCTGGAATTTTGCCAAGTTGCTTTTGTGTAATGTCTGTTTTTTTGTATTAAATAACTAGATCATTAACAATGTCAAGTGCCTCATGATAATTTCGAAGCTAGAAGTTTTTGGATCACCGATCATCAAAAAAACATCAAGTGTGGAAATTACCACAAGAATACTCAAATATTGGACCATTTTCTTTGGTGCTTGACAACTAGATTGCACGAGCAACTGGGATTTTAAAAAAATGTCAATCCTGGAAACTGGTAAGAAAGGACAAATCGTGTGCATCAGTCTTCCTCTGTTGATAGATGTTATAGCGTGAAGGACAATACTTCGAACAAATGATGGGGAGGGAGGGAAGGGATGATATGAGATTTTTTGATTTATTAGACCTCTTACAGATACTATGAGAGAAGTTAAAAATGACTGCATGTGCATAACTTAGTAGGAATTGAAAAGTAATCTGTGCATCAGATCCATTGTCTCCTTAAAATTAGATGATCTGGTAAACAATGAAAAAAAAAATTGAAAGGGAGGAAAACTAACTGGATAATCATTTGACTTTACAAGAGATGATAAAGCAATAATATCATTAATTTACCATTTAAAAAACTGCTATATTTATTTAGCTATGTATTAAGTTGAGAATTTCTTGAGATTGTGGAGTTGTTTGGTAGTCTCATTAGCAGATTGCTTTCTATCAAGTTGCTCTCTCTCTCTCTCTCTCTCTCTCTCTCTCTCATATTTAAGGGATATGTTTTTTGTATTTGAGTTTGTTTTATTTTATTTTATTTAGTCAAGGCCATTTTGTCTATGTTTTTATTTTCAACATAAGCTGGGGCTAAGTTCAAGTCTATGTTTAGATGATGCTTGATTTCATGAATAAGAATCAGAGATGGGTTTCTGAAACCTTTAAAAAACTTGTATAAAACATTGTGTTTGTATATATGTGTGTATTTATAAGATATTTGGTATATGTGTACAGTGTTTTCATATATGCATGTGCATTAAGATGAGCATGTCGTCTATTCATGTTTAAGCACAAGTTTTTCAATATGTGCCTGTGTATACATGATTGCATATACGTGCATATGCTTTTAGCATATTACATATGGTAACATGCACTGATCTCATGCTCCCATGTAGTCACCATGCCTGTCCAAATATGTTCTTGTGATAGAGATATAGCTGAAACCATGCATATAATGAGATTATATAGCATTTCATGGAATAGATTAATGAATTGTCTAGAAATGTCAGCACTTTCAATGGTAGATTTGTGGTTTATAAGCACTCAGTTGCAATGATTTTTTGTTCAAGCATGTTTTTATGGCCCGTTTAACATAATCAATGGATTTAAAATTTGTGTGCCCTATTATGCATTCTAACATAATGGCACTATTTATAACATTCATTTTTGCATTCACTCGATGCATAGTTAAGTGACTTCCGAGATACATGTTTTTTGATTTATACGTGTTAAATTTTGTGGATCATTGGCATGGCATAGGGAATTATTTTCACATGTCCATGGTTGATTTTGCACTGGTTTTACTGAGACCTGTTACTACAGAGTTTAACCCCCCCCCTTTTTACCTCCTCCTCCTCCCACTCTGTGTATGCATGCATCTTGTGTGTGTGTGTGTGTGTTTGTGTGTGTGTGTGTCGCATGTTCATGCACAATTTGCACGTTAAGCAATCTGGAAACTCTGAAGCTCAAATCATTTTTACAGAAATTTAATTTGAATATAGATACTATTCTTTTGGTTTACTTTTGATTGTTCCTGCAGTCTGTTGGATTTACGGGAGCTGCAGGATTTGTTCTTGCATTACTTTGGTTCATTTCCTTTGGATTGGCTTTAGGTGCACATCACTGTTGTAGGTGGAGAATGGGCATCAAGGAGAGAGAAGCAATCCACTCACGATGGATTTGCTTTATATTGCTATCAGTCTTCACATGTGCAGCATCGTAATTCTCTGAACCCCTATAAACATCTACTTCTATGCCAAAAGAGTTTCGCACATGTCATGTCATCAAAAAATGTTACTGGACATCAAAGGGCAGTGGAGCCCATATAATATTAGTCGGAAATGTCAAAACTCAAAAGTCACTTGTCACATTGTTTTGCTCTTCAATCTTTGCTAATACTAGTGATGATCTTTCTATGATTCTTATTGAACTTATATTCCATTTATGACTGTATATAATAATTGACTGAATCTTTAATTTGAAACGGTCTAAATTAGAAGAGGGAAAAACATCTTACGAAATTGATTTTGAGGTTGGTTGTACTTTTTTTTAACCTTCATTTTTCATTTATTGCAATGTGACTACCTACAGAGTTGCAACTTGGGCTGTCTAGGCTCATGGGATCACTAAGCCAACTTGGCTGCTGGCCCTGCCATACCTGAGCAACCTCATTTTCACTGTGTTGTAAACTGGACCTGCACGAGGCTTCCATTGCTATGTAGTATGGGGAGGGTCAAATGTATGTAGCCTTCCACCCATGTGCACGGAGGCTATTTCCATGTTTTGAACCTATGATGCATATGTTACGGTAAAACAACCTTACTGTTGTGCCAGGGTCCACACTCTAAATTGGACATGTTTTCTATAATTAATCAGAATTAATAATACTTTTAGAGACAGAGAACCGACTAAGAAAAAAAATTCTTATTATGTTTGGAAGGACTACTTTCACTGCTTTTGCTGCTAAAAATTGATGATTAGTTTAATGCACTTTTCTGGATCACAATGACGAAATTTGCAGTCTCCAGAATTGGTGGTGACCTGTTATTGGTGGTTAAGGAATAGGATTTATTGCTAGCATATATTTTCAAAACATCAACTTGGTTTGATATTATCAACTTGCTGTTTACAAAAGCTCAAAATTTACTTTATTTCTGCTCAGCCCACATTGTGTGTTAGTTAACTGATTTTCACCCATAAGAGTAGTGAGGATTCACCAATAAAGCCTCTGTTGTGCATATACCATATAAAGTGTAAGAAAATTTTGTGCTTATTTTGTTTAATTACAAAATCTTGAAATGGCATTTTGGCAAAAAGAAATTACAAAAAATGCAGGTCGACCTTAACTACAGAACCTAATATCAAATCCAGTGCTTATTGTAGCATCATAAGAGTCCAGAACATATTAGTGTGGCTAAAAGAGAGAGAAATAACTGAACAAAAATTTATGATTAGAGCTGGATATAATCGGAAATTGAATTAAGTTTGAATATGGTATATGGATTACTATATGAGCCATACTTTTTATCATTTTTGAAATCTTAAGTTTTCTATTTTTATATTAATTTTGTATGATATGGATATTGCACACTAAGATCAAAAATGGTTGAAGCCAATTTCTTTGATCTTCTAACATTGTTTGTGCTTGAATTTTTTCCTTTGTTTAATTCTTACCAGGACTGGATGCATTCTTCTCTCAGTGGGACAGGATGAATTCCATGGTGAAGGACTGGATACTCTAGGCTTTGTTGTAAATCAATCAGATTTCACCGTCCAGGTCCTCAAGAATGTCACAGATTTTCTATCACTTGCCAAGACTATTAATGTGCACCACCTCTATCTGCCATCAGATGTCCAGCTAAAAATAGACAACTTGATTGGCGATCTAGATGATGCAGCCAGTGTGCTATCAGAGAAAACAACTGAAAATTCTAGCAAAATAAGACAAGTTTTTAATGACATGTAAGATTCTATAATTTCTGCTGGTTATGTGGTCCATCTTGCTTTTATAACATGCTAAAATTTCATATCTACCTTTTTTGTCTCTTCTGCCAGGCGGAGTTCATTAATTATGCTAGCAGCAGGGATGCTATTTTTGGCCATACTTGGTTTGTGTAAGTACTCTAATATTTCTTTGAAGTGAACACATTTTCTTATATTTAGTATTTTCATTTCATTGCATATCTATATGCTTGCGTAACTTGGAATTTTGTTTTGGTGCTTCTCTGCCATAATGTATATAAATATTGGCCTGTTTTTGTTGCAGTGCTTTCAATTCTTGGGTGCAAAAATGCAATCTACATGTAAGTTCTGGCCTGCATTTTACATATTTCTGGATGTTGATGCATTTTTCATGACCTAGCTTTTATTCTGCTCCTTTGTGGTGTTGTTTCAGATTTATCATGAGTGGGTGGCTTCTTGTAGCAGTTGCCTTCATTCTCTGTGGTATTTTTGTCATCATCAACAAGTAAGAACCAAACTAAGGGAATTCACAAATTTTCATTTTCAAAAATTATACTTAGCCAGAGAAAAATGCCCATGCCTTGTGGGTGTGATAGAGCATTATGTAATTTCACATGCATAAACTGAAATGCTGTTTGCATTGTAGCTGTTTAATAATTGATACCCAAACCATTGTTTTTGATGTGCAAATGAGTTTGCTTGCATGCTTCACCAACTATTTCATATCTAACGCTCTCATGATCCGAGGCTCATTTACTATCCCATTATAGGGAGAGGGAAAAGCTGATGATAGCTGAGGCTTTCTAATCCCAATCTTCATTCCTTGAAGCACGATTTATGCATCTGACCACGGAGGTTAATTTGTGGCAACCCACATTTGTGGATGGCCTGCATGCATTGCACCTGCTCAGATATTGTTATATTATTTCAAAATTTTGACATCTGGCATGGGGAAACCCATATGGTTAAATTTGTAATCTGACAAATCTACAATTAGTGTGCTTCTCTGCTTCCTAACCGTGTTTGGAACAAAGGGTGGGGGAAGTTAATAATATGAACAATATCAATATTTTTTTTACCTATAATAATGTTTATAATGTGCATGTGGCAAGTTGCTCGGCATGCTTGCATGCGTCTTATTGGCAAGTATCAGCCACATGTTTTAAAGGTCAACTGTTGCTCATCAAGGGGGAAGTTTAGAAATGTGGAGAAATACTACCAATACCAATTACTCATGTATCGTGCATATGCACGGATGTGTGACAATAAAAAAAAATGAAGCTCGGAAAAAAGGTGAGGAACATTGTTAGGCTGTAGTTTCCTAGCACCACCCACGGTGAGTCCGGTTAATAGCATCGATGTCTCTCCTTGTGCAAATGTGGACACTGTTTTTGGTTTGGGGAATTACCATGTTGTTTGTCTCAGTGCTGTAGGGGACACCTGCACTGCAATGGATGATTGGGTTCGCAATCCACAGGCAGAGACAGCTCTAAGCAACATCCTCCCATGCGTTGATGAGCAGACGACAAATCTGACACTTCATCAGAGTAAAGAAGTCATCCGCCAGGTTGTTAATATCGTCAACAAAGCAATATCATCTATTGCAAACTCAGATCATGCATCTCAGGATGATGGTTATTTCTACAACCAGTCTGGTCCCCTTATGCCATATCTTTGTTCTCCGTACGACACTCAGCTGCATGACAGACAATGTGAACCTGAAGAAGTGTCATTTGTGAATGCTTCAGTGGTGCGTGGAGAAATTACCTTGTTAGGATTCTTTTTCATTTAATCATTTTATTGAAAACGAGTAAAGAAAACAACCGTCATTAAATCTTGTGCCTAAAATGGTTCTTCTGTCCTTTCAATCAGCATTTCATGGATGCCATTCCCTCTGCCAATACTTGGATATCATCATGTTGTCTTTTTTTTTTTTTTTTCATTTTTTTTTTTTCCACCACCATTTTGACATTAAGATGAATAATTATTGCTCGATCCTGTACTGAACTTGCCATGTTTTACAATTTCAGGTTTGGCAGAACTACATATGTGTTGTCTCAGATTCAGGTATGTGCATCAGTCCTGGCAGGGTGACAACAAAGATATACAACGAGCTGGTGGCGGCTGTAAATGTGAGCTATGCTCTTGATCACTACACCCCGTTCTTACTCAGTCTTCAAGACTGCAAGTTTGTGCGTGAAACTTTCAACTCCATTACCACCATCTACTGCCCCCATTTGAAGTTTGACCTCCGGCTGGTTAACGCTGGACTGGCCCTGATCTCCACCGGGATCGTGCTCTGTCTCATTGTGTGGATATTCTATGCAAACCGCCTCCAAAGGGAGGAGGTGTTTGCGAAGCCATCTGAAGCGAGGATTGTTGCGCCGAGTGACATTCCTAGGCAAAGTAGAGATACACCTATATAGTTTCTGTATACGCATGCCCTATCAATGTAAGGTCCGATGCACTCTTCAGTTGCTTAGCAGGAAAATCCAAGTACCATCATTTTGGGGTGAGAAGCGGAAGCCCTTGAATGGACGGTGGCTCGATCTGCAGGGACTGTAGCCTTGGACTTCCGTATGATGGTTTGAGAGCAATGAGCAATGGGCATTTTGATCCATGGCTTGTTTCTTGATGTATTGGTGGAAATCTCAGGCCAATCTAAACTGCCGTGTTTTGCCGGCACTGGATCATCTTCCTGGGTAGAACTGCAATTTTGGTTGCACGCCGTGATTTCTGTTGTAAACATGCATGACTTGGAGTGAACTTTGGCCATTTGGGATCAGAGTTGGACTTTAGGATGGAAATGAAAATAAGATATTTTTATTCTAGCTCTTTAATATGAGGGAGTATCATTTTGATTTTGATTTTTGATTTTTTTAAATTTTTAGTTTGGGGTGGGGGTTGGTTCGTGAGCGGGGGCGGAAAGTTTCAAATTTATATTCTTAATCTTTCTTAAAATTTAAATACTATTTTGGTTCCTGTTTTGGTCACAAATAAAATGTGTTGACCGGTATTACCATTCCGATTTCTTATTGGGCTAGCGTCTAGGCTGGCGACAGCATGCATGCAGGCCAGTCGAGGCGCTATCCTGCCCTTCACATTTTATGGACTCGGTCCGCACAATAAGAAACATGGTGTGTATGCATGTTTTTTGTGCGATCGAGTGGTGATCATGCAAGGATTAGATGGTTCAAGAAGGTTTTTGCCTTGATTTTGATTTGATACGTGGTGTGATCAAGGTAATTCGATGGGTAGAATATGTTTGGGAGAAAAAATTTTTGTGGGAAGAGTTACAGAATTTTAATTTGGATATGGTTGGGATTGTTGGATTTTTGATGATTGTATCAGATGTTATAAATATGAAAGTAAAAATCAGGATGGTAAAAGGTATGAAGATCCATAGGGTGGTAAAGAGTTTTTTGAAAATCTGTGAGTTAAGAGTTGTGAGTTTGTAAAAAAAATTTAAGGAGTTTTAATCTTGAAAATATATTTTTTTCATAATAAATTTTTGTATGTTTATATATATATATATATATATTAGGTATCGATATTCATAATTATAATTCTGAAAATGAAAATATGTATTTTGTAAAAAAAATTCTTCAAATCAGTGGTATCATTATACTTGGTATTATAATAACTAGTATCAGAGTTTTAAATTGTGTTGATTGGAAACGAAGAAAATGATAAGCATAATCAAAGTTGATATCAATTGGATCAATGAAAGTATAATTTTTTATTTTGATAAGTGAGGGTAAAAGATATGCTTATCCAGCAATGATTGATCGATATTTTTATATATGATGAGAGGTTGATCATCGTGGAGGACAAAAATCGGAGACGATTTTAGATGTAGATAGTGAGCATGATCTATTTGTACTTGGCAGATGAGGTAGTGAACTGTGTATTAAATAAAATTTTTTCAATGATGCTATGAACAAAGCTTGAGTTATATATGGTGATTTAGCGTCAACAGATTGGTACGCCAGGTACGGGCTCGCGATCAATCCCCTCTTTAGAAGGAGAATTTCAAGAAATTTGCGATGAAAAGGACAAGAAGAAGGACAATGTTGATGGCTCCATCAAGCCTCTCCTCCTCCAAATCCATGCTTACAGGACAAAGAAACCAGAGCTCGAGCTTCGTCTGGACATCGCCTGTAAGGAGCTCCAACGCGTGAGGCGGACAACCGCTCCATCGCCACCCAAAGCGCCATCGGATCCTGCCGATTCTCCGCCTGAGATGACGAGCACCGTGGAAGATCCGACGGAGCTGGACGAGTACGGAGTGTGGAAATCTGGCGAGCTTGCTGGCGGATGCACTGATTCTGGTGCCGTGAAGGAGATGGCTCCAACATGGCTTCGCACATCCCAGCAAGCTTCTCCCAAGCCTCCGCCACCAAAGCTTTCTCGGTAGCCGTCGGCTCCTCGCCGCCCCTTATCTGCCTCATCTTCACCAACATCGTCGCAATCTCCGCGACCCTCTTCGAGTCCCCGACGTCAGTGCCGTCCCTCACACTCTTCTCACTCGTCGGCGCCACGGGAGAGCTGGCGGCTATCGTCCTGCCCTCGTCTCCCATATTTGGCGGCGGGGAGCCGTCGGGTGTTCGATCCGGGAGGATCGGGCGGACGAGGAGAAGGAGAGGATCTGCAAGAACGAGATCGGAAGGCATGAGATGGGGAGAGAGGAAACCCTACCAAGGGGGAGAGCGGGAGTCGAGGATCTTGGGCTTAATCAGGTCCAAGGTTCCCATGCCGGGGTTCCGGCTTCCCAAGATGTCCATCTCCGAGAAGGTCTTGCTCATGAAAAGGAAGATGGAGGAATCCAAGGAAGCTACTACATATTCATCTTTTTCTTCATCTCAGCATCTTCCATTCAACTTTGGTGCAAACTTTGAATCCCATGGAACCCTGTTACATGGAGCTTCTAGGTTCCTACCCGATAAACCAAGCCAAATGGTGCTATCTGCTGGAGGCTTTCAGAGTACTTCAACTGTAACGCATGTTCCTGCACTAGCTTCTTCTGCCTCCTCTTTGAAGCAACCGCAAATCAATGAAGCATTTGTTGCTATCGCTCCTGTAAAATCATCATCCAATCCACACTAAAGGGATTCTCCTTCATTAACACAGCCTCGTACAGAACCAGGACACCTCAGGTTAGACGCACAACTGGATGAGCCAAATTATCGAACATTAGTTCGAGCTAGTTCTGCTGAATATATGCCATACAAAACCCCAACAACTGCTATACAATCAACATCTACTTCTGCAACAAAGGTTGGCCAAGCAAATAAGTTGCCGGATCATGCCTTGAGGATATTGTAGCAAAAGGTTTCTAATCATCCCAGTTGGACTCCATCAACTGATTTGCTTGTTTGAGATGCTTGTGAGAAAGGAACCCACTTAAAATACCTTCAGCCATATGGTAACAAAGGTATTCCTGAGGCTGAGTGGCACTGCCCAAAATGCTGGTTATCGAGCAATGGCAAACCCTTGCCACCCAAATATGGTCGGGTTACAAGGGCTGTTGGTCCATCAAAGGCTGCATCAAATATAGACAGTACTCATGCTCCCTCAGAGAAGAAAACAGAAAATCCAGACTCAAACGTCAATCAACAGAAAGCAATAGCCAACGGAAATCCTGGTGCTCCAGATCTTGCCTGTCCTTCCAATATGGGAGGAAGGCATGTTGAGTCAGCTTTGGCTTCAAAGATTAAGGTTGGAGAAGTGCAGTGTAATTCTCCTGTAGCTAGGAGAAAAGAGAGGATAGGATGTCTACGAGGGCCTCAAGTGCCATACCAATAGGGGTAGAGGTCACAAATTCCTCACTAGCAACAAATGCATGAGTCATAGATGATGCTTCAACAGCAACCACAGGGGTTGCAAGTCTCACACTCCCAGGGCTTTCAAATTACGGCTCAGCTGCTCCAGCATCCACAGGGATCTCAAATTGCACAGCAGCAGGACTAACAATCACAGGATTCATATATTGGAAACCGGCTTGAGCAGCAGAAACAAGGGCTCCCAAGGATGGAGGAAGCAACTCATCAAGAGGAAAAACAGGCTGGTCTCAAGAACAACAAAGCAGTCTAATATCTGCGAATCATCACTTTCCAAAGGTTAATATATCACCAGTGGGAAGCCATTCAATTTAACCACAGTAGCAGTTTAGTGAGGCATCTCCTGTTAGTGCACCACAGGATTCTTCGCTTCAGTTTCAGCTTATAGGAATAGACACAAGCTAGTTGCAACAGCAAACAAGTGACCCCGCAATTCTGAATCAGCTGGGGCACAAAATGGTCTGTCCTCCTATGGGAGTGCACATGGGTTATGATGATGATCAGCATGAAAGAGGGAGGATGGAATTTTATTCATCCCGAAAAATGGAAGAGCCAATGATGCTTCAATAACAACTCCTCGCACAGAGTCAACGGATCCAAGGACTTTATCGAACTCGCCATTCAGCTACAATTTCGGCCTGTCTCATCCAACAAATCTGTAAGTATCCGCTGGAATCAAGAAATTTGATGACTGGACAGCCTTGAGAAAAGTTAAGGGGAGACCTTCGAGGTAAGCCATCATGTCACTCTGACCTCTTTCATTGAGTTCTCTATTTTATTATTCGAACTCTACTGACTTAGGTGTAGGAGTGTCTCCCACCGGAGAAATTTCGGTTAGGATTTTTGTTTTGCAGGAACTCTAATGGCCAAAGTCTTTTCAAAATGCCGATATCTTCTTAAAGGCCGATGACTTCTTAAAGGTCGATGTATTCTTGAAGGCCAATATCTTCTTGAAGATCGATGACTTCTTAAAATCGACCTTCTTAAAGATCGATGATTTCTTAAAGGCCGATGTATTCTCGAAGGTTGATATCTTCTTGAAGGCCGATGATTTCTTAAAGGCCGATGTATTCTCGAAGGCCGATATCTTCTTGAAGGCCGATGACTTATTAAAGGCTGATCAAACGCCTAAGGGTCGTGAGGCCGATCAACACCCAAGAGGCATAGGGCCCACTGAAGCCCAAGGAAAGGCTCACGGAAGCCTATCTTATTAGGGCCCATTGAAGTCCAAGAAAAGGCCCACTGAAGCCTATCTTATTAGGGCCCACTAAAGTCCAAGGAAAGGCCCACTGAAGCCGATCTTATTAGGGCCCACTGAAGCCCAAGGAAAGGCTCATTGAAGCGTATCTTATTAGGGCCCACTGAAGCCCAAGGAAAGGCCCACTGAAGCCTATCTTATTAGGATCCACTAAAGTCCAAGGAAAGGCTCACTGAAGCCCATCTTATTATCAAAGGCATAAGGATGATCTACGTGATCTATCCTACGAAGTGCCGAGGTAGGCCTGATCAGCCTATCTTATTCTCTATTAAAGGCATAAGGATGATCTACGTGATCTATCCTACGAAGTACCGAGATGGGCCTGATCAACCTGTCTTATTATCTACTAAAGACATAAGGATGATCTACGTGATTTACCCTATGAAATGCTGAGGTGGGATTGATCAGCCTGTCTTATTCTCTCTATTAAAGGCATAAGGATTATCTACGTAATCTATCATACGAAGTACCGAGGTGGGCCTGATAAGCCTGTTTTATTCTCTATTAAAGGCATAAGGATGATCTACATGATCTATCCTAGAACTGCCGAGGTGGGCCTGATCAGCCTGTCTTATTCTCTATCAAAGGCTCAAGAATGATCCATGTGGTCTACGATAAATCTGATGAAATACCAAAATGGCCCCAACCGGCTTGTCTTAATCTTTATTCAAGGATGACCTATATGGTCTATCTTGCGGCAAATTTGGTGATGCACCAAATTGCATCTAATCAACATATATTACTCAACAGCTTGGTAATGATCTGACCAGCCTATCTTATTCTCTATCACTATCAAAAGTAGATCTAATCGGTCAACCGACAAAATGTAAAGGCTATTATTTATTACTCCCTTCGCTAAAAATGGAATCAAAGCCGAAGCAGTTCACTAGCAACATTTTTTAGCTCAGGAGTGGGGGGCAATGATATGACCCTATTACTCGGCCTCATTTATCATAACTACCTTCGGTTATTTTGTTATTCGGTTACAACTACCTTCGGTTATTTAGTTATTCGATTACAACTACCTTCGATTATTCGGTTATTCAGTTACAACTACCTTTGGTTATTTTGTTATTCGGTTACAACTATAACCGTATTTAATTATTACACCTCTATAAATAGGGTAAGAGGGGACCTCTCAAGGTTAAGAAAGGTCTAAGGCCAACAGGCCCAAGCTAGGCCACTCTACTCACTCCCTTTTTCATCTATGCTCTTCTTGAATTCTCCATTCTGTCGCTGCCTAGACCACCCACTGACTTGAGCGTCGGAGTGTCCCCCACCGAAAATCCGGTCTAGAATCTTTTGTAGGTGTCCATCCGCATCCAGGAGCAGGATCAGAAGAGCGAGCGGGATGCCCGACGCCGCCGAAGCCTCAGCCACGGGTGATTTAGTTGCAATAGGATAGTCCCATGCAACCTAATAGGTTAAGTATTTAAATCTATAGTCATAGTAGTATGATATTGAAAAGGAGTTTTCAAGGAAATCATAATTGGATTCAAGCCAATTAAGTCTGAAATATGACGAATACTTAGAGTTTGACGAGTTTCCATGATCTGCATCCTGTCGGAATTCTCAATAAAGGAATTTGATCACATAGTAATTACATCTATGAGTTCATTTCTATTTTACTAGATTGCCACTACATACTGCTAGGTATCACTAGTAGATTGTGAGAGTTCACTACGATCATTTTCGAATCAACAATCCAAGTTAGAATTTAGCTGAAATTATTTCAATATATCATAATAGTTTCAATGATACTATGATAGAGATCATGATATATCTCACTATTCGATAGAATAGAATCTAAGGGATCACATATTAAAGAAGTTCGACCTGATCTAAGCATTGATCTATATAAGAGTTATATATTTAGTACCTATTAATTTTAGCACCTATTATTTTTAGCACCTACTAATATTAGCACTTGCTAATTTTAGCATGATGGATCTAATTACAAATATTGCAATAATTTTTGACTTTATTATTTGACTCAATTAAATTAGATTTAATTATAATTAACTTAATTTAAAATTAATTGGATTCATAATTCAAGTTTGACCTGAATTGTTAATCAAGTCGACAAGGTCAACGGCCTTTTTGAATTTGACTCAATTCGAGCATAAAATAGATATAAAATCAGTCAAGAATCAAGTCAAACCGGACCAGTATCTAGGAGACCCGGTTACTCATGCAAAAATCAAGAGGGAGTGAAAATGCGGACCTCCTATTGGCTAGCATGGTGAGAAGAGAGAGGTGCCAACTTGGCACCTTTCTTTCTCATCTAGGACTCTCTCTCCTTTCAGATAAAGATGGATTCTTTTTTAATTTGAATTTCAATCAAATCATATTAGAATCATAATTTATCTGGAATTTTAAGTGGCACGCAATTGGGATTTAGCATGGAGTTTTAATGGGTGCAAAAATAAGGCAATGCGGATCACAAGTTACCGCATAAAAATATGTGGCCATCCTATTTTTTTCTTCCTCCATGCCACATCTGATATTATACCTCAAAAGAAAGCTGAGAGTTTGAAGATTTCAAATAAAAAAATATCAGAAAAATATTTTTATTTTCTGGATATTAATTACTTTAGAAGAGGAAAAAGATTGCTAGGGTTCTAGATTTTCGACCAAAAGAAGAAGGTCCATCTTTGTGTGTGAAGAAAGACCTGTAAGGATCTAGCAGTATAGGGATCTTGGTGATTCGATCAAGAAGGCTCTGTGTAGATACCAGCAGAGACCGGATATGTGCGCGACTCCGATGAATCCCATAAGATCCAATTGATCCTATAGATCTAATACGAGAAAAAGTATTTAGTGATTAAATTAAGTTGAATCCTTTATCTTATAATTTGATTAAGTTACAGATCTGATTTATTTTCTATTCCAGCATGTTAAGTGGCATGTTAGATGATGTTTAGATTTATTTTAAATCAGCATGCTTTTGAAAAATTATTTTTCATAATTTCTGCTTCCATTGCACCTAGGATTTAGAACCTAGTTTTGCGTGCTAGTCATCCATATCGAAAACTCAACATGATGCACTTATGATATCCAATTATTTGCGGTGGATTTTAGATTCTGTATATCCATGTCATATTTGTGATAGAAAGGAGTTATTCGACTCTTTAGAGAGTAGAGAGGGTTTTATTCATTTGCCAGATAAATTAAGCTATGCGATTAAGGATGTCAGACAGTCAACTTGAAGGTACATAATAGGATATTAAAGAAACTGAATGAGATCTGATGCATATCCAATTTTTATAAGAATCTGATTTTTCTAAGCATACTGGATTCAAATGGCTATACGTGGAGAGCCGATGATGGAGTATTGAAGATTATCTGCGATAGTATGATCATTTTGTTGGGGAAGAAGCGAGGAGGACATTATCTCTTGATAAGAAGTTCAGTATAAGGTAGAATTTCTGGTGCAGATAGGAGCCCGGTATGAGATTGAGTTCTAGGAGTAGATGGATCGGACACGAGATGAGAGACTTGGGAGAATGATAGGCGATGTCATATAGTGAAGTTTTTATTATCGCAGAAAGCTTCTTTGTGCAGGTCTTAGATCAGACAGAACACATAATGTGATGGAAATGGGATCGAGCAGTTTGACTCGACTCCCATGTTTGCCCATCCATAAATAGTAGGTATTTATTCCATGGCATGGAGGCGAGATCTTTCAAGAGCTCTCAAAATCATGTAGAGGCCAAACATCAAATCAAGTTAGAGGTTGTTGGGTCGGTCCTTCGTGCTCACCTACCTGTTTTTATGCAAACGATGCATGCGAGTGGCGCAGGCCTAGGCACTATCCCTCCTTCACGGTCCACGATGGACCAGTCGGTCCACATGATGAGTAACGTGGTGTACGTGCATCTCTCGCGCGATGAGTGGCCGAGCATCGATCATGCGAGGATCGAACGGTTCAGGAAGATCTTCGACTTGATTTTGACTTGATCTATGCGATCTGCGATGCAATCAAGGGGATTCGACGGTTAGGAGTATTTTTGGATGTCAAATTTTATGTTCGAAGAGTTGCAGAACTCCGATTTGGACATGATTTAGGCTATTAAATTCTTGGTTAGATGCTCTTCATGCCAAGGGCTATAAAAACAACGACATGGGTCAGGGCAATAAAAAGTGCAAGGATTCAAACGATGGTGAAAGATTTCCATATAGCTCGTAGAGGCTGTGAGAACTGTACAAGATTAAAAGTAAAAATTTCGATCACGTAAATTTATTTTTTTTATAATAAAATTTTGTTGCCATCATCATTGCTTGTGGTTGATATAATCCAATAACCAAGATGATAGGCAGCACGTGGCGGGAGTTATTATTATTGATCTCATGTTTGCATCATGGTGGCCTTGCCTTCGGCATCATCCTAAACTACCTAAAGTCAAGCATGCTATTGCCAGTGGGACGTCGACTCATCGGTGATTAGATCGCTGGACGGGAGCAGCTTAATTATCGAGGTTGGGGTCGTGCATCCGAAAAACGTACGCCTGGTACTCAAACCGAGATTTCGATTGCTGGTGGGCATTTTTCTATTTGGATGCGATATTGGGCACGAGCCAACCTTAATCACCCATGGTGGCCGTAGGGATCGAATAACCTGTCTGCAATTAACCTTATTCGTGGATTAACTTTGGTGGGCGTTAGAGAGATGGTTTACCAACTCGAGTTCGGGACTTTAAGCAACGTGATGAGCAGCAAATTAATTTGGAAATCGGAGCCATTTTTTTTTTTACGGAGATGTGCACGGAACCTGAAATGATGTTCAAATAACAGGACTGGGTGGGGGGTTTCGAGCGATGGTCCCCCTCGGCCTCATTTTTTTTTGTTTGGGCTAATGTCATGATGGTCGAACCAGGACGTGGGATTCATTATTTCAATTTTGTTGATGGTGCCGGACATCATCATCGTGCATTCCATCACACCCTCTCCTACCCAACCAAACCTCCTTGATGGGACCTTTACTCGAAGATTTACGGTCATGAGATCGATTTTTTTCTATTTTTCTTCCATTTGGATCCTGGGAGTGGTTGAGCGAGTTGTGAGTGGTTCGACCAACTAATATATTCCAGACTAGCACCTTTTGAGAGAAAAGAGGGCAACTAAACCTCTCGAGTCTAGAATTGACACCGGGGCCACGAATCAAAGAACCAGATCATTCATCATGATCTATACTATAAACAATAATTAAAATCGATAAGGTGATAGTCCGGTTAGTAGAGATTTTGTCTCACTATCAACAGGTCGGGATAGCTATACTGGAATTTATTCCCTCCTATCCCTTTTAGTTTAAAAAATAATAATAATAAATTTGGTATAGTGTAAGTATTAAAATCTATTCATTTTCTATATATATATATATTATAACTTACTTAGCTTGCGATCATTTTAATCGCATATGCAAGCTTCAACTTATTTTTTGCAAGTCCCGATAAGTCAAATCACAGAATGGAGGTAAGCATTGGCCTTTTCTTTTTTTTTTCTTTTTTTTTTAAAAAATAGTTCAAAAAAGATCGACCGGTCATGGAAGAATAAAATGTTACATTGGTAGTGGTAGGAACTTTCCATGGTTTTTACATCTCAATTGATCTATTGCTTTGAATCATGCTCCCATACCAAAATTACTCATGGTTGAAGATATAGCTTTTGCTCGGCACCGAAGTGGCACAATACTTGGAGCCAGATCATTATAAAAAATATGATGCAAGTCAGCACCCAGCAACCATGCACACGAGCGATCTCTCCATTCTCAAAGGTAAGAAAGAAAACCGATACGTTTTGATGAGATTTTATGAAGGAGCTGGTGACACGTATGCAACTTCTACATTGATTGAATATATATATTTTTTTTTTCTTAAACTTTCTTCGTTTCGGATCACGATTCTTGTCAGGGCTGAAAATGGGCCGGCCCAAAAATCCATTATTTGGATTTGGATTGGACCAGCTCAATAAACTTCGGAACGGTCTAAAATTGGTTCAGACCGCGGACGAAATTTTAAGCGTATTCGACTAGTCTTAGGACTGTAAAATAGAATCAATTTAATTTTTTGTTCAAAAAAATGTCCGGATTCAGTCCAAATATTTATAAAATATAATCTTTAGGCCGGTCCAATAAATTTTGGACTGATCCATTTCTAGCCCTACTCGCCGCTCATTTCACTTCCCCCGCCAGCTCCTCCATCTTTAATTGGCAATGGAAAAGTACTGCCCTCGGTCGTATAGGGCCCCTTCTTTGGAGGGTAGATATCCCCCAAAGTCCTCGGCTATGCTGGGGTGGCATTTGCTTCGATATATGCCGGCTGTTTTTCTATCCAGGCTTCTCTCCTAAAATCTCTCCGCCGCACGCGTGTCCACGTATCCAAATCCAACACTTCTCCTGGAGGATCATGTAGATTTAGTTCATTTAATCCAAAAAGGATTTCTTTTAAAGAGAGAGAGAGAGAGAGAGAGAGAGAGAGAGAGAGAGAGAGAGAAATAATTAGCCCTTCTCATTTCATGACGAATGATGTTAGGGATTTGGTGGGCCGAAAGTAATCAAGACATTTTCATGTACACGTTTTTTATGTTCTCTGGGGTCGAGCATGCTACATGTTGGTTAATATTTTTAAATATATATTATCGGCTTTCATATCATTAGACAAACATCCATGCTGACATAGGTCAAGCAACATTACCTCATTTACCTTAATTATTCGTACAAACTATGGAACTTGGAAGACTTTAGTTGATTTACTTCGAATTCATATTCCAACCCCATTTTGTTTGCTATCGGTATTATCTCATCTCTGCTAATAATATATATATATATATATATATATATAACAAACAACATCGTTCCTCTTTATTTTTTCTTTTCTTTTTTTTTTTAATACTTTTCATTAGCGTCTTTCGTTCTTCAACGTTAGCCCAAATTCCTTGTTACGTAGAAATCCTTCGTAGTCTTCAAATTTAAACGCCACCTTGCACTTACACAAAGAAATTAAGAAATCCAACAATCAAAGCAAAAACACCGCTATCGGTCCATTAAAGATTAACCAGCCAATCGGTCGATCCAATTATTGATAATTAAATATATTAAGCTCGAGCCTTTTTCTAGACTCATCCAATCTCTCTCTCTCTCTCTCGCGTGCTAAGATGGTGGGTTCGGATCGTTTCTTTTCACATGAAAGAATAATTAATTCTTCATTCAAGATAAGAACCACCGGATGGCATATTACACAATTTTCAAAGCACTTTATTATTTTTCATCGTTCCATGTATATAATGATTCGATGATCGATACCGGATGGATCATTCTTTTGCTCGAAAGATGAAATCCGAACCTACGAGGGTCCCCTTCGTTGCCTCGGGCAATATTTGTCCTGGTCCCCGATGCAAGAAGACGGCGACTCTTCTTGGAAGCACCAGGCGCAGAAGCGGACACACGTCCATGGCTCCCACCTCCTTCCCTTTCCCCAAAAGAATTGTTAACATTCATTAAAGCAACCGGCCGGTTAGCTCCATCGAATCCCATCCAACAACTTTTGGTTCTCCTACGTACAGCGAGATGCGATCCTCTTCCTTCCTGACGTCGATGCAACCGAGTGGGCCAGAAATTGGGGAGGTGGCGGGTGGTTCAACCACATAATATATAATATGACACCATCACAAGAGATCCCATGGTGGGCCATGCATGGCCATCAATGCCCTCTCCACCATTAGGGATCGGCATGGTGATTGCATCACTAGCAGAAGGGGTTTGCCAACCAAACCAACCACAACTATATTGAAATGGGAATCTCATTTTCTCACTGGCGTCAGCTTCATCGACCAATCCAATTTCCTGGCAAGCATTTGATTTTTGTTAAAAAATGGAAAGATATTAAAAATCCAAGAAAGCTTTGGAAAAAAATAAATAAATAAATAACAGTAAATGGCGACCTCAGCTATACTTTTAAACCAACCATAATAATTTATCCGTTGTGAGAAACTATCGGCGCACGTCTTCTCTTCGTTATGCAATGGACTCGTCGTAGTATCATTTACGTCGAAAATGGGTGCGCCCTGTTGAACCTTATCTGATATGTAACCGATAAATAAATAAATAATGTCCAATGAGTTCTGAACAACAAGCTTTATCAATGATTTGTGAAAGCATTTAGGGGACAATAGCCGAGATAACCGGATTGATGAAAGAGCATAAGCCTAGTAAAATATAATTTCTATGAGGAGGAGGAGATGAAAATATAGCATTGGAGAATAATTAAAATACATATACCAAGCAATATTTTAATAGAAGAGGAAAGCAACATTTGCACCTGTATTAATCGATATCATAGAAGTTGTTGGTGTGGAGTCCCTGGATCGGCTGGTCGGAGCCACTGTATCGCAGGACCGCTCCTTGGTTCACCTGCAAAACAGGTTCCTTATCGGAGTTGTTCCGGTGGAGGACACTCCGATGCCTAAGTCAGTAGCGGATTCCAGCCACGGAATGGAGAAGATGTCGAGAGTGAAAAAGAAAAAGAGTTCTTGGAGATTGAAAGTGTATGCATGCGAGATTATTCACGCATCCCCCTCGAGCCATCCTTCTTATCCATATTTAAAAGATGGCCTCCGGTCTGTGGCCTGCTCTTTTCCTGGAAATCATGGGGAGCCAATCTTTTCCATGATTGGCGATCGTGGGTTGTCAATGAGCGGTTCCGGCCAGATCGGAGGCGTGGCTGCAGGAATTGTGTGCCATGATCATGGCATGATAGTGTCGATTGTAACCGTTGGTTACAGTTTCCTTTTTGGAACAGATTGTAGTTCAAGCTTCGGGTTTCCCCTTGCGTGGGCTTGGTATTTCCTCGAGGCCGGAGCTCATGTCTACGGCGGGGACCGAAGTTCGTGTCTTCGGAAGTCGATGAGTAGTTCAGACTTCGGTCGGGGCCGAAGGTGCTACCCGAAGGACTGGCCTTCGGATGTTGTAGTTCGGTGTGAAGCCTTGAGTTGCTTGCGGTTGGCCTTCGCTTAATCCGAAGTCCGTAGTCCGGAGAACCGGGGCTTCGATAAGTCGAACCAGAGCCTGGTTCGTAGTTGAACCAAAATATCCCAACAGTTGTCCCCCTACTCTCAGTTGTCGAAGCGAAGATTTGCCTCAAAAAGTGAGAGTATTATGGCATTGTCGCTTTTTTCCTGAGAGACAGCGCAGTAAATGATTACGCGACCTCTATTGGGCTGTCCATCACGATCTGAGAATCAGATGGTGGATAGGTGCCATTCCCGGATTGGGAAAAAGTAGGTGGCCCTGAGGCTATCTCTTCTTGTCCCGTTGGATGAAGGATAGATCTTATCTTGGCGGTCAGTTGCAAGTGGGCTGCCCTAGAGCCTCTGCCGACCGGAGTCGGACTTTCGGAAGTGGGCTGCCCTAGAGCCTCTGCCGACCGGAGTCGGACTTTCGGAAGTGGGCTGCCCTAGAGCCTCTGCCGACCGGAGTCGGACTTTTAGAAGCGGGCTGCCCTAGAGCCTTTGCCGACCGGAGTCAGACTTTCGGAGGGCTGCCCTAGAGCCTTTGCCGACCAGAGTCGGACTTTCGGAAGCAGGCTCTCCTAGAGCCTTTGCCGACTGGAGTCGGACTTTTGGAAGTGGCCTACCCTAGAGCCTTTGCCGACCGGAGTCGGACTTTCGGAAGTGGGCTGCCCTAGAGCCTTTGCTGACCGACAGAGAGGACAACAGTGGTCCTTTTAGGCATGTGTTCGGATTTTCCATAGGGTAGGGTATTTACCCATCCTTGTGCACTTTCTAGATTAAGGTAGGCTGTTCAGGCTCGCCTCGGTGCGTGTTCGGATTCACCGTAAGGTAGGTTACGAAAATCATCCCTGCGCCTTTGATCTTTTTGGTGGCCTGGTTAGACCATCCATTGCACTCGTTAAGCATACCGATAAGGTGAGTGGATCAGACTCTCTTTTGCGCAGTTGATCGATTTTTCAGATCGGGTCATTCGGGCTGTTGTCGTTCAGTCGATGCAACTAGCCGTTCTGAGTTGAGTAGGGTTGAAGAGCTTTGTACAGGAGTTTTTTGGAACTTTTTCATTGGTAGTATTTGCGAAGGTTTTGTACATTTCATAGCCGGGATAGGGTCTTCCCCTCCAGGGTCTTGAGTCGATATGTCCCTGGTCGAATGACTTCTTCGACTTGATATGGACCTTCCCAATTGGAGGAGAGTTTACCCTGTTTCGTTGGCCTGGACACCTCTGCTCTTCGCAATACCATGTCCCCCGTGCAGAAAGTTTGCTCCTTCACCCTTGCGTTGTAGTACTTGGCGACCTTTTGCTGGCATGCCGCCATTCTTATCTGCGCCTGTAGCCTGGTGCTTGACAGCAAATCCAGATCAGTCCTTCTGTGATCAGAATTCTCAGGCTCTTCATAGTTGTCAATTCTCAGGGACTGTAGGGAGACTTCGATAGGTAGCACGGCTTCGGTACCGTAGGCTAGGTTGAACGGAGATTCACCGGTGGCTGTTCTTGGGGTAGTTCGGTACGCACAAAGAACAGAGGTCAGTTCTTCGGCCCAAAGCCCTTTGACGGCGTTCAACCTTGTCTTCAGACCATGGAGGATGGTCCGGTTGATGACTTCGGCTTCTCCGTTGGACTGTGGATGAGCAACGGATGTTAGCCGATGCTGGATATGGTACCGAGCACAGAAGTCCTTGAACTTCGGATTGTCGAATTGTCTCCCGTTGTCCGTGATGATGACATGTGGGATACCGAACCTGAAGATGATGGAATTTTTCACAAAACTTTTCACCTTGCTCTCTGTGATTTGGGCCAATGGTTCGGCTTCCTCCCCCTGAGACATTGTGGGAGGTGGAACATTGTTCTCCTCCGGGGGTGCACCCCCCTGAGACGGAGCATGACTCCGGCTTGTAGAAGCATTTTGAGCTTTTCCTCTTGCCATCAAAAACTTCTTTATTTCTTCCCCTTGTCTGGGAGGGAGCTTAACAAATGTTAATAATACGCTTCTCCCCTTCCTGGCGCGCCAATCTGTTGGCATGGAGTCCCTGGATCGGCCGGTCGGAGTCGCTGCGTCGCAGGACCGCTCCCTGGTTCACCTGCAAAATAGGTCCCTTGCCGATGCCTAAGTCAGTGGCGGATTCCAGCCACAGAATGGGGAAGATGTCGAGAGTGGAAGAGAAAAGGAGTTCTTGGAGATTGAAAGTGTATGTGTGCGAGATTATTCACGCGTCCCCCTCGAGCCATCATTCTTACCAATATTTAAAAGATGGCCTTCGGTCTGTGGCCCACTCTTTTCCCAGAAATCATGGGGAGCCAATCTCTTCCATGATTGGCGATCGTGGGTTGTCAATGAGCGGTTCCGGCCAGATCAGAGGCGTGGCTGCAGGAATTGCGCGCCATGATCATGGCATAATGAGTGTCGATTGTAACCGTTGGTTACAGTTTCCTTTTTGGAACAGATTATGGTTCAAGCTTCGGGTTTCCTCTTGCGGGGGCCGAAGGCTTAGTATTTTCCCGAGGCCAGAGATCATGTCTACGGCGGGGACCGAAGTTCGTGTCTTCGAAAGTCGATGAGTACTTCAGACTTCGGCCGGGGCCGAAAGTGCTATCCGAAGAACTGGCCTTCGGATGTTGTAGTTTGGTGTGAAGCCTTGAATTGCTTGCGGTTGGCCTTCACTTAGTCCAAAATCCGTAGTCCGGAGAACCGGAACCTGATTCGTAGCTGAATCAGATATCCCAACAGAAGTCAAGTGAAATAATCTCAAAACACTCTAATTATGCTGGGCCCGGCCACTAGTAATAATGAAGATTTGTTGTTCGTTCTACAAGCATGCGGATTGGATTTGGAAGGGAGGCACAGTTATATCTGCGAGGAAATCCTCTGAGGTCAATTTTGTAGCTCTCTTTCATGATTAAAATAAGCCTTCATTATAATTTGATACAAACTATGTTACTTGCAAGTTATCAAGTTCATGATGCTGGCCATCTTATACTAAAATTATTTATGATTTGACTTTGAACATTCAACAAAATGTAGTTGGACCGTGCTTAACAATCTTAGAAAAAAAAGCATGCTGTTTAGGAAAAACCATCTGACTTGATCCTTTTTCTTGTCATTCTGATCTTTAATCGACACAGGAGAAAAATATTGTTGCTAGTCATAATTATAGGAGAGCACCCCAATCAGTGCAGTAGGATAGTCTAACTTAAACATTTACCTAAACCGGTGCTTTTAATTTCCTCCTTTCTTAAGAATGATAGTATGGCAGTTAGATTCATAGCATGTTTTCTTGCTATGCTAAAAAATCGAAGTGCTCATAATTCATCATTTAATTCAACAATAATCTCGTTTCATTGTCTCGCTTGTCCATCTACTTGATCCCATGAAAAAAAAAAAAAAAGTTGATCATCCTTGACATGCCCAATGTATCTATAGCCTATCTTATATCATTCTAAAAAATCAATATGTCTAAGGCTGAATAAATTAAGAAATAATATCATATTGGATTGCAGGATGCGTCAATTTACATTCCATTCGTTTTGCTAAAAATCTGAATAAAGATCTTAAAGTGAGAGAACATTGAGAGGTGAGCGATGAGGGAGAGGTAAAATGAAGGATGAAACATGTGAGTTGACAATGGAAGTAATGTTTTTTTTTTTTTTTTTTTTTCTAATAAAAAACAGTGGAGAAAAGTAGCACAAATATTAGCATTAATCAATAAATATGAAAGGGAAAGCAAGATTAATAGGAATTAATAAAAGGTAACGTGTACAAGAAAATGATTTTTTTTTTTTTTTTTTAAAAAGAGGGGGATAAATTTCGATATAACTATTTTTATCGAAAAAAATTTAGATTTAATCGAATTATCCACAAGAATTATGCCACTAACACATGATCATTAAAAGGTAAAGCTAAATCTCTACCAACAAAATTATCGTCTTAGTAATAGGTTGGTACTTTTTTTCTTTTTTCCTTCCTCTTTTTTTTTTTTTTTTTTTTAATAAATAAATTAATTATTATACGGAAACTGTAACTATACTGTCTATTTTGGTAGGGAGGTTTACACTGGCGTCCACCGGGTGTATTAATGTCTCGATATAAAATTCCGAGTATTTGGATATATATCATGTTCTTAGAGGACCTCGGCTTTGAGTTCTTAGTTATGAGCCGAGTCCGCACTCCATCTCTTGCTTCTTTCTTAATCCCCTTTCTTCTTCCCACCACAACTCCCTCGTTCCTTTCCTCCTCTCTCCCTTCCTTCCTTCACTCCAACACATCCGAATCCCACTTTTTTAAGTCTCCTTCTCTCCTCCTTGTTTTATTTGGCCGGTATCTATAGGAGAAAAGGAAAGAGGTTTGGAACCCGTGGAAAAGCTGCCGCCTTTTTCTCGCGCGCTTTCTTCTCTCTTCTGGTGGGCACTCCTTCCTTTCATGGCCGTTTGCTTGTTTCCTTTTCATGGGGTTCGTTCTTTTAAAATCCATGTTTTTCCTATCAAATGGTTTTGGATAAGTTTTTCTGTGTTTCCATCTCTAAAGGCGCCGCCTTTTTGGAAATTTGCAAAGTTTGTCGCCTTTTTGCGTGTTTTGGATGCATAATTTCCTTCATTTTGTTGTTTGCAATCTTAAATTGGGATTTTGAATTGGTTCTTAGTTTCGTTCATCATGGATTCTTATCGGTTCGTTTTCTTCTTCCCAATTTTATCTTTCTTTTCTTAAGATTTTAGGGCGTCGTCTTTGATTTTCTGATGCACCATATATATTCATCATCTCTTCTTTGTTACGAAGATGGCTCCTTTCCCTGTTCTTTCTCTTTGCTCCCTTTTCTTAAAATTACCGTTATCTTCTCCTTGGGTGTTCATTTCTGTGATATTATTCTTATTTTTCTTCATTCAGCTAACATCTTTATCTTCAATGTCTCTGTTTGGATGGTTGACACTTCTATTCTTTTTATCATTTTATTCCTTTGCAGTTGATCACCGTTCCCTTCTTGTTAAGGTATCTTCTTTCTCTGTATCATTAACTTCAATAGCTATTTTTCATAATTCTCCAAACTTCGGTGCATGAAAACTTATTTGTTGGGTTTTCCTTTATGCTATTAAGTTTCAGCTTTTAACCGACCGTTCTTCCTCTGTGATTGCGAAATTAAGGATGGGTGACCATTTTGTGCTGTTGGTGGACCGCTTGCTCACCGAGTCCACGCTGGAAGCTGCCATTGGAAGCAGTAACCAGGCCAAGGTGGGGTCTCCGGATTCAGCTTCGATTGTGGACCTGGAGACCGACCTTCGGCCAAAGAAGAATGCCGGCGATGGGATATCCGCCGAGAAGTTGGTGCAGTGCCGAATTTGCCATGATGAGGATGAGGACTCCAACATGGAGATCCCCTGCACCTGCTCTGGAAGCTTAAAGGTAAATGGGATCCAGCCCGGAATTTGTTGTTCATGCTATAAAGGCTTTCTATTCTGGTTTGATCTTTGGACATCAGCTTAATTATGGTTTTTAAAGATGAATACAGAACAAATTAGTGATAGACAACTCAGCTAATAGTGTAAACATGGAAAAGAAGTCCTCTTAGTGTTTATTGTGGATGATCCATATCCAGCAGGTACAATTGAGTGCTTCTTTCCTGAATCAGCCAAATAGTTCTCACGATGCGATGCAATTTTTTATTCAGGCATGCATAAAGTGATTTGATAGAGAATAAAACAACGGTAATCTTTTGGATGCTATCACAATATCTGATCTAGCTTTAATTTTAAATGAAAACCTGTGCTGACAGCAGTGGGGGGCGGGGGGTGTATTTGATAAAGTATGTGAAAACTTGTTGAACTCTGTCTTCTGGTTAACATTTTCTATGTACAGAATGCAATGGAATTCGTATCAGTGCTCATTTAACAACACGTAGAAGGTGTGAAAACATTTTCGGTTGTAATTTGGATTTCACAAAGTGATATTTAAATTAGTTAACCTTTAAATTAGTCTGAATCTTGACACCATATGGAGTCGCTTGTTGTGTTTGCTGCAAAAGACTTTTGTAGATAGCAAATTCTAAGGGGTGGACTATGTTAATCACTTTCCTTTCCTTCAGGTGATGGTTTTAGTGATGCCCACATGAATGATTATTTGTTCACTAACTAATTTTTGTAAAATGGATCTTAAAGATTTAAAGCAACTAGAAAAGATCTTAGGAAATTGATAATGCAAAAAAATTACAATTACATATAGGCATAAACATTCAAGAGAATAATGCATCATATTTTGTTGTGCCAAATGGTTGTTATGTCACATATTAGAATTCCAGCTTATGAAGGACAACTTGGGAAACTTTGTGGTGTTGTTCTGAAGAGTCGATCTCTGGTACTCCACATTGCAGATTCAAATAGAAACCATCGCATGGCCAAGGGTTTAACAAATTGGAAAGTTAGTATGTCTGAGCGTTAGCATGCAAAATGTTGATAAAGCTTTCCTGAAATTCAGATAAATCAGACCTTTCACTGCTTCTCTTGGAATTTGACTGTTCTTTGCTATTTGCAGCTCCTTTTCAGCAGCACCACAAAAATTTATGTTGTATCATATGTGTAGATATTTTAATCTCCAAAAGTTAAAAGACCGGTGTCTTACTTGCGATGCTTCTTTCTTTATACACTAAGCTGCTTATGATGTCAATATGGTAGAGGTTCATGAAATATACTGAAGCATTTGCTTTACATTGTTTAATTTTCATTAAGAGTCCTTTTGCCTTTCTGTTCTGAAGAAATAGAAGTTCCATTTGATAAGAGATTTATCTTACTGTAGTTGTAACCTTTCCTTGTATCTTTCAGTATGCACATCGCAGATGTGTTCAAAGGTGGTGTAATGAGAAGGGTGACATCATGTGTGAGATATGCCTACAGGTGACACTTATCTATCCTCGTTTTATTTTTTCCTTCTTTTTTTTTTTTTTTTTTTTTTTCAACAAAAAGTTTTATTCTCTCTTCTTAATCCTTTTCTTCTTACATAGTTTTAATGTATATTCCGCAATGTTACTCTTAGAATATCACATTGCCTGAAGCTCATGTGTTTCTATGTGGATTCCAGCAATTCAAGCCTGGTTACACTGCCCCTCCAAAGTTGTTTCTGTATGGCAGCATCCCAATGAACTTCAGGTATCTTTTGTCTCTTATAAGTACATGAAGGATGGGAAGAGACAAAAAAACAAAAAAAAAAAAAGTAACCATCATTAATATAAACTTATGATATTTATATCAGGGGAAATTGGGAGGTTTCTCAGCGCGATATCCACAATCATCGATATATAACAATGACTCCATCAGATCGTGATATTGCAGGTCCTGACTACAGGGATTATTCAGCTTCAAACACAAGAAGCATTATGTATTGTTGCTTGATCACTTTAATTGTGAGTCTTTCTCGCTAAAACTACATAAATTTCCATTGGGGCATGCAAATCATATCTGAACATCTAATTCACAATTTTAAATCTTTTCTTTCCAGTTCATGGTTCTTTTGATTCTTCACCATACACTTCCTATTATTATGAATGGAGCTGAGCAGTATTCTTTACCAGTTCTCGCAGTAAGTCTCACAGTAAACATTACATCCATTTCTTTAACACTTACTTCTTAGACTAGCTTAGAGAAATTCGCTGCTTTAATTGATGGTCTGACTCTGAATTAGTTATTGCTGTTGAGGACTGTTGGAATTATCATACCTCTCTATGTAATGTTGAAAGCAGTTACGGCGTTTCACCGCCGGCGCCAGCAACAGGTATGCCTTGTTTCCTTACCCTGGTGACTGGAGATTCTTGGAAAGCATTTTATCTTTTCTTTTGGTCTGTCAATTATCTGCCTCTCTTCCTGAAATGGAAGCCTTTTATCAAGTATTTCTTAATATTCTAGGAGATGGATGAAGCTTCCACTTCAGCATCTGAAAGAGAGAATGGGCAACCGCAACCATTGCAACCCATGAATCCTCAACCACACATCATTCGTGTATACTAGAGAGGGCTGAATTCTGATCGGTTGGCACCATAATATTTGCAATAAACAAAACGGAATTCGTGGTGATAGCATTTTGAGAAAATTAAAGCTTCAGCTGGATTATGATCAGCTAGAAACTACATATAATAACCATCATATTGATTGTCTGTATATAAATATGTTGTAATAGTTTTGACATTCCGAATGATGCCCTCTCGCTTCAGACACATGAAGATGAAGTGTATATATATATTTTCGATAATTAAAAAAGGCACAATTATTCATACCCATTCAAGTATTGGTAAAAGGTATGCTACCGCTTTGATACAAGGTAGTCTTCTTGCAACTAGCTTCTCTTTCTGAACGGAGATAGGAGTGTAGGACAGAAAATTTAAGAGCAGCGAAAAACTTAGAAAATTTAGCACATCGGAAAAAATTTACATTTAACAAGGTATAAACATTTTTGATTAATCAAAGAAGGCACAGCCATTCATGCCATGGTTTGGCATATCATCTGTTATGATAACCCGACACTTTATAAAATGATTATTGGTCTATCATTCGAGCCAATTTCAAATTTTTTGGTCTTTAGGCTGAACCAATGCACTAAAAGAAATCTTTTTAAGCATGGTCCGAAGAGTATGTCGGATATGTTACTCTATCTTTCAGCCTGGTCCGAAGAAGCAAGTCTATTGATTATTCTTTCGGTTTCGTATCTTCAGCCTGATACGAAGATTATGCCTATTATTCTTTTCTTCGATTTCGTGTCTTCAGCTTGATTCGAAGACTATGCCTTTGAAATATTTTATTTCTTCGATACTACAGTAAGTAGTTACTTATTTTCATTATTCATTCCTAACAGGGATGTCCGAAGCATACAACTAACATTTCCTCATGCCCTTCCAAGGAAGGCCATTTGAAGATGTTGATAGCTTCACTTCGGACTTTCCATAAATGCATTTGCAGCTTCAGAGCAATCCCTCAACCTGAAACGGTTAAAGGTTGTTCTGGTTGTTGTAACCACCCACTTGGTCAAATAACTGATTTTCTGACCATCACTACTTATTGTTATGAGGAGGTTTTCCTAACTAACTTCCATAACCATAAGTAGTTACACTTATGCCTATAAATACTGGTAAGAAGGGACACTCACGTAAGCTAAGCTAACTCTGAGCAAACTTGAGCCATCTTCTTCCTTCTTCTCACCATTCTCTGCTCTCGAGCTCTCCATTCTGCTGCTTGAATTCTTGCTAACTTTGGCATCGGAGTGTCCCCCACCAGAAAAATTCCGGTCAGGGGAGTTGTTTTGCAGGTTCCAGTTGACGGCGAATCGACGGGCGAATCACTCCATCCGGTCGACGGGGATTCAACATCAACAGATTGGTACGCCAGGAAGGGGAAGATCAGTTTCCTCTGGTTAAAGGAGAACTTCGCCAAAGCAGAAATGGTGAAGAGGAAGATCTGTTTCCTCTAGTTGAAAGATAATTTCTGCAAAGCAAAAATGGTGAAGAGGAAGATTTGTTTGCTCTAGTTGAAAGAGAATTTCTGCAAAGCAAAAATGGTGAAGACGAAGATTTGTTTCCTCTAGTTGAAAGAGGAAGATCCAGAACGCTTCTACAAGCAAGGATCAACCTGTTTCTCAGCTAAATAACCCACCGGTGAATGATAGCATGCCACCTTCAATGTTGATAGAGACTGCTGTTCAAAGGCAGTGCCCTCCACCCATCTCACAACCCAGCCATCAAACTGAAAGAAGAAAGAATCGACATCGAGAACTAACTTCACGGATCCAGTTATCTCAAAGTCAAAATGCTTCACTGCCAAAATAACGCATGTATGATCATAACAGGAAGAAGAGAACCAAGCGTTCTCCCTCTGTTTCTTCCAAAGATTCTGCACCTGGAACGAGTAAATTGATCCAAGGACTATCAGACTTGCCATTTAGTTAGAATTTTGACCTGCCTCATTCAACAAATCTGTAAGTATTTGCTGGTATCAAGAAATCCGATGACTGGACAACCTTGAGAAAAGGTAAGAGGGGACCTCCGAGGTAAGCCATCATGTCACTCTGACCTCTTTCATTAAGTTCTCCATTTTATTGTCCAAACTCTATTGACTTTGGCGTGGGAGTGTCTCCCACCGGAGAATTTACGGTCAGGATTTTTGTTTTGAAGGAACTCTAATAGTCGATGACTTCTTAAAGTTCGATGTACTCTTGAAGGCCGATGACTTCTTAAAGTTCGATGTACTCTTGAAGGCCGATGACTTTTTAAAGTCCGTGGACTCTTGAAGGCCGATGACTTCTTAAAGTCCGATGTAATCTCAAAGGTCGATGACTTCTTAAAGACCGATGTTGCCGCCAAGATCGTCGTGGCCTATAGCTGCTGTCGAAGTCGGATCGCCCATCTTGCACTCTTGGGATGTCCTGCTCCTCTGAACCTGCAAAAACAGGGTTAGTGACCCGGACCGGGGGTTCCGGCGGGGGTACTCCGACAGTCAAGTCAGTGACGACCCAGGGGAACAGATCCTCCTAGTTAAGCCCCTCTTGATGGAATCCACGCTAGGAGGAGTGAATGTGTGAGTGGGGATGCGAGTGTGCTGGAAGAGATGTTAGCCGAGGTGGACTGGCCCTCCTGTATGGCTTCTTCTCCTTTACTCGTTGGTGTGATGTTCTGTGGTTGAGTTTTCACTTACCTCTCTCTTCCCCGAGCGTGTCGAAGGTTCTTTTAAGTTTGGACGATCGTTGGACGCCTACCTCAGGATCTCTCCTATGCTGTCAGGCGCGTGCGGCGGCGTTCCATACTGCGGATGGGACATCTCTTCCGATATATACTGTCAGGAACATGTGGCGGTGTTCCGTGCCATGGACGGAACGTCTTTCCTGGTTGGTAGTGAGGAAACTGCTGTGCGTTGTGACATTCCTTTCGGTCATTCCATTCTGGAAAGCTTGGTAGTGTCTTAATTGGGAGGAACTCCTCCCTCTCCTGGTGTAAGTGGCACCCACAGGCAGTTATTATGATTCGATGGCTGCTTCTTCATGGCCCTCGGGTGGCCCGCTAGTGCCCCGGGGAGGTGGCTCCACTCTCTTGGAGGCCGGCGGCGTTGCCTGAGGAGGTTGCCGAGTTGGAGAGCTGGGACTCGGCTCTGGACCGGGGGGGGCTGACCTCAACTTCAGAGAAGCTTGGACCGGTGGAGGAGGGCTCGACTCCTGCTAAGAGAGCTCGACCTCGAGGGGGCTCAGCCCGGCGGAGGAGGGCCGAGCTCGACTCCGGCTCAGGGGGCTCGATCCAGCGAAGGAGGTCGGCACGCGACCCCTGCCCAGAGGGCTCGACTTTGAAGGGGCTCGCTCTGGTAAAGGGAGTCACTCGGCTCCGGCCTAGGCGACCCGAGCTCGCGGGAATCGACTTGGCGGAGAATAGAGCTCGGCTTCGACGGATCAGGAGAGCTCGGCTCGGCAAAGGAACCCGAGATGGGGTGTCCACTGTTGCCGCTCTCGTCGCCGCGCCCGTGGCTCCGGTCTGTGGATCCTTCCTGACCGCCTGGCGAGGGAGCCTCCCCGGCTGCTGCGAACCTGCAAGAAGGGGTTAGAAGACCCTGGCCGGGGATCCCGGCGAGGGAGCTCCGACGGTCAAGTCAGTAGACGACGAGAAGGAACAGACTCTCCAGGACGGACCCCCGAAAGGGTTCCAAACTTAGAGAGTTCACTAGAAAGGAAGGTGCACTGGGGGCCAGAAATTCGGCCGGGCCTCCTTGCCGAGCTCACGCCGAGCGATCCCCTCTCGGGATCTTAGATCTCACTCTCGGAGCGAGGCCTTTTGCCGCTGCTTCTTCCCTGCCCCCAGGCTTGTTCGCTTACCTTGTCGTCCCCAGATTCCTTCCTTTTATCTCTTCCCGTCGTTCGCCTGTCTTCTCCTCCTGGGAGGCTCCCCTCCCCCGTCCCTTTCTCTTTCCCCTTTTCGGTGAGGAGGGCCAGGCGGCTTTCCGACCTCGTCCGCCGAGCCCAACAAGGAAAAGGCAAAGTTAGAAAAGGGGGGGCGGCGCCGGTAAGGTGGTCGGTCAGACCTCGGGCCCGTGAGAGCGCTCTCTTTCCCAAGTGTGGGCGCCATCCATATATGGGGCCTGCTTTGTCAGAATCGCGCCTCTCGACTGCGGGACCTGCCGGGCCGATGCAAATGGTGTTTCGCGTGCCGCCGCCATCCGTACGAGGCGCTGTCTGTGATGCGTACGGCCCGAGGGATGACCTCGGGGCCTGCGCCTCCTTCCCTGGGACCTTCTCCGTACGGGCGGCCTGGCTTCGGTCGAGGTGGGCCCGTCTTCGGGGGCCACCTGGCGAAGGAGCGAAGGATCCGCCGACCTCGGCCTAGGTGGGCCCCTCCTGGGTGGACACCTGACGAGGTGGCAGGAGGTCGTCTGGCTTCGGTCGAGGTGGGCCCGTCTCCGTGGGCCACCTGGCGAAGGAGCGAAGGATCCGCCGACCTCGGCCTAGGTGGACCCCTCCTGGGTGGACACCTGGCGAGGTGGCAGGAGGTCGCCTGGCTTCGGCCGAGGTGGGCCCGTCTCCGGGGGCCACCTGGCGAAGGAGCGAAGGACCGGCCGACCTCGGCCTAGGTGGGACCCTTATGGGTGGACACCTGGCGAGGTGGCAGGAGGTCGCCTGGCTTCGGTCGAGGTGGGCCCGTTTCGGGGGGGCCGCCTGGCGAAGGAGCGAAGGATCCGCCGACCTCGGCCTAGGTGGACCCCTCCTGGGTGGACACCTGGCGAGGTGGCAGGAGGTCGCCTGGCTTCGGCCGAGGTGGGCCCGTCTCCGGGGGGGCCACCTGGCGAAGGAGCGAAGGATCCGCCGACCTCGGCCTAGGTGGACCCCTCCTGGGTGGACACCTGGCGAGGTAGCAGGAGGTCGCCTGGCTTCGGCCGAGGTGGGCCCGTCTCCGGGGGGGCCACCTGGCGAAGGAGCGAAGGATCGGCCGACCTCGGCCTAGGCTGACCCCTCTTGGGTGGGCGCTAGGCGAGGTGGTAGAGGAGCCCCGAACCGAGCTCGACTTCGGCGAGATTAGTTTGTCTTAGAAAGTCGTTTGGCGGAGTAGTCTTGCCGAGCTCGGCCCTGGCGATGTGGCGCTGACTCGGCCGGAGAAACCTCCACGTGGCTCGATCATATTCGGTGGTATCTGAGCCCGGCCACGTCATCGTTACGGCCGTAACATCCACCGTGGCAGCTTTTCTGACATGGCATCTGATAGGGGTCACACGTCAGCCTTCCGCCATATCATTTGCCCCCCAATCCCGAGTCTTGTTGGTGCGAAGCGCTCGGGGCGAAGGGAGTAAATGCTATGCTGACGTGGAAAGGCGAGAATCCAGCGTAATGATGGCCACGATCGCCAGCACTTCGGGGAGCAGTTTCTTTGGCCTATTTGATGGAGCCACGTGGATACGTCCGAGGAGTGGTTATTACGGGCGCAGAATCCCGGGCAGCCGCAGCCGAAACCAGATGCCAGCCCTGTCGATGGTCGACACGTGGTACGGATCCAATGGTGGGGAGCCGTAACAGTGCGGTTGGACGTCCGTCACTTCGAAAGGAAAGGTGACCTTTCCCGAACCGTACTTTCTTTCAAATTCTACGTGCCCACCTTGGTGCCAGGTCTTTCCTTCATTCTCCCGGCCACTTCTACCTCTCCAAGTCCTAAGCAGGTCTGTCTCCTTCCTCGCACCGGTCGGGTAGGGACTCTCTTAGGGTTAGGTTCTCCTTCATATCTTCGTCCATCTCCTCCCTCTTTCTGTTATTCTCGTTTCTAGACCTTCATGTCCCGCTTCGGACCGAATTTCCGTCCCACCACTAACCAAGGTGAGGCTCGGCCTTCAAGGCCAAGGCCACCCTTTTCTTCTTTCGAAGAGGAGGAGGATGCGGCGCGCTTCGAGGTTAGCCGAAGGCCCGTGCCCGGGGGAATAGTGATTAGGGAGCCCGCGTCTTCTCACCCACCTCGTCCTATTCTTTTGCCTTCTGTGCCTGCTCCCGAACCTTCTCGGTCAATAGATCCCGGGGGGATCGCTTCGGTGATCATGGCCATGGACCTTGCGACCATTTGGGACACCTATGGTATCCCGGACGGCGTTCGGCTCTCGGTTCCTCGACTGGGGGAGCGAGTCACCTCCAATGGCCCACGTCGGATAGCCTTCTACGAGAAAACCTTCTCGAGTGGCCTCCGATTACCGTTCCACCCTTTCTTCCTCTTTGTCCTGAGCCATTACTGCCTTGTCCCCGCCCAGCTTGTCCCGAATGCCATCAGGACCATTTTTTTCTTCATTGTCTTGTGCCACTTCCACGGGATTGTCGTCCGTTTTTCCTTGTTCAGGGCTTTCTTCACCCTGAAACACCACCCCACCAAGAAGGGGTGGTGGTCTCTCTCCTCCCGCCCTAGGGGGATTAAGTTTGAACTTCACTCTTCCATCAAAGGATGGAATAGTAGATATTTTTTGCCTCGATCGAGGGGGTCGACTGGGTCTGGAGCGACTCGGATTAGTCCCCCAACCGGGATTCCGCGATCGATGCAACCGATTCGAAGGTGTACGACCAGCTTCACTCTACCGAGGTCCCTTCACTTGAGGTACTGCTATTGGAGCAGAATCTCCATGAGGCTGGGGTCGGCCCAACACAAAAGTTGGGTGAGTTCGGCTTAAAAATCTTTTTATTCTCTTCCTTTCTTTTCTTTCTCTTTTTTTTTTTGAGCTGATGTCTTCTAACTTGGTGCAGCCATGAAGTTCTCTGTAGAGGAACTTCTCTCGTTCTCCGAGGAGAGGAATCAGGCGGAGGGCACCGGCGAGCCCACTTCGAAGAGAGCTCGAGAAGATGTTGGGGCGAGCGCAGTACCGACCAAGCCCGTGCCTGAGTCGAGGAGGAGGAGGGCTGCTGAACCCGCCCCCGAGCTTCCAAGGCGACGCGACCCGACCCCCGCATCGGAGTCCGAGGTGGTGGTTCGGGCCAGGTCCGCCGCCACTACTGCCGCGACGACGTCTCCCTCTCCGGAGATCATCGAGGTCGAGGAGGACAAGGAGTCGAAGGGCGCGGGGCTGGCTTCAGCGATTCCGTCTGAAGTGGCGCCGTGCTCCCAGCCCGTGCCAATTACTTCCACCACCGACGGAGCAGGTGTCCCCGAACCGACGACGGGCACAAGAGACACGAATTACCGTCGAGTCCCCTTCAAGCTGGGGCCCAACGTCTCCCTTGTCAGGGATAAGATGCTTGCCGAGCGGATGATGGACTTCTCCGTTCAGTCCTGTGACCGGCGAGAGAGGAGCGGGAAGTACCTGACCGACACCATCAACGCATCCTTCTCCAACCTCTACTCCGTTAGTTGATTTCCGATATGCCTTTCTCTCTCACTTTCTTGTTGACTAACCTCATTTTTGATGCAGCAAGGGGCCGAACTCCTACTGATCCGGGACTATTGCCGCAACTGGGTCAGGAGGGATAAGGAGCGCGAGGTGGAGTTCGAGTTTTCGAAGACCGAACTGCGACGAAAGAGCGATGACCTCTGGGAGGCCAACATGACGATCAAGAACTTCTGGGATGAAGTCGCCAGCACCGGGCGACGCTCAAGGGGGCTCGAGGAAGAGCTCAAGTCTAAGGGCGCCCAGCTGAAGGAGCTTCAGGCCGAGCTGGAGGTAGTGAAAGAGCGAGTCGTCTCCTACGAGAAGAAGGCCACAGCCGCCGACCAGAAGGCTGCCGAGACAGAGAGGAGGGCCTCCACTGCCGTCAGTTTAGCTGAGGCCATGAAGAAAGAGGTCGTCGAGGCCGTCCGCAGAGCTGAGGACACGGACAAGAGGGTGGCAGAGGCAGTTGCAGATTACAAGGCTTCCGAGGAGTTCAAGCTGGACTTCAAAGAGGCAGCGACGGATTCCTTTTCAAGGGGTTCGCTTACTGCCGATCCTAGCTGTGCAGCATTCTCTCGGAAGAGTGAATGGTCGCCCTCCGACTCTCGGGCTCCAAGGCTGCAAAGGGTCCGGCCCCCGCACCAGTTACAATATAGGAGCGTCCTACTGTGGTCATGTCGCCTCCTCGAGTAGCAACAGCGGAACCGATCCTGCAGGTGGCGTTGGCCGAAATAGCTCCACTGGCGACGGCGGTCGAACCGACATTGTCGGCGGCGGTGGCCGAAGGAGGGGCCCTAGCTCCGGATGTCGAGGGCAGCGGAACTTCGGTGGTGCGCTGCCCTAGGAAGGCACCGGCAGAGTAGAGTAGGGTCTCTTTTTCAACTGTAGCCTTGTATTGTTTTCTTCCCTGGGCTGCCCGACATGTCGGGCCTCAGAAGTATTGTAACTCCTTCTATTTAGTAATGAAAAAATATACTTTGTCAAATTGTCTTGTCCCTTTTTCTCTCTTTTTATGCATGTGATGAGATAAAAAAGGAAGACTCCTTTGTTTCTGGGTGCCCAAGAATTGGTGGCCCGAAAGCCGAGCTTCGGGCTCGGAGATGTGGTGGCCGGTGATCTGAGTTTCGGGCTTGGATGTCTTGGAGCTGGGCTCGAAGATGTGGTGGCCAGAGATTTGAGCTTCGGGCTTGGATGTCTTGGAGTTGGTCTCGAAGATGTGGTAGCCGGAGATCTGAGTTCCGGGCTTGGATATCTTGGAGCTGGACTCGAAGATGTGGTGGCCGGAGATTTGAGCTCCAGGCTTGGATGTCTTGGAGCTGGGCTCAAAGATGTGGTGACCGGAGATCCGAGCTCCGGGCTTGGATTGCCTGAGAGCTGGGTCTAGGTCTTGGTGTCTTGGAGCCAGGCTCGAGAACTTGCTGGCCGGAGAGCTGGGCCCCGATCCAGGATTGCCTGAGAGCTGGGCTCGAGAACTTGCTAGAGGGAGAGCTGGGCCCCGGTCCAGGATTTCCTGAGAGCTGGGCTCAGGTCTTGGGGTCTTGGAGCTAGGCTCGAAGACTTGTCATCCGGAGAGCTGAGCCCCGGGTCTTGATCGCTTGAGAGCTAGGCTCAGGCCTTGGTGTCTTGGAGCTGGGCTCGAGAACTTGCTGGCCGGAGAGCCGGGTTCCAGGCTTGGATGTCTTGGAGCTAGGCTCGAAGATGTGGTGGCCGGAGATTTGAGCTCCGGGCTTGGATATCTTGGAGCTGGGCTCGAAGATGTGGTGGCCGGAGATCTGAACTCCAGGCTTGGATTGCCTGAGAGCTGGGCCCAGGTCTTGGTGTCTTGGAGCTAGGCTCGAAGACTTACTGGCCAGAGAGCTGGGCCTCGGTCCAGGGTTGCATGAGAGCTGGGCTCGGGTCTTGGTGTCTTGGAACTAGGCTCGAAGACTTGCTGGTCGGAGAAGTGGGCCCCGGTCCAGGGTTGCCTGAGAGCTGGGCTCAGGTCTTGGTATCTTGGAGCTAGGCTCGAAGACTTGTCATCCGGAGAGCTGGGCCCCGGGTCTTGATCACTTGAGAGCTGGGCTCAGGCCTTGGTGTCTTAGAGTTGGGCTTGAAGACCTTTCGTCCTGAGAGCTGGTCTCCGAGTCTTGATCGCTTGAGAGCTGGGCTTAGGCCTTGGTGTCTTGGAGCTGGGCTCAAGAACTTGCTGGCCGAAGAGCTGGGTTCCGGGCTTGGATGTCTTGGAGCTGGGCTCGAAGATGTGGTGGCCGGAGATCTGAGCTCCGGGCTTGGATTGCCTGAGAGCTAGGCCCAGGTCTTGGTGTCTTGGAGCTAGGCTCAAAGACTTGCTAGCCGGAGAGCTGGGTCCCGGTCCAGGGTTGCCTGAGAGCTGGGCTCAGGTCTTGGTGTCTTGGAGTTAGGCTCGAGGACTTGCTGGCCGGAGAGCTGGGCCCCGGTCCAAGGTTGCCTGAGAGCTGGGCTCCGGTCTTGGTGTCTTGGAGCTAGGCTCGAAGACTTGTCGTCCGGAGAGCTAGACCCCGGGCCTCAGACTGGGCGGTAATATTCCTGCAAGGCAGATAACCTCTTGCGCAAAGGAAAATATTTATTATTAATGGAAGAAAACCTTACACTACTGATAGTATCTTCTTAGATTGCAGGCATTCCATGTTCGAGGGAACCTGACGTCGTCAAGATCCTCGAGGTAGTAGGCCCCATGCGAGAGGGCCTCAGTCACTTTGTAAGGGCCTTCCCAGTTTGGCGAGAGCTTGCCGCACTCCCGGGGCTGAGATTCTTTAGCTCGGCGCAACATAGGTCCCCGGGTCTGAAGACTTTTGGCCTTACCTGCGTGTTGTAGTACCGGACCACCCATTGCCGATATGCCACCATTCGAAGCCGAGCTTTGTCCCTGGTTCTTCGAGGAGGTCTAAGTTGAGCAGAAGGTGTGCTGAGTTCTGCTCTTCATTGTATTGTTGTACTTGTAGCATAGGTACACTGAGTTTGACCGGGATGATTGCCTCGGTGCCGAAGACAAGGTTGAAGGTGTCTCGTCAGTTATTGTTCTGGATGTTGTGTGATAGGCCCACATGACACTTGGGAGTTCTTCCACCCACCTGCCCTTGGCTTGGTCCAACCTGGTTCTGAGTCCTTGGAGGATGGTCCGATTAGTCACCTCGATCCTCCCATTCATTTGGAGGTGGGCTACTGAGGTAAAGTGGTGTTGGATGCCATGCCCAGTGCAAAATCCTTCGAACTCTCGATTTCCAAATTATCGTCCGTTGTCGGTGATGATATAGTGGGGGAGTCCGAAGCGGCAGATAACTGACTTCTAGAAGAATTGGCGGACATTGGCTTTAGTGATCCGAGCTAGTGGTTCTGCTTTGACCCACTTGGTGAAGTAGTCAATTGCCACTAGCAGGAACCTTCGTTATCCCGGTGCAGGGGGAAATGGTCCCAGAATGTCCATTCCCCACTGAAAAAAAGGCCAAGGGGATGAGAGTTGGGAGATCGGCGCCACCGGCTGGCGCTGTATATGGGCATGGCGCTGGCACTTATCACACCTCTTAACGAAGTCGGCGGCGTCCTCCCTCATGGTCTCCCAGAAGTATCCCTGGCGAAGAGCTTTGTATGCCAGCGTTCTCTCTCCCACATGGTTCCCACAGAGGCCTTCGTGTATCTCTTAGAGTACGAAGGCCGTCTCTGTGGGCCTGAGGCACTTTAGGAGCGGGTAGGAGTGAGATCGATGGTAGAGCTGGCCTTCCATCAAAACGAACCGGGAGGCCTTCTTCTTGATGAGGCCGGCTTTCATGCGGTCCTCTGGCAAGGTGCCATCAGTGATGTACCTGACATACCTGTCCATCCAGCTCAATTCCAGGATGACTTGTTGCACCTCCTCTGGGTCTTCATAGCTTGGATTCTCGAAATACTAGATGTAGGCGCGCCCTAGTGATGAGACCGGCAAGGTTGCGAGCCTTGACAGTGCATCTGCGCGTGCATTCTCCCCTCGGGGGATATGGAAAATGCTGAAGTGCCAGAAGCCTGTCGTGCCTGAGCGGACTCGTTCCAGGTACTTCATCATCTAGGGATCTCTGGCCTTATATCCTCCAGAGACTTGCCCGGCAACCAATTAGGAGTCAGTGAAGACTTTCAAGCTCTGCATGCCCAGCTCGCGAGAGACTTTCAGACCCGTGAAGAGTGCCTCGTCCTCCGCCTGATTGTTTGTCACGGCGAACTTGAAGCGGAGAGCACACTCTGTCACCACCCCATCGCTGTTGGCGAGGATGAGGCCTGCTCTGCTCCCACCGGAATTGGATGCGCTATCCATGTGAAGGATCTAGGGCTCCCCCTCTGGTCCGAGCTTCATTTGGCGCTTCATCATTATCTGCTCTGGCTCCTCGACGAGCCCGGTGTATTTGACCACGAAGTCGGCTAGGACTTGGACCTTCTGTAAAGATCTCGGTCGATATATTATGTTGAATTCGCTCAGCAGCAGGGACCACTTGGCCAGTCTCCCAGAGGTCTCGGGGCGGCTAAGCATGGTCCTCAGCGACTGGTCCGTCATGACTACGATGAGGTGCGCTTGGAAATAGAGCCTGAGATGCTTAGCAGACATTATTAGTACAAAAATGAGTTTCTCGAAGCGAGTATACCTGATCTCCGCGTCACGGAGGATTTTGCTGGTGTAGTATAATGGCTTCTGAGACCCATCCTCGTCTGCGCAGACAAGGATCGAGCTGACTGCTCCAGGTATGACCACCAGATAGAGCAGGAGCTCCTCCCCTTCCTCCGGTCTAGAGAGCAGCGGAGGAGTGGCCAGGAACTCCTTCAGTTCTTCGAAGGCCGTTCTGCACCCCTCCATCCAGATGAAGTCATGTATCTTGCACAGCACCTTGAAGAAAGGGAGGCAGCGATCAGCCGACCTCGAGATGAACCAGCTCAGCGCTGCGATTCGCCCCGTCAAGCACTGGACCTGCTTCTTGGATGTCGGGTGCTCCATGTCTATGATCACCTGGACCTTCTCCGGGTTGGCTTCAATGCTCCTTTGAGTGATCATGAAGCAAAGGAACTTTCCCATCGCTACTCCGAAGGCGCACTTCACCGGGTTCAGCTTCATCTGGTGCTTTCGGAGGTTGTGGAAGGCTTCGATGAGGTCGGCGACGTGGTCCGAGCTCGGCTTACTCATGACAAGCATGTCGTCCATGTACATCTGCATGTTCCGGCCAATCTGGTATTTGAAGACCCTGTTGACCAGATGCTGGTATGTGGTCCCGGCATTCTTCAGACCAAAGGGCATCATCCTATAGCAGTATGTTCCTTGGTCGATGACGAAGGAGGTGTGCTCCTCGTCTTCTGGGTGCATCTGGATCTGATTGTATCCAAAGAATGCATCCATGAATGGAGGAGCCTGTGCCCTGAGGTGGTGTCTACCAACTGATCGATCTTCGACAGGGGAAGCTGTCCTTCGGGCATGCCTTGTTGAGGTCGGTGTAGTCCACACAAATCCTCCATTTGCCATTGCTCTTCTTTACCATCACCATATTCGTCAGCCAGCTCGGATATTGCACCTCTCGAACGAAACCGACGGCGAGGAGCTTGTCCACTTCCTTATTGATGGCCGCCTACCTTTTTGGGGCGAAGCTTCTCTTCTTTTGCCAAATTGGTCGGTGCTTTAAGTCAATACTCAGCTTGTGGGTGATGATGTCAGGGGGGATACCTGGCATGTCCGCCGCTATCCAGGAGAACACATCTGCATTCGTCCGCAGGAACTCCAAAAGATGGGCCCTCTCCTCATCCTGCAGCTGGGTCCTGATTTGCACTGTCTTCGCAGGATCGTCTCCGAGTGGATAGGAGAGCAGGCATTCGACCCGGCCTCCCCTGCGGTCCAGAGCCCTTTGGTCAAGATCGTCCACCTTGGGATCGCCCTCGGGGCCTTGGCCCTAGGGAGGGTTTGGAAACAATGCTGCACCGACTGGGGTGTTCCCCTCATCTCCTTGACGTCGTAAGGAGTTGGGAACTACACAAGTAGTCTCCTGGTGGAGATGACGGCATCGAGTAGGTTAAGCTCGGGTTGGCCAAGGATCACATTGTAGGCTGAAGGGAGCCTGATAATCGTGAAGGTCATCATGATGGTGCTCTGCCGAGGTGGGGTCCCGGTAGTCACTGGGAGAGTAATCTCTCCCTCAACTCTCACAGATTCACCCGTGAAACTGACAAGTAGAGTGTGCACAGGTCTGAGTTGAGTAGGGAGAAGGTTCATTCTGGAGAAAGTATCGTATAAAAGCACATCCGTGGAACTTTCACTATCAACCATGATGCATTTTACAGGATGCTTCGCGATCATCATCTCGACGATCATGGCATCATTATTTATATTTCCCCCCTGTCTCCCCCCTTTCTCATAAAGGGGAGTACATTTTCAAATTGCCCCATCCCGTGGGCCTTCTTAGATGCGCGCTCGGCTTCCCAGCATATCATCCCAACCGGCTTCTCGATAGGACGGTTATCAATCACTGGAGCAGGCGGGAGAGCAACGAGCACCCGAGGTTCTGCTTGAGGTTTGCCCCCCACAAACCTTTTGAGGTAGCCCTTCTTAATGAGTTCTTCGATCTCCCACTTGAGGTTATGGTATTCCTCGGTATCATGGCTATGGTCGTGGTGGAAGCGACATACTTCATTTTGTCGTGGCCAGCAGATGGCTTCATCGGAGATGGGCACTTCAGGTAGGGCTCACCTTCGATCTCCATGAGGATATTTGTCCTCGGGGCAAGGAGGGGGCTGTAACTCCCCTTGGGAACGGGAGCGCTTCTCGTCCTTGGTCCCTGCTGGAAGCTCGGAGCTGGAGGTCTCGGCTTCCGCGTCCCGGATGCCTTGACGGGGATTGGTTTCTTTAGCGACTTCCTGTCGAGCTCCCATCTCGTACGATCCACCTCCTCGGTATGGATGTACTTCTGAGCTTGGAGGAGCTCTTGGGAGACTTTTTATCGAGCGAGTAAGTCATGTGGGAGGTCCTGAGTCCTCACTTAGAGCCAACATGGCAACTGGCTCCTCGAGATTGTAGATCTCCAATGTGATAGCCTTGAAATGGGCCACGTAGTCCCTCAGGGGCTCGCAGTCCTGCTGCCTGATGGAGAAGAGGTTGTCTGCCTCTCGAAGCATCTTCCAACAGGCATCGAAGTGGGCCACGAACTTCTGTCCTAGCTGGGTGAAAGAGTTGATGCTCTCCGACTCTAGATGGGTGAACCACACCCGGGCTGCCTTCCAGAGAGTGGCAGGAAAAGCGATGCAAAGGAGGGCGTCGGTGGCCCCTGGATCCTCATGAGGACCCTGTAGCTTTCCAGGTGGTTCAGTGGATCGGTGATCCCATCGTAAGGGTCCACCTGCGGCATACGGGACCGATCTGGGATTGGCTTCTCTTGGACTTCTCGTGAGAAACGGGGATGGGCGTCATAGCCCGCTGGCTCGCTAGTGGAGCCCGGTAAATTGGCAAACCGGCGGGATAATTCTGCCAGCTTGTAATCATGCTCCTCCAGGCACTTCTCCGCCATGCGCCTGATGGCTTTGTCAGTGGACCCCTCCACCGAAGGAGATGGAGAAGGTGACATGGATGCATGGCGCCCATGGCAAGGGGTCTTGTTTTTCTGTCTTGGCGTGGTTTGGGCACCACCCGCTCAAGGTTCGGTGAGTGGCTCTCCCTGTTGGCAGACCCAGCTCGTTATCTTTTTGCCGGAGTTTGCTGGCTACCCAGGTTGCCAGTGATGGCCCGCGGCTACGAAGGCCTTCCTTGGAAGGAATGTAGGCTGTTGCGGGGTGCTGCGGCATGGGCCACTGGAGTCCCTAGCTACTAATGAGTAGCCAAGGACCGGTGCTGGTGCTGAAGCTGGCACACTGCCATGGCAAGGATTTGCATCTGCTGGGTGAGTGCAGCTAGCTGAGATTCCAGTAGAGGCGGTTGAGCTGGAGCAGGTGGCTCCACCTTTAGGTTGTGCGGGTTCTCCCAGGAAGGGGAGTCTCCTGCACGACTGGTGGAGACTTCTCTCGCCCGCGTCGTCACCATCCTTCCGTCGAACTGCTTGTAAGGGGGCCCAAGCTGGATCAAAGATCGCTCTGCCCCTACCTGGCGCGCCAATCTCTTGCCGCCAAGATCATCATGGCTTATAGCTGCTGTCGAGGTCGGATCGCCCGTCTTGCAGTCTTGGGATGTCCTGCTCCTCTGAACCTATAAAAACAGGGTTAGTGACCTGGGCCGGGGGTTTCGACGGAGGAACTCCGACGATCAAGTCAGTGACAACCCAGGGGAACAGATCCTTCTGGTCGAGCCCCTCTTGATAGACTCCATGCTAGGAGTGAATGATGTGTGAGTGGGGATGCGAGTGTGCTGGGAGAGATGTTAGCCGAGGTGGACTGGCCCTCCTGTATGGCTTCTTCTCCTTTACTCGCTGGTGTGATGTTCTGTGGTTGAGTTTGCACTTACCTCTCTCTTCCTCGAGCATGTCGAAGGTTCTTTTAAGTCTGGGCAATCATTGGATGCCTACCTCGAGATCTCCCCTGTGCTGTCAGGTGCGTGCGACGTTCCATGCTGCGGATGGGATGTCTCTTCCGATATGTATTCTTAGAATACATGTGGCGGCATTTTGTGCCGTAGATGGAACGTCTTTTCTAGTTGGTGGTGAGGAAACTGCTGTGCGTTCTAACATTCCTTCCAGTCATTCCATTCTGGGAAGCCTGGCAGTGTCTTAATTGGGGAGAACTTCTCCCTCTCCTGGTGTAAGCGGTACCCACAGGTAGTTATTATGATTTGACGGGTGCTTCTTCATGGCCCTCCGGTGGCCCACTGGTGCCCCGGGGAGGTGGCTCCGCTCTCTTAGAGGCCGGTGGCGCTTCCTGAGGAGGTTACCGAGTTGGAGAGCTAGGACTAGGCTCCTGCCCGGGGGGGCCTGACCTCAACTTCAGAGAAGCTTGGACCGGTGGAGGAGGGCTCGACTCCTGCTCAGAGAGCTCAACCTCGAGGGTCCACCGGGCTGAGCTCGACTCTGACTCATGGGGCCCGACCTCGGAGGGGCTCGATCCGGTGAAGGTCGGCACGCGACCCCTACCTAGAGGGCTCGACCTCGAAGAGGCTCGCTCTGGTGAAGGGGGTCGCTTGGCTCCGGCCTAGGCGACCCGAGCTCGCGGGCGTCGACCTGGCGGAGGACGGAGCTTGGCTTCGACGGATCATGAAAGCTCGGCTCGGCAAAGGAACCCGAGATGGGGTGTCCATCATGGTAGCTTTTCTGACATGGCATCTAGTAGGGGTCACACGTCAGCCTTCCATCGTATCAGTCGATATACTCTTGAAGGCCGATGACTTCTTAAAGTACGATGTATTCTTAAAGGCCGGTGACTTCTTAAAGGTCGATATACTCTTTAAGACCAATGACTTCTTAAAGTACGATGTATTCTCAAAGGTCGGTGACTTCTTAAAAACTGATGTATTCTTAAAGGCCGATGACTTCTTAAAGACCAAAGTATTCTTGAAGATAGATATCTTCTTCAAAGCTGATTACTTTTTAAAGGTCGATCAAATGTCCAAGAGGCCCAAAGCCAATCTTATTAAGGCTCATTGAAGCCTATCTTATATAAAAAGGCATAAGGATGATCTACGTGGTCTACCATATGAAATGCCGAGGTGGACTTGACCAGCCTGTCTTAATCTTTTTTCTTTGAAGGCAAAAAGATGATCTTCGTGATCTACCTTATAAAGTGCCGACTTGGGCTTAACCAGTCCATCTTAATAAAAAGGTATAAGGATGATCTCCGTGATCCACCTTACAAAGTACCGAGATAGGCATGATCAGCCTGTCTTAATTCTATTTCTGAAATGCATGAGATTGATCTCCGTGATCTATTCTACTAAATACCGAGGTGTGCCTGATCAGCCTATCTTAATCTTTAATTAAAGAACATAAGGATGATCCTTGTGATCTATCCTGAAAAATCCTAAGATTTAATCAGCTTATTTTATTTCTTATAAAGGCATGGATGACCCACGTGGTCAATGTTATCCTAAGCCCGAAGACTTTATATTATTATGTAGAAACTTGATTTCTCAAGATCAAGATTATTCATCTATCCTAAGTCCGAAAACTTAGTATTATTTTCAAGTCCAAAGACTTGGTATTATTATTTGGAAACTTGATTTCTCAAGATCAAGATTATTCATTTATCCTAAATCCGAAACTTAGTATTATTTTCAAGTCCGAAGACTTGGTATTATTATTTGGAAACTTGATTTCTCAATATCAAGATTATTCATTTATCCTAAGTTCGAAGATTTAGTATTATTTTCAAGTCCGATGACTTGGTATTATTATTTGGAAACTTGATTTTTCAAGATCAAGATTATTCATTTATCCTAAGTCTGAAGACTTAGTATTATTTTCAAGTCTGAAGACTTGGTATTATTATGTGAAAACTTGATTTCTCAAGATCAAGATTATTCATTTATCTTAAGCCCGAAAACTTAATATTATTTTCAAGTCCGAAGAATTGGTATTATTATTTGGAAACTTAATTTCTCAACATCAAGATTATTCATTTATCTTAAGTCCGAAGATTTAGTATTGTTTTCAAGTCCGAAGACTTGGTATTATTATATGGAAAGTTGATTTCTCAAGATCAAGATTATTCATTTTTCCTAAGTCCGAAGACTTAGTATTATTTTCAAATCCGAAGACTTGGTATTATTAATTGGAAACTTGATTTCTCAAGATCAAGATTATTCATTTATCCTAAGTCCGAAGATTTGGTATTATTTTCAAGTCCGAAGACTTGGTATTATTATTTGAAAATTTGATTTCTCAAGATCAAGATTATTCATTTATCCTGAGTCCGAAGACTTAATATTATTTTCAAGTCCGAAGACTTTGTGTTATTATCTGAAAACTTGATTTCTCAAGATCAAGATTATTCATTTATTCTAAGTCCGAAGACTTAGTATATTTTCAAGTCCGAAGACTTGATATTATATTGAATCTGAAGAATTGATCTCAGAATTATTCAGTTATCCTAAGTTCGAAGACTTAGTGTTATTTAAAATCTGAAGACTTGATATATTCTTCTCAAGATCTCAAATTGTTTGGAATTATCCTAAGTCCGAAAGACTTAGTGTTATTTTAAATCTGAAATTTCAAGATCTCAGAATTATCCTAAGTCCGAAGACTTAGCGTTATTTTAAAACTGAAATCTCAAGATCTCGGAATCATTCAGAATCATTCTAAGTCCGAAGACTTAGTGATATTTTAAATCTGAAGTCTCAAGATCTCAGAATTATTCAGAATTATTTTAAGTCCGAGGATGTGTTACTTTAAATCTGGAGTATATTATTCTTTCTTCGGCTTCACCTCTTCGGCCTGATTCGAAGAATATATCTTTGAAGTATATTATTCTTTCTTTCGGCTTCATATCTTCGGCCTGATCCGAAGAATATGCCTTTGAAGTATATTATTCTTTCTTTCGGCTTCACATTTTCTGTCTAAAGGTTTGAATATGCCTTTGAAAAACTTGAAATATGCCTTTGGAGTATAAATGACAAATTATGGTACTCTTATTTTTGAAATAAAATTATTTCGAACTTGGAAGTGGGGGGCATCTGTTATGATAATCCGACTCAATATAAAATGATTACTGGTCTATCAGTCGAGCCAATTTTAAATTTTTAAGTCTATAGGCTGAACCAATGCACTAAAAAAATCTCTTTAAGCATGGTCCGAAGAGTACGCCTGCCTGGCCGAAGAATACGTCGGATATGTTACTCTATCCTTCAGCTTCGTATCTTCAGCTTGGTCCGAAGAAGCAAGCCTATTGATTATTCTTTTGGCTTCATATCTTCAGCCTGATACGAAGAGTATGCCTATTATTCTTTCCTTCGACTTCATGTCTTCAGCTTGATTCGAAGACTATGCCTTTGAAATATTTTCATCTCTTTGACACTACAGTAAGTAGTTACTTGTTTTCATTATTCATTCCTAAGAGGGATGTCCGAAGCATACAGCTAACTTTCCATTAGACCCTTCCAAGGAAGGCCATTTGAAGAGGTTGATAGCTTCACTTCAGACTTTCCATAAACGCATTTGCAGCTTCAGAGCAATCCTTCAACATGAAACGGTTAAAGGTTGTTCTGGTTGTTGTAACCATTCACATGGTCAAATAACTGATTTTCTGACCGCCACTACTTACTGTTATGTGAAGATTTTCCTAACTCCCATAACCGTAATAGTTACACTTATCTATAAATACTGGTAAGAGGGGACACTCAGGTAAGCTAAGCGAACTAAGCTAAGCTAACTCTGAGCAAACTTGAGCCATCTTCTTCCTTCTTCTCACCATTCTCTGTTCTCGAGCTCTCCATTCTGCTGCCTGAATTCTTGCTAACTTTGGCATCGGAGTGTCCCCCATCGAAAAATTATAGTCAGGGGAGTTGTTTTGCAGGTTCCAGTTGACGGTGAACCGGCGGGCGAATCACTCAATCCGGTCGCAGGGATTCAGCGTCAACACCATCCCTACCATTCGATATAGGATGTACCCTACAATATTGGTCTCATGCCTATATACTATCATATATTGTATTGATATTCAATTTATTGTCTCGTACTGTAATAAGATGGTATTGATATAGGGTCTAGATCGAGATGGTAAATCTGGACTCATACATATTTAAGTGGTTTAAAAAATTTACCAACACATTGGTGTGGGGTAGTATACCATGCAATAAGTTTCTATTATTTGAATTAAGTGAGATAAAAGTGGAAGAGAAGATTTAAAAGCTTCGAGGAAACTTTAAGGAATAAGGCTAGGAGGCAAGGTTTGTCATACTGGCCAGATATGTACTGCCATGCTATAACATATCGGTACCGAACTAATATATGATATGAAGGGTATACTGACACTCGATGCACTGAACCGGGTATTGTATTGGATATGTTAACACTATAATAAAATAGTATTGATATGGAATCCGATACCAAAATGGTGGACCAATATTTTTAATTTTAATAGAGTATGTATTCTTGCTTTCTTGAATTGGAGCAACAATGAAGAGATAAAAAAGGAGCTATATCTGAAGTACCGAGACAAGAGGATTGGCCGGTAGATGACCTTTGAGAGAAGATCCGTGGATCATGATCTCATACACTTTGCAAATCTCTCTCTTATTCTGGCATCCACTTTTTGATACTATGATCCCTTGTTTAAAAAAGTACCTTTAATTGATAGCTTTATTTTTATAAACATCAAATTCAATTCAATAATTTATATTTCTTTGATTTACTTTTTTTCTTTCCCAATCCTATATCATATAGTCATTAGTAATGCAATGACTAGATTGAGTGTCATTTTGATGCGGACATTCCAGCACAGATCCTGATGCATACCTGGCATTCCTTCGAGCAGATTATATATATCTTTTATTTTTATCAAGTGTATGGGAATTGGGCACATCATTTTTTTATTTTATTTTATTTTTCTTGTATCCAGCTCATACACAAATCTCAAAGCATGAACGCTGTATTAGCTTGAAATTTGTTTTAAATTAGTTTGATTGTTTTAGATTTGTTTGGAATCGGTTAGAGTTCTACAGTTCTGGTTAATTAGTTTTCAACTGACCAGGAACTAAAATTTATTTAAAGTGTTTTTTTTTGAATAAAGATATCGAAGAAATTATTGAAACAAAATTTGGGGTGTCCCGATTTCTTTTCCCCCCTTCCTCCTTCCCCTCCTCTCCTCCCTTCTCTCTTCTCTTATTCCTCTATTTCTACTTTCCCCATTCCTTTGTCTTTTACTTATTCTCCCTCCCTCCTCTTCTCTCTTGCTCGCTCTCTTCTAGTTCTTCCTCTCTTTGGACTCTCCTTCTTTCTCTCTTCTTCCTCTTCTCTCTCTTCCTCCTCTTCTCCTCTACCAAGTTCTCCTTCTTTCTCTCTCCCTCTTATTCTCTGATCTCTATTATTCTTATTCTCTTTTCCTATCCTTTTCTTATTTCTCCCTTTCTTATTCCCCTCTTTATTCCTCTCGTCATCTTCCTACTCCCTGTTGTCCTCCACTCTTCGCGCGCCTCATCAGCGAGCGAAACAAACCAACGCCTACTGCTGACCCTCTTCGCATGTGAGCAAGACCACCATGCCTGAGGCCCCCCCATCGGCCACTTCCCCAAGCCGGCCACCGCCTCTCTTCCGCCTATGAAAAGCACCGACCGTCGCCCAACTCATCCGCCTGCAATTGGGGTCACGAGATCGTCATCTCAAGCCAATGCCTCCCACAAGATCTCCTCTCTGCTCCCTGCCGGTAAGTCTCCTTCCTCCGCCGTGATCACCACCGCCCAGCCGGACTCTTCTGAGTGCTCGCCCTCCGCGTTCGCTGCCTTCCTCCCGATCAGAGAGGTCCATGACGGCTGAGATGATCATAATGCCGGCTTTCCTCCCGTCCATGCGGACCTCTCCCCATGCCACTGTCGAGCTTCTTCTGCCGTCCCTACCAACTCCGGCAATCGAATACCACATCGGAACCACCTAGATCCTCTCATGGTCACCGACAACCGCTGGATCAGAGCCCGTGCCACCATCTTCCGTGCAACTGCCTTTATGCCAACGTCGTCGTCGATGAGAGTCATGCATCATCCCTCCCCTGTTCTCCTTGCCATCGATCCATGGAGAAGAAGTATCTCGCACAATCATGAAGGCATAGTCACCCCTTCATGTGCCGACTACAGTTAAAATCAAAGAAAAAAACAAAGGGAAAAACAAAAGGGAAAAAAACAATGAAAAAAAAAAGAAAAAAGAAAAAAAGAAAGAAAGAGAATATGGGGAAAAAAAAAGGGGGTTTATTTGAATAATTGGCTCTTGAGTTGAACTAATTTAGCCTAGCAGTCGTTTCTTAATGACCAATGATCCAACCTCCCAAAATAATGATTGGGTTGTCCTGCATCAATTTTTGGTATCAGAGTATGGTTTAGGTTAGGTTTTGGTCAATTATATTTTATTTGCATTTGATTAGTTTGTAATTTTAAAAAAAATCTATTTACTTCACTAACGAACAAACTGGAGCCAGAGGATTTCTGAAGATTGGAGACTTTCAGAGTAGCATGAAGCCTGACTCGACGGAGTCGAGTTCTCACCACCCCAAGGGAATGATGCGGACATCCCAGCATAGATCCTAATGCACACCTGGCATTCCTTCAAGCATATTATATTTTTTTTTATCTGGAGCATGGGGATTGGGCACATCATTTTTTTATTTTATTTTTCTTGTATCCAGCTCATACACAGATCTCGGAGCATGAACACTGGATTATTTTTCTTGTATCCAGCATAGATCCTTTCTCTTCTACTTATTCTCCTTCCCTCCTCTTCTCTCTTGCTCACTCTCTTATGGTTCTTCCTCTCTTTGGACTCTCCTTCTTTCTCTCTTCTTCCCCTTCTGTCTCTTCCTCCTCTTCTCCTCTGCCAAGTTCTCCTTCTTTCTCTCTCCCCTCTTATTCTCTAATCTCTATTATTCTTATTCTCTTCCCCTATCCTTTTCTTATTTCTCCCTTTCTTATTCCTCTCTTTATTCCTCTCGTCATCTTCCTCCTTCCTGTTGTCCTCCACTCTTTGCTGTGCCTCATCAGCGAGCGAAACAAACCAACGCCTACCGCCGACCCTCTTCTGCATGTGAGCAAGACCACCATCGCCTGAGGCCCCCCATCGGCCACTTCCCCAAGCCGGCCACTGCCTCTCTTCCGCCTATGAAAAGCACCGACCATCACCCATCTCATCCGCCTGTAATTGGGGTCACCAGATCGTCATCTCAAGCCGATGCCTCCCACCGGATCTCCTCTCTGCTCCCCGCCGGTAAGTCTCCTTCCTCCGCCGTGATCACCACCGCCCAGCCGGACTCTTCTGAGTGCTCGCCCTCCGCATTCGCTGCCTTCCTCCCGATCAGAGAGGTCCATGACCGGTTGAGATGATCATAATGCCGGTTTCCTCCCGTCCATGCGGACCTCTCCCCATGCCACTGTCGAAGCTTCTTCCGCCGTCCCTACCAACTACGGTGATCGAATACCACACCGGAACCACCTAGATCCTCTCATGGTCACCGATAATCGCTGGATCAGAGCCCGTGCCACCATCTTCCCGTGCCCCCGCCTTTATGCCAACGTCGTCGCCAGTGAGAGTCTCGCATCATCCCTCCCCTGTTCTCCTTGCCATCGATCCATGGAGAAGAAGTATCTCGCACGATCATGAAGGCATAGTCACCCCTTCATGTGCCAACTTCAGTTAAAATCAAAAAAAAAAACAAAAGGGAAAAAAAAAAAAAAAAAAGGAAAAAAGAAAAAAAGAAAAAAAAAGAAAGAGAATACGGGGAAAAGAAAAAATGGGGTTTATTTGAATAATTGGCTCTTGAGTTGAACTAATTTAGCTAGCAATCGTTTCTTAATGACCAATGATCCAACCTCCCAAAATAATGATCGGTTGTCCTGCATCAATTTTTGATATCAGAGTATAGTTTAGGTTAGGTTTTGGTCAATTATATTTTATTTGCATTTGATTAGTTTGTAATTTTAAAAAAAATCTATTTACTTCATTGACGAACAAACTGGAGCCAGAGGATTTCTGAAGATTGGAGACTTTCAGAGTAGCATGAAGCCTAACTCGACGGAGTCGAGTTCTCGCCACCCCAAGGGAATGATGCGGACATCCCAGCATAGATCCTAATGCATACCTGGCATTCCTTCAAGCAGATTATATATATTTTTTATCTGGTGCATGGGGATTGGACACATCATTTTTTATTTTATTTTTCTTGTATCCGGCTCATACACAGATTTCAAAGCATGAACACTGGATTAGCTTGAAATTTATTTTAAATTAGCTTGATTATTTTAGATTAATTTGGAGTCTATTAGAATTCTACAATTCTAGTTAGATTGATTTTCAACTGATCCAGAACTAAAATTTATTTAAAATATTTTTTCTTGGAATAAAGATAACGAAGAAATTATTGAAAAAAATTTGAGATGTATCCCGATTTCATTTCCCCTCTTCCTCCTTCCCCTCCTCTCCTCCCTTATCTCTTCTCTTCTTCCTCTGTTTCAACTTTCCCTGTTCTTCTCTCTTCTACTTATTCTCTTTCCCTCCTCCTCTCTTCCTTGCTCTTTTCTCTTTTCTGATTCTTCCTTTTTCTGGACTCTCCTTCTTCTTTCTCTCTCCTTTCCTTTCTCTTTCTTCCTCATCTTCTCCTCATCCCGGTCATCCCGGTCTCTCTCTTATTCTCTAATCTCTATTCTTCTTATTCTCTTCCCCTGTCCTCTTCTTATTCCTTCCTTTCTTATTCCTCTCGTCATCTTCCTCCTCCCTGCTGTCCTCCACTCTCCGTCGTGCCTCACCAGCGAGTGAAACAAACCAACGCCTACCGCCGACCCTCTTCCACCTGTGAGCAAGACCACCATCGCCTGAGCCCCCCAGTCGGCCGCTTTCCCAACCAAGCCGACCACCGCCTCTCTTCCGCCTGGGAAAAGCACCGACCGTTGCCCAACTCGTCCGACTGCAATTGGGGTCACCAGATCGTCGTGTCAAGCCGACGCCTCCCACCGGATCTCCTCTCTGCTCCCCGCCGGCAAGCCGCCTTCCTTCGCCGTGATCACCGCCGCCCAGCCGGACTCCTCTGAGTGCTCGCCCTCCGCGTTCGCTGCCTTTCTCCTGATCAGAGAGGTCCACGACCGACCGAGACGATCACAATGCTGGCTTTCCTCCCGTCCGTGCCGACCTCTCCCCATGCCACCGTCGAAGCTTCTTCCGCCGTCCCTACCAACTCCGGCGATCGAATACCACGCCGGAACCGCCTAGATCCTCTCACGGTCGCCGACAACCGCCGGATCAGAGCCCGTGCCACCATCTCCCCTTGCTGTCGCCTTTATGCCAACGCCGTCGCCGGTGAGAGTCCCGCATCATCCCTCCCCTGTTCTCCTTGACATCGGTCCGGGGAGAAGAAGGCATAGTCGCTCCACCATTTGCCGACTTCAGTTAAAATCAGAAACAAAGGGAAAAACAAAAGGGAGACAAAAACAATGAAAAAAAAGGAAAAATAATAATAATAATAATAATAATAATAATAATATTAATAATAATAGGGAAAAAAGAAAATAAAAAAGTTTATTTAAATAATCGGCTCTTGAGTTAGTTGAACTAATCTAGTCTAATAGTCATTTCTTAACCACCAATGATCCAACCTTTCTAAATATTAGTGGGATTATCTCGCATCACATTTATTATTATAAATATATATTACCTTATCTGGATTCTTAGTTTGATACACGTTTGCTCCTTGAATCCTTCCTGGGACAACTTTGCTTCTTCACTCACCCAGATACTCGCCACTTTCAGTTCAGGGTACTGGGAAGTGGATACTTTAAGCTCATCTTTCCCTACCAATGTTGAATTTTTCCGAGCATTTTATACTTTTGGTCTGTCTCTCACGCTGGTGGAGCAAACCTTGATACCTACTGCCACTAAATACCTGTAGATGATTTAGAGTATGCTCTCATCCTTGTGGTTTATGCATCCAAGAATGTACTTTATTGCTCATTTGTCAATTTTAGGCACTGATGTATGTGGACAGTGCAAGGCATGGTTTGGATGCTGGATTGCTAGCAAGGGGTAGACATTTTAAACTCCAGGTGATCCTCTCTAATCATTTATTCCGGGATTAATATCTCCTATATGGTTGAAGTTTGAGGGTTAGTGAACCATGGAAAAAAGTAAAGAAGTAAGAGGGGAAAGAGAATTCTGCAGGTTTACACTTATTTTCACCCATGGGGTGAAACCATTTATCACCGCTTAACCATCCACTGATCGCCAACACTACCTGTTTGGATTGCATGAAGTTCCCATGCATGGAGTACTATTTTTTGTCCTTTTCTTTTATTTTATCTTTATCTTTATTTTTTTCTTTTTTCTCTTCCATCTTTTAAAGTGTTCTTTTTTGTGCATGCTGACAATGCTGCTTTATGAAAAAGATGGTGCTATATCAAATGTACGTATGTCAGTTTCCTTAGCAAAGCTCATAGTATTTGAAGCCTCAAGTTAGCTGTTCCTTTCAATAAGAGCTTAAATTTCAAGTCTATTAGGAAAACCATTTTATGGTACTCAAATATATAAAATTTATAGCATTGCAACCTTTATCTTCTTTTGTGATATAACACATAGAAAAAATAATATTTTTTAAGCAAATAGAGGAATGAAAATAATATTAATGCATGGTACCATAATTCAAGTGCCATGAACTGGTACCAATCATTATCTAAATTTTAGGTTATTTGAGAGTAAAGAAAGCAAGACTAAGCGCTTGAACATGAGCTTAAATTATATTGTTTAAAGTATTTGTCTATAGATGTGATGTGGTCCTCAAAAATATTTCATGATCTGCGGCAACAGCGGATGGTAGGTCTCGAGGTCTATAAATTGGCTTCTAGAAGTAGAAATCTACAATTAGGAGAAAAGAGATGAAAAGAAAGATATTTCCTCGGTACGAAGAAATCAAAGCTTGAAATTTATCAAATTGTTGCTCGAATAGATAGCCCCTACCCCCTAGAATATAGAAATTAACAGGCAAGGTGTTTTCAGCTTTCCGGCGTGCGTGAGAGGAGGTTCTCGGCTCATATTTCGGTGTTGTCCTAGCCTAGTTTTTTTTAATTTTTGGACATATGTCGCTTCCTGAGCTTTTTTTTCTTATCTAACTGCAATAGATGAGGATTTCAGCATTATCCTTATAATTTTTGAAAAAGGATAATGGTGATTGCTTAGATCCCTAGATTCGCCAGTTCCAAATTTCCTAGTATCACAGATGGGATGTGCAGTCATTATGAGCCTTTTTCTTGGTAGATCCAGTCATTAATCGTTGAGCTGGTTGAGTTGTCTGATCATAAAGCCACCATATCCATTCGTATACTCCAACATAAGAAAGAGAGAGAGTGAATCAACCGATGTTGAGAGAAACAACAAAACCCAACAATGGATTTAACAGAAACATGAGCTTTTCAGATCCCACTCTCCAAATAGGTTCAACAACCGAGTTCCTGTTTACAGCCTCATGATAAAAGAAGAACGGGAGGGGAATCTAATGTCCTAATCCGCACGACCTTTCTCTTTTCCAGTATATACGTGCTCGGTTGCATTTGAAAATTTCCACTATAATTATATAAAATAATATACATGGAATGCCTTGATGAAGAATCAGACAATTATTGACAGAAAGCACAAGAGGGTGGTCATGAAAACATCCATAATGCCTTGCAGCTTTGTTGCGCTAGCGCCTGATTAACGCTTAACCGATCTCAGCCTCGATTCTTTCTTTGCCTGAAATAGTAGAATTAAAAAAAAAAAGAAAAAAAAGAAAGAAATGAGTCAACTCCACAAACATTACTTGCGTTACTATTAGTTGATTCCTTCCTAACAAAGCCAATAAATACTGATGATTACCCTCCTACTAATCATATGTTCTTTAAAGAGTGTAGTTGGTTTAAGTACTTCCGATTCTTTTGCTGTGTCCGCCAAAAGCAAGCTAGTGCCCCGAATGCGCAGCTGGCAAAGGCAATGGCCATGGCAGCTCCAAGCGGTACAGCAACTGCAATTGTTGAGGTGGTGATATCATCTGCCACTGATTCATCGCTTCCGTTTCTGCTGGGGCTTGCATCCTTGTAAGAAGACACTAGAGTTTTCCCATAATATTGAACCAAAAACTTGAACACTTCATCCTCGTTCCACTCTACTTGAGCTGTGCCAGTTCTTTTGCTGATAGAAGAAGAAAGATAGCATGATGGGCAGAGTTGCTCTGGGGGCCATATAACCTTGGGGAACCTTGGGTCACCAGTTTTTAAGTCTTTCTCTTCTTTCATCAGCCTTTCATTGACTTTATTATGCGTGCTCCATAGCCAAAGGCTTAAATCACGTGTTGTCTTAAATGAGACTGAAGCACTGCAAGTGGAGTTCTCAAATTAGACGTATAAGATGGCACTGAAACGGGCATTTGCAAGTTATCTTCCGTACCTTGAGCACATGTCATAAAAATGTCTGCGGCATTCCTCACAGATGAAGAAATTATGGATGAAATCACAGATTGCTGTGAAAGCCAAATGACTCTCTCCATCAACGGCTCTTACAGAAAGAGAATGTAATAGAACCCAAAGGCCACAGCTGCAAATAATAATATCGCATAAGCAAAAATATCATTTCTGATTGCATTCTGTAAGTAATGTATTTATTGAATACATCAGGTAAAAGGCATGTAACATATTTGATATGACCTATCTAGGAGATATGGTTAAATTTCCAATACTAGATCTTGAAAACATGACATATTGAAAGAACAGTTGAGATTCTTGAACTAGTTAATCAAAGGGAGAAGAGAGTCAGCTGAGATGCATATTTTGTTTCATTAATTTAAAGGGAGCAGATGGAGTCAAATGGTGCTTGGAGTCTCGGTTCTTTCTGCTTTCATCCCTCTTGTGATCTCACATCAGGGTATGAAATCATTGACCACAGTTGGACAACCAACAATGGACACCCAAAAATTCTATTTATATATATCAGTCTACTAGATGAAGCTCCTAAGCTCCACTGATGAAAAAGGTTGCAAGCAGCCAAGTAAATCAGCAATAATCCTTCTACCAATTAAAGTTAGCAAGATGGGTCTGTATCCTTTCTAATTTCATCACAACAAAGAACCAGTATTCATGAATAACTCACGTGGCTTAATCTGGGTGCACTTTATATGGACATTAATGCCCTGAAAAAAAATAACTTGCCAGACTTGTAAAAAATTCATCCATTTTATTGCAAAGATTGTACCCTTTTTGTTCAATCAAGGGCTTGGTACTGGAATCCTCAATGCACGGTGGTGCACCAGTTCTAGAATTTCACTATCATATATTATAGTAATTACTTCTTAATATTGCAACCATCCTCCTTTTGGTTCAAAGTTTTCTAAATCCCAGTATCCTGCACTTTGTTAAAAAAACAAAACCAAATTATGAGATTTTCTTAGTTGTAATGTCTTCCTAAAACCCCTGAAATTTATCAACTCTACTCAGAGAATTTCCTTGCTAACACCCCAAACCACCCCCTCTTCGTGGTTCAGAGTTAGTCTTCTAAATCTGAATATCATGCACTTTGTTAACAAGCAATAACCTAATTACTACATTTTTCAAAGTTTCAATGTCTATTGCATATTAGATATTTCCAAAGGGTGTTTCAACCCCCTTAATTTTTGTGACCTCCACTTTCCATTTAAAATAAATTCATATTAAACTCAAATAGATATACCAAAAGATGTCCCCTCAGTATTGTTAGCAAACTAAAGCAACAGAGATAGATTACTTATATAAACAACAATTTCAGTAAGTAACCCCACTACTTAAGTTGAGGATGGTAAGCAGGAACGGTTAGAGATAGAGACTGTCAAATTGGTATTTTGGCAGCCCGCTTAGGCCTAAAGCTTCCCTCTGTTTTTTTCAGGTGTGGAATTCTTTACTAAGATTAACCTCCTTCAGAACAGGTGCATAGCAGACTAGGCCTCGTGCAATTTTTGTTTATACTCAGACCATATGAAAGGAGAAAGCCAACAAGAAGATTCTTCTAAAAGCAAATCAGATGCTGCTATGAAAAACAGAACCTATAAAAATTCAAAAAATATTAAATTGAGACCTGGTTTATCTTCAATCAGAGACAACAGTCCCTTAGATGGTATTTGGAATTGGGACCCAAGTAAACCTATAGATAGTATTTGGAAGGATCCAAGAGGATCACCAAACATAATGTGAATTACTTTAGTCACTACACGTAGGGCTGAATAAGGTTTAGGAGCAAAATCCACATCATCGAAAAGCCAAATCACTAGCACCAAGCTTTCAAAGATCCTAACTTGATTAGACAACATCCGATTAAGATAATCTTAAAATTATAAAATAAAAAAAAAAAAACTTTTCAAGATCTATGATGTAGTGCCAACCCCCTGGGAGGTTAAAACAAACTGAATACCAGCATTTAGACCCCAAGTAGGCTGGTCAAACCAGAAATATCCTTTTGGAGAAAGACTTTGAACGGGCTAAAAAGAATTACGTGGAGTGACAAAAGGAAAATTGATGTAACAGTTAAGGTATACAAGATTTTAGTTTTTTCTCATATTTATTTCTATTAGTCATGCTTATTTTTGGAAAGTTAGCCTTCAAAGTAGTAGAAAATTCTAACCTAAATTATACAAGGGCACACCTAACTACTCTTATAAAAAGGTTATATATCTCAGTTTTTGGATCATCAATGAAAAAAAAGAAGACCTAAACCCTACTTGCACCAATTTTTCCATGTTTTTCTAAATTTCTTTTGAGAAATTCAAGTTGAGCAAATTATGAAAATCCTTCCTTCTCCCTAATCAGATCATGAGATAAGGAATCATAAAGCGAGTGATTACATCTAGTGCTGTCAATGAGCCAACTGGCATGAGTGCCCTGATGACCTATCCCTCAAAAAAAAGGTTCCAAGCTAGAAATTTTTAGCCCAAAACTTGAGAAGCCTGAAAGTTTTCAAGATATGCTTGGCCCTAGATATAGCCTCAAATGATTGGGTACCTAAACCAGACCAATAGAACACTAGCGGACAATAGGACACTAGTGGACAAGTCAAACTTGGACATGAAACCCTTCTGCCTGGCCAAAGTTAGGTGATCGGGCATTAGATCCTCAGGCCTGGTTCAAGCCAAGGTTCTGGCCTGAACTTTCAACCCCATGCATGTATTTTGTAACTTGGCTCATTCATAGACCTACCCAAAAAAAAAATCAACTATTTAAAAGAGTATGTGCAAGGATGAGGACTTTTAGAGATTAAAACTGTGAAACAATAGTCATCACTAAGCAAATATGGTATTAACCAAGGTTTGTCAGGTGGGATTTCTGATGCCTAATTATGAAGACATCAGACAATTGGGTTACATAATTTGTGATACTATGACATTCGAATTTATTGTACTAGAAGGCCTGGAACAATTGTCTCAAGCTTATCAGCAATCTTCTTGATTTTTGACAAGCCTAGGCTCAATGGTGAGGTCTTCCAGGACCTGGAAGTACCTCTACATTGCTTATGATTAATAAAGGGAATTCTAGGGTTAAAATATCTGTTTGAATTATAAAGATAATTACAAGGCCAGTTTAATCTGATTTTTAGGATTTTACAGTTATGCAATTCAGTTATTAAGGTTCTGGTCACAATAAAATCCTTCCTAAACATAGATCTAACAATAAATTTCTTTCTTTATATATATCTAAAATCCTGTTTTGAACTAATGAAGATATAGGGGCTTATGTCCTTAAAATATCTCCGATAAACACTAGCTTATGCTGTGTGGTTAAATTCTCCAGCTACCACATAATTAAGTACAAAAAAACAAGAGCAGAGATTATTCATGAAAAGCTAAGAAGAAGTCAATACCTAAAGCCCCTGGTGTCATTTTTGCTGCCACGACAAAAAATCTGCAATGTGATTTTGTACAAGTATAGAAAAAAATTGCAGCATTAATAAGCTGGTCATCCAATGCTTTTAGATAATGTAACATGTACTAAATATGTAAACATTATTTTGTTATGGATAAATATGATGAAAGAATGTGATATTATTTCAGATGTAGCACCCAAGGACATGAGCAACAATAGTTATTTCTTGATTATAGCAAATAGAAGGATGTAGCTCCCAAGAATTCAGAACCTTTGTTACCACAATCAGTATTGGCAATGGTCATGCCTGGTGAAATTTTTTTTTTAAAAAAAAAAACCCTTTGAAAAGACCAAGTATTGATCAGTTCATTATAAGGCACAACTTCAAAGGTCACTTAGAGATGAAGATGAGGAATTTTTCATGGTGTTCCATGGAAGGAGAGTGGAATGACACAAAAGGATACTCAGATATGGTAAAGGAAGAAAAACAACTTCAAAACAAAAAAAGGTAAATTTCAGGCAAATATGCATGAGAACCACGGAGGATGATGATATCTAACAGTGAAAGAATTTGTGCAAATTTTAAGTTTTAAAGGGCATCCATGTAAGTCTTAAGCTCTTGGAGAATGAAGTATGACTTGGTTGAATAAATTCAGTCTCTTAGTCATTTCAGTTATCTAAGCGTGAAACCAATTTACCCAAACAATGGTTCTTTTTTCTTTTTTCTTGGCAGTTGTTGCTTTTGCATTTAACAAAAGGCTTCTCATGAAGCACTTCCATGAAAGTGATCAAGAACAAGCATTTCAGATATTTCGTGTTTGTTAAACACATAACTGAAAAATTATTTTTAGTGACTAAAGGGAAAAAAGAGGCGAAAAAGCATTAGCAGAAACACATCCCCAGACGAGTTTGTAGGATTTGGGTCCACTTGAAGCCATGCACTAAACCAAACCAGGATTTGACATGGATTTAGGATCTAGATTTTAGATCCACTTACTTGATGCAAGTTCAGCTCAGGTTGGGTTTATATTTAATGTCTGGCTCAGAACCTGTGAACATAAATCAGAATAAAGTCAAGTTTATTCAGACTTTGTAGGCTACATCTAGAATTTATAGACTTGAATAAAACTTGGCTGAGGTTGGAGTCCAGATGAATGATTAAGACTGAGCCCATGGTCGACATACTAGGTTCAGGTTCAAACTTTGAAGAGTGGAATTGAATTTTAATTTGCCCAAACCATATATACCACCTTTGTCTTCAAGCAAAAGAAAAGTCATTTTTTTTCAAGAAGCAAGCACCTGAAATAAGAATAAGCAAGACAAGGAGGGCTTAACTGTTCCAACTTCTCCCTTGCAGAAACCAAAGCTTCAACACTCATAAAATCTGCTTTTCCTCTTTTACTTATACAAGAAGCACTTTTTATTGGATAGTTCCACACACATTTTTCCCCAAGAAATCTTCTTCCTCTAAAAGTTGTAAAAGGATTCTTTTTTATAAGTCATGCTGATTATGTCCTAAGTTCTTTTTTCTTTTTTTTTTTAAGAGAGAGAGAGAGAGAGAGAGAGTAGACATTTTCCATGTTAACTGTGAAATTCAATCTAAGGCAAGTTGAATGAAGAAAGACATAGGTTACCCACAATATGTTGGAAAAACAAATCACTATGCTAGAGACAAGAAGAAAGATACACACCCAATACCCACGAGGGACTTCCTTGCCACAGACCGAATAACTTTTTAGACTGTCCCTTTCCTGCAATATGTTGGTCTCTTGAGAACCAACTGAAAAAAGGTCCAAAGGCCACAGATCATCAAGGTTTACAAGTATCTCAGCACTTCCCCTTCGACACCTAATAATCAAACACCAGAGTAAGCAACTTCAAACTCTTGTCCTAGATGCATAAAAGTTTGATAATTTGACCTTTTAGAAGGATGATGAGTGACCAAAAGCTGGAAGAACTTTGTAAGCGGGGCTCGGGTATCTGGCTTGATCATCTGCAAATTGTACAAGAATAACAGAATTATCAGTGAAGTTTCTTTTTAAAAAAAACTTATAAATCTAATCCAAGAAGAAAAAAAACTCAACCTTGTGTTCCAATATTATGTCAAATGCACAAGCTGTTGCTTCCTCAACATCATAAATAGCTCGAGCAATCTCATGAAATAAGTACATAATAATTAATTTAGTCTTGTATTCTTGCAAGAAAAGTGCACCGGTAAAAGAAAATTCAACTGAAGCAGAATAACAATAAAGCATGCAGCAATGCATAACATTATGATTTCCTGTGATAAAATACCTGTTCAGGATCAGAGTCATTCCGTAGAAGAAGTGTATTTTCATTCTCATATTTTTCATCACCCAAATTGAATGAGCTGCATGTATCAGAAACATAACATACATATCAAGATTGGAATTTATCTGGTTTTTAAAAGTAACAATTTACCATGGGTTTTTAAAGGTAAATGTACAAAATGACTGATGCAATGTACCAGTTCAATTAGCTAGACCATATGCAGAACACAACATTGGCAGGTCACAGTGACAAGTTACAAGTTTACAAGCTACAACCACATAAAAGCAAAATAAAAGGGAAAAGAAAAGATGCGAGAATATATAGCCAGTTCAAGTGTTGAAGTAAAATTTCTAGTCCTTGTTTATCGTGTTTGAGCAGTTTTTATAATCTGCTTTGGTCACTCATTATGAAGATCTGTTAAGAAAATTTTGAACAGCTTACATAATATTCGATTTCATTTTGCTAGATCTGCACATGATGTCAGTTTCAAGGGTAACAGAGAATGATTATAACAAGTGTGTTTAAAAAATAATCACCTGAAATGCTTTTAAATTGCTATCATATAAATAATCCAACCTTATATAATTAAGAATGAAAGCAAGAAATATATAAAATATTAACTCAATCATAAAACTTTATGTTGAAACATAGATATCCTCAGAGAAATGTTGAAACATAGAACTTTATGTTTTCAGGAAAATGTGATTTTTTAACTCAATCATAAAAGATTGTCCTCAGTACTGGGGAACTTTTCTCTTCCCAACAAACAAGCAGTAAATAATTTTTTTAAAAAAAAAGAATATAGACTGATCGCCAAACTTAATGGCTGCCAGTGACAATAGACTAGGAATTAGGAATTTCTCCCTTATGGACTTTGCTAGGTGTTGAAGCATTTGCATGTACTCTTGAGGTTTGAGCTTCATGTTCTTGAATCCTCATTTTCTGATTTCAGACACCTGCAAAGGTTCTCTTCATAAATTGCTCCTTTCATTTGAAATTAAACATTCACTTTTCATATTATTTCTTGGTATAGACATTTTCATAGTCTCTTATTTTAGCAATTTTCATCATAACATTACAGAAGCAATTCTGAATCTCAATTGGCTAGAAACCAATTAAAACTTAATTGGTTTTCATTATGTTAAGACATTCTCAAAAACAAATTTTAGGCCTTGTCATTAGTCATAATATTCAATGGATGTCATTTTTTTAATCTGATGTCACAACACATAATTGACACTTCAAACCAAAAACCATCTTCTGCAAGAGTCTCATCCGTACAAGGTATCCAATTTTTTAATCAAAAATCCTTTTTTCTGAGAGTTGAATTAATTTAATAATGCATAGGGAAATGCAAGTGATGCAACTATCATCGTATATATAATGCACATAAAAGGAAGTACAAGTACCACATTCATGTAGCATCTTTTGCATAAACAAGTACAAACTTCAGCTTGCAACTTTTAACCTGCCTCTAGAAATCCTACTTAGGTTGGATTTCCATGTAATACACTAATAAACCACAGCAGACAATAGGAATGGTGAAAAATAATACTCGGATAGGGAATCAAATCCTCAGTGAGTTTATTGCAGATCAGATGAGAATCTGTAACAATTATTGATCAAGAATTAGAAATTGCACTTGATGATCAGAAGAGTCTTTTATGTCATTAATAACATTGAGAGACTCAATATTCTCAGTCCAATATATAATAACTTTAGTATAATGCCGAATGCCAAATGAATATCTGACTATCAGAATCCACCTAGCTACAGAGTCACTGTGAGGAACCATGAGGGTGTGGGTTTGGTCCAACATCACTTATGCGCTGGGGAGATATAGCATACTTATACAGGGCCAATGAGCCCAAATAATATCTTCAAGCTAGCCTTTTCAAATAATATCTTAGGTCATTACAAATGAAACCCAACCCATAACCCATGTTGACCAGGAAGCACTACAGCACAGACCATTTTAGGGCTAACCACAAGCTGATTATGGTATTTGTGTTTAGATTTAATTGCATTTCTATATGGCTTTGATAGTATTTGGACCATTAGCTTGGCGAGGACAAGAAGGCTTGAAAGGGAGAGCATGAGGATCTGTGCAAGCATATGTTTAGTCACACATCAAATATGCTCTGGGACGATTTTGAATACTTATACAAGGCCAAGAAACTCAAATAACATATTGCCAGCATTTTGAATAAGGTCCTAGTTTCTCACAACCATGCCTCTCTTTTATCTTATCAAACTGACCATTAGCTTATGACAATTATGCTCCTAGTATTAGTGATGCAAATACAATAATCTATCTATGTTTAAGCCGATCAAGAAATCAGGTGCATTTCAGATGGGAACAAAAGTGTGTACCATACAACCCTACAAGCACATCATCTTTACAAATCATTTGTATATTCTACTGGGTAGAATCATGATTCAATGATGCATAGACTTCATTTATATCTTTTCTAAGGCTAGTGCAAGAAAGAGAGCGTGTGTGCTGCAACTAAACTATAAGCATATAATGATCAAAGTAGATGCTTACCATCTAGCATGTCCCATCCAAGGATTCAAGTATTAAATCATACCAGCCCATGCTGACAATACAAATGGACCACTGAAGTACCACTACTCCAAATTGTTTTCAAACCAATAACCCCCTCCCCTAAACAAGTGCATAAGTGCGCGCACGCAGGCTGAAAAAAAAAGAAAGAAAGAGAAAATGGAGGTGCGACCAAACCATTGTCTACTGTCTCGGTATGGTAGCATTGCAAACTGGCACCCTTTACCATAAAGGAACCAGTATCAAGATTACAAAGCTGGTATCAGCTTTAAAATTCAAACACCAAAATATCATGTTTCCATGCATTACAATCGAAATATCATACAAACGAAAACAAGGTAAAAGCTATGCTGATTCCTGATTCATGAAAGCATTTTTTAAAGAAATGATGCAACACAACTTGCCTGCCAATTCGCTTATTTATCCAATTAAGCAAACGATCTGCTGTCCTTGCATCATCAATCAATTGAATCTCACTTTTCTCTTGTTTAGGAGCCCATTTAGCAGACGCAAATTTAGGCGGCGGACCCCATAATAGCATGGGATAATGGCCAACTGAAAACCTATCACAAATATTCGTATTCATCTGTGCTGCCAAACATTCAAACACAAATAAAGACAATCACTAACCCGCACTGCTCCATGAATGTAAACCATTCAAAACATTACAAAAGAGCAAGATATGAAAAGCAATTTGACTTGAAACTAGAGCATCTAAACAATTGGAACCAATTACCATCAGTATAGTGATATTACCGAAGAATATGAACATCTCACAATACACAAATGAACAATACACCTTGACAGTCTACAAAATCAATTTTAATGGAAAAATATCACTATCCATACAAAGCATAAAGAAACCCCCCATGATAAGGAAAAAAGAAATCCCCTAAAAATATTCCCTTCATGCAGACCAACATTTGGAAATAAAACCGATCTTCATAGTTCCAAGTCTTCATGAAACATCATTTATAATAATATCTCCAAACAAAATCATTTAAATACTGTAATAATTTAAAGTAATTATGGGTAACTAAAAGATTATGCCCCTTATGTTTAAGTACACCATCTTTTTTTTTTCCCTTTTTGCAATTACTGTGGTGAGACCACTAACCCTTCCCAAAAATATTCACCAAGCTGATTTAAACCTATTGAATACATTGTGATGGAAATGAATGAGTACGAAGATCTGCATAATTTGACATTATCATTATCTTTAAGAATGAATTTTACAGAAAGGAAAAAAAGATTGAAATATGTCTCCTTTGTTTTCTTCAATAAAATTTCCTCTCACTTCAGTCAATTCAAAAACTAAAAAAAAAAGAACAAGTCAATACAAGTAGTTTGGTGAATTCAACGAGTTGATCAAGAAGAAAACAAATGTCGAATACATAAACAACTACATGCATGCTTATAATATATATACATATACATACATACAATATTGTTAGAATCGTACGAGTCACGATTCATACAAGTCGACTCATCCGATTCGAGTCGATTCAGCCCGTGGCCGAGTCGAACCGCAAGGGATAATTCAAAATTAAAAAGAATCACACCTATATCACCAACTCGTGGGATGAATCGTTGTTGTCGCTGGATCATCTGAGTCCGTCAATTCAGAAAAGGTTGGTTTCCTATCGAAAATCTTCACTGGTTTTGGAAAGCAGAAGCATCGAAATCTCTCAAAATCCCCCGAAAATTTTTTCATTGAAGGAAATCGAAGGTATTTCAACCCTTCTTGACTTCTCTTCTCCCATTCTCAATCTTGTTCTTCAATTTCTCTCTCTAATGGTGCCATTGTTGCTTCTCTGAGCTTTAACGGCCAGCGAAGGAGGCCCGTGCTCTCTCCGTCTCTCTTTCCTATTCGTCTTCCTCAAGAGGATGCCCCAAAGCCCCTCAGCCCTCTGAGCTTCACCGCCTTTCATGGGAGGCCCATTCGAAGCCATCGTCATCGCCGTCTTCCCCAAGAGGCGTGCTTGAAGCCCCTATTCGCCGTCTTCCCCAAAAAGCCATTCGAAGTTCCTATCTAAAGCCTTATTCACTATCTTCGACCAAGAGAGAGATGCTTAGGTGGGGGGTGGAAGGGTTTTAAGAGACACTGGGCAGGATTTTTTTTATTATTTTATAATATAAATTTTATTTTTATGATATTTTTTAATATTTTATAAATAAATTGAATTTGTTAATGAATCTTACAAGTTGAGTCACGATTCAAGTTATAGACGATTCATGAGCCGAATCCCAATTTGACAACTATGACATACATACATATATATGACGTATCACTTGCCATGGCAAGCTGGCCTGGCACTAGCATGAAATGTGCTTTGCTGTATTGCTCCATGCCAATGCTTGGCACATTTGACACACACTTGCAAGGTAACATGTACTGGCATTCAACTGGTACCATGCCAGTTCCACGAGCCAATTAGGCACCAAGATAGCACATATTACACTACGCCATGCTAATTGGCACATAAATTCATGGAAAACAATGAATGATGCCTTCTTTAAGAAAAAGGAAGAAAAATTAGTTTCCTTTGCAACCCATCTATCCAAAGTTCTATTTGACAAATTCTTGTACTTCTCTCTCCCAGATCTCCAACAAATAATAAAACAATAATTCTCAATGTCATGATCTGTCTTACTAACAGAACATATACATGAAGAGCAAAGTCAAGATCCCACATCTCTGGCCATTAGATAAGTATGGGCAATAAGTGTAGCATGGTCTCATCTACAGCATTGACCATATGTGGCAATTAAAGCTTCAAACCATCTTCATCTACCTAAGTGTTCTATTGTCTTTGAAATGTTTATGTAGTTTTCTCGCTGGAGATACCATTAGCCTTCCATCTTCAGATTCTAATATCCCTTACGGTAATCAATCTTCACTGTAGTTGAAGCATGGTTAGCAAACACATGTACCATGCACAGACTTAACATGAACCATTACCATAACAAAACATTTCAGTCCACATCCGTTTTAGGAAAATAGTGAGATACGACTGTCGCGGACACTATCTATCATACAGGAAATGTAGAGGCCCACCCCAAATGGAAAGCCAATTATAGGTTTTACAAACACTCTTAAATGACATGTAATGGATTATGAATTGATGCCAAAGACACGATCTTAAAAGAATTAAAAAGAATCACAACTGTCTAAAATTCAAAATGTGGCTCACCTTAATGAAGAAACCTAGCAGCCTAAACCAATGACTGTTGGATTACTCCCATGATACATCTCTTATAAGTCTCAGATTTCCAATGTTCCAACTGCCATGTGCTAGGACAAAATCAAAGAGATGATGTACAGATCAGACAACAAGTTACACTAAACCCTTATGTAAAAGAACCCATTAGCCATGGATTTAAGCCTTTCTTAAGGAGAATTGCCTGCACTAAGCTCTAATATTCGTGGGAAGCAAGAAAGGCAATAACTACTATGAAAAATATTGTTTTCAAAGTCAGCAATCTCCTCCACCTCCTCCAAGTTTCTTTCCATCAAACTACTACATTATTATTGTTCATGCCAAAGTGATGTATTTACAATTAATGGTTTCTGCAGTCTTACCACTCTTCTAAGAACACAAAAGACAGGAAATCATTCTTGAAAAATAGAAACTGCTTGCTACCTTCTTATATTGATTGTTTTGATGTTTTGCATAATGCTCTCTTAGTCTCTTATAATGAACATTTTGTTTTTGCTTTAGATCAAGCCTAGTTTGGTGCTGTCAGTTTGTGCAATCAAGTTAAAAGATGGGGCACAATCATGCTTGCAATTTTAAGTCATGCCTAAGATAATCCAAAGGCATTACCAACTCGTTTGTTGTAATGTTTTTGCAATGCTTTTAAAATCATATTCAGAAATATCTAGTTAAAAATTACAAACATAGATACATAATGACATACATACATAAGGTAGGTAGACTAGATATTAGTTGATGAAGGTTTGGATAAAAAAAAATCTTTATAAATCTTGCTTGCTGACAAGAATAATTCCCTCTTAAATTCACTGGAGTGTAATCATGAAACATCAAGGGGAGATCATTCTGAGGACAATCGCTGCATGATTTTTTTCACATCAAAGTGGGCTTTGAGTGTCTGGATGAAAGCCACAAAAGATATGATGGCACCTATGTTAAGGAACCCTGCAGCTTGGACTCCATAAAATAATTGATAGCAATAATTATTAGATTGATTTGCTGGAATACCCACTGTTTGATCTCATCTTTTCCCAGGTGTTTTAAACATCTCAGGGCATACCTTCTCAACTCTTAGATTGCACATAGCTTCTACCTTCTCTTTGCAAATCTTACCATCTTGGATTGCATATAATTTGCCTAGGACTATTTTTTTGTTTATTTAAAGGCATTGCATATTCCATCCTGATTTGCATCTTATGTCAAGCTTTCTGTTTGACCTGAACTAGCCAGTCAACACATAGAGCAAATCAGTGCTACATGAAAGAAATAACATTGAAAAGTATATCCCCAAAGTTAAGAAGTTATGGACCATTTATTAGCAAATGTATATTAATGTTGAATACATCTAATATAAGTGGCACCACTTATTATTGAGGTTGAATTGTTAACAGGTACTTTAATTATGTGTATGCACGTACACATGTATGTATGTACAAATATATATACATATGTGTGTGTATGTGTGTGCATATATATGTAAAAGGAGCAGAAGATTGTGCAAAAATAATTGCTATTTCTTCTAATTAAAGCTTAGGTGTCGGCCAGTTACTAGTAGATATCCTCAATTACTTGGTTCGATGTGCTACTCTGAAACTTGACTTCTATGTACAGATGCATGTATGCATGTATGTATATGCATTTTAATAATTTCAACCTGATGCAAGTTTCACAAACAACAAAATATTACAAAACTCAACAAAGTTTTTCTTAGTGTATTTTGATTCATTCTTGAGTTGATAAATATTTAAGACAAATGAAAGCACCGCATGGTGTGTAGGAATGCTGCAATGGAACCGAAACTATGCGCTTTAAATTATTATAATTGAGAATGCAGATTTTTGGAAGTAAGGGACGTGAAGCCTGAGTTGCCACCACTTCTACAAGTTCCGTTGATGGAATGGGCCAATCTCGGATAAATAACGGAAAAAAGAAACAGCATTAAAGCAGCTATTTAAGAATAAAATGATGAAATATGTTAAATTTAAGAAAAATGTTGATGTACTTCAGAAACTACATACCATAATGTGTATCTCGAACCATCTCTTAGGTGTGAGTTGAATAGATGATATGAAGAAAATAAGTTAAAAAGTCACAAACTACAGCTCATGGTGAGTCTGGAAGAATGAATTCATTGCATGTTTCAACAATCACATTCTTTTGTTGGAACATATGATGATACATGAAAGTTTTCAAGGTCTATAAAGTTGTTTGCCATGATCACATTTACAGACAAGAAAGACTTCACACCATATTTTGGCTGTATCTCCACAGAGGTTTTTCTTCAACTACTAGCATGAATATCAAATAGGCATAAAAAAGTGCTCCATCGGATAGTACTACTATAATTACTACACTATAATTTATTTAGAGATACCCAAGGTGCAACCTTATTCTTGCTTTAGTTTTACCTATTGAGTATCATGCTTACAATTAAAATTACTAAAAAAAGGGAACCCAAGCTATCCAATTTTTCAAGGGCATGCAACAAACACAAACCCAAATATAAGAATTAGCAAGATCCTCCAGTTGATTAACATATAAAAAAAAAAAACCATCCTAATTTAGAGCCACTATACCTTCATTGCACAGTCAACCCTTGTCATGATAACAATCCCAGGATGTGGTGCATCTGGCCCATTGAAAAGCCTTGCAACCTTCTCATAGTGTGGCTGTATGATTGTTGCTCAAGAAAGACCAAAAGTTAGCATCTGAAGAATTTCACGAAAGTATCATCAAATGTTAGGATCATATACCTTATAATTTCTACAAGCAGGACACCTGTAGAGTAATACACGATACAGAATTAGTATATACAAATAGAAAAGAGACACAACGACAAAATTATGAGATTACACATACAAGATGGCAACTTGTCAATTGGAAAAAGTAAAAAAGAATAAAGTTCTAAACAAGCAACTTTATGGTAAAAACAAAATAGTAAAAGAATGAAATAAAATATTTATTACTTGATATTCAACATAAATTTAAACCAAATCTGATTGGCTTACTTCCAGCATTCAAAACATTTATAGTTTTGAAATAAAATATAGTTTCCCTACTCCAAAGATGAGCTTAACCTTTAGCAAACCAACAAGTGCAATGAGTGACCTCTATTCATGTGAATCTGATGAAGGAAAAATCAAAAATCTAATTCACTTTCTGATTTATTGTATTTAAAAATATTTTATTTTGATAATTTAACAAGTCTTTCAATAAACTTGATATGAGTAGAATTGATATGCAAGAGTCCAACCATAGAAAAGCTTTTGTTGGATAAGGCATAAAGTCAATGGGATTTGAATTTTTGCTGTTTTTGGTGTTTTCGCATGTAGGGATATATTGTATTCTGAATTTTGCCTTATAAGAAGGTTTTTGGTTCCATAAGATGATTGGTTACTTGGTTATTGTAATTAACTTGTAGAACAAATTATGAAAAACCTATGAAAGGGTCCTATGGCTGGCCATTAGAAGGCAATTTATGCTGGTTTTTTCTTGGGAAATGAAATGAAGATTTGCATCCAGGTTTAGGCCTCTTGTTTCCTCCTAATCTCTCTGTCATTCTAAGTCATCCCTGCTCAATATCTTTCTTCTTTCCCCCAAGTTCTTTTTTATGCTACTCTTTTACCACTATGCTTTTTCTAACATCCTTTGCCGCTGTGCTAGTTTCTTATCTCAAATATATCTTATGATGTGCTATTCTCCAAACCTCATTCCATTTTCCTACATGGCGCACATCAAATTATTGCATCTTAGTGACCTAAAATATTTTACAAGTTAACTATCTATCCACACCAATCACCCAATTAACCCTGCATTAATTCAGTAGAATGAACTTTGCCTAGTTTATTTTAGAAGTTAGAAGGGTGTAAGAAACTTAATCCTTAAATTATACAAAAGCAGCTCAAATTCCAGAAATGACCCTAATCAGATGATTCTGTTAAAGATTTAAAATATTCCTATAATAGTCCTAATTAGAGTTTTCTTTTAAAAGGTTTGACACATGCTATACTTTTATAAAAGTATGAATTTAACATTGTTGACTTTGAGAACGAGGAGGAGTAAAGACTATATGTAAAAACAGACACATTCATGCTATCTTCCAAACCAACATGCAAGAGAAAATATAATTTGACAAGACAAATGTGAGATATGATGTGTTTGGAAAAAGATTATTATGAGTTAATTGCTTTTAGGTCCTTTATAATTTAGACTTAATTAAATTGTCCTAAATTTAAGATATTTAGCAGACACATTATCTGCATGTGCATTATAACCACTTTTTAAAAGAAGCTTTTACGTAGATCTATGCAAAATCAAGTCAAATTACCAAATTAGAGAGTTTAAGATCTCAAATTGCAGTTTTCACATGATAACACTAGATTCTCTTTTATTATCAAGGTGCATCTCCGTTACACATCAATCATGTACATCGGTCAAATTATATGAGATTACTCTTAATAATGTTTAAGGATTGCCCAATAACAACAAAAGTTCATCATCCTTTCATGAACACAGATCACATGAACAAACCTGTCATTACCTGAAAGTTTATTTCCATCAAAGGTGAATTTCAAGTAAGTTCTTAGAATCTTATCAAAACTAGTCCCTACCCGTTTGTTTCCCACTGATCTCAAATTTGCTACAAACTCTAATATACCACCCCCATCATGCTATCCAAGAATTTGTGCATGTACTCCTATTTGGAGAGCAACCAGCCACTCATAATTGAATCGTCACAGGATGGATATCCAAAGTTTGCTTCTCAGTCGCTAAAGCGGTAAAGCCAGACAACCCATCACACATTTCAAGTCCTGAATTCCACAAGTAATTCAGACCAGAAGTCCAAACCAAATGACAACTGATTACGATAATCCCTTGTATAAGGCAATCAGTTGACCAGACCAAAAAAAAAAAAGTACGAAGGGATTGACAGCAGCATCAAACGAAACTTAGCTACGAAACTGAACATGATCGATTTGATTTTTTCTTCCCTTTGGAACCCTTATCCCAATCTCACGAACTTAAGTTCAGACACAAAAATATCTAAAGAAAAAGGAAAAAAATAAAATTTTATTGAAATCATAGCGTGCCCAGACCAATCTCGGTTCAAAAAGACTAGATCCGAACGAATCCTGCAGCATACATAGAGACGGAAATTGATGGAAAAGACAAAACCGCTCACGAAATTTTATTTTTCCAATAAAGAGAACTTTCTAGTAATCAAAAAATGCCAAGGCCAATCGTCGGTTCAAGAACAGCGATTTCTGATCAAATTTACAGCGTCCTTAGAAAAAATTTGGGGGAACAAGACAGGAATCATCTGCGGAGAAAGAGAAAAGAAAAGGGCTGGCATACCAGTGAGCAAAGAACTCGACGACGGCAAAGGCCGCCGGAGATTCCTTCAGGACGCGATCGAAATTGGAGCTGTTGAGGTCCACGGCGGCGTTGGGGAGATCGGGACCATCTCCGAGGGATCGGAGAAGGGACCGCCGAGGCCCAGCGGAAGCTTCGAAACCCGAAATCAAGAGGACGAATAGGAGAAGGCCAAGAAGAAACGGGGTATCGGAAATAGACATTCGAGAGGGCAACGAAGAAACGGATGAGAGATCGGAATCTCCGGGATCGATCTCTCCAAAGAAGGAAGGAGAAAAAGAAAAAGAGAAGGGTTTGGGGACCAGTCGATTTCAGGAGGCGACACCTTTTAGGTTTCAGCAGTCCGGTTTGGAAAACTGGAACGGCATTTTTCTTGGTAAAAGTCCGGAAAAGTATTTGACGGGGCGGTGGAAGTTGGTGATAAGCTGCTTGCTCTGAAGCATTCTGAGGTACATGTCGTGCATCAGGAGGAGTTGCTGCTCCTTGTCCCTGGAGCTGTTCACGGGCCGGCCGGCCCACTCGAGAGCGTCAGCTCAAGCCCAGACCAGCCCAGATGTTTTTTTATTTTTCATATATTATTTATTTATGTTCAACGTATTTGTAGACTTAATCAATAATTATAGTTGATGTGTGAACTTAACTGGATAACAAAACATGTTTTAAGTTGTTGATAATATTTAATTATTCATATTTGATATTTTTAAAAATATTTTAAGTATTTTATAAAAAATATAAAAAATTGTAAGGAGGTTTAGTTTAAAGCCTGAAGCTTATGTAACGCTTGGGTTCAGGCCTTGAAGGCAGGACCCAAAGCTATGCCAGGCCAAGGTTAGATGCTAGAGAAAAAAATTTTATACACCGCGTTTAGTAAATAAAAAATATAGTGCACAATCTGATTGGATCATGTAAACTTTATTTTTTAATATATATTTAATGCATGCAGTTTGATCTTTTTTTTAAAAACTTTAAAAGATGAAAATGTCTTTTCCCTTAAAAAATTATGATATTCCATGGCTTATGTTATGCCATCCTGTAACTTGGATTATGACATTCATGTATCAGAAGATCGAAAAATATTTTTGTTATCGAAAAAAGTTCAAATGTTCAAATTTTTTTAATGATAAAAATATTCTCGATCTTATGACATCATGTAAACAGGGTGTCAACCATATTCATAGAGAGATGTCGTAAGGAAAAAAATATTTTCATCATTCAAATAATATTTAATTCCTATAGTTTACTTTTTCATTAAAAATTTTGAATGACAAAAATGTTCTTCCCTTATGATATCTTTTATGAACATGATATCATACCCCTATTTATAAGATATCATAAGATTGCAAGTATTTTCATCATTAAAAATTTTTAAACTTTTTTAAATTATAAAAATATATCTCGGTCTTATGATACATGGATCTTATTATCCAAGTCACGTGATATCAGAATGCAAGCTACGGGATGTCATAAATTTTTTTGAAAGAGAAAGATTTTTATCATTCAAGATTTTTAACAAAAAGATAAAATTAAGCATTAAATATGCATAAAAAAATGAGACGTGATAATGTATTTTTTCTACACCGCTCCTAATGGACAAAGAATTATTCAAGTGCAAAATATGGTATTGATCTTTGGACAAAGTCGGGGCCTCTACTTATTTAACTCTATCCATCCGAGAATGTTGCTAGCATATAACTCTCATGATGCAACCATTCTCATTTTTCTAACTTTATTAGAATGTAATATAACTTTGCAATAAATTATGACTAAATAGGAGACTTTAATAGCCAAAAATTATATTGCACGTAAGCAGGTTGTCTAATGTGTTAGATTTAAAATCTAATTTATGATCTAATTATTTTTTTATTATGTTCAAATTTTAAATCAATCATATATACTGATTCAGAGTCTAATTGATTAAAAAAATTATTCATAATGAAACTAATCAAGTAGAACTGGAGTGAAACTCTGACTAAAATTTTAGTCTTTTGATGGAAGAGACATATGTAATTATAAATATAGGAGTTACCTGTCCCTTTCCTCTAATTCTTATAACAGTGGTAAACGGTTTTCTATCGATCGTCTATATAAGAAGAAGAGGGTGAGGAAAGAGAAGACCAGTTGGTTTTGCAGGTACATAAAAGTACAATACAAGCATAAAGGATTAAAGGTTTTCTAACATGTGATATCAGAGCCATGGTTTCATGCTTTATGTTCATGAAAGAATTTAAGATAAATTTTGGCTTAATTCCAAAATATTAAAAATATATTTTATATTTTGAAATTAAATTAAAAATTAAAAAAATATTTTTATTTTTTTTGTAAAATTAAAATGAAAATTTTTTTATAGATAGATCCTAATTCCCTTTCCCATCTGGCCACCCGTCAGGTGGTCCATCACCGAGACACCATATCAAAATTCATCCTATTATTATATTTTATTTATTTATTTGTATGGGATTATAGTTTAAATTAATAAATAAATGGATAAATAAAATAAATATTAAAAGGATGAAGTGGGTCTTACTCCTTCCTGTTGGTCCGATTTCTTTCCCAAATTTTGGGAACACGGTGGAAGAAATCATAAAACCCCTATTAATCATCGAAAGATAGAACGGTGTAGAGCGGCAAATCCCGAAAGGAGAGGTGGCGATCTGTGGCCATTGAAGGTGTCTCGATGGCCAGGAACATATGGTGAACCACTGGCCGAAGTTGGTGCCAAACTTGGAACTGTCATTTGGGCTCATCGGTGGTCAAGAAAAGGCCACCGACTATCGAGATGGATCGATGTTCCGTTGACAGACACTTTCTAAGAAAGAAATCAATCGCCGACCATGTTTTTCGGCATTTTTTTGGCATGAAATTAGTGATTCTTGATTTTCTTCACCGGCGGCATCTAGCCATTGTGTGGCCAGTGAGAAGCTCATCGATGGCTGGGAGATAGCCACTGGACCTCTCGATAGGCCAGCAATGCCTCAGGTGGAAAGAATCAAAGGCTTGGGCGAACATTAATGGTGGTTTGAAAGGTTGCTAGTGAAGGAAAAAGAGGAAGAAGGAGAAGAGGGTTAACGGGTTTTGGGTTTTAATATGTTTTAAATCCAAAATCTATTACTTGAAATAAATCTAATTAATGAATTGATCGAATCCAATCACATTAGATCAATTTTAATTTGGGTTAATAAGATTTTTGCATTTTAGCCTCTATAAAAGTTTAAATTACATATAAGTCTAAATTAAAATTATATTTAAGTCCTTGTTAGTTTTTTAATTCTATTTTACAGTAAGCCTCTATATTATTTGCTATTTATAGTTTAGTCCTTTCTTATTGAATCTTATTAAAACTATTATAACTTACTCATTCTATATTCGATTTAAATGATTTTTGAGCCGTTAGACTCGTAATGACTTAAAAATATTTTGATTGAGTTCTTCATAAATAGTAATGTTGACCCCTGAAATGATTTTGATGATCACAAAATATTGGAGCATGTATATGTTACTAATTCTTTCAATTACTTGAGAAGTTTTTGCAGAAAATTGGTTATCTTTAGTTTAATTGGTTGAAAGGTAATTCAATTTTGTATAGACTCTTATGGACTTTAAATTATAAAAGCCCTAATTTTTCAACCATGTAATCTTGTAAAAGGGCTGTAAAATTATACAAATAAGAGTGAGTAGATTAGCTTTTGTTGGATTTATATGTTGAAGAATTTTGAAGAAGTTTGAAGCATTAAATGAAGTTTTTGCAAGAGCCGACTCCTTCTGGCACGGCACAAAGAAATTTAGAGTTTCAGTACCTCGAGCCGACTCAAGCACCAAGAGCCGACTCATGGAAGAACACATGTTTTTGAAGTCTGAGATCTCAAGCCGACTCAAGCCCCATGAGCAGACTCATCTAGAGTTATGTTTGTTGGTGACTGAGACTTCGAGCCGACTCTGCCCTGAAGAGCTAACTCAAGGAAAATGTTTGTTTTGTATTGATTGAAGGTTCGAGCCGACTCCAGCTTCAAGAGCCGATTCGCACAGAAATTTTGTTTGGGTTGTCTGAGACTTCGAGCCGACTCGTGGACCTTGAGCTAACTCGAGTGACCGTTTTGTGCACTCAAACGGCTAGTTGCTGAAAGTGATTTTTAAATTTTAAATGGTCTCCAACAGCTATTTCACGAATCCCTAGGCCCTACAATGGCTATATCTCATGGAAAACTATAAAAGAGATTACTTTTGATGGATTAAACAATTTTTTTTGAGGGATTATTATTGATTTATCTTGGAAATTTGAAAAGCCTTCAAGTCTTTCACCAACCCACTTCAAGAGCATTCAAGATATGATTCAAAGCTTCACCAACTTCTCTTCATCATTGAATCCACTCCTTGAAGAAAATAAGAAGCAGCTTGAAGAACACTAAAAGAGCATTCAAGGCTAGGCTTCACCTTGATCTTCATCGGCAACATTTAAACAAACTCGGTTTGTTGTGTAGTTGCTTTATATTTCTCTTATATCTTTGTTTTCTCTCTAAAAATAGCAAGGGGCTGTGTCTAAAGAAAGGGATAAAGATTTTTAGGTGAACCTTATGAAAACCTAAGTTGTGTTCTTGGTGATCCCGGTATAAAACCAAGTGTAGGGTTTATTTGGTGATCCCGTTTAAAACCAAAGGGTGTTAGGTTTTCTTTGGTGATCCCGGTAAAATCGAAGTATATAGGTTTGGATTATGACCTTGTAAAACAATCCGACTATATTCCAGTTGGGAAATATAGTGGAAATCCCAAGTAGTCCTTGGATAGTGGACGTAGGAGCCGGTTGCTCTGAACCACTCTAAATTTTCTTGTGTTTGTGTTTGTGCTTACTTTACCTCATTGCATTTACTTAATTACTCCCGTATTGTATATTGCACCACAATACCAAAAGAATTTTAAATTGCACATACTTGTGAAAAGTTTTTATAATCTCAATTCAACCCCCTCTTGGAAAGCCACCTGGGCAATAATGGTATCAGAGCAGAGTCTCTGAAAATTACTTAGAGTAAAGATAGATGGCACATCCCATGAGCACTTCTTTGGCCAAAGGCCAATCCACAAATCGACCTTCACTTTTCACTGGAACCAACTATATATATTGGAAGGCGAGGATGAAAATATACATTCAAGCCATAGATTTTTTTTTTATGAAAAATTATTTTGAAAGGACCTCATACACCCATTATTTGAATCAATGATACCGAGGTTTCCAAACCGGAAGATGAATGGGATGAAAATGATATAATGTTAGCTGAGCTGAATGCCAAAGCTATGAATTTGCTATATTATGCTTTGGACCCAAATGAGTTTAACATAATTTCAACTTGTAATTCTGTTAAAGAAATTGGGATAAGCTTGAGATTACATATGATATGAGAGACAAAACTTCAAAAATCAATCTTCTTGTACACAAGTCAAAACTTCAAAAATCAATCTTCTTATGCATAACTATGAATTATTCAAGATGGATCCTAGTGAAACTCTATCTGCAATGTATACTTATTTTACTGATATTATCAATGGTCTCAAAAGTCTTGGTAGGACTTATACTAATGCTGATCTTGTTCTAAAAGTTTTGAGATCCTTGCTAGATAAATAGGAAGCTAAAGTGACGGCTATTCAAGAGACAAAGGACCTGAACACCCTACCACTGGATGAGTTGCTTGGATTACTAATTACACATGAATTAGCCATGCAAGAAAGTACTGATGAAGATTCTAAGAGAAAGAAAGCTATAGCATTTAAAGCTATAGAAGAAGAAAAGAATGAAAATCAGATTCATCTGATGATGATGATCTTGAAAATGATGAGATAGCCCTTGTAATGAGAAAATTTAAAAGGTTTATGGGTAAAAGAAGAACAAATAGATGGAAGAAGCAATTTAAAAAAGAAGATTTTGGAAAAGAAAGAGAAAAGGACAAAGAAAATGAGAAGGACAAAGATAAAGATCAAATTCCAAGCTGCTATGAGTACAAGAAACTGGGTCATATACGCCCTGACTGTCCAGAACTTAAGAAAAATATGGTAAAGAGAAAGAAGAAGAAGGCAATGCTTGCAGCATGGAGTGACAGCAACGAATCTACATCCACTGAAGAGGATGAAAAAATAACAAAAACTGCTCAGATCTACCTTATGGGTTTGGAAGATGAGGTAACTACTTCTGAATCTAATTTAGAATTTACATATGATGAGTTATATAATGCTTTTTGTAAATTATTAGTAGAATATAAAAAAGCTGGTTTGAAAATAAAAAATTTAAAAAATCATTGTGATATAATTGAAAAGGATAAAAAATAATTTGGTGAGAGAAATAAGATTTTGCAAAGGAAATTAAGTCTAATTTGTGAAAGACTTAAAACCACTCAATTTGAAAAAGAAGAGCTTCTTGAGAAAAACAAAAGTTTGCAAAATGAAAACGATGATTTGAAAAAGGAAGTTCAAAAGCTTAAGTCTTTAGTTGAAAAATTAATCCTAAGTTTCAACAAGCTCGAACTAATTTTGAAAGATCAAAGAGAGACAAATAACAAATTTGAAATTGGTTACAAAGGTTCAATTTCAAATAAATTTTCTACATCTACATCATATGCTCCTAAGTTTATTACTTCAAAATAATTTAAACCTAAATTTGCATTATCACACACTTTTTATTCAAAGTCAAGAATTGTATGCTATGCTTGCAATAATATTGGTCATAAGGCATTTGAGTATCATTTGAAACATAATGACAAGAAGAAAATCAAGAAAATTTGGGTTCCAAAAGAACCATTTCTACTAACTTGCAATGACCCAAGAAAGCTTGGATACCTAAATCTATTACATGATTGTTTTGCAGGAATATCTTACAACCACAAATATAAAGAAAAGATGGTACCTTGATAGCGGCTGTTCAAGACACATGACAGGTAATATTGATCAATTCTTCATCCTAAAACAAAAAGATGGTGGAATGGTAACCTTTGGTGATAATCGCAAAGGAAGGATAATCGGTATTGGTAAAATCAAAATTACTCCTACATTTATTGAAAATGTGTTACTTGTAGAAAAGTTAAAACATAATCTTTTGAGTATTAGTCAGCTCTGTGATATTGGTTTTAATATTTTCTTCAAGTCTTCAATGTATATAGTAGTTGATCCGCTTGACTCTAGTACAAAGTTCATCGGACATAGACTTGGTAACATTTATGTAATAGATCTTAATGATCTGGTTATGTCAAGCAATACAAGTCTTGTAGCAATGAATGATAAGAGCAAGGAATCAAGTTTACTATGGCATAGATGACTTGGACATGCTAGTATGGATACTATAACAAAACTTATTTTGAAAGATTTAGTTAAAGGGTTGCCAAAGTTTAAAGTTAATTTTGATTATGTTTGCGATGCTTGTCAATTAGGAAAGCAAGTGAGGGGGAGTTTTAAATCCAAAAATATTGTTTCTACTACTAGACCCTTAGAGCTACTTCACATGGACCTATTTGGACATAATAGGACAACAAGCCTAGGTGGTATGAAATATGGCCTTGTGATTGTAGATGATTTTTCAAGATATATTGGGTTTTGTTCATTGCACACAAAGATGAGACTTTTAAAGTATTCAAAAAGTTTTACAAAAGAGTTTCAAATTTGAAAATTCTTTCTATTATTTATATTCGTAGTGATCATGGCACTGAATTTGAAAATTAACATTTTGATCACTTTTGCACAAAGCACGGTATTGACCACAACTTCTCCGCTCCTAGAACACCATAGCAAAATGATATTGTAGAAAGAAAGAATCATATTTTGGAAGAGATGTCCAGAACAATACTTTATGAAGAAAATCTTCCAAAATACTTTGGGCATAGCTGTAAATACCGCTTGCTATATTTTGAACAGAGTTTTGATTAGACCTATTATTTGAAAAATTTCCTATGAACTGTGGAACAATAGAAAACCTAATATCAATTATTTTCATGTTTTCGGTTGTAAATGTTTTGTTCTTAATAATGGAAAATATAATCTTGGTAAATTTAATGCAAAATCCAATGAGGCTATTTTTCTTGGATATTCTTTAAATAGTAAAGCCTATCGAGTTTTCAACAAAAGAACTTTGACTGTGGAAGAATCAATATATGTTATTTTCAATGAATTTGACATTATATCTTCTAGAAAAAAAGATCGTGCTGATGATGATGCAGGTACACTAGAACATGGATTGAAAGATTTGACTCTCAAAGACAAACAAACAAGTGAACCACATGAAGAAAAGGTAAACAGAAATCATGATGATATACCCAAAGAATAGAGGTATGTACACTCACATTCCAAAGAACTAATTATAGGAGACCCATCTCAAGGTGTTAGAACTAGAGCTGCACATAGAGATGCACATGACTTGATTGCTTTTGTTTCTCATGTAGAACCACACACTATAGAAGAAGCTGAAACTGATCCTAATTGGATGTTAGCCATGCATGATAAGTTAAACCAATTTAGGAGGAATAATGTTTGGACCCTAGTAGAAAGACCTAATGACTACCCTGTTATAGGTACTAGATAGATTTATAGAAATAAACTAGATGAGCAAGGTAATGTAATTAGGAATAATGCAAAAATGGTAGCATAAGAATATAATCAAGAAAAGGGAATAAATTTTGATGAGACCTATGCACCAGTAGCTAAGCTAGAGGCTATTATATTACTATTAGCATATGCATGTTTTATGAATTTTAAATTATTTCAAATGGATATAAAGTGTGCATTTTTAAATGGTTTTCTATCTGAAGAAGTTTTTGTCGAACAACCACCGGGTTTTATTGATCACACATTTCCAAATCATGTTTTCAAATTGAATAAAACTTTATATGGTCTTAAACAGGCACCTAGAGCCTGGTATGATAAACTAAGTAAGTTTTTAATTGCAAATGATTTTGTAAGAGATAGTGTTGACACCACACGGTTTATTCAAAGAAAGGACAATGATATTTTAGTTGTTCAAATTTATGTTGATGATATTATATTTGGATCTACTGATGAATCTTTGTGTCAAGACTTTGCTAAGTTAATGCATGGTGAATTTGAGATGAGCTTGATGGGTGAGCTAAGTTACTTCCTCGGGATTCAGATAAAATAATCTAAGGAAGGTATCCTGATCAACCATGCCAAATATATCAAAGAGATTATCAAAAAGTTTGGCATGGAATCAAGCAAAGAAATTGGAACACCCATGAATCCTGCATGTAGACTTGATAAAGATGAGAATGGCACAAATTAATCAAAAACTGTATAGAGGTATGATCGGTTCTTTACTTTATTTAACTACCAGTATACCTGATATTTTATTTAGTGTTTGTATGTGTACATGTTTTCAATCTAATCCAAAAGAGTCACACATCATAATTGTTAAAAGAATCATTAAGTATCTTAAAGGCACATGCAATCTAGGATTATGGTATTCTAAATATACATTTTTAAAATTAATTAGTTATTCTGATGCTGATTATGGAGGCTGTAAAATTAATAGAAAAAGTACAAATGGCACTTGTCAATTTCTAGGTGTCAACTTGATTTCATGGCACTGTCGTAAACAGAACTCTGTAGCACTGTCTACTACTGAGACAGAATATATAGCTGCGAAGAGCTGTTGTGCTCAAGTATTATGGATCAAGCAACAACTAGAAGATTATGGTATTGTTCAATCTAAAATTTCTATTAAATGTGATAACACTAGTGCTATTAACTTATCCAAAAATCCAGTTCAGCATTCTTGAACTAAGCATATAGAAATTAGACATCATTTCATTCGAGATCATGTTTTAAATAATATTATTAAATTAGAATTTGAACCTACTTAAGATCAACTTGCTAACATTTTACTAAACTCCTTAGTCAAGATAGATTTGAAAAGATTAGAGGCGAATTAGGCCTGTGTGATCCATTATGAATGTTTTAACCTAAAATAAGGAAAAAATATCTAGACATTTCAAATTCCTTCTAGAGCTTATGACAACCTCCTTTAGTGATAAGAAACCCATAGAAATTTATTTTACCTTTTATTGAGCTTTAACCTAAATTTGGGCTCGAGACGACTCGAGACAACAGGTGTTTCGGCGAGCTGACTCGAGAGTCGGGCGAGGGTTTTTAAATAGGGCATAATAGGTTTGAAATTACAATTTCTTTCCGCCCTTCTCATTTTCCCTTAGTCGTCTCCTCTCCCTAACCTAAGAAAAGCTCCTAGAACACCTAAACAACCTTCCAAAACCCTAATCTAACCTAGATGGCTCCTAGGAAAGTCGTGGCCAAGAAACCTAGAAGAGTTGTTCGGTCAGTGGCAAAGGAAAGGAGGACCAAGCGAAGGTTGGACACTTCAAATCCGGCAGAGGAACATCAAGAAGAGCATGAGAGGAGTAAGAAGCTCCAAGACACGTAATATTGATGGGAAATAGGCAAGTAACCTCGGGGAGACGCATGGATTTTATATTTCTAGAACAAGAGAACTTGCATATTGGTGATTGGTTGATTGGACAAGGTTGGAAAAATTTTTGTATGCTTAATCTTCCTACATATCCTAACCTTGTTAGACAATTTTTTGAGAATATGTCTTTGGGTACATTTCATATTGAAGCTACTGTTGATGCGGGACTAATATGCATGCAATTATTTTTGTGTTTTATATGTGGAGTTAAGTGATTAAATCCCGAAAATCAGATCAAAATAAGTTATAGGGAATTTTATATGAATTTTAGAAGCTATGCATGCAGATTAGGACATAAGAAAGTAGTAAAGGGATCCGGGGCTAAGAAGCCTCGGTTATGGCAAGTTCTCCTACAATAAAATTACCGATGGCAGAGAGGGTGTACCTGGCAATGTCTAATGCGCCTGGTGAAGATCGCAGTGAAGAGATCTCGCGTTCTTCGATGGATGCGGCCTGGAAAACCGAGCCAAAGACCCGCGGATACCTGACTTTCTGCTCGATGGTCCGATCGAGGCTTAGCTGGAGTCATTGGATTTGTAGGAACTCGGGGACCTGCAAACGACCTTTCAAGGGTTAGGAAACTCACAAGGAAACAAGAGAAAATAGCAAGGGGAATAAAGTTTTGGAGGGGGCGACCAGGGCTCTGGAAGGATGGTTGGCAACAGGAATCTGTTGCAACACCGGGAAGAAGAAAGCACCAATAAAATCCCTTAAGCACAAAGCAAGGTAGCACAAAGCAATTGTAGAGAACTCAAGTTTTAATTCATATATCAAAATCTACTCTCATACAAGAGACTAGGGTCATTTAAATATACCCTTAGTCTTGGGCTCCAAGTAAGGGCACATTAGTCTTTACATAAGAATCCTATTCCTACCCAAACCCTAGCTAAAAAATAAGGAAACATTAGGTAGAAAAAATCCCTAAAAATTCTCTCCTCCTCTCTTGACTTGGTCAACACTCCAAGGATGCCTAGGGGGGTGTGTTGGGCTTCTAAGAGCAGCAAGGGGCCAGTCCAAAGGGGCTTGGGCGCATGGGCTTGGGCCTCTGGAAGCTGGGGTGGCCTGGTAGCCAGGTAGCAGGAATATTCCCTAGTATTTTGCTTCTTAAGGGCTTGGGCTTGGCACCTAGGCTTTATTTTTTTAGGCTAGGATGCAGGTGGACCTCTGGAATCATGGATGCCCCGGTCTATGAATATACTATGGTATTTGGAATGGAATCTGGACATCTGGAGGGCATCTGCAAGGAATCAGGGTTTTCTGAATTTTCCTCCTGGGGTTTTCAAATCTTCAAGCTGGGTTGGACTTGGGCCATACTTCTGAAAGTAAAACAAGTAGCGAGCATGCTTTGTATTTTAAAACTTTTTCAAAATAATATGCAGTGGAAGCATGATAAAAGGATTAACATTTAATCTAAGCATGCATTTAAAACTTTTCTATGCTACTTGTTCCAAGATCTTGCATGAATGATTAATATAGACAGTGAAATCATGAATTATTACTATGAACATTTCAAAGCAACATATCTATATATGTAAATCCATACCTCGTATGACGTGGAGACTTTCTCTGCTGCGAAAGATCCAAGAGGAGGAGGATGAACTTTGCTTAGCCGCACACTTGTCCGGCCTCTACAGGTGGTTCACACCAGGGCTCTTTCAAAATCCACTTTCACTCCAAGTGCTAGCTTGTTGTGGAACAATTTGATAGGAACTCCTTTTCTTCTTTCGATGCCGGACTCTCCGAATGAATGAAGAAGCTCAAGAGATGGAGAATGAGTGGTTGGAACCCTTCCCAAACACTCAATCCTAAGACCTAGATCACTAGGTACAAATATGCACACTTTTCTCCAAAAACCTCACACCTATAAAACTAGAACATTTCCTAGTTTCTTCCCTTTCTTCCCTTTGATTTTTCCAGCATTTCTTTGCTAAATTTTTCCTTAATTTCGTCCTCCCATTTCAGCCCATTAAGTAGATGGAGAGGGAGAGGGAGAGTAGGGAGTTATAGGTGTGGTAATGGATAGTTATGGGGAGTTATGGTCATGGGAAGTTACACAACTCCCCAAAAATGAATTTAAACTTATTTAAATTCAGATTAAATATGTTAATTAATTTTAGTTCATAACTGAAATCAATTGGGTCAAGTGTGCATACATTGGGTTCAACCCGATTGGACCCAAACCCATTTTGAACCAAATCCTATTTGATTCGCTCCAGATTTTTATAGCTCAATCAAATTGAGCTATCAAGTAATCACATTACTTAATTCACCTCCATGCATCACCAACTATTAGTAAAAATTTCATGTCACAACCTTTTGTGACATCAAGTGTCTACACTTGCGAAATCATCAAGTATCGACACTTACACAAGTGTCGACACTTTCAAGAATATCAAGTGTCGACACTTGGATAAAGAAAAACCCTTTTTCTCTATGAGTCCATGAACGATTTCCAATCGTTCTCTAATCACTAGATCAAGTAGAAACCCCTATGGTGTGTGACCCCATAGGTTCGAACACTAAGCCAGTAGCACCGGAACATTTCCAATACCAGTCAAAGTCGCCATCTAGCAATGACACCTGACATCCAGATAGGTCGAAGTTGCAGAGCAACAATCAAGAACCAGGAGATATGGAAACATTGTAATCAATCCCTTTGACCTCAATGCTTAGGAAGACTTAGGGTTAAACTGCCCAACCCATAAAGTCCATCAACAAGTGTCTAATCTCATAAGTCCTGTAACACTTTATAGAGACTACCCTGGCCAAGGTTTTGCTAAATTGAAACACAGTAAGATATCTGCTCCAAACACTTTGGAGGGGTCAATCCCATCTTGATCCGATCACCGCTACACGAGTACTTAACTATACCCAGAAACCTTTTGTCTCTGGATTAGAAATCCAGATAGTCCAGTACCAAAGTACAGTGAGTTGCTCGCAAGCTACCATGACGATCTCATGTCTGAGGGATAACTACGTCCATATCAAAACTCTAGGCAGAATAAAATACATACGGGTCACGTTCAATGAAATGTCAAACACAACATCTGCATGCCATACCAGTGTCTCCACACTCCTTGGTTAAGAGGACAACCAACGACTATGGCACACAACGACCTATACTTGATATACTATTATCCTGAAATAAGTGTATCATTTGGTCACGAACAATTTTAGGACTATATGATATATCCTCTCTATATCACATACAAATAGTCCTAAGGACTTCATCACTCAAGAACTCATTAAAGAAAGATGAAATAGTGATGAACTACCAGAATAAATATTTTATTCAATAATATAATTCATATACAATTACATCAAATGTACAACTGTCTACAGTATAAATTTGCTTTGGGACACATTTCCCAACAACTTCCATGTCTTCAATCTGGTTGGACTTGGTCTTCACTTGTATGATGTAGTCTTGAGTCTTCAGTGTAGTTGAACATGACTCAAAAAATAAAACTAGCTCAATATGAGCTAACTAGCATTAGACTGAACTAGCTCAACATGAGCTGACTAATACAGGACTCAAATAAAGATAACTTAGCTGAACTAAGCTTTATTACAATGGACTCGAATGTCATTAAGTGATCCACAGAGGGTTGAGAAGCCTCTGTCTTATTTTGGTGCCTCTGGTGTCCCCACCAACTATGAAAGGGAAACATATAGCAATTAGTGAGCAAAAGTTATCTAGTGTTCTTCAAATACCAAAAGAGGGTGAGAGCTACTTAGTGTTGAAGGACAAATAGAAGACTTTGAGAATTGTGCTTGAAAGAACAAATGTGACTAGAGTGATTCATGTTAGAGCCAACCAACTGTCATTAGAGATGAGATGACTACATAATATTATTAGCCGCATCTTTCTACCCTAGACTGGAAGATTCGATTGGGTGAGCGAGAGAGACCTAGTCTTTATGAGATGCTTAGTTGAGGGGGAGGCCCTCAATTTATCCTTCATTATGTTATCACATATGAGGAAAGCTGCTCGTAGGGCATGAGCATGTCTTTCGTATGGGATGGTGTTTACCCTACTATTTCAGGATGCCCAGGTTGATTTGTCTGGAAAGGACAACAGACCATTATTGCATACAGACAAATACAACTTGAAGTCTTTGACCCGGATGGGATTTTTAAAGGTTGAGGGTCACTGGATTAGGAAGAGTTCAGGACTTCTAGTGACTCATTCAGATGATGACTCAGATGAGGATGATCAGGTAGCACAGGGACAGGATGCGGAGGCAAAGCCATATGTTGACAAGGCTGGACCTTCAGAGTCAGCCCTTCTACTCCTGATCACCTATCAGAGGATCGACTGCTGTTGGACCAGGTGATGATGACAAACTACAGCGTATACTGGATGAGATCTCGAGTCTTCAGAGAGGGAGATCAGAGACTGATGCCAGGATATCTGTACTTCAGTCAGAGATACACCAGGGTTTTCAGGACATCATGACTATTCTTCAGCAGATTACAACAGCTAGTCACTCTGTACCTACTCCTTCTGCAGCAGTACCAGACATTGACAGAGATTGCGGGCAGGGAGAGGCAGCACACTTCACTAGCATTCCTTCAGAGGCTACTCTTGCTAAGGTTGGGACTGGTACTGAGATTTCGAGTTCTGATGTTGGAGACACTCCAACGATAGAGATTTTGTTTACCACCAGCACCCTCGCCTTATCTTTTGATCCTCTTCCTGCTAGACCTACTCCTATTGTGATTTCCTCTGAATCTAAAGTTAAAGTTAAACCTAAAACTTCTAGGACTACTACTCTTGTTAGGACCAGACTTAGGGACCTCAGGACTAGGTTCCCTAAATTCAGGCCTACTTCAGGCATTTTAGAGGTCGGTTCCTTCTCTAGTGAGGAAGAGCCCAGTGATGATGACCCTAGTCCTTCATTTTGATGTTTTAGGACTTTATGTTTATCATGTTTTGTTGTTGTGATACTACTTTTGTCGTGCGAGGTACTTTTGTATTGTATCACTCATGTACTGACACTTTTCATATATATATATATATATATATGTCTTTTTATGATATATATTGTGAATGACCTAATTTGTGAATGAATGTTCTCCTTATTTTATATACTTTTTGTTGATGACAAAAAGGAGGAGAAGGGAGAAAGTGTGAATGTGCATGAAAATGTGAATAAAATGTGTATGAAAGTGAGAATATGAAAGAAAATATGAAGAAATATTATTACATTAGTAAGGGAGAGCTTATGTTAAGTTTTTGTCAAGTTTTCATGAAACTTACTTCAAATACAAGTTAATTTTGTGAAGTTTCGATACGTAATGCATAGATGATACACATGATACATTATGTTTCGATACTTAATGTACATATGATACATTGTATTGATATTTCTCAGTTTAACAATTTATGATACATATGATACATTGTGATACATTGTATTGATACTTTTCAGTTTAACAATTTGATACTCAATTTGGTTTGATACACACTATGCTAAATATCATTTGATACATGTGAATATGATACATAGTAATTGTAAAGTGTTTTTAAATTATGTTCATGCCCAGTGTTTTGTCATCATCAAAAAGGGAGAGATTGTTGATCCCTGTAATGATTTTGATGATCACAAAATATTGGAGTATGTATATGTTACTAATTCTTTCAATTACTTGAGAAGTTTTTGCAGAAAATTGGTTATCTTTAGTTTAATTGGTTTTCAAATTGGTTGAAAGGTAATTCAATTTTGTATAGACTCTTAGACTTTAAATTGTAAAAGCCTTAATTTTTCAACTATATAATCTTGTAAAAGGGCTATAAAATTGTACAAATAAGAGTGAGTAGATTAGTTCTTATTGGGTTTATTTGTTAAAGAATTTTGGAGAAGTTTGAAACATTAAATAAAGTTTTTGCAAGAGTCGACTCATGGATCAAGAGCCGACTCCTTCTGACACGGCATAAAGAAATTTCAGAGTTTCAGTACCTCGAGCTGGCTCAAGTACCAAGAGCCGACTCATGGAAGAACACATATTTTTGAAGTCTGAGATCTCGAGCCGACTCAAGTCCCAAGAGCCGACTCGTCCAGAGTTATGTTTGTTGGTGACTGAGACTTCGAGCCGACTCAAGGAAAATGTTGTTTTGTATTGATTGAAGGATCAAGCCGACTCTAGCTTCAAGAGCGACTCGCACAGAAATTTTGTTAGGGCTGTCTGAGACTTCGAGCGACTCGTGGACCTCGAGCCGACTCGAGTGACCGTTTTCTGCACTCTAACGGCTAGTTGATGAAAGTGATTTTTGAACTTCAAATGGTCTCCAATAGCTCTTTCACGAATCCCTAGGCCCTAGAACGGCTATATCTCATGGAAAACTATAAAAGGGATTACTTTTGATGGATTAAACAATTTTTTTTGAGGGATTATTATTGATTTATCTTGGAAATTTGAAAAGCCTTCAAGTCTTTCATCAACCCACTTCAAGAGCATTCAAGATAGGATTCAAAGCTTCACCAACTTTTCTTCATCATTGAATCCACTCCTTGAGGAAGATAAGAAGCAGCTTAAAGAGCATTAAAAGAACATTTAAGGCTAGGCTTTACCTTGATCTTCATCGGCAACATTTAAACAAACTCGGTTTATTGTGTAGTTACTTTATATTTCTCTCATATCTTTGTTTTCTCTCTAAGAACAGCAAGGGGCTATATCTAAAGAGAGGGATAAAGGTTTTTAGGTGAACCTTATGAAAACCTAAGTTGGGTTCTTGGTGATCCCGGTATAAAACCAAGTGCAGGGTTTCTTTGGTGATTCCGTTTAAAACCAAAGAGTGTTGGGTTTTCTTTGGTGATCCCGATAAAACCAAAGTGTATAGGTTTGGATTGTGAGCCTTGTAAATTAATCTGACTGTATTCTAGTTGGGGGATATAGTGAAAATCCCAAGTGGTCCTTGGGTAGTGGACGTAGGAGCCGGTTGCTCCGAACCACTCTAAATTTTTTTGTGTTTGTGTTTGTGCTTACTTTATCTTATTGCATTTACTTAATTACTTCCACATTGCATATTGCACCACAACACCAAAAGGATTTTAAATTGCATATACTTGTGAAAAGTTTTTATAATCCCAATTCACCCCCCTCTTGGAAAGCCACCTAGGCAACAAGTAAAATATTTAAATATTTTTATATTATTTATAAGTAATTTTACTCACTATTACACTATTTAAGGATGTTTTCACGTAGCTCCAAAGGGCCTAGAGCAATCTATGAATTTTGAGCAGATGAGTTTTGAGGGCTAATATTTTTCTCTTTCATTATGTTTTAGAATTACATAAAGGTGTCTGTTACAGTTGATCCAAAGGTGACTGATGTAGCAAGACCACTGACATGGAGAACACCTCGGATCCAGCTGGCAGCAAAGCGGGTAGATGTCACCATATCGGATTTCTTTCTGAGCTCCTTTGCCAGGTGGCTCCTTAAGGGTCGATCCCACTCGGCCAAAATTGAGCTCCATCTGTTCCTTCGCCAGGTGGCTCGCCAAGGGTCAAACCCACCTCGGTCAAAGTCGAGCTCCTTCCACTCCTTCGTCAGGTGGCTCTCCAAGGGTCGAGCCCACCTCGATCGAAGTTCGAGCTCCCTTCGCTCCTTCGCCAGGTGGCTTCCCAAGGGTCGAGCCCACCTCGGCCGAAGTCGAGCTCCCTTCGCTCCTTCGCTAGGTGGCTCCCCAATGGTCGAGCCCACCTCGGCCGAAGTCGAGCTCCCTCCGCTCCTTCACCAGGTGGCTCCCCAAGGGTCGAGCCCATATCGACCGAATTCGAGCTCCCTCCGCTCCTTTGCCAGGTGGCTCCCCAAGGGTCGAGCCCACCTGGTCGAAGTCGAGCTCCCTCCACTCCTTCGCCAGGTGGCTCCCCAAGGGCTGAGCCCACCATGGTCGAAGTCGAGCCTGCTCCTCGGAAGCATCACGAAAAGGATAAAGGGGTCAGGCCAAGTCTGCCATCGAAGCGACGCACGCAGAGCGGCGCATCCAATACAGCGCCCCACCTGTACCACCCAAAAGGAGAAGGCTACGTTAAGAACCTTGGACATGAGGGCAGCTACCCCCAGATTGAGGCCTAGCTAAACTTTCCCAGCCATGATAACTCACTGGGAAAACAAGGCTCACAACATAACTCCCTACTATAAAAGAACATGACCTCGGGGGCACGGTCGACGGATGCCATTGACCTTCGAGCGCCCTAAGAGAGAGAAAATCGAGGCAATAAGGGGGGAGAGCGGATGATCTAAAAGGAGGACCTAGCAGGCGAGAAGAAGGTAAGCAAGGAAAAGGAGGAGAAAGAGATAGAAGCAGAGAAAGCGCATGGAGGCTACCGCGAAACTCCCGGAGAGAGTTCCGACGGATATGACTGTCATGGCTTGAGCCTTACTCCTCTCCTCCCCTTCCTACTCCATCCTTTACAAAAACTCTCCTTTAAACATGGTGACCGAAGAGGGAGCTGCCTTGAAGGATCTATTCCTCTTTACCGTTCGCTGACTTGATTATCGGAGTGCCCCCGTCAGAATCCCTGGCCTGGGTCTCTAACTCTATTTTGCAGGACAGGGTATCGCTAGATTTCAGGAAACAAGGTTGTCATCTGGTGCCACATTCAAGCTGCGGGCCACGACGGTAAGGGCGGCAACAGTGACTATAAAGATATAAAATTGACAGTTATAAGTTAACCAGCTTGAATTGCATAAAGATGGAGAGTTCTACATCCAAAAGTGTAAATAATCTTGAATTTTTGTAATAATAGCTGGCTAAACCATTGAAGGTGTAACTAATATAATTGATCATAATTTAAATATAAATGATATGTTTATACCATAATTACGATTATTGTTTATATATTTCATATTATTGTTTATTATGGAAATTTTATATTTGTAATTTATGTAATGCATGTATTGGCATTATTATATTTAAATTTGTGATTAAATTAGTTAAAGCACTTATTGTATATTATAATTCTTATCCAAAGATATTTTATAGCTATATGATAAGTGTTATTGGAAGAATTATTATTTTTAGAATCTACATCATGAAAGTAACGTATGAATATCCTTCTATTTATAGTTATGACCCCCGCTTTACTCATATCTAATGATTATTCCCATTCTGAATGGATCAAATTATTCTGATTGACACGAGCAACTTCTTATTATTCTAGGATGCAAAGACTTAGATTTAGCTCTTCGCAAATCTTAGCTTGATCCACTAACTTTCACAAGTTCTCCTGATCAAAATGAATTATATGAAAAGTGGGAGCATTCTAATATATTGTCTCTCATGATTATTAAGAGCTCTATAGCGAGAGACATAAGAGAATCTATTCCTGATAATGAATTGGCTTGTAGATATGTTTTTTTGTAGAGCAATAATTTATCAAATCAAATAAAGCCTTGGCTGGTATCCTAATGAACAAGTTAACCTCTATAAAATATGTTAGAATTTCTAGAGTGCGAAAGCACATTATGAAAATGCATGATATAGCTAGAAAACTGAATAACCTAAGAATGATAGTATTTGAAAACTTCATTGTCTAATTTGTTCTTAACTCTCTTTCATCACAGTTTACTTAATTTAAAATCTACTATAACACAAAAAAAAAATCTTGATCAATGAATGAGCTCATCTTCCAATGTGTGTAAGAGGAAAAGAGATTGAGACCGGAAAGGGTTTCAGTTGTTCACATGTTTATGAGAAGCGATTTAAAAGAAAAAAGGTGAAGAAGAAAATAAAGGGTTGAACAATCCATCAAAGAAAAGTTTATATAAATTAAAATATTTCTTTTATAATATGAAATAAAGAAGAATTGTAAAAAAAAGAAGGAAATGGTTTGAAAAGAAGGATATTTCCTTGTCACTTATTAGTTATAAAACTAATTTTATTGATGTTCCTTCTAATACTTGGTGGATTGATTCCAGTGCTGCAATTCATATTTCTAATTTATTGCAAGGATTCCTTTCAAGCCAGAAACCAAATAATAGAGGGCGGTGGATCTTTGTAGGAAACCGGATGAAGTCCAATGTTATTTCAGTTGGGACCTACATATTTATTATAGATATCGGTTACCAATTAGATATATATGATGTCTTTTATATTCTTTCAGTATCTAAGAATTTAGTATCATTAGCAAAACTTAATTTAGAAGGTTTTTCATTTATTTTTGTAAATTCAAGTTTTAAATTAATAAAAAATTTTATTTTAATTGGTATTAGAACATTGTGCAATAGATTATATAAAATAAATTTAAATTCTTCTTTTGCATAATCTTTACTTGTTTTGAATGTCAATGTTGAAATAAAATGCGGTATTGTAAATGAGAATTCTTCGATATTATGGAATACACGATTAGGTCACATATCAAAAGAAATGATAACTAGATTGATTAAAGAATATATTTTACCAAAACTAGATTTTAGTAATTTTGGTATGTGCATTGATTGCATTAAGAGAAAATAAATTAAAAATAATAAAAAGCATGCCACTAGAAGTTAAGGACTCTTAGAATTGATACATACCAATATTTATGGCTATTTTTATCTTATTTTGGAGGACAAAGATATTTCATCATATTTATTGATGATTTTCTTATGTTATGATTATACTTTCCTATTACATAAAAAGTCTAATGCTTTGGAAGCCTTTAAGGTATACAAAGCTAAAATAAAAAAATCAACTGGATAGAAAAATTAAAGTTATGAGATTTGATAGGATGATGAATACGATGGCAGATATGATGAATATGGCTATAATCTTAGACTTTTTGCCAAATTACTATAATAGTATGGTATTGTAGTACAGTATACTATGCCAGAAAATCTTCAATAAAATGGTATAGCTGAAAGGCATAATCGTATATTGATGGACATGGTAAGAAGTATGATTAGTAATTCATCATTATCTTTATATTTATAAGAAAAAAATTTAAAAATTGCTATGTATATTCTAAATCGTGTTTCTAGTAAGGCCGTTCCTAAAACTTCTTTTGAGTTATGGATAGGTAGGAAATCATATTTAGCATATTTACATGTTTGGGGTTGTCTTGCAGAGGCTTCATTATATAATCCATAAGAAAAAAAATTGGATTCCAGAACTATTAGTTGTTATTTTATTGGGTATTCAGAAAGGTCAAAAGGTTTTAAGTTTTATTATCCATCAGACATCGCCAGAATTGTTGAAACTAAAACAACTAGATTCATTGAATATGATGATAACAGTGGGAGTAGTAAACCACGTGATATGGTGCTAGAAGAAATAAGATAATTCTTTTTTATTACAGCAATACCAAGAAATGTTCCATATGAAATATTTATTTTGAGGCTATGGAATATCAATAAGAAGTTGATACACCACCTCTTGAACAGCCTGTCAATGAATTTGACCTGATTGAAAATAATCACAATAATACTGAACCTGGAGTATTACGGAGATATGTTAGAATTAGAAGATCAACTATTCCAAATGATTACATTGTTTACTTATAAGAATATGATTATGATATTGGAATTAAGGATGATCCAGTTTCATTTAAAGATGCCATGAATAATGATAACTCTGAACTTTGGTTATATGTCGTGAAAGATAAGATGGAATCCATGAATAAAAATCAAATATAGAAACTAGTCCAATTACTTGAAAAGTTTAAGACCGTTGGTTGTAAGTGAATTTTTAAAAATAAATGAAAACTTCAAAGATATAAGATTAGACTTGTAGCAGAGGGATTCACTCAAAAGGAAAGTATCAATTATTTTGAAATATTTTCATCAATTTTTGGAAATGATTTGTTTAGAATTATTATGGCATTAGTAGCTTATTTTGATTTAGAGCTACATCAAATAGATGACAAGTTACGTTCTTGAATGAAGATTTATAAGAAGAGATGTATATGGAACAGCTCGAAGGATTTTCAATACAAAAAAAAAGATTGATATGTAAATTAAAAAAATCCATATATGGTCTTAAACAAGCTTTTAAGTAATAGTATTTAAAGTTTAATGATGTCATTGCTTCCTTTGGATTTAAGAAAAATATTGCTGATCAATGTATATATCTAAAAGTGAGTGGAAGTAAGTTTATATTTTTGATCCTATATATGGATGATATTTTACTAGCTAGTAGTGATTTGGATCTCTTGTATAAAACTAAATTTTTTTCTGAATATTTTGATATGAAAGATATGAAAAATATTTTTTATGTTCTTGGTATAGAAATCCATCGTAATAGAAATAAGAGGTTGCTTGGTTTATCCCAAAAAAAAATATTTTACTATAATTCCATAAAGATTTGGAATGTCAAGTAAAGTATCAATTGTTAAAGGTGATAAATTTAATAAATTTTAATATTCCAACATTGAGATTGAGAGAAATCAGATGAAGAATATATTCTATGTATCTGCAGTGGATAGTCTGATGTATGCTCAAGTATGTACTCGTCCTGATATTAGTTTTACTTTGGAAATGCTCAATGGATATCAAAGTGATCGGGTATGGACTACTAGAAGGCTGCCAAGAAAGTGGTGTAATATCTTTAGGGGATTAAAGACTACATACTCACTTATAGAATAACCGATCAGTTGAAGTGATCGATTATTCAGATACAGATTATGTCAGTTGCCTTGATAGCAGGAAGTCTACATCAGGCTATATTTTTCTGTTGGCTGGTAGAGCAATCTCATGGAAGAGCATAAATTAGTGCATTACTGTTTGCTTAACTATAGAAGCTGAATATATAAACTACTTTGAGCTTTCTTCATATGCTTTGTGGTTGAGAAAATTTATCTCAGGACTAGGAGTTATGGATTCTATTTCCAAGCCACTAAGAATTTATTATGACAATTCTGCTACAGTTTGATTCTCTAATAGTGGCAAGATTACCTATGTAAACAAGCATATTAATATTAAATATCTTGTAGTAAATGAGAAAATTAGTAGTCATCAAGTGTCTATTGATTTTATTGGTACTGCTTGTATGTTAGCTGATCCATTGACTAAAAGTTTAGTATCCAAAGTTTTTAAAAAGCATATAAAAATTATGGATATTTATCATTAGGATATTTAATTTATAATAGACACTTATTTGAGATCTCTTAATAGTTTATTTACTACTATTATTTTTGTTCAATTATTGTTTGTATATATTATGGTTGACTTTTATCAAAATCAAAGTAAACAGAATGATCATTTATATGACATTACAGTGGAACTATTTATATAAGACTAGATTAAGTGAGAATTATTGATATCATGATACATGGAAGGAAGTATGTCAATTAAAATATATAACTACCATGATCTACAGCAATGATTTTCTATTTAATCAAAGTATAAAGGATTGGTTATGAAATAGATAATTGGATAATTTTTTTAAAAATGAGTGAACTTGTTGGGTCGGTTTCAAAACTTGATTCAATACTATTGTTTTGTTTTGAAAATTAAAATATTTTATTAATTTTTTTTAATGATAATATAGGTCAAGTAGGAAAATGTTAGATTTAAAATCTAATTTGTGAGCTAATTATCATCTTATTGTGTTCAAATTTTGAATCAATCATATGTACTGGATCATAGTCCGATTGATTAAAGAAAACTATTTCTAATGAAATTAACCAAGTAGAACTGGAATGAAACTCTAACAAAGATTTTAGTCTTCTGATGGGAGAAACATACGCAGCTATAAATATAGGGGTTACCCGGTCCATTTTCTCCAATTCTCATAATAGCGATGAATAGTTTCTCATCGATCGTCCACATAAGGAGAAGAAGGTGAGGACAGAGAAGACCAGTTATCTCGTGATCAATGAGGGACATCTTACGTACCGTGAAATCCATAGACCATGATAATGGTTCAAGATATGTCTTCTGCAATTTATGGTATTGCATTAATTTAAAAACACGATCCATGTATAAAATATTAAAGGTTTTCTAATATAATGAACTTTGGTGGTTATCAAAAAAAACTTTAATGATATCCGAGCCCAAACTCCTGCCATTAATATTAACTTTTATATCACAAATTAATAGCTTTGAACAATCTAAGCCTACATGCAAAAACCCCCCATTATTAATATCGACCCTAGGCAATTTATGTATTATGCTTTTTTTTCTCTTATTTTTTAAATTATTTTTTTCAATGCATTATAACAAAGTAAAAATTTATAATGTATAAAAAGCTTAAATTATCAAATTTTTATTGTGCATCAAGTGATAAACTTTAATAAGGACAGAATAAGAATCCTCATCCTTAATGTCGATGCCCACATGCACAAAAGGAAAGCTTTGTACATACCGATCATGTATGATGCATTGAATGATTTTTTCCCACTTTCCAATTATTCTTGAAATACAGTATAATAAATATAAATTTTTAGATTTTTGTTATATATAATTAATAATCTTTAATGCTGAAAAAAAATCATGAGTTCCACGGTTATGAAACATTTTGAGACTAGTCTTCCATTTTGATATTTTCTACGTGCGTCGTCATTCAATCATTTATGATAAATTAGTTCCAAGAAAATCAATTTTCCTTTTGGAGATGGGCATTTTCTTGCTAGTATTTTCTTATAAACCCATAAAGGTTCCAAATAAGGGTCTATGATATTGCAACTTGGTATTTTTTTTCTCTCCGCTTGAACTGAGAAATTATTGACACCATAAGTGCATCCCTTTCATCCCACGTCTAGCTTATGTAGTAGATGATGCTGACAAATTATCTTACTTGCATGATCCAATGGTAGGATTAATGCAGTGATGGCAATTATGAATTATTAAATGCTCTGGTTCTTTGTACATGATGTCATGAAAAATAAACTTTGATTAAAATAAGTAAAGAATCAGGTAGCTATATCCTAGCAATTGAATGTAAATTGACAATGCCACTGCATAAGGCACTCCGAAACAAGAAAAAGATAATGACAGTACTTAAGAAAGCTAATTTTTTAAAAATAGAAGTAAGGAGAAGAAAAGTATTTAAAAATTAGAGATTTTCCGGGATAGAATATCAAATTAATAAACATCACCGCATATAGCACAAATTTGAAGTATATGATAGGATGCTGGATTTGTATGTCCACAATTTATGTTTTATTTACATGATAATATGGTAATGATCTCAAGAGACATCATGGTGCTAGCTAGCATGGTATTATAACCCGGAGGGCACGTAACATTTTAGATGCGGCGTGATATTCTAATAACAAGTTTTAATTGAACTTACCAACATCCTTAGTTACTCTCACCAAAAAATCAAACATCCATAATTACCTCAATTTGTTTCCAAAACAAGAATTTCTTAAAAATAATGAACAACTAGTAAGGGCCTCAAATCTTTTGATTATTTATTTATTATTTATTTATTTATTTATTTTACCGGTCTTGTTTCAATGAATGGAACATGCTCACTAGACTTTAGATGTTCACATGATAAAAAAAAAGTCATAATTTTCTATTATTCATAATTTGTTATGACCAAGCTTGTCAAGCATACATTATCAAAAGTTGAAATGCAAAAAGTTGCATGCCATGTCCACCGGATGCTTCGAGACTATTCTTCGAAAGACACACTTAATATCTAGATTTCTTATTACAAATAGATAGATAGTTTAATACATGGCATAAAAATACATTATAACATATAGATAGATAGTTTAATACATGGCATAAAAATACATTATAACATATAGATAGATAGTTTAATACGTGACATAAGAATATATTATAACATATAGATAGATAGATAGTTTAATACATGGCATAAAAATACATTTTGCAAGAATGTGTGCTTTTTATAATAATAATAACAATTCCGTCTAAAAGATAAAATGCAATATAACTTGGAGATCCGAGCACTCTCACCTTGTGATATCATGAGACCGTGACCCAACTCATCTACCAGAGATGATTCCCATCGAATGTTTGGTAAGCAGGCCCAATCAAGTCCAATTCCAGACCCAAGCCAAGGGACCCAACAAACTGACCCGGCCCACCACGGCACACCAACCACAAAGCCTTTGGAAAAACCTGCAGAGCCGGGGAGAATTCGTAGATCGGAAGAAATCCAGGGGCAAGAAACGGCAAGGGCGGTGCCCTAATCCTACAAGAACCAGGCTTTCGGTTCCTCGGTTTATCCTATAAAACGCCAAGCCTCGTCCCTCTCCGCTCTCAATTCATCCGAGTCTGGGCAAGGGGAAGGGTCCAGGGATTCCTCGGAGCTGCCTCGTCAAGGTAAAGAATCGCCTTCGATCTCTTGTTCTACCCATACGGTGGCGATGGCTTCGATCTCAATCGTTTTTCTCTACGCCTGTGTTTTTTTGAGAAATTTTGAGCCTTTTTTTTTTTCTGTATTTTTTTTCTGGTGCTGATTTGATCGTTCTCAAGAGCTTCTATCTCTTCCGATTCTAATCTTAAGGTGAATTCTATTGCATCAGCTTGATCGATGATTATTTTATGTTTTATTATATTGTATTGCTTCTGATTTGATCTTTTTCTTTCTTCTTTGTCTTTTTTTTTTTTGGATGACATCGGATTTGATCTGTATGTAGGAATTTCATGGATGACTTGGGTGTTGAATCTTCGATATTTTTCGGATCTTTTACTTCAATTATCTTTGATTTCGGGTTTTTTGTTTGCTAATCATGCTGGACAAGGATATAAAAGTTTTAGTTTTATGTAGTGGACGGTTTGCTGTTGTCTTGTGTTCGAATTTGAAATCAGCTATTTTAATTCAGTAACTAGGCTGAAATTTTTTGAAACCTATTGGATGATGCGATGATGACTTTCATCTGCAAAGCCAAAATTATCACAGCTGAAATTTGCGAATATTTTTTCCCCCCGAAGATTTCCATGTCTTGCGATGCATACGTGTGGCCTTCTTTTATTTGTTTATTTTGGAGGGGCTGTAAAGCAAACAGAAATAAATGCTAGAGGACTTTAATCTGTACTTTGCTTTGTTGCTTTATACCTGCAGTTGGAATTCTTGATCGTATGCACCTGTGAGATCATTAATGCTGGATGGTAGTGCATTATCATATTATATTTTGATACGTAGTACTGATTTTGTGCTACATTTCTAGATAAAACATCACCATCAAAGCTTTTTCTTGGCTGTCAAATATGTGGTTGTACAGCACAAAAGTATTTCTTATGTTTTATAAATCCGAAGTTTTATTATGGTGTAAAATATGGTATAACCATCAGCATTCAAATTCTTTGTCCAGATGTTAAGTTGGCTAGTCTTGGAACCTAGGTGCTTTTCAATTTCCATTTTCGTGCCATAGGTGTAAACATGGTTGCTAGGATTGGTTTTAGGTGTTGTGAAGCAAAAAGATTGTCTCTGTGTGTGTGTGTTAGATAAACTAAAATTTGAGGAGGTGAAATAGTTGGTTCAAAACTGAACTACAATTGTATCCTGTTACCTGAGTTTCACCATGCTGTTGAAGCATGATTATGGTTTGATGTCCTGCTTGTTTACAGCTTGTTCTTTCATCAATGAATTAAGTGTTCATAATCTGCAGTTCTTTGGTTAGATCAAATAAGCCATCAAAAATTACTTTGAGAACTTGGTCATTAAATTCATATGTACAATTTTTTTGGATTCAAAAAAGCTCAAGTTTGGCTTGTTAATTGACCTTATTCAGTTGGTTCATGTGCTGAACTTGATCCCCCTTTCCATGTAATCAAGCAAAACCTGAATGGTGCTCTGCTTATGGGGTTTTCGGTTGGGCTTGTTTGCATGCTTAGTTTTTTGCATTGCAAATGATACATATTGGGTTCATGTTATTATTCATTAATACATACGTATATTATTATTGCATTAATATTTCAAATGGTGATGATACTTCTGTGGAAAGGGTAATGAGCATCTATACATTATAGCATTGGCATTTTAACTACGCATATTTAGAGACCTGTCTATTTTTTATCGTTAAATTGCATGTGCAACTTTAGATTTTCTTGTGCTTGAAGGAACTTATTGATAACTTTGTGATAGAAGCAGCTGTAAATGACTGATTGCTGGGTTATACACATCTTGGAGCAATAGGAATGAAAGGTTTTTAGATTCTTGGTGCAATAATGCTCATTTTCTGAAATAACCTATGAGGAACCAATCTCGGCATTGCAGTCTAGGGTTCATCTTCCAAAAGTGAATGTCATCTATTATAATTATTTCATATAACAACATTGTGAACATGAAGTTTTTTAAAAATCCATTTTGACATCTAGAACTTAGTATTATATGATCACTGATTCACATAAGTAGTGATATCTCTAGTATAAGACAGTCTCTACTTGATGTACCCAGTTTTCTTTTATGTGGCAGTCCAAAGAAAAACGATAGTCACACATTTGGTAACTAACTGGTAGAGCTTGTGAAAGATTGGTTGTCTTCAAATCATGAGGTGATACACTATCTCAAACAGAAGACTCCAGGGAAAGTCCTTTCGATTCTTGCTGTCAAAACTTGTTTAGTTTTTGCTGCAGATTCTTTTAGTACTTATGATTCTTTACTTCTGTAATGGAACGATAAACAGCCTATCTGAAAGCTCATGTGTTCAAATTACAGACCTATGTATGTATTTTGTTTCTTTTCTTTATTTATTTTTTTTTCCCTTTGGGTGTTCAAGTTATTTTACTGTCCAGTGTTTCCTGGGATTTAAAGTTGTCACGCATGAATCTGTGCTAGTTGCATGGTAGCATTTCACTGTTAACATCTCATGCAATTTGTAAGGAGATTCCTAGGTATTATTTTGCTGCTAATACCAAAATATAGTGATATACCCAACAGTATAGTTTAGTGATGGAAACCCGGATCCTTGTGCTTTGTCTAGTTTTTATTGATTTGAGAAGGAAAAAATAGATGAGGCAATAGCAACCAAATGGAGAGGTTTTAACTGAATTTTTGCTCTTGACTAGCTACATGCTGGCTACATGTTATATCTGACTGTTGTCAAGTACTGCAAGATAATATTGTGCAAATGAATAAATTTTCAATTTTCAGATGCTAAATACTGCATCAAAATCATTACGTTTGACACTAATGGACGGCTTCATGCATGTTTTATTTAATATCATTTTGTTTTGTAAACTCTTGGTTTAACCATGTGGTATTCTATTTTCCTAATTCAGGAAGTTGTGAAATCTATCTGTAATATCACAACATCGTGAAAGTGGAGGGTGTCAAAATTGAAGCTTCGTTTATGTCTGAACAAGCCTCGCTCTATTTGGGATCAATTGGATTGCTTGGAGGATATTCTCCTACATCAAGAAAAAGGTTCAGGCTCCCCTGGGAGAGGTTTGGCTGCATGCATCAGGGGCAACTTCAACATTATACATCTTGCTGTCATATGCAACCTCCCCTCATTGCAGAAAACCTGCCTGGTGTTTTTGAAGGAAACGGCCAAACTTTTTCTTCTGGTGCTTGCTACCTCTGATAGTACGACAGCCTCTCTTAGTAAGGAATCAATTTCATTAGAGATGGCTTTGCAGAATATCGGTGCTTCAAACAGTGATGATGCCTTCTATAGGTATAAGATGCCCAAGATGATAACCAAAATAGAAGGCCGTGGGAATGGCATCAAGACCAACATTGTGAACATGGTGGATATTGCAAAGGCATTGGCCAGGCCAGCTTCTTACACAACAAAATATTTTGGATGTGAACTTGGGGCACAGTCAAAATTTGATGAAAAAACAGGGACTTCCTTGGTCAATGGGGCCCATGATACTGCCAAGCTGGCTGGCCTTTTGGAGAATTTCATCAAGAAATATGTTCAGTGCTATGGATGTGGCAACCCTGAGACTGAGATCATCATCACCAAGAACCAGATGATAACACTGAAATGTGCAGCCTGTGGCTTTATGTCTGATGTTGACATGAGGGACAAGCTGACAACCTTCATCTTGAAGAACCCTCCTGAACAGAAGAAGGGAGCAAAGGATAAGAAGGGTTTGAGGAGGGCAGAGAAGGAGCGGCTAAAGGAAGGGGAGGCTGCTGATGAGGAGCAGAAGAAGCTGAAGAAGGACACGAAGAAGAAAGGAACGACCACTTCCAAGGATGGAGCTTCTTCGAAGGTTGCTGCTGTAAAGAAGAAAGCTGGTGGTGGCTCTGATGAAGATCGTTCAGCCTCACCTCCTGCCAGCCAACATGGTGATGATAATGCAGCTAATGACGATGATGGTGATGATGTGCAGTGGCAGACAGATACATCGCTTGAAGCTGCAAAACAGCGTATACAGGAACAACTGAATGCTGTGACGGCTGAGATGGTGATGCTCTCCACCAATGAGCCAGACCAGGAGAAGAAGCCCCAGAAGGCAAAGAAAGAGGGCCCTGCCAATGGTACCGAGAAAGCTGCAGACAAAACTGGTGCAGCCCAGAATGGTGTCAGTGCTAATAGTTATGAAACACTGATTAAGGAGATCAAGGGCAACCTGAGCAAGGGGTCCACACCGGGCCAGCTTCACACCTTTCTGTGTTCTGTTACTGAATCTCCTCAGGAGGTCATGACAGCCCTGTTTGAAGCACTCTTTGATGGTGCTGGGAAAGGATTTGCAAAAGAGGTGGGCAAGAAAAAGAATTACATCAGTGCTGCCGTGCAGGATGAAGGATCCCAGATGCTTCTTCTCCGAGCCATGGAAGCTTTCTGTGGCAGGTGCAGTGCAGATGCTGTAAAAGAGTTTGCCCTTGTTCTAAAGGTCCTCTACGATGGAGATGTGCTGGAGGAGGAGAGCATTGTCCGGTGGTACGAGGAAGGGCTAGCAGGTGGCAAAAACACTCAGGTGTTGAAGAATGCGAAGCCCTTTGTGGAGTGGCTCCAAAGTGCCGAGTCTGAATCAGAGGAAGAGTGATGGATGACATGCGCCTATACCCTTTGAATATCCTGCTTTTTGTGCTGTGTTTGCATTAATAGTTTCAGTACGGTTGAATAAATTTAGAGTCAGCATGTTTTAGGCAAGTACCCTGTCAGAGTATGTTTAGAACCTTCCACGCTACTCTGGTGTTTTGGGGTATTATGCTCGTCTTTGATTTGGTTATGTGATATTGCTCGCCCTGGTGTGACAAACTTCCTTTAGATGAAGTATGATTAGTGTGACGAAAATTGAAGTGTGGCCTGGCATGAGGAGTAACGTTTTACTGATTTCTATGTTTATACGTGTGTTGCTCACCAGCTAAACTAGCAATTGTGTTGTTGCTACAACTAGATAATCACAAAGCTGGAGCTCGGTGGGGTTGCCTGCTCTTGCTACAACATGGTTGTGCTCCTTCATTGTTCTTATTGGATTAGACAAGTGCAGCGCTGCTAATTCATCCTAGGCACTCTTATTATGGTTTGGTAACCATCGTTCAAGTTAATGAGACGGACTCCACCAGCTCAAATCTTAGGAGGAAACATGGAAGAAGAGCATGGATGACAAAGCATCATATTCACGTCAACCGAAAGCTCTGCCAAAATGTTCCCTTTTTTTAAAAAAAAAAAAACGTTTTCCTTTTTGTCACTGTTAAAACATAGATGAATGTTCAGACTCAACTCAATACTCTCATCGAAAAGTTAAAATATAGATAGAATAAAGTCCATACCGAAGCTTGATTTGAAAGTCCGGATGGCATAAGTAGACCTCATATACTGTACCGCGAGCAGTAGACCGATCTGTTTGTGGGCCTTGGATCCGGCCCTGATGGGGGGTAAGGTGGATATAAAGTACACGGGAAGGGGCTGTTTCCTATTCTAAATATGAAAATGAAATAACAAATTCAGGAAGAAGATAAGCCGCCGCCCCTCCCCCACCCCCCAACACTCGCACCTTTTTTTTTTTTTTTTTTTTTTTTTTTTTTTTTGAAAAAAATATTTAATTCCTGGAACGGACAATCACAAAATATTATAATCAATATTAAGGCTCGTGACCACTAGCGAGTGGTGCAGTTGGTCGTGAGACTTTTCTCATAACCAGCTGGCAGGAATTCGAGTCTTGGTTTAGATATATTTCGACAAGAAAATTCGGAAATAAAATAAAAAATAGAAAAATAATCTAAAAATAAAATTAAAAAAAAATTAATAAAGTAATCCTGGAGTTTCTGTTGGACGGTGATAGTGAAAAGGTTAGGAATATATATAATAAATACCATTTACTCGGCTGATGTCAGTGATAGTCGGGTTGACGTACTCACCTTCGGATGAGGAACGGCTACGAAAAAATTAATATGCATCGTGCATCGAATATTTTTTGGTTGGATTTAAGATTGGAAGACCGTCTGAGGATGATCATGCCCGCAATCTAACTCCTCCGCTTTTTATCTAAAAAAAAAATTTCATTTTTATCAGTGTCCCATGTAACTGTATGTCTCTCCAAAAGCATGCTTTGTGTCCTAACTTTGAGCCTTCTGTCAGAGTATCTGTTTTTGATATAGCTACAGAGGTACAGGTCATGGCATCTTTTTAAGTGATTTTCTAATAATTCGTTAAGTTTAAAAAATAATAAGTCATAGGTGGATGTAATTACACATAATTTAGTAATATATAAGGCTAAATTTTTTGGTTATTCTTTACAAAACAAAAGTCTTAAGTTACGTTTGGTAACAACAATCCATCCAAATTTACAGTAATTTAATGAGCTTTACAATAAAACTGTATTTGATATATTTTTCTGGATATCAATTTATCATGTTTGATAACCTGGATTATCTTCTAAAAGATAATTTGTATTATCTTTGGAAGGGATGATAATCCAGATTACCACTTTCAAATAATCTAGATTACCAAATCATCCTTCCATTCTCCCTTCTTCCCTTCCATAATATAATATAATATTGTTACACCAAATGACCAACCAACCAGAAGGCCGAAGACCGAAGACTGACCATCCAAAAGGCCGACCTGACCTGAAGGCCAACCAACCAGAAGGTGGAAGGCCGACCACCCAGAGGTACGACCCACTGAAGCTGAGGCTCGAACCGACCTACTGAGGCTGAGGTCCGAATCGACCCACTAAAAGAGAGGTCCGAACGATCCACTTCTGTTGAGGTACGACTGATCCACTTCTGCTGAGGTATGGCTGACCACTTCTGTTGAGGTACGGCTGACCCACTTATGCTGAGGTACAACTGACCCACTTTTGCTGAGGTACGACTAACCCACTTATGCTGAGGTACGGCTGACCCACTTTTGCGGAGGTACGACCGACCCACTTATGCTGAGGTACGGCCGACCCACTTCTGCGGAGGTACGGCCGACCCACTTCTGCCGAGGTACGACTGACCTACTTCTGCCGAGGTACGGCTGACCCACTTCTGTCGAGGTATGACTGACCCACTTCTGCGGAGGTACGGCTGACCCACTTCTGCCGAGGTATGACTGACCCACTCCAAGGATATCTCTGATGGAGGATCCGAAACCCATCTAGATTTTCTTCTTTTTCTCCTAAATTTTTATTTTATTTTACATTTTTTTTATTCCAGCTATTCCAGCTATCCCTTCTATTCCCATTTTATTTCAGGTTTATTCCCGAATTATTCCTCTGCTATTCTTATCGTCTTCAACCTCCGGAACCTCCCAGAAATTCAATTTTTCTTCATTTTTCTTCCCATTTGTCCCTCTCTGCCACGCCCGACCACCGGATACCCCCCCTCCCGACGACCGTCCACCTCCCAGCGGCAACCTCCTCGTGGGAACACCGGCGAATCCCACGGTCGCCCCCCCCCCCCCATGCGGCTCCGCCCATGAAGCCCATGCCCGTGACGCCTCCCTTCTTCGTGCCCGATGCCCCTCCACCTGGAGTCGTCTCCAGCCGGCAACCCTGTGCCTCCCGCGATGCCCAGCCACTGCTCGACCGCCGCCTCGCTCCCTCTCCCATGGCCGTCTCCTCCCATGACGTCCACCATATCTATGGCCCTCACCACCCCTAAACCCATGACTGTCCACCCCTTGCCACACCATCTCCATCCTCGCGCCGCCGATCCGGGATCCATCACGCCCAACCACCGGCCCACCTGCTACCGTGATGCCCGCCATGAGCCCGAGCCAGATCTAAGTCATGTCCTCCTCTCCCTGTGTCCACACCGCCTATGCCAGATTTGCAGCTCCAACCTCCCCGGCCCGTCCGCCCTCCACCTTGCCCACGACCGCGACATCCTGGGAAGATCCTCATGCTGTGGCGCTCCAACCCCTCCGGCCCGTCCGCCCTTTGCTTCGCCCTTGCCGCGGCCTTCGCGTCCTATGCCCAATCCGCCATTCCTCAATTCCACGGTCACATGAGAGAGACATGCATAGATTTCAGAGCGGAAGAACGGATCTCAAAGCTACAGGATTTAGGATTAAAAAAAAAGTAAAATAAAATAAAATTTTCATGTATATCCTACTTGGTTCCTAAGTCTTGTAGGCCTATAAAAAGGCATCCCCTTCTTGTAATAAAGCAGTTAATGAAAATAAATTTTTGAAGGGTTTTTTTTACTTGTTTGTGGTTCTGGGCTGAGGCCCATCTTGTTTTCGTTCTTCGGGACGTCGAGGGGTGTGAGGCCCCAATGCCTTCGCTCCAACGAGAGCGTCGAGGAGCGTGACGCAGCTCCAAGTCATCAGTGTCACCGTGCATGATGGCGGGGTGTGATCTTCAAGTCATCAGCACCGCCGTGCATAATGGCAGGATGTGATCCCAAATAAGGTTTTCGTTGCCAAACAGCTAACGAGGGGCTGGAAGCCCTAGGTACCTTTTTCCCCTCCATCTCTTTGTTTCCCATCGGATTTAGATCCTAGGTTCGAGCTTCATTTCCGTTCCCCCTCCATATTTCCATCCTTCCTTCGCCACCTCCACCAAAAAAAGTGAAAATCAAAAGAGTCCGGCTGTTTTAGGAATTTTGTTTTAGTATCATTTCTATCATAGTCCTGGGAGGCTTCTTAGCCCTCCCACAGTCCTTAGTTGCTTTATGTTTTCCCCTTGCACAATAACCCTGGGTTCTTCGTGTGTCCGTCCCACATCAATCTCAATGACTCCAGAAGCCTCTTCGTCGATGTACCAGAATTCTGTTACAACAGAATTCTGTTACAACAGAATTCTGACACACCAGCACCACGTGGCCACTCTCCTAGGGATATATCAGTCTTTTTCGACCTCGTCCCTAACAGATTTTGGCGCTATTCCATGCCTATATAAGGTAAGGCAAGGCAGATCTCAGGTAATTCTTAGAACCCATCTCTTTTAATTATGGGTCTTCTCTTCTCATCTCCCCACCCTGTGGCAGATGGAGAGTCCCCCAAGCTCTCCATCTCACAGGTCTTCTGTTCTCCACGATTGTCCCACTGGCTTGATCGTCGGAGTGTCTTCGCCGGAATCCCCGGTACAATGCATTCTTTATTTTGCAGGATCTCGGAGAGGAAGAACCAGGAAGAGGTCCGACCCCGGTGAATTTGCATCAACAAATATAATGTATTTTATAAATTTAATTTATTTAATATATTATAATAAATAATATAAAATATATTTAATTTTATATTATTATATTATTATATTATATAATATATTTAAGTAATATATTAAATATATCATCTATTTAATATATACATTTTTATATTAAATTTATTTAATATAATTTTTTATTTTTATAAAAATATATAATATATTTTTTAAAAAATATTTTTAATAAAAATATAAAAATATATTTTTAATAAATGAATAAAATATTAAAAAAATATTTTATAAATAAAATATAGATTTGATTTAGAAATATTTTGAAATTTGATTTTATGTTATGCAACATTAGCTGCTTATACTAGATACAATAATTACTTGCAATCAATATTACTGGTAATTTATATTACTGGATGTTGGCATAGAACCTTCCTCGACCGGGCGGAACTGCTGGATCGCCGGTTCACTTCCCTGGACACTTGCAAAACAGGTCCCTGGCCGGATTTTCTTCGATGGGGACACTCCGATGCCAAGTCAAAGACGGGTTCCAACCACAGAATGAAGAGTATTCTGAAGAGGATAAAGGTGACGAAGGTGAACTCTATTTTTTCAGGCTTAAGTGGAGTTATCTTGAGCGTTCCCTCTTACCGTTATTTATAGAGGTTGTGCCAATGCGTCGCTTAGCTTACTTATCCGTGGTTTAGACGAGGTTAGTTAACTTTACCTCGCCCATAACCATAAGCGGTTACAGAGAGGTGCTGGCCAGCCTGGAGTCGTGGAAATTGGAGTTGGTGGCCATGTGGCCACCTCGATGCAGTTGCGATTTGGAGGTAATGGCCATGCGGTCGATCATAACTGCCGCATCCATGTTTGTAGATTCGAGATCAAACGGAGATTCTCTTCTGGACTCCTTTGGAAGGGACTGGCATTGAGTCGACGAATTGTCTTTGGCTTTTCTCCCGCAAAGTAAGCCGAAGATACCACTGTCGTTTGTATCGGTGCTCTTCCCTTCAAAATGGGTTGTATGAAGTCGATGATGTCTTCGGATCGACCTTCTTTAGCTGATGTACAGAAAATCGGTTGGGAGTTGGCGATGGTAGTCTTCGGGACTAACGCCTTCGGCTAGGTCAAAGATCGATCTCACGTGCTCCCCTTCAGGTGCTCCGGTTTAGGCGTCCGGTTCAGAAGGAGATCGTCGTGTAGTTGAGTCGATAATTAATCCATGTTGTATTGACATATCATAACATTGGCAATCTATGAAACCTTTCCATATCATCTGGAAAAGCACCGAATGTAACCTTAGAATTGTGAAAAATAAAGTTAAATTCCTATTCAGCAGTCCACATCAATTTTTGCGTATGTGAACTAGCAATAATTTCTATTCTAAAAATACTTGACATGTCTCCAATAGAAGGCCAAATTCTTTGATGCCTATCTCTACCAAAAGTTTAATATCAAAAGCCAAGAATTTCATTGCCAAGGTGGTAGCCTAGTTGGTTGGGATCTTGCCTTATAACCAACTGATCATGGATTCGAGACGTGACTCTACGGAAGACTCGATTAAATCCAAGGGTTATCCCTTGAGGCTTGTAACGGTTTGGTGAGTGAGAGGCCAGTGCCCTTCTTCTTTCTCGTTCTAACCAGCTGGCACCCTGGTGATATCGGGTTGACCTACTCAACCTTGGATGAGGAAAGACTACGAAAATTCAATACCTTGAATCGAATATTTTCCAGTGGAGTAGGAGCCTGTAGGGATAGCTACGTCGGATTTATCCCCTATCCCTTTTCTTTACAAAAAAAGCCAAAAATCTCGTGGGACCCACATCCAATCAGCATATTATTTTTTTTATTTTTTACATCTGTGTTTCGTACTCACATCTCGTGCTTCTTGCTAATGTTCATTATATATAGGGCTGGAAGTGGGCTGGGCTGGACCGGGCCACATCCCTACTCGAGCTGACTTGAAAAAATATTTCAGGCTCAAGCCCGAAATTTTTTCAAAGCATCGGGCTCAAGCCCGACTCAAGCCCAAGCCCAAGCTCGATTGGGCTGGCTCGAATAAAACCTAAATGATAAAAAAAAATTGCTACGCTAAAGGACGGGGGGCGTGAGGGCACCAGAATGGGAGGAGTGAGATCGGAGCCGGGGAGGTGGGGCCGCAAGGTCGTGCAAGGGGCTTTGGGTGGAGATCAAAGCTCAAGAGGGGCCACGGGGTCACATGAGGGGGGGCGGGGAGTTGGGTGCGAGTATCGGGACCGGAGAACGGAGATCGAAGCCAAAAGAGCGAGATCGGAGCCAAGGGGGCAGCATCACCGGTGCGACCGTGCGAGCGCTGACCAAGGGAGGAAGATCGGAGTCAGGGACAGCATCGTTGACTCACTTTCAAGTGCCATCGAGTGGACCCAGCGGTCCACGTTGGACTAGGAAACGAGAGAGAATGGAAGAGTTGGGAAGATGCCAAACAGGAAGAGAAAATAATAGGAGAACTGTATTGGGCCGGGTTCGGGTCAAGCTTAGTCTGGGCTGATTTCGAGCTAGTCCGGGTAGAGCCGAAGGGATACTCGAGCCTGGCCCGAAAATTAAATAGGCTCTAATATAAGGCCCAAAGCCCGATCTGATTTATTTGAAATCCGACCTGAAGTCCGATCCGATTTCGGGCATCCCGAAGCCCATCAGGCCGGCCCGACCCAGTTCCAGTCTTAATTATATATTAAATTATAAATGCTAATCTTACAAACCTTTGTTCCTTCATGGAAAGTCCAAAAGTCCACATCCTTCCCTGATTAGCATATAACTCTTTCAGAGCAGCAATTAGAGCGAAACTTCCAGGGAAAGGGACAAATAGATGAACAGATCAACAGGAGGACGAAGCGGCAGCGGCCGAGCTCGAATCGATTCCGCATCGTCTAGATCGATGGATCATCAATCGGTAGATGAATCTGATGGTAAACAGGATCGAGTCGGGTAAGGTGTTTTTCTTTTCTTTCCCCGTGATTTTGACCTCACACCCGGTCCAAACCTGGCCAAAACGCCGAAGCCTGGGCAGACCGAGTCTAATACGTGCAGAACAGGATTACAAATTTACAATATAAAAGAGAAGGAATTAAACAACAAGTCCAAAAATTTATACTACTACTTGTTCCCCAACCAAACGCAGCCTTGAGATTTGGTCTAATTATATGTCATATACGTTTTGATTTATAATACAGTTTCATTCCCTCCCAAAAAAATGGGGCATTGAGATTTATAATGCAATTTTTGCATTCCATTCCTGGAATGATTATCGGACGGCTGTTGTTTGCAATTTAAGAAACGATATTGATGTTAGATCCGTACCAACTCAAAAATCGTCGCCGCACATTACAGGCAAATTTCTGATGCTACCTCATGATTCACGAATTAACTAAATGTGAAAAAGCACGAAAAGAAGATTTTTTTTTAAAAAAATAATATTTTTTTATTAAATATTTATTAAATTAATGTTGCCCAAAATATATTTACAGATCTAGATATTTTTTAACACGTGAATTGTACGGTATAGAAAACATGGATCGACGAAAAGACGTGGAGAAATCGCATTTACAAAATACAATCTCTCTTTTAAATTTAATAAAATCTTTAAAAATTGATAAAAATTTTTTAAAAATAAAAAATAAGAAATATAATAATATGATATTATAATAATATATTATAACATATTTTACATTATAATAAATACTATTTTATATTATAACATAATTTATATTATAAAATATAATAATTATATTATAATATATTTTAGAATATTATAATAAATATATTATAATATAATAATATGATATTATAATTTAATATATTATAAAATAGTATATATATTGATATGCGGTACCGATCGTGGCGATGGCATGCCGAGTATCGTCGACACAGTATGACGGGATGCAAGAGCAACGGTGTTGGTGCGAGCCCGGGCACCCATCTACTTGCACCTCTCGAGACCTAATCACACCATGTGATGGGTTCGGTCACCAGGACGACGTGCAGCTCCACCACATGTTGTATTTATCGGTGCAACAAGGCTGACGGAGGCTACCCGGTATTCTAGCTGGTCGCGCCGCATTGACGGGCATCGTCGCATGCAGTAAAATCGAGCATCGATGGTCGAACCCGTCATGTGGTGCGATCGAAAGGAATTCTTCCAGGATGCAACCGAGCTGTTGCATGTGAACAAGACCGAAATATCACCGATGCGCTAAGCTATGACTGCCATCCCGGTAGCCTCCGTTAGCCTTGCTGCACCGACAGGCATTGCGTGCGGTAAAGCCGCGCACCTCCATGACGACCAGAACCTGTTGCATGACGTGACCCAATACTTCATGATATAACTGGACGACTACATATATGCAAGGTCCGATATCATCGATACACTGAGCTATAGTTGTTGTCTCAGTAGCCTCCGTCAGCCTTGTCACATCAATGAATGCAATATGTGATGGAGTTGTACGTCGTCCTGGTGATTAAACCTATCATGCAACATGATCAGGTTTTGAGTGGCACAAGTAGATGGATGCCTGGGCTGGCATTGACACTACTGCTCTTGCATCCTGTCACCTCTAGCCCCATTGCTCGATGGATATCCTATCCCATCGTGTTGCACCAATGGCACTCGGCATGCATCGCCACCACCACGATCGATACGTATATTAACAAAAATACAATTTTATAATATATTAAATTACAATATCATATTATTATATATAATATATTTATTATATTTTAAAATATATTATAATATATTAATCATATTATAAAATATTTATTATAATATAAAATATATTATAATATATTATAATATCATGTTTTAATATATTTTTATATTTTTAAATCTTTATTTTTTTAATTATTTTTTAATTTTTTTAAAATTTTATTAAATTTTAAAGAGAAATCATATTTTGTAAATGCAGAAATCGCATTTACAAAATGCGATTTTCTCCACGTCCTTTCCCATACCCACTTTTTCAAAATCCATGTATTAAAAAAAAAACTAAATCCGTAAATATATTTTAGATAATACTAATTTAATATATATTTAATAAAAAATATTATTTTTTTATTAAAAAAATTCGTGAAAAGATACTATTTACTAAATAAACAACAACCCCGCCAAGAATATGACTAGACAGTTTAGGAAGTATAAAGGGAATAAATATTGGTTCAAAGCACCCATCACCAGCCATCAACCCAAATTTAAGCATGTTATCACTTTAAAAAAAAATTTCCGTACCGGTGCATGTAATCCCGTACTGGATGGATGTTCCCATCCCTCTGCGCGGACCATGACCTGATGCGAGACATGTACCGAATCTCGATATGCCAGACCAATTCAGTACCGCGCATAGCAGCGCATGATACTGATAAGAGATTTGGCACCAAGATTAAGAACCTGGCATAAAAACAAAAAAGCTTAAGAAAAAAAAAAAACGCAACCCTTCTCGACTGCAAAACTACAGGGAATTCCCGGTCAACAAATTGTGCTCTGTGAATAATCGTAAAGCCACATAAATGTAACAGTTTTGAAATTCAGTGTCGAAGAAATGCAACCGTGCACGCAAGAGAACCTTCCATGCCGCCAAACATAATAGTAGTAGGATATGTCCGGATATGATCAGGGTAATGGAAGGCAGAAGGCTCGCTGCCTTCCCTTGGTCCAGGTCCTGCATGGTATGCCTTCTTTTGTTGAACTTTTCCACCTCTTGCAACAACTCATCTTTTGTGTTGTTACAAGTTGTCATGACCTGAAATATGTGCTCAGCTCCATCAAAACGAAAAAAAAAAGCAAAAAAAACAAAACAAATATGATGGCCTAGGATGAATTTTAAAGCAAAATTTGAATATGGCATGATGCTTCCATGTCACTTGAACGTAAGGTGTAAGAGTGACAGTAACAGAGCATTCAGATCTCAGAAAACCGTCCAGGTGACAGAATACTGACCGGTACCCCACCAGGCGCAACCAAGTTTGAAACCGACTCCCACTATATCATCCTGAAAAAAAATAATTATACAAAGACCATGAAATGACTTCAAATAATATTTTTTGCAATACTCTAGACCAATTTTAATCAAGAAATGCCATATAATATTAATATCATATCCACCATGTTGATTATTATTCTTTTTTAATAAACACTAAATCTTGCACCAAAATGCTGTAAGGAATGACAGCAGCATTAATGAAAATCTTGGGTAGATACACCTGGTTCAAATCATTGCTCATCCCATAACATCTAGTCAAAACACTGTTCATATATGTAGTTCCGAAAAGCTTGAACACATAATCCATCCAGTTCTTATGTGGTTATGTATCGATCAGTTATGTTGAAGACAATCATTCAATTTTTTTCCCCATGTTATAATGTAAATTGATGCATTAGAACTTGTGGAACATTCTGATGGAATCTGAAAATCGAAAGCTAACCAAAGCAATATCCAGCATTGAAGTACCTAAATTTAACTTTTTAAGTGATACTACCTTTTGACAGGGCCATCTGGATGTAATCCAATGGCATCTAATGTTCCTTTGTCCATCGCAACATGGAATTTTCTATCTAATTTTGTCTCCAGAACATCATCAACCTACAAGAAGTGTGTCAAATATAGAGCTGTCAATATGGGCTGGCCCGGCCCTAACCCATATGGGCTGGCCCGGCCCTAACCCATATGGGCTTGCTTTTATGGGCCGGGCCGTGCTAGGCCCACTTATACAGATGGGCCAAAAAAATCCAACCCGGCCCGGCCCTATGTGGGCCGTGGGCTAGGACCGGGCCAGCGCCCTATGTGGGCCATGGGCTAGGGTCATGGGCTAGGACCGTGGACTAGGGAACCACATGCTGAAAATATCAAGTAGGAAAAAAATAAATCAATTTATACTATTCGTTTCTGCAGATTTTGGGACTGGAAATATGTGCTGATACTATGGTAGGAGATGCAATGATAAGAGGCATCTTAAGAGGACAAAAAAACGTGTTACAACAGGTAAATGTAACAAGAAAAAGAAGAGGCTGTACTAGAAGTCTAGAACTATCAATCATAAACCGGAATGGTCGCACGGAGGAGGTCTCCCAGTCCCGGAGGCTGAAATGGTGGCCGGTGGGAGCCAGGAAGCAGGGAAAACCCGGAGATCAAACTTCTCCCTCTCTAATCTACACTATTTTCGATGATAGATCGACACGACATCGGGGAAAGCCTGTGAGCCCTCACGGCAGGCCGGCACGGCGACGGTGGCACCCCCGACCCCGAGCCCCCTCGGACCCGTGCCTCACTGGTCACTGCCTCTAATGATATGTTTAGAGAAATCAAAAAAAAAAGGAAAAATGATGAGTCCTCATCGCCGAATGGCCGAAGTCCTGGGTTCCGGCTGGCATCACGGTCTCGCGGAAGAAGAACGGCGGCCGTGGGGTGGGGTTCTTCGTTCTCCCGTCTCCGGTTCTCCCAAACAGCCAAACTTGAGACTCCGTTCTCCAGCAGCTCTCCGTGAGTCACTCACAACTCACTAGTTCTCTCTGACGGAGGGCGACGGTGGACGGCGGCTTTGACCTAACCCTAACAGAGAGTCCTGAGTCCCGACTCCCGGTCTCCCGTCGTCGTCGAGTAAATAAAATCCATAATGCTTTCAGTCTTTACCTTGTAAGTAGTAATTAGTAAGTCCTAAACCAGTAAACCGTATGACCGTAGGTGAGTTGACTAATAGTAACGGATTAGTGAGCCCTGACCCGTAAGGCTAAGTTTTATTATTATTATTATTATATCATGGCCCATGGGCTGGCTCGGTCCTAATCCCGTTGAGCCCATGGGCTACAGGGGCCGGGCCAAAAAGCCCACTTACATAAATGGGCCAATTTTTTTTCAGCTCGGCCCGATCTATTTATAGGGCCAAATAGACTGGCCCATGGACTCTAGCCCATTTTAACAGGTCTAGTCAAATAAGGCCCGAGAGTCAAAACACGCAAATATACCTAAAGAAAAAATGTTAACAACTGATGGTGACACTTGATAAATTTATAAGTCCGATAACATTTTGGAAGCACGATGATAGGCAGAGACGTTACTCAGCCATAATTGTGTTGTGCCATAAACTGAAATAAGATACTAGACTTCTATTTTGTCACAATCTGAAAGACTTCAAAGTTTATGAAACTTACCATAGCAAGATCATACTGAGGCAACGGTGTAGTTGTGTCAACCTAGTGAAAATCAAAAAGTTTGATGAGAAGGTGTCCTAAAATAAAAATCCCTTGCCATTTTTCCCAATTAATGATAAAATTGTGCTCCACAATAATTAGTTGGGTCGTAAATGAAATTAAATGTATTTGGTGTTTTAACTTCAGCATGGAACATTTAAACAAAGAAAACAGATGACGCACACAAACAGGAAATGCTCCCTTTAATGGCTACTGTTGTGCCCATTCGGCTAGTTCCGGGTCGGACCGGTCCCAGGCGTCCGGGTCGAACCGGTCCCAGGCATCCGGTCGACTGGTCCTTGCATGGGGTCCGACTCTCCGGTTCTCGAAGAGGACCCTGTGGCCCTCTTTCCCAAGGCCAACCCTGGGAGCTTTCAGGGTCGGTGGATGTCTCCCCACCCGTGCGTCGGCTTCTTTGAGGTACTGATGGGCGCCACGGTCGGCTTCTTCGAGGATGAGGCCGATTCGCGGTTGGGAGGGTCTCCTGAAGTTTCCAGGAGCCTTCATTCCTGACAAGTTCTGACATTCGGTTGCAACGGACTCCACCGCATGGCCACGACCCTTGCTGTCAGGCAATCACTCTGACGCTCTTGCCACGCCGCCAACCCACGACCTCGCCATCATGCCGGTTCTCCTGGGGGCATATTCGAGCTTTCGTAGCTTATTCCCCAACAGAATTTGGCGGCACTCCCTGCCTATAAAGGCACCGGGGGACCTTCGCAAAAGGATAACTTTCTTCTTTTCCACCGCGAATTCCTTTCCCTAACTCTTTCTATTCTGTTGCTCTGGTTACTCCTCTAACTTAAGCATCGGAGTGTCCCCTGCCGGAGCCCCTCCGACGCCTAGGGACTTTCTACAGGTCGACTGGTCGAGAAGCTCTCCGGCGTTTCCATCGATCCCGATCCAGGAGGAAGAGCGGCAACAGATTGGCGCTAGAAGGAGGGCGACGCGGCGTAACCTTCGTTGTGCTCCTTGTTCTAAAAGGAAAGATTACAGAAAAGTTCCAGCCATGGCAAGAGAAAAAACCCAGAGTGTTTCCGCGAGGGGAGGGCGTTCCCATCAGGGCCCAATTTGCCCCGCGCGGAAAGCAACGCTGCTGCCATTGCTGAGCCCACCATCACCCTAGGGCTACAGCAATTCCAGACGATGGTAAACTGTATTGAGATTCTCACCTTAGCGGTCCAGTGCTTTCAGGAAATGGCAGACCATCAGCAGCAGTCGCCGGCAGCTTCTTGCGTCAACAACCAGCCTGTCGCCGGCATCAGCCAGCGGCCGGAGGCGCCTTCGCCCCCGTCCCTCGCTGTTCCGAAACCCCAGGGGTCCTTAAGGGCCCGCGCTGAAGGAAAGAGGGCGAGGTCAGCCTCCCCCTCTTTCACCGATTCTGCCCCTATCGACAGCCGGCGCCCTGCTGCAGATCCGCATGACTACGACAGCAAAATCATGCGCATGGAGTGCATTGCCGAGATTGTTGAGTGACAGAATGCTGAGGGAAGGCAGGCGCACGACACTCGCCCGCCTTTCTCCGTCGAGATTCTGGGGGAGTCTATCCCCCGACACTTCAAGATCCCACAGGTGGACCTCTACGACGGCACCACCGATCCCTTGGACCACCTGGACACCTATAAAGCCCATATGATGGTGCAGTGCGTGTTCGACGCCCTCCACTGCATCGCCTTCCCGGCAACTCTGAAGAAGGCCGCGTGGATGTGGTTTTCCGCCATCCGCCCAGGTACGATCCGTTCTTTTTTTCAGCTCGAAACCCTTCTTCTTTCTCATTTCAGGATTTGCAGTCGAACCCCGAAGAACACCGAGTGCCTCTTCCTCATCCAACAAGCGGAGGGAGAGACCCTCCGAGACTACATGGCCCACTTCAACTCAACCGTTATGAAGGTCCCTGACTTCAATGAAGCGGAGGCCATGTCAGCCTTCAAAAGGGGACTCCGCTCGTCCAGGCTCACATTCTCCCTGGACAAGAAGCTCCCGGCGAGCTACACCGACATGCTGGCCAAGGCGCACAAATACGCCCTGGCGAAAGAACAGTCGGCGAACTGGCACCAGGCTGAGGGGAGGTCAGCCCTGAATAAGCGGGGCGATAAGGCCCCCACAGTCCGACCTCCCGGAGACGACGGCCGATCCACCCGGCGCCAGAGTCCCAAGCAGAGGGACTACCTTAAGCGGTTCAACAACTATGCACCCCTCTCACTGCCACGGAGAAAATCTTGATGGAGATAGAGAATGAGGCCTTCTTTCAAAGGCTTCAACAGATGAGAGGTCCCCCTACCTCTAGGAACAAAAATAAATACTGCCGGTTCCATAGGGACCATGGGCATGACACGGAAGAGTGCCTCCAGCTGAAGGACGTCATTGAGGACCTTATCAGGAGGGGATATCTGAATAAGTACGTCCGACCCCGTCGGGATCGGGCCGGGACTTCAGCTGCTAGAGATTCCCCAGAGGAGGCTGAGCTCCCCAATCAGCGCCCCACGGATGGAGGCGTTGGCATGTTGCACCGACGATCTGACTGGGGGCAGAAAGAAGACCAGGATATTGTAAAAAGGCCCAGGGGATCCAATGTAATCAGTTTTTCTGATGAGGACCTTTCAGAGCCTCCTCTCTCGGGTGATGACCCTGTGGTTGTATCGGCTGTCATCGCCAATTATGATGTAAAATGCATCCTTATCGATAATGGAAGTTGCGCGGAGGTTTTACTGTATGATGCTTTCATCCGGATGAACTTGTCCAGGTCCAGACTGCGGGAGTCCATGGCACCGCTCACTGGCTTCGGAGGGAATTCCGTTAGGGTGAGGGAGAGATTGCCTTACCCGTGATCCTTGGGACGGAACCTTACCAGCGAACCTTCTTCGTCAACTTTGTGGTCGTCCTTACGACCTCAGCGTACAACGCAATTTTGGGACGGCCGGCCCTCAACAGCTTCCGAATCATTGTGTCCACTTACTATCTGCTAGCTATGTTTCCGACCCGTGATGAAATTGGGGAGCTGAGGGGAGACCGTAGAGTAGCCCGGCAATGCCTAGCTATTCACGACAAACAGCTGGACGGGCACCCCACACTTGAGCAGCTTGATCCCAGAGACAAAGCCGACAGCTACGGTCGGCCCATCGAGAAGATCTTATTTGTACCCCTAAAGGAGGATGATCCCACAAGAGTCCTCCAAATAGGGACCGCCCTGGACGAGAGAGCTAGGCAGGAGCTGGTCGACTTCTTAAGGAGAAATGCAGACATCTTTGCATGGTCGACGTCGGACATGCCAGGCATCCCGGCGGACATCATCACACATCAGCTCAGGGTGGATCCTACCTATAGACCCATCCGAAAAAAGAAGAGAAACTTCGCTGCCGAAAGATAGAGGGCTATTGAAGAGGAAGTGAAGAAGCTCTTCAATGCTGGCTTCATCAGGGAGTCTCACTACCTGGAGTGGCTGGCCAATGTCGTCATGGTAAAAAAGGCTGGTGGAAAGTGGAGGATCTGCATGGATTACACAGACCTCAACAAGGCGTGCCCCAAGGACAACTTTCCCTCATCGAAAATTGACCAATTGGTAGACGTGACAGCCGGCCACCAACTCTTGAGCTTCATGGATGCCTTCTCTGGGTATAACCAGATCAAGATGCATCCTGAGGATGAGGAGAAGATGGCCTTTATCACGGACAGGGGCCTGTATTGTTATAAGATGATGCCCTTTGGCCTAAAGAATGCGGGCGCCACCTTCCAAAGGCTGATCAATCGAGTTTTTGAAGCTTAGCTTGGAAAGAACATGGAGGCGTACGTCGATAATATGATTGTCAAAAGCCTCCATAAAGCCAACCACATCAGGGATCTGCAGGAGTCCTTCGATGCATTGAGGCGCCACAAGATGAAGCTGAACCCCGCCAAATGTGTTTTCGGGGTAACCTCCAGGAAGTTTCTCGGCTTCCTGGTCACTCAATGAGATATTGAGGTCAACCCCGAAAAGATCAAGGCCATCATCGACATAACTCATCTGACCACTAAAAAGCAGGTGCAGGAGCTTACAGGTCGCATTGCTTCCCTCAACCGCTTCATTTCTCAATCGCCTGAAAGATCCCTCCCATTCTTCAAGACCCTGCACCGGTCGGACCGCTTTCAATGGACGGATGAATGCTGGTCGGCCTTTAAAGCCTTGAAGGACTACTCGAGGAATCCTCCGCTCTTAGCCAAACCAACAGAGGGGGAAGTGCTATATTTGTACCTGTCGACCTCCAGCGAGGCCGTTAGTGCTGTCCTTGTGCGGGTGGAGGAAGGCGACCAGCAGAAACTCGTCTACTACATCAACAAGGTCCTCCATGATGCCGAAGTTAGGTATCCTAAGATGCAAAAGATGGTATACTCATTGGTCATAGCGGCAAGGCGCCTTTGGCCCTACTTCCAGGCGTATCCAATCGTCGTGCTGACGGACCAACCCCTCAGGGCGATCCTCCGAAGCCCCGACACCTTCGGGTAGCTTGCCAAATGGGCCGTTAGGCTGGGTGAATTTGACATCTCCTTTCGGCCGCGGTCATCCTTGAAAGCCCAAGTAATAGCTGACTTCATTGCGGAATGCACCTGGGGGACGGGAACGACCTCGACAATGGCTGAGATGCCTGACGCTGACCCAGTGGGAGAAGCCGAGCCTGCTTGGACCTTGCACGTAGATGGAGCTTCCAATCTCTTGGGGTGCGGTGCAGGCTTAATCCTAGTTGACCCTGATGGGCAATGTTTGGAGTACGCTCTGTATTTTGCGTTCCAAGTGTCAAACAATCAGGCGGAGTATGAAGCTCTGCTTGCGGGGCTGAGGATAGTGAATGAGTTGGGCATTGGTAGGGTCCGCGCTTTCTCCGACTCCCAGCTGGTGGTCAATCAAGTGAAGGGCGAATTTGAAGCAAGGGATCCTTGGTCAAGTACTTGGACAAGGTACGAGACTTGGTATCATAACTTAAATTTTTTGAGTTCCTTCATATACCTCGGCAACAAAACTCCTGAGCGGATGCTTTGTCATGACTGGCCACCGTCACGGTTGGTACCTCCGATCGGACCTTCGTAGAACATCTGCAGCACCCGAGCATCGCCGACGGACAATGCCGACGGAGATCCACCAGGTTGAACAAGAGGCCTCATGGATGGACCCAATCTGCGCATTTCTAGCATGAGGAACTCTTCCGGATGACCCAGCGGAGGCCAGGCACGTCCGCTCAACGGCCTTTAAATATATCATTCTCAACGGGGTCCTCTACAAGTATTCGTTCTCCCAACCATTGTTGAAATGCTTGGGGTCGGTTGATGCGGACTATGCACTCCGGGAGGTGCACGAAGGCATCTGTGGCGATCATATCGGAGGGAGGTCCCTGGCTTACAAAATCATCCGGCAGGGGTACTACTGGCCTACAATCCAGAAGGATGCCTTGGACTTCGTACGAAAATGCGATACATGCCAGAGGTACTCCGGCGTCCAAAGGAGGTCAGCCAGCCTGCTGATCCCATTCACGGCGCCTTGGCCATTTGCACAGTGGGGCATGGATATCCTGGGACCTTTTCTCCCGGCCTCCGGTCAGCGAAAGTTTCTCCTCGTAGCCATTAATTACTTTACTAAGTGGGTAGAGGCAGAAGCATTGGCGCAGATAACCGAGGCCAAAGTGAAAAACTTCGTCCGGAACTGCATTATCTTCCAGTTTGGCATTCCGAAGACGATCATCATCGACAACGGAAGGCAGTTTGACAACTCTCAGTTCCGAGATTTCTGTCAACAATATCACATCGTCCATCGGCTTACGTCGATCGCTCACCCTCAGTCCAATGAAGAGGCTGAGGTCACCAATAGGACGATCCTGCATGGGTTAAAGACCCGGCTGAATGAAACCAAGGGGCTCTGGGCATAAGATCTTCATTCAGTGCTTTGGGCATATCGGACAACCGCCCGATCGGCAACGAGGAAAACCCCGTTCAACCTGACCTATGGGAGTGAGGCGATCATCCCCGAGAAGTCTCTCTACTATCCCTACGAATTGACCAGTTCGCCGAGCTGACCAACTCGAAGCAACGGAGGGCTGACCTAGATCTGCTGGACGAAACCCGACTCCGGGCGAGTATGAAGATGGTGTGACCTACCGTCAAAGGATGGCCAGATATTATAATTCGCGGGTTAAGACGCGCACCTTCCAAGTTGGAGATCTGGTCCTGCGGAAGACGGAGGTCTCAAGGCCGATCGAACATGGGAAGCTCTCCCCCAATTAGGAAGGCCCATACCGAGTCATTGAAGTAATTCAGGCTGGAACCTATCGACTCGCATACTTGGACGAGCGACAGATAGCACACCCGTGGAATGTAGACAACCTTCGCAAGTATTATCAATAAAGTCTACAAACTTCTTCAACTCCTTCCAGCCCACTCCGAAAGTTCGACCCCGGTCGGCAACCATGCTGAGACAACTCCCATGAGACCGCGGAGGAGGCGGGCCACAGCAGGAGCCGACTTGCGGACGGGGATCAGGAGCAAGTGCCTAGATATCCAGCTCAAATTAAGTTACTGTTCTCAACTACCCTACCGGCTTTTGGCCCGGGCGAGCCGATCGGGGGAACTTAGAGAAATTTCGGAAGAAAAAATACTTGTTTCACACCCATCGGCCGCCTCGAAGGAGCTCGTGACCCTGCGATACCACGGAAGCCGACCGGGGGTACTTGCCCGAGGTCCTAATTATATTGTAAACAAATATAATGGGTTTATTATAAATGACTTTAAATTTCATACCAAGGAGTGCGAAAAATTTAGAAAAACTCAGAACAGTGGAGTTATTGTAGAAGCAGATGGAAAATCTTATTATGGTATACTTAAAGATATTTTTTAGGTGGATTATTATGAAAATTTTAAAGTTGTATTATTTTGATGCAATTGGATGAATATAAATACACTAAGAGATTTGAAAAAGGACTCAAACGGATTTATACTTGTCAATTTTTCAAGATTGATACATACATATGTGTTATTGAATGATGATTCATTTATCTTTTCATCTCAAGCTCGACAAATTTTTTTATATACAAGACTCGAAAGATAAAGAATTAGCTACTATTATTAAGACAAAACCCAGAGACTTGTATGACATAGGAAAAAGGATGGAAGAAGATGATAATACTTATATTCAGTGTATGCCTTATAATATTATGCTGGATGATCATATAAATGATACAACCATTTTGGTTAGGTTGAGTTTCAAAGAAGGTACAACTGGTTGATTATACAAGTAGTTTGTAAAATGGTTTACATTTTTGCATGAATAATTATCCTATCTTTTAAATAGCAATTCATTTTCGTTATAATTTGATTATAATGTTGACTAACTTGGTTTTTAATAATGCATGTTAGGTACACCATGCATCGAAGGAAGTGCCTATCAGATGTACAGTTTCAGTTTTTCCAGGCCGAGGCTGGTACTTCATCACAGTAGCCCGATGACTCTCAATCAGTTTCATGTCGATCTGATGCCAGTCCATCCATTCCTGCACATCCGGTCGAGGCCAGTACCTCTCCTTCACATCAGGCCGAGGCCATCCCTCCGAGTCAGCACATCACGATCCTCCTACGGATCATCCAGATGATGAGTCTATCATCGATGACATACATATACAGGGTAATTTAATAATTTCATCTCATTTCAATTCATACATATGCAATAGTTTTGATATATAATTTTTTGTATTTTTTTTTGTAGATGGATCCGGGAGACTAAGGAGGAGGCGAGGACCCACACTAGTCTGTGATGTGTGGCAGCTACCTGAGGGTGAGAGGATCGTCATTGAGTGCAGCAAGTTAGGCCAGCCTATTAAGAAATCGGCTAGCTTGTTGACCAGCTTTTTGGGGACAGTAGCATGTCGGGGTCAGCTATGTCCCCTAAATTATTTAAAGTAGAATGACATGCTTCCTGCCTATAAAGTAAAGATGCTATGACTTGTGCAGGTAAAAGATTTAATATATTATTTTATATCTTATGTTTTTAATAATTTCATTGCTTATTTCATTTAATACTTATTTTATTATTTATTTACATTGTAGAGCAAGTTTATACTCCCTCCAGATTGTAATGGTTTTGTGCTTAAGTCTCTCAATCGTGAGTGAAAAGAGTATAGGACAAAGTTGAAGGGAGACTATAAGATAGAGGGTAAGACAGAGGAGCAGGTTATAGCTACCTGTCCTCCTGATGTATACCCTCATCAGTGGAGGGAGCTGGTGCACTATTGTTCTCCGAGAGGGCACAGGTTGTGTAGCATCATCAAACTTATAAACTTATTAATTTTTAATGTAAATTATATTTATACAATATATAATATAGTTTTAATTTTATTGTGTAGGCATATTTTGCTATTGGTAGAGCTGCACGAGCAGCTCAGTCTATTTCTCACACTGCGGAGTCCAAGAGTTATGCATGGCTCATGCATGAGTTTGTATGTTTCTCATCCTATAATATTTTTAGTACACTTTTAGTTTTAACATCATATATCATCATGTATCATGCATGTGCCATGTATCATGGGACGGGGGTATAAGATGTGTCATTTTGTATTTTTTTGTAACATTTATTCTTTCTATAAGCTGATCAGCAGGGGAGAGAGCCCGGTAAGGTGGAGTTCTATCGGATGACTCACGTTCACCATGACAGCAGTTTTGTTCGGAAGGAGTCTAGAGATATATTTATTTTTTTATTTATATTATATTATGATTTATAATTTTATTTTTATTAAGTATTAATATATGAATCTTTTATAAAATATAGGAGAGGGCTACCCCTATGATCATCGAGCATGCTGGAGAGTCTACATCATCTACGCAGAGCAGTCGCGTCGAGGCTGAGGTATTCTCAGAGTTGATGGGACCAAAGCGTTATAGACGAGTGAGGGGTTATGGGATTGGAGTTATCCCTACTCAGTTATCTGAGGTGAGTAGATTTACTCGGGATGCTAGAGATAATCATGATGATTCACGTGTTCGTAGGCTCGAGGATAAGATATCAGAGCTCAGACAGACACGTGATACAGACAGAGCAAAGATGCAGACTATGAGGTTTCAACTTGAGCATGTTACATTTGTGCTGCATATGTTCATGTCATCTCAGGTAAGTAATTATTTATAACTATATATATATATATTTTGTATGTATGTAATAATTTAGAATTTATATAATGTATGTATCGTAACTATATATATGTATATATTGTAGGTTCCTGATGCATCTGCCAGTCGCAGACAGGATAATGACCAGCCTCCCTCGGACCATTAATGCCATTGATGCTAGTTGATTTTTTTTTTATATTATTTTTGTATATCTTTTTATGTATTTGAACTTGGATCGAGTTTGAATATCTGTTGATACTTTTTATATATATAAAACACTCTTTATATTGACTTCATGTATATTTGGTGTTTGGAGTATGAATGTTGTGTTTGTGTGATATAATTTTCAATTAAATGATGTTTAATTTCATTTTGTATGTCTTTGGCTACGTGTGATACATGTTTGAATGAAATGATATTTGATTTAGTGATAATGTATACAGATTTGTGTTGGTGTATATATTTGATGTATATTTGTGTTGAACAGGTATATTTAAAAAAAACTTCCGACACTTTAAAGCGTCGCCATTTTACCGATTGCCAATGCTTTAAAGCGTCGATATCATGACGAATGCTGACGCTTTAAAGTGTTGCTAGATTTAAACCTAGCGATGCTTTAAAACGTCGGCAGGTTACGTCCCCACGCTTACATATCCGATGCTTTTGCGATGCTTAAAAAAGTGTCGAGAGATTTTTTGCCAATGCTTAAAAGCATCGGCAAATATCTTTTACAGCATCCGCAAATCTTCTTGGTGTATATATATATATGAAATTGATTGTACCACATTTTTTTTCTGACATCATTGTAAGTACCTTACCTATTCTAAGACGCCAACCAGGTGTGTGCGGAGGAAAATGTCCAGGAAATTGATTGTAGCGCATTTTTTTCTGATATCATTATAAGTACCTTACCTATTCTAAGACGCCAACAAGGTCATTCTCAATTTGAAAAGTTCCAAGTCAATTAGAAAAAATACCAAATTATTTTTAGAATATTCACTGGACGTATACATGTGGTGATTCAAGGAATGCGAACGTACGTGTCACAGAATCAGCCCATCACGTACAGACCATTTAAAAAAAAAAAAAAAAAAAATTGACAACAACAAACAGAAACCTACGTCTGAAATCTTCCCCTAGATCAACAAAAACTCATGATAAAGAGGCAAATTAAGGGATACATGTATCATATATATATATATATATCATTCTCATCTTGAGTTGATGCCCTCCTCTGTGATCGTCTCCAACGTCGGCTTCCTCGACCGGCACATGCTCAACCTGTACTTAAACTCCCCTATCCCCGTCGCCATCGGAACGTCGTCGCCCGCATCATCCAACTCCGGCTCTACCATCGACATCGCCGGCGACACTTGCGACGAGGAGGAGGAAGACTCCGGCAGGACCCTCGACTTCCGGAGTTCTTTATTAGCAGCCAGCAACAATCTGGCCATATCAGCCGCCGTTACGATGGAATTGAGTCTCTTCATAGGCATCATAACGAAAACTTCACCAAGCTCCAGGTCCTCGTCGGCGGAGAGCGCCGCGAAGCGCCGACCTAGCTGCATGGAGCGCGAATTCACGAGGAAGTGGCCGGGGGTGTCGAGCATGAGCTCGGCCGCGTTCACCGTCCCGTCGACGATACGCCGGACATCGCCGCTTGGCAGGATAACCTTGATGGCTCTTGATCTGCCCCCGGGAGCGGCGGAGAGGGTGCAGGAGATGTAGTTGCCCATCGGGAGGTCGAAAGGAGAAGATGAGAGGAAGTAGTCTAAGATTCGTGTGGACGAGAGACCGAGAGAGAGAGAGAGAGAGTGACTTGGGATTGAAGATGAGTCCCCGGAGGGGATGGGGTTTAAAGGCAAGGGCGGGTAATCTGGCTGGAAACGCGTAGGAGAATAAGAAAGGGTATGGAGGAATGGTTCATGTTGGAGCTTGCGTGGACGGATGCTGAGAACTGGCGTACGCGAAATGGGAAAGGTGAGACGGATCGGGTCGGGGATGTAACTTTATCCCGAAAGAAATGATCGACTTCCTTCGCGCGAATCCACCGTTGGATCGCCCACTTTGTCGCTTTCCGAGCTGTGCAGCAGATGAGTGACGGTGTTCGAACGTTTACAGAAATGCGCGCTAGGGTGATCCAACGGTGAAGTCGGTACGAGAGAAGTAGAATCCTACTTTCGCGGAAAGATACCGCCCCCTCATGGTTGGTATTACGCGTGGAGCCCACCGCGGTCCTGGCGGGTGGGCGCCGTGTGAACTGGGGGAGAGAACGAAACATATAGAAGAAAAAAGTGTGCTCGCGTGTTCTTACCGTTGAAATGATACTTTAGTTAGGGTGGAAAGTTCTTTGCCAACATGGCCACGTTTTTTAAATGGTCAAATTGCCGGCTACACCTCTGACGACCAGCACTTGTTATTGGTCATAAACGGATCGAGAATAAATACATTTAAATATATTTATCCGACCTCTGAGAAGATTTGCTGGCTTGTGAGGGGTCGACGATTCAGGTGACAAATGGGAAGTCAAGTGAATGCAGTAGAAGATGAGTTTGTTGCATAATTTGTGTTTGCACCATGCGGTGTATATGTTGGCGAGGGAAAAATTACCTTTCTCGTGTAACTTGGATTATCTCCGGAGATGAATTTAAAAGAAAAAAAATTATTAATTGGTTGATTGCACGTTAACAATTATGCGATTTGCACGTAATATTAAATGATGATACAGATTGGATAAAATATATTCAGTTTTCTTGTACTGTATTTCTTCCAGTATATAATTGACTTGGATATATATTTAAAAAGTTGAAGACTATGGATGTTTATATAAATATTGATTGATAGATGGATATTGGTGAAGTTAGATAAGTAATATAAAAACATCGACTTGGTGATGCAAAGTCTATAGATCCAAAGTAAATCCTAAATATAAAGGTTAATTTTGACCTAGCTCGTGGTTGACAATCGGCATGCCAAGTCCCTAATTGACTTACCAACAAACGCTAGCTCCACCGTCTCATCAACCTGTGTTTTAATATTTATTACTCATCAAAGAAAAGAAAAATCTGAATCCGTGTTTGCTGAACTTTTTTGTTACTTTTTTAAAGAAAAAACGTCGATATTTCATGCAAAATCTCGTAAGCCGAGTGGATGACGCTTTGACGGGTCACTCATTGTTGCTCAGACAATAACTGGGATCATGGGTCTGCTTCTGGCCATTGGGGAGTTTTATCCGCAGGGAAGAAAGCAATCTTCATTTGGTTGCTTTAACTTGGAAGCATGATGCTGAGGGACCAGCATAATTAGATGCCCAGGACCAAAATATAATTAACCATATAAGCATCTACTAGATTATTATCCAGTATTCCTGTTAAATTTCTATGAGCTTCATTGTGAGAACCCGAGCTAAATGGATCCTTCCCAGGTCAAAGTTGGCAATCCCATCCAACTTCAATTCAAAACAAAAAAAAAAAAACCCGAAATAGAGGACTTCATCCCTTGCTTGTTTGAATGAGAAGCTTGCCGGAGGAGTTGAAGAGACGCCGTGGTAGGGTGGGAGATGGTCGACGGAGCATGAAGCGGAGAGAGAGGAGAAAGAAGAGAGGAGAGAGATGAGGATAAGAGAAAAGAAAGAAAAGAAAGAGAAAAATAAATAAATAAATATTTGAAAAGGGATATCTGAATTTTGTAAAACTAATTCTTTGATTGAATGTTAATCATATGGTACTTAGACTGTTTTATTGTTAATTAACACGATCTCTATCGATCGGATCCAAAAGAATTCTAGATCGAGCCTAGATCTAGACAAGATCGAAATTTTTTTTTTATTTTCTTTTCTTGGATTAAGGATTAATTGTATACATTATTTGTTTTGTCTAAGCTTTTATCACCTTTATCAGTAAAGGAGTGCCAGTTTTAGGATTTGAGTTGTATATTTTTGATAGATACATATTTCTATAAGTTATATTTACCTCTAGTATATTTTACTATGTTTGACTTTATTTAAAAATTTAATTATTGTTATGTTATTCAACTAAGTACTTTTTATACGCTCTACAGGACATGATTTGGCAAAATATTGAATTAGATATGTATGAATATTTGAAAATGATTGTATTAATTTGCATCACAAAATATGTTGTTTGTTGGTTATAGTGCTTTTTAGTCCAACTATGATCATACAAGTTAGGATCTAGTCTTCTTTTGGATCTCCAATAGGATGATCATTAATGCATGATTGATGGACAGTATGTATAATTAGGAGTTAGTTTCCTTCTGAGCCTAACCATGTAAGGCGATCACTAGCACATACTAAGGATGCATATTTTCTAGTATGATATTAGAGCTAGTATCATTTTAGACCTTCAATGGGACGATCACTAGTACATGACTGATGGATGATATGTGTGTCAGGATCTAATTTCTTTCAGAGCTAACCATGGACCGATAGTGGCCATGGCCAAAGGGACTAGAAGAGCAAAAGTGGAAGTGGATAGCTATCTTTGGTTATTTTTTTAAACATATTATTATCAAATGTGCATATTAAAAAAATTATGATCTGATATATTGTATTGGTTTTTGTTATATGGATAATCATTCAATTTTATATTTTATAAATTAGTGATCATGATAATTTACTGGGTTTGTATAGCTCATTATATCTTTTCTTCCTTTTACAGATGCTATGGAATGGTTAGGGCTTGGGATCATGTTATGAGAAGATTAGGGATTGGATGAGTTTTTTATGAATTTAACTTATTCGCTATGTTTAGTGGTCAAAAAGTTAAATTCATTATTATTTTATTATTCTTGATATTTTAAATAATTTAAAAATTAAAATGTTGGCCTTACATATTCAATGGGATTAGAAGGGCCATCTATCATACGCTTGGCTCGAGTTTCGGATTGGGGCGTGACATTCATATACTTATTATTGTTCTTATTTTAAGGATATAATTTTATACTAATGCTTTTTTTATGGATGAACATTCAAAATCAATTTTATTAAAAGCTACGGCCATTCTTCCTATTCAATTTTTGAATATTTTATTTTCTAATTCTCATATATAATTTTTTATATTTAGTTTAATATAATACATCTATTTTACCAAATTATATATATATATATATATATATATGCATATTTATACAAACACTAGCTAGATATATCAACGAAGTAGCGAAGAGTGTGGAGGCACATATCTCATGGATGGGTGTTGGTAGTTTGGCACATCATGTACATCCCTTCAAGCTCCTACCAAAATTTCACCACCTCTAGAGATGGCGACTGGCTAGAGCTATCAATGGATCATGTTCAAGTCACAACCCAGATATTCAGATCCAGATCTGACTTTAGCTATCGAATTTGGATCCAGACCCGGCCTTAGTTACTGAATCTGGATCTAGACCCAAATATCTGATTGGTCCAGTATTCAAGTATCAGATCCAAACCTGAATGGATTCCAAGTATCTAGACCCGGATCCAAGACCTGGAACTCACATTCGAAGTTTCAAAAAAAATGAATTTCAATTTTTTTTCTCTTAATCTCCTCCTAATTCCCCCTCCATTCCTTCAAAAATTTATCCCAAAAATCAAGATCGACATGATTAGAATTAGGACCTGGCCTATTGACAACTCTACAATTAGCAGCTATGAGGGCTTTAATAGCTGATGGCAATACTACTTCCTATCTCCTGCACACTAAATTTTATTGGGAGTGTTGGCATGGAGTCCCTGGATCAGCCGGTCGGAGCCGTTGCATCGTAGGACCACTCCCTGGTTCACCTGCAAAACAGGTCCCTTGCTGGAGTGTTCCGGTGGGGGACACTCCGATGCCAAAGTCAGTGGCGGATCACAGCACAGAATAGGGAAGGTGTCGAGAATCGAGAAAGAAAAGGCTCTTGGAGACTGTAAGTGTATGTGAGCGTTAGTGTTAGCGTACCTCTCGAACCATCCTTCTTATCCTTATTTAAAAGAAGGCCTCCGGCTTGCGGCCCGCTCTTTTTCCGGTGATCATGGAAAGCCAATCTCTCCCATGATTGGCGATCATGGGTTGTCATTGAGCGGTTTTGGCCAGATCGGAGGCGTGGCAGCAGGAGTTGCGCGCCATGATTATGGCATGATGAGTGTCGATTGTAACCGTTGGTTACAGTTACCTTTCTGGACCAGATTGTGGTCCAAGCTTCGGGTTTCCCCTTGCGTAGGCCGAAGACTTGGCATTAGCCCCGGGATCGGAGATTGTGTCTATGGTGGGGACCGAAGTACATATTTTCGAAAGTCGATGAGAAGTTCGGTCTCCGGTCAAGGCCAAAGATGTTACTCAAAGGACTGGCCTTCGGATGTCGTAGTCCAGTGCATAGCCTTGGGTTGCCTGCAGTTGGCTTATCCCTTGCTTGGTCCGAAGTCCGTGGTCCGGAGAGAGAGAGGACTTCGACCAGTCAAACTGGAGTTTGGTTTGTAGTTAAACCAGGATATCCTAATAGTTGCCCTCCTACTCTCAGTTTTCGAAGTGGAGATTCGAGAAGTGAGAGTATTAAGGCCTTATCGTGTTTCTCTTGGAAGATGGTGTAGTGGATGCTTACGGGATCTCTGATTGGACTGTCCATCACGATCTGGGAATCAGATGGTGGACAGCCGTCACTCCTGGATTGGAGAAGAAAGAAAAAGTGGGTGACCCTAGAGCTACCTTTCCTTTTCCCGTTGCACGATGGTTGAGGCAATCTTTTGGTTGAGATTTGGATGGTTGTGGTGGCTCTCCCCCATCCGTTGGATGAAGGGTATATCTTATCCTGACGGTTAGTTGCATGTGGGTTACCTCCCAGGGTAACCTTGAGTCAATTCAACCCCGGTGGGGCTCCAGAGACCCCTACTTTTCTTTTGGGGAAGGGCGAAGGTCCGGCCAAGGAAGCTTCTTCAACCTCGTCTCATCCTCCGCCTAAACTATTCTGGACTACCAGTCTATTCTATAGGTAAAATCTTATTTCTGCTCCCTTGCTTCATTCCTTTATCATGGAAGGGACCGTAGAGAGTCAGGAGAAAAAGGTTAGGCCCTCGGAGGCCGGAGACATAGAAGGTCCGGAGTCGATTCCCAGCTTGGTTTCTTAGGGCAAGGCAGCCCTTCTTTGGGAATGCTATCACATTTCCGAGGAGTTTTCCTTCATCCTCCCCGCACCTGAGGAGCGGGTGAACGAAACTCCCCCTGGGTGTCTAGCCGTATACGAAGATCATCTGAAAGCCGGTCTTTGGTTTCCCCTGCACCACTTCTTCGTCAAGATCTTTCGCTTATACCAAGTGGTACCAGTGCAGTTGATCCCGAACAGCATCAGGAATATCTGCAGGTTCCTGGTTATGCGCAGCATCGCCAACATAGAGCCTAGGACCAATTTATTTATGGCCCTTTTCGTCCTCAAGAGGGATTTCCACAGCAACGGATGGTGGGTGATTGGTCCTAGATCAGACCGCAGGGTTATCAAGGATATGCCCAGTGCCATCCACGGGTGGAAACCCGTTTTTGTGTTCGTGTTGTCTCTTGATTCATGGGGCTTCGATACGGTGTGGAAGAAGCCTCGCCTGACCGCCAATGACGGGAGAAGGTCTTGGCGGTCGATCAGTCGGACTACGACCTCTTGGTCAACTCCGAAGTTGCCCCCATCCAGGAACTGTTGGAGGAGAGAAATCTCCATCGGGCAGTAATTAGCAGATTCCCCTCATTAGGTATAGCAATAAGAATTTCTGCTCTTCTTTCTTGGTCTTATTATAGCACAGTCAATTGAAGCGAACTCTTTTGCTTGTAGGTGGCGGGATGAAGCCCGGTTTGAGCTGGCTCCATCAGACTTGGGAGAAGAGGGTAGCGCAGGCCCCTCTCACCAAGTCTACGATTCGGAAGAGGGCTCGAAGGGATGGTCCCGAGGGGGACCAAAGCACTTTCTCTTCTCGAGGGACCTCAGGGAAAGATGTAGCAGCCATGGAAGGGGCTCCATCGAGACCCTATCTAGTCGAAACTCTACCGACGGCTGTCTCCCCAGTTTGCACGATGGAGAACCCGCCCCAAGGAGTGGATGTGCCACCGTTTTGCCCCCTGCTACTGATAGAGGCAAAGTGTGGCAAGTTGAAGGAGAGTTCGCCTGCGGGGCTTCCTCGGCTGGAGTCTGTTCGATGAACTCTTCGGAGCTTTCACCTAAGGGGGGACTGTTGGTCCCGGCCGTAGCCAGGAAGGCGTTGAAGGGTACACTACTACCTCATAATTTGGCGGTTCTTCGAAACCGGAATCTTCCTAGGGTGTCCGATTCTGCCTTCACCGCCCTGCAATAGGTATGATCCTTGCCATTCTCTTTGTCTTGAGAGTTGTTCGGTTCATGACCCCTCTCTTTTGATGTAGTTGGTCTACGACTTCACCTTCATGGAGGAGGGCCTAGGGAATGTAGACAGCCTCATCCATGACCTTAAGGATGAGCTTCAGACTGCCAGGGCTGCCAAAGAAGTAGCTGAGGAGCTGAAGCAGTCCATGGAGGACCGTCTTGCCCGGATGAATGATGAAGTTCACGAACTGAAGGACGAACTGAAAAGTGCTCATCTGACAATGACCAGGCAAGAGGCAGGGTTGAGGAGGAGCAGGAAACAAGTCGAATTCCTAGAGCAGGCTGCCACGGAGGATCAGGAGAAGATAGAAAGCCTGACCAAGACGGTGAAGGAGGCTTCCAGGAGGGTCGAAGAGGCGATCCTGGAGTCCGAAGCCGCTTAGAGGGAGTTCACGTCTTTGAAAAAGTGGGTGGACAATGTGGCTGATTTTAAAATATCTTCGCAATTCCTGGTGGAGATCAATGAAGCAACTTTGTATGGCTATCAGCACGGCTTCAACGACTGACTCTCCAGGATGAAGGAGGCCTTCCCCCATCTCGACCTCTTCGGCATTCCTCCCTTCGACATAGCTGGAGAAGAAGAAGAGGAAGTGGAGGGGGCCGAAGCCATAGTAGAGGCCGAGGAGGCACCATGTCCGGAGGAGGAGGCTGCTACCCCAGTTGAAAATCCGAAGGTGACCCCAACCTCGATCCTGGTTCAAGAGGAAGCCCAGGCTAGAGGAGCCCAAGCTGAAGGTTCTCCGGTCCCGGCTCAAATTGACGAGGTCCTCCCGGAGCAAATTGATAAGTTGCTCCAGTTTTATGGTGTGGAGTCTTCTCTTGCTGATGTTGAGTGACTTGAGTCGCTCTGGATGTGTTTTCCTTCTTTATACCATCAATGAACCATGTATGACAACTTTTATAGATTTTGAAATGAATTTTCCTTCCTTTGCATACGTCATGTTATACTTCATGTATAGCTCGAAACGATTTTACCGTTCTTTCTTTTGCTTAGTCGAATAGTCGCGTCCGAAGGCCGTTCAGTCGATAAGAACTAGTTTTACTGTTCTTTTTTCTTATTTGGTTGAGCAGTCGTTGCCGAAGGCCGTTCAGCTGATGAAGTCAAACTTTGGAATGGACTGGAACTCCATTGCCGAAGACCGTCACCTTTCTTCGGATGTTAAGTTTGTCCGTTGGGGCGGACGAGAGTCATCTCCCCGCCAATCAGTGATTGGGGAGATTTGATTGCGATCCTTGTTGCCCACGTGGCACGTCAATATGTTACAGTCATGATTTCTTGCGCCTTATGAGCCGCCGGGTCTCTTTTTTTCAAAAAGGAGCCATTAATGATGCCGTCGCACGATGAGGATTTCTCCGGATTCGAAGCGATGGCAGTTGTTGTCCTGGGGATGGCTCCCAAGCGACTTTTCGATTCTTGAAGCGTCGCCAAGATACGTGGCGCTTTCTGGTTTGGCCGGGAAGGACGTGGAGCATGCCTCCCCGCAGTCGGTCGTGGGTGCAGGGTCTCTATAAATGGGACCCTACCCTTTGCTGTCAAGGACCATCATTTTTGTAGGCTCCTTCCCTCCATTAATAAGAATGATGTTCAGCATTTTTGAGCTCCACCGTGCAGCAAAGGGCCATCGATCCAAAAAGAAAGCGAAGTCCGGAGTCTCTTGGGCCGAGAGACGATGAAGAGGAGCCTCTCGTGGACCACCTTGAGAAGAAGGTCCGCTTGTTGGAGGCCCATCTGTGGGAGGCTTGGGCCCAGGTCATGATGGTGACCACGACGGCGGAGGAAGCAAGGAGGGAGGCGGCGGACGCCATCTCAAACTTCAAGGCTCTACCACCTTCAAGGACGAACTCATCGGGGTGGCTCTGGATTCCTTCCACCAGGGGTTCCGGGAATGTCGGAGGAAGGCCTCCAAGTTTTATAACTTAAAGGGCCTGGACAACATTAAGCCCTCCGTTCCCTTTCCGGGCATGAATTTGATTCCGACTCCGATGAGGGGTCGGATTCTGGTTCGGAGGAACCCCGGGGGCCCTTCGTCGTCCCTCCAGATCTCTCTCCACCGGTACGGAAAAAACCCGGCGGGGAGTTATTGAAAATTTTCCACATCCTTCTGGTGCTACTCTTTTTTTTATCTCTCTTTATAAGAGTTTCTTTTTCTTTTCCTTCTTCTTTCTTTTTTTGCTTTTTTGTAAAAAATTGAAAGGAATGAAAAATCTTTTTGTTACCTCTTCCCATGTATTCTTTGTGATGTGTGTATGATGTTTTGTCTGTAATGTAGACTCCGCGGACCATCTTCGGTCTATAGAGAAGAAGTGAGGTCAGTTGGACCGTTCTAAGAATATCTATTATAGACAGAAATGACGACAGTGGTCCTTTTAGGCACGTATTCGGATTTACCGTAGGGTAGGGTGTTTACACCATCCCTGTGCACTTTCTGTCGTGATTAAGGTAGGCTGTTCAGGCCCGCCTCGGTGCGTATTCGGATTCACCGTAGGGTAGGTTACGAAAACCATCCCTGCGCCTTTGATCTTTCAGTGGCCTGATTAGACCATCCATTGCGCTCGTCGGGCATACCGATAAGGTGAGTGGATCAGACTCTCCTTTGCACTGTTGACCGATTTTTCAGATCAGGTCACTCAGGCTGTTGTCATCCAGTCGATGCAACTAGCCGTTCTGAGTTGAGTAGGGTTGAGTAGCTTTGCACAAGGATTTTAGAAACTCATTCATTGATAGTATTTGCGAAGGTTTTGTACATTCCATGACCGGGATAGGGTCTTCCCCTCCAGGGTCTTAAGTCGATATGTTCCCGATCAAATGATTTCCTCGACTTGATATGGACCTTCCCAGTTGGGAGAGAGTTTACCCTGTTCCGTTGGCCTGGATACTTCTGCTCTTCGCAATACCAAGTCTCCCATGCGGAAAGTTTGCTCTTTTACCCTTGAGTTGTAGTACTTGTCGACCTTCTGCTGGTATGCCGCCATCCTTATTTGGGCCTGTAACCTGGTGCTCGATAGCAAGTCTAGATCGATCCTTCTACGATCGAAATTCTCAGGCTTTTCATAATTATCAATTCTTAGGGACTGTAGGGAGACTTCAACAGGAAGTACGGCTTCGGTACCGTATGCCAGGTTGAACAGAGATTCGCCGGTAGCCATTCTCGGGATAGTTCGGTATGCCCAGAGAATGGAGGTCAGTTCTTCGGCCCAAAGTCCTTTAGCGGCGTTCAACCTTGTCTTCAGACCATGGAGGATGGTCCGGTTGGTGACTTTGGCTTCTCCGTTGGACTGTGGATGAGCAACGGATGTCAGCCGATGCTGGATATGGTACCGAGCACAGAAGTTCTTGAACTTCGGATTGTCAAACTATCTCCCGTTGTTCGTGATGATGACATGTGGGATGCCGAACCTGAATATGATGGAATTTTTTAAAAAAATTTTCACCTTGCCTTCTGTGATCTAGGCCAATGGTTCAGCTTATACCCACTTCGTGAAATAGTCGATGGCCACTAGGAAAAAGTTTCTTTGCCCCGATGCTGGTGGGAATGGGCTAAGAATGTCCATCCCCCACTGGGCAAAAGGCCATGGGGCTGCCAGTTGAGTCAGGTGACTCGCAGGTTGTCTCTATACATTGGCATACCTCTGGCATTGGTCGCACTTTCGTATGAAATCAGCTGAGCCATTCTAGATGGAGGGCCAGTAATACCCCTGTCGAATGATCTTATATGTCAGAGATCTGCCTCCCAAGTGATCATCGCATATGCCATTGTGGACCTCTCTCAAAGCATAATCTGCATCGGTGGGTCCTAAGCATTTTAGCAGTGGCTGGGAGAAAGATCTCTTATAGAGGGTCCGGTCTAAGATGACGTACTGGGATGCCATCTAGCGGATCTTCTTGGCTTCTGCCTTATTTTTCGGTAGTTCTCCCTTATTCAAGAATCGATGATGGGATCCATCCAGTTTGGCTCAGTGTTGATCTAGCGCACCTCTGCAGCCTCTTCAGCTATGCTTGGAGTTTCAAGATGCTCAACAAATGTGCGCCCGAGGGACTTCGGTGCTGTGGTTACTACTCGAGACAGTGTATCCGCCCGGGAGTTCTCTGATCGTGGAACATGGATGATCTCAAAATGTTCCAATTAGGAAGATAAGACCCGTACCTTCTCCAGGTATTGCACCATGGTTGGATCTTTAGTTGCATATTCTCTGTTGACTTGATTCACAACCAGTTGGGAATCGGAGAAGGCTCGAAGTTGCTAGACTCCTAGATCTTTGGCGATCCGAAGTTCGGCGAGCAGGATTTCGTATTCGACCTGATTATTAGAGGCATGGAAGGAGAAGCATAGTGCGTACTCAATGGTATGGCCGTCAGGTTCGACCAACATGAGTCCAACCCCACATCCGATTGCATTGGAAGCTCTGTCTGCATGAAGCACCCAAACAGACTTCGTCTCCTTCGGGACTTCTTCTTCTATCGAAGATGCTTCGTCTTCGGACTTCCAGGTGCACTCAGCCAAAAAATTAGAGAGCACCTGGGCCTTCATAGCCGCTCGGGGTTGGAAGCTGATATCAAATTTACTTAGCTTCACAACCCACTTGCTATCCTTCCGGAGGTGTCCGGAGATCGGAGAACGGCCTTGAGAGGTTGATCAGTTAGCACCACGATAGCGTGGGCCTGAAAGTATGGTCGTAGTCGCTTTATCGTAATCACTAAAGAGTAGATCAGCTTCTGCATACTTGCATATCATGTTTTTGTATCATGCAGGACCTTGCTGATATAGTAGATGGGCTTATGAGACCCGTCTTCCTCTTTCCAGACAAGAACCGAACTTACTACTTCATCTGAAGCAGAGAGGTACAGGTAGAGGACCTCACCTTCTTGTGGCTTGGAGAGCAATGGTGGGGTCTCCAAATACTTCTTCAATTCCTCAAAGGCAGCACGACAGTCATCGGACCATTCAAAGCCCTTTGATTGCCGGAGTACCTTGAAGAACGTAAGGCATTTCTCGGCTGATCGAGAGATAAATCTGCTTTGGGAGGCAATCCTCCCTGTCAACTGTTGGACTTCCTTTTTGCAGGAGGGATGTCTTATATCTTTCAAGGCTTGAATCTTCTCAGGGTTCGCCTCAATCCCTCGTTTGGTAACAAGGAAGCCCAGGAATTTGCCTGAAGTGACCCCAAAGGCATACTTTGCCGGGTTTAGCTTCATATGGTAGCGTCGGAGAGTGCTGAATGATTCCTCCAAGTCGCAGATGTGATCTCTCCGGAGGAGGCTTTTGACGATCATGTCGTCAACATAGGCCTCCATGTTTCTTCCTAGTTATTTTTCGAACACCTTGTTGATCAGCCTCTGAAATGTCACGCCGGCATTCTTGAGGCCGAACGGCATCATCTTGTAGCAGTAGAGACCTTTATCAGTGATGAAAGCCGTCTTCTCCTCATCTTGTGGATCCATTCTAATTTGATTGTAGCCGGAGAAGGCGTCCATGAAACTCAGCAATTGGTGGCCGGCGGTAGCGTCGACTAGCTGATCAATCTTTGGGAGAGGAAAGCTATCTTTTGGACAAGCCTTGTTGAGGTCTGTATAGTCGATGTAGATCCTTCACTTGCCACTAGCTTTCTTCACCATCACCACATTGGCCAACCACTTGGGGTTGTGGGCCTCTCGGATGAACCCTTCTTTGAGGAACTTGCCCACCTCTTCGTCCACAGCTTGCTATCTTTCGGGGGCGAAGCTCCTCTTCTTCTGCCACACCAGCTTGTACCTAGGGGTTACTTCTAGCCGATGAGTAGTTACTTCGGCAGGAATCTCTGGCATATCCGAAGCCGACCAGGCGAAGACATTGGCGTTGCCCCTGAGGAAACGGATCAACTCCATTCTGGTTTCCTCATCCAGTGTGCTCCCGATTTGCACAACTCTGGAGGGATCTTTCTCTGTCAAAGGTATTGGGATGGTCCTCTCCATGGGCTCACCAAGATTTGTAGTTGCATCCCTCGGATCCAGCTGATTCGGAGTCGTCGAATCCTTGAAATGCCTGTCTTCAATCATCAGACACTGCCGTGCCGTCCTTTGGTTTCCTCTAATTTCTCCAACACCGTTCCTGGTGGGGAAGCATACCAAGAGGTAGTGAAAGGAGATCACGGTCCGGAACTTGTTCAAGGCAGGCCGTCCCAGAATAATATTGTATGCTAAGGGGATCCTGACTACCGTGAAGTTGATCGGCAGTATCTTTTGTCGAGGTTCGGTGTTAAGGGTTACAGGCAACACTATTTCTCCTTCGGCAAAAACTTGATTGCCCCCAAAACCAGATAGCGGTATGGGGAATCTTTGTAGTTGATGTCTAGGCAAACACATTTTAGAGAATGCATCGTACATCAAGACATCAGTCGAACTTCCATGATCAACAAGGATCTGCTGTACATCATAATTGGCCACTACGGCTGAAATTACAAGAGGATCATCATGTGGAAGCCAAACTCCCGCAAGGTCATCATCGGAGAAGGGGATAGAGTTGTTGTCTTTAAGTCGCTTTGGGGCTTCATCCTCATCCCTTCTCCAGTTGGTGGGTCGATGTATCATTCCTACACCTCTGTTGGTGGGCCTTTGATTTGGCAATTCGGTCTCTTCGGGAGGTGGCTGGGGAACAGTTGCTTCCGACCGGGATCCTTGGCGACCGATGTACCACCCCAAGTACCCCCTCTTGATGAGATCCTCAATTGCATCCTTCAGTTGGATGCACTCTTCTGTGTTGTGGCCGTGGTCCCTGTGGAATCGGCAGTATTTATTCCTGTTCCTGACGGAAGAGGAGGCCTTCATGGGACGGGGCCATTGGAGATAGTTTTCTTTTTCCATCTCCATGAAGATCTTCTCTCGTGGGAGGTTGAGGGGGGTGTAAGAGTCGAATCTTCCCCCAATGCTCTGGGCCTGGGAGGACTTCTTCGGCGGTCTGTATATTTGCCACCGTTGTTATTGAAAGTTTGGGGACCTTATCCCCTGTTATTCTTCTTTTTGAAAGGGGTTTCCCTTCAATCAGTTGTCGATTTGCCGCTTGCTCTTCAGCATCGACGTATTTCTGAACCCTTGACAGGAGCTCAGCATAGCTTTTAGGGAACTTCTTATCCAGGAAGAAAGTAAGCCTGGAGGTACGAAACCCCTTCTTCAGTGCTAACATGACCACATGCTCGTTGAGATCTGGGATCTCAAGCGTGGCCGCATTAAACCTGGAGATATAATCTCGCAGGCTTTCTCCTTCGTTCTGGTGAAGGAGGAACAATGTGTCCGTATTTCGAGGAGTCTTACAGCAGGTCCTGAAATGCAAGACAAACAATTTCTCTAACTCGAAAAATGAATCGATGGTACCTGGGCGCAGGCTCGAGTACCACATCCGAGCGGACTTCTTCAAGGTAGCCGAGAACGCCAAGCAGTACGTTGCGTCCGAAGCGCCTTAGATCATCATATGGGCCTTGAAACTGTCCAAATGATCGAGGAGGTCGGAGGTGCCGTCGTAGGGTTCCATCTGGAAAACCCTGAAGTGCCGAGGAATGACCTCAACCATGATGCGATCGGTGTAGGGTGGGCGTAGGTCACCCATAATCAAGTCGTCGGGATCCTTCAGATCCTGCATTCTCTATTCTCACACCTTCGCCAGGTCACCCACAATCAAGCCATCGGGATCCTTCAGATCCCGCATTCTCTATTCTCGCGCCTTCGCCATCTCTGATTCGTTGGCTCTGAATCTTCCATCATAATCAGGAGTCTGCTTCGGCGCTCTCTCCACAGAAGTGGAGTCTCCGGAGAAGGGTGAGGGAGTTTGCCTAGGCCTTTTCTCTTTATGTTGGGGATTGGCAGATCTAGGCAATCTCGAAGTTCGGCCTTCAGGAGAGGGCTGAGAATGGGGGGAGGAATGCATAGAATCCTCCCGTGGGGATCTCTTTCTTCGGGATCGAGAGCTATATCTAGAGGCAGCCGGTGGGTTTCCCACTGGAAAGGCTCTGTCTTGGAATTCCTGAACCATGGCAGTAAGGTTGGTGACCTGGTTCACAAGAGCTTCAAACTGCTGCAATCCCACAACAACTGTGGGAGGTGGAACATCGTTCTCCTGCGGGGGTGCACCCCCCTGAGACGGAGCACGACTCCGGCTTGTAGAAATAATTGGAGCTTTTTCTCTTACCATCAAAAACTTTTTACTTTCCCTTGTCTAGGAGGGAGCTTAAAGAGTGTTAACGAGCTCCCCTACCTGGTGCGCCAATCTGTTGGCATGGAGTCCCTGGATCGGCCGGTCGAAGCCACTGCGTCGCAGGATCGCTCCCTGGTTCACCTGCAAAACAGGTCCCTTGCCGGAGATGTTCCGGCGGGGGACACTCCGATGCCTAAGTCAGTGGCAGATCCCAGCCACAAAATGGAGAAGGTATCGAGAATCGAGAGAGAAAAGGCTCTTAGAGACTGTAAGTGTATGTGAGCATCAGTGTTAGCGTATCTCTCGAACCATCCTTCTTACCCTTATTTAAAAGAATGCCTCCGGCTTGCAGCCCGCTCTTTTTCCGGTGATCATGGGGAGCCAATCTCTCCCATGATTGGCGATCTGGGTTGTCATTGAGCGGTTCCGGCCAAATCGGAGGCGTGGCAGCAGGAGTTGCGCGCCATGATTATGTCAGTATGAGTGTCGATTGTAACCGTTGGTTACAGTTGCTTTTCTGGACCAGATTGTGGTCCAAGCTTCGGGTTTCCCCTTACGTAGGCCGAAGACTTGGCATTAGTCCCGGGACCGGAGATTGTGTCTTCGGCGGGGACCAAAGTACATATCTTCGGAAGTCGATGAGAAGTTCGGTCTCTGGTCAAGGCCGAAGACGTCACCCGAAGGACTGGCCTTCGGATGTCGTAGTCCGGTGCGTAGCCTTGGGTTGCCTGCAGTTGGCTTGTCCCTTACTTGGTCTGAAGTCTGTGGTCCGGAGAGAGAGGACTTCGACTAGTCGAATCGGAGTTTGGTTTGTAGCTGAACCGGGATATCCCAACAAGGAGTATTACTTGTTCCCCCTTTTAGTACTAGAGATGGAGATGGCAATCCACCTCCTCAAAAGCTAGCTATGAGAGGATGAAGACATTGCTTGGAGGAGGCCACTCAAAATAGAATTTAGGTATGAGTAGTTGTTATGCTGGTCCTAACCAATAAAAATATTATAGATGAGAAACGTGACAACCATTATATACCAATAGAATAGGGACCCATAAATATGCAAGGCAACAATCTATTCAATTAACAAATATAAATAATATACTTTTTGCACAGACAATGATGATAACCAGAATAATTAACTATTATACTTATATTTCAAAATACTATTATTTAAAGTATTTACACATTATTTTTATGTACATAGTAATGTAAATCCGCTGATCCAAAAAGGAACTATCTATAATCTCTAGATTGGCCTTGCCTCTCTCTCTCTACACACACACACACACACACACATATATATATATATATATACATGCCCAAAATGTCGATATTTGCTTTCAAAAAAAAATGAGATCTTGTATTTAAAAAATATATGTGAAGAATATAAACTTCATGGCCCAATAAGTAATAAATATATTTTATAAAACCAATTTAAATCATATTAATAATGATATTCATTTAAATCATACAAGATACGTTGCATATATTTATCCAGTATCATAATCATACAATCAATATTATCTATATCAAGATTTCGTGCCATCCTTTTCATAATATCAACATAAAAGAATCAATATATTATATTATAATCCAATAGATAATCATTATAATATTAATATAATGTAATTTGGCTATCTAACTCTTTTAGCTCTACGGCCTTTATTATAGTGTATTTTACTATCCCTGCAACTCAGGTATCACCATGATTTCTCCTTTGACAAGATCTACATTTTACTATCTCTACAACTCAAGTATTATCATGATTATTTTCGTGGTGGGATCTATACTTTACTATTCTTGTAGCTCAGATATTACCACAATTACTCCCGTGACAGGGATCTCAATACAATCAAGCTTGGATTCATATATAGTAGGGCTGAAATATAAATTTTAATATTTAATATTTTATCTATTTGATCCAATCATAACAGATATTATTATTCATTTTAATTTATAAAATTTAAATTTATCAATTATTCATAATTATATAAATATCAACATAACTAAATTTAAATTAATCACAATAATTACATATTTCAAAAATAAAATAATTTTTATTTCATTTTAATTAATTAATATAAAATATAAATAATATTTATTTTGTAGCTACCAATCTATCAGTACTCCGGTACCCTCATGAGATTCTTCGGAACCTTATCCTATTTTTAACCATTAGAGGGGCAAGGGAAACATTATAACAGAACCTCTAATCAACTCGTACATGTATCTTAGATACGAGAAGAAAGAAAGAGAGGAAAGATAAAGATGTCCGGGAGAAAGGCTGAGAGAAAGAAAGAGCGTGGAAAAGAGTGCGTGCACAGAAGAAAGGGTTGGCGGGAGACCAAGAAAAAAAAAAAAAAGAAAAAGAAAAAAAGAGAGAGAGTCCCAGGAGAGGAAAACGTGGAAAAGAAAGACTGAGAGGGAAAAAGAATAAGTTTGAGAGAGACACAGATCGAGAGAAAGAATGGGAGAGCATGATGGCCCATTACCCGCTTGAGTCTTTGCCCTCAGTCTCCCTTCCTGTCCTTATCCTATTTATCAAGCGGTGCCAACATAAAAAAAAAAAAAAAAAACCCATGATGGGTACGGGACTTGTAGTGCAAGTATCAAATACATCCTTTTTTTTTCTTCTCTGAATTTATTATCCGTTATATTTTTTGGAAAGCCTATTCGGAGATTGTTTTGAATTTATTGTCCGACATATTTATCGGGAAACCAACTCGACCGTGGATTGGATGGCTTTCTTTGTGGCTCGATACTTTCTTTGTGGCACGATATTTTGTCTGCTCTTTTTTTATGATATGCATGTAATGATGTTTTATTAGCGGATAGTTTCGGTCCTATTCATTCTAGGATAATTTTCTATTATACCTATCCCGTTTATTAAAAAAAATAAATAAATAAAAACATCCTCTTTGACGACTCCGAACATCTCAAATGGCATGGTGGAGAGTCTCTTAATCTCATGGCGGATATCGCATTGTGAATGGCTCTGGGTAGGCCATGATTCCTGCATGGCCTTTTATAAGCTCGTTGTCTGTCTGTCCCTCATTTAGTTCATATTCATGAACCTTCAATTTCGAGAAGGGTCCTGCCTTCCGTTTTATATTGATGCTGTGTGCTCGGTTTTGAAGGTTTAATTAAGGGATAATCCAATCCGGTGGTGGTACCTCAATGCACTTGTTGGCATTAAAATGGGCAGTTTCATTTGTTTTATCCGAAACTTTTGATGAATACGTAAAAATATAATATTTGTGATGATTATTTTTCAACAAATGATTTCTATTTATGAACGCGAAGTTTTGGGAAAGACTTTCAAATCGATTTTATATGAAAGCCATGCATTTGATTTCAAAGTTTCGAGAGAGGACTCGATCTGATTGGCGCACACAATTGCAGCATCCAATGGGAAAAATTGGTAGGTTCCTTCCATATAATATGATGGATTTGCATGAATATATGTTGCTTAAATGTATCCCTTTCAAAGAAAATCCAGTAATAAAGCTGAACTTCTTATGAAGATATTTGTAAAAAGGAAACGGCTTGAATTGTCATGGCACCGGCAACTTAAACGATTCATCTTCTCGTCAGAAAAATCAAGATCGACCATTCGTACTACGATGAATGACAGTAAAAATTTTTGCAAAACTTTTACAGATCATTGCAGCCTGTTAGTTGTGCTACACGATCATGTGTTGTATAGGTTTAATTACATCCCAATGCCCGTGATTCATGTATTAAAGAAAATTTTATCAACAAGATTAAAACAACGGATTTCATTTTTTTTTTTTTTTTCCCTTTCATATTCAGAAGTACATGTCCGTTTGCATGCAAAACTTTAAGACCTATTGTATTTAAATTCAAATTCGCCATTTGGAATACACATACAAAGTCTAAATGGCAGCAGGTCAAGGGAGAATGTTGGCAGTTTGGCACGTCCTGGACACCTGCAGCCCGGATTTCACCACCCCTGAAGGTGCCGGTAGCAACGAGGGCCTTCCTGTTGGCAGCACTTCCCCATCTCCTTCACTCTAGATTTCGTTGGGGGTATCGCCGATTCCCCCTTTTGGTTCTAGACACGAAGATAGGAATCCCCCCGCTGAAAGGCTATGAAAGGGTGACAACATTGCTTGGAGGAGGCCACTTGGACTAGAATTTAGGTATGGGTGGTATGGGACTCATGGTGCCAAGCATCGAAGGCATTCCCATCCCATTTGATGGCTTTGCATATCTCAAGCGCGCTTGAAGGGCATGGTAGCGACTCTCTTAACCGCATAGGGGATGTCTCATAAGGGATGTCTCATTGTGAATGGCTCTGGGTAGGCCGTCATTCCTCCTTGGCCTTTTTTTTTTTTTTTTTTGTAAGTCCATCATATGTCCCTCATTTAATCCATGTTGATGAACCTTCATTTTCGAGAAAGATCTTGACCACGGTTTTATGTCGATATTATGTGCTCAGTTTTGAAGGTTCCAGGGATAATCCAATCCAATGGCTGCACATCAATCCATTTATTGGAAATAAAATGAGCAGTTTCATTGTTTTATGGGTTGGCCATTTCACATATGCCAACATGGGTTTTCACTATTGGATCGTATTGGGATTGTACAGTTTAATGATGAAAAATCATGTACGATCGTGCTCATCATAGCATAATCCTTCAAATTAATTTTATATTAATGCAACGCATTTGATTTCCAAGTTTCTTGAGAGAGAACTCAGTGCAGTGGATGTATTAATACCATGCATTTGTTTTCAAAGTTTCTAGAGATGGCTCAATCCGATGAATGCATATTTAATACCATGCACTTAATTTTGAAGTTTTTAGAGAGGACTCAATCCCGTGAATACATCAATACCATGCATTCGATTTAGAAAAATTCGACAGAAGACTCGATCCAGTGGGTGCATACCATTGCATTTGCTGCGGCCGATGGGAAAAATTAGTGGGTTCGTTTAATCTAATATGATGGATTTGCATAATAAACATGTTGCTTATGCGTGTCCTTTTCAAAGAAAATCCGATATCAAGTATCAAATTTTTACAAAGGAATTTGTCAGATGGAAATAGCTTGAATTGTCATACATTAGAGCACTTAGCTGGAAAGAAAATGGTTCGTCTCCCTTCAATCTCTCTGAAAATTATTCAACTTATATATACATATATTCTAAACTCTCAGGACAAAACTGACACTTGGACCTCCAATAGATCACCTGCCCAAGCTGGGTCTGCACTATTTCCGGAGGATTGTTGGGTAAACATGGCAGCATGCTATCTTAAATGCTTACAATGTCTAAAATAAAATTTTTCGATCGAGTCCAATGATGAAGCCAGAATACATATTATCGTACCATTTGTTTGTGTGGCCTTTGAACTTTGAACAGCATGCTTCAGGTCTCTGTTTGTTTCTATATTTATTATATTTAATTCTCGATTAATTGTAACCCGTGTCGGATACTTTAACCAGTATCTCGTCCATTATTTTTCAAGATTTATTCCTATCAAGCATTTTAATGAGGAACTTGTGTTACCCTGCAGCACCGACATTCTCCAATAGATTGCAGGTGCAACATTAAATATGAACGCAGCTGCAAGCAATCCATGCGAAATCACTAAATCTTTTAAGACTGGTCCGGTGTTTCTCATTTGAATATTTATGGTCCAGTGTTTCTCAAAGAGAAAAAGACAGAAATCTAATTCTTATGAATCACATTACATCTCCTCATGGCTTCATAGAATTATGCACATGTTATCCGGTATAGTCTTACAGCATTTTGAGGAGGTTAATGGATCTGATTTAGTAGTCATAATAGGAAGAATAAAGAGTTGAATAAGCAAGGAGAATAAGAACAAGATGAGAGAAAAGTGAATAGCTAATAAAGAATCACGCTTGGTTATTGACCTCACTCCTGAAAAGTCCCAAGCTAAATCCCCATATCTCTTAGATATAGAGCCAATCTCCCACTTAAATTAGTCTACGAGTCCCCAAACACATAACATGAAAAAAATGATCAGCTATTGTATAATAATGGGATGGACGCGGTGATGCCTTTTTTTATTTATTTCATGATCTTGATGTATGATTTATATATTCTGGCATATGCTACAAAACTGTGGTTGGATTGCACCACTTTTGCACGCTGCAAGGTAGGATACACATTACACTCAGTGAGGTTTCGGTTTATACCCATCAACAGCAAAATTTCGTGTTGCCGCCGGCAGTGCTAAGCGCATTCCATCAAGCTCAGGCTTTGCAATCACTTGACAACCAAGGCGGGACCTGCAATAGAGGGTCCAAAATCACATAAGCATCTAAGGCAATAAATTGCTGAGGCCCAAAATAAGACAAAATTCATTTCTAACACACACTTAAAATCTGGAATAAAACCAAATAAAATTAACTATGCATCAAAACTAATTTCCTTTTCCTCTTTCTAGTTTTATTCTCCATTTCTTTCTTTCTTTTTTTAATCGGTCCACGAATAAAACACATAAGAAGCAGATTTTTTTGTCATCTATATACTTTTTTTTTTCCAATATTTGGGGAAGTTCCAAACTTGAGCTGGATAGAAATCAACTCATGTATTTCAACATATTTGCAAATAGTGCATGGCAAATATCTGATTGGAGCTGGAACATCCAAAGAATCACCCAACTGCGGTGAGGAATGATATGATGCCAAAAGCATTTTTAAAATATAATATGATCGGGGTTTGACATCTGTGATGCACAAAATGCGGAGACTGACGACCTGGAGCAGAGCCTCGACAGTTCAGGAGTTGAATTTAATTAATAAAATAGATAAGAACCAAAAGGGCATGGCAAAGGGAGATGTTTACGTTTCTGTAAGTCCAAATGCAAGATCCAACATGTCATTTTCTTCATCGATTGGCTCTTCTAACTTCTTGTAATAATCCACATCCTATAAACAACTTGCTGGTCAGACACCATATCAAGTTTATAAGCTATCTGAAAGATAAAAATATCTGATGAATAATATGCCTGTCATACCATAACAATCACATGACAGGTTGAACATGCAAGTGAGCCCTCGCAAGCCCCTGACAGCACATTAGCAGGAAATGTTACTGAAACAGTCAAGTATACAAACTAAACAGCACACTTCATGGTCATTCTTCTAATTTCATGATCCAATTATCTAAGCGGCCCTTAAAGGTACAAGAAAATTGAAATAATCATCAGTACATGACTGTTCGCAATCCTCAAAGAAATTTAGAATATCGGTTGTCACTCAAAAATATTGATTAAAGAAACTACTCAGTAATGTTCTCACAAAAATGACATGTTGCAAAATAGCAATTGATCATCCAACCGCAACAAGATATTCACCTTCTAAATCTATGTCATTTTGGTGAGCGGCTTCCAGCATTGACATTCCAATAGGAACCTTGATAAGCTTCTCCTCTCCATCTTTGTTGACAAATGTCACAGATATTCTGCATAATTAACTAAAGATAATAAAGAAAGTCCTTCTAAATGATACACCAGAAGTGTCTGAATAATGAAAGAAGTTATATCAGTCATTACTTCACAAACTATAAAAAAGGCATAAGTCTCAATTGTTTTAAAGATCTGTAAATAAACAGACACTTCTCTGAGAGGGATCAAATGAAAATCGACAATAATAAAATGCTGAGGACAACCAAAATTATGCCTGAAGTTTTTAAAAATGATGACCTCTTTGCTATATAGAGAGGTAGGCCAAATGCTAAACATGCAGGAAGTTGCATTTAGCAATAATGTCAACAGTACCAAAAGAATGCACGTATTCAGGTTTTAAGGTCTTCATCAATAAAGACAAATACAAATTAAAAGTTTTGGAATAATGCTTCCTATAAGAGGTGACAATCAAACATAAACATTCTGAGGTTTTGAACTACTTGACAGCAGAGATATGCCAAAAAGAGTAACTAATACATCAGAAGGATGGCAGAAGTCAGACTTACAAAGGGACAATACTATTTTTAGGGCATGAGCATGGAAATTGTCGGATGGTCCTGGATCTACTACTGATGTTCTCTCTAGAATGTCATACTTTGTGAAGTATGGTGTAACTCCTGGTGCTTGCTTTTCATTGGACTAGACCATGTACAAGTGGATAGAATGGTTTTACAAGGATGCAAAAAACAAATCCAACAGCAGCACAGGAATTTCTACGTATATCAGACAATAGCATTGCATGCTTATGAAGACAACTACAACATTTATTCTGAAACTAAAATGCATGTGAACATCATCAAGCCTTTACATCCACAATACGGAAGATACATTTTTTTATATCAGTCAGTTATAGACTGGATTAAGAACTTACGTTTCTTTCTGTTCACTCCCTTCCTCATGATCGTTATCAATGGTTGTAGTAGAAAAGGAACAGTTATTCTGGAAAATGGAAAATAAATAGTCTTAGCTATTAAAACCTAGAGCACTATCCAACTATTTTTTAAACAAGGAGCTTGAGAGAAGTGCATACAAGATCTCAAGTTCTCAACAGAGAGCTTTTCTTATACATCTATTGCATATAAATGAAAGAACAATCAGCTGCATAATGATAACAATTATGTCATGGAAAATCTAGCATATATTATGACTTAAAAGGGGCACGATAGTTACAAATTGAAGCAAGGAAATGATGAAAGTTGCTTAATGTGATAAAAAAAAGGTAACTGGAGTTTGACCTTTAACATGTCATTTATAAAAAGTATAAGGCAAATTGTACAAACGAAATAGCAATCAATAACAAGAACATGGAAAGGTGTACCCCATATGTCTATTTACACAACCAAGAACATCACCATCTGGAAAACATCACACAATTTGCAAGATTTTTAATCAAATTGACACATGCCTTTCTGGTTTGACCAATATGAAAAAGCATTCCCAAGCAAAAAGAAGATTACCATGTAAATTCCACCAGCAAAAAATATAATTGCAAATTCTCGAGCTGCCAGCTGTAAGCGCATTAAGAATGCTAGTGGATTACACAGCAAGAGTTGGGAACTACTACATCTATCTCTGTACTACAAGAAAACATGTCCTGGAATGGAGAAGAGCAGCACAATTTTTTTATTATTAGATTGTCATTTCAAGAGCACAAAGGAAATGTTCAAACAAAAGCATCCTCCTTATTTGAAATAAGTTGAACTGAGTTTTTTACCTTACTTAGCAACCATCAAATAGTTACTCCATTCAACCAATTTCATGATACCTCAATCCAAATATTTGGGCATTTCTTAGAAATTCATCATTCTCTCTTCGTTGCAAGAACAGAGCCTAATACAAATGAAGCATCATATTAGTGACTTATCAAATAACAATGCTGTTGGGATCACCACTTGGGAAATTAGGGAAAATGGCAGGCCACCACTGATTTGATTAAGCACAAGGGTTGGCTGGAAAGGAGGTCCTGACAAAATGCCATTTGGGAAATTATTGTATTTCCTTAATTGTTTCTTTACACCTCCTCATATCAATTCTCCTTTCTCTTTTTTCTTTTAATTTTTCTCTTATCTTTTCTCATTGTCTTCTTCCATCTGTTTCTTGCCTGACCTACTTCTTTCTCCTTTTTGCTGAATCAACAACAGTAATAAATGTCATGGCCTTTTCATCACTGCTAATAGTTGGCAGCAAGATACCTTTCTCCTGGAGCAATAGGGCCTATTCTTATCATTAAAACCCAATAAACTACCAGACTCGCATCTATTTTAGTTTCTTCAAAAATCGAAAAATGGATATATAAAACTCTTTTTTCAAAGACTAAACTCCATCCAGAAATCTCACCACACCACAAAGAGAAACCATTTTAACCACTTCTTGAAAGAACTTCTAAACTGTATCAAGCAAACTATCATCCCTGACAAATACAAGTGGAGACAAACATATCAGCACATAAATTATGTTAAAATTTGGTCAAGCCTTAGCTGTACATGACATGGTGGATTCAACGATCTTTTTGCATACTGTTACTAAACTTCCCACTTTTAGTTTTCAAAAAAAGGCTGGCACTTAAAATACTATAGCTACTCGATGAAAGTTTGCATTCACAGTGATTACTCCAAGTTGCTTTGCTTCATAATAAGTGCATGTTACATAATTTTTTTGCACAAATAGCATGAGATATTACATATAGCCTTGACAGAGGGGGAAAAACTCAATATATTCTCAAGAAATGTAGCTAAAAAAATCAGAGAAGCAGAAGAAGGCCAATTAGTTGCAAAATATATTTAATAATTCAAAATGGTAGTGAAAAAGATGAAAAGAAAACAATATGAAGTTGTCATATGCAACATTTTTTACTTCAGAATATGATCTGCATTTTAGATGGGAAAAGTTATGTGACCAGAAGAAAAGAAACTAACCACAGGGTGTAAATTATGACTGAAATACCTACTAGAGTAGCCTCTTTTAATTGGAGAAATTTGACCTGCAAAAAGAAGGCATATTTGAAACAAAATCTTAAAGAGAACTGATAACATATGGTGAGAAGTCAAGGGCATAAAGCAGCGAATAATGCATAAAGCCAACTCTAAAGAAATGGGAGATTCATGGAAGCCTTTTTTATGCTAAAGGGTCTGTACATCTTAAATAACACAATAAAATATGTACAAAGCACTTTGTAATTTCAACATGTCCCGGTTCAATGTAAGGGAGACATAAAAATGAAGGGAAATTTCAGATACAAGATGGAAGTTCTATGGTATTATCATTAAATTGAAAGAAATAATCAGTGAACAAGTAGGAAATAATTTCCCTTAGGCTTGGAGTAGAAAATTAAGGTCCAAAGGTTGAGACAGACTGCAAACCTGATAGACTTATTTTGTGACAAGGGACCCAAAGATTGATTATGAGTGAACCTATGTTAAAATCATGGTCAGCATCCATAGCTCATCCAACGATAGACATTAAGTATATGAGATTCATGGAAAACTTCGACCCTAAAGGGTTTGTACATCTTAAATATCACAATGAAGTGACCATAAAACACATTGTTCTTCATATGGATTCTTCATTGATTTATTGGCAACCTAAGTGAAACAAGAAGATTCAATATATAGGATCAGAGTTCTTTGGCATTACCATTAATCTCAAAGCAATCAATTTATCCAAAAATTAAGAAATGATTGTCCTTGCACTTAAAGCAGAAAACTAAGGTTCGAAGTTTTAGATAGACCCGAGGCCTCATCAACTTGTTTCACTGCTAGGACCCATAAAGTACTGTGAGTCAAAGAGAGTGATAATTTTATATTAAGGTTTTGTCAGCATCCAAAAAAAAAATTGGTATAAACAGCATTGGCAATTCATTGATAAAGACATAACTGTAGCACCACCTACACCCACAACCCGACATCAATTATGCACAATTTTAGGGCCTTTGTTTTCTGTTTTTGTTTCCAAAAATTCAAGAAGAAAAATGAAGTAAAGCGAGCAACATATATGATGAAACCCTTCTGTTTTCTGAAATGAAATTGTTTGTAGAATATTAGAGATTTTGGTATCAAAGACATGTTGCCTTCAAGAGAAAGTGAAAAGAAAAGCAAGGAATAGCAGTTATAGCCTTTGGGCAAATGCTATCTTCAACACCAATTTCCATCTGGTATTTCACTAACTCATCAATTTCCATTTGGTATTTCTCTCGTTTGTAGAGAAACAAAAACATAGGATTCCAAGCAGGCTCTTAAAAATTATTTATTACCCTAATTTTTAAGATATTCATAAACCAACTACGATTCTAAGAAGTTCTAATAAAAAATGAAACCTGAGTCTTTTGCAATCCGGAGACCGAGCCGGGAGAATCTTGACAGAAGCATCGGATTGGACCTGCCAGCTTGTGGACTTTAGCTTCTTTCTTTTATTGTAGCAGGGTAATCTTGAATAATTACTAGCGGGAGTAATCGAACCCTAAGATGAGCGAAGGACGAGAAGTTACCCGCTCTTCTCCCCTTCCAGAAAGACCACTCTTGCGGGAAGGAGGAGAGGACGTAATTTTTTTGATGACCGCGAGGGATGCCGTCGTGATGTATTCAATGTTTTTGTGTCGGTCGAAATTTCGGTTTGCAAGATTCTGGACGATGCTAAATATCGGTTCTTGTAATTTCTACCTATAACGGCTGATGTAGGATGCGGAGCGATTAGGGGTAGCGCGGATCTTAGATTACCCAATAAAAATTTAATATACTATATAATATATATATTATTATTATTATTATCTAAGTTTGATTGAAATTTTTTAATTTTTTTATTAATTATAATTTGATAACTAACAAGTTTTGTTGTTAAATAAATAAAATATTTAGATGATTTCTGTTGCTGCAGCTCGAGCTGATCAAGCGAGTGAATTTGGACTTTTAAAAATCTCTTGGTTAGTCAGTTTTTCATTGATGGCTTGAAAAGTCCATCTAATCTTTTCAATCGATAAAGAGATCCATAATATTATAAAAACTTAGTAAAATTTTTAACAGGAGATATTTCGATACTTAAGTTAACTCAAAAACTAATAATAGTAAGAAAAAAATAGAGAGGGAATGAATACTTATAAAAATTATCTTGAAAAATTTTCTCAACACTCTATTTATAATAGTGAGAGATCAAGTTTGTTAGGTGATTATAACTTGTAAGGTGATTAGATCAGTTAGGTTATTAAGAGCTTCGTTAAGTGATCGATTATATTTATTGATAATCATTTTATCAATTTTGTTATAATAATTTTAATTATCTTGGACACGTGCTTTGTACTATTTGAATTTAAAAGATAATATATTTAGTTTAGATAGGTGATTAATATTCTATCAGGTATATTTGTATCTCAAGCAACAAATCCTATATCTTGAGCAAGAGATCTTTATTTTGGTCAATAAATTATCCATACGATCACGATTTCTAATTGGATAGTCCAATATATATATATATATATATATGATAAAATCACTGAATTTGGAAAAACAATATTATTCGAGAAAGCAATGTAAATGACAAATAACAACCAAATTTCTTTGTATCATAAAACGAACAAAACGACAATAGTTAATAACGGCCGTTATTTATGTATTGCTTGTTCATGTGTACAGTATAACGGAACGTAGAAGCATTAAGACGGTTGATTTAATGTTATAACAGCCGTTATTTTAGTATAAAACGCAGGGGACAAAATATTGTCTCCGTTAAGCTACCAGTATCTGTCACTGCTCCTGGACTTTGCCGTTAGCCGGCGATTTACTTCCATTTCTTTCTGCTCCACTGCCCTCCCTTCTCTTCTTTTTCTTCTTCGTCGGTTCTCCCCGTCCTTCCCGGCGGAGGCGATGAGCGGCGGCGGCGAAGGCCAGGAAAGCCCGGCGATCGCGAGAGCGGCGGACGCGGCCGACGAGCTCTACCGCGTCCGCGACACCTACTTCTCGAAGGACCCGGCGGAGAAGCTGTCGAGGCTCCAAGCCCTAGCTGACACTGCTCTCAGTATCCTCGACTCCCTCCCAGCCGGTAGGCCTCAAATCTCTTTTCTCTCCCTCTCCCTCTGTCTCTCAGATCTTTACATGTTCCATTGTCATGCGCCGTAATCGAAATCGAGCGTTTGACGTGTTTAGATAATTAGATTAGCAAATAGGATTCGTTTTTTTTTTTTGGTGACTAATGTGCATAAGGTTGTGTTGGTAACCCCAAATCTTAAACATCGAATGAAATCTTGATTCTTGAATGATAAATCAGGTGAAGATTCCGTTTGCATTGTCGTTATTAGGTTGGCTAAGAATAATGATTCTGATCTTCACGAAATATGCGAGCATTACGATTTGCAGCTCAAATAGCCTCTATTGATCTTATTCTTATTCCTCACATTGTGAAGATGTTTGGATCCGCGAAAGCAATCGCTCGGATGTTTCGCTAACCCAACCCGGGAACGGACGGAGGGAACCGCAGTATGAGGAATGTCCGCGTCTCGTCGCAAGGCTCATTCATTTTAAGTTTTGGGTGACAAAAATTTTGTGATCTGGCAGAATCTTGGAGAAATTTAGGAGAATGCCAGTGTTGCCATCAGGTTGCTCTCAGGCAATCTGGAGAAGTCAGGGCTGATTTTCCCAACTTGGGGAAAGCCGGGACTTTTTCTTGGAGGCTATATCCTGAGGATCGGGTGACATCAGAGCTTCTCAGTTGTGTCGCTCTGTACAAAAAAAATTTTCGTGCAGGTCTCCAATTTTCTATGACTGATACTCAGCTTTTACTAGCCTGTACCAACTCATCTTGTTACAAACTCGGTTAGAATCATAGTTTCTTTTATCATTCTCTGTCATATAATTGGAACTCACCAAGAACCTCTTTGTTCTGAGTACTTTTTGTTTTGAAAAGACACCCATTTGAAAAGACACCCAAAAGTAAGGATTAGTTGGGCTTCATCTCTTGTTCTTGCTGAATTGTCGATCTTCCTTCTGTTATCCATCAGTGGAAGAAATAGGTTTTTCTTTGTTCATTCTGATCCTCCTTTTAGAATCAATTCGATCTGGGTGATCCTTATAAAAATCTGAATAAAAATGATGAAGTCCCTGCTGTTGATAAGGAGGACTTCATTATGGTTCCTCGGTAGAAGGAATTGTTGGCCAAGCAAAGCCTGTTTGATGTAGAGCTCATCTCTGTTACTTTCTTGAGTAAATCTTTAAAATTGACTTTTTTGTTTCCTGTTGTTTTTTTGTTAAGTCTTATACTTGACATTTTGTAAATATGAAGGTTTTCGTGGCCGATAGAAAGAAGGTCAAGGCAAAAAGTAAGGGCTGCTGCAGAAGGAGCCCTATAGCTGAAAAGGGCAATCTCGAAAAAACCCCGAGTAGCCCTCGGGGGTCCTTCGGTTGCGCCTAGAGCTCCGGCAGTGCATCAACCTAGAAGTCCCACCATTGAAGAGGGATGACGATGAGGTAGAAGTCATCCCTGCTCCAATACCTACTATACCGGTTCCCTTCTTAGTGCGAACACCAGCAGTTGCAATTCCAAGGCAACCGAGTATTTTGGTCTGAGTAGGGACCGAGAGAAAGGGCAAGGCTCCTATGCCTTTTGCAGAGCTAGAGGAGACTTCTCAAGATGAGGAGTATCTTTATATCATGGCGAGGGTCCTGAAGAATGCCTCGGCTATAAAAAGCAAGAGCCTAGCCAAAAGGATGGTGAAGATGATCCTTCTACCATAGGACTGGGAGGATAGGAAAAATCGCCCGTTGGAGGAGCATATTAGGTCTTTCTACCCGGGCTTGATCAAGGTAAGTGTTCTTTCTAGAATAGCTTTTCTGAATTCCAAATTCAGAGTAGGTTACTTAGAAGGTTTGCTGAGTTCAATTGGAAACTCCAAGACCTTGTTGAAGTTCCAGAGGCCAAACTAAAGGAAGATTTATAGGCTTCCCGAGAACTTAATCGTAAGCTGGAGGCTTGGGTGAAGGGTATGGAGGAGTTGGCCGCGGAGAAGGCCTCTGAACTGAAAGCGAAATTAGCCGACGCTGACTCGAGAAGACATGTTGCAGAAAGCCAAGTTGGGGAGCTTAAGGCTGAAGTAAAGGCCGCCCATGTTGCTGCTGATAGGATAGTTGAGGAGTATAAGAAATCCGAAGACTTCAAGGGAGAGGTCACTAAAGGCTACATCGAATTCTCTACCTCGGATTTCTAGAGTGCAAAAAGAAAGTGACGCAACTTCCGCACTTGGACTTGATAGATGTCGTTGAGTCTAATGACAAGGATGAAGAAGGAGAAGAAGAAGCTGAGGGGGTTGGTGAAATTGGGGCCGAAGCCAAGGTTGTTGCCAAAGTCAGGGTTGAACAAGTCGGTCCCGAAGAGATAGGCTTGGAGCCAACTACCGAAGAGGCGATTTCTATGGAGGAGGTCCTTACTAAAGCGATAGCTAGTACCGAAGCCATGGTCGCTGAAGCAACTGAAGACTTCCGTCTAGTTCAGATCAGTGCTCCTAAAGAGTAGCCTTGTATTTCCTTCTCTTTCTTTTTGTAATTGGGCTTAGACCCAAACTTTGTAATGACTTTTGGATATGAATGAAGATGTTTGTTTTTCCTCTTGGATCCAAATTTTGTAATGACTTTTGGATATCAATGAAGATGTTTGTTTTTCCTTTACACCATTGCATTGAATGACTTGGCAGTGATAGCTGATTTGGCAACTAACAAGTGTCGAAATATTCCAAGTAATGTAGTCAGAACATAAAGTATATTGAATACTTAACTCATAATGGATGATCTATTAGCCGAGTAGACTATTTGAGAATAGAACTCTTAACTATGGGTGCTTGAGATATCCGAATACAATCTTTTAGTAAAATTTTCCAAGTTTTATAGACTGTAAAGGATATTGGCAAAGTACCCACGAAGTATTCGGTAAAGCCAGTTTCGGTAGTTGGGGGCTAGCTGCCATCAATGACCCGAGTAGATGTAATCAGTTACATAGAATAGAAGAGGCCATCGTTCTCGCTTGACAAAGTTGGTCTTGATTGGAAGAAGCCGGTTATCTTCTACGATGATCATGCAATTTTGACCATCCTCACAACATTCGATGTCACATTGGAAAGTGGATAATCTTTTCAAAACCCGTGCTTTACTATTTTGATGGTTGCCATTTTTGACTAGTCAAGGAATGTTGTGTGGCAGATAAGGCTTGACATGCAACTGCTGGCATGGACTTTGGAGGCAAAAGTAAATGGAGTAGGATCCCAAGCAATGGCCTTATTCAACCATTATGATGATGCCACATGCCATCATATGACAGGCCAAGCTAGGTATAAATAGGAGCTTCCCCTTCATATTTCCTTTGCCATTTCATTTTGAGAGAGGTATTCCTAGGCAAAGTAGCAAGCTAGCAGGTTTTTGCCGAAAATGGGGATTTACTTTGGGCTGCCCTTTAGCCTGGCCTGACCAGGTCCCCAAAATTGGGTTGGGCTTCGGGTCAGGCCCGAAGTAAATTAGACCAGGTTTGGCTTCAAAATATAGTCCATTTAATTTGTGGGCCAAGCTTGGGCTGCCCTTTAGCCTGGCCCGGCCAGGCCCGAACCAAGCCCAGTCCCTGGCCCGAACCAAGCCCGATCCCCTTGGCCCAGAATGAAGCTTCTGGATGAGACTGGATCTGGTTCTCTCTCTCTCCCGCCTCTTTTACATCAAAACCAGCCCACCGCCTCTCAACCGGCTTCGATCTCCCTTCGTGTGACCCCTCCATCCCCCTGGTTATCGACTTCAATCTCCCTCCGTGCAACCCCCTGCCCCTCTGGCCAATGGCTTTGATCTCCCTCCGCACAACCCCCTAGCCACCCCAGTCAACGACTCCGATCTCCCACCATGCGACCCCCCACCCTCTCGGTCGATGGCTCCGATCTCCCTCAGTGCGACCCCCCGCCCCTCGGTTGATGGCTCCGATCTCCCTCCGCAGCATCAGATTGGACCGGCAACTAAGAAAATCGATCGTGATGATCCACACCTTCATGAATCAGATCATCCGGTTGAGGAAAAAGGAGAACCGGACATCCTCATCCTCTCTTAGGACCGATGATCTGCTATTCTAGTTCGTCGCGAACGAGGACTACTCCGAGGAGTTCCTGTAAGATATCATCGACATCCGTATGGTTCGTGCACGAAATCGAAGCTTCGGCAATGACGAGACCATGTTTGATTTCGGTTGCGAACCCCCCGACGGCCCCATCTTCAAATTTTTTTCTTATTTTTTTGGTCATTCGAGCCAGCCCAATCGAGCTATGATTTGGGCCGGTCTAATCAGGCTCGGGCCAGGTTTGGGCTTGTGCTCGAGCTAGGCTCGGGCCTAATTGTTTCAAAATTATTCGAGCCTAAGCCAGCTCGGGCCTAATTGTTTCAAAATTATTCAAGCCTAAGCCCAGCCCGAAGTCCGAATTTTTTTCGGGCCAGGCTCGGGTAGAGGTGTGGCTCGGTCCGGTCCGGCCCAGTTCTAGCTCTAAGTGGTGGGAAGCTCTAGGATATTATTTCTTCGGACTTGATCCGACTTTATAATAAGCCCTAAGGAGCAAGTCTTGGAGTTGGAAAGTTGTCAGTGATGAAGAAGACATTTATAATTTTATTTTTATTTCTTCGGACTTGATCCGACTTTGTAATAAGCTCTTCAAATTAATGAAAAGTTAACTCTGTTTTAGAAACTATGTTAAGTGAATGCCTTCAATTTTGAATCAAAATTTTGCTAAGTGCTGTAGTCAGCAGAATGACTTCAGTTGAATAAATAACTTATCTTCTGTTAGGAGTAGAATAATAAGAGTCCAAATTAGGTGACAATTTGCCGAATAGCCAATTATGGGACGGCTAGATTGTTCAGAAATCCGAATAGGGCGATGGATTGTCGGACTGCCGGAACCGAGTTGGATGATGGATTGCCAAGTGGCCAAAGCCGATGGGTTTGGAAACTTGATCAAGGCGATGGATCGTCGTGGCCGGAGCCAGTGGGTTTGGAAATCCAAGTTGGGCGACAGATTGCCATGGTCAGAGTTGTGGATTCGAAAACCCGAGTAGGGCAATGGATCACCATGGCTGGAGCCGTGGGTTCAAAAATCAAAGTAGGGCGACGGATCACCATGGCTAGAACCGTGGGTTCGGAAATCCGAGTAGGGTAATGGATCGCCATGGCCGGAGTCGTGGGTTCGGAAACTCGAGTAGTGTAACAGATCATCGAGCAACGGACTCTGTTGGACATTATGCTGAATAGTCAACTTGGACAATAAGATAGAACCTTCGGGAATGTCGGAGAATGTCTTCAATTATATTATTAAGTAGGTACAGTTACATTATTGGTAGTACAATCAGAGGTTCCTTGCATTCCAGGTCCTAGAAATTGGTTTTCCATCCAAGTTTTCAAGTTTGTAGGCTCCTCGATGAAGGGTTTCAGTTACTTGATAGGGTCCTTCTCAGTTTGGTGAAATGTTCAATCCTCATAGTCGGGAGTCCAATTTCGACTGGGATCATAGTCTCAGTACCGAATACAAGGTTGAAGAGAGTCTCATTGGTCGATGTACGGGGAGTCATATGGTATGCCCACAGTATCTCGGATAGCTCGTAGGCCCATCTACCCTTGAATTCATCCAACTTGGTCCTAAGACCTTGTAAGATTATCCGATTCGTGACCTCTGCCTTCCCATTCGACTGAGGATGTCTGATAAATATAAACTGATGCTGAATATGGAGATCGGCGCCGAATTGCCAAAAAGCTTGATTGTCAAATTATCGGTGATGAGGGTATGAGGAAGTTCAAATCGGTAAATGATAGACTTCCAGAAGAACTCCTTAACCTTGACTTGTGTGATATGTGCCAAGGCTTCAGCCTTTACCCACTTGGTGAAATAGTCGATGGTGACTGGAAGGAACTTTCGCTAACATGATGCCGGGAAAATGGATTGAGTATATCCGTTCCCTACTGAGCAAAAGGCTAAAAAGCAAAGTGTTGGGCTAGCTGACTAGTAGATTGCCGTTGGATGGTAAGCCAATAATATCCCTACCTTAAAGCTTTATAGGCAAGGGATCTGCCCTCTAGATAATTTTATAAATTGCTTTATAGATTTTCTGAAGCACGTAGTTGGCATCAATTGGGCATAGGCATTTGAGTAATGGGAAGGAGAAAGATTTTTTATAGAGTTGTCCATTTAGCAGCATGAATTGCAAAGCTTTCTTCTTGAATCTCCCAATTTTAGCTAGAGATTTGTCAGAAGAACATCCTCAATCAGATATTTGATAAAAGAGTCCATCCAACTCGGTTCGTGACTGACTTGCTGGACCTCCTTGGCTTTATTGATATTAGGGTTTTCTAGGTACTCGACATAAGTCTGTCCGAAAAAGTTGTCGGCCGAAGTGGCTAGTTGAGAGAGCATATTTGCTTGAGTGTTTTCAAATTGCGAGATGTGGGAGATATTGAAATGTTGGAGTGCTGACATGAGGATCCATACTCGATCAAGGTATTTTGCCATTGTTAGGTCTCGAGCCTTATACTTACCAGTGACTTAGCCAGCTACAGGTTGGGAGTGAGTAAAGACTCTTAATTGCTTTACTTTGAGTTTTGCTAGCTTTAATCCTGCCAGCAAGGCTTCATACTCGAACTGATTGTTGGTTGCCTTGAATAGAAAGCGCTGAACATACTTTGCGACCACTCTTTCCGAGTTTGTGAGGATGATTCCGGCTCCACTCCCTTGAGTTTGAGGCGCCATCTACATGGAGAATCTGAGTTGCCTATGGGTCATGTTGCTCAGTAGGTAGCTCAGCAGGCGCTTCCTATTGCTTGTCATTTGATCATATATATTTAACTAGGAAGTCGGCTAAGACTTGCACCTTTATGGACGACCTTGGACGGTAGGAGATGTCGAATTCGTTGAGTTTGACTATCTATTTAGCCATTCTCCCGGAGGTGTCGGGCTGATGTAGGATAGCTTTAAGTGGCTGGTCGGTGATAATGACTATAGAGTGGGCCTGAAAGTATGGCCTGAGACGTTGCGCTGAATTGATTAAAGCAAAAATGATTTTCTCAAGTTTGGAATACTTGGTTTTCGTGTTATGGAGCATTCTGCTGGTATAGTAAATTGGCTTCTGGCTTTCCTTGCATCTACCAAAATGAGTACAGAGCTGGCTGCCTCCGAAGATGCAGCAAGGTACAGGTAGAGTTCTTTTCCAACTTTGGGTTTGACTAGTAACGGTGGAGATGCGAGAAACTTCTTCAGTTCCTCGAAGACTTGTTGGCATTTCTCTAACCAGGTGAAGTCGTATGTTTGGTGCAGGACTTTGAAAAAAGGTAGGCAACGCTCAGTCGACCGTGAGATGAACCAACTAAGCGTTTAACCCGTTTGGTCAGTTGCTATACATCCTTCTTTGAAGTCGGATGCTGCATATTGAGAATTGCTTAGATCTTCTTTAGATTCTTCCACGCCTCATTGGGAACCATGAATTAAAGAAACTTGCCAGCTGTGATGCTAAAGGTATATTTAATCGAATTTAGCGTGATTCGGTGACGGCGGTGTTTGTTGAAAACTTCTTCCAGATCTTTGAAGTGGTCAGCCTTCTTAGAGCTCTTGATGAGCATGCCATCAACATTGACCTCCATGTTCTAATCGATTTGGTCCTTGAAGACCTTATTAACCAATCGTTGGTGTGTGGCCACTGTATTCTTCAAACCAAAATGCATCACTTTATAGCAATAAATACGTTTATTGGTTACGAATATGGTATTTTCTTCATCCTTAGGAGCCATTCTAATCTGGTTGTAACATGAGAAAATGTCCATAAAGCTAAGTAGCCTGTGTTGGAACGTTGCGTCGACTAGCTGATCAATCTTTGATAATGGAAAGTTATCTTTTGGACAAGTTTTGTTGAGGTCAATATAGTTGATATAGAATTTTTACTTTTTGTTGACTTCCTTAACCATGATAGCGTTGGCTAGTCAGTCAGGATAATGGGCTTCTCAGATAAATTTTACTGCGAGGAGCTTGTCGACTTCCTCGTCGATGGCTTTTTATCTTTCAGGGGCAAAACTCTTCTTCTACCGAATGGGTTGACACTTAGGATAGATGTTTAATTTATGAGTAATCACTTTTGGTGGTATTTCCGGCATGTCTGATGCCGACCAAGCAAAAATATTTAAGTTGGTTTGCAAGAAGTCTAGTAGTCGACTCCTTTCCTTCTCGGATAGGAGAGCTCCGATTTGGACAGACTTTGCTGGATCATCTTTCAGTAGCAAGGAGAGTAGCTGCTCAGCTGGTTCACCTCTCTTTTCTGGTTCTTTTTGGTCCAACTGTTTAGTAGTTGGCACTTCGATAGCTTTCTGTACCTCGGGAGCCATAAGGAAGCATTATCGAGCTACTTGCTAGTCTTTGTGCATTTCGTCAGCTCCGTTCTTTGTCGGGAAGCGGACGAGTAGGCGTTTAGTTGAAAGTTGAAATTATGGCATTTAGCAGATTTAGCCCTTGTCATCCAACTCAAGTACAATGTTATATGCCAAAGGTAGGAGGACTGCTATGAAGGTCATGAGGACGGTGCTTTATCGATGTGGGGTTCTTGCTACAAATGGAAGGATTATTTTCCCTTCAACTCCGACCGAGTCCCTCGTGAAACTGACTAAAGGTATAGAAACATGCTTGAGGTAGCTCAAAGGCAAGTTCTATCCGAACAAAAGCATCATAAAAGAGAACATTGGCAGAACTTCTACTATCAACTAGAATCCTTCTTACATCATGCCTAGCTATCATCATAAATACGACGATAGCATCATTATTTGGGTTATGTACACCAAGTAGGTCCTTGTCAGAAAAGGGTTTCTCATTTTCTTCTTGGTCTTCCTCTCTCAGCCTCTTTGGAGTGCGCTTTGCCCCCCAGGAAATCATGCTGAATTGTCCTTCAGTCGGCCTGTTATCGATCTCGACCTGAGTTGGTTGTTGACGAGGAATTTATTCACCAGGCTGAGTTCCTTCTGAATGTACTTTCCGAGGTAGCTGTGCCAAATAAGATCCTCAATTTCATTCTTTAGGATGAAGCAGTTTTCGGTATTATGGCTGTGATCTCGATGGAAGCGGCAGTATTTGTTTTTGTCTTGAGAGGCTAGAGGTCTTTGAAGGTACCTTTCTCCATTGATCTCCATTAGGATATTGGTCCGAGAAGCGAGGAAAGGAGTGTAGTTAGCATACTTGTTGACCAGCCTTTTTGGCTTTGGGCTTTGTCGGTGTGACAAGTTGATCTTCTTAGCTTGGTCACCATTGGGCTCTCAAGATTTCTTCTTTCTTGGCTTTCCATCAGTCTCTCATCGAGTAGCAACAACTTTTTCCGCGTGGATGTATTTCTGGGCATGGATCAGTAGCTTCGAATAAGACTTGGAATATGTCTTATCCAAAGAGTAGGTGAACCTAGAGGAATGGAGTCCTCTCTTCATGGCCAGCATGGCTATAGACTTGTCTAGGTTGTAAATCTCCAGCATGGCCGACTTGAATCGGGTCACGTAGTCTTTCAATAACTCTCTATCTTGTTGTCAGACAGAGAAGAGGATGTTAGGTTCCTTAGACATCCTCCGACTGGCATTAGAATATGCAACAAATAGCCTTACTAGTTTTTTGAAAGAGTAGATGCTTCTCGGCTCTAGTCGGAGTATCAGATCCAGGCTACCTTACGAAGGATAGCCAGAAGGGCGATGCAGAGTAAGGCATCGAAGGTGTCTTGAATCATCAAGAGAGACTTATAGCTCTCAAGATGGTCGAGTGGATCTGTCTTGCCATCATACGAATCAATCTGTGGTATTTTGAACCAACTCGGAATCAATTCCTCCATGATTTTTCAAGAAAGAGGTGGACAACTGTTGAAGTCAATCAGATCTCGAATTTTGCCTTGCAAGTTGGTAGCTGACTTCGCCTAACTTGCACTCATACTCGTCGAGGCGCTGTTCAACTCGGTACCGAATTGCTTCTTCAAAAGATCCCTCCTAGAAGGACTCAGATGAGGAGAGAGGGTACTTGTCTTGTCTCTGCTCTCTCTCCCATTGTTGTTCTCCACATTGGGGATTGTTTCATCGCAGAGTTGGGAACCATGATTGGTATGGGTCTGGCTAGCAAAGAGACCTCCTCTGGGGGGATTGACGGTCCACCCAGTGTAGCGATCATGATCGCAAGTGGTGAAACTGTGAAAGGACCGCCGATGGGAAGTCCTCCCCCAGAGGAATTGATGAAGGGGAAAAGTAGCAGCGATGGTGGGAATGGGATCCTTTGGCTTCGCTGCCGCTTGTTGTTGCTGTAGCCCCTGAACCGTCATTGTCAGGGCCTGGACCTACTGTGTCGGGGTGGTGGGACCTCTTGCTGGGTGGCCAACGACAGAGGTGGTGGCAGAGCAAGGAGCTCCACCATGGGATTGGATGCTTCTCCATGATGTGAAGAATGCCTGATGTAGCTTAAAGGAGCTTCCTCGGCTCGACTCTTTGTCTTTGCCATTCGGTCAGCTCCGGGATCTTGGAAATCAACAATCCCTTACCAGCGTGCCAATCTATTTCTGTCATGTTGCTTTCAGCAAACTGTAATGGTGCCGAACGATCTCACTGCCTTCTCCAGTAGATTGAAGTCTCGTTTCCGAGCACTACTCTTGAAGGAGGACCTGCAAAAAAGATCTTGGGCCGGGATTCTAACGAGGAACACTTCAACGCTCAAGTCAGCAAGAAAAACAAAGTGGGCAATAGCAACCGGAGCTGAGTGCAAGTAAGAAAGATTGAGCACTGGGGTAGAATTGATGTACCTAGCCGGAGGTCCCCTCTTACCTATTTATAGAGAATTGAATAACTATATTCCTATAAGAATAATTGAATATCATTAGGGATAACTGGATACCGTTAGGTAGTTAAGTTATTAAGACAACTGTATTCCGTTGAGTAGTTGGTTGGTAACTAAATACCGCTCTGTTATTGGCTCCAGTTATGGCAGTTGGAGGCTGTTAGTTGGCTACTCAGGTCCAAGTAGATTAGGTAGCACTCCTTTGGTCCAAGTGGGTGGACTATTTCGAGTCGTGGAACTTGATATTGTATATGAATAAGTTTGACTAGATCTATCTAAGTAGATTGTCATAGAAGTTTGATGTAAAGAGAGATGGTCAGTACTGAGTGGGCACTCAGTCTGACACCAGCCTTGCTTTGGCGTAGAGAGGTAATCGGCACCGAATAGTAATCGGCATTGAGGAATAGTTGACTTTGCCTTGTAGTCAGGATGCTCTTCCAGTTGATGGAGCAATCAACATTTAGGTGAGTAATCAGCACCCATCCGATTCTCAGGACTAATTAGGTAATGCCCATAATAGCCAGATTTTAAAGATTGAAGAATTACAATATAGTTTAATGGTACTGGAACAAGGATCGTTGAATCGGTACCGAGACCTGCACCAGTCAATGACCGGTATGGTACGGTACCATACCGTACCATACCATATTGGTACATGTACTGGTCTTGATGAATTGAGAAAAAACTATCTTCCTCCCTCTCAAGCAAGGATCGCTGAACCACACCCAAATCGGACTGAACCGGCCATAGCATTCCGAACTAACATGTACCATACCGAACCAACCCGTACCGGTCTAGTTCAGGTCATTTTTATGGTTCAGATCCCGAACCATTTTCTAGGACTGAACCGTATTAATTTTTGGCCGGTATGGTACGGTGTGCCCCGAATCGGATAGTTTGGGACAGTTCTGAAAACCCTATACTGGAATGTATTGATGACTAGAAACATTGATCCTATTGGGATTTTGAAGGTTTTGTTTGAAAAATAAAACAAAGATTAAGTAGGATTTATTTTAAAGCCTACTAACTTAAAATGGAGGCAAGACATAATCAAGGAATTTATAAATTATTGTGATTGGTTGCTTAATGTTAGACTGACCTGCCTTATGTTTCATTCATGGGGTTATCATGACAGTTTGTCTTTCAGTATCTAGTATAACACGACCAGGCATGGTGTTTGAGGAATGGCACATCTGGTTTCCATCATCCATCACCTCCTACCACAAGTCACATGAATGTTTCCTTTTATTTTGCATTGATGGGAATGGTGATCGTGGCACTATTTTCTTTGTTAGCAATGAAGTGACATGCAATGGATGTAGGCATATTAAAGTTAACCACTTTTAGGATTATGTAAATCATGGATGTATCTAAGAACATCTGCAAATTTTTCTCTTCATATGTAATTGGGCATTTTGGAGGGATAAGTTCAGTAAAGTGATAGATATGCTGTCATGGAACATCAAAGTGAGATGAATGTCTTTCTCTTGGTTGCGTTGGATGATATCATTTATACATTTTCTCCCAAACTGTTATTTACCATTCTTTATGCTATATGGGACTGCACAAGATTGATGTGACATGAATGCAGTGCGACTTCATTGCAATTAGCTCTCTTTATCATCAAGTTGACTATTTATTTGCTTATAGTGTGTTTGATGTGCTTAACTGAACTCTACATGAAATTCAATGTGCTTAGTTGCTGTGAGGGTGCTGTTGCAATTTCATAACATCTTTCAGAGGCAATGAGGTGTATTTATATTCTATTTGCTTCCAAATTATTTCACACAGAACAAAGGAAGTCACCATCGCAACGTGCAGTCTATGAATTTTTGAGGGGAAAAATTCTGGATGGGTTTCCTGATTATCACAAAGAAGCAGAAGACCATTTGTCAAAAGCTGTATGTTACAGGGAATCTTTTTTTCCAATAACATCTTTTTAAGCTTTGACTATGTTTTGAAATCAGTGGTTGATTGTTTCAGGTCAAGTTGAATCCATCTCTTGCAGATGCATGGTTATGCTTAGGTAATTGCATTTGGAAGAAGGGAGATCTGCCTTCAGCAAGGAACTGTTTTTCGTTGGCACTAAGCAAGGTAATTTAAAATCAGGATACCTTACTCTTCAGAACTTTAGTTGAATCTACTACTTATATAGTTTAGTATTCAAAAATTGTGTGCTGTGACAATTCAAAAATTTTTCAGGGTGCAAACAAGAAAATACTTTGTCAGCTGTCCATGCTTGAAAGAAAGATGGCTCAAGGTGAGGAAAATTCATTGATATTACAATTCTTTACACATTTCCAGTTCCTAACTTATTTGAGCTACATGTACTGAGAATACAGTTTGGCACTTGAAAAGCAGAAGTGAAAATTTCAGTTTTGACTGCAATCCCGTGATTCATAGCTTCAGAGAAACTCATTGTATATATGAGCTATTTATGCTAGTTTTTAACCTTTTCTTTATTTCTTTCAATCTTGGAAGCATTTTCTAGAGATCAAATTTAGATTCTTTGTATTGGGAAGATTTAGAAGCATGGCAACATGACATCTAATTTCACAGGCACATATAGAATGTCTTCCATTAGATTGACACGAAACAATAAAATGATATTTTGTACTTTGAATATTGTTTTTTAACTTTTAACATCATTTATTTAAGGATAATTCTCTGACCGTCTCTGTGCATAACCATCAGAATGATACATCCAAATGTTCAACATACTAAAATATGCTTTAAAACAATGTATAAATTATTATAAATGTTTTTAAATATGGTCATTTTATTTTTTCTTTTTTTTTCCCCTAAGTTTAGTTTTAATATTTCTATTTTTCAAAATTTTCAAGAAAGTGCTGATCTGGAGCTGAAACCAACATTTGTTTCGCTCTGATGAAGCAGAAACTGATTTTTTGAACCTTTCCTGATTCAGTTCTTTATGCAAGACTGTCGTCTTTTCTTACTATATTTACATTAAACAATCCTCATCAAGTAATTTCTGTTATAATATGTTTTGTATTTTTTGTGTAGGCATGGAGGATCAAGCACAATTAGTTGAAGAAAGCATTAAACATGCAAAAGAAGCAGTTACATTGGATATCAAGGATGGGAATTCTTGGTGTAAGATTCTAGTTCTACTTAAGCCAAAAAAATATATTACATTGGGCATGTTTTATAATTTGCAGGTGGCACTTAAGCTGTGATCGACAGTTGAACACACTTTAGCATCGAAAGAATTATGTTGTTATACTTTAAAATCATGGATTAATGTTAAACAACCTGAGGTATAAATCAGTAGTAAAATTTGCAGCCCTGTAAATGTTTATAGGCGCATATTAATCTACCACAATTATTTATTATGAAGGCATATCACAATGATAAAGTTTATGGCATAACTACCATCCTACATGTTTCTCATGCTACCACAAGTTTTGAGAAACAAGTTTAGGTAACTGCATATTTTGGGTTCCCAAGAAACTTAAGGGGCATTTAATGCATAATAACTATGTAGTGCAACACATGACGAATGATGCTGATTCTTAGCATGATTTGCTAGAAATCCTGTTTACATGGTTCTGCATGTGTTCATCTTCTGGAGATCTTGAATATTGGTTTCTTAATATATATTAGATTCAAGAAGATTAGCATGGATTAATACCAGGAATGCTTTAAAGGCATATACTGCATATATAACACTGTATTAATATCCTTATAGGGATAAAAAGTATAAGAAAAGAAAAGAATGAATGCAGAAAAACTAGAGGAGACAGATTGGGTGCGAAGGTAAAAATGGAAAGAGGCAAGAAGGGGGTCACATGGATTTGTGACCCATTGTGGTCCTGTACCTGTGTGGTCAGACTCTTTCAAGAGAAATAGAAGGGATGCAGCAACATAATAACCGAATATTTGTCTAGCAGGGCTCTAGACAATCATTAATAAGTGGGCTCTAGACAAGGATATGAGGGCCGTACCATACTTACCATACAATATGTATTATGTTGTGGGGTTATTCAAATGGCACCAATATAACATTAACTGCTTTATATATTTCCAATTAAATACTTTACATATTTTTTTCTATGGGGGTGGGTGGGAGAGTTGCTTTTTTCCAAAAACTCTTACAATCTTTTCTTCTGCACTAAAATTAAGTCATGTTAACTTGATTTTTTAGCTGAGTGAGTTGGGTCAAAAATATTCATATATACCAGGAAATTACTTAATTGGTAATTTGATCATATGTTAAGCATTATTACTAGTAAAAATCATGACTAAAATTCAATTCATCTGATTAATTGTTCAATTGAGATAGTCCAACTGAAGACTCGGTGGTGAATTCTAGTATGGTGGAATGCATGCCTATAGATCATGGAAATAGATGCATTGTAGGGATCTTTGCATGACATGAATATGCAGTTTAACAGACTTGAGAAAAAGAAGAAGATATGATAAGGCTAGGATATAGTAATAGATCTACCGTCTATGAATTTTTTACATATAAAAGAATCCACTAAATTAATGGTTATGACAATATCAAAGTCCATACTCCATTCAAATTTTAAATCAACACTCACAAACTCCATTGCATGAAACAAGGGTTGTCCAATTGTCCAATTGGAAGAATATGCGACCCCTCTTTTCCTCATCGTTATGTTGATTCTATCTTTGAGGCAATGGTATAGTTGTCAGATTGTACTTCAAAGCAAGGTTCATTATATCAGTGCATACTATCTTGTACCGGGCATACCGACATAGTAGGAAAGGAGTAATGGGTGATTTGATAGATGAGGTTGCACTTCAAAAATTAACACGCAAAAAGAAGTAAACTGGATTGAAGAACCCTTTGCTTGGTGAAGGAAATTCTTTTGAAAAATTTTATTAATATGTCAAAAGGCTACCTCCAATGAGTTAGATGTATATTTATAGAATATGATCACCTAACCTTAATTCAGGCATTAAACTCGATACAAAAGTATACTTGAGGGCTCAATAATAAGAAAACATGCTCAGATTAATCTACTACAAATATGGAAATATCCCTAATAGAAGTCTTTGCCCGCAAATTTGCATGCTCCTGTGATGCTTGGTATGGTCTAGCTAGTTGTGGTACTTGTTGGCTACACCCCATGCTGCATCATGTACCATTCTGGTATTGAACCAAGACTTGATACAGAGATCGTAATGAGTTTTGGTACACCGACTGACCCCCATGCCAGGCATATGGACACTGTACCAAGATGATACTAGCACAGTGTCTAGCACGGAGACAGTAAACCTTCAAACATTGTCTTCTTCCATCTCCAATTTCCCTCTCAACTTTCTCATTTTCTTCCCTCTTTTACTTCCTAGCTTCTCTTATATCTCCACCTGATTCTTAACTCTTTGCTTAGCTGTTGATAAGCTGTTTTCCTCCTCGCTTTTACTGAAATACTATTATGGAAAACAATGGAGCTGGGAAACTCTTCTCCTCTCAGTTTTTTTCTCCTCGGTCTGTTGATTGCTTGGAAAAGGCTTTTCTGGTTATTTAGAGAAATTCACATTTTCCAGCTGCTTGGACAGTGGGAATGTGAAGGTGAGTTCTACAAATTTGGCTAAACTACAGAACCCTCTTGTCCTTTACTAGCAAAACCCATTCTGTCCTAATTAAAAGATTTCTGAACAGCCAAGAAGACTTTATACTGCTATTCTACAAAGGCATGGATGCTTCAAATTGGCAAGGTATGCGATCCATTCATATCTTAGTGTGTTTGTTCCTTTCCTTCTCATCCCTTTCCCTTTCTCTATCTCCTACTGTCACTTCTTCAATTTGTCTCTTCAACATTTTTTCGTCTCTCTCGTAAGTTGGGCAAATCTTTTTGTATACATTGACTACGCTTTTGTCTTTCAAATTAGTCTCTTTAATAGAATTAATAGAGATACCCCTTGCTGTTATATGATCTGTTTGTAGAAACACCATTCTACCACCTGTGATCAATTTGAGTATCAGTTTTGTGAAGATTGTAGACCTGAATTGTGATTCTTGTTTGTTAAATTCTTACAAATTTCATCTTTTTATTTTGTAATTGCATTGATCTTGATTTCTTTTTCCAATTGGAGATACCATTTTTCAGTTTCTAATACCTGTTTTTCTTCCAAAAGTTATCGAAAGCTAGTTTTAGATAGCTTTTTATTCCCCCACATTCTGATCCACAAAACATTGTCACTTATGGTTGGTTGATGGTTTAGTGGTTCACGTATGTGGTTGTTTATTACCCAACATCCCAATTCATTACACTTTTCTCATTCACCTTAGCATTTGTGGCTTTTGTCACTTGTTGGTATGCATACAGGAGATCTGTTTTGTTTTTGATCCCTCATATTTTGTGTTGATGTTGCCACATCATTCTTTGGGATTTAAGTTGTGATCTTGAGTTCCAATATGTTTGCATTTTGCAGTCATAAGCCTTCTTTTTTTTTAAAAAAAAAAGGATTTGTTTCTTTGCTCATTTTGAGGTAGATTGGGTTCAACAGGAAGATATTATCTATCTACTACATATTTCTATTTCAAAGGAGATGAAGCTCTAAGTTTTTTCAAATGATGCTCTAACTTTTCTTAGAGCGGTTACTTTGTATTAGCATATGAATTGTTAAGAGCTCCTAGTTCTTGATCTTGTGTTACCTTTGCTCATTCTCCATTTAATGCCATTTTCTGAGCATCGCAAGCAAATTAATTTCTTCAATATAGTTGACTCATGTTTTTACTTTGATGTTTCATCTTCTTGGCAGACAATCTTGGAAATGCATGCCTCACAAGTTTTTTCGTAACTGGGGCATGGGACCACAGGAAGCTTCAGCAATCACTGAAAGCTTATCAAAATGCTGTAAGAGTGAAAACATTGAAGTCTATTCGATAATATTATTGGCTTTTGTAAATATTTTTGAAGGACTTTTCATGTGTTAAATCTAATTTGTTTTCTTTATGAAACCAAAGATGGCTGGAAATTCTGCTAGACTACTGATGCTTTACTGGAACATATCCTCTTCAGCTGATTTAGTAAGCAAAGAGTTGGTTCTTATTTTGATAATATATTTCAGGAGAAGGATGAAACGATGAGATCTAATCCAGATCTGTACTTCAATTGTGCTACTGTAAGTTCTGCATAACTCAATGGCTGCCGCTGAACTAAAATTCTAGAATGCCAATTTCCACAGTACAATCTTAGTTCATGACTATATTGTCTAGAATTTTGAAGGTTTAAAAAATTTACATCCATTGGCATGTTGCAGAAAATTATTTAGTTTTGTTTTTTATCTGATTTAGGCAAACAAGTATCTAGAAAACTATGAAAGGGCTCTTCATGGATTTGAATCTGCTGCTCTTAAGGATCCTAGCCTCAATGCTGATGAGGAAGTGCAAAAGATCATCAGTCTTCTCGACAAGATAGAGAGCTCGATGAAGGTAACACATTTATGCTAAAACATCATTCTTCGTTACAAGAGGAGGATGATTGTTGATCACTCAGTTTTCTGTTTAAAATTGCCAGTAAGATTGTCTTTTGGTATCAGAGGGAAAAATGAAGTTAAATGCGCCACATAGGGAAGCTAAAATGCTTTTGATTAAGAATCTTAGTCCAAAGTGTGACAAGCTGGCAATTGTTAAGAATTGTAAAAATTATTGAACAAAATACGGAGGTTGCAACTTGAGATGAGTAATCTTGTTTAATTTACAAATAGGGGTCATAAACATAAATAATTAACTTTATCCATCAATCAGGATGTACATATGATTCAACTTTGCCTTTACATCCTTTCTCGAGACAATAGCCTTTCAAATGAAAAATATCTTTAACCTTTCTCCCCTTATTCTGGTTTAAGTATTATTCTCTGTTACTTTTCATGCTCTTAAAACCCTGAATTCAAAGTAGACTGAACCATCTTTGTCTAATCTTGTTTAATTTACAAATAGGGGTCATAAACATAAATAATTAACTTTATCCATCAATCAGGATGTACATATGATTCAACTTTGCCTTTACATTCTTTCTCGAGACAATAGCCTTTCAAATGAAAAATATCTTTAACCTTTCTCCCCTTATTCTGGTTTAAGTATTATTCTCTGTTACTTTTCATGCTCTTAAAACCCTGAATTCAAAGTAGACTGAACCATCTTTGTCTAATAACTATATTCCCTGACATCATATTTTATGGTTGTACTCTTGATCTTTGTTCTATAGTTTAATTATTATTTTCTGTTATTATTTGTGCTCCTTGAAAGCTGAATTCAAAGTATCTTTTCACTGATACTGCTCTTGACCTATGTTGCTTATGACCGAACCATCTTTATCTAATACGTATTTCCATGACATCATATTATATGTGTGTCACTCTTGATCTTTTTTCTACATTTTATTCTTTTTCTTGCTTAGTTTTCAACATAGTCAGTTTAACATCATCAGGTCAACTATTTTTTCATATATCATGGTTATTCTTCACATGTCAACATTCTCATCTATAGAATAAAATTGGCATTTTGATTATCTTATAGAACTTCCCTCTAAGTTTTAGTGGTATAGAACAAATGCAAGACATTTTAAAAGCACACTCATGCTAAAGCTATCCTGCTTTAGTACTAATACAGTATACCTCGTCTATCATGACTTCATGTATAATTGTTCAGGAGCAAATTAGGATTGTCTCTATTTCTCAATAATAGTTGCATCCTTGATGAAGTAGAGTTTTTGCCGATGATTGTAGTTGGATCAAGTTTGCAGGGGTCGGGTTAGATTGGGTCAGGGTGGGGACTAGGGGGACTGGGTCAGGTTAAACTTCTGCCTATATTTATAATGTATATTAAAAATTGTACTATATACAAATATTTTGCATTAAATAAATTTGTAGAATGAAGTGTATAATTCAGGTTGGTATGGTTGGATTGGGTTGGAAGTCCACAGTTCATGTTATCTGAACCTTCAGCTGAAACTCATCTGACAATCTTACCAAAATAGGCTTGCATTGGTTCAAACTTCAAACATTCCATGATTTGTTGGATTCACTAGTTGGTCTGAACCAAGTTGCATGTCTATTTTAATTCTTGTTTACCAAACATGTAATAACTTTTGCCCTGAAATAAAGCTTTGCCTAAACCAAAACTTAGTTTCCTTCCATTTATAAACATTTATGATCTGTATATCTATGTCCATCATTTTATCTCATCTACTACATGTAAGCTTTGCCAGTTTGCCTATCTACACATCTTGTAGAAGCCAATTATGCTCTCTGCACATTGGGTAGTAATTGTCATTTGATCCACAGCCGCTGGCAAAGGATAGTCCAATGTAAAAGTTGTTTTGAACCCCAAAAGTCTGTCTAGAAGCATTAGACTGGTCTCATGGCGTGACATATTAAACCTCATTTCAGTAACATGGACATCATATGCATAGAATTCCTGGGCTCCTTGCGATGTTTCCCTTGTGCTTTTGAAATCTAAGTCACCAAAGGTTTGGATGCATGATGGATTAAGGCAACTTTCTTACTTGCATATTTGGTATGTTTACATTTAATTTGATCTGAAAAAGGTGTTAGCAGCTTACCTTCATAGTTGACATAACTAATTTATTGTCACTCCAAATCTGTGTTTTTTTTTTCCAAAATTGTAAATTGTTAATAGTGAATGTTCCTAAGCAATGATGTGTTAGAGATGAATTATGACATTCCATATTTTCTGTTATCATGGGCATCCTTTTGAATGTCTTTACTTAGAATGTTGAACTTTATGTTGACCTTTGATACCATATCCTTCCATTTATCTGAGTCCTAGCCTTTGCAGTAGAAAATATTAAAATAAGGTTCTAGTTTCTAGGTCCGAGCCCTTCTTAAGCAGCAAAAGAACTCATGATTTCTAAAAGCCCTTCATGAACAAAGGAAAACTCATAAAATTCGTGAGTTCTTAAAATTTGAGTTTAGCAGGCTATATCAAGGTTTGATGATTTACATATGTTGATTTACCAATTTATTTCAAAACTTAAACTAATGAGGAAAGGGTCAACCATGTATATCAGGTTTAACATCCCCCCACCTTTACATGCAACCTAGACCATGCATGTTGAGAGATAATGGAATCAAGATAGACTAGAATCAAGATAACAGATAACTGAGATAATTAAATAAATAACTGGACTCGAGAGGATTCGAACCCATGAACTTCAATAAGTCCATGGTCCTTGCTTTGGTACGATGTTGACTAACCAATTGATCTCCAAAACTTAAGCTAATAGGGAAAGGATCAATAATGTATATTAGGCTTAACACACAAAATGATAATTTTTTTGTCTGGAGCGGATTTTCTTTTTTTGTAATTATAGATACTTTCTTAGGTAGACTGCCGATAGCTTTCCAATATCTTTTATTTTATTATTTTCAAAGTGATGCTGTATATGCATCATCTAGCTGGCATTTCCTGTTACAATTTGAGTCTTATTTTTCCGGTTCAAGTGCATCTCCTTGCAAGGGCAGTTGTATGGTGGACTTTGATATGTGCTTTATGTTATTACATGCTATCATGGACTGACATTTGTAGTATCACCAAATATATTGGGTAGTTGACTCATCAGTGCCCATCCTATAAGAAAAATAAGAGCCTGTTTATCTTTTAATAATACTCATGTTATCTCATATAAATGTCAAGAATCTCGATATGTTTGAGGTGCTTGCTAGTTGCTAGCAAGAGCTTACATTCCCTTGGCAGATGATAACCATTCAAATATGTTGCCTGAATATGAACATGCAAGATGTTGCTGGAGCTGTTAGACACCCTGACGGCAACTTATAGAAGATAGATGCGTCAGTAATATTGATACCTATTTAGCTGGCACATCGAAAGGCAGAAATTTTTATGTTGGTTGCCATGGAAACCAGGAGGGAAAATGCAACATGTAATGTCATCCTGTAAGTTAATATTTTTGAGATAGAGCAAGCATAAAATAAACTTTAAAATATTTGAAGTTTTTTATGATAAACTGATAATTGATATTGAGCTACTCTATATTATTTTAGTAATCTATTTCATTGTCATTTAAAATATTTGATGAAGAATGATATAAGCTGGAAGAGTAACATATATGGTGTCAAACTATCATCAAATCGCTTTCCATAAGCATGGAGCATCCATTTATGCATACATGGATAATTTCAACTTAAAGGAGTTTCTATGTTTCTTAAAATAAGAACATTTCAAAGCTGTTGCTTTAAAGTCTCCTGCTAGTAACCTTCATTTTTTTCCTTCATTACAATGAAAATGTTAAAAAGAGAAAATGTTTGTTTCTATCTAGTGTATTGGCCTTGTGACATCATTTTATTTAAGAGCACTTATTTTTCCTCCTTGTCACTCTGTTTAAGAGCGCGGAAACTAATATAACGGCAATATGATGCATTGCACATGGAGCCTATGTGAAGCATGTTAGTTTTTTGCTTTCAGTTCTTGGTCTTTATGCATCAGAACATGTTAAATTCACTGACCAGCTTAAGGAAAAAAGATTACACCTTGTGATTCAGTTGCCTTAACTTTTGCTTGATTTGAGATATATTCTTTATATGAAAATTTCATCCTGTTACTATTTTAAGTGCAAGGTTCCTTAAATGCTCTTATATAATACTCTTACAATTTGTTCTGTTCCTCTTAGATTGGTTGCTATAAGTCTGCATTGGCTTATTAAATGTCCTGATATCTGCAATCTCTAGTCTTGTTCTGACAGTTGCATCTTTTCTTTACAATGATAATTTTGTAGGGGCAGATCAGAGCTAAACGACTATCATCTTTAGTGTCATCCTTAGGTGAAGTTAAATGTATGTATCCTTCAGGTTTTACTCTTTGACAAGTCATTTGTAATCTTTCACAAAAAAATTGTTATGTTTATTCTTCTATTTTAAGTGAAAATGCACAGAAAAGCCACAATTAATATCCTTGTGGAGGGCCTGAACAAAGCAGTAGCTATCGTTGGGAAAGTGCTCATCTTCTTAAAACATGACAATATAGCTCCACTGTAAGTCCTTCTAAACTATATGAACTTATTTTTATGCGCTTTTTGTGTTATCTATGAACTGACTTCTAGATTGTTTAATAACACCTCAATTACAGTTTAATAGTTAGTCATTTGTATTTTTCTATTATAAGCTTGTAAAATGTAGGGAAAACTTAGGAGAAGCAACTCTACCACTAGGTCTATTATTTAGGTCCATTTTTAATTCTATATGAGGGTAGATAGAAATGTTATTAAAACCCAGATGATGAGCCAGTGATATGTAAGTGATATTTTGTCATCTGCTAGCCTACAGAGAGACATGCTTCGTGGATATGGATTATTTTATTTCTGATAAAAAAAGGGGAGGGATACATGGTGGATGCAAAGCACAGTAAATTTATGATTCTAGGATCTTGCAAAGACCAAGAATATAGGCTGTAGACTGAAACAGATGCCAATCAGAGTTCATGGAAATGGTGGTTCATTTAAATTTGCTTTCTTAGAAGACTCGGATAGAAAATGTGAAGAATGTGCTATTTTTTGGCATTATGCAGTATAACTAATGACTGTAAGTGTTGTTCCATCTAACAGAGTGCAGCTTTATGAAGCCAATTCGTTATATCCTTGGAACTGTATTATGTGTTTAAGAAGGAAATTTTTTGTTATTTTCATGGCTTTTCAGGTATTACTTAGCATGCGACGTGGATCAAACTTTTTTCATTCTCTCTGTGTATGGACTACATAGTGATGCGGTAAGGATTATACTTAGCATTAATTACTTGACATTTCTTTACACAATCTCTTGTTGCATGCTTTAAAATTAAATAAGTATTTGTTATCTTCAAAGAAATTTTCTAAATGTTGGCGCTTTCTTTTTGCTTCCCAGTCCTTTATGGAAAACTACTGGAACAATCAACGTGTAGGAGAAATTGTCCTATGCAAGTTAGGAACCATTCATGTAATTCAGAGAGTTAAAATAAAAGGCCAAAATAAATTCTAAGCTCCTAGATATGCTTAAAAAATTAAGTAATAATTCCAAAATGGTGCTAAAAGGTGCCATAGTTTATATCATTCATTATTAGCTCCGAATGAAATTGGTCGAAACCACTGCACTTGGGCCAAGATGAAAGCTTCCACTAAAATTGTCTGAAACAAAACATCTTTGGCCGAAACTTAGGACCTTTCTTTAGTCCCATTTGGCATTGCTATAGAAAGTAGAGCTTTTGTCCGAAGAGCTTTGGGTAGGACAACTTTTGCTAGAAGAGCTTTTAATAAAAAGCTGTTTGCTATTTGGTAACTGCATTTCTGGGATAATATAGAATTAAAACATTTGTTTGGTAACCAAATTGAAAAGGTACTTTTAATTTCAAAAAATGATAATAAAGAATATTGCACGGCACTTTCAATTATCTATACTATGAAAAAAATATTATTATAAAATATTAATATATAAATCATTTATTTGGGTATTTAACAGAAATAATATAATAAATAATATTTGTTAAATTTATTATAAAAATATGATAATATTTTTATAATATTATATAATAATAACATTGTTATAATATGATAATATGATATTATTATTTAACATATTATAAAAGTACTATATTATAAAATTATAATAGTATAATAATATTATATATTAAAATATGATTAGAATAAAATAATAAATTTGTTAATAATATAATGTCATATAATTTTATTATAACAATATTATTATAACAATATTATTATATTATGTTATATTGCACCATCAAAGCATTGCTAACTTATTAAATTATTTTTAAATTAATTTTTTAAAACATTCATTGCTCGAACTTGGACCTAGGTCATCTATCTAAAAAAAAAAGGCATTACGAAACATCTCAAATAGAGCTTTTTCCTAGAAAATGATTTTCAACTTGTGGAGGAACTAGGAAGCTATTTCAAAGTTTTTACCAAACACTTCAAAATTACCCAAAAAAGCATCTAACCCTTTGAAGAAGTGCTTTTTGTGCCCCCCCCCCTCGTCCAGAGCAATGCCAAGCAGAATTTATCACTAATGACACTTATTATTGCCATCATACATTGTTTTTTTCCTTAATTTTCTTGCTTCACCTATATTTTTGTTATTTGATTCTCTATGTTCTTTGGATTAGGTTTTTTTATTTTTAAATCTTTCCTTTTTTTTCATCCCAAAAAAATTGCCAATTATTATTCGTAATGCATGGTCCTATTGGTGCAACTCATCTAGCTAACCTGAGCCTTTACTTGCAATAGATAAAAGAAGGAGATCGAGTAACATTGCTGGAACCATATAAGCGGGTGATTGATTTTTCATGGAAAGGCAAAGTATGATTTCTTATTTCGGCGGGCAATTTATCATTTTTGCATTCTTCCACATACCTTTCAAGTCCTCAAAAGCATCTTTGTAACATGCAGCTAGGGATTTCTTGTCAATATTTGGTAGGATTTTTAATATTTATAATGAAATCATGCTATAAGGGTATTTGAGAACTATCCTTTTGATAGTTTGTGAGATGTAAGGTGGTCAGTGTGGTAAAGTTGTTGATAAGTCTAATCGGCAAAAACTTCAACAATTGTATCATAGTATAGATTAAGTAATTAAATTGATAGATTTATGCAGGGTTTTTCAAACCGTCCCGAACCGCCCGGTTCGGGAAATAGTCCAGAATCCCGGATTGTCTAAAAAATTTTTAACTGAATCGGTATGGTATGGTACAGTACCGTACTAGTGAGTTTCATCCGGTTCAATCTAGTTTAGACTTGGTTCGACCCGGTTCAGATCCGGTTTAGATCGAATAATACAACCATGGGGGAGGAGGGATTTTTTTCTCAATTTCTTCGGGTCTGGTATAGATCCCGATGCAGTATGGTACCATACCATACCACCGGTTCAGCGATCCTTGGATTTTTAAATGTTAATGGAAGAGAACTATGTTAGCATGTTTTATAGGTATATTGCTTGTATTCTTACGTGGCAAATAACTTTGACTGCATTCTGAAATTTCCAAGAGTTTGACACATCAAAACATTTCAGCTGGTCTTGATGGACCTAAGAAACTTGGTTACATCATGACTGTATGATAGTTATTATAGGAATCTTATGGGTTGAAATATGAGTATGGAATTATTCAATAGATTGTCTGAAATAGTTATTTTTTTGTAAATGTTTAAGATGAGAATTCTAAAGGCCTGAATTGTTGGAAGCTAGGACCTAGCAACAGATCTGGTGTCTGTCAGGTGCAGCTCCTGTCACTACCTCTTACCTTTTAAACTTTAAATTGCTGATTGCTACGGGAAGATCATGTTAAAGCATTTCAGTAGAATCTGATTTTTGTGATATGGAGTTCAAGTGGTACAAGGAACTCAAGGGGAAATACCTCAATCGAATTATGATGGCATGCTGTTTTTAGTCCATTGAAGGGCCTAACTCTTTAGAGTTGTTTGTGATGACTTGAAGGAATTGAAGGAATTGAAGGAAAAATTATTTAGATGCACCAATGAAGTATACTTGCCACGTAGGAGCTATTGTAGGAAGGACATAACTATCATAGATTCTCTTTTGATAATTGTACCATTTAGAAATGGGTAGCAGAATAGGCAGAAAAAAAAAAAAAGGAAGAAGTTGTGTTTTGTGTTTTCTGATGGTAAGGAGGATTTTGGTTGCTCTGAGCTTAAAGATTTATGAAATGGTTCAGCAGGTTTACTTTGAATGGTGCTTTGAGAATTAAATTTGATACATTCCAGGATAACTTGGGTCACCCAAAAGGTTAGTGCTGCTAACATGTTCTGAGATGTTAGTAGCGGGCCTGTTATTTGAACATGAACCTGGTTGTACTAATAGTGATTCTTGGGCATTCTTATTTTTATTTTCTGGTTGCCTCTCTCTCATAGGGTTTTTTTTTTTCCCCCACTCGTACTGGTTAAGAAAACAGTTATAATTAATTACAACGTATAGTAGAAATTGGATTAACAGGGATAATCAGTGACTTAGTATTCGTAAAAACCAACCCCAGTTATTGGGAAGAAAGCTTGATAAATATAATTACGATATTATATAAGTAGATTAATCCATAACTAGAGGAATCACCTGTCCATGCTGCATCACAATGAAGCCCCTATATGTACATAGATTAATTTTACTGAAATTGATCATCCAACTATGTCATTATTAAGTTTCTCTTTCTTTTCCTTTCAGTTTCTTTATTTCACTCATTCTTGTTCTTTTGTATGATGATGTGCAGCACTATCAATTCAACTCAATCCGTGTGGATTTTATGGAACAAATTCTTGTGAATGAAAAGGCACCAGCTCCTCATCATGCATTCCGAGCTTACATACATGCGCAGCACAAACCATGAACCATTATATAATTTGTGGCTATTTTCAGTTCCATGTTTTTTAGGTGTGGTATATGCATCTGTAAATCCCAACTTGTAATTGGATCACACATGATATACCAAGGTAGCCAAAGTCAGTATCTTTTGGTCCCAAGGCAACATTTTCTTCATTAGGAGTCTGAATGCTATAAATTAGAACATCCTATGTCGATGTCCTGTTTTATCTGTTATGTTTTATCTGATTTTATGTTTTTTTTTTGGTGGTTAATTGTTTGTCCATTTGTCAGCTGTTTGGACGTCAAGTCATCAACAGGATCAACCTATATACACCCTTTCATCCAGACATGAATGCGTACGAGGGTTTCTTTTGGAACTCTCGTAAATACAATTTATGGTGCTAAAATGCATACATTTTTGGGGTAAGCCTAAAATTCTTACTTGAAGTTGGTACTTTATTTGTTTATCTATGGTGTAAGCTTTAAAGCTATCACCATATTCCGTTAACTTGGAAAGAGAATTTGGAACAGTAACCTAGATGTCTCGCTCTAGTCTGATTCTGTACAGGTTATGAAGGAAAGGAATCTATATAAAGAGCAACTTAAATTAAATGACATTTTCACTGAAATTTTTGGGTTGCTCAAATCATTTCCCTGTAGATCATGATGTGCTTGTGAGAGGACTAGCTACCGTCCCTTGTGCCTTCTGCTTGAACAAATCATCATTTTGCATACTACGACAGCTTTAATTCGTCATCATTTTTTATATTATCACAGGAGCCTCATAAACACAAATCTTGCCTCGTTGGTGAAATAAAAAAAGAGAAAATATGTATGTTAGTAATATGTAATATGAAAGGGCGATGCTCTTCCAAAATAAATTTTCTTAGATATACTGTAATTTTGGATCCTGGTAACAAGTGTTTTTGATTGCATTGAATGGACCACTTGTTGAAAATACTGAGTGCTGCTTTAAGAACTGTGCTTGCTGAAGCCAACTTGTTGAGGAAAATTTTAGCGTTGCATTATTTCTAACAATACCACATACGGCAGCAACAAGCTGATCGAATGCTGGTCCTTCGGCAAGCCCTCCACGAAGTCCATGATTTCTTGAAAGACCGGGGAGTTTCCCCATTGTGTAGGGTCTGCAAAGTCTTTTCACAGATAGACTTGATGAAATTGCAGTTCACAAGAAGATGATCAAGAGTTTCTGAAGGCTGTTGCAGAAGCCACATTGCAGTAGATTAATGCCAGCTTTCCTGCACAAGTTATCTCTATTGTTGACTTTGTTCTTGAAACATAGCCAAAGAAAGATTTTGATCTTCTAAGGTGATTATAGTTTCCACAATTTGTTTGCTAAAAGATAACTCTGTTGTTCAGGAACTTGTATAGCTTTCCAGTAATGAAGCATTTTCCATAACTGCCTCTCCAAGCTGGTACATCCTTGGCTGAGGATTGTTTACATCTTGTAAGCAAATATTGCAAGAGGTTTGTCATTTGCGGTGCCAGTGAGGGGATGATGAGCTTGATATTCATGCCAAGGATCGATGGTCTGAACGTGATGTTATATTTGTGTTCTTGTTGGATTCATGCTAGTTTGGGAAAAGAAGTCTTACTCTGTTCCAATATGAATCTTACTCTGTTCCATTAGTGGTAGAAGAGAATGAATAACATTCCTCAAAATGTGTGAAACCTTCCTGTTTCTTCTCCAGGTTTGACTTGATTTGATCTTCCTATGACAGGCACGGTGAACCTGACTCCTCTATGGTCCTCTTTCTTCAAGTATCTCCATCCCAATTTTGTCAGATGAGATTGGTGAATGTCTTCCAATTAACCAGACATGATAAGCCTGAGGTAGAAGAAGTCCCCTTCCAGAAAAAGTATTATTTTAATGTCTAGTTTTTTCTTCTCATGCAGGTCACTCATTTGTACAAGGACATCTAGTATTGAGGTAGGGCAGTAACCATCTCATCAACTGAGCCTCCCACCATAAGAGAGAGAATTGCTCTTCCTAGTTGCAAGTTTTTTCATTAGAGGTAACTGATCATATGATTTTTCTCAACTGATAAAGTTAGTCCAAGGTAAGATAATAGAGCATGACTTACAATCTAACCATTCTGCATAAGAGGCTCCTTCTAGGGTATTGTTTTTACGATATCCAAAAATGCTTTTATGAAAGTTTATAGATAGATCAATGATCAGTTCAAAATTATACACAACTGAATTAAGCACTTATAACTGTTCTCTGTCTGCTTTACATAATATAATGTGTCATTGGTGTACTGCAGCATCTCTATTCCCCCTGTTCTTCATAATCTATCGGTCATTCAATGCTGGCCTTATTTAAGATCTTGCATAGAGGATCCATTGCTAAGATGAAGAGGAAGGTGATATGGGATCCCCTTCTGTCACACCATGGTGGCAAGGAATCCAGCTGCCCAATTTGCCATTAACATTAACAGGTATATTGTTGGATACGAGAATATTTTGTATCCAAAGGATCGATTAATGTGGAAATCCTGCATTTCAAAGGTTTAAACAGGTAATCTAGATTCAGTTTATGAAAAAGCTTTCTCAAAATCTTACATACCATTCCTGTAAATTCTTTCTTGACTAATGCAAGATTTTGTTAGCGCATAATATCTTATCCATGATGAATCTACCCTTGATGGAAGCTATCCGTGCTGGATCAATGAGAGAATGAGGAAAAGGTGCTAACCAATTGTCTAACACTTTGGAGATGATCTTTTACACAGCTATTAATTGGACTAATTGGTTAGAAGTCAGATGGCTTGGAGGCTTTCTCTTTGGAATCGATGCAAGTGGCCTTGTTGATTCTTGAGAGATCCACATTATGTGCATGTAACTGATCGAAGAATGCTAATCCGTCAGCTTTCACTGGCTCTTAAAAGTGTTGGAAGAAATATAGAGAATCCATCTAGTCCAGAGGTTCTGATCACCATGTAACTCAAAAATCACTTCTTTAACTTCTGAAACAGGCTTGCTGAAAGAACTCAAATCTGCAAATAGTGGTGCGCAAAGGTTATTCTTGTCCAGATCAATGTTAGCTTTCGATGACTTCTTAAAGAAGTTTGTGAACTGTGCAAGTATTCCCTTTGATCATTTCAGAATTTCCTTCCACTTGCAGTTGAGAGATTTGATTGAATCTTCTGCATGCATTTGCAATTTTGTGGGAAAAAAATTACCTAACATCAACTGCATGTTGTTTGGCAGCATAGTTGAGTCCACAAACATTCCAAGTAAGCAAAGACGTTAGAGAAAATAGTAAAAATTAACAGGGGAAATACTTATGTAACTCCTTGAGATTACCCTTAGAAAAAGGGCGAGAGCGATGCAACTGCCTGTAGGCAAGATCAAGCAAGTACATATATATACAAAGAAAGAGCAAACAAGACAGCAAATGCCGTATCACCCTATATTGACTAAGAAAAAAGATAACAGGAAATTTTCAAATCCACAAGGTCTACAAGACTATCTCCTGGTGCAAGGCAAACCTTCTTTCTTCAAATGATTCTCACCTTATATTGACCAAGAAAAAGAAAACAAGAAATTTTCAAATCCACAAGGTCCATTTCTACAAGACTATCTCCTGGTGTAAGGCAAACCTTCTTTCTTCAAATGAGTATTCTATGTCGTCTAATGGTGCTTTCGTGACTGCCACTTCATAAACAATGCAGGTTGGAGCAGGTGTTTTGGCCATCTGCATGGGGGCATACACTGTCATTGGAGTTTGAGGAGTTGAAATAGGCATTGTTCTAGTGTTCCCGTTCTCTTCAACACCATTATTTCTAGGCTGAGAGGGTGTCGGTAAAATCCTGGGTGTCAACATAATATTGGACCGAGATTGTGTTGATGGAATGCTGTTAACAGGAATGAAGGGAGCAAAGGGCTTTCGAGGCATCTCCACTTCGCTTGGAGCATTCAGGGTATTGAAAGACAGTTTCTTCACTGGGAAGCCAGCAATGTCTAGGCCTCTCCTACCTAAAAATTTTAAAGGTTTTATGCTAAAATTTATAACGAAAACTTCTTTATCGATTATAAAGAAAAAAGGCAGTAGGATTTAAAAAAATTGCCATGAGAAAGTTAAAAAAAAAACAAAAACTAACCAGGATAAAAAGCGCCCATATCATCACCCTTGGTTGAGCGTGTGGACTTGGAATGAAGCAGTTCAGGCGTTGGGGGTTGCATAATGGCTGCACCTACAGATAGCCTTCTGCTTGATCCCCCAGTGGAGGTTCTAGGAACCTTCTTTACACTCTGGGGCTTTGAAGGGCACCCAAAGAGTGCTTCCTGCTCAGCCATAAGCTGACCCTGACGTCTTTTCTGATCCTGAAATCATTGATATGTTCTGTTATTTCAGTGAACCAGAAGAATATGAAATTGTCAAACTGAGCACAAAAAAAAAAAAAAAAAAAAAAGTTTGTTACCCTATGTCTCTTGCGCTCTTGCTCTTTCACCTGCCTCATTATGGTGTACTCTTCCAGCATTGATGGAAGACGAACCTGCAAGCACAAAAATTGATTCAACTCTGGATTTATACAAATTAACCTCTCGAACCACACAACGGATAATATAAGAAAAGCTTACACCATCATATGTGAACTCAATCCCCCTATCTTTCTCCCATGCTGTAATTTTGGCAGCCAAAGCATCCACCATTGCTGCTCAAGATAAGAAACAGTAGCAAATCATGCATCATAAAAGAGTGATGCTAGGAGAAATAAACTCCATAAGAGATTGAATTCAATTGAATAGGAGGTCAACCTGGAATCTTATTGACCAAAGCACGAGCCTTTTCAGCACGCTTGAGTGTAAGGTGGGCACCCCTTACAGCACTATAGCGATTCTCATCCTGGAATCAATCATATAGACATGTAAGTGGTTGGACTATAGAGTGCAAAGTCTAGCTCACACAAATGATCAAACGTCAAACCCTATTGTATTCCTCCAGCCAAGACTCTTCATTGCATGCAGCTAACCATTTTTCAACCTTCTCAAGGATATCCTTCCTGCTAAAAGCTTCCTCTTTAACAGTTGAAATTTGAACCTCAATCTGCTTCAATGCTAAAGAGGGATCAATTGCACCTGAAACAGCTGATGAAGAGAAGACAAAGCTGGTCACGTTAGATATATCAGGAGAATTTTATGTGGCATCAAGCACTGGTACCAAACACATCAGATTTTTACCAGCTTCAATAGCATCAATTGCAAACTCTGTTTCACTGTCTGCCTCTGCAACTAGATGTGCCCGGCGACGGAGCTCCTCCGCTTCTGTTTTCTTCTTCAGTACTAACTCTATCATCTTGCTAGCTTTCAGTTGTTCAAGCCGCAAAACTTCTGCCTCTACCTGCATAACAGAGGTTTTCCTTCTATGGATCTCTCCTGAACCAAATGTACAAGATCTTATGTTTTCCTTTTTAGCTACTTACACAATTGATGAAGTCCATTGAAAGTGTGTTGGGCTCCATAATTTCATGTTCTGAAGCGGCTATATTACATGTTACATTCTGAAACAACTGTTGTTCTCCGACTGGTGTATCCATCAAATTCCAGAGTTCAAGCATACCGGTTGCAAGATCTTGAAGCTGCCATAGTTTGGAGCTTAATTAGCTAAGATAATCTATGGTAAAGGGTCACTTTAGCATATCACTTACCTTCTGCATTCTCTGGATCTTGACCTCTCGCACTCTCTGTATTGCAGTGGCCAGACTTTCAATTGAATCATTGCTAATGTTCTTTGACCCTTCAGATTCAACAAAACTAGGGTGTACTTCATGAACAGTCTGTTTGAAATCTATACCCAGTACAAGACATAATGAATTCAATGTATCCAGAAGGTCTATCACTTGCTTCAGGCGCTCAGTCTGCAGCAAAGAAAACTTGGAAGTTATATATAAATAAGAATATGCAATAACTGTGCTTTGTAAAATCATAATTTTAAAAAGAACAGTTATTCTAGATTGTTAGCTCCAACCTTCTCCTTTTGAAGGGAGTGCAGCTGTCTATGCAATTCTTCAAACCTTCTCGAGGATAGATCAGATTCATAGATAGCCATCTTGGATGGGGTATACTCTGCAAGTCTAATCTCCATCGAAATCTTTTGTATTTGCTCTAGAACTTCAAGAAATTGATTCCATCTATCGCTCTTTCTCTTTCGCATTTCCTCTAACTGAGGGATAATGTTCTTGAGCTCTTCTTTTAAACTTCTAGCTTTCTGATTGGACTGACAACATGGCCCAGATTAGTTAAATTAAAAGATATCATTTGCTTCACCAAAAAAAAGAAGAAGATATCATTTGCCTCTTTTTTTCTGGAACCCAGAGAATGTATGTGGATGTTTAGCTTAATAATCTTACAAAGAACTGTACAAGTTACTCAAATTTCAAAGCTGCTTCTCTCTACCAAGCTAAAGGGTATAATTAAACATTATATGCGATTTTGAAACATGTAGATGTATAAAGAAATCCTGCGAGAGCAATCTAAATTGTCATCAAGGGCTGCTGGAGTGGAACAAACCTCCCTGATATGCACCAGTCGCTCACCCATTACAGAACAGATGGCTGCAAGCTCTGCTTCTGCATCAGCAATGTCTTGCCGTAGCTGAGCTCTGCACCTGTTTGCCTGGTCAACTTTTCTTCTATAAACCTCTAGGCACTCCTGTTCTAGCTCAAGTAGTAATTTATCCCTTTCAGCATCAGATTCACCAACTTCATCCCATATCATCTAAAATCAAATTCATGAACCAAGACAAAGGATGTTGACAAAGTTAGAAATGATGGAACATTTTAAGGCCAATTCCAATGTCCTCAAAAGCAATTACACTAGACCAATCTATACGTGGCTTATCTAGTGCTTAACTATCACAAGTATATAGTCCAGAAAATGTACTTATGCAATCCTGTGTTTGATTAGGGTCACGAGAGGGAGGATGGATAGGATTGAAAAGATAGATGGTCTCCATCTACCGTTTAGTTCAAAAAATTTAAAAAAGGATGAATGAAAAGGAGGGATTGCTCATCCATCTTAATCCATTAATTTGCATCTTCTCAAATGGGAAGAATACAAGGACTGATAAATGGAGAAGGTAAAGGATAGATTTCTATATTGACAAATTATCTATCATTAATTTTTTGACAGAGCTCTAACACTTGCTCATTTTTTTTCATTTATTTTATTTATATATATTTTATTTTACCTATACTATTTACCCTATACTATTGAATTTTATTAGTAATTATTTTAATTTTAGCACCTAATTTTCATAATTAAAACTAAATAATTGAAATTATTTTCTATTTTTATTTATATTCACTATTTTAAGTTTATTGGTGCAAAATTAATTAAATATTTAATTAAATTATAAATTAATTATTTATTTATATAATTAATATATAAATAAAATTATCCATATATAATTAATTTACAAAATTATTCATAAAATTAAATATTTATGTAGTTTTTATATAATTATAAATTATAAAAAATATAAGTTTACAAGCTGTCCTACTTCTTAGGTATAAATAAGTATTACAAATTGATCATAATAATATTTTTTTATCAAAGGATAATATAGTAAACTGTGCTATATAAATATGATTCATTGTCCCTTTCATTCCTCCTAGGAGAAAAATGTTCTCTTCCACCCTTCCATGTTTCACCTAATACATAGGAGGATGAATAGATCATTCATCCATCTTATTTCTCATGCATCCTCCCGCTCCTATCCATCCTTCGTATCAAATAAAGGCTAAATGTTGGTTGGTAATGATCTTGGGCACAAGATCATATCACATCAAAGGTGGTCTATGATTAACATGGGGAAATAATCATGTCATCTTTCTCCTTTCCTAATATGGTCAAGAAGATGCCTTGGTAGCAAAGGAGAAACAGAAATAAAAATTTTGCATAATAGACATCAAAAACTTTGTGGAAACCTGAAGCTCATGTAGAAGAGATTCGCATGCTGTTTCCATTTGCAAAAGCTGATCGCTTAGGAGATTAGTCATAGCAAAGCAAATGCTTTTCCTGCAAGAAAAATTCATTATAAGATAGCATGGACTTTGCAGAAGAAAAATATTAGAGAACACTACAATGAAGTGATGAACTGGTATGCATTTGATTTATTTTTTGATTGTTGTGCCTTATGGCTTTGAATGTTTTATAGAAGAGTGATCTTCTGATAAGGACAAGAATTCATTACTCAAATATTTGATTCTGCAACTGTATTCATAATTTATCATCTTTGTACTCTATTATTTTCTTACACAAAGAAGTTTCTTTTCTTTATTTTAAATCCTACAACCCAAAGGGAAGGGAAAACATTGAAATATCAGCCACCTCGACTTAATGTAACTAGTTTTATTTATTTATTTATTTATTAAACAAAAAAGGTGATTCACTGGATTACAAATTCTTAATTGGCTCACTTATTTTTGTACAGCTCTAATACATGCAGTATTATCACCTTTTCATCTAACACATGCAGTATTTTCACTCTTTTAAACATTCTGTCTAACTTCTACTCTTTAACTCATCCATGGACATCCTTTCATTTTTTTTTTTTTTCATTTCAGTAAAAACTATAAACTTCATGACTAGAATTACAATGAAGCAAATTTTCTAGTTGGATACTGAATCCATGATCAGAAATTCGCCAAAAAAAAAAAAAAAACACAATAAAACAATACGGCTACGTTGGCTACGTTGCCAAGAACTATGGACCTTCAGCTATTTGATAGTCTGAAGAAAATAAAAGAATAGATGCATGACAATATAAGAACTAACAGTGCATCTAAATTTCCTATATAATCTAAGCACACAAAGGCCAAAGCACCTTTTTTTCAACAAAGTGGAATAGAAGCAAAGATTTAAGGTTTGGGGGGCGGGTGCGCGGGGCGAAGAAAAGAACAGAGAGTTGCCAATACTACTACTTTATAATATCGGATCGCAAACTAAGCGTTTAATCAGCTAATATCTTGTGATAATTTTAAGCTATTGTCCATATGAGCGTTTATGATATCTGTGAGTTAATTTAAGTCGCACGACAAGAACCTAATTTTACTTTCCAGACACATCTGCTGAACAAAATTAACGCTGTCCATCAGCGAACCAAATTAGTTAAACGAATCCAACCAGTACCAGGCAGAACTCAAACAAATATCACTCATCTCAAAACTCCTACCCTTTGTCTAGCGCGATCGGGTTAACATACCAACAAAAATTTGATCAATGAATCCTAAATAAGCCCTAGAAATATCTCCCGACCAGGAAACAAATTCCCCGATGAAATCCTCGAGAAAGAAACCCTAGACCAAAAATTCGTCATGGGAAAAAAAACTAGAAGAAGCCACAATTTAGAAGAAATTAGGAGGGGAAAACATACACGCTTTGGGGGAAGATAACTCGGCGGTGAACGGTGGGAGAAGGGAAGACGGAGCCAGAGAGGCAACTCGGGCCAGTGGTCTCTGACGGCAACGATCTGAGAGGGATCGGAGGACAAGATGGTGGAGTGCGATGGAATTCAAGAACAGAGGGCTAAGGTTTTTAACGTCTAGTTGAATTAAATAAAGATTAGAAAGCGATAAATGATGGTGCTTTTTAACATTTTTTCTTTTATTTGATTTCGTCCGCTTATTTTGAAATGGACGGACTGGATTTGTTTTCCGATCCGGCCCAGCCGGAATGAAGAGAAATTTTTTATGCACCGCCCCAGTGGATAAAAAAAGCACTGCTTTATGGATGATTAGGCTGCATAGTCGTAATTAATAAGAAGGCTGCCTTATTGCTGCGGAGATTCAATACAGCACAGTTTTTTCGTTTCAAATAAGAAGGCAACAGCGGGTTCCTTTGGGGGTGCGAACGTTAGGCTTTTAAAGGGGTCTCTAGGCATACTTCATCAGGTACTCGAGCTGTCGGAAGCTGATTTGGAGGAGGAGTGCCGAAAATGGCTGGGCTTGGCGGTAGTTGTTTGGAGCTTAAGGAGAAGGGTGGCGGTGGAAGGAGTTGCAAGGGAGATTAGAGCTAAAGCTAATCTCACCTACGAACCAGAGATGATTCTCCTGGTAGAGGACCACTTGATGATCCGGCTCGGAACTCAGAAGGAGTGCATTGCAGTTCGATTCGATGGTTCATGGTTCGTCGGGGTATAGTTGCTTGCTATAGAGAATTGGGAGCCAGATTTTATTTCGGGCCAGTGATTGATTCAGAAGGTGGTTGTATGGCTTCGATTGCCGGGACTCCCACTGAAGTTCTGGAAGTCGGCATCAATCATGGCAGTTGCGAAGGAAGCCAGCCGACCGATGTCTGTTAATGGATTTACTGATCACCTTAAGAAGGCTGAATATGCCCGAGTTCGTGTGGAGCTGGATGCTGCGAAGCTGCTTATGCCCGGGGTCCTCATGTGTGGGAGGAACAAGATCTTTTGGCAATAATTTGTCTACGAGAACTTACCTGGGGTTTGTTCTCATTGTGGAAGGATGGGGCACGGTGATGTCGGGTGTACATATGTGGATGAGGATGCTGTGGAGGGTCACAGAGGGGCCACTCGGAGGGACTCTGCTACGGAAGAGGGCTCGGCTTCGGTGGAGGTGGAGCAGTCTCGAATGGAGGTCAAAGGGGTCAGTTGGTCAAAGTTCGGGTCATGGATGGTAACTACCAAGGTTCGATTGCAAAGAGCTGGGCAGGTTTCGATGAAGGAAAGGATGGAAGATGCCAAGGGAAGGGGATTGGGTAGATCTTCTCCAGAATAGCCCTCTTCTTCCCCGTCCAGGGCTTTCCTTGTTAGATATATGCCCAAAAAGCCAAGTTGATTTGACACATTATATTTTTAGGGCATGAATTTTGTACTTAATTTTTATCATTGATAAAAAGGGTATTTATTTCATTCATATTGGTGTGTCTATGAATCGTCCATGGAGTTAATGGGCAATGACACATATTCTCAAGAATTGAGAATCCGAGGCATGTGTCTTTATAGGTTAACTCCTAAAAGTTCCCGATCATTGGAACATCACAAGAACAGTGATTGATCCGTTAAGATCGGTGCACAAATCACTTCCCTTTATAGTAAATGAGTCTCTAATCTTCAATGTGGTGATACTAGAGTGAGAGTGCAGGTAGTTGATAAAGATCAACAGTACTGAGCGTGACCAAGTACAGGAAGTTATACGGATGACTACTCACTTGTCAATAGCTTCATGATGCTGTAGTTGTGTGAATAGTTCTTTGACCTAGGGTATCTCAGCTACTCATAGTAAGGTTGCTGTGGTTTGACACACATAAACATGGTTCTTATCCATTCGAGACCTTGCAGTGTTCGTTGACTGCAATGAGTTTATTGTCAGGAGTAGGGTGCACACTTGTAGGGATCTATCAGCCTTAGTAGTAAGGAATAATCCTATGCAACTTAGTGAGACTGAGTCTATAAGTCTATGGCCATAGCGCAGTGATAATGGAAAAGTGTTTTCATTAATATCACATTCGGACTCGTGTCGATTAAGTTTAAGCATATGACTGATGGGTTTGATGAGTTTCCGTGACCTGCATCATGTCAGAATTTTTGATAGAGAAACCGAATCACATGGTAACTATACCTAAGGATTCCAATATTATCCTGCTGGATTGCCATTACATACTGCTAGGTATCACTGGTGGATTGTGAGAACTCATTAGGATCGTTTACGGATCGACGATCCTAATAGGGTTAAGCTGAAATTGTTCCAGCCCATTGAAAAGAGTTTCGATGATGTATAATAGAGATTATAGCATATCTCATTACCAGATAGGGTAGGACCTGAGGGATCACACACATTAGGAGCTCAACTAACCAATCAGCAAATCAATATGTTGCTAAATTTGACCCCTGCCAATTTTAGTATATTTGGACCTAATTGTAAGTATTATAATTTATATTTGACCTAATTAAATTAAGGATCGGTCATTAATTGAATTAATCAGATTTAATTTAATTAATTTAATTCTAATTGGATTAGTTATTTGAACTTGACTCAGTTAATTAATGCTGATTGAATTAGGTCAACAACCTTTTCTAAATAAGTTCGATCAAGCTTGAAATTGGCTTCGATTTGATTGTCAAATCGCTTTAATTGGACCTATAACTCAGAGTCCCATTTGACTAGGACTCTCTCTCCTCTTCTCATGCCGAAAATGAGAATGGTGCTATGTTTTGTGCGGCATGGAATGAGTTGGCGCTAGATGTGAAGAGTCCTTCTGTTTTGGGACACTTAATTTATCCCAAATTCTATCCCATAGAATCTGGATTAATTTAGGACTTTTATCTTATGTTAATCTAGATGGGACCCATCTTAGTCCAGCAAACAAATGTGTGCAAAATCACTTGAGGCGTGGAGGTTTTGTGCGTGAATAATTTGTGGCGCAAGATTAAAGAAAGAGTCCTATTTTAAGTTGCCTTCTCCACCAAAACTCTATCTAATTATTATAGATTTAATTGGGACTCTCTTTTATCCTACTCCTGATTAAGATCCATAATAATTTTGAAATAATTAGTGGCTAGAATTTTTTTTTTAGGCGGGGGTTATTTATCGAGCATATTGGTGAGAAAAAAAAGATCGTAAAATATAGTATTGATATACCTCTTCTTCTTTACTTTTCTTTTCATCCAAAAACCTTAAAGAAGGTCTTCAAAATCTGAAAAAGAGGAAAGAAAAGAGAGATTAAAAGATAAAATCAAAAAAATGAGAAAGGTCCAAGATCTTGTGATTCCGATTCACAAGATAGAAGCCGTTTAAGAAGAAGAAAGGTCCTGATTTGCTAAAAGAGATGAGGGTTGCAAGGATCTAGCAGTTCGGTGCTCTTTATGATTCGGTTACACGAGCTCTATGTGAATACCAATAAAGGTCAGGGATTGCGCGGCTCGAGCAAAACCCCGAGAATCCGGTATTCGATTCAGATTCAGATTGGCATAGTTTTTAAAGCAAGCCAGAATAGCGATTCAGGTATGTATTTCTTATTCAAAATAATTTTATATTTAGATCTGAATTATTTTCAATTAATTCTAGCATATTCAAGAATTTATTATAAATAAATTAGATTTATTTATAAACTGCTTGCTTAGTTATAAAATTGTTTTATATGTTATCCTTTGCTGCTTTAGGCTTTGAACCCTGACTTGCTTGCAGTGATCCTGTTCAAAAAGCAACATCCCCCACCTTTGGGATGTCGATGCCGAGTTCCTCGCCGGACTCGAACGGGTGGCAGAAGCTAAGCAAGGTAGCACGTCGCCAGTCGCCAGAAGCCAGTTCGGGTGAAGCTTCCAGAGATGGGGCTCTGCCGGTAGGGTGTTTTGGAATACTGTTACCATTAGGTGATAGTATGGATCTAGGCCTCTCTGAAGCTAGCCCAAAAGACCAGTACATGCTAGATCAAGGCCCGGGCTCTCTGAAGCGAAGTCAAAGCCCACCTCCATCGCCTGCTCCCAGTCCAAAAGGGGTGTCTCCGTCCGTGGTGGTTGCGTCATCGACAGCGGCTGAGTCGGCATCTCCTAATCCGGCACAAGCCAAGGTGAGTCCACTTGAACCTTGCATGGAAGGAGATCGGGGGGGAAAGGTGCTCTCTCTTTCTTCATTGCCTTCCTCTGCCGAGATGCTATCTACTGATTGGGAGGAGGTTACTTTTGCAAAATCTGGTGGGAAGGTATATGCTGTCTCTAAGGGGAAATCTCTGTGGATGGAATTGGAATTGGATATTGTCTATGGAGGGAAGGGGCTAAAAGGTGTCAAGGGGGTGTAGGGGATCAAATGTTCGAGTGGTGTAATAGAAAAAGGAGTTGAGGGATGTCCGATTGAGAAGGATGTTGTTGTACCTACCCGAGGTGCTCTGGAAGTGCAGGAGGTGCAGGGTGGTCAGGTGGTCCGGTTACTCAGGGGATAAAGGGTGGTACTATGAAGCCTGCTATTCCTAGGAGAGTGGATAAAGGAAGGAGTGTTCAGCATCAAGTTGATCCCATTCCTGCTACAGTTGTGCCGGTGCAAATCAAGGAAGCACTGGAGGCTCCACATCACGAGGAAGTTGTTGGGAAACTGCGGGTTGCCTTATTTACTACAGGTGAATGTACAGATAAAAGGGGGGTTCTAAAATGGGAGCCTGTGGAGAGCCTTGGGGAGGGCTCCTCCAAGGGGTGTTGAACCTTTGTTATGAAGATCCTATCCTGGAATGTTAGAGAGGCGGGAAAACCCTCCTTTGTCTCTTCATTTAGTAGACTGTGCCACTTGCATCAACCGAATGTTTATTTGCTCCTGGAAACTTGATTGACTGGTTCTGGGGTGCACATGATTCGGCGTCGGTTACCCAAGAACTGGGACTATTATGCTATTGATGCTAAGGGGTTATCGGGAGGTATGGTTGTTGCTTAGGATAAGGGGGTAGCAAGAATCGATGTGTTCCATAAGTGCGATCAGCAGGTTCTTCTGGTGGTCACGAAAACTTTGGGTTCGACTTGGCTTCTTTCAGGTGTTTATGCTAGTACCTGCTATAAAAAAAGGAGGACTCTTTGGCAAGAATTATCCTTGTTGATTGATCAGGGAATTCCCGCTGTTGCTATGGGTGATTTTAATTGTATCACCAAGGCAGGGGATAAAAGAGGTGGTAAACCTTTTGTTCAGAATGTGGCAACTAATGAATTTTGCCAATTCTTGGACTCTAATGGTTTGTTGGACCTGGGGTTTGTAGGAGCCCGGTATACTTGGTACAACAATAGAACTGGTATAGCCAGGGTATGGGAAAGGCTGGATAGAGTTGTAGCTACAACAAGTTGGCTTAGTCTCCATCCCTAGTTTGTGGTGCATCATCTAGACAGAGTGGCTTCGGATCATTGTTCTCTTCTTCTTTCTACCTCCTCTCAAGCCCCTATTCATGCTCCCTTTAGGTTTAAAAGAATCTGGCTCTCTTATCCTACCTCTTGGCAGGTGGTACGGGAGATTTGGAGGATGCCCGTGAGGGGTGATGCCCAATATCGGGTCACCTGTAGGTTGGAGCTGCTCAAAAGGCGGTTACGGAGGTGGAATAAGGAGGAGGTTGGAAACATATTTGCCAGGATTCAGGAGGTTGAGGGGGTTATTCATGAGCTGCAGGAGAAGGAGGATAGGGATGGGGGTTTGCAGCCTGGTGACTTGTCCTCTCTGTGTTCAACCTTGGCTTCCTATCATTCCCTTCTTACCCAGCAGGAGACTTTATGGAGACAGAAATCCAGAGTTCAGTGGTTGGCAGAGGGGGATAGGAACACTCGTTTCTTCCACCAGGCTACTCTTGTTCGGAGGCATAGGAATCGCATAGTGGCCCTTAAGTCTAATGATGGCCACTGGATTGAGGAGGAGGAGGTGAGGAGGGTTGTTGATTCCTTTTTCAGATCTATATGAAGGGCCAATTCAGGGTTCTTTTCTCCTATTCAGGTTTTTTCTCCTAAGGTGGTACTTTCCTAGGAGCAGAATTTGGCCCTTCTTGCTCCGGTCACTGAGGCTGAGGTTATTGCTGTTCTTTGGTCATTGAAAGAGGACAAAGACCCTGGTCTAGATGTTACCCTTCCTTGTTTTTTAGGAGGTATTGGAGCATCATTAAATATGATGTTATTTCTGCTATGCAGCTATTTTTCTCTACAGGTCGAATGCCGAATCTTTAGAAGTGAACCTATGTTACTTTTATTCCCAAATGCATGGAGACTTTCCATCCTTCTCATTTTAGACCCATCAGCCTGTGTACTACTCTTTAAAAGATGTGTGCTAAGCTGCTGGCTATCAGGATGAAGTCTATTCTTCTTAATATCATTTCTACTGAGCTGGGGGCTTTTATAGGGGGTCGGAGTATCTCAGATAATGTCCTATTGGCTCAGGAATTTATGCATGACATGCGAAAGGCTTCTACAAGGAGGGGTCTTATGGCCATTAAGCTAGACATGGAAAGAGCTCATGATCGGGTTGAGTGGACCTTCTTGGAGCATTCTTTGCTAGATTTCAGTTTTCACCAATGCTGGATCTCCATAATTATGTCTTGTATTACCAGCCCATCCTTCTCTCTTATTATTAATGGATCCTCGTCGGAGTTCTTTTATTCTACGGTTGGCTTGCACCAAAGTTGTCCCCATCCCCTTATTTGTTTATTATTTATGTTGACTATCTTTCGTGTGCATTGCGGGATTCTGTTAGGACATCAACCATCCAGCTATATATTGCTGCTCCAACGGTCTCTCCGATCTCGTATCTTCTATTTGTGGATGACTATCTACTGTTAGGCAGGACGACTGAGGCTACGGCACAAGGATTTTGGAGTGTTCTCCAGGCTTATTATATTACTTCTGGTCAGAGGGTCAATCTAATAAAGTCGAAGGTTCATTTTACTCCAAAGCTTCCGACTCACCTTCATCATCTGATCTCTGCCATCTTGGGGATTGGTGAGAAGGAAGGTTCTCTCCATTATCTGGGTGTTCCTATCATGGGAGGCTCTCTCTGTAGAAGGGAGACTAATATAATATTGCAGGCGATGCAGGATAGAGTGGAAGGCTGGCAGGGTCGGGCTCTTTCATCTATGGGCAGGCTCACTCTAATTAGGTTAGTGCTTACATCTCTTCCAAATTATTTGCTTGCTAATACTGTCATCCCCAAGGCTATAGTGCTGAAAGCTGAGCAAATTCTTCAGGCATTCCTTTGGAGGTCGAATGCTGCTCCTAGGAGAGTCAATCTTGTGGGATGGCACCATATCTATCAGCCAGTTCGAGATAGTGGGTTGGGCATCCAATCCCTATTAGTGAGGAGGGAGGCTCTCCTGGCCTATCATGTTACCCGGCTTTTTCTGACTCCTAATAGCCTATGGTCATCCTTTATGCGGCATAGATATGATCTTCAATCTTTGAAGGGGGGTACAGGCTCCTACTCGTGCCGTGGCTCGTCTATCTGAAGAGAAATGCGGAGGAGGGCTCCTGATGTTATGCCTCATATGAGATGGATTGTGAAGGATGGTGCTTCTATCAACATCTTCTCGGATCCTTGGATTTATGATATCGCCTTGGATAAGTGGCCTACTTTTCTATCGGTTGATATGCCATCTTCCATTACCATCGCTAATCTTCTCCTCTTGGGAGAGCATACCTGGGATTCTGGTGCTATCATTCAATATTTTGGCGAGATCCTGGGGGAGAGAATCTTATCTATAGCTATTCATGTCAACCCTTGCCCTGACGTCAGAGTTTGGAGATCTTCCTCTTCTTCTTCTCCTCCACTGCCGGATCTTTATTCTATTTATTATCCGGAGCCCCAGATGGGCATATAGGTGGGGTGGATATGGTCTCTTCAGGTGCACCCTAGATTGCGGCTTTTCATTTGGAAGGTGGCTTGGCGGCGGCTCCCCATAAGAGCTCTGCTATGTTCTCATTGTCTCCACCTTCTTTCATCTTGCCCGATTTGTGGTGAGGATGATGAGACTGTTGGGCATTCTTTATTTTATTGCATCTGAGCTCAACGGGTGTGGTCCTTAGCTGGTTCTAGCTCTCTCTGGACTCATGTGGATGATGCGGTTGACACATTTCTTAATGTTCTTCGCTCTCCTCCCTCCTCGGCCTCGCCCATGTTTGTTGCCTATCTTGCATACCATATATAGCTCACCCAGAATGCTTTGGTTTTCACCTCTGACACTTACTCCACTAGATTCATTGTGGAGCATGCTAGGGCTCACTCTCATGTGTATCGAAGCATGGTGATGGATAGTTCCGAGACCTGGGGCTCTGGTTCTGCTCTTCGAGCACCTTGCTGAGTATTTATTTTATGGCAGCCTTTCCTCTGACCTATGCGACTATCAGCTTTGATGGGAGTGTTAGAGGGCCTACTGGTGGAGCAACTTTTGTCATCAGGACTGCGGGTGTAGGGTTTCTTGCTGCCGAAGGTATCCAGCTTTTTGACCCTACTATTCCCATGGCGGAGCTTCTTGGAGCCTGGACGGGGATTCGGTATGCCAGAAGAGTTATGCATTTGGATCATCTTATCATTGAGGGAGACTCTATGATGGTCATCTCTTGGATCCATCGGGCCTTTCGCTGCTCCGTAGTTCATCCTCAACTTCGGGATATTATATCGTTCTTACGGGGATGTTCTGGACTCTATGTTAGGCATGTCTATCGGGAAGCTAACTCAGCTACTGATTGGGTGACTTCTTTTATGGCGAATCACTCTTGCAATGTCTCTTAGACCACATTGCTTAATACGTCACTGCCTTTTCAAGATATTTTGCTATCTGACTCCATGGGATGTATCAATTCTAGGATTATATAATGCACTTTCCAGTTTATCAAAAAAAGGGAGGGGTCTCAGGAGAGGGGGGGCTCTTTATGCTGCCTCTGCAGCTTCTAGGACCGACGGTTCTCTTAGGTGTTCTGGGGTTGCTGCTAATGAGAGGGTTCTTTTTGTTAACTCTACTATTCCTGGGATCGATGGCTCTTCTACGGGTTCTGGGGCTGCTGGTGCTTTTGGGAGCTCTGTGGTAGCTGGTGCTGCAGGGGCGTCCGGGGTGTCGGGGGGTTTGGGAATGTTAGGGGGCATAAGAAGGAGGGGGGTTCTAGTCTGGTTGGGGCCTTTGCTGTCTCTAGGAAGGGTGTGCCTACTAAGGGGGTGTTAGTTGGAGGCTCTAGGAGGGGTGTGCCTGTTGGGGGCTCTGGTGGTTATGGGAGGGGTGTGCCTACTGGGGTCTCTATAGTGGTTAGGGATGTGGAGGCTTCTGGGTGTTTGGAGCTAGGGGCTTTGCACGGGCATGAAGCTATCTGTGATAAGTTACAATTTGCTCTAAGATCAATGGGAGGGTCCAAAAAGGACTTGTATAAGGGGGTGTTAATGAGAAGGATGCTGGCCTTTGTTCTGGCAGACCAGGAAAGAGGGTCACCAATAGTGTTGGGTTAGGGGATGAGGCCGGAAAGGGGCCCGGTTTATCTAAAAGCTATTAACTTTAATGAAAGTTTTTGCATGGAATGTTGGGGGGCGAGAAAACCCTCCTTTTTATCTACTTATGGTAGGTTTCTTCAGGTTTATCATCATCAAATTTGTATCCTTCTAGAGACTAGACTTTCAGAGTCCAATCTAGACCGTATGAGGTATCGTGTTCCCTGTGACTAGGGTTTCTACTCTATTCCTTCTCAGGGGTTGGCTGGGGGTATCATTGTTACATGGGACATGGGAGCTGTTAAAGTTAATGTCTTTTATCGATCCTCTCAGATGGTTGTCATTGTGGTTTTGGAATCGAACTGGCCTATGTGGCTTTTATGTGGTGTATATGCCAGTACGTCATATAGGGAGTGAAGGGTGGTCTAGGAGGAGGCTTCGCTTTTGATTGATCAGGGTGTCCCTCGATTATTGCTGGGAATTTTAATTTTGTTGCCCAGGCCGAGGATAAGCGGGGTGGCAGACCCTTTGTGGAGGATGTTGGTTCTAGGGAGTTTATCCATTTTATTCAACATAATGGCTTGCTGGATATGGGGTTTGTGGGTCCTCTCCACACCTGGTGTAATAACCGGTCCGGTTCAGCTAGAGTGTGGGAGAGACTTGATAGATTCGATGCTACTCCATCGTGGCTCACATTGCACACGTATCATACTGTTCGTCATCCTAGTTGTATTGTCTTAGATCATTGCCCCATTTTTTTATTAATTGATCATTTAGTTCGAGGGCCTATTCCTTTCAGATTCAAAAAGTTTTGGCTCTCGTATCCAAGATCTAAGGATATTGTTGGAGAGGTGTGGAGGATTCCGGTCCTGGGGTGATGCTGTTTACCATATATCCCAGAGGCTGGAGCTTCTAAGGAGGCGTCTGCTTTGGTGGAACAGGGTTGAGGTGGGTCGTGTGATGTCTAAGTTGAAATCTATGAAGAATATAATTCAAGGCCTGCAGGACAAGGAAGATAGGACTGGGTCCTTATCGGTGGAGGACATGGATAGTCTTCGATCTCATCTCAGCTTGCATCATACTCTTTTGCATAATCAGGAGGTGATCTGGAGGCAAAAATCAAGAATTTAGTGGTTGCAGGAGGGTGACAAAAACACCCATTTCTTTCATCTAGCTACCATTATCCGGAGGCACAAAAACAGAATCAGAGCTCTTCACACTGCTGATGGAGGGTGGATCCAAGATGATGAAGCCATAAGGAGGGAAATGCTACAGTACTTTACTACCAGGTGGACGGTTTCCAGTCATCTTTCCCATTCTTTTTCCTTTTATTTTTCTTTGGTAACTGTTTCTACTTTCCAAAATTCTTTGCTTCTAGCTCAGGTTCTCGACGAGGAGGTTAAATCGGCATTATGGTCTCTTGGAAAGGATAAAGCCCCAAGTCCTGACGGGTTTCCTCCATTCTTTTTTCGGTCTCATTAGGATACTCTCCACTCAAACATTGTTCAGGCTATTCAATTATTTTTTCATTCTGGGAGGATACCTAATTCTTGGAAGCAAACGTATATTGCTCTTATGTCAAACGTTCGGATACTTTGAGCCCAGTCATTATCGGCCAATCAGTTTGTGCAACACCCTCTATAAAGTTTGTGCTAAATTGCTTGCCAACAGAATGAAGACCATTCTCCCGCAGTTGATTAGCCCAGAGCAGGGGGCTTTTGTTGGGGCCCGGAGCATATCCAATAATGTGCTTATTGCCAGGAATTCATGCATGATCTTCGGTGTGCTCCTTTACATCGTAGTTTGATGGCTATTAAGCTTGATATGGAGAGAGCTTATGTTGTGTCAACTGGGACTTTCTGCTCAAAGCTATGGAGGACTTCTACTTTCACCAGTCCTGGATATCTAAGATTATATCCTACATAACCGGACCTTCATTCTCTCTCCTGGTTAATGGCTCCCCCTCGAAGCTTTTCTATTCATCTATGGGTCTTCGCCAAGGTTGTCCTATATCGCTTTCTCTCTTCATTATTTGCGCTGATTTTATTTCAAGAGCATTGCGAGCAGCGGTACGAGATTCGGCAATTCAATCGTATATTCCTGTTCTGGGTGCTCCTCCTATCTCGCATATTTTGTTTGCAGATGATTGTTTGCTTCTTGGTTGAGCATCGGCACTTTCTGCTCGGGGCTTTTGGAGAGTTATGGAGGCTTAGTGCTTGGCATTTGGACAAAGGGTTAACCTACAAAAATCAGGTATCTATTTCACCCCAAAGACTTCCACCAGACTTCGCCACAGGATACGGGACATCCTTGGCATTGTCGAGCACCAGGGCCCCCTCTCTTATTTGGGTGTCCCTATATCTAGGACCAGACTTACGAGAGCGGATTGTGCCCCGTTGGTTATGGCTGTTAGGGAGAGGATTGAGGGATGGCAGAGTAGTTCCCTTTCTTCCATGGCCAGGATTACTCTTATCCGATTGGTCCTTACTTCTCTTTTCATTTATTTACTTTCTAATGCTATTATTTCTATTATACCCTGCCGACTCATCATCAAGCTGGAATGGCCCCTCTTCGCGGTCCGACCGGATCGCTCTTTTAAAGATCCGATGGCCATACCTCAGCCGAAGTCCGACCCACAAGGGTAGAGGTCCGAACGACCCACTCCCGCTGAGGTCCGACCCATTGCTCTTCTTCGGAAGTCCGACCCATGGGGCAGAGGTCCGAACGACCCACTCTCGCTGAGTTCTGGCCCATTGCTCTCCTTCTGAAGTCTGATCCATAGGGGCAGAGATCCGAACGACCCACTCCTGCTGAGGTCTAGCCCATTGTTCTCCTTTGGAAGCTCCGACGGACACTCTTCCTTGGAGGTCCAATTGGCCCTCCCGGTCAGCATCCGACCGGGTCATTTCAGAGGTCTAGAGAACTCTAGAAGCCTCTTTCTGTTGTAACGAAATTCTGCCACATCAGTAGCACTGCTCCACTATTCTAACAATGCTGCCCCATCCGAGCACCACGTGGCCACTCTCCAAATTCTCCTGGGAGTAGATCGATCTTTCTCGGCCTCTTCCCTAATGGATTTTGGACTATTCTGCGCCTATATAAAGTGCTCGGGGGACCCTGTATGGAGCTAAGTACTCTCTCCCTTCTCCATATGCTTCTTCTCTGATTCCTCCATTCTGTTGCCTTTAAGCTCCTGCTGACTTAGGCATCGAAGTGTCCCCCGCCGGAACACCATCGGCGCCTTGGAAACTTTGTTGCAGGTCAACTGGGAGGGGAGCGCTCCAGCACAGCCGACCTAGCCCGGTCCAGGAGAAGTTGCAGCAACAGATTGGCGCTAGAGGAAGGGGTCTCTACCCTTCTCTAAAAAGAGGAATCCGTCTGCCCAGCCAAGCAATGGCTAAGGGAAGAGCTCAAAACACCTCTGCCAGGGGAGGTCCTTCCCCGTCTAGGTCTGAAGGACCTCCCAAAGAAAACGTCGCTGCCAACGCTGCTGTCGCTGAGCCCACAATCACTCTGGGACTACAGTAGTTCCAGATGTTGATGAACCGCATTGAAACGCTCACCACTGTGGTTCAGCGCTTCCAGGAGGCAGCTGACAACTGGCAGTAACCGCCTGCTGCTTCCTGCACTAACCACCTAATTGATACTAAGGGAAGCCGACAGCCAGAAGTCCCTCAGCATTGCTCTCATGCCATTGCGAAGCCTCGAAGATCCTTGGGAGCTCACGTAGACGGCAAGAGGGCGAGATCTGCTTAACCGTCCTACGCTGAATCCATCCCTGCTGGTGCTCGGCCTCCTACTGAACTCCCGAGAGACACACCAGCAAGATTCTGCGCATGGAGGAGCGCATTGCTGAGATAGTTCATCAGCGGAAGGCCGAAGGGGGCAAGTATATGACTCCCGCCCGCCGTTCTTCGATGAGATTCTGGCGGAGACGTTTTCCCGCCACTTCAAAATCTCTCAGGTGGACCCCTACGACGGCACCAACGACCCATTAGACCATCTGAGTACCTATAAGGCCCACATGATGGTGCAAGGCATGTCCGATGCCCTCCATTGCATCGCCTTCCGGGCCACCCTCAAGAAGGCCGTCCAGATGTGGTTCTCCACCATCCGGTCAGGTACAATCCACTCTTTTTTCCAACTTGAAAACCTTTTTCTTTTCCATTTCAGGACCTACAGTCGGACTCCGAGGAACATCGACTGCCTCTTCCTCGTACTGCAAAAGGAGAGAGGGGATTACATGGCCCGTTTCAACTCAGTGGCCATGGAGATCCTGGATCTGAACGAGGATGTAGCTATGTCGGCCTTCAAGAGAGGGCTCCGCTCATCCAGGCTTACATTCTCCCTAGACAAGAAGTTCTCGATGAGCTATACCGAGCTGCTGGCCAGAGTGCATAAGTACCTCCTGGCCGAAGAACAGGCTATGAACCGACGTTAGGCCGAGGAAAGGTTGGCTCCTAAGAAGCAGAGTGACAAGGCCCCCGAAGTTCGATCACCATGCAACAACGATCGATTGGCCCAGTGCCAAAGTCCGAAGCCGAAGGACTTCCTCAGGAGGTTCAAGACCTATGCGCCGCTCTCCCTTCCTAGAAAAAAGATCCTTTTGGAGATCGAGAACGAGACCTTTCTGCAGAGGCCTCGCCCGATAAGGGGACCCCTACGTTCAGAAACAAAGATAAATTTTGCCGGTTCCATAAGGATCATGGGCACAGCACTGAATAGTGCTTACAGCTGAAGGACGCCATTGAAGACCTCATCCGGAGGGGGTACCTGTGCAAGTACATCCGACTCCATCGGGATCGGGCCGAAGCTTCAACGGCCAGAAACCCTCCGGAGGAGGCGGAGCTTCCTAACCAAAGGCCGACTGGTGGGGACATCGGCATGCTGCATCGACGGTTCGATTGGAGCTATGAAGATGGCCCAGACATTGTCAAGAGGTCGAGGGGTTTCAATGCAATCACCTTCTCCGATGAAGACCTCCTGGAGTCCCATGTCTTTGAAAATGATCTTGTAGTCATGTTGGTAGTGATTGCCAACTACGATGTAAAAATGATTCTTATAGATAATGGAGCTCCACGGAGGTATTGTTGTATGATACTTTTTTGAGAATGAACCTATCCCAGTCAATGCTGCAAGAATCCTCCATACTGCTGACGGGCTTTGGGGAAAACTCCATCGGAGTCGAAGGAGAAATCACCCTACCTGTGACGATCGGGACGGAGCCCTTTCAAAAGACTCTCCCTATTAACTTTGTGGTCATATGTACGACCTCGGCTTACAATGCCATCCTAGGTTGGCTGACCCTCAATAAGTTTCGGGCCATTGTATCAACTTATCATTTGTTAGCAAAATTTCCAACCAGGTGCGAGGTTGAAGTTATGAGGGGAGATCGTAGGATGGCCAGACAGTGTTTAACCATTCTGAACCAACAGTCGCAAGGCTGTCCTACTCTGGAACAGCTTGACCCAAGGGCTGAAGCCGACGTCTGTGGTCAGCCAGATGAAAAGATCTTGTTTGTCCTCCTTCGGGAGGATGACCCCACCAAAGTCCTCCAAATCGGAAGCTCTCTCGGCGAGGACATTAAGTCAGAGCTAATCGGCTTCCTGAGAAGTAATGCCGACATCTTTGCTTGGTCAGCATCGGACATGCCGGGTATACCTTCGGAGGTCATCACTCACCAGCTCAAGATAGATCCGACTTACAAGCCCGTCTGACAGAAAAAGAGGGGCTTCACCGTCAAAAGGCAAAGGGTCATTGATAAGAGGTGAAGAAGCTCTCCGACACTAGTTTTATCAGGGAAGTCCATTACCCTGAATGGCTAGCGAATGTTGTGATGGTGAAAAAGGCTAACAAGAAGTAGAGGATCTGTGTGGACTACACCGACCTCAACAAGGCCTATCCAAAGGACAGTTTCTCATTGCCTAAGATTGATCGGCTGGTGGATGCCACAGCCGGCCATCAGCTTTTGAGTTTCATGGATGCCTTCTCCGGCTACAACCAAATCAGGATGCACCCGGAGGATGAGGAGAAGACCGCCTTTGTCACCAATAAAGGCTTATACTGTTACAAGATGATGCCCTTCAGACTAAAGAACATCGGTGTCACCTTCCAAAGATTGATTAACCGGGTCTTCGAAGGGCATCTCGGGAGGAACATGGAGGTGTATGTAGATGATATGATAGTCAAGAGCCTCCATAAAGCCGATCACATCAAAGACTTGCAGGAGTCCTTTGACGCCTAGAGACGTCATCGGATGAAGCTGAACCCTGCCAAGTACATTTTCGGGGTAACTTCAAGCAAGTTCCTCGGCTTCTTGGTCACACGGAGAGAATTGAAGTCAACCCCGACAAGATCCGAGCTGTCATTGAGATGGCACATCCGACCAACAAGAAGCAGGTGCAAGAACTTACAGGCCAAATTGCCTCTCTCAACCATTTTATCTCCCACTCGGTTGAAAAGTCTCTACCATTTTTCAAGACCCTGCACCGGTCGGATCGCTTCATCTGGATCGACGAGTGTCGATCGGATTTTGAAGCCATGAAGGGTTATTTGAAGAACCCTCCATTGCTGGCTAAGCTGACGGAGGGGGAGCCTTTGTATCTCTACCTATCGACGTCGGACGAGGCAGTCAGCTCTGTACCCGTACGAGTGGAAGAAGACGGCCAGCAGAAACCTGTTTACTACATTAGTAAGGTTCTCCATGACATCGAGACAAGGTACCCTAAAATGCAAAAGCTGGTCTATTCTTTAATCATAGCGGCCAAGAGGCTTCGACCCTACTTCCAGGCATATCGGATTGTGGTGCTCACTGACCAACCCCTCAAAGCAATCCTCCGAAGTCCGGACACCTTCGGTCGGCTCGCCAAGTGGGCTGTCAAACTTGGCGAGTTCGACATCTCCTTCCAGTCTCGATCAGCTTTGAAAGCTCAGGTAATTGCGACTTCATTGCCGAGTGCACCTAGAACCAGGGATCATCCTCTCAGGCGACCGAGGTACCTGAGGCCAACGCCATCTACGAAGTTGAGCCCGCTTGGATGCTTCATGTAGATGGAGCGTCCAACCTTGCTGGCTGTGGGGTCAGTCTGATCCTAGCCGACCCCGACAGAGAAAGCTTAGAGTATGCCCTCCACTTTTTATTTCAGGTGTCAAACAATCAAGCGGAGTACGAAGCCCTCCTCGCAGGATTGTGATCGCCAATGAACTAAGCATCAGCCGAGTAAGAGCCTTCTCCGACTCCCAGCTAGTGGTCAATCAGGTAAAGGGTGAATTCGAAGCAAGGGATCCGACCCTGGCCAAGTACTTGAACAAGGTACAAAACCTCATCTCTCGACTCAAATTCTTTGAAATCCTCCATATACCTTGTCTGTAGAACTCTCGGGCGGATGCTCTGTCACGGTTGGCTATGGCGGTCACCAATACCTCCGACCGAACTTTCGTGGAGCACTTGCAGCGCCCAAGTATTAGTGAAGAACCGACTGAGGTCCACCAAGTTGAACAGGAGACTTCATGGATGGATCCAATCCTCACCTTTCTTACTAGAGGGATCCTACCGGAAGATCCGATCAAAGCCAAGCGAATACACTGGACAGCTTCAAAGTATGTCGTCCTCGACGGTGCCCTCTACAAGCGATCATTTTTTCAGTCTCTATTAAAGTGCTTGGGGCCGACTGACATAGACTATGCCCTCAGAGAAGTCCATGAAGGCATCTGTGGTAACCATGTTGGAGGAAGATCACTAGTATATAAGATAATCTGGCAGGGATACTATTGGCCTACAATTTAGAGAGATGAATCGAACTTCGTGCGAAGTACGACGCGTGTCAAATATATGCTAATATTCAAAGGAGGCCTGCTAGCCAGCTAACTCTGATCACCACACCAGGCCATTCGCACAGTGGGGGATGGATATCTTGGGGCCCTTCCCTCCGGCATCCGGCCAGCGAAAGTTTCTTATTATGGCCATTGATTACTTCACCAAGTGGGTGGAGACCGAACCACTGCGCAAATCACGTAAGCCAAGGTGGAGAACTTTGTCCGGAACTGCATTATCTACTGATTCAGTATTCCTCGGACAATCATCATGGACAACGAAAGGCAGTTCGACAACCCGAAGTTCTGAGACTTATGTTTGCAATATCATATCTCTCATCGGCTTACCTCAATCAGCCATCCACAGTCCAATAGAAAAGCCGAAGTTACCAATAGGACAATCCTGCATGGGCTGAAGATCCGGCTAAACGACGCCAAAGGACTTTAGGCAGAAGAGCTCCATTCGGTACTTTAGGCCTATCGGACCACTACCAGAATGGCAACCAGGGAGACCCCGTTTAACCTGACCTACGAAAGCGAGGCCGTCATCCCCGTTGAGATCTCTTTGCAATCCCTACAGATTGATCACTGTGCCAAGCCAACCAACTCTGAGCAACGGAGGGCTGATCTAGACTTACTTGAGAAAACCAGACTCCGAACAAGCTTGAAAATGGCAACCTACCATCAGAAGATGGCCAAGTACTACAACTCACAGGTTAAGGCGCGAGCTTTTCGAGTCGAAGATTTGGTCTTGCAGAGGGCGAAGATTCAAGACCAACCGAGCAAGAAAAACTCTTCTCGAATTGGGAAGGACCTTATCAAGTCATTGAAATAATCCGAGCCGGGACCTACTGACTCGAACATTTGGACGGATGGCAGATAGCATGTCCGTGGAATGTAGACAACCTTCGTAAGTATTATCAATAAAGTCTACAACTTCTTTTATGAAGCACTTTCGAAAGACCGACTCCGGTCAGCAGAGGCTCTAGGGCAGCCCACTTTCGAAAGACCGACTCCAATCGATAGAGGCTCTAGGATAGCCCACTTCCGAAAGACCGACTCCAGTTGGCAGAGGCTCTAGGGCAGCCCACTTCGGAAAGACCGATTTCGATCGGTAGAGGCTCTACGACAGCTCACTTTGAAAAGACCGACTCCGATCGGTAGAGGCTCTAGGACAACCCACTTTGGAAAGACCGATTCCGATCGGCAGAGGCTCTAGGGCAGCCTACTTCCAAAAGACCGACTCTGGTCAGTAGAGGCTCTAGGGTAGCCCACTTCCAAAAGACCGACTCCGGTCGGCAGAGGCTCTAGGGCAGCCCACTTCTGAAAGACCGACTCTGGTCGACAGATACTCTAGAATAGCCCACTTCTGAAAGACCGACTCCGATCGGCAGAGGCTCTAGGGCAGCCCACTTTCAAAAGACCGACTCTGGTCGGTAGAGGCTCTAGGACAGCCCACTTCCAAAAGACTGACTCCGATCGGCAGAGGCTCTAGGATAGCCCACTTCTGAAAGACCGACTCCGGTCGATAGAGGCTCTAGAGCAGCCCACTTCCGAAAGACTGACTCCGATCGGTAGAGGCTCTAGGACAGCCCATTTTCGAAAGACCGACTCCAGCCGGCAAAGGCTCTAAGGCAGCCCACTTCCAAAAGACCGACTCCTATCGGCACCATCTTCGGGCTCAGACGAGCTGAAGGATCAACACTTGGAAAGAAAAACCCTTAGTATATTGGTCCAGCCTGAGCTATAGTCCGTCGCCCGCCTCAACCATCTTCGAGTTTGGATGAGCCGACGGATCAATACTTGGTAGAAAAATTCTTAGTATATTGGTCCGGCCTGAGCCACTATCCGTCGGAAGATTCGATCGTGCCATGAGACAAGCCGAAGGACCTACACTTGAAATATTTTTAAGCTATTGGTCTTGTATCAGGCTACTGCTTAGGTTGCTATTTGACTACTTACGGTCCTACCTAGCCGACTGGCAATACTTAGAAGCATCATCAAAGACAAGCTTCGGCCAATCCGACTAACCACATGTATCTATAAAAACAAAGAGATATAACAAGAAGCTGATATTTCATTGATGTTCTTTACAAAAAGGGGAGGTCAAACCATTACAACTGACTTAGGTCTGACCTAACAGAACTACATCAACGATTTCTACTTCGGCCTCCGCCGGCACGTCTAGGGCTTCAGCCTCTGCTTCTTTCCCTTCTGGCATCTCCAGAGCACTTGCTGGAATGTCCACTATGCCCACATCGGCTTCGGGCTGAACGTCCGGTCCGGCCTCTTCCATGCCAGCTTCAATGTGGGGTTCGACCCCTCTGTCGGACAGGCCCCCCTCTCCTTCAGCATCCTTCTCTTCTACTTGCTTAGGCAGCTACAGAAAGGAGAAGTCGAGCTCCAAGGCTGAAGGCACTCTTCATATCCGAAGTCGAAACTGTATGATTCGGCTTCTCATCTCTTCTTTGAACTCCTCCGAAGCCTTGTACTTCTTTCATAATAAAAGCCGATTTCATCAATTCTTGAGTCGACTTCAGCAGACCCGAACTTTGGCCTGGCGCCCCCTCGAATGCTTTTCAGATTCGAGGAGACGCACCCTTTCTTCGGCTAGTTTCTAGGAGCTTCGCTTGCCGCCTCTTGTCTTTTAGCCTTGTGCTCAATTCATCCCGCTGAGTCAGTAGATCTGCGATCTGGTTCTTCTGAGCCTCTGCCTCGACTTATAGAGCAGAGTGCTCTTCTTCAGCAGCATGTAGGATGAATAATTCTGACTTGGTGGCTGTCAGCGCTACTTTGGCGGCGTCCCTCGCCACCTCAACTGCCTCGACCTTCTGGCTCGAGTGCTCCTTCAGATCCAGCAACTCGCCCAGGCCATCGTCCATCAGCAGCATGTCTTGGAGAAGCTGTTTGTGTCAGAATAAATTTAGTATCAAATAGACGAAGGCAAAAGTTTCGGATCCGAGCGACTTACCCCCATCATATGGTGAAAGCAACTCCTTGCAGCCTCATTTACCGTCCGCCGGCTCGACCTGTTCCAATCAGTGCCCGCAACGGCCCTCTCTAGCATGCTCCTGACCTGCTTAGCATCCTGTATTGCACGCTCCATTTGGCACGCGTCATCGCTGACATCGACACGCCCTTTCTTCGGCTAGTTTGTGGGCCAGGAGCTTTGCCCGCCGCCTCTTATCTTTCAGCCTTGTGCTCAATTCATCCCGCTGAGTCAGTAAATCTGAGATCTGGTTATTCTGAGCCTCTGCCTCGACTTACAGAGCAGAGTGCTCTTCTTCAACAGCATGTAGGATGGATAATTTCGACCTGGCGGCTGTCAGCGCTACTTTGGCGGCGTCCCTCGCCACCTCGGCTACCTCGACCTTCTAACTCGAGTGCTCCTTCAGATCCAGCAACTCGCCCAGGCCGTCATCCATCAACAGCATGTCTTGGAGAAGCTGTTCATGTCAGAATAAAGTTAGTATCAAATAGACGAAGGCAAAAGTTTTGGATCCGAGCGACTTACCCCCATCATATGGTGAAAGCAACTCCTCGTAGCCTCATTTACTGTCCGCCAGCCTGACCTGTTCCAGTCAGTGCCCGTGACAACCCTCTCTGGCAGCTCCTAACCTGCTTAACATCCTATATTGCGCGCTCCATTTGGCGCGCGTCATCACTGATGTCGACAACTTCCCTCTCGTTAGTCATCCTCCTAACGGCTTTTATTTCTCTTCGGCCGCTAAGGGGGTCTCCTCCGTATGTTCCGAGAGCGGTGAGATCGGAGCCGTCTCCTCATAGGATGGCAACGGTTGCTCCTCTCCAGCCCGAGCAGCCGACTGCCCAAACAAGGACGAGCGCTCCACCGGCTTCGATGCTAGACGATCTGATGGGGAGCAGTCTTGGGCCAAAGTTGTGTAGGAGGCATCACGACCCCCAGTATGGTCGTCGTACCGAATTTCGGAGGAAATCGATCACCTGCAGCAGGTCTTCTCGAAGGTGCTCGAGCTATCGGGGGACCTTCTCGACGACTCTCGTCGGCAGTGGGAGGGCTTTGCGGTCATCTTCCGAAGTTTGGGCCATCGGATCTCACCGTCAAGTTTGTCCAAGGAGGTCTGGTTGAAGCTCAAGCTGAGTTATGAGCCGGAGGTCTTTTTTGTGGGGGATGACCATTTCGTTGTGCGGTTGACCTCGGTTACAGATTGTGCCAGGGTGAGAGGGGAAGGGCCATGGTTTGACGGTGGCCAACTATTGGCACTGGACAAATGGGTTCCCGACTTCTTGCTGGCTCATCAACCTGTAACCAAAACGGTGGTCTGGATGCGCCTTCCCAATCTCCTTATGGAGTATTGGCACCCATCGGCTATCACGGCCATCGCAGGTGAGGTGGGGTACCCGCTGTCCATAGACAATTTTACTGATCAGCTAAAGAAGACCGGTTATGCTCGTGTTTGGCTAGAGCTGGACACCGCCAAACCGCTTCTTCCCGGTGTTCTAATCAAGGGCCGGAGGAAGGTTTTCTGGCAGCAGTTTGTATACGAGAATTTGCCTCCAGTGTGCTTTAATTATGCCAGGATTGGGCATAATGTTGAGGCTTGCTGCTACCTTGGTCAACCGGAACGGGGGGCTTTTGGTAAGCAACCTCTGGGACCAGGAAATCTGGTGGATGTGGCGGTTGAGGAGGGTCGGAACCCGAGCTCACTTGGGGCTACCGGGTCCCCTTCCTCTGCTGCTTTGCTTGTGACTCCCACTTGTCTGAATTTTGGTCCCTGGTTGGTGACATCTAGAGTTCGTCAACATAGACCTATTGCTGCCTCCTCGATACCTGTTAATGACCCTAACTCTGGTAAGATCCCGGCTTCTTCCTCTGATCCACTTGCGTCTTCCCCGTCCCGGTCTTCTGCGACGCCCCCTTCCACCTCTCTGAACTCGCCACCAGATTTGGATGGTTGGCAAAAGCTATCTAAGGTGGCACATCATCGCTCACCGGAGGCAGGCCTGTCGAATATCTCGAATGGTGGTAGTGGGTCTAAAGGTACATTTGGGCCCCTAGCAGACTGTATGGAGGTGGTTATGGCTGATGCTGGCTCGAGGGATCTTTGCATGCCCAACTATGGGGCTCTCTCTCTCAAGCACGGTCGGAGCCCTCCTAAAGGCCCCACCCCTTGGTCTCCAAAGGTAGCTCCTGCCTCTTCTATGGCTGCCTTTATTTCTCCAACTCAGGTTAGTACTACTATGCCTTGCATGCCTTCTCCTGATGGCTCTCCCCTGGCTCTCGACATTGCTCATTCGGGTGGTTTGCCTCCAACTTCTGGGAATGGGGAGAAGAGTAGTGTTAGTGTGAGGGTGGGCGCTGTGGGTGACAGGGTTGAGGCTGGTGGGGTGGATCTGTCTGGGGTCCCGGAGGGTGGACCTTAGGTGCTGCAGGCTGTTAAAACTTTGGGATCGGCTGGTTTGAATGCTTCACTAGAGGGTGCTAGGAAATCAAAGTCAGGCACCGGGTTCCCAGGGGTCGGCCTCGCTCCAGGGTATCGGGGTCTTCTTCCTTGGTTGAGAGTCCTTCTTCTCTAGGCTCAGTTGAAGGGAGTTATTCACAAGTTGTGAGTCCTCCTTCTCTGGGCTCGACTGATGGGAGTTCGGTCACTGGGACCTCTATTGAATTGGCGGGTAATCCTTTAACCCAGTGTTTGGTTTCAGAGGGCTCTCTGGGGGTCACTAGTCCTTCTCAGTTAATGGCTGCCTCCACTCTATCTTCTGAGGTTCAGGTGAAACTCATGAAGCTCTCTCTCTGAAATTGAAGGGTGTTTTGGGTTCGATAGGCTCATCCCTTGTGGGTGCTACTCAGGGTGTTGCCCAGGGTGATGTGTTGACTCAAGGGACACGTGCTTCTACTTCTGCTGCTTCTGTGGATGTATCTGGACAGGGTTCTGAATCATCCAACTCTTGTTAATTCTCTATGAAGACTCTTGTATGGAATGTACGGGGGGGCAGGGAAACCCGCCTTCCGGTCTACTTATGGTAGATTTTTACAGCTTTATAACCCTCAGTTATGTATTCTCTTGGAGACTAGATTGTCGGGTTTCAGTCTGGATCGAGTGCGCCGCCGCTTTTCGAGAAAGTGGGGTTTCTATTCTATTCAGTCTCAGGGCATGGCGGGATGCATCATTATTATGTGGGATCAGGATGTAGCAAAAATTGATGTTTTCTACCGTTCTTCCCAACTGGTGGCATTGTTATCACCGAACCGCATCGCCCCTCCTGGCTCCTATGCGGTTTATATGCTAGTACGTCATATAGGGAAAGGAGGACTGTTTGGACGGAGTCTTCGGCTTTGATTGCTTAGGGTGTTCCCACTGTGGTTGTTGGAGATTTCAATATTATTGACCAGGCTGAGGACAAAAGGGGGGCAGACCCTTTGTTGAAGACATGGCTTCCTCTAATTTCACGGATTTCATTCAAGGGACCAGTCTGGTTGACTTAGGATTTATGGGCCCCTGCTTCACTTGGTGCAATAACCACTCTAATGCAGCGAGAGTCTGGGAGAGACTTGACAGATGCTATGCTACCCCCTTTTGGCTCTCTCTTTTCCTGGTCCACAGTGTGCGTCACCTTAGTAGGATTGCCTCTGACCATTGCCCCCTCCTCTTGTCTTTGGATGTCTTTGCCCAGGGTTCCACTCCTTTTAGATATGAGAAGTTCTGGCTCTCTTATCCCAAAGCCAGAGACTTAGTCAGAGAGATGTGGAGGATTCCTGTCCGGGGTGATGCTTCCTACCGGCTTTCTCGTCGATTAGAGTCGCTGAGGAGACGACTTCTTAGGTGGAACAGGATTGAGCTTGGGAATATGATGACCAAGCAGTATTGTTGAAGTTACTATTTCTGATATGCAGGATAAGGAAGATAGGATGGGTACTTTGTCACAGCGGGACATGGGCACTCTTCATGCTCAGCTCTCTTTGCATCATACTTTGCCCCAGCACCAGGAGGTGATTTGGCATCAGAAGTCTAGAGTTCAGTGGCTGCGGGCTGGTGACAGAAACACCCGTTTCTTTCACCTGGCTACTATTATTCGCAGGCATAAGAACTCTATTCGCTCATTGAGGGCTTATGACGGCCAATGGCTCGAGGATGATCAGGCTATCAGGCGGGAGATCTACATATTCTTTGCCTCCCGTTGGATGGAGGCTATCCCTATCGCTCCACTTTATTCCTTCCCTCCGATGACTATGGTCTCCTCCTTTCATAATTTCATTCTCTTGGCTCCCATTTCTGAGGAGGAGGTCCGCCTGGCTCTGTGGTCCTTGGGGGAGGATAAAGCCCCTGGTCCTGATGGCTACCCTCCCTTCTTCTTCCGGAGATTCTGGGATATCATATATATGGACTTCACTACGACTATCCAATTATTCTTTGTTTCAGGTTCTATGCATAGTTCTTGGAAGCGGACCTTCATTACTCTTATTTTCAAGTATCCCGATGCCTCCGAGCTGGCCCACTTTCGACCCATCAGTTTGTGCAACACTATTTATAAAGTTTGTGCTAAACTGATAGTCACTAGAATAAAGCCTATTCTTCCTCAGTTGATTAGCCCGGAGTAGGAAGTATTCGTGGGTGCTCTATTTCAGACAGTGTTCTTATTGTTCATGAGTTTATGGTGGATCTGCTCCGAGCTTCTCCTTGTCGCAGCCTCATGGCCATTAAGCTCGACATAGAGAGAGTCTACGATAGAGTCAGCTGGGATTTTCTTCTCAGGGCCCTGCATGACTTCGGGTTCCACCCAACTTGGATCTCCAGGATCTTTGCTTGTGTGTGCAGGTCGTCATTCTCTCTTAATCAACGGATCTCCCATGGATTATTTTACCTCTTTTATCGGCCTTCGCCAAGGTTGTCCCCTCTTCCCTTCCTTATTTATCATTTGCGCTGACTATCTTTCGAGGGCTTTGCGAGTTGCAGTACGGGACTCGGTTGTCCAACCATTCTCTCCTACTCTTGGTGCTTATCTCGTTTCTCATCTCTTATTTGCAGATGACTGTTTACTCCTGGGGAGGGCTTCGGTTTCCTTGGCCCAGGGATTCCGAGGGATTCTAAAGGACTACTGCCTAGCATTGGGTCAAAGAATCAACCTTCATAAATTCGAGGTTTATTTCAGCCCCAAGACTCCTGCTCGGACCCGGCACAGGATTGTGGATATTCTCAGCATAGCGGAGCGCAGTGGCCCCCTCATTTATTTGGATATCCCCATATCTAGATCCAGGCTGTCCAGGACGGAGTGCTCCCCGATGATTCAGTCTATTCATGATAGGATCGACGGTTGGCAAGGTAGATCTCTCTCCTCCATGGGCAGAATCACCCTCATATGTTCGGTCCTCACGTCCCTTCCAGTCTATCTACTCTCGAATGTCATTATCCCCATGACTTATATTCTCAGATTGGAGCAGATGATTAGGGCTTTCTTGTGGGACTCCTCTCTGTCCAGGCGGAGGATCCACCTGGTTAGTTGGCAAGCTGTTTGTCAACCGATTCAGTAAGGTAGACTGGGGATTAATTCTCTTGTTACCTGGAGAGAGGCTCTTCTAGGGAGGCTGGTTGCTAGATTATTTCTCTGTCCTGATAGCATGTGATCCATCATGATGCAAGCCCAGTATGCTGACTATCCGGCCATTATTGATGGTACTATCTGACCTACCAGACACTCCTCTACTATCTGGAGGGATATGCTTACTAGAGCTCCTCTTATTTCTCCTCATCTTTCCTGGGTTATTGGGGATGGCAAGTCTATCCGTTTCTTACAAGATCCTTGGATTTCTGAGCTGCCTCTCTGTAGATGGCCTACCTTTATATTTGTCGATATTCCTAACTCCATGTCCATTACTGACCTCTTCCTGCCTGGCAGCCCATTGTGGGACCAGGGTGTAGTCCGATCCATTTTTGGGGATATTCTCGGCCTCCGAGTCCGCTCGATCATCTTGCCTACCATCCCGGGCCCGGATGTTAGAGTTTGGAGGCACTACGCTACCCCCAGGGTGCCCATGTCTGATCTTCTGGCCATTTTCTCCCCCGAGGTTGTCATCCCTACCTCGTTGGGTTGGATTTGGTCTATTTCAGTGCACTCGAGAGTTTCTCTCTTCATATGGAAGGTGGTCTGCCATTGCCTTCCTACCATAGCCCTCCTGGCTACTAGGGGTATGCACATTCTCCATGACTGCCCTATTTGTGAGGCTGCTCCGGAGACCTGTGATCACACCTTGTTCTCCTATCCCCAGGCTAGGCGCGTGTGGCAGATAACTGGTTTAGCTCATTTCTTTCCCCAGGATGTTGATTCTCATGACGTATTCATTGGGATCATGCGATCGACTACTGCAACTCCGTCTGCGACTCTCCTGGATTATGTCACTTATCATATCTGGCACGCCAGGAACGAGTGTACCTCGGTGAGATGTTCCCCGTGTATTATTGGCCAGCGTGCCACTGCTTCTGCTATTGAGTTTCATAGATCGACTGGGAGATCAACGGATAGCTGGGGTTCCCACCTCGCTATTCGAGCACCCCACCAAGTTTTCATCTCTTGGGAACCCCTCCTCCGTCCTTCTCCATAGTCAGTTTTGATGGCAATCTTCGTCACAGATCCGGAGGTGTTGCCTTCATCATCAGAGACTCCGACTTGAGCTTCCGTGTAGTTGATGGGGTACCTCTTGTCGACCCTTCCGTCCCTGCGACGGAACTGCATGCCACATGAACTGGCATCAGATATGCTTGTCAGATTCTTTACTTCGACCATCTCAGCATCGAGGAAAATTCTCTGACAAGTCATCTCGTGGATCCGTCAGTCCCTACTGCTTTCTTCGACTCATCCTGTTATTCGAGACATTGAACTCCTCTTACAAGGATGCGCTTCGAATCATCCATCAGTCCTTACTGCTTCCTTCGGCTCACCCTATTATTCGAGACATTGGACTCCTCTTACAAGGATGCGCTTCGATCATGATTCGACATATTTTCAAAGATGCTAACTCAGCTACAGACTGGGTCGCCTCTTCTATTGCCCATCACTCCATTTCTGTTCTATAGATTGACTGGCAAACTTTTCCTGTGCAGCTTAGAGATATTGTACTGTCTGACTATCTTAGCTATGTTCATTCTCGTTTTGTCTAATGAATACACCGTTTTATAAAAAAAATAAAAAATAATTAAAAAAAAAAAATGCCTATTTTGATTAGACCAGAGATTGGAAGGAATCTGATGACATGCACCAGGTGACATAGCTGCATTAAGATGAAGGTTATGCGCCCACAACACAGGCTGCCTGCAAACAATCAAAACCCATGAGTGACACCCAAGATGCATGAAAGAGCATTGACAAAACATGAGTACTTTAACCGAACCACACAACATGCGTGCTGGAAGGAGAGATTTATATTACATAAAACGGAATTCATGGTTCAGACATGAACATCGCATACAGAGTTCTAGATGATTGCAGCTCAGAAAGAAACTAAACAACTCCAAATTTTTATTGGACAAAAAAGATCCTGAACGAGCATACGCTTGCTCTTTCCTCAAAATTCACCGGTCCTGCCATTATTAACAAAACACGAAACAAATAAATGTTGACCTAAAAAATACAGCCTTTTGGCATGCAGATACCATCAGCTGCCATGTCTGATTATTAAATAGAAAAAGAAATCTCTATCACGTGGCAGACTCCTTGGCAATCTTCTCAGCTTTGGCAATGACTTCCTCAATGCCTCCAACCATGTAAAATGATTGCTCAGGAAGGTCATCATACTTTCCATCCAAAACACCCTGCAAAACAATATAAAATTATATTTTTTCAGAAATTATATGCACTGATAATGCATCAAATGACAAAATCAATTCCGGAGCACAATCCAACTAATAACGTAGTGAATGATAAAATCAATTTCAGAGAGCACTAGAACAGGATACAAGACACTTCACACGACAGGTGGATTATGCAATAGACCAAACTCAACCATCCCGACCAAAACAGAAAAGGCAAAAGAAACGGGAGGTAGTTTAACAACAAAACAGCTGGTGAAAAGTTCATTACTGTTTGACTCCTTCAGGATGGACAATCGACAGGCTATGAACTTGTCATACAGTGACAATCATCTTTTGCTTCACAGTTTATAATATCGCATGTATTAGGATAGCAATCACATTTCAAAGAGATTCTCCATTAGGAACGTTGCCTTTATGGTCATTGGAAGATCAACCATCAACTACTGTATGAAATAAAACAATTCTATGGTAGCACAGCATAGCTCTGGTTGAAAATATCAGTTAAGATCAGAGACAGAAAACACACTCTGAAGGATTTCAGAACCAGATCTATTCTCTTTGACATTCTCATTCTATATGCCAGATGTACCTTTGATGTACTGGTCATACAAAAAGAAAGGTACATCAGTTATTCATGTTATACAGAAGAGTGACCAACAAATATTATATAGCACTTCATAGAGAAAAGTTGAACAATATTATGCAGCAAGTTAAGATAATAGCAACAGAGACACTAATGTAAACGCTTTCCCTGAGAATGGCAAAAAAGGACAAACATAGTGCTTTCTTTTCTAATGCTCGGAGGATTCAAATAAAAAAATGGAGCATAGAAGATTTGTAGGCAGAAGCTCACAACACCTATACACCTTTATGCTAATAATTCCTCAGCAATTACAGCATCACTCAAATGCAGCCATGTTAAATGCTTCAACACTATTGATAATGACTAAATTTGTCATCATAAAGAGGTGAATTTAATAAATTGAAAAAAGGTAGAGAATCATATAGTGCAGTACTCATCTGTGTGGCTTGATTCAAAAAGTTCATTTTGCAAAATAATCTACCCTTCTGCTTACTTTTATGATTAAACAGAAAACTGACAAATTAGAATAATATAAAAAGGGGAGGCCTTATGTGAGATAAAAACCAGCACCATGCACCTGAAACTTATATGGACAGTATACAGTGCAGTTGAAAAAAACACATGGGAAAAACATTTAAAATGATTATAATATTGAATAATTACAAATTTCCAAGCATGGTTGGATTTAAAGAAGATTTTGCATCATCTATAGCAACACATATAGCGCACACAGAACATGCAATTGGTTTCTGCATAATGCCCCTATTGTCACTTTATTTACAATATCCAGCTTTTTAGAAGAATTGCATGCACATAAATGTCAAGTCAAAGAAGCGCATTGTAAGCCACTGGAATGCAGAAGACAATATGTGTGTGCACAGATGAAAATTCATTCAAAATGTTCCACATTTCAACCTTAATAGCCTAACATGCTATTTGCCTAATATTAGTTAAACAACAATTGATTGTGTCCCCATAAAAATGATCTACTCACCTGGAAGCTGTTAACACTCTCTTTCAATTCGACATACTTTCCAGGTGCACCTGTGAACACTTCAGCAACATGGAAAGGCTGGCTCAAGAACCGTTGAATTTTTCGAGCACGAGCCACGGTCAATTTGTCATCTTCACTAAGCTCATCCATTCCCAAAATTGCAATTATATCCTGGAGATTCTTATAATTCTGAAGAACCTTCTGAACACCACGAGCAGTGTTGTAGTGCTCCTCACCTAATACATGTGGTGAAAGCATTCTAGATGTGGAGTCTAGAGGATCAACAGCAGGATAGATACCAAGCTCAGAAATCTACTCAGAAAAACCAGCCAAGTCAGGAACCGGAATCCTTAGAAACAGAAAAAGTAACTTCAAAAAAATGTCAAAAATATCTATGTAAACAAACCTGCCGTGACAACACAGTCGTAGCGTCAAGATGGGCAAAAGTTGTTGCCGGAGCTGGATCTGTCAAGTCATCAGCAGGCACATAAATAGCTTGCACTGAGGTGATGGAACCCTTCTTTGTTGTTGTAATACGTTCTTGCAGCCCTCCAAGGTCGGTAGCCAAAGTTGGTTGGTAACCAACAGCAGATGGGATACGACCAAGCAATGCAGACACTTCAGAGTTTGCCTAAATAATTCATGAGAATATTTGAAACAAAGCCACGACAATAGAGATGCAAGACAAGGAAAAGGCTCTAGCAACTTCAATGTCCTCCAAGCTTACCTGGGTAAACCGGAAAATATTGTCAATAAAGAGAAGCACATCTTGTCCTTCAGCATCCCGGAAGTGCTCGGCAACTGTCAAACCAGTCAAACCAACACGTGCACGAGCACCTGGAGGCTCATTCATTTGCCCATAGACAAGAGCACACTTGCTCTCACCCTGCCATCCATAACCACCAACTAAGAATCACATGCCTAAAAGAAAAAAATAGTGCATGAACATAGTTAAAACAAAGCACAAAACTGAAAATGTGACATGGACCTGCTTGTCACCAAGTTTGATTACACCACTCTCAATCATTTCTCTGTACAAGTCATTGCCCTCGCGAGTACGTTCTCCAACACCAGCAAAGACAGAGAAACCACCTGGCAGAAAGATAATTGGTGAATTGCAATAATTATACATCAAAAATTTTGATGGATGAGCACCCTTTAAAACAAACCATGAGCTTTAGCAACATTGTTGATCAGTTCCATAATAAGTACAGTTTTCCCGACACCAGCACCACCAAACAGTCCGATCTTTCCTCCCCTCTGATAAGGTGCCAGAAGATCAACAACCTGTTGAAAGCAGCAATAATCACATAACATGCTTATTAGGATCTATAATATCAAACCTAGAGTACATAGATTCCACAACCTCAAATTATAAATCACAAGAAATATGAAGTAAGCTCAAGGAAGAAAATGTTGTACCTTAATTCCAGTAACAAGAATCTGCTGTTCAGTTGCCTGCTCAACAAAAGCAGGTGCCTCACGATGGATGGGAAGGAAGTGATTTGTCTCTGTTTATGAACAGAAAGAGAGTTAGGAGTATTTTTATTTTAAAAAAACCCAAAAATAACCAAACCAAGATAGCTATTCCCATACAGAAACGAAATCTGTGGAAAGGATTCATGTAGTCTTACTTATTTCACCCTTCTCATCAATCGGTTCACCGATAACATTCATGATGCGTCCAAGGGTAGCCCTCCCAACCGGGACCTAACAAATAGAAACAAAATCCAATAAATGACAAATAAATTATGCAATCAAAAAATGTGCAGAAACGCATATAAACACCATCCGCTCACACCGCCCAAGCTATAAACCATATAATTGAAATTCAGTGACACATACAAAAAGAAGGCGAAGAAGTCTGTTGATCAACAGGCATAGAGAATCCAATGAAATTCCAGAGAGCACATTTTCCGATCTTATTCTATATCAATACATTAGGGAAAACATAACTTCATTTTTTCAGGGTGCTGCATCGCATGTTTAACTATCGGGGAGAATCTAGAATGCTTGATAGATATTCCCAACAAAGGAGATAGTAAATTCAGTTGGATCTGAGCGAACAAACCAGTTCAAAATAAAATTACAAGATGAGATAACCAACAAAAAGAAAAAATAGTAGATGATAATAATGCATGATATTAGTGTTACCATGTATCTTCTAATGGAAAAGGAGAATTTATCCTAGAATTTAACCAAGAAATCCTTATAACACAGGCACCATTTTATTACGACACATTACCACCAAATTATGTTTAAATTTGAAAAAAAATAAGAAACAATCAGTCACCAAACTCTGCACTACCAAAAAAAAAAAACCAAAATAAAAACTAAAAAATAAGCAGATCTGATCCACTACAGAATAGTTTTCTTCTCTGATATTCTGTCATACTAAGAGCATCTCAGATTTTATTAAAAAAAGAAGAAAAAAAAGTAGGAAAACTTACGGTGATTGGAGACCCAGTATTCAATACCCTCTGACCACGGACGAGCCCTTCCGTCCCATCCATGGCGATGGTCCTCACCATGTTCTCCCCGAGATGCTGCGCGACTTCCAGGACCAGGCGGATCGAGTTGTCAAGCACCTCGAGTGCCGTCAAGATCGGCGGCAGCCCCTCATCAAACCGGACATCCACGACGGCACCAATCACCTGGCACACCTGCCCGATCGCACCGGCCCCGGTGAACTCGTCAGTGATCTTGCCGGTGGGGCCACCGGCGGCTTTCGCCGGCGACGGCGGTGTCGGAGGGGCCTGCGCAGCCGCGGCGGTAGCGTACTCGACGGCGCGGGAAAGGAGGAAGCCGGCTGGGAAGGGACGCGAGATCGGGGAAGGGGAAGGGCTCCGGGCGGCAGGGAAGGCGGATTTGGACGCTGGTGAGCGGCGGGCGGAGGAGCGAAGGAGGGAGGAGAGGAACCGGCGGGATGCCATGGCCGGATTGTGGGCTAGGTTTTTCAAAGATATAGGGCAAGTAGGCCTTGTTTTTTTTTTTTTTTTTTTTTTTTTTTTAATCTCACCTCAGTGCAGACTTCGCATTATTCCACTTTCCGCGGCCGGCGGCTCCCCTTTCCCCTTTGGTGGGGATTTTCCTAGGCGAGGATGGGGCTGGTGGCCTGGGGAGTGGCAGTGGGAAGGAAGCGGACCTCAACACCGTGTGAGCTGGATTATCGAATGCTCGGAGTCCGGTTTGGGCTTGTGAAAATGAGCGGCCAATGATGTTACGCTTTGGCAATCCCGTCTTAGAAGAGAAATTATTTGTATAATGGAGAGCTGCAGAAAAAAAAAAACACTGTAAAATATAATTGAATCGCATATATTTTTAATATATAAAATTTTATTTTTAAAAAAATAAATAATAAAAATATATTTTTATAAAAATAAAGATATTATATGGTAGAAATAATTTTTATAACATCTTGACCAGTAACATATTTTTAATAATAAAGATATCTTTTCTTAAACAAGATATGTTATCACCAAGAACCATAAAAAAAATTTTATCATACATAATTTTTAATGAAAAATAAATTAAAGATATTAAATATATATTTTAATAATATAATATTTTTATAATATCTAAATCATAAATAGGATGTTATAATCCGGTATCACAAAATTATAAAAAAATTTTCTATTAATAAATTTTTAAAAAATTTTTAATAATAAATATATTCTTGATTATATAATATTATGTAAATAGGATTATGATATCGTTTATGAAATATTATAATTTAATCATAAATTTTTAATAAAAAAATAAAATTATATGTATTATATGTATAATAAAAAATATGATTTATCTAGCTCAATGAAATTTTATTTTTTCACCACCTTGTGCGGTGTAAAAAGAATTTCTCATCCACCATCATTCCTGGGCCTCGCTAAAGTGGGCTTTGGTCGGTCTGAGTGGCCATTAGAGGGCTTAATGGGCCGGCATAGGCACACCATGAAGTTACCCTTTATAATTTTTTCCTCCTTTTCTTTTCTCCCTAATAACCGTTTTTATTGCGTAGAAAGGTAACGGGCAACAAAACATGCACTTGTGTGTTTGTTTTACTTGGAACGCTTTGACCGCGGCGTTATTTCTTTTATAATATTATAATAATAAACCCTGTCATGATTATTGTTATTAATTGTTAGAATAATTATGAAGACTACTTCATGATCTCAAATGTTTTAGTATTGAGATATTAATTATTACAATGGCTGCTATAACAAGTGTTATTACGAAAATAATAAAAAATAATAGCATATTAACGATATTATTTTTTGAACTTTTTTTTTTTTTAAGGAAGAGGAGTAGGAAGAGGGGCACGGGAATTGAGTTCTACAATGAAAAGAAAAAAAAAATGAATTAATGAATTAAAATCTATAAATTATACAATTAAAATTTTCAAAAAAATAAGTAAAATAATAGTTTTGCATGCTAAGAATTATAGACAATTAGTCAGAAAGGAAGATACACATCCTCTATAAAATATTACTTTTTGAGTTGTACAATCTTCATAAAAGAGTTAATTAGTACGAACATCTAATTTATAAAAATATATATTATTGTGTCTATTAAAAATATGCATGAACTATTATAAATAAATAGATGGTTTGTTATAAATAAATAAAAATCCATTATTAATATTTTTATGGACTATCGCAATGCTAAATAACTTGTTATAACCATTGCCATATTTTTTATTATTATATTATGTAAGAAATATATTTTGAAATCATTATAATAACTGTTACAACATTATAGCACATGTTATTTTAAATTTTTATAAGTTGCGTAGCTCCTAATCAATCCATCTATCAAAGAATTTTTATTAATAAAAATATAAGGTATGAGAAAATTTTGCACATATAATGTTTCCCTATAAGTGTAACATATCTTTGATTGGTTGTAAACTAATCACCTATAATTTGAGGTAATGCAATTTGGCCGTGTGGTTTGTTGGCACCCACAATCTAAAATCATTTCAAGCATATTTATAGTTTTAAAAATATATAAAATAACATGTGGCTCAAAAAATCTTTTAAAGATTGATATTTTTAAAATGATGTCTTTGTTATTGTACTTTCAAAAGCCACTACGGAGTAGGGTTGCAGTATATTGCATGTTCTTGATAGTGATCCGTGGATTATGATTGATGTGCAAAAAATTCCAAAGATAAGATGAATTGGTTAAATATTATATGTCCCTCCCTTAGCAAAAAAAAAAAAAAAAAACAATCATTTTGGATGACCAAGATTTGTATAAAAATATATTTAAATTTAAATTTGCCCATAATATATTTTAAAACTACAACCAGATTTATATGGACAAGCATTGTTACGGTACAATTTAATTATGCCAGTCCTGTGTGCAATGAGCATATATTACCATTTAGTATAGTCAAATAGTAGGGTTTTTATATGGCAAGCTATTTATATGCAATTCATGTTCACCTCGATCCTAAACTCGACTTCTTTGCTTAACTAGCAAATAAGCAAGCCAAAAGTGAGCCAACTTTATAAAATATTATGACATAATTTATGCATTATTATCAAATATTAATATAAAAATAATAATGATAAATTGATAAGTTATATATATAATATAATGCATGGTAGTAAAAAAATAGAGATAGATTTGATTACATTCGAATATACTGTCATGTCAAAATTCTACAATAAAGATCTTATATCGATGATTCAAATAATTAGATATGATATACTATATTAAAATTATTTATATATAAAAAAATTATATAATTTAAAAATTTCTCATCTATGTATAAAACGATTATAAATTGATAGTTTAAATAAAATTAAATTAGATGTATTTTTAATGATTCGATATATAGGATAGGAATTTATAAATTATATAATTTTTTTTATATACGAGTGGTTTTGATGTAATAAATCATATTTAATGATTTGAATTATTAGGATCCATAAAATTTTGATCGGATCAAATTTAATTTAAAATATATTCAAATGTAATGAACTTCACTTCTTAATATATATATATATAATTTAATATAATCAGCGGTGAGGAAATGAACATGTAAATGGGTTTTTTCGTTGAACGCGAGCATATAATTGGGTTTGAACGAGCCGGATAACCCAATTCCAACCTATCCATGGCATAGGTCCTTTCGACTTATATCGTCAATGACCGGATAGCAAGGTGTAGCAACTCCAACCGGCTTTTCTTGGCATGCTTTAGCCATTATATCCCCGGGTCACCAGGGACGAAAGGGGTTTTAACCCCCTTCCTGGCCGACCCGAGGGTTCTTCACCGCCTTTCCCTCCCCGGATTCGGAGTCTGGTTCAGCGGAGACGAGGCGGCATTCTGTAGCTTCAGCGAGCATATATGGCCATGGACGCTGCCTGGCAGCGGCAGGGGAGCGGCAGGCACCGCCATCACCACGCTTTGTCCGCTTCTTCTCCTTCCTCTTTCTCTTCTCCCCCTCCCCATCCACAAGCGGCTTTCCCTGCCACAAAGAAAGCCTCTACCCCACAAGCAGTGGAGTGGGTGGCGCTCCAGAAGCACCCCGTCTTCTCCGGCCGCCGCCGCCGCCGCCGCGCGCCGGCAGAGAGCAGCGGCAGAAACGGCAACCTGACGGCATGGGACGGTTCGTCGTCACGCCTCTACCTGTGGGACCCGGAGGACCGCTGCCTCCACCGTCTCTCTCTTCGCTTCCGCGACCCCGAACCCGATTCCTCCTCCTCCTCCTCTGTCTTCGCGGAGGCCGCCGTCCCTTCCGAGGTACATGTTCTTTGTTGAGATGGGAGTTTTCTTGATTGATATTAGTGCAAGAATGGAGATTCTGGTTAGAATTACTCGGAATTTTTCGGTTCTTGTTGGCCTTTTATTCTTTTAAGGACCCATAAGTGGCTAAATCGAGAAATTTACTTGCTATCCGCGTTATCCGTAGGACATATAATTTTTTGACTGATGGCGACTCAAAACTATTAGGTAAATCTGGCATAACGTTTGTTGCCATGTATCAAATATTTACTGACCAATTCAAATAATCGAGACAAGATGGTAAAGTATGAAATCAGAACTAGGAACTTCTAAAATGGCATTCTTCCAAGGCATAGTTTCATGAGATACAACGCAAAAAGGTAATACATCGAGGATCATGGTAATTCCATCAAGATGTAGTTAGGTAATTGCTGCTAATTCTTTCTTTCTATGAAGGCATTCATGTATGTTGTCCAGATCTTCAAATGTTCTTGGAGAATAAAACAAATATAGAGAAATATGTGCAATCTGTCACCAATTATATATGCAAGTTAGGTCCTCTATCTGTACCTGCTAGCCCCAATATTGATCCACTAGACGTGACGTTATTCACATATCATGGGCAGTGCACAATAAATTTACGAGTTCATACGAGCTTGTTTAAATATTTCTATGGATCATGGAAAATTACATTTCTGGCAACAAGTTTTTGATGCGATGGTTTAGTTTTTAGAACCATAATATGGCATCTAGACCTGATGTGCATTTTATATAAAATGAAGATTCTGCTTAAAGACTAAGCATCCTAATTTGTGTAAAAATTTATGTGGTATAACTGTTGAAACCTAGTCAGGTAGTTGATGTAGATCTTCCCTACTTTTTCTCCTGTGGTCATCAGCATTTTTCTTTTACCAATCAAACATAAGTTTTAGCTAATACTATTGTTTTATGTGCAGATATTGTTGCCAGACTTTCAGATCCAATTCATGGTCAACTATATTTCTCTCAATATAAATGGATCATCATTATTATTTGTTGGCTCTGGCAGTCTCAGCCTCATGTATTTATTTGAAAGGACTTATAAGAATGACAATACATTTACTTGCAGGTATATCAGAAGTTCTGAAACCTTTTAATTATGGTCCTGAATTGCTACTTTTTGTTAACATCACTGTTGCTACATTGCTTTTCCTGGTCATTATAAAATCTGTCCAAAGTCTTTTTTCTGATTAATTTTAATAAAACCAAATAAGTAGGATGACTTGGAAGTGATTAAAAAGGGAAAAGATGTTATTTAGTCTGTGCAACCTCTTTAAATGTTCTGTTTCAATGAAATTACATTTTGTTTAGAATCTTAATTAACAGATGTGTGACTGGATGTGGGAATGGATTCGAGTGTGTATAAGGAAACAGATCTCTCAAAAAGGAAAACGAGAAAAGAAAATGCTTGGGAAGCAAGTGCAGCAATGAATTTTTGGAAATTGTCTGGTACCCTAGGTAGAAGTTTTGTGCTACTAAGGGTAGAATCGTATGTTGAAAACCATGATTTCCTAGTTCTCATGGATTCGGTGTGTATCCTTTTCTTTTCTGGTGTGCTGATGTATAAGACTTGAACCAACGGGAAAGCACAGTTTGGAAAGAAGACATCCAACGAATAGAGGTTTCTTTAATGATACTTTTAGGAAAAATATGAGATGTTCAAAGACTCCAATGACAAACATAAAGAACTTTGTAACCTTGTATTAGGTTCAATAATTCCATTACCAAAAATTTTATATTTTGCTTGACTAGGTTTGTAGATGGTATGGACCTGGTTCAAGGCCATTTTACTCTACACATAAAACTGAGGATAAATAATGTTTTTCAATTTTTGTGCACTGAGATGAACTCCAGCTATTGGTTTCTGACATTTTCATATGTCATAGCAAAAGTTATTTCCAACCCATGTCCACGTACTAGTTTTGAGCTTTATGTATTGTTGTTTTATGTTCAGGACCATTCTTTAACTTAAGAAAGCACATTTAAACTTGTTATTCGAGCTTGAATGTTATTAAAGACCACACTTTGGAGTGCATTGTGACATGCAGTTATAGAATTTTACTACATAAAATGGGCATGTTCCTTTTTCGTTGGCATGTGCATAAGCTGATGAGGTTACTTTTTTAACTTTTGAACATTTTGCAGCTTCTGTTATTTTATTAGTTGATAAAATATAGTAATCACCAGTCTTTTTGCATCAAGGTGAATTCTTCTCAATCCTATATCAGCAGAAACAAACAAAAATCTGCTTAGGGTTCTACAATTTTCAGCATAAATAAATGCTAATGATTTTAACTCTCTGGCCTTAGTGATCAGATGTCTTCTTATATTATCTGCAATCACTGTTTTTGGCTGCTGGAATAAAGGCTTATGGATGCTGCTAGAATAAAGGCTTATTGATGCAATTGTTAAAACAGGACAGTTTCAGCGGCTTCTCAAATATTTTTTGGTAACAATGATGGTTTACAAACTTTACAAGTATCATGGCACCCATACAGTAGTAGTCATTTGGGCATCTTGTCATCAGATTCGGTTTTCAGGTATGTCATAAAAATGAATTGTGTAAACAAAACTGATAATACCATTTATGCACTGAAACTTATACCATTATATTGCTGAATGTTATACTTATTTTCATTTATATCCTCTGTTTACCATTTTTATTCATATGTGGTATTTTCAAGGCATCATAATTTTATTTTCATTTATCTTCTCTGTTTACCATTTTTTATTCATATGTGGTGTTTTCAAGGCATCATAATTTCAAATCCAAATCCTGCTTGTTATATAAGAGAAATTTTTATCTCTTTAAGTGTATGTATTTAGATGTTGTCCTGGTGAATGGGGCAAAACCATTTGCTTAGTCTATTTTTCTTCATATTTCATCTTTACTACCTGTAACTGGAGATAATTGCTATATCATGAGACCTGAAGTTTGCATGAAGCCTCTTAGATAAACCCAAGTCTTTTATAAATGCACCCTCTTATGACTCTTCACAAAGAGAAATAAGTAAGTAATCCTAGGAGTGTTAAGAGCATTTTTATTATCAGTTCATGTAAATAAGGGAGGAAATCAAGTGGCAAGACTATATATTTCCAAATACCTCTTGGGCTGATGAGATCGGAACCATCATGCCTTCCACATAATTGGATCATATTATTGCATGTAATAGATCAAGTAGAGTTTTAGTACGAGGACTAGTAATAATGAAAATGATTTTCATGTAAGAGGATGACCCTGTGATGCATGACAGGCTTCTCAAGCCCTTGCTGATTTTATCTCCCTTGTTTCTCTATTCTGTCTGTCAGTTCTCAAAAAGCAAGCAACTCTGCCATTAATTAGTAGTGCAAAACATGTTCTTCATTGCAGCTCCTAACTAGCATCTTACAATATGACTCCAAATACATGATTAAACTTCTTATTAGTGATAAATATCCTGCATTATCTTCTTTTGAATAACTTTGTTAAACTTTCTTGATAAAGGTAATTAAGCAACAATGCTGACAAGATTTTTTTTTTTTTTTCAAAAAAAACATTCCTATGTTTGCATGATATCTGTCTACCACTTGGTGCTAGATATTATCTAAGATATGCTGGTTAAAGTCCCTTCTGCTGATTCCAATGATCAAAACAGTTGCACTTCTGCCATTAGAAACCTAAAAGCTCTTTCTGCAGGCTATTTGATTTGTCATATGATCTAGAGCATCCAAAGCAGGAATACTATCTGCAGCCAGTTGAACCTGGAAGATGCCACAATGCTGCATCAATCTGCCCGGTGGCATTCTCATATGGAGGTCAACATTTATGGGATAGATTTTCTGTAAGTGTAAATCTATTTTATATGCTAGTATGTTTTCAATCCCATATTATATATGTCATTTTTGTGGTGGCTGCTTATCCTTTATTTGCTGTAATAGTGTAGTTTATTGGCTGAAGGACCTGGTTATTGCCTGCAGTTAATATGTAATATGTTGTTATGAATGATCCTGATTTTTGCTGTTCTATTAAACTTTAATTCATTTATTCCAATCATTGAAATTTATATCTCCTATAGAAGGGTTACCAGTGGAGCCTATCTGTTCTTTTTGAATTTTTCTTGTTAGCTGCACTAGATCTTTTTCTGCTGTACTGGTCCATTGTCAATTTTGGTTTTCTAGGTTTTGCTTGTGGGATTGATGTCTGACTAATGAGAAGTAATCGAGTGTTATATATTGTTAAATGTCATTCTGCATTTTACTTTGGACCACAATATAGTGCTGATACCATAGCTTGTGTTCTTCCATTCATGCATCTAAAACCATTTGCATGCATTCTATATCATCTTAATACTGTTTTAAATTTAGCACGGTCATCATCACTCTGCATTTTCTTCAACATCTCGAGTCTTTGAGTTTATGAATTTCATAGGTTTCTTTTTTTTTACATCTTATATGATTATTGCTCCTTCATTGCATTTTTGTTTCTTTTCCTAAGTTCTCTTTATTATTATTATTATTTTCACCCTGCGCATATTCCAAATTTTTCAAGAGCCTCTTTCTACTTGAAAAACTTTCTATGCATAGAATTTTCTCCTTTAAAAAAAAAATCATCCTACTTCCTTTTTATTTCAAACAACTTAAATCTTCATTACTTGATTGATTAAAAATCCTTTGTAGTACATTATAATTGGACTATTATTATTTATCTAAATTTCACACTTTCTAACATTTCATTCTACTTTAAGGTATATTTATATATAATCCAGTAATTTTTCATCCTCAAATCAGTCCTTCCTTTTTTTGTGGTATTGTCTCAACCAATGATTTGTTAATTAGCTCATTTGTGAGACATTAAAGAAGAGCCTGAGAATACATACTGCAGCCAAAAGATGGTTTCAAATACATTGAAATATAATAGTAGCTGCTGCCATTATCAAGATCACATTGTTCACATGAGAGTATTATCCCATTATTAAATTGGAAGTTGAGTCTTAGATTCTTGGAGGGTTTTGCTTTCTTGCTCTTCCTTTTGGATTGGATCTACTAGGATCGGACTTTGGGGGTTTTTCTTTCTCATCTCTCTGCTGCTGCTGCAATTGATTGATTGAATGTATTCCTTTCTCATGGTTTTTGATGAAAAATTATTTACATATGATGCAGTCACATCGCTTTCACAAATTTTTCTTTGCTTATACCAGCTTCCTTAATTATTTGTTTTTCTTTTGTTTTTTTCTAGTACATATCGGGAGATTTTGAAATTTGACTACTCTATCTCAAAGGAAGAAGAGGGTAAAGGAAGGAGAGAAATGGATTCTTTGGTTTCTAATTATATTATAATATCAAAAAATTCAAACCCAATTATGCATGTTTCTTACCATATACTAAAGTGTTTCATGTGCAAATGATAATATTTGAAATTTAGATGAAATCTCCTTAAGTTTTCAACTGGACATGCATTTGGATTAAAATTTAGACAAGGTCAAGGTAAGTGGATTATAAATAAAATGGACAATTTATATTTGTTGCCGCGTCAACTCCTGGACCGAGAACCGGGACGGCTGGGTGGGCTGGAGCGCTCCTCTCCCCGGCGAACCTGCAGGCGGGGGACCCTTCGATGCTTAAGTTAGCAGGAGGTTGAAGGCAACAGAATGGAGAAATCAAAGGAACCACTGCGTATGGAGAGGGAAGAGTTCTCCTACCTTCGAACGGGGTCCCCCATGTACTTTATATAGGCGCGGAACAGTCCAAAATCTGTTAGGGGAGAGGCTGGGAAAGACCGATCTGTCCCTAGGGGAATTTGAAGAGTGGCCACGTGGCGCGCAGATACGGCGACACCGTGGAAGTAGTGAAGCAGGGCCGTTGGGATAGCAGAATCCTGCCATAACCGAAAGGTGCTTCTGGAATACCCTGGATGCCAAGGCTTGCCCGTCGAACGTCGGCCATGAGGCAGTCGGTCGGTCAGATCAAAGGCCGGACCCCCGAGAGAGGGTGACGGACCGGACCCCAGCAGGAGAGGGTCGTTCGGACCTCGGCTCCAGTGGGTCGGACCTCTGGTGGAGGACGGCGGGCCGGACCCCAGCAGGAGAGGGTCGTTCGGACCTCAGCTCCAGTGGGTCGGACCTCTGGCGGAGGACGGCGGGCCGGACCCCAGCAGGAGAGGGTCGTTCGGACCTCAGCTCCAGTGGGTCGGACCTTTGGCGGAGGACGGCGAGCCAGACCCGAGCAGGAGAAGGTCGTTCGGACCTCAGCTCCAGTGGGTCGGACCTCTGACGAAGGACGGCGGGCCGGGTCTGACCGCAAGATTGGGCCGATTCTGATCGAGGGTGAGCCGTCATGGTACAACACTGTCCCCCTTGCCCTTGTGCTTCGAGCCAGTCCGCAGGCTCGAAGGGCGAGGGCATTAAATGCGCCAGCCTTTCAAATGATGGCGAATCCGATTCGGCGCGCCGCGTCCGTTCGCCTCCCGCCCCGATCTTTGCCCCGGGATAGGTGTCAGCGCCTAGTTGGTGAGGTCTGAAAGAGCAGATATTGTTGGTACGATGCGTAGTGGCTGTCCATCCGGATTCTTGAAGCGACGTGGGACACGTGGCGCCATCAGAGCGGTGGGTGCGCTTGCCGAAGTGGACCATCCGTCGTTGCTTCGCCTATCACGCGGATCACGGCCGGATACGATCCGGCGCGTCCCCTCGGATTCCCTTCAAATCCGAGAATCGAAGCGGCGGCCGTTAGAGCTCGGCACGTGGGGGTGCATTGGGACGCGGCCCCTGGATGCCTATAAAAGGAGGGGTGGATCGTCCAGAAGGCGCTTGTTGCTACATTTGCGCTGGAAGAGAAAAGAGAATCGCCTCCTCCCCCCCCTCCGCACTGCTCTTAGGCTTCTTTAGAGGTCCAGAAACCAGGTTAGTCCCGTCCTCGTCTTCCCCATCTTCTTCTTCCTCTGCAACCAGTCTTAGGATGGTCGTAGCTCGTAGCCATAGGGAGCCTGGCCTGTTTGATATCCTGTCGACCATGACCCGAGAGAGGGTCGAGACCCTCAGGACCATATACAATATACTGTCCACCCTGCACCTGACCGTCCCTAGCCGAGAGGGTAGGATAAACGGGCCCTTGAACCTAGGAGCCCTTCCCATGTACGAAGACCATTTGAAGGCCGATCTTCGATTCCCGATCCATAACTTCTTCGTCCAGGTCTTCGATACCTTTAGGATCACGCCCTCCCAGCTGACGCCGAATAGCATTAGAGTGCTGTGCGGCTTCGTGGTCCTGTGTCGGGAGGCCAATATAGAGCCTAGGGTGTCCCTTTTTTTCAAATTCCTTTCTACTGAAGCAGGACTTCCAGAGTCAGGAATGGTGGATGTTCAGTCCCCGTCCTAACCGGAAGATCCTACGGGGGCTTCCATCCGCTATTCATGGATGGAAGTCCAGGTTCTTCTACATAGATAGCTTGGAGCCGTGGGGCTTCGAGGCAACTTGGAGGGGGCCAAGGCCGGATGCCTTGCATGGGAGGAAGGTCTCGAGGGCCGACGAGGCCGACTTCCACAGGTTGGACGGCGAAGATCCAAAATCCATTACCTTTCTGCTCTTTGAGGACAGCCTTCACCAGGCAGGACTCAGCCGACAGCCGACATTAGGTAGGGCGAGAGTTGTATAGGGAGAGATCGACTTTCACCCTTTTCTTCTTTACTCTTTGTCGGCTTTGCGACTGTTGCTAACTTTGCTTTTATTTTTGACAGGTGGAAAAATGAAGCCGAATAAGGCTGTTCTCTCGGCGCGGTCGGTGCAGAGGAGAGCGGTCCGAATCGCGGAGCAGGCGCAGCAAGAATCAAGGAAACGAGCGGCAGAACCAGCGCCCGAAAGGCCGAAGAAGCAACGGACGGCGAAGTCGTCCGTTCCGGTGGTGTTGATCGACTTAGGGGACGACATGCCCCTGACTGAACGACAAAAGATGATTGCGTCCGAGCGGTCATCTTCAGCGAGATAGCCGGCCGCCCAAGTGGAAGGGAGGCACTCCCCGTCTGCAGGGACGGTGGCGACTCCTGCGCCCCCGCCGTCAGAGACGACCACGACGGTCCCCCCGATGACCCAGAGAGCCCCTACGGGCGAAGGGCCGTCGGCTGCAGGCGAGATGGCTGCCTGGGCCCTCGGGGAGGAAGAAGAGCGCGTGCTGTGGCGCGCGGCTGAGGAGGCAAGGGAGTAGCTTCAACGGGCTGTCCCCAATACTGACGGGCGGTCTGTGAGCGAGGCAGCCAACAGTTTACTCCGCCATCTCTTAGGGGTAAGCTTTTCTATTCCTGCTTTCACCTTAAGTTTTACACTGCAAATTTCTTAACTGTATTTGTTTGTCGGCAGCTCGTCAGGGACAACCTTCTGATGGACCAAGGGCTGGGTGAGCTGCTACACACAAAAGAGCAGCTAACCCAGAGGGCCGAGGCGGCCGAGCTGGCGAGGGACACCGCCTGGGCGGTGCTGACGGCCTCCAGGGAAGAGGTGACCGGCCTGAAGGCTGTGGCAGCCGAGGTGTCCCCCTTGCGGGCCGAGCTGGAGGCCGAAAAGAAGAAGGCGGAGGACCTGCTCACCCAAAAAGTTGATCAGGAGGCCAGGCTGAAGGGGAAGAAGAAAAAGATCAAATCCCTGGCACGTCGGCTGAAGGTTGACGTCGCTTGGTCGATCTCGACGTCCGCGCGAAGGGGTACCAGACTTCGGCGAAAAGGTACAAGGGCCTGCTGAAGTCAGCCCAAGACTTGCTTAAGACGGCCGGCGCGAAGGCCGTCGCGGAATACAAGGCCTCCAAGAACTTCAAGGAGGAAATGAACGAAGCCGGGACGGTCGGCTTCGATTATGGGTACGACGAGTGCCTGGGGAAGGTTAGCGCCACCGTTCCCAGAGCTCGACCTCGCCTTCTTTCAGCTGCTGAAGCCAGCAGAGGCAGGAACTTCTGAAGGGACGGACCCGACTGCCGAAGCAGCTGAAGTCCCAGCGGGAACCGTTGCGGAGGTAGCTGGAGCAGACGTCCCAGCTAGTGCCAAGGCTGAGGCGGCCGAAGGGACCGAAGTGGCTGCTATTGTACCCTCCGAAGGTCAGGCCTAGGTGGTTGTAAAGGTCTGACCTTCGGCCTATGTAAAAGTCTTTTTGAATTAATGAAGAAAACTTTTTCCTCACTATCTTGCCTTCTTTTTATACTGTTCTCTGCTTTGCTTTCTGAAATTTTGCTAAGTATGGGCCAGTCGACAAATTAGAGCGAGTGGTCGGACCTTCTGTGTAAGCGCTAAGTAGGAACCCAAGCCAAATTAGATCCTCTTAGGATTTCCATTCTTAGCACTAGTCCGCCGGCCTTTCGGGCCGAGAATATATTAGGATGGTTGAGGCACCGATCAGATGTCAGCTCAGGCCAGAGCAACCAGCTTAGGAAATTTATCCTAAGTGTTAGTCCGTCGGCTTTCCGGACTCTGAAGTAATTGGGGCAGCGCTCGGATGTCAGCTCAGGCCGGAGCAACTAGCTTAGGAAATCCATCCTAAGTATTGGTCCGTCGGCTCTCCGGACGCCGAAGCAGTTGGGGCAGCGATCGGAAGTCAGCTCAGGCCGGAGCAACTAGCTTAGGAAATCCATCCTAAGTGTTGGTCCGTCGGCTCCCCGACGCTGAAGCAGTTGGGGCAGCGATCGGAAGTCAGCTCAGGCCGGAGCAACTAGCTTAGAAAATCCATCCTAATTGTTGGTCCGTCGGCTTTCCGGATGTTGAAGCAGTTGGGGCAGCGATCGGAAGTCAGCTCAGGCCGGAGCAACTAGCTTAGGAAATTTATCCTAAGTGTTGGTCCGTCGGCTTTCCGGATTGGGCTGCCTTAGAGCCTTTGCTGACCGGAGTCGGGCTTTCGGAAGTGGGCTGCCCTAGAGCCTTTGTCGATCGGAGTCGGACTTTCGGAAGTGGGCTGCCCTAGAGCCTTTGCCGACCGGATTTGGACTTTTGGAAGTGGGCTGCCCTAGAGCCTTTGCCGACCGGAGTCGGACTTTCGGAAGTGGGCTGCCCTAGAGCCTTTGCCGACCGGGGTCGGACTTTCGGAAGTGGGCTGCCCTAGAGCCTTTGCCGACCGGGGTCGGACTTTAGGAAGTGGGCTGCCCTAGAGCCTTTGCCGACCGGAGTCGGACTTTCGGAAGTGGGCTGTCCTAGAGCCTTTGCCGACCAGAGTCGGACTTTCGGAAGTGGGCTGCCCTAGAGCCTTTGCCGACCAGAGTCGGACTTTCGGAAGTGGTTCGTAGAAGAATTGTGAACTTCATTGATAATATTTGCGGAGATTGTCTACATTCCATGGACGCGCCAACTGTCGTCCGTCCAAAAACTCCAGCCGATAAGTGTCGGCTTGAACCACTTCGGAGACCCGATATGGTCCTTCCCAATTTGGAGAAAGCTTGCCTTGCTCTGTCGACCTCGAGATTTCGGCCCTCCGCAAGGCCAAATCGCCGACTCGAAAAGTTCGCGCCTTGACTCGTGAGTTGTAGTACTTTGCCATCTTTTGGCGGCATATCGCCATCTTCATGCTTGCCCGAAATCTTGTTTCCTCAAGCAAGTCCAGGTCAGCCCTTCGTTGCTCTGAGTTGGCTGGCTCAGTATAGTGGTCGATCCGGAAGGATTGCAGAGAAGTTTCAATAAGGATGACAGCTTCACTTCCGTAAGTGAGGTTGAATGGAGTTTCGCCGGTCGACGATCTGGCGGTCGTCCGATACGCCCATAACACAGAATGGAGTTCTTCCGCCCAAAGTCCCTTTGCTTCATTGAGCCATGTCTTCAGCCCATGCAAAATTGTTCTGTTGGTGATTTCATCCCCTCCATTGCACTGTGGATGACCGACCGAGGTAAGTCGGTGAGAGACTTGGTATTGCTGACAGAAATCTTGAGATTTAGAATTGTCAAATTGTCTCTCTCCTATTGTCAGTAATGATGGCCCGGGGGATGCCGAATCGAAAGATGATATTGTTCCGGACAAAGTTCTCCATCTTAGCCTCTGTTATCTGTGCTAGTGGTTCGGCTTCCACCCACTTGGTGAAATAGTCAATAGCCACAAGTAAAAATTTCCGTTGCCCGGAGGCCGGGGGGAAGGGTCCCAGGATATCCATCCCCCACCGCGCGAACGGCCATGGGGCAGTGATCGGAGTCAGCTCGCTGGCGGGCCTCCTTTGAATGACGGAGTACCTCTGGCATGCATCGCACTTTCGGACGAAGTCCGATGCATCCTTCTGAATACTGGGCCAGTAATATCCCTGCCGGATGATCTTGTAAGCCAGGGATCTCCCTTCTAAGTGGTCGCCACAAATGCTTTCGTGGACTTCTCTGAGGGCGTAGTCTACGTCCGCCGGCCCCAAACACTTCAACAGCAGCTGTGAGAATGACCACTTATACAGGACGCCATCAAGGACGACGTACTTGGAGGCTGTCAGGCATATCCGTTTGGCCTTCGCCGGATCTTCAGGAAGGGTTCCTTTGGCCAAGAAAGTAAGGATCGGATCCATCCAAGAAGCTTCATGTTCCATCTGATGGATCTCCGTCGGCTCTTCGGCAATACTAGGATGCCGCAAATACTCCACAAAGGTTCGGTCGGAAGTCCCGCCGGCAGCAATGGCCAGCCTTGAGAGAGCATCCGCCTGAGAGTTATGCAGACAAGGTATGTGGAGGATTTCGAAAAATTCGAATCGAGAGATAAGGCTTCGTACCTGGTTTAAATATTTAGCCAGGGTCGGATCCCTGGCCTCAAATTCCCCCTTCACTTGGTTGACCACCAGCTGGGAGTCGGAGAAAACTCTGAGTCGGCTGATGCCCAGCTCGCGGGCGATCCGCAGCCCCGCAAGGAGGGCTTCGTACTCCGCTTGATTATTTGACACCTGAAATAAGAAGTGTAAAGCATACTCCAGGTTCTCCCCGTCCGGCTCGGCTAGAATTAACCCGGCCCCACAACCTGAAAGGTTAGACTCTCCGTCCACATGGAGAGGCTGATCCTCCTTCATAAACAGCATTCGCTTCGGGTATTTCGGCCATCCGAGGAGGCATCTCCTGCTTCCACGTACACTCTGCAATGAAGTCAACAATTGCCTGGGCCTTCAAGGCAAATCGCGGTTGGAAGGAGATGTCGAACTCTCCTAACTTGACGGCCCACTTGGCAAGCCGACCGGATGTGTCCGGACTCCGAAGGATCGCCTTGAGAGGTTGGTCGGTCAGCACCACGATCGGATGTGCTTGGAAGTACGGCCGAAGCCGCTTAGCCGATGTGACCAGGGACTATATTAGTTTTTGCATCTTGGGGTACCTCATTTCGGCATCATAGAGGACTTTACTGATATAATAAATAGGCTTTTGCTGTCCGTCCTCTCCGACTCGCACAAGAACGGCGCAAATCACTTCATCCGACGCCGAAAGTTTAAGATATAAGGGCTCCCCCTCCGTCGGTTTGGCCAACAGCGGAGGGTTCTTCAAGTACTCCTTCAATGCTTCAAAAGCCGACCGACATTCATCAGTCCAAACAAATCCCTCCGACTGGCAAAGGGTCTTGAAGAATGGCAAGGACTTCTCAGCCGACCGGGAGATAAAACGGCTGAGAGAGAGATTTGGCCGGTGAGTTCTTGAACCTGCTTTTTGTTGGTCGGATGCGCCATCTCCGTGATGGCTTTTATCTTGTCAGGATTCACTTCAATTCCCCTCTGTGTAACTAGAAAACCAAGGAATTTACCGGAGGTTATCCCAAAAGTGCATTTTGTGGGGTTCAGCTTCATCCGATGGCGCCTGAGTGCGTCAAAGGATTCTTGCAGGTCCTTGATGTGGTCAGCCTTACGGAGACTCTTCACTATCATGTCGTCCACGTAAGCCTCCATGTTTCTCCCCAGCTGTCCTTCAAACACCCGGTTGATCAATCTTTGAAAGGTGGCGCCGGCATTCTTCAAGCCGAAAGGCATCATCCGATAACAGTACAGGCCTTTGTCAGTGACAAAAGCGATCTCCTCATCTTCCGGATGCATCTTTATCTGGTTGTACCTGGAAAAGGCGTCCATAAAGCTAAGAAGCTGGTGGCCGGCCGTGGCATCCATCAGCTGATCAATTTTGGATACTGGGAAGCTGTCCTTTGGACAGGCTTTGTTGAGGTCGGTGTAGTCCACACAGATCCTCCATTTTCCGTTGGACTTCTTCACCATGACCACATTCGCCAGCCATTCAAGGTAATGGACCTCCCTGACGAAGCCAGCATCACGGAGCTTCTTTACTTCCTTATCAATAGCTTTCTGTCTTTCGGCAGCAAAGCTTCTCTTCTTCTATCGGATAGGTCGGTAGGTCGGATCGACCTTGAGTTGGTGAGTGATAACCTCCGACGGTATCCCAGGCATGTCCGACGCCGACCAGGCAAAGACGTCAGCGTTTCTCCTTAGAAAGCTGATCAGCTCCGTCTTAAGGTCTTCACTGAGAGAGTCTCCAATCTGAAGGACTTTAGTGGGATCATCCTCTCGGAGTGGGACAAACAGAATCTTCTCCCTTGGCTGACCGAGGCCGTCGGCTAGAGCCCTTGGGTCAAATTGCTCCACGGCGGAATGGCCTTCTGACCGTTGTTCCAAAATAGTCAAACACTGCCTGGCCATCTGACGATCTCCCCTCATCACTCCGATCCCGTTCCTGGTTGGGAACTTGGCCAACATATGGTAAGCAGAAACAATAGCTCTGAATTTGTTGAGGGCCGGTCGGCCTAGAATAGCATTGTAAGACGAGGTCGTCCATACGACCTTAAAGTTGATGAGGAGGGTTTTTTAGAGAGGCTGTCCTAATTGTTATTGGGAGAATTATTTCACCTTCCACTCCAACGGAGTTGCCCCCGAAGCCTGTCAGCGGCGCGGGAGACTCCAGCAGCATAGATCTGGACAAGTTCATTCTCACAAAAGCATCATACAGTAATACCTCTGTCGAGCTTCCATTATCAACAAGTATTCTCTTTACATCGTAATTGGCAATGACAGCCGACACGACTACAGGATATTCTCAAAGACATGATTTTCCATGAGATCTTCATCAGAAAAGGTAATGGCATTGGAGTCTCGGGACCTTTTGGCAATATCCGCCCTGCCCTCCTGGTTTCCCCCGGACTGCCGGTGCAGCATGCCGACGCCCCCACCAGTTGGCCTTTGATTGGGGAGCTCCACCTCCTCCGGAGGGTTTCTGGCGTTTGATGCTTCTGCCCGGTCCCGATGGGGTCGGACATACTTGCGCAGATATCCCCTCCGGATGAGGTCTTCGATGGCATCCTTCAGCTGCAGGCACTCCTCGGTACTGTGCCCATGGTCTCTGTGGAAGCGACAGAACTTATCCTTGTTCCTTAAGGCAGGAGGGCCCCTCATTGGCCGAGGCCTTTGCAGAAAGGTCTCGTTCTCGATCTCCATCAGGATCTTCTCTTGGCAATGACAGAGGCGCATAAGTCTCGAACCTTCGGGTAAAGTCCCTGGGCTTCGGACTTCGGCGTTGGGCCGATCGCCGACTATCGTTCGGAGGTCGGATTTCGAGAGCTTTGTCGCTCCGCTTCTTCGGGGCCGGCCTTCCTTCAACTTGACATCGGCCGGCGGCTTGTTCTTCCGTCAGGCGTACTTCTGCGCTCTGGCCAGCAACTCACTGTAACTTGTCGGATGCTTCTTGTCAGGGAAAAGGTTAGCCTGGACGAGCGGAGCCCTCGCTTGAAGGCTGACATCGCTACAGCTTCGTTTAAGTCCGGGACTTCCATGGCCGCTGAGTTGAAACGGGCCATGAAGTCTCGAAGGATCTCTCCCTCCTTTTGGAGCACGAGGAAGAGGCAGTCGGTAGTCCTCGGGATCCGACTGCAAGTCCTAAAATGGGAAAGAAAAGGGAATTCGAGTTGGGAGAAGAAGTGGATCGTACCTGGCCGGATGGCGGAGAACCACATCCGGGTGGTCTTCTTGAGGTCGCGGGGAAGGCGATGCAATGGAGGGCGTCGGAGGCGCCTTGGACCATCATGTAGGCCTTGTACGTGCCCGGATGGTCCATCGGATCGGTGGTACCGTCTAGGGGTCCACCTGTGGGATCTTGAAGTGGTGGGGGATCGTCTCCTCTAGAATTTCCTTTGAGAACGGGAGACGGGAGTCGTATACCTGTCCCCCTTCGGCCTTCTACCGAAGGGCGATTTCATCAATGCGCTCCTCCATGCGCATAATCTTGCTGCCGTAGTCCTTCGGAGGTTCAGTGGCAGGCCGACCGCCGAAGGGGATAGACTCGACGTAGGAAGGCGAGGCAGACCTCGCCCTTTTGCCGTCGGTGCGATCACCCAAGGACCTTCGGGGCTCTGCGGCGGCGTGGGAACCATGCCGAGGGATCTCTGGCCGTCGGCCTCCCGCAGCAGCAGTCGGAGGGTTAGAGTAAGAAGCAGCTGGTTGTTGCTGCCGGTTGTCAGCTGCTTCCTGGAACCGCTGAACCGCAGCGGTAAGTGTCTCGATGCGGTTTACCAAGGTTTGGAATTGCTGCAACCCCAAAATGATGGTGGGCTTTGCAGCAGTAGGGGCGGTAGCAGCGAAATCATTTTCTCGGAGAGGCTCCTCAGACCTGGAAGGAGAGGTATCTCTCCTGGCGGTGGCATTTGGAGCTCTTCCCTTAGCCATTTTCTCGCTGGGATGATGGATTCCTCCTTTTAGAAGAAAGAGCGCCCTCCCTCTAGCGCCAATCTATTGCCGCGTCAACTCCTGGACCGAGAACCGGGACGGCTGGGTGGGCTGGAGCGCTCCTCTCCCCGACGAACCTGCAGAAAAGTTCCCAAGGGCGCCGGTGGTGCTCCGGCGGGGGACCCTCCGATGCTTAAATTAGCAGGAGGTTGAAGGCAACAGAATGGAGGAATCAAAGGAACCACTGCGTATGGAGAGGGAAGAGTTCTCCTACCTTCGAACGGAGTCCCCAGGTACCTTATATAGGCACGGAACAGTCCAAAATCCGTTAGGGGAGAGGCTAGGAAAGACCGATCTGCCCCTAGGGGAATATGGAGAGTGGCCCTGTGGCGCGCAGATACGACGACACCGTGGAAGTAGTGAGCAAGGCCGTTTGGATAGCAGAATCCTGTCGTAACCGAAAGGTGCTTCTGGAATACCTTGGATGCCAAGGCTTGCCCGTCGGACATCGGCCATGAGGCAGTCGGTCGGTCAGATCAAAGGCCGGACTCCCAAGAGAAGGCGACGGGTCGGGCCCCAGCAGGAGAGGGTCGTTCGGACCTCAGCTCCAGTAGGTCGGACCTCTGGCGGAGGATGGCGGGTCGGACCCCAGCAGGAGAGGGTCGTTCGGACCTCAGCTCCAGTGGGTCGGACCTCTGGCGGAGGACGGCGGGCCGGACCCCAGTAGGAGAGGGTCGTTCGGACCTCAGCTCCAGTGGGTCGGACCTCTGGCGGAGGACGGCGGGCCGGACCCGAGCAGGAGAAGGTCGTTCGGACCTCAACTGCAGTGGGTCGGACCTCTGGCGAAGGACGGCGGGCCGGGTCAGACCGCAAGATTGGGCCGGTTCTGATAGAGGGTGAGCCGTCATGGTACAACAATATTCAATCCTCCAAACCCTTCTGCACATATATGTGAATCAAAACATTGCATAAACTTGTTCTGCAAGAGAGTCTAACCTCCAATTGCCTAAGCATATCACATTCCCTACAACCAAAAGAATTCGTTAAATTCATTCAATAAGTCTAATATTGAAATACTTATTTTTGCCATAAATGGAAAAATAATTATTAGTTCATTAAAAAAGGAAAGAAAACCATCTTGATGGAGGAAGACTATAAAGGACTATATGTTGAAGAAAACATTATGTAATATGAAAATGTGTGCAGATGGGTTTGGTCCAGCTAACAATCCCAATCTCGATATGACTTGGATCATGTTCAGATTGCTTTTGATGGTCTAAGTTATGATCTAGACCTGACAGAATGGTTATAACTCGAATTAGGTTAAATTTTTAGGCCATTCCACTTTGATCTCTGTAGGGAGGGGCTGCTCATGTCATAGCCATGACCCAATTGGTCAGGGAGTCTTGTCTAGGTTTGGGATTTGTAATCAACCAAACATTAAATTTTCCCTTTGGTGTTAGACATAAATGCAGTTATGCTGGATCCACTTGGGTCTACATAACCTGCATGCACCTGTCATGTACACCTGCAAATTATCTTTCAGTTTAATAAATGCTAAACTTTTCCTTTAATATCCACACTTGTTCCCGGTTATTTGTTAAACATAAAAAAAGACTCTTTTGTGTTTAGCCTTGTTTTAACCTCAAGTCATCTTCTTTTTTATTGTTCATGCAGATATTTGTTCTATACAGTGATGGTTCGATCTATGTCCTTTGCCCGGTTGTTCCTTTTGGAAGGTAGTTTTGTTTCATCCTGATAATTTGATTTCCAAATATTTGTTTGTTTCTTTTGTTATTGCACCAGTTTTTTTTCGTGAATGTTCTTACTGTCGTGCTAAAGTTTTGTGGCAAAATAATTGAGCTTTACCCAACTAACAAAGGAAGAAAACATACTGGAATATAATGGCAGCAGTTTTTTAATATATAATGATATAGACCAGGAAATACACCAAGACAGTTTTATAGTATATAATGATATAGACAATGTAAGGGAGGCAGTTTTTCTTTAATCTCAGGAAATGGAGAAATACACCAAGACCGGATATCTAAAATCTAAGATTTGGATTTTGTAACATCATGTTTATGTGCTTATTGATTATTGTAATTGGTGTTCATGATATGCAGTCTCTGCAGTCGGGCATATGTAGAAGACATTTATGAAGACATGAATGAGTTTGGATTGAAGTCATCAGATTTAAAAGTTGTTAGCAATGCACGTTTGGCCATTGATTGGTTAGAAGCAACTTTTCCAGAGTTAGCAGATCAATCATTTGAGGAAGGCAGTGTATTGGTATCAAGAGCTCATCCTTATGCCCCAATTGATGCATCTCTTTTGCTACAGGTCAGAGAATTTGGCTGGTGGTTGTTTGCAAATAGGTGCCAAAACTTTCATTAGCTCATGGAATTTCCTTCTATCATGTTAGATGCATTGTGTTGAGACAAGCATAGTGTGGATATCTTTTTTGGTAATTCTGCATTTTCTGTTTTTAATTAATGATATTCATCAGCCAACTTTTTAGATCATTATGAGATTTAGCAAAGTTTGAATGCTAAACTGTATGACGATATTATGATATATATGGAGAATAAGTGTTAATATGTTTTGAACCAGAATAGCTACTAATTTGCTTTGAGGGAATAATTATGAAATTCAAGGTTATAGTAGTATTGTGACTATTGTCAGATATTTTAACCATCAGATATTTTGACCGCCGGTTTCATAATTCACAGAAATAGTTTTTTGGCCAAATATTTGTATTTTAACTTGATTGTAGAGGACCCGAACACAATATGTGCCCTTCCTTAAGTTGTGGTTTGTTGCAGTCTCTTCTCAATTTTAGATTTTCACAAAACATCTAATGTAAAGATCTAACAGTGATCCAAATATGGATCTATTAAGCCTTAACTACTCAATCTGAAACTTCATGCTTTAGTGTTAGGGTTCTGGTTTCATTATTGTGGAAGGCAGGAATTGTTAATGGCAAGGTTGTGGAAGTATGAGTTTAGTTTTTTCTTTTCTTTTCATCTTCTTTTTTTTTTTTTTTTTTTGTTGGTACCTGTGTTTTTTTTTTTTTTTGGTGGGGGGGGGGGGGGGGGGGGGGGTTGGGAATGAGGCAGAGGCGTGCAACAGGGAATAGGGTGAGTGTATAGGTGGAAAGAAGGTTTGTGGGGTGAGGGTGAGGACAGAGATGGTGGATGGATATTGGGCTGGAGAGGAGCAAAATGGGGTGGTGAAACCATGAGAGCATTGAGAGAGCGAGTGCGAGGGATTTGGGTTTGTGTCGGTGGGGTGGAGGGATGGACTTATGAGGAGAAGGCAGCAGCTAGCGGTGTCTGCATCAGGCAGAGTAGCCTGACTTGGGTTAGGGAGAGCTAGAAGGGAAGAAGTGTGAGAGGTAGGGTGCTTGCGGATAAGAGGAAATGGAGGGCAGTGTAGCAAGCAATTTGTGTTTATTTTAAAATATAACATGTAATATTTATATTGATATTTTCTAGTATAAATTTTATATATAGTTGGTGTTGGTTGGGTCAACCCCAACCTGAGTATGGTTTAATTTATATTCAGGTTGAATTATTATTGAATTAATCCAGTCTAGCCAGAGCAGACTGGGTGCTGGTCAAGACCTAGTGCATTGACAGACAGTGTTGATATTTCCGCTGGCTCATGCTCAAAATAGAATACCAACATTGTTCTAAGACAACATCCTCTTTTTTTGTTTTGTGCAGTAACTGCTTTCACTCTCAAAAACAATCATTATCATAAATAAAAAGTTGCACCTTAAATTGCTTAAACGCTCAAGCATTGCTAAGGTTCTGATTGAGTATACAACTTCATTTGAGGTTTCTTTTTACTGATGATGAATCCCTTCTTACTGGGCCATCTTTTGCACGTTCATTGCACTTAAAAAGTTTTGTTATACTCTTCTCTCTGTGTGGTTACTTTATATATTTTTTGATATTTTCTTGCCATAATGACTTTCTCGGCAAATGATCATATTGATGAGCATTCTAAAGTTGGTTGGCTTTTTTGGCCTTCCTATAAGACTTTCCCATCTCTTGTAAGAATAAGAAGTTGAATGTAGTAGCATTGAGGTTGCATGGTATGTATCAGCTCACATTGTTATCAAGGTGTTTAGCTGTGCTTCTGTTAACTCTGGTTTGGTTGTTTGTTGTTCTTACTTTCACTACTATGAAAATTAAAATGCATAATTTCAAATTCAGCTTCCATTCACCATTTTTATCATGTCCTGGAGACCTTCCTCTTTCTAGTCCCCTAAGCATTTGCAATATTTTTAGCAAGATTTATAGTCCCTTGTGCATCTAGTTACTGACAGGCAAACTTCGTTAAAATGAAAAGAAACGGAAAAACCAATCTTTTTTTTCCGCATAATATGGTAGTGTTTTATTTTTACACTTGATATCAGGTAGACAGCAAGTAATGAAAAAGATACATCTATCCATGAAATTGGTCCAACTTCTGGTTCTGTGGATGCTAGCACATTTTTTGTTTCAAAAATAACACCATAGGTTGCCCTGAACAAGAACGCTTGTTAATGAGGATTGATAAAACCAACTTCAAATCTTTGACATATGTTTTGATAGTCATAATCTTGTTTTTATATTTTTAACAGAGTAGGATGTTAGTTAAAACATGCAAGTGTAGAGATGGCAAATCTTCTTCCCTGAGCAACAATGCTAAGACAAGATGGCTTTGAAGGTCTAATTGCAAACTTTGGAAAAGAAAAAAACTCCATTCATATATTACATCAATGTAACTCTTATGTATTCATTTAATGGGCTAATAGCAATAGATATGAAATGCTTCTATCTTTATGGACTCTGAATTAGATTATTGTGCTTATGTTTAAAGGTGATTTTATGCCCTTTCTACTATGAATATAAAAAAAATGATCTTTTCTTTTGGTTGGAGTTGGGGGGGTGGGGGGATAGCATTGTCTTTCTTTGTGCTCTGTAAGTAACAATCTCGTGCATTACTAGTGCAGGGCCCTCTTGGTAAAATTTGTCCTGGTGAAGAGAGTCATGATTCTGAAGTCCAGAGCAGTGCAGGTTGTGATGGAAGTGCAGTGGATTTTCTTTACTGTTCTATTGGCAAGGATTCAGTTCTTGTGACTGCCTGGAGCAGTGGACAACTGCAGATTGATGCCCTGGCAGATGAAGTCCAACCTCACTGGAACGTTGGTAGTCGTCCCTGCATTAATGTGGATTCTTCTGGTCATATAAAGAGCATTGCTATGATTTGTGAATCGAATTTGCAAGAAGTTTTGACTTTAAAACCCAGCCAACCACTTGACCTGGGATCAAATATCAACGGTACCATGGATACAGTTTGGGTGGAATATCCACCTCCTTTGCTCAGGCTGGCTATTGTAGACTTGGCGCTGCCAAAAATGCATTGAATAATTGCCAGCTTTCTTTGTTTTCTGATCCTCTTGTTTTAGAGAAATTTTACTGTCTTCATGGTGGGGGAATAGACTTGGTAGCTTTGCATTTTCTTCCTTTTACAAATCTATCTTCTGCGCCAGGCAAGATTGCAAAAGCACCTTCTGTGTATCCTATCCTTAGTTCAGGAGTTAATGGTTCTTTCTCTCCAGTTCTATCTGGTTTCGTTACAATAGCTGACCCATATGGTCATTCACAAATAATTGGAATCACATCCTCTTATGATTGTATTATGCTAGAGATGAAGGATTGGAATGAGTTACCACCTCTTCTTTATGATATGTACACTAAGTCTGTTGATGATACAGAGACTGCTATCCCTGAGATTATAAGCAAACAGCTTCTTGATGGTCCAAAGGGCATCCTTGTTCCTCCAATAGCTGTTCAATCTTTACCTGCTGACTCGATTGAAGGACGATCAGCTCTTTGTCAACAAATCAAGCATTTTCATGAGAACCATGTAGAGTATGCACACAAGGTAACAAAAAAGAACATATTTCATCATCACTGATTAATTCTTGTTATTATCATTACAGTTGAGGAAACTTGCATTCATTGTTCATTATGGTTTTAGATGAGCGCTGATAATTTTACAGTATTTGACTCCACTTAGCTATGGTCTTCATTCATTGCCCACAAGAAGAGCCCATCCTTCTGAGTAAGGTATAACTGAAAAATGTTGTATAATTTCCAGTCCATGCATGGACATTTGGAAACATGCATATTAGATGAACAATGCCTTGTCCTGAATTATTCTGAAAAAAGAGGCTCTTCTAGAATTCAAGGTAAAAGGTTTGATCTAGTAGCCTCTTTGTACTAAAAAAGTGAAAATAAATAGTGAACTTGTACCGTACCAATATGAATATCTGTTTGATACGGTATGTTCCATACTGTACGTGAAGAAGAGTGAACTTTGCTTGCTTTTTTTTTTTTTTGGGTTTGGTTTTTTTAGATCCTTGAGCTTTCAAATATTTCTCTGTGGGTACATCCTTTTCACATAGTTGTAAAGAATAAGGCATTCTCCTTTATTAGCAATATTTTATTTTTGTGATGCATGACTATCAAATGTGATGTAGGCAGCCTAGCTTTTCTACAGTTAGGTGACAGAAAAGAAAGATTACAAGCCCCTGTTGTATTCAGAGGCTGGTTTAGATGGAACACTTGGGTAACGTAAAGACTGGGTTTAGATTTTACTATTTGGATCATAACGAGACCCGACATCTGAATTTTCTGGTTGCATAATCTCATGTTCTAGACAAATCTGCTGTCCATCTGAATCATGCTTTTCCTGAAGTTGACCTGATACTGTATTCTTAGGTGTATATTGAGCTCAAAGAACATGCGGGCTATCTAGAAACAATAATTGGAGACCAACATAAACATCTGCACGAGACAAAGCAGTTGCTTCTGAATGTTGAAGCCAACGAACAAAGCATAAAAAATCGGATTGACCGTGCCTTCAAGGTATATGAACTTTTGGAGCAACGTCTACAGAATTTCAAAAAATTACCTGGAGCAAGCAAGAAACCATTATCAAGAGCAGAACGTGAATTTAAAGCCCAGCTGGGTATGTCACGGTTCATTGCACCAATCATTTGACCTATTTATGGATCATAAATTTGATACCTATTTCTCAATTTTTATGCAGAAAGATTTGCAGATTTAGAGTTGGACGCCTTGCACTCTTCTATTGAAACTTTGAATGCAAGGCTGAAAAGATATAGTCAGTCTTCCCCGGTTGGTTCATGGAACGCTCCCAGGCAAACAGTAAGGAGAAAGAGCCATGTGTCAGATGCTCAGATGTTGCAATTAAAATCATCTCTGCAAAAGCTGTCCAGTCTTAACATTGAGAACGCCAAGAAAGTGAAACTCATTGAAAATGAACTAAAGAACCAGGAGAAATAGCAAAATTATGAAAAAAAACTAATTTGCAGTCAAATATGCCCTTATTTGAATGTTGACTTTAGTTTTGTATCATGGCTGCCGTTTGACATAATATCAAATCGTTTTTCTATATTAATTTGCCTAATTTGTATTGCAAAGTAAATAATTGAGTTATTGTGAATGGCCAGTCAATCCAAAAGGCAGTTGCAACTCCCGGGGTTCAATTTCATGCTATTATTGTGGTCATTCAATTGATAGACTTCATTCTGGGTGTCAAATTATCTGGACCGCCAAACTAAACGCTTGCAGTTACTGTAACTGCAAATACAAACCAGATAGATGATGTACTTCAACTCAACTGCAACGGTTACTTGTTGTGGCCTCTCCTGGCAGGCTGGGACAAATATAATGGGCACGCGGTGCTGGTCTTGGACGGCCGAAGGCTGGCAGCTTCACCGAGATAGGGCTACGCAAGCGAACTTCATTCGGCCTCTCTTTCAATTATTTGATCCTGAGTTTCCAAAAAGTTGTGTTTGTTCCACTTCAACTGAAATTGTGGTGCTGTAACTGTCATCATTCCAGACCGAGCACACATATTTGCGCATCTGAATTCTCCGTCGGGGTTGTTAGGAAACAGAAAGAACTTATTGGACGGAGGGATCCTGTTTTAGAAAATAAAGAAAAAGAAAATACGGATACACCTTTTGCACTCTGTCCCGGATTTTGTTAAATAATATTCTTTAAAGAAATATACCGACAAATTTATCAAAATACCGTTGTTTCAATTACATATTTTTTTCAAAATTTTTTTTGCCACGTTCTCTAATGATGGGATGGATAAAAGCAGAAGAGGCAAAAAAAAAAAAAAAAAAAATTAAAAATACGTGATTGAAATAACGGTATTTTGATAAATTTGTTTAAAATTATATTATTTTGGTTTTTTTTTAAAGAATATTATTTTTAAAAAAATTCAGTTGTATTTGGTCTCCTCTACTTACTTTCAAAATGTGGCATGCACAACTTTTTAATCCGAGATGACGGTGGTGGTGGTGGGTAGCAGACGTCGGGTGCTTCTTTGCTCTTACTAGCACTGTCATCAAGCAGAGCTAGGCTTCGGTGAGGAGGTGATTGATAGGCGTTGTCAAGGAGAAAGGGATCTCAGTTCTATCTAAAATTGGAAGACATTTACTTAAGCTTAAATCTTGCATATAATTAATTCCGGTCTTCCTAGCGTGTTTGCTATTGATTGCTTCTTTTTTATTCGCAGCTTCAGATGTTCGCAAGAAATTTACAGGTAGGAGTTTATTAAATCCAATCTTTGCATGGATGTCCGCGATACAAGAATATATATATATATATATATATATATATATATATATATATATATTTATAGGATAGGGACAGAGCGGAAGAGAGTTGATGTCCAGGAGGTAGAGCGGAGTGTTAAGAAGTGGTTATGTTATTGGATGCTTTTTTTTTTTTTTTTTTTTTGACATATTATTTTTATTTTTTAATAAATTTGGATAGTTGTCTTTTTTTAATATTAAAAAAAAAAAAGATGGGATAATAGATAAAGATAACAATAGTCAAAGCTCTTTTGCCTTCTTAACATGACCATGATGTTAGCATAGAGTTAGGTGCAAGGTTATAAATAGATCAGGTGATCTGTAACTCGATCTGATTAAATTTTATTTAATTTTTTTTTAAGGATCCATGGATCTGAATCAGATCTTAAATTTATTCATTTTTTTTTTTTCAAATTAGGTTTACATCTATTGAATTTGGATCCGATCTAACCCGACCTGATTCAAACTTGATAATATTGTTATAATTTAAATTTATTTGGATATGTTTTTAACATATGTCTTAAACTAAATTATGATTTAAAATTTATATGAATCATGTTTCTAACATGAGGATATATTCATAATTGTATTTATATTCTAATTTATTTTAAGAATATTATTTCTTATATATTTTGTATGATTAATAAATAATAATTAAAATATAGTTGTCTATATTTGATTTGGACTCTATTATGATATGAATTTTTGGATTATGACTTGGTTATAGATGGACTTAATCTAATCTGAATAATCTGTTGGATCGAAAATTTTAATTATGGATTCGATCTGAACTGATCCGATTTTTTATTGGATTGGATTTGAGTTTAATAATAAAATTTGATCAAATAATAGAATTGAATTGGGATCGCTTATGATCTATTCGGCCGGATCCATTTTCACCATTAGTTGGATGGAAAGCCTGGCTTGGAACGAGAACATACTCGATCAGCTTGAGATTTTGAAGTAGAGGAAGCCACGGTATCTATCCCAGGTAGAGTGTAGGGTTTTTTTTTTTTTTTTTATGAAACGGTGTATTCATTGCACAGAACGAGTATGAATATAATCTAAAGAGTCAGCCAAAATATATCTCTGAGCTGTATAGGGGCAGAATGCCAATCCGACCATCGTACAAAACCCGAATGATGAGCCACAAAGGAGGCCACCCAATCAGCAGCAGAGTTGGCCTCCCTATAAATATATCTAATCAACACTGAATCACAGCCATGCAACATGAGCCTGATGTTGCGGACGATAGGATGAGCTGCCGAGGCTGACGAGGAGTGCGTAAGCCAGGATATGACCATGGCAGAGTCACCCTTAATGATCAATCGATCAAAATGAAGAACCTGTCGAGCATACCTAATCCCAACCCACGCCGCATATAACTCCACAGTAGGAACCAAGGAGTCCATGAGGGGGATACCACCAGCAGCCAGGAATCCTAGGCGGGAGTCTCGAATGACGAAGCCCGCTCCTCTCAACCTACAGCGAAGGCTCCCGTCGAAGCTAACAGTGACGAAAAGCGGAGGAGGGGGTTCCTAGGAAATAAAAATCTCCCGGGACGCTCGATGAGCGAAAGGGGAACCCCAGGTCTCCGCCGACATCACCATCGACCTCTAGTACTCAATGACATCATTCCTGGCTCTCTCTAGCAGCATCATAGGAGAACACGTCACGGATGCAAAAATCTGCTCGTTCTTAGGAATCCAAATATGATAAGCCAGGTAAGCAATAAAGGAAATCTAGATCGTAGAAGCCATCCTTAGTAGTGAATAAAAGGAGTCAACTATGTGATCCAGTTGGTAAGAAGGGTCATGCAGGCCAACCAATCTCCAAATCGTCAAAGCACGACTACAGAGAAAAATGGTGTGAGACTGCGACTCGCCCGGAGTCCCACAAAAAGGATAGAATGCCTATGGAAATAAGAAACTCACGAGTAGGGAGGCGATGCCAGGCGAGTTTTCAAATAAACAGAGACCCCTGGGTGAACTGGTAATGTCCATATCCAGTGATAGCTCCGAGACATATGATGGTCCAAGGTGGGATGTCCGATGAGGTCAGAGATCGGCACGTGGGATGATGTCATATATCGCCAAACTCTGGTGTCCGAGCACGGGTGAACCGACAGGGCTATGGACAGAACCTGAAGCCGAGAATATCCTTGAAGGTGGATAGAATAGCATCCCTATCCCAACTGGCCTGCCCCGGCCGCAAAAGATCAGCAATGGTAATGGAGGGGAGCATAACCACTGAGATGAAAGTGGGCCATCGAATCAAAGAAATGTCCGATATCCAAGGATCATGCATAAATTTGATCGATCGGCCATCCCCTATTATCCAAGATAGCTGAGGGATGATGAGCGGCGCCCTAGATAACATCTCACGCCATAGAACCGATGACTTCTTGGTGGGACGAGGGTAGTCACAGGATCCGTCAGGATGTCTCCATATTTGGCCCTCATGAAGGAAGACCATATGCTGTCCGGACATTAAAAAAACCTGGCAACATGTCTGGATAGAAAAGCCTCTCTTCTATCTACGAGAGAGGGAATACCCAAGCCTCCAATCGAGTTGGTCGACATACCATATCCCATCTCATCAGATGAATTCTCCTGCGAGCAGAAGAGAAATCCCATAAAAAGGAGTGAATCATCTGCTCGACCTTGATAATGACACCCTTAGGGATAAAAGTGTTTGACAGCATATAAACAGGGAGAGAGGCTAGGACAGAGCGAATAAGAGTAAGCCTTTCCATCGCCGAAAGAGATGTAGCTTGCCATCCAGCAATCCTATCACTCACTGATGCCAATAACGGGCCGCACTCATTCCTGGTTAGCTTGGTGCCAGATATGGGTATACCCAAATAATGGAGAGGACCCTGTCATTCCTGAATACCCAGCATATAAATAATCCTGCAATGGAGAGTAGAAGAAATCTTAGGACCGAAATAAACTCCAAATTTCTGGAAATTCACCCTCTGGCCTGAAGCATAACAGTAGTGCTCAACCACTCTCCTGAATCCCCTGGCATTAGTCAGGGATGCCCGGCCAAGTAATAAATAATCATCCGCAAAGAAGAAATGAGAGATCGACGAGGCTCCTAGCCCAGAGATATAAGGATAAATATGTGAATCCTGCACTGCTGCATAAAGAGATCTGGAAAGGAAGTTAGCACAAAAGATAAATAAGGGGACAAAGGACAACCTTCCCGGAGACCATGAGTGGATCGAAAGAATTCTATAGGGGATATGTTGAGCAAAATAGAGAAGGATGGAGCATTAATGCAAGCCAAAATTTTAGAAATCCATGAGTGGTAAAAACCAAAATCTTCCACTACCTTGAAGAGAAAGATCCAATCCACACAGTCATATGCCCTCTCCATATCCAGCTTTATAGCCATAAGACTGTGCCGCTGAGATGCTCGATGAAGATCATGCATAAATTTCTGAGCAATTGAATATTGTCAGTAATATTGCGGCCCCCAATAAAAGTACCCTGCTCGAGGCTAATCAGTTGAGGGAGAATGATTTTCATCCTGTTCGCCAACAACTTTGCATACACTTTATATAGAGTATTGCAAAGGCTGATGGGTCGAAAGTGAGAAGGCTGGGAAAGATCATGTCACTTTGGAATGAGGGCGATATAAGTTTACTTCCAGTTAGGAGGCATAGTGGCAGTATTAAAGAAGAGTTAAACTGTAGCAATCAGATCAGCCCTAAGAATATCCAGAAAGATTGAAAGAAAAAAGGTGGGAAGCCTCAGGACCCGGAGCTTTATCCTCCGCTAAGGACTAGAGAGCTGATTTTACTTCCTCCTCAAATACCTGATTCAGAAGTAAAGAATTATGGATAGCAGAAATTGAAGTTTGGGGAGAAACAGAAGAAATAAAAGGAGAAATAGAAGTAGGAATAGTCCACCTGCAGCGAAATACCGGAGAAATTTATTTCTGATATCTGCTTCATCCTCGATCTAGCCCGCCTGATTAGAATATAGAGCCCGTATCCTATTGGTATGTCTCTTGATGATAGTGGTATGATGGAAATACCAGGTGTTCCTGTCCCCCTCTCGCAGCCATTGCACCCTGGATTTTTGTCTCCAGAGTACCTCCTGGTTATGTAGAAGGGTACGATGACGAGCAAGGGAACTCCGCAGGGTTTCAAGATCCTCATCATATAAGTAGCCATCGGTATCCTCTTTGACCTGCAAAGAATGAATAGAGGCTTCTACAGCCTTTATTTGGTTCAATAGATTACCCACCTCCACCTTATTCCACCAGAGCAGACGTCTCTTGAGAAGCTCCAATCTATTGGAAATCCTGTAAGCCGCATCACCCTAGACTAGCATTTTCCAGACCTCCCTAGCAATGTCTTTGGCCTTCGGATAAGAAAGCCAGAACTTCTCAAATATGAAAGGCACAGGTCTGGTAGGGGGTATTCATGGATAAGAGAATGGGAGCATGATCTGAAGCAATCCGGTTGAGATGGCACACTGTGTGATCCGAAAAGAGAGAGAGCCAAGAAGGAGTAGCATAGTATCTGTCCAATCTCTCCCAAACTCTGGCCTGATCAGAGGGTTTATCATACCATGTGTGACGAGGACCCAAGAAACCTAAATCCATAAGGCCATTATCCTAGATGAAGTTGAAAAATCTCCTAGTGTCGACATCCTGGGCAAAGGGTTTACTACCTCGTTTATCCTCCTGCCTATCAATAGAGTTGAAGTCCCTAGCTACCACCATAGGGATCCCCTGATCAATCAAAATCGAGGCTTCCTCCCAGACCATTCTTCTCTCTCTGTACGACGTACTTGCATAGATGCCATAGAGGAGCCAAGAGGGCCGATCAGGTTTCAAAACCATAATTGCAACCAGTTGAGAGGATCTGTGAAAAACGTCGACCCTGGTGGAGCTTATATCCCAACCGACAATGATACCACCAGCCAGGCCTTGGGAAGACACGGAGTAAAATCCCCAATCCCCGGGGAGGCGATGCCTAAGGCCATCAAGACCAGGACCATAAATTCTGGTCTCCAACAACACACAAATTCGAGGGTAATACAATTGAAGGTACCCGTGATAAGTAGATAAAAAGGAGGGTTTTTTAGCTCCCCTTACATTCCATATAAAAGTTTTCATAAAAACAAAAGTTAAACTTGAGGATCGGATCCTGTCCGACCTCAACCCCTTGCACAACAACTGAGGATTTTTTTTTCCCAGTAGGCTTTCCCCATTCTTTTGCAGAAGCATTGATTGGACCCTTCCCTTCAATGTTGCCCCCAACCGAACTAAGGACCTGTTTGACCCTATCACAGACCAACTTATGATCTCCCTGTCCAGAGAGGCCCTTAGAGGACAAAGATTCAGAGAGCTTAACAAAAGAGAAGATCTTCTGAGAGGCAGCAGAACTATCAGCATGCAGACACTCCCCACCTGGCTTCATTGGTCCCCCCAAAACAACAACTGATGCCAAAACTCCCATTCAGAGAGCTTAACAAAAGAGAAGGTTTTCTGAGAGGCAGCAGAACTATAAGCATGCAGACGCTCCCCACCTGGCTTCATTGGTCCTCCCAAAACAACAACTGATGTCAAAACTCCCCCTCGATCCCCTCCACCCTGCTGACCTATGATAGCAGATAGCTCCTTTGACTGGGAAACAGACTTCCCAGCATCAGCCAACAACCAATCAAGCTTTCATATCCCAACTTGGCTTCAATTCCCTGCAATATAGATTGAGATTCCTCTCTTTCCCCCGCTCCTTTGGCCTTTAATGCCACCCAGAGTCCCCAGCCTCTTCCCCTTTTTTTACTCGATATCACCCAGAGGACCCAACACCAGCAACAAAGATGAGAGAAGTACGCCATGGGTAACTATGTTTTTTTTCTCGTTTGATCAAGTTTAACTATGTTTTTTTCTCGTATGATCATGTTGGCTTGTGATGGCTTCAAAAGATGAGAGAAGTACGCCATGGGTAATTCACGTGCATCGCGCGTGCTAGCGCCAGTTCGCCCGCTTCACGGTGTGCCGCTCCTTTGGCGCCACTTACCCTTTCCTCTACCGCCAGTTTCCTCCCGTTTCTATCCAACCCTAACCTTAATCAATGGCCACTCTCCCGTCGTCCACCACCAAAACTCGAACTCTAACCTCCTCCTCCGTCTTCCTCGATTCTTACCGATCCTACTCCAACCTCTCCCCTCCCGCTGCCCCGTCCCTCGCCTTCGATCTCCTCTCCCGTGGCTCCCCTCTCCCTCCGATCCCTCCTGACTTCTCCCACTCCAAGCTCATCCCCAGGACCCGCTTCATCGTCGACGGATTCCGCTCCGCCGGCGATTTCTCCGTTTCCTACTTTCTCTCACACTTCCACTCTGACCACTACGTCGGCCTGGGCCCTAACTGGTCCAAAGGCCTCATCATTTGCTCCGAGACCACCGCCCGTCTCGTTGTGGAGATCCTCGATATCCTCCCTTTCTTCGTAGTCTCCCTTTCTCTTGGCGAGACTGTGGAGATTGATGGATGGGATGTCACAGCGGTCGATGCAAACCACTGCCCAGGCGCCGTCCAGTTCCTTTTCAAGGCCCATGGGTCAGAGGGACACCGCCCAGGGAGGTACGTCCACACTGGTGATTTCCGTTTCTGTGATTCAATGAAATTGGATCCCACTTTATGTGAATTTATTGGTGCCGATGCTGTTTTCTTGGACACAACATACTGCAATCCGAAATATACGTTTCCTTCTCAAGAGGAATCAGTGGAGTATGTGGTGAGCACTATCAAAAGAGTTAGAGATCAAACTAAAGGACCACGGGAGACTGTCCTGTTCCTCATTGCTACTTATGTTGTAGGAAAAGAGAAGATTTTGCTCGAGATATCACGCCAGTGTGACTGCTTATTACATGTAGATAGTAGGAAGATGGGGATTTTATCTGTATTAGGGTTTGGCGACTCTGGGGTTTTTACCGAGGATATTTCTGCTAGCAATATTCATGTGATTGGTTGGAACCTACTGGGGGAAACCTGGCCATACTTCCGACCTAATTTTGTGAAGATGAAGGAGCTTATGTCAGAGAAAGGGTATTCCAAGGCGGTGGGTTTTGTTTCGACTGGGTGGATGCATGAAACAAAGAGAGATGGCTTTGCAGTGAGGGTTAAGGAATCGCTTGAGATTCATCTTGTTCCATACAGTGAACATTCGAACTATGATGAATTAAGAGAGTATGTTAGGTTCTTAAGGCCGAAACGTGTTATTCCCATTGTGGGCATGGATGTTGAGAAAGTAGATGGTAAACATGCTGTTGCTTTGCAGAAGCATTTTGCAGGTTTGGTTGATGAAACAGCAAACAAGCATGAGTTTCTCATGGCTTTCCATCAGAAGCTGGGGGATGCTTATACCATGGCTGGAAATGATGTGGCAACTAATACAAGCAAGCAAGATGATGCAGAAGGGAGGGACAATATATATCCGGAGCCATTGCAATCCGGGGAGAGATCTCATCTGCAAGACCCAAATATGTCAAATGATGAAGACATGGCTGAAGTCATCAAAGAGCTTAAAGATTGCTTGCCATCTTGGGTGACCCAGAATCAGATTTTAGGTTTGCTGAAAAGCTCAGATGGAGATATTGTTGGAGCAGCTTCACATTTTTTGAGCACGAAACCGAGTTCTATGAGCAAGCAAATGTTGTCACTCCTTCAGTCCCCAGAAATCAAAACAGCTGCACTGAAATTGAATCTTTTCCTGCTCAGAAATCTATTCAAGGGCACTCCATATGTGGTTTAAAGGATTCTTTAGATAATGCTAAAACGCCAACCAGGCAGAAAGCTACATCATTGAGTTTTAATTTGCCCAAGAAAAGGGATTCAGTTACTGGAAATAAGCCAAAAAAGAAAGGAAAGTCTAGATCAGGCTTAGAATCCAGTGGATGCAAACAGACTATGATCACAAAATTTTTGGAAGACTTGAAGCTAATGCTTCTCATGATGGACTTTGTACAGCTACTGCTGATCATCTTCTGGAAAATGGGAATCAAACAGTAACTGATGCTGATGAAGCATACAAACATGAGTTGGATCAGTTTCTTCAAATAATAGATGGTGGTATGCAGAGAGACTCTGCTGCCTTATTACTGGAGAAGACAAAAGGAAACATTTATGTAGCAGTTGACATGTATTTCAGTAGTTCTAAGCTTGCATCTGGTAGCAAGGAAAGTTTATTGTCTTGCAGTGCACATGTTGACAAGGATGAGAGCCTTGCTAGTGGCTGTACTTCAAAGGCCAACATTTCTTTTGAGGCAACAACAAACTTGCCTACTTTGTTTGTACAAGATTCTTCAACAGAGGACACAACTGTAATTAATGTATCATTATCAATTGAAAAGTATTCTCCTGTTGAGTATGGTTTGTATTGCCATTTTAACTAAGTTGGGAGACAATCTGATATTTGATTATTTAGTATAGGAAACTGTTTTTCACATGCAATCATTCTGCAGCTTGCTGGAAGGTTGGACAGCCTGCTCCCTACTTGCACCTGGCACGTACGTTTGATTTGGTGGAACAAGAAAAAGGCAAAATAAAAACCACTGTGATGCTTTGCAACATGTTCAGAAGGTTGTTTGAAATACATTGCCTTTTTTTTTCTTGTCATTTGCTTAGTTATTGTGTCTTTTCTTTTCAAGATTGATGTATTCAAAAGCTTAGTATCTACTGATATTCCCCTCTTTGCATGCAGCTTGCTTGCTTTGTCTCCTGATGATGTGCTACCTGCTGTGTACCTATGCACAAACAGAATTGCTCCTGACCATGAAAACATGGTTAGTCTGCATCCAACTGGGGTTAACCAATTGGACTAAATTATTTACTTTTAATTTGTTTTCCTAAATGATGTTGCACTACCGTGTTCTGTTCCATGATTTTTTGCAAATTGAAGTAAGCAATCAGATTTCCATTACAGGTTTTAAGCTAACAAGTCCAGACCAATCTCGGTAAGAAAAGATTATAGGTTGTTTTTCTTGCTTATATTTTATGTCATGTCCGTCCACTTTCATCCGTGCTAGGTGAGCATCTAAAAATTTAATTCAGGTTTATGCTGATTAAATGAAGCGGTTGTCCCACAGAAGCTGAATTGGGCACTCCATAGTGTTAGCTTATGGGCCCTTGTGATTGGGGACACACCTTTTTGTTTATAACTTGTGCATATGGGATGCCACTAATATTATGAGTAAAAAATTATAGGTTGATTCACTTGTAGATATTGGAATAATTCCCTCATTTAGGATTTTCTTTTCTTTTTTTAACAAAAAAGTCTGATTGCTGAACTATTTTTGTGTGAGAGTTTTGACTTTTGAAATTGTGCCAAAATTTCTTTAATCCTTATGCCTTAAAAATCATGAATATTTAGGATGTCTGAAAATTCTCACTCATCTAATTCCAATATAATCCCAATAAATTACCAACTTTCTATGCTCAAAATATCCATCTGGACTCTTTTTAGTCCATTAGAATTTACTTCTTTCCGCTTGGATTACAATGCCTTCTGATTTTTTTTCTCTTTGGTTGCAAACAAGACTGATGGTTTCGTCCATTCTCCAATCTCTCTCTTTCCTCAAGGTTTTGGGTTTTTTCATCATGTGGTCTGAGATGTGCCAAAAGAAATGACAATGAACTTGAAGCTGATTGCCTTGGTTGGCTGTGAACCTGATTTCCTTTTAAACTACATTCTTGGGTTTGTTTTAAAAATTAAAATTTGCTTGGATACTTTGGATGCATGAATTCAATTATTGCTAGTCTTTTATCTTATGTTTTTATCTCTTGAACCTTGGATATGGATGCTTTTGGTTCCTTTTTATTTCTTTCTTTATCTCCTTTTGCTTTTTTACTTTTTGCTTATTAAATCTTATTACATGGGCAAATTAATACTTTGATTTGTTTCTAAGTAACTAATCTTAATCCTTACGGAAATACTGTAACATGGTTGGCTCATCAAACAACCGAAGAAATCCTGTGATGACCCAATGGTCTCACAAAAACTTTTTTTTTGGTTAAAAAAAAGGGATATGGGGGACAAATCTGGCATAGCTACCTTTGCTGGCCCTCACTCTGTCAAAAAATATTCGATTCAAGGTGCTAGATTTTCGGAGCATTTCTCCATCTAAGGATGAGTACGTCAACCCGACACCACCGAGGTACTAGCTGGTCAGAATGGAGAAGAAGGATCCTGGCCTCTCACTCATCCAACCATCATGGCAGGGTTTGCGGTACCGTTCCATACTGTCCAGTACGGTGCGTACCGTACTGTACAGGCCAAGAGCCGGTACAGTTCACATATAAAAAATGGTCCGGCACCCCGGACCATTAAAAAAATTTAAAAAAATAAATTCCATACGATACTATAGTATACCTACCGCCCAGTTCAGTCCGGTTTGGGCTCGGTTTGGCTTGGTTCGGGTTTGGTTCAGGTCTGGTTTAATAATCTTTGCTTGAGAGGGAGGAGGAAGAGAGTTTTTTTATCATTAGCCTCAGTATACGTACCGTACCGTACTGGCAGCTGACCGGTACGGGTTCCGGTATTGGTTCAGCGATCCTTGCATCACGAGCCTCAGGGGATAACCCTTGAATTTAATCAAGTCTTCTGCAGAGTCATGTCTCGAACCCGTGACCTGTTGGTTGTGAGGCAATATCCCAAACAGCCAGGCTACTACCTTAGCGGTCACCAAAACTTTTCAACTAAGAAAAGATGAGGATTCCAATTTGAAGATTAAAAAGCCTTGGTCTGTAACTGATGGCATATACTTTTAGAGCAAGGATCGATGAACTGTGCTGTACCAGCCGGTTCGAGACGTACCGAATAGATCGGTGGCCGGCCAGCATGGTTCGGTCATATAAAACATATCTCGGCATTTACCAAATAAATAAATAAAAAGAACCGGCTCGAACCGGTCCGAACCGCGACGAACTGGTTCATACCAATTTTTTTTGCTTTTCTTGTTTGGCACCCTACTGTATAGTAGGGGGTGTTTTAATAAGGAAAGAGAGGCAAAGAGCTCTCTTAGAGCTCTCTATCTCTTTTGCAGGTAGTTGCAACGAAGGAGAAAAATTCTTTTTTTCCTATTTCAAGGCAATCAGACATCCAGAAATTGATGAGGAAGATAGATTCAAGATATGTAGAGCTTCATTTTTTTCTTTTTCCCTCTCTCTTTTTTTTTGGTTGAAATTCATGAAAATTAGAAAATTAAAAGAAAATGCTATCAATTTTTTTTTTTGTTGGGCATGATTTTATAGTATGTGTTAGATCTAGGATAGATCTATACAATGATACTAAGATTTTAATTTTTTGTTAAGTAATTAATTTTTTAAATTAAAAATTAATTTTGGATTAAAAAATAAGTAAAAAAATAATTAATAAAAAATTATAATTATATATTATTATGGGGCTCGTAAGCTATTCTCATTATAAATTTTGTATCAATTTATCCAAATTTTGATGTGCCTTATGAATAGTGCTTTAGATCTTAAATCGAAGAAAAAGTATCTTTTAATATATTTTGAGAGTTTTAAAAAAATATATGTAGCATCTATGATTGGATCCTATATGAGTCTGCGATAAAATTTTTGTTATAGTATTTTTATTTTTTATATTTTTAAATTTAAAAAATTAAAAAAATATTTATTCAAATTTAAAAAAAATTTAAAAAATTAGGTCAACAAAGTATTAGTTAATGTATGTAATTATTGATCTTATATACAATTTAAATATTCAGATATGGATTCATCGAGGAGAAAGAATGATTCAGAGCGTGATATTAGTTGGTTGCATGGAGAAATACTTTCTGGTTGGCATCACTGGAGGTGTAAATGGTGCAATATAGAATTCAAAAATGGGGGTAACAGGTTGAAGCAGTACTTGGCTGGTGGCTATTCTGATGTATCTGCATGCTGATAGTGTCCACAGGAGGTCCATCAGTTGATGATGAAGTATTTTGTTGATTTCAAAGCTGGAAAGGAAAAAATATCAAAGAAGAAGGCAGAGGTAGACCGTAGAGCCATAGAACCACCTTCTTATTACTCAGGAAGTCAGAGGGAGCATCTATTCCTTCTGATGAGGAGGCACAGATGGAGGCTACCATTCAGGCAAGCTTGTATGAGCAGAGGCAGGTAGAGGAGACGGATAGGCATAGATAGTGATTTGGACCATTAACTTTTGAGTCGGGGTCGGGATCGGGATCCGGCTCGCTAGTATTGCAGAAGATAGTTTAAAAGGACATTCTCAGTCAGAGAGCCCATCAGGAGAGACACCAATCATATTGCATCCATGTTGGGAGCATTTGGCAGTAGAAGGAAGTCCTCTAGTGACATTCCAGTAGGAGCCACTATCCATGATGTCGATCTACATGTCTTTCCTAGCAGAGATTTCAAGTAATAGAGGATTGACATTATACTGAAAAAGGATAAAAAGAAGGATATGTGGTAGGCCATCGGATCCTGATTTCATTTCAGTCATATCTCAGCGCACGCAACAGACAATCCATATATCGCTTTGCTATTTCATCTATACAGGCTGCTGGTGCAGGCGTACATCCTCCAGGATCAAGAGATATTTATGGTTAGCTTCTAGACAGTAATAAGGAGCTAGAAAATTGGATTGCCTCCTATTAGAATAAGTGACCCGTGTATGGTTGATAGTGATGTGTGATGGTTGGACTGGTCCTGCTAGACGGAGCATCATCAATTTCTTAACTTATTATGATGAAATTTTTTTTTTCAGAAGTTTATTGATGCTTCAAATCAGATGCACGATAGCAGTTATATCCTTAGATTGATGAAGGATCTGATTGATCAGGTGGAAGAGCATAATGTCATGCAAGTCATCACAGATAATGGATCATAGACAGGACCACATGACAGATCTTGATGCAGCGGTGATTGCATATTTTCTGGATCTCTTGTGCTGCTCATTTATAGATCTCATGTTGATGGATATTGAAAAAATCTGCAGGATATAGAAGATAGTTGAGTTAGCACAGATGATCACCAGATAATGGGGACATTGGCAAGAGAAAGAAGTTGCAAGCTAACAATCTCTGGTTTTGTAGCTAGTCCAATTTTTTTCAGGTTCCACTCAAAATTATGGAGATGAAGCCCAACCTCATAAAGCATCTTGAAGGTTCCTAGTTCCACCCATTTAAGAAGAAGAGCCCCTGTTGTATGAAGCAAGTCAAGACCATTTCCATTTGAGACAAACAAGCCAAAGAAAGTCAACTAATGAAGTCCTTTCTTTCCAAAATTCCAAGCAATCCATTTGGGCCGGCCAACCTATGATTAATTCACCTAATTTGAAGCATATTTGAAGACTAAATCTTAAAAGACACATGGAAGGCTTTTGACGAGGACACTTGGCAAAATGGGATGGCGCCACATGGAGATTCTAGTTTCTTCTCTTATTAGGATTAGTTACCTAGAAGCTTCTCAATGTAATTAATTGCCAACTAAACATGGATTAGTTAGCACTTAATCCTTCCTTTTGGCGCCACTTCTGGGTTCTCTTGGCCTATAAATAGGACCAAGGCCTCATTATGTAAAGCAAATTGAAAAGCCTATGAATGAATGTAAGCTTAGTTTGGTTCTTCTTCCACCTTGCCGAGTTTCATTGTTTTATCTTTGAATTTGAGTGTTTGGTTTGAGTTTGAGTGTTAGTTCCCTAGTCATCAGAGCTATGTCACTCCTTTGGGGAGAGGGTGAGAGGCCCAAAGTTCATTCCTAAACCATTCTACCAAGGTTCCAAGGAGATCAAGAAGAAGGAGAAGTGCTGTCCAAAATTTTAGCAACCTTCTTCAAATCCTTTCACTTTGTTGAATCATTCATTTTCTTTCAATTCTTCGTCACCATGATTTTGCTTTGGATCATTTGCAGGTTTTTCTTGATGGTTTGAAGCTGATGATGAAGGTTCCACGCCAAGGACCAAGCTCTAAAGGTAAGTTCTAAGTAGGGAGTGTAGATCTTGTCCCTAGACTTCAATTCTTGAGTGATGGGTGTTATCCTTCCATTTTAAGCTTTGATCCTCTTCATTGTTGGGAAAAAGACTCTCTTGATCCATGGATATGAGGTTCTTAAAGGTAACTTAGCCGAGTTTGAGGGATTCTATTTCCTTATATCCTACTTTTTATTTTCTTGAAAGAAAGCTTGCACAAGGATGTTCAGAATTCTGCTCATCTAGTTTTCATATTGAAGTTTTTCATCTCTTCTATGCATAATTTAGGCCATATCTAGAGCTCAAATTCTTGTATGATGATGCTAAGTGAGTAGATCACACCTCCACACACTCATTTTATCAAATTCGTCCCCCATCACTAGATTCATATATAACCATACATGGATCTTATCATTGATGAGGAGCTTTACAGGGAGCAAAATATTGAGACCAGGAGTACACGGTTTGCTACTAATTGCATAGTACTTGATAGTCTTCTTGGCAATAAAGTAGAGCTGCGTCAGATGTTTGTCAGTCAGAAGTAGCAGCAAAGTAGATATGCCAAGGTAAATACTGAGGGGAGCAATATCGCTAATTTAGTGACGAGACAAACATTCTGGCAGCTGGCTGAGAGGATAGTGGAGGTTATCAAGCCTTTATATGAAGTATTTCGGGTTGTGGACTCTGAGAGGTATGCTTAGATGGGCTTTCTGTATTACATGATGTAAAGGACAAAGAAAAAAATTCAAGAGGCAGATCTATCACATACTATTGAGTGTATCCGGATCATTGATGGATGGTGGAGTTATTAAATGAGTTCGGATTTATATCTAGCATATATGCAGTAATTTATGAGGTCCCTAAAAATTTAAATTAAATTAGATTTGTACAAGTATGCTTGACTAATTCTTAAAATATATGTGCAGTTCACTATCTGAATTCGAGATTCTAATACTCCATACCGGACATTACTATGGATGAAGAACTTATGTCTACCCTATGTAATGCTATCTACGAGATAGAGCCCGATTCAGATATCACTGCTATGTCTAAAAGAAGTAAGGTTAAAATTGTTGAGTGATTTTTATTAGTATTAATTTCAATAAGTAGCACATGATAACAACTATTTTTTTTAGCGAAATTTTTAGGAAGGGCACGGATTTTTTGGATCCACTGTAGTAATCAGAAGTAAATTAAAGATGAATCCTGGTAAGTACTACTAAGTATTAAGTCTATTATTAGATTCACATTGATTTTTTTATTTTGCTGAATCTAAAATTTTAAATGATTCAATGTTTTTTGTAGCTGAATGGTGGGTGCATTTTGATGGATCTGCAAAAAATTTAAAAGTTTTTGCAGCTAAGATCCTCTTTCAGATGATATCATCCAGTGATATGAGTGCAACTGGTTTACATTTGGCCTTATCCACTCCAAGCAGAGGAACCATCTAAAACGGAAATGCTCCAACGATCTTGTTTATGTACACTATAATTTAAGGTTGAGGTTAAAATGCATTCAGGAGAAAGTTGAATTAAAATACTCCGATCCCACTGGAAGTATATATGTTGATGAGGATGAAGATTTAATGATTGGATGGGTCTTGAGTCAGCGGCAGGAGCCAAAGCTTGATGAGCCAGAATTGCGTCCTCGACCAGCCAGTTTTGTAGCTAGCGAGGCTGGAGTGGATGCTGGACAATGGACAACAAGCAATATTCCTCACATGGCTCCAGCAGATACAGTATATCGTCCTTTCCCGCCATCTATTTAGCCCGGAGATAGAGAAAAAGAGAAGATAGTTGCATCTCTATCGGATTACTCAGTTTATTCAGATTCAGATACCAGAGAGAGTGGTGCTAGTGCTTCTTCAAATAGTGAGGATCTAGTGATCAAGGAGGGTCGGAGGACAGGAGTTACAGCCGCCATTCATATTTGATTCACTAGAGAGTTATAGTTTAGCCATGCGATATAGGATACAGATCATGAAGCACTAGCCGTACATCCCGTGGTGATACGATTTCATATAGACGACGGGCTCCGCGAGGCCGTTGGGATACGATGCAGCTGTAGCTCTTGCACGTAGAGTAGGATCCATGGATGTATCAGGGTCATTCTCATATCGAGAATCCTCTTACCCGCAGCATCGGTCGCTTGTGATCCATATGGTCCATATGGTTCATCTGAGACATCATCTTCCAATGGTTATCCCATAGCCTGGAGCATCTTATGGATATGAATTTGCTGTTGGCATATTTGGATGGGCCCTTGCACAGCCATATCATCAGTCTCTGGCAAGGTTTTAAATCCTGTGAGATGGGAGCGTCCCGGTTTTTGCCCAGAACGGGAAGCCCTGCGTGCTACTCGTCCCGGTGGCCATCCCGTTCGGCATCCGGTGGTCGTTCCGATCGGGCATTCCGGTACGTACTTGTGATGCCCTTATATATATATATATTAATTTTTTGAATTTATTTTGAATTTTTACTATTTTATTTATTATTTAAATATATTTGTTTTTTTAAAATAATGTATTTATGATAAACTTGTTCTATTTAAAACTAACATTATAATGTATTATAATTTTTCATATTGTTGAAGATTCTTTCTTGATTACCAGCAACGATTTCTTGTAAATGATGCTGCACGAATGCTTGATAAAGCATAAATATTGAAGTTAGATGAAAAAACTGCAATGCATGCTACTTGAGCTTAGTCACTTGTATCAAAAAATATGATGATGTTAATATTATGTAATAAATTATTTCTAATATTACAAAAAATTGATTATCAGTTTAACATAAACATATCAAAATCATTAGTAATTTCAAGTGGAATGTCTATGATTCTTATAAACATCCGGGTCTTGCTCATAATCGAGGCCTTGAATATATTGCCAATTCGAATACTGGGTGAATCCTTGTTGTTTATTTTGTATTTGATATTGTCTAGGATAACCCTCTTGATAGTATATTGGATAAGGAACAGGCTATCCTTGATGAGGATAATAAGAGGCAATACTATACCGTGATCCGGAAATGTTTTCACAAGGTGGATGAGAATGCTCTTCAGGATATGACCATTGAGAATATGCATCTGAATCATTCGCTCTAATAGATTCTATTATGGTTGATGATGATGATGATCTAAATTGCTTAGACTCGAATCTGCATTTCGCATATTGCTCCATCCATGCCATAAACTCCGGGTATGCTTGACGTTGACGTTCCTCAGTTATTCGCAACTCTTCATGAAAACGATCCAAAATATCTTTAGCCTGTGTGCCACGTCCTGTAATAATTTTTTTCCTCTCCTATAGGCCAGTAACTCTTTCTCATTCTGATATCTGGAACTATGTCTGGCTCCATGATTTTGGTCATGTGTAGCATGGCTGGAATATACTTCTTCGATAAAAGGACTAATCCTGCATGCTTCACCACATCCATCTTGATTATCATGATTATTAGATCCATCATCACTTTTGCTATCATTATCATCATCACTATTATCTCGAAATGATCTAGGTAATCTAGGATCTGAGGATTTATGTGTCTCACTATCGTCATCTCGAATTGGCATATCATCAATTTTCGCTAATGGATCAATTGTCACCTTCATCTTTGATTTGGACTTTTCATATCTCTTCAACTGCAGCTCTTTGGCTTCCTCTTAGTTGACTTGCTCCGTTTCTATTATTGGTCCTAATGCCTTGGCTATCTGTAGAAATATGTGTTTGATGTTTAGATTTAAATATTTCAAGATCAAATCGTTGATTAGAATCTTCAGATCGTCTACTATCTGATCCACCATCATCTGTAGCAGTGTCTTGCATTCGACTCTGAATGGAAAATAAACGAGAGGCCGTCCATCAATCTACATCTCGTATTCCTGCCTAATGTATTATTGTTTTGCATGGTCGGGGAGGATCTCTTGGCTCATCCAACACTGGTGGATCCCGTTCTTCTTGATCTGCGACCCAGTTCAACATAGGATCCTCCTCATCATGGACAATCCCTGAATGGATCATCTTGCTTGGGCTATTTTCTCTCGTTGACATACCTGAGCTTCAACCTCATATTATAGTGTACAAAGACTAGATTTCTCAATCTTCGTGAGGTTAGGCGATTTCTAATTTTCATATGGATTAGGACAAATGTACTTCAATTATGCTCGCATCCACTTGATGAAATGGTCTGTGATAGGATCCGAATAGCAATCTTTCTTAGATTTGGCATGGATGTGCCCACTGGACCCACCATTCTCCTATATTCAAAATATCAAATAAAATAATATATATTATTTAATTTAACTCAGCTATACATGTACAGATAATAAAAAATAATCTTATATTTATACCTGGTGATATTTCAGATATAGATCTATATGAGTCTTCCTTTTCATTCTCGAATTTTTTTCCTGCCCAATCAATATAGATTTCTCATTAAAGGTCATTAAATTTAATAATTTAATATACTTCAAAAATATAATGGCTTTCCTACTATGATAGGTATATATTCTTTTATTATCTCATTTATAGCTTCTGCAGCCAAGTCCAAATCACTTTCTAGCCTATACACGACATTTCTCAAGGCCATCAAAAGCTCTTCATCCAAAGCAATATTATGATCATACTGATATTTGTAATTTAAATAGTAGGCTGTTTGAAAAATAAGAATAGTATTAATGAAAAGCAAAGATATTCATAACTTATTTAACAAAGGATACATGATAGTTATGCTTCAAATAAGTTTTACCTGCCAAGTACAAGTCTTTTTCCATTTGATTATCCCATCTATCCTTATAATATGCAAATATGGTGCTACTTTCTTATGTCCTACTGCTTGTATGATCTCTTCTTTGCAAGCAGACATCTTGGGATATACATAGCCCATCCGAAAAAATTCTCGGTATCTACTATCCATAGCATTACATACAAGGGCTCTATTGTCTTAATTATCTCGAGCATATGTCCCAAAAATTATTATTCAATATAATGTCATTAACATGTTGTTCATCATTGGTCCTTGCATATTTAGAAGCCCTCCATTCATCAGAAGTCATCATAGCCCTCAAACCAGGCTTATTATCAAGAAGACTCTTCAATGCTATGTAATTAGTCGCAAATCTTGTCAACCCTTGTCTAAGCAACTCTTCTTGTACATGTTTTTTCATAAGAACAAGTATCCAGGTATGATTGTAGATGTATTTGGATACTGCTTGCCCGCTTTCTACTACAGATTTTATCTTTGGTAACTGTCCAATATTCTTCATCATCAGATCTATACAATGTACTATGCAAGGGATCCAATATGGATGTTTTTCTAACATCAGATCATTTTATGCTTTTATATAGTTTGCTCCATTGTCTGTAACCACTTGGATGATGTACTCTTCACCAATTTCATCAACTACATCTCTCATCAAGTCCAAAATATAATTGGAGTAATGTATTTTATCTGAAGCATCAATTGAAGTATGAAAGATGGTTACCCTATCACAATATACAAGAAAGATGATAATGCTCATCTTAATAGGGCCAGACCAACCATCCCACATTAATGTCATCCCATAAGTATTCCACTCTTTTCTATAACTTTCAATCCAGGCTTTGATATCTGTGACCTGTTGTTGCAAATATGGTCCATGTATCTCATAGGGTGTAGGAGGATCAATACCTGGATCGGCTCTTTGAACTGTACTAATCATTGATCGAAAGTATATATTCGTCGCTGTCCATGCTGGAATATAGCTAAAATAAAACAGTTCACAATTGCCCTTCCTATTTTTTTTCTTGTCCTTGTCTATGTAGTCATCAATTTTCAGTTGCTTTGATTCTGGACTTGGATATGCTGTAGGATCTAGATCATAGATGGTGGGATCTCTTGAGCTTTTCTTTGATTTCTTTCCAAATGCACCAAACAAAGATTTGATTGAAAATGATTCCATTCTCGTGGATTGACTTCTCTCTAAACCAGCAGACTGTAAATGCGAACATGACCTTGCTACTACATTAGCGCCACCACCCTTCTCAAATCGAGAGCGTCCAAATTGTGCTCTATATCTCAAAACCTCCTCTTATTGCCACTGATCATATCAAGAGGCCCGGATAGCCTCTTGTAGGTGAGTTGCCTCTAAATCATCTAGATCAATATAATTATCATCATCCAAGTTACATGAACAAATGATTGAGATATGCGATGATCAACTGCTTTTCTTCGAGCTTTAGATGTTATCTTTGCCTCTTTTTCTTTCTCAATATGCTCCCTCATTATCACTCGAACCTCTGCATGTATCTTTAGACACTTCTTCACATCACTGAAGCCACCTACCAAGTGTTGTTTCAATCGGGTGACTCCACCTTCTCTATTTTCATGTCCACAAAAATTACATTTTCATTGATGCAGATCCTTTTCCTTTTTTTCAAAATGCCATCCAATATCTGGATCCTTTTGTTGCTTACTATTGGGCTCCATCTAATTTAAAATAAATTATGAAATTAATAAGTACAAGTATCTTGAAATTAGATTTCATGTACTTATGCTATAACCATACATTTCCATTGATGCTAGCAAGTCATAATCTTATCTTGATTAGCAAGGAGGGCAAAAGTATGACAAAATCATAATGTCTTTAAATTTTATCATAGATTATAACTTAAAAAGTAAAGCAATTTAATGTTTGCAAACCTAGGATCTGTGCTAGAACATTAAGAATTATCCAAGAAATAATACATTCACCGGAAGATACAACAAATCATGTCACAATCAAGAAAGGAGAAAACATGTAGACAATGAAAACCCACTTCCAAGAATTAAATTTAGGTGTTCATTTTACCATATTGTACTTAGGAATTGTACTATGCCAGTGGGTTATTATCATGGCACAAGAATTTTTTCCTCTACATTATATGTGTGGTCTATATCAAAACATAATGCTTCTACACAAATATATACAGGCCAACTCATAGCAGAAATGAATTGTAGCACGTTTTATTGTTTTAAAAATAGCATCTTGACAATCTTGGTTTCTACTCTAAGTGGTCTAAAACTCTTCGTTGTCAACTTTTTTCTTGTTTTATAAAGACTTGGAGGATTGGTCTATTAATTGAATACAATAATGATAAAAATTTATCATTTTACATTAGAGAAACCTTAATATTGTCATATCCCTTAGTATATTCGATGGTATTACCCATAATATTAGTTTCTCAAAAGAAAAGATATCTGCATATATATCACATAAAAATATGTTGATGCAAAACTGGTTGCATGTCCACTAGAAGTTTTTGTTTTCATATGAATCTTAAGCCCTTTTTCATTGTGTTGTTGATGTTTAAATTAGTCGTTCACTGCTACTTTATATTAAAAATTAAAGTTTGTGTGATGCACACATTCAACAGCACTAAGTAAAGGTATTTAAGATGATTTAAAATCACAAATATCTATATAATTAGTTGAAAACTATATATGTTTAATAACATATTTATACATTAATATGAAGCGAATAAAATTAGTCTATGTTATAGAATAAAGTTATAAGGTAGCATATCTTAGCAACCCAGTTGCAAAACTTTTTACAGATTTATATCATGTGACGCCATTGGTGCCAAAGGGCAGCAGAACGCATCATGATAAGTGTACTATGATAGCATTTGATCTACATGGGCATAACACGTGACACGTAGAATCATAAGCCCATGAACCAAAACTCTTACACTCAGAACACATCAAACAATAACTGTACATTAGAATTTAGAGTTTAAAATATTTTCACTTAACATGTTTGAGATTGTAGTAGTAGGTTGGATTGAAGCTTCAAGTTGGAGTATAACAAGTTAAATGACTATAAGGAAGTGTAACTCATCATATATATATATATATATATATATATGAAACTAAGGATTTGTCATTAAAACACATTTCTGGCATAAATTGTTGTGTATAAATAAACGAAATCATACTAAGAACTGCAAAGGCAAAGTCATTTCAAGTTTAAGATTTTTAGTAAGTGATTAACTAGTACATTGTTCAGTTTTATTGCGGACAAGAAATCTCTCTCTATATAATTTTAAATTAAATAAGAAATTATATTTATAATTGCATAAGCTTATTTAATATTATCAAACAAGAACCAAATTAAATTGGAACAAGTTTTTGTATATGTGTAAGATCTAAATATAAAATTTTAAAAAAGTAGGAATACCGTTCGCGAATCTCGTTAAAATTTTAAGAAATGATGTATTTGAGACGTCTCCCTTCTTTTCCCTCTTATAAAATCTTCTAATATAAAATAAAACATAATAAAAAAATAATAACAATAATTTAATAAATCATATTATATTAATTAAAAAAATAATTTTAATTTTAATAAGTAGTATAACATTTTGGATCAAGAGATAAAGAATTACCGCTTTCTATTGAAATTTTAAAAAATAAGCAAAGCGACCTTCTTCTTCAGATAAACCTTCCTTCTTCCTTTGTAAGAGCACTATCACTAACATATGCGATGGATTTCTTCCTTCTACATTCAGCCTTCTGTGAGACAAACTTATCCCTATTTAACATTATATGCTAAGTTTACCGTTGTTTCATATCGATTCGATCGTTACAAACAATCCATTTCATTTTACCGTTGAAATGAATATTAAAAGGAATCCGAGACTTGTCTATTAGAAAATGGAAAAAAATTGATAGATCCATTTTACCATTAACTTGATCGTTAAAGAAAATCCAAACTCTATGAAAATAATTTGTAGATCTGCAACCTGTCTTGTCCGTCCGTATAATTTATTTTATATATCTCGTGATTTCTATTTTGATATATTTCAATCAAACCATCAAACCATTATTTAACCAGTACATTTTGATATATTTTAATCACTATTTAGGGACATATATTTCGGTCCGTATTCTCCCGTGACCCATTTCTTGTGATGATTTGTACGTCCCTTAAGCTTTTAAATTAAAACGCCACCCTTAAAACGGGATTAGAGAGACGAGCCCCATGGGATGCCCGACGTCTTCTTCCTCCTTTCTCCCTCGCTCGACCGTCGCCCTATGGCCGACACCCTCTGATTCCCTCCTCCCTCCTCCCTCAGACTTCTCTCTCCTCCCTTCGCGTTCTCAGGAGGTCCTCCGTTCTCGTCTTCTCCAAAGCTTCCTTCCGGTTGTGCCATGGCCGTGCGTCTCTTACTTCCTAGCGACGATGTCGGATGCCGACACCGACGCCGACAGATCTGCAAGCAAGAAGCAAATAGGTTAGTACTCCCCTCTCCTTCTTCCTCCCAAGTCACGACGTCGAAAATAAAAAAAAATTAGGGTTTCTCCGAGGTGGCGATACCGACACCTAATCCGACTTGAATGAAGCCAGGATGGAGGTCGAAGGACTGTTTCGGGGTCTCGCACCCGTCCCCTATGCCAAAAACTCAGAAGTACGGGATGGGATGGCTGGGACGGCCCTTGTCCTGGCGGGACTTAAATCCTTGATCTCTGGATACCTCTTAAAGTCGGGACCTCAGTGAAGGATTTGCGATGAGTTATGCATACCTCCTGGGATGACCTTACAGGGGTATCATGCTACGTGGCTAGAGGGATTTACTAATCTTCCTACACAGTATATAAATGATTCCTATATTTATGGACATCGATACTCTATCCGATTCTAGATATTGGTATGTAATTATATTTATATGTTACCTTTTACTTGTATTAATTGCTGATAATCTTATTTTAATTATCATTTTATATCTTATTTTAATTATAATTAATGTATTAGTATTTTTTAATTCCTAAATCTTGAATTCTAAACTCTAAATCCTAAACCCTAAATGCCTAAACACTAAATCCTAAGGTCCTAAACCCTAAAAAAATAAAAAAAATCTAAAATCCATTAACAAAAAAAAAAAGGATGTGCCAGTATGAACCAGCACGCCCACCGTACTGTATATTGGTACGGTACCGATACCGTACCATACCAGCTTAATACCGGTACGGGTCCCGGTACCGGTACCGGGAACCTTGCTCTTGAGTTTTAAATTTCAAAATCTTCAGGCATTTTTTCGGTGCTGTTACCGGCACGCCCACCGTACCTTATATCGGTATGGTATCGATACCATACCATACCGGTCCAATATTGGTACGGGTCCCGGTACCGGTACCGGGAACCTTGCTCTAGAGTCTTAAATTTCAAAAGCTTCAATCTTTCCTTTTTGGTGCTGTTGTAGTTTTTGTCTGAATTTCAAGATAACGGTGGAAATAGTCTCAGCAGCCAGTGAGTTGATGGTATCACATTCAAATAAACTATTTATTATATACTTTTTGATGCAGCTGGTTCCTTTAATTTTCAGAAACTGATTTATGTGCCTTGAATATTTCCTTTATTGAATATCCAATAATTTCAAAAGGGATTATCTGATGCTTAGAGTGTGTACATTCCATGACCACCTTCTACCACATTCTCATGTTATGCTACATTCATGTGTATTTTTTCCGGCTTACCATTTTGATAAAAGTTACTTTGTTAGTCCAAATGATAGGATTGTTGGGCTTTTTGAACTTGATTATGAGAAATGTAGTTACATCTATTATAAACTTCAAATCTTAGCTTTTGTTTCCTCCATGGTCTTACATGTTAGATCATAGTCTTGTGGATGACATGATATATAACAATTATTTGGTAATTTGGACCCACCATCTTCTTATTTAAGCTACTTTGTTAAATTTGTTATGCTTCTTAGACAACAAAGAAAAGCAAAGAAAACACAATGTCCTTAGGTGCTGCTAACTTCTTTTGGTTTATCACTTCCTTTTTCCTGAGAAATTTTATTTACTATTTTTTACTGCATACTGTAATATTAGTAGTAATTGTAATTAGTAACTGCATGATCATCTATGAAGCTAGGAACTGAACATTGGTGGCAGTCTGGTCATAACTGCACTGGAAGAGGCTTGCGGGACAAGCAAGTCTAGAATTAAAGAAATGTACAAATCTTCTGGCGATTTGGGTAGGATGAATTGTAATTATTTGGTAATCATATATTTACACTCAGTAATCTTTATTAACTCTTGGATACTCTTTAAAGGTGATGTTGCGCAAGAGTGCAGGCAGACTCAATCATTGCTTGCTCCTCCTCGCCCTCTTTCCATTCATAATTTATTTTGTGTGCTTCGGAAGATAAGGTAGCAATCTCCAGAATCTAGACTCATTCTTTTAACCTTATTTAAGTTATTTAATTGATTATCTTGATCCACATCTTATGTCAATACTAATTAATGAACTTCTATCGTATCAGTTTTAATTTCAATTTAAATCACAGTTATATTTTTTTTTAATTTCATTTTTTTTAGGAAAAGATGACTTTGTTCAAGCTAAGGATCTGTGTTCCTCTGATATCATGTAATCATTCCAGTTAATGTTTGTTATAGTTGTTAGCTATTAAAAAGAAATGTGCCTTGGTTTATGCTTAGTATATGTAAACAATTTAATTGTTATGTGCAAAACTGTTTCCCGTTTGTTCTTTTGACAGATATTATTGATATTGGTTGTGTATGATAATATATATGATGGTTACATGTATAAATTTTAGTTTTATTTGATAGGTTTTGCTTGTTGATTTCTTTGGTTCATCCAGTAGCCATCAACAGGATGGCAATAAACTCAATTCCAGCATTCACCTTTTCTGTTCTTTTCTTTTCTTTTTTCTTTCGTTTATCGTAACATTCACTAGAACACAAAAGTTGAGAGGATGTTTAAAAGTTTGATTTGGTGTTTATTGTGTTTGAAAGTTTAAGGATAGAGGGAAAAGAATCTTACAGTTACTTTTTACCATTACTGTTTTGGCATTTTATGCAGCTGTAGATGAAATTCATCCGCCATTTGACCTTGAATCTGGATTAATAACTTAAGAAGTTTTGTTATCTGTACCAATTGCATATATGGAACTTGTTGTTTGTGGTAGCTAAGGGAAAAGAAAGTCTGCCTTTGTCTAACTAGGTTGAATGATAGCATTTAGCAAGGTCATCAGCTTCCTGGGATGCATGAATTCTTTTAGAGCTTTTGATCAACCTTAAAAAAATTAGGGAGAAAAACTTGACCTCATATATATGACATCAAACTTTTGCTTAAGAATTGGCTGCATTTTGGCCTTTTCAGATGGAAACAAAATGAGTGAAAAAAGCAACATGAACTGAATATGCTATCCCATTTTCATTTTGGGAAGATCAGATGGGAAGTGAAGGAGCAATCAGTTCATAAAGATGATAATACCAATGCCAGCTTAAGTAGAAGTTTTAAGCTGTGATAGCTTGTCTGCCACAAGGAAAATGGTTGGGAAAATTGGACGGGGCTGTGAGGTATCTTAGAGAGCAATTATCAAATGAAGTTTTCACTTGGATGGATCATATGTAAGGTAGCGATAATGCAATATTTGCAGCCTTTTGGGAAGGAAGCTCTCATTTATTATATGTCTTCATTGGTTTGTTGTTCTGATGAAGTTGAATAGACTTGAACTGAGGATACATGATCTCAGCAAAACTGGATTCTGGTAGAGTTGCAATCCAGATCAGCGAGATACTTGTTGGTGATCAAAAGAATGGGTAGATATTTGTTGGTATTAGGTCTCATATAGTTTGTTTAGAAGCTGAATCTATTAGGAAGAGCAAGACATTCATTATGACATTGTTGTATATCTATACCAAGAGTGCGGTCATGACAGTGTTTACTGCAACAGAAGACCAGGGAGGATTTTCTATGATGATTTCACAATGCAATTATATACGAACCAGGTATATTTGCATTAGTACCAAGCCTATCTGATTTTGGTGTAAAATATCTTCTCTGAAATTGCCAACAATTGGAAAGTTTTGCAATAGTTAATCGCATAGGTTTCTCTATATTCCAGATTTTGATATGTGATAAGGTTAATCCTATGTTAATTTCTGGATCAGCTGAAATATGGAAGTCCATTTTCCAGTTGTTGGAAAAGTTTTATTGCAAGCCTCAATGGCTGTGGTGCATCTTTTTGGTAGTACATTAGAGCTCAATGTGATAACTACTTGGTTTTGGATATAAATTCAGTTCTTCCTTTGATCCTTGTGAATTTTCTATTTATCAAGTGCCACAATAAACTATGTGCATGTACAATGATTTATAGACACGTTTGTTTGTCTTGCTTTTTGTTAGTGTTACAACAGGTGCTGGAAGTGCTGTTCGAAGAAAAAATCTTGTCGTAAATCTTATGCGTTCTTGTAGAGAAATGGAAATAAAGTTTCTAGTTAGAACTTTGGTAAGAAAATTGTTATGATTTTGATCAATAAACAGCAATCCCTTAATTTTTATCAACATTTCATTTAAGCATGGGAAGATCACCATGCTCGTAGTTCACTGTAATAGCCGCACTCAAGTTTTCATATTCTCATGTTTCCTTATGATTTTTTATATTAGTTTTCACATGCTACCTACATTTACCTGTATAGATTCGTAATTTGCGTATTGGAGCTATGATGAAAACCATTTTACCAGCACTAGCACAAGCTGTGGTGTTGAACAGCTACACTCCAATGCAACACATAGAGTCCCTGGAGAGCCAAAAATTGCAGCTTCAGGTTTGATCTTTTCAGCTTAGAAAACTGAATTTAGCTTTATAGTTTATACTGACAGAAAAACATTGCTTTTAAAACAAACTCTGTAATAGATTGTATTGAAACTGTAACCAGGCCATATTCCATCTTTTAGAACGGGCTTATGGATCATATCCTGATTCTTCAAAGTTTGAGATGTTTTACAACCAGCAGTAATAAGACTTTGAATGGCCGAGTCCTGGCCAAAGTGAACTCTGAACTACAGAGGGCCACCTAAGAAACCTAGAATAGCCAGTTGGCAGTCAGTGGGATCTACCTTATAAATGATGCAGGCGACACTTGTCAGATTTATATCTGATTTTATTATGCAAGGATTTAATTACCAGTTCTTACCAGTGTACTGGTTTGTACTAGCTGTACCAGATCAAACTGGTTAGATACCAGTACCAAAGCACCCTCTACTGGGATCATACCAACATGGTTTTCACCTCTGTTTCACTCTCCTGTCTCTAAGAGATATACTATCACTATGTATCAGATGCCATATGATATTGGCCTGTACTGTGCCATTAAGGTACTGATATGGGTGTTATTGGCCTCTAAACCTTTAGTAAGGAGTTCGGTCTTTCATTTTTTTGCCTCTTCTTTTCTCCGTTAATCAGTTATTACTCTTGATGCTTTGAATTATCATTTTACTCTTGAATGTAAGAACAGAAAATATTTGACCTTAAAGGGACAATATTGTCTTGACCCTCAAATCATTTTATTCAACTTATGCATGCACTTGCCAACTATTTGCACCTATATTAAATGCATTTTCTGATTTGTGTGTATTATTTTCTGGGATGACCTGACTTTGTAATTATCAGTAAAATGGGACATATTTTATTGTGAGTTTTGGCCAGTTTTCTTGAAATGGCTGCCTTTTAAAGTTGATGCTTGAATTGGTTGTTGTCTTTGCCAGGGCATATCTGCAGCAGTTGCTGGGGCCTACAATATACTTCCAAATTTGGTGAGTGTTTCTTTATCAAGTTTCAGCATGTTATGCTATTTGGCACCAGTTCTTCGAAGCATGGAACTGGACATCTTACTGTAAGTTGTGTTTCTATATATCTTTGCTGATACTTCATGGGGTTTTGAGTGCATCTCAACAGTATGATCATTGTTGTTGACGCATAGTGTATGGAAGTTTTTCATTAGCAAGCAGGCAGAAGACTCTTCTATGTGATGTGTACTCTCTTTAAATTGTACTCTTGATGAAATGTGTCTTGTTGAGCATGTCTCCCTTGCTTCTCTCTCTTACCAGTAAAAATTTGCTACACTAACAAGTAGCCTTCATCTATGTCTCATGTAGCACGGTCTCAGATGACAGAAGCTTTTCACTTGATCCAAAATGATCTACCAAACTGACCCAAACCCATCCAGTTCCGGGTGCAGTTCGGGGCATACCGATCCAATCTTGTGTGGCAGCAAGGCCATTTGGGTCGGTAAGTGTCCCGAACTGCCCTGAACCACTCTGAGTGGGGTGGAACTAAGAGGTTCTGCTATGCTTGGAGTGGTTCGGGCCACCTTGTGATTAATAGGAAGTCTAAGGCATGGCCTTCTCCTATCTTTCTTCAAAAACTCAGCTTCCAATGGTGGGTTTTGTGAGGAAAAATCAGGGAAGGGGGATCATTTGTTGATTTTGAACTCAAATCCAGGCAAAATCCCCTCTCCCCACTTGAATTCTTTTTTTTTTCTCATTTTGTATGCCTGAAATAGGCTAAAAACTGGTAAAATCAAGGAAAATCATGCCAAAGATCCATAATGTTAAAATGACCTTAGAAACCACAAAAAAATATAAAAATGGCAAAAAATATTGAACCGGCATGCATCTTTGTACCTAGTGTTGGCATGATTTTTTGTATTGTTGGCATGGTGACATGACCGTAGGGATCATGCTATAGTTGTACCAAAGCCTTCTTTTTTTAATCTTCTCAGAACAAGGTGGCCTTGTGCGTTATTAGTGTGTGATCACTGGCCTACTTACCGGGTACTAGCTTCACTGCATTCATGGTTCCTCTTTCTAGAGCTTTACTTTATATGAATTCTGATGCTTACTGTCGGAGTTAGAAGACTGGCTTTGAGGAAGGCAAGTCAGTCATTGCTCCAAATAGAATAATCTCCACTGAACTAGAAATGACATTTGTGCTAAGATTATTTTTCATGAAGGATTTTCAGACATAGACCATTAGTGCTCATGGAACTAAAGAGGGTCTCCAGCATGATACATTCTTACATGAGAGAACATAGGAGTTAATATGTGGTAGAAAAAAAAAGATACATATAGGTATGCCCAAGGTTCTTAAAACCATCTCAAACCATCCGGTTCGGAGCATATTGTACCGTACCAGCCAAGAGCTGGTACAGTTCAGCCATGAAAAATGGTTTGGAATCTCAGACGGTTCAAAAAATCCTATATTAGTACGGTATGTAGTATGTACCGTGTATTTTATCTGGTTCAGTCTAGTTCGGGCCTAGTTCAGCCCGGTTCGGATCCAGTTCAGGTTCAATTCAGGTCAAACAATCAAGGAATACTGATTTTTCTTAATTTCATAGACCCGATACAGTATGGTATGGTACGGTACCATACCATACCGGTTAGTGACCGGTACGGGGCCCGATACTGGTTCAGTATTCCTTGGGTATGCCATTTTGTATAGTACATCATCAAATGAAAATGGTAAATGCACTGCAACTGACAATTGTTAAATTGTAAAAGGTTTGTTACAATTTTCAAAATTGAGACTGTTAATTTATTGTTTTACCAAATTTGATTTATGGTTGTGCATGCATCAATATCATCATATTTGTGTGTCTAAACAGGATTTACTTATTCCTTCGCTTTTGAGCAAGGGCATTGATTTTTCAGCATCCACTTTAACAATGGTGCCAGGCACACCAATTCCACCCATGCTTGCTAGGTATTATTTTTTTTTGCTGATTTTTTTTCCTTTTTTATGCTTGTGGGTGTCAGGCACACCAATTCCACCCATGCTTGCTAGGTTTTTTTTTTTTTTTTGTTGATTTTTTTCCCTTTTTTATGCTTGTGGATCCTTATTCGTTGTTTAATGTCACAGAATTACCAATGGTGTTTCACAAGTGCTGAAATTATTTCAGGGTAGAGCTTTCACCTGTGAATACAAGTATGTTGACCACTTTTCAACTAACATGTTTTTTTTTTGTCAAGCAATCATTGTGGTCCATTTGCAGGGAAAAACGGAAAATATATGCTTATTGACATATTACATCATTTGGGACATTTTTAGGATTGTGTATATCCAGTAATGTCATAAAAATCTTGTTTGGAAGAGAAGAGCTTATCTTATTGTATTGAGAGAAACCTGATCAGAAAATATATATAGGAGTAAGCTAGAAATTGGTGTGAGAGTTACCATACTTATTTGAGTACTTTTAACTGGCAGGATAAGAAACTGTTGCAAGAGTTACTATACTTATTTGAGTTCTTTTAACTGAAAGGACAAACACCTGTCTTTCACGTAGGGATACTTAGTGAATTGATGTATGTTGTGAAGCATCAGTATTAGTACCCATACGAGTACCTTTCATATACTGCATTCACCGATATGGTAGTCTACTGGCAGACAGTATATGTCTTGGTGCCTGGACAGCAAATCATGCTTCATATGGTGCCAGTAAAGGGGTGTCCTGGTACTTGTATGGCTGTTCATTGCTAGTATGATCCAATACGGCCAAATTAAACTAGTGTGCACCAGTACGTAGATCCCTTCTTTATACCAACATGTCACCACTGATGATGCTTTGGTTATGGAGCCAAAATGCTATATGGGTCATCAGATTCCAGAAACTGCATGATTGATGATATCATTAGATCACATGATCGAAGTTTAACTAGTCTAGAGACTCTAGACATTTCCCTAATCCTAACTATGATAAATTCATGTGATATCTTCATTTTATGTGCACTTGATCTTGTAGGTCTTGATCCACAATGTTAATTCTTCTTTTAGAAAGAAAGAGATGAAGATAGAGAGATAATTGGATTTTATTTTAAATATAAAACCGAATCCTTGCAATTATGATTCCATCCAATCACTTGGATTCATGAATAGAATGTTACAAACAGGTCAGCATAATTCTCTTACCATCTCACAGCTCTCCATGTTCTGTATAGTGTGCTTGCAAACTTGTTCTCTTCCATTTTGAACTGTTTGCAATTTTGCATCATGAGAATTATTTTTTTCTTCATCAAGGCTGATTACTACGCTAGCTCTCCATATCATTGCATTCTGTTAAGCCTCTAAACCCCATGAAAAGCCCTTTATGTCTTTCTCCTTCCTCCTTTTCTAACCTTCGTGCGGTACCTCTACCCCTCCATTTTTTTATATGGTCGTCATAGGCAAAATATATTTGAAATAGTTACCCTGCAAGAATTTTACATTGATAATTTAATGTTAGTGCCTTCATATGCCCTTCATAGGATATCATAACATGTGACAGAAGAAAATTAAGCTTTCCATTTCTTGACTCCATAAAAGATAATTTAATACTAGGTAGGATTGCGTGCTCCATTCATGACCCATTGGTTATGCATAGAGGTAGTTGGCTACCTTTGTCATGTTTGATGGAATGGTTATACATATTGTTATAAAAGGTCTTACCATAGCTTGTGCCCATTCACTTGTGAACTGGAATTGAATTGTTCATAATAAGAGAATCGATAGAGTTGGTTGTTGTAGCTTCTAGTAATATCGTTCACTTTGAATGGCTGTGGTATCTGCAGTATGTGATACACTTTCAGAAAAAGGACACATACATGACAAGCTTAAATGGAGACATGTTCCATATTAGCCAAGATAATGGCATTGATTTTTAGAACATATCACAAGGTTTGGTTAGCCATGAAGCTAAGATCCTTGTACCATTTAGCTAAACAACTGTTGAGTACACTAGTATTGACACTTAGGAAAAAGCTATCCTCTAAACTAAGTGACCTTTACATGCTGTACACTGTAAGAAAAAAGTTCAGCCTGAGTATTCTATTTTCATATTATTCTTAAAAGGTTTTTTAGTGTACACTTGTATGTATACAGATCTACTGATCATTTATTGTTTTACTTCAGATATGATGGTCAACGTGCGCAAATTCACAAACTAGCAGATGGATCTGTACGGGTATTTTCACGACAAATGAAAGAATCAACATCTAGATTCCCTGATTTGATACATATAATTAAAGAAATGTATAAGCCTGAAATCTCAACTTTCATACTGGATGCTGAGGTAACCAAATATTTTATAGAATTTTAAGTTGTTGATTGTTGTTGCAAAGGTTTATTTAGCTGTCACCTTGTTAAATTTGTGGTCATGAATAAGTTTATCTTCAGGCTGTAGCAGTTGATAGGAAGAATGGCTGCAAGCTTATGTCTTTCCAAGAGCTGTCATCACGGAAGAGAGGAAGTAAAGATTCCTCAATCACAACGAACAGCATTAAGGTATTTTATTTTATAAAAAAGTGAAATTAGAAGAGAAAGGATGGAGATGAGTGGAGGAAGGGGCTTGGGGATCTTGAACCACTAAATGTTGAAATGTGCACTGAAAGCTCAGGATTTTAATATACTTAATTAATCAAATGTTAGCTCGTAGCTTCTGTGGGTTACTGTGGTCTGTTTACAGTTATATGAAGAAAGAAGGAAACTCTATGACTTATGTATAAACTTTAAAAGAACTAATCACAACTTCAATTGTAGGCTAAACAAGTCTGTTATTATTACTTCTGAGTTCTGACTTTTGCATAATATTTTAGATTTTTGTAATGCTTAAAAACTTATGAACCGTGAGATCACCACTAAGTGGTTGGGAGTCTGTATTCTGTCCCATGGATTGTTGATCATGGTTTCTTTCTTGTAGTTAAAAACTTCTAATACCTATATATTTCATCTAATATTTATCTGAGACTTCAAGATACTTTTATATATGGTTTGAAGTTCTAACAGTGACCCCTGTCTAGATGGTCTATTAGCTTTATTTGGATTTCCTTACCAAGGTTAATCGCATCTTACTTATGTATGAAATGATTGTTATACTTTTGCACTGGTTATCTCTGTTGCTTTGGTTTGTAATTCCTTGTCATAGAGGTTAGATACTTAGACAATTTGCACCACCTTGGGTTTTACAATTTGTGATTGTCTTCCAGCTTCACTGGCAAATAACATTAACTAAGAGGTGGTTCTATGTTGATTTTCTATGGTTATAAGTTTTTGTGGTTAGCATTTTCATCATGATCTGCAAGACTAGTACTTCAAAATTTCAAATAGGTTGAAATCTGTAGTATTTTATCCTTCATGTAGTTATTTCTTGCAGGTTGATATTTGCATCTTCATCTTTGATATCATGTTTTCTAATGGAGAGCGGTAATGAACTAGAACCTTTTCTTTAGTTTCAGTTTTAGATCTTCATTGTTTTTCTTATTTTATTTAAATTTAAAACAATAGATAGCTTTGATTCCATAAAAGAGTTCCCTTACTATTGAAATGTGATGCAAATTTTATACTTTCTGTTTGTTTTAAGTTGATGCTATAGTTGCATGCATGTTAATGTAACTGGTGTATGGAGATGAACCGTACTGCAATGTAGTTGACATAGTGTAAGTGAAGATATCCCTTTTAATTGAGCCATTAATAATTCTGGTTGGCCTACATTGGCTACTTAGCAAGATGTTTCCATAGAATCAGCTGTTTATTAGTTGTTATCTGCACCTCTTCAGAAAGTTTAAAAGTTACCTCTGTTTGAAGCCTGTTTCACATAGATGATTTTCTTCTGTTCATCCAAAGGTGTTAACTATCAGTCTGTCTATCTAGCTATCTATCTATCTACCTACGGGGATGGATTATAGCAGGGGTTTGTTGGGAATTGTTTAAGTGATTTTTAACATCTATATGGACGTTAAAGTACTGTGGAGCATTTTTGATAACTTGATTGAAGAAATGCATGCTAACAAATCCACTATTGGATGTAATAATTGGTTACGGTAGGCAAAGCCCTTGTTATGTACATGTGGATCAACATATGCAAGAAGACATGCACATGACTGGCACTCCTTATCTTGACAGAGAGTTCGCTCGATGAAAACAATGCTGTGAAATGGATCCTCATGCAGAACTTCATAATTTCTAATAGATTAGATGAGGAAGTCTTATCATGATCACAAATGTGACAGTCAAAATGGTGGCAATCTTGATGTGCATGGTCTGCTCATGAGATGGAGGATTTCAAGCAACTTGTATGTCGCCAGTAATCATCGGTGTTTAAAGACCTAGTCAACCTGCCCTACCTGTCACCCACCAACTAATGTGGGTTGAGTCATACCAAGACCCGAGCTTTTGCAAACCTGCCAACCCATTGTCAATCTGTTAAACTGGATGGCTGAACCACTTGAATTGCCCAGCCCATCAACTTTTGACTTGCCCAGATTTTTATATAGAATGAAGAACCTTCAGGCCCTCCCGCGGTCTCTCTTATTTCCATTTCAGAAGGAGAAGGGCTTGATGGACACAGAGAGGAGAATCATGGTTGCCAAGTCTAGACGTGGGGCTGATTTTGGCACTTGCAGATTGGGAGAAGCTGTCATCTCCTGATCATGGCTTGAAAAGGGTTGTCATCCACTTAACCAAGCAAGAGGATGATGGTTGGTGGCAAATCAGTGGGAGGATGAAGATCATCTCTAACTTTGCAAGGGAAAGTCCCCAGATTGGTATATTTAGGGAGGGGAAGTTTTCATTCCGCCTCCAATCTCTTCATTCTCTCTCTCTCTCTCTCACACACACACATTTGCTAGCACAGGTAAAAAGCTGAATTGGAGCAGAGAGGATCTCTGAAGTGCTCTCCTTTGCCTCCTTTCTGTACTCATTTGAAACAGGAAAGAATTGCTGAAACCAGAGCGAGTAGGGATGGAAAGAGGATTTAATGGCTAGGCCTGGTTGTGCTGCAGTTGACCTGTGATCAAACCAGTGACCATGACATGGCCATCCTAGCAGTCGGACAAGGTCAGCACGTTCGGAACATCGATGATCATCTGGACTGAAGCAGTAATGAGTGAAATTTTGACTAAAGATAGTTTCTTAAACTTGGCCATCCTTTAATAAGCTTCAGATTGGAGCATGAGACAATGACATGCTTCTTGCTTTTTTAACATGTGGGAGTTTAAAAAGAAGATTGTCATCATTTGAATTCTGGACCTTGTTTTGCACATGAAGAAAACATGCAAGGAAGACAGCATAATAAAAGGGACGGCGGTGATTAAGAGAAGAATAATGGCATGCTCCTACAGATCATCATAAAATATTTCCTGCTACCTATATCAATATATGAACATTAAAGCAAACTTTGCATGCAATTGTTATACATCTGGAACTTAAAATTTGATTTTGCAAATATGTAATTTTATTTTTCTAGAATGTTAGAACTTTTAAGAACTGAAACAATTAATAAGAAAGGCAAGTTTGAAGCAGTTTGTTCATGGTTGTCCGGGCTTGCCTTTGATACAGCTTGGTTAAGCACTCATAAGCATGTTTGCTATTACAAGATCAAGTTGTGTGGAGCTTGTTTTCAGTTGTCTTGTTAATTGTGATCATTCTCTTTGATTTTGTGGTTTTTTGTGATCCTTAATATTGAAATTTGTTTCTTTATGTTTGAAAATCCTAAAAGCTTTTGTTTATTTTTTGTTTCATGGTCTAATGTTGTAGTGTATATTATATATACATGGTGAAATGATTGATTTGGGATTTTGTGAGTTCAGGTTGCTCAGAAGCCTTTTTGTTTAGTCAAAGTATAATGTAGTAGTCATATGGTTACTAGGATAAGTTAAGAGTCCTTTAAGGACTAGGAAACAATGTTTTAATATTGTTTTACTATTGAATAGTGATCTTCTAAAATGATGAATTTTGGAGGTTATGAGTTCTTTCGATAAGTTAGTGGTGGACTCCACTTATTTCTTTTCTTCCTCTTCTCTTTAGACAAAAGATTACCCCACATTGCATGTGATACCACTAAACCATTTGCGCAGATTGGTATAAGAGCCCAAGGATCTAGAATTAGAAGGATTGGATATCTTCTTTGGCATGTTAACAGACATGGAATGCAGATTGGTATAGGAGCCTAAGGATCTAGAATTTGAAGGATTGGATATCTTCTTTGGCATGTTAACAGACATGGAATGAAGTAAAATGCTTCAGCAATTTGAGAAAAAGCTTTGTTGGTGTAATTGCCATCTCAGCAGCTTATAGAGACAAATGGATGAGATTTGAAACAACTCAGACATAATAACTCAATGGAAGAGTCTCCAAGGACAAAGTATGATGAATGTGATAGAGATGGCAGTGTGGCTCAACTAACAAATTTTTACACTTCCATGATAGGGGTGGCAATTGGGCCGGGTTGGGTATAAACGGGATCGGTTAGATACAGGTAGAGTCTAAAAAGTCCAAAACCAAACTCGACGTGTTTATTAAATAGGTCAGATTTTGAAACCCGAACCTATCTATTTAATAAATTGGTTACCCATTTATAGCCCATTTGATTTGTTTAAGACTTAGTTAAAAAAAAAAACCAGAGAAAAAAAATAGAGGAAAACTAACCGGAGAAGTGGGACTTCACCGGCCTCTGTGTTCGCTGCCTTGCCATTTCTCTGCCCTTGCATCTTGGCCGCCTCTTCACCCTTAGCTCTCTGCTCCCTTTCGTCTCCAGCTCGGTCTTAGGACCTCGGTGTTGCTGCCTTAATAAAAGAGAGAGAGAGAGAAGTGGTCATGGAATGAGAGAGATGGAAAAAAAAAACTTAGGACTGGCTCTTCACCCTTGCCTCTCCGCTCCCCTTCTCTAATTCTCTTCGGCTTGGTCTCGGTCCCTCGGTGCTATTACCCTAACCAGACAAAAAAAAAAGAGAAAGTGATCACGGAATGAGAGAGATGGGAAAAAAATCATGGCCATCCTTTGCCCTTGTCTCTCCGCTCCTTGTCTTCGGCTTGATCCTGGGCCTTGGCGCTGCTATCCTGATCGGAAAAAAAATGAACATGGTCCACGGAATGAGAGAGATGGATTGAGAGAGAAGACAAAACAAGAGATAGAATGAGAGAGATGGCAAGAAGACCACACAAGTGGTCTCGGTCTCAGGAGTCACGACTCATGAGAGGTGAAAAATTTTTTTCTACGTCAGCCAACATAACTCCTGAGCCAATGGAACCACATGCACATTGATTGCGTGTGGTTTCAAATTTTAAATGGTGGTTTTCATGGGATGCATGATGGGCAGGTTTGGTTTTCATGGGGAACGAGATGAGCAGGTTTGGTTTTCATGGGGTACAAGACAGGTGGGTTTTAACTTTTGATTGGATATCCAATAAAAATTCTGCCTAACCCATTTAATAAACAAGTTAGCCGGATCAAAAAACAAAAATCCAGACCTGATCCATATAATTAAATTGGTGTTTATGACCTGAATCCATTTAGGTCAAACCCGAACCTACTTAAGACGGGTTTTGTTCGCAGGTTAGGTCGTATTTTGCCGCCCTTTTGTATTAGCATAATGGGCTTTAGGAGACCACAATGCGTGATACCAAGGTTTTCAAAACTAGTATTGGATCTTGTTTCGGTTGGCTGGTAACACTTGCCAGTACTGTCCGTACTAGATTGGACTAGCGCGAACCGATAAAGAGACGAAAGGACGAATCAGGGAGGAGGAAAAGAGAGGGAAAGAGAGGACAGGAGTGAAGAAGGTGAAGGCAGCGAAGATGTCATTGGTGACCATCACAGGGCCGCAGGGGCCCTCGAAGGCTTCGCATCATTCGTGCGAGAGAAGAGAGATAAAGAGGGGGGAGGGAAAGAAAAGGAGAGAGGGGAGCCCGGTGGAGAGGCTATTGAAAGGCCTTCGGTTGGCTGCTGGGTAGTGTAAACACTGCCTACTGCTCTGCGGTCATGAAATAGGGGCATTCGTCCCTGTTTCATGAGATTTTTTGAAAAGTCCTCGGCCAATGGGTTTGTCGGCTTCACTATTCTTTTTTATTTTTAAAAATTGATATGAGGAATAGAGGTGGACGCCCTTCTTCTGTGATCGTGGCTCTGCTCTCGCATTTTCCGCTGCCCGATGGCCATGGCGGCCACTTAGTGGTGTTGGAGCAGCCTCTCCGCCACCATCTTTGCCCTCTGATAGCCTCCCTCCCCTTCTCTCTCTGTCTCTCTCGGTTAAAGGCCCTATGGGGTGACACCAAGCTGCAAATGCCTTCGCCGCCCTCCAGTGGCCTCGGTGGGCCACCGCCGGCCCTCCGGTAGTGGCGTCCACCCTTTCCCTCTTCTCCTCTTTCTTTGTCTTCTTCTCTTTCCCTCTTCCTTGTCCAATGTTCCATTTTCTATATCGAAACTATATCGGTTTGCTGCCAATACTGTTTAAAACATCCCGAACCGGCTGGTTCAGTCCAATTTTGAAAACCCTGCATGATACTATTTTTTGAAGTGGCTGACCATTAATATTCCATTTACACTGTTGGTTGTCCAGCAGATTAGGTTTCATGAATTAGTATATTTAGTTACAGCATTTAGTTCATAGATGTCAGTAGATATTAGTTCTAGGTGAAGTTGTTCATATGAAAGCATGTCAAGGTGCATTTGTAGATGTTTGATAAATATTTAAGTTTTTAATTTGCTTACCATTATGTGGATTATTAGTTTGCATATCAGGTATTTTAAGCAACCATTTTTTTCTTTCCCAGGCTGTTGGAATTTCCGCTCCGTCAAAGGAGGAAGTGTATGTTTTACCTTAAGGCAATCGACATTTATTGCTTCATAATCTATAGAAAACATAACCATCTATAGCACATCTTGTTACAATAATGCATTGTTCTGTAACGTCTACTGCATTGTAACATTGCAGGTATAAAAGATTTGTTTCATAATGAAAAGATGGGCTACCTGGAATTTGCAAGAGAAATAACGGTAAGTAAAAGGCCTTCACTTTACAGATGCATGCATTTTTTTTTTAATTAAAAAAAGCTCTTCTTTATCATGTTTTATTTTATTATGTTGTCTCTCTTTTTATTTGAGAAGGTCAAGGACTTGGCATTTATGGTTGGTGTATGTGAATGTCTAATGTCTGCTATCTATAGGTGGAAGCTGGAGAAGCATTTCTGAGTAACCAAAACACGGTGACTAAGATAAACTCATTTTTTGAAGATGCATGCACCTCCTCATGTGAAGGAATAATGGTGAAGACTTTGGATGTTGATGCTGGCTATTTTGCATCAAAACGTAGTGAGGCCTGGCTAAAAGTATTCAACTTTAACATTGGATACTAGGACATAAATCATACCAATTGGATGATTGCAACAGTTCCTTGCCATAAACTTTTACCCTCTTTTCAGGTGAAACGGGACTATGTAGAAGGATTAGGTGATTGTCTTGATTTAGTACCTATTGGTGCTTGGCATGGGAATGGAAGAAAAGCAGGATGGTACAGATCAATGAATTTTCCCTGTCTATTGCATCCTTATGGTACATACTGGCTTGGAACTTCTAGTCTTAGGAGGATAAGTTTGTTTATTTTGATTTCATGATTCAGGTACAGTCCTTTTCTAATGGCATGCTACAATCCTGATGCTGAAGAATTTCAAAGTGTGTGTCGTGTGATGTCAGGTTTCTCAGATTCTTTTTATAAAGAGGTAAACTTAATTTACTGAATGCATAACCATGAATATATCTAGAAGTCTGATAAAATCTTAATGAGGCATGACTACAATATACAATTCTGGATATCCATTCATTTAGAGGCTCGTTTGCATGCATATTTAATGGTTCATTTAGGTGTTTCTCATTGCAGTGGGGACTGGATATCTAGACTAAAGTAGTCAGAAGTGAGAAACTGAAGCTTTGTCAAGGAATTTTATGTTTGTATAAAAGATAACTGATACATACCATTTGAGATTATTAACCTCGAGTCATTAATCAGCCATGGCCATCGGTGTCTTTCTTGTCAAAACTTACATCTGGAATTAAATAGAAAAAAATGTTTATAATTCCTTAAGATGAATTTAAATTTTAGGAGGGAGAAACTGTTAAAAAACAAGTGGTACAAATTATAGAATAACTGTTTAAAAGATCACTATAGATCCGTTTAAGTAATAATGACCGGATTAGTTATTCCAATATGTAGGATTAACGGGCTGAGATCTCTCTTCCCTTTATATGTATATTGCATATCTCAATTTTGAAACACCGATTGCCTAAAATTTATGAACGCAGAAAACAATACCAATTTGTGAGTCTTATTCATTCAGCATATGCTGGTGAATACATTGCTTAGATGTTAATTAAATAGTATTTCATAATTGGGCTTCCAGATGAATTTTTTTCTGGTGAAAAGATTTAGTAATTGTTAATCAAACAGCATTTCATAATTGGCCTCCCAGATGAAGGAATTTTTTTCTGGTGAAAAGATTTTGTCCAAGAAGCCACCTTACTATCAGACAGATGAGTCACCTGATCTATGGTTTCCTCCTGAGCTTGTCTGGGAAATACGGGGCGCAGGTATATGAAAGTTTCTGGTCCTTAAAATTGTATTCTGGTATAAATAAATATTTCAGTGTCAACACAACGCTGACCTTTTTGTTTGTCAGACCTCACAATCTCTCCAGTGCACCATGCTGCTGTTGGATCAATTCATCCATCTCGAGGTATCTCGGTGAGACTACCAAGGTATGTGCGTCCTGTATTGGACCGAAAGCCAGAAGATTGCAGCACATCAGCTGATATTGCCTGCATGTTTAAGTCTCAGACTAGAAGGATGGAGGTGAGCAAGGAAGACTGAGTTGCTTCCCTTTTTATGCAAGGGGCTTTTGTATGGTAGGCTAGTAGCAATGATCTGGGAAAACCATCTAATCAGTTTGCCTGGATCCATCATTAAGCTATGCCTGTAAATGGTAGACATTTCTCAGGTTTTTTTTTCCTCTGGCAAAGCAGTATGCGGTTGATTTTTTTTTATATATCTAGGTGAATTGGGTTGGAAGGGTTTTTGTAATTTTCTGGTAAAGCAGGATGTTGCACATTAAAAATGGATCCTGTCCGCTTCCTGTAGATAAGAGGAATACAGACCAAGAGTAAATGCTTTGAAGGATTCATCATATCGCTCTTGAAATGCTCTGGTGTGTCATATTGGAATCAAAAGTTGGACTGCCATCTTTTCTCTGGAGAAGCCTCTCTCACACTGAGTTCAGGGAAAATTACATCCAACAATTTAACAAGGTTATTGAAGTGGAGGGGAAAATCTGATAACCAAATTACCCTTTGGTAGATTTGAGATGTACAGTGGTGCAGGTTGGTTCCGAATGAAAAAAAACATATTGACATTGCAGCAATCGTCCCTTAAAAATAGGCGGGTCTGAAGACTGTTACGGTATTTGTAATCCCTCTGACTCTATCTATCAGATTTGGATGTAAATGGGATATAAAAATTGAGATCCGGATCTGGATTTTAGTTTTTTTCTCTGTTTCCGGGATTTAGATCTGGATACCCTTATTAAAGCATGCTTATCAGGTCTCAACCCAGCACCTCAAAGCTGGACGTTTTTTAGTGCCGTTCCCTTTGTTTCGTGGACCCTAGCCGCTACACAAATCTACAATGGTTGTCTTGAAATATTGATGCCATATGCTTATTTAAAGTGACTTTCATATTTATTAAAATAATTAATATTTTTATAAGCAAGCAATACTTTCCAGGTAGAAAATAACAAAGATGTTTTATTTTATTTTTGGTGATAGTGTTTGGTTCGGCTATTCTTGGATGGAGCAGGGGGTTATTCCATTGTATTCTTTGAAACAGTATTAATTTATGTGGTGGGCTGTCTGGATATTGCTATTTTGGTTAATGTGATTGTATTCTAGAATAATAATTTTATGGTTCATCATGGAATTGTCTATTCTTGTTTTTGGTATTCTAGGAATATACGACGGAATTTAACAAAATATAAAAGAGGGCGGTTGAAATCTATCTTTGTTCTTGATTATCCCTTTCGACGTTTCGCTAGTTGTCTTTCTTGATGATAAAATTTTTTCTTCTAGTTTTACATCTTTATTGATGCCTTCTTGATCCACTTGAAGACCAAAAGAAGGTTGTCTGGTCCATATAGAGAGGTGAGATTTTTATTATGGATCTCAAATACTTATTTTTTCTGTGCAAAGATAGCCAATAATTTTTTTTGAGTTTCGATTTGAGTTGCAATACAGTTGTGGTAGAGTTTTATTTCTTTCATTTTCATTTTTCTCCTTTTCCTATACCTATTTGTAGTTGTAATTGCTTCTTATTTTTCAAGATTTTTTTGGGTTTTACAATATAAAAATCAGTCGGAGGTACCGGAGGAGTGTTGCTTTTTTTGTCTTGCCTTTGTTATGTGGATGTCATGATTGGTGGCTTGGGGTTTTTACATTGGTTGGTGATGTTCCTTTCTGTTTAATTTTGCTCCGTTGTTCAATATATCTCTTTTATTCTCTGTACAGGAAAAAGCAATCAATTTATCCTACTTTCAACTTTCATTGTTTTTCTGTTTAGGCCTTTACTTTTAGTGTTCTCCTACATATACATCTCAATATACAGTTTATATATTTATTTTTCTTTCCATTTGTAAGATCTGTCATTTAGATATGCTCCAAAAATAATTATTTCCATGTCCAATCTGAATCTTTTGATTGCTTATTTATAATTTATGCATTTGATATCTCCTTGTTCCTCTAAAACTAATTATATACGGCAGGCCATTTTTGCTTGGCTGTTACTATAAGGTGAGAACCTGCCTTCCAGATGCCTCTTTTGGATGTACTCAAAATTCTACGTATTTATAATCCCCCTACACTCTTCTACTTAGCACTATTGGTAACCTTTAAATTACCATAATGATTTTATAGTTATGATCAACCTGCCATTATTTTTTAGTTGCTCGTATTACATATCTTATATTTATGAGCTGTATTAACAAAATATACCGATAACAAGGGTTATAGCAGTATTGCTTGAAATTTATGCATGTATATATGATAGTTTATAGACCTTAATGTGTTGTACATGTACAAATCTTGACTTCATGGTCAGAGATATAAATCGGCATGCATTAGCAATCCCTTGTTTTTATTTAATAGGAGGATTCCTGTTACTCCACTGATTTATACACTTGTTCAATCCAAAAGTTATGTTATATATAGTTATTATAAAAATATTAGTCTAACTCGGCTTACATTGATGCTCCAATGACTTTAACTTTTCTTGCACCGAGGCACTTTGATTTTTGTATCTACCTTATATCTTTGGGTTGCTGCCCTCAAATTACATATGTTGACAGATTTATATTTAATTAGCAGCTATGTTACTTTTTGGTGGCATTTTTTAACTCCATATGTTTAAAAACTTCTTCATAATCATGTTTTGTTTGAAATCCCTATTTACTATCTATCTTATATTGAATAACTTATTTGTTATATTGTGTTTTGGCAATGATGATAGGCTACCTTAAGAATGAGCATGACTTGGAGACAAGGTTTTAAATACATAGGTTTTAAATATATCTTTGGGTTGCTGTCCTGAAATTACATATGTTAATGGATTAATATTTAATTGGCAGCTATGTTACTTTTCTGGTGGCATTTTTTAACTCTATGTATTTAAAAACTTCTTCATAATCATGTTTTGTTTGAAATCCCTATTTAGTATCTATCTTATATTTAATAACTTATTTGTTATATTGTGTTTTGGTAATGATGATAGGCTATCCTAAGAATGAGCATGGCTTGTAGACAAGGTTTTAAATACATAGGTACTTATTCTATCTTGTAGCCATGATGCTTCACCAATTTTACCTTTGCTTATTTGTTATATCTTTCCATTTTTTTTATTGTCCTCCAATTACATATATCGTTGGATACATATTACATTGGCAGCCATGTACATTTTTGGAGTCATCCTTTTAACTCCATGATTTTTAAATACATCCTCATATTCATATTTTGTGTCGTGTCCCTATTTTCATAACTATCTTATCTTTCATAATGTATTCCGGATATTTTTTTTTTTGCTAATGATGATAGGCTACATTATGAATGAGCATGGCTTAGAGACAAGGGTTTAACAATATTAGTATTTATCCTATCATGTAGCCGCGATGCTTTACTGATTTTAACTTTTCATGTTTTAAGGCATAAATAATTTTTTTATCTAATTCATATCTTTGGATAACCGACCTCTAATTATATATGTCACTTGATGAATATATGATTGGTAGCCATGTTAATTTTTTGGAGGTATTGTTCAACTTAATAATTTTAATTACTTGTTCATATTCAATTTTTTAAAATTTTCTTATTTCCTATCTATATTATGTTTCATAATATATCTATTATATTATATTTTGCTAATAATGATAGGCTGCCTTAAAAATGAGCATGGCTTGGAGACAAGGGTTTAACTTATATTAGTAGTTATTCTATCTTGTAGCCACGAAGCTTCATTATTTTTAACCTTGCTTGTCTTGTGGCATTTTTGTTTTTCATATCTGTGTAATAATTTTGATATTTTACCTATAATTGTACATGTCGTTTGATACATATTTCATTAGTGGCCTTGTTATTTTTTTTTTTTTTGGAGGAATCGTTTAATACCATATTAATTTTCAAGAGGCATTCTTTAATTTAATGGTTTTAATTACTAATTCATACTCATTCTTTGTGTGACGTCGATATTTAATATCTATCTTATGTTCGAAAATATATTTATTATACTAGGCTGCCTTAAGATCGAGTAATGCTTGGAGACAAGGGTTTAACTATATTATATGTACTTACTATATCTTGTAACTATGATGCTCGACTGACTTTCACTTTGGTTGTCCTGAGGCATATTTGTTTTTGGTTTAAAATAATTTTGAGATTTTTCTTATTCCTGGAGATGTCCTTATATTTTGTATGCATCATTAGGAAGCCAATTGTTGCAATCAATTGTGCCTTATTTAACATGTATAAAGTTTGCGGTCATATAATTAATATGCCAAAATCCAAAAAAGACAATCAAGCAGAATGTGTAAGGATAGGATCATCTCATAGTAGAGTACCAAATTAGATAGATGCTTTTGATCTAATAATGCTTGTCTTGATGAGGCAAGAAAATGATGAAGGCAATTATCATAACGGTACATTCTTGCAAGAAATGTGGAAGAAGATGATGATACCTTCAACATGTGAACAAACAAGTCCTTCATTTATAGAAACCTTAAGAATTGGTTGAAGGTACTGAAGAAGACCTTCAGCTTATATTATAATTTAGCAAATCGGTCTGGCTGGGAATAGGATCCCGTACACAAAGTGCCTATATATGGTGACAAACAGATATGGGAGGAGGTCATCTTGGTGAGTGCTGAATAGCTATTAATATCTTAGATACCAAGCTTGTCATTACATTATAATACTTATTTCTTTATATTCATAACAAGTAAACAAGGAGTATGCTTGGATTAAAGATAAACCATTTCCTGCATATGATGATATAGATATCCTTTTCTCAAAGAACACAGTCACTGGTAGGTGTGGGGATATATCTACTATTCCAGAGGGGGTTTTGGACAATGATACCTTTGACAAGGAGGTGGATCGAATCAACTTATAGGATATCAATGTTGGGCAACCATTACAACTAAGTGGTGAAATCTCTTACTCATCATCTACTCCTTTTGAACTATTTGACGATGCATCCTCCAATAGCCTGATTACCTATGCCTCGACCCTACTTACGGAACCTTTTTCTTATGCATGTCCATCCTCTAGTTTTGGAAAGAGGACTAGGTCAAACTCCATTACTCTTATGGCACGTTGGAATAGGATGAATATTGATGCAACTAAGCTCTCCTAGATTTGGTGGATCAAGGTAGAAGGAGATTAGAAATTTCTAATGAGATCCTTAGGAGAGATGAGCTTGCATGTCCTATGATGTATTCATTGATGAGTATATGCAGAAGTTGGAAAGTCTCCCTAGGATTACACTTGAATTCATTCTTGCTACAGGGAAGACTTTTAAGAATGAGACGAATTGGTGGTTTTTGATACATTACGAAGGGCTACTATTGGAAGCTTGGCTGAAAAGACAAATGGCCGAGTTCTACCATATCCCACCTTATATGGCAGCCCCTTTCGGAACTTATGCTCATGTCCCTAATATTTGTATACCTCTTCCAATGCATGGTGTCAATCAAGGTGGCCCATAGGTTTTTATGCTACCTCTCATACAATGTTGTTAATTCAGGTGGGCATAATCTTTTCATGAAGCAGCCTTTCAAGCCAAGCAATCATGATTGCATTTCTCAGGATAGTACCCTATCTCCTCATGGTAGTTCCCGGACGTTCGTGCCAAACACATCTGCACCTCCAATCCATCCAGATGAGTTTTATTGTCATGGTTGGCCTTAATATATTTTGGTATTCTACACTTTATGGACTATTATGTTGGGAAACGTGAGTTTTGTATATTTAATCTCTATTAAGTGAGATATGTTTATGGTAGCCCAAATTTTGTTATGAATATGAATGGGTCTTTTAAGACTTACATATATGTTAATACAATTTCTATCTATCGTTAATAGGTGTCAACAAATATTAATGCATATGTTTGTATCATTAACTACTTTCTTTTTTGTATAGATGGATACCTTGCATGAGCTGATAGAGTTTTTGGCAGGACGTGATAACTACATTGATAAGTAGTGGAATCATTAATGTTCAAGATTGTAATGTAATTTGGAAGATGCCATATCGAACCCATCCGTTCTCGGGTCACGAACTCATAATAGACTTATTGAATGGCCATCCAGATAGGAGTTATGATTACTTTAGAATGACAAAAACTATATTCTTAAAGCTATAATAGTTGCTTGTATTACGTAGCCTAATAGCTAGCACCCGCAGTATCACGGCACAGGAGCAACTAGCATATTTTCTATACTGCATAGGTCATGATGTCACTAATAGAGTTTTAGCTGAAACTTTCCAGCACTCAAGGAAGATAATATCACGATACTTTAACAATGTACTGAAAGCTATTTATTTATTGAAGCAAGAGTTTATAATCCAATCTGTTGAGGATATAGGTGTGCACCCATGCATCCGTAAAAATAACTATTTCCATTTTTACTTCATAGTACCTTTGAACTTATAAAACCTTGGTATTTAATTACCATCTTCTCAATTCATATCTCTAATATAGTTGGTTACATCACAGAATACTATGGTGCGGTTGATGGTAGGAAATGGGCCGGCCCAAAGACTATATTTTAAAAATGTTTGGACCAAATCGGACATCCCTTTGGCCCAAAAATTAAATGGACTCTATTTTACAGCCCTAAGACTAGTCGAATATGCTTAAAATTTCGTCCGCAGCCTGAATCAATTTTAGGCCGGTCCGAAATTTATTGAGCTGGCCCAGCCCAGTTCCAAACAATGGGCTTTTGGGCCGGCCCATTTCCAGCCCTACTTATACCTACCTTAATCAAGAAGAGCAAACAACCACACTTTTGCAATAAAAGAGACACTATTTTGTAAAATATTATGACTGTAGTTTTATTTGATCACTCATTCCTTTTTATTCGTACTAGATGGGAAGGAACTGTTGTCGATATGAGGGTAATTCGTTGTTGTGCCAAGTCAGGAGGTTCGTTGTGCCAAAAGGTATCCATATACTCTTACATTTAATGTTATTCATTTTTTTCATGAATTGTCTATTTTTTTTTCATTGCATGGTAGGGTACAGGAAAATATTATCTTGTTGACTCGGGATATGCCAATACAAACAAGTTCCTTGCTCCATTTCAGGGTAACAGGTTTCACCTAAATACCTTTAACAATCCTTGGGCATGATGATATTCCAATTCTCGAGATTTATACAACCATCGATATGCACAACTGTGGAATTGCGTAAAGAAAGCCTTTGATATTCTAAAGAAGTGATATAAGATTCTTAGAAGTCCTATCCCATATCCCTTCAAGATGCAGAAATGTATTATCATGGCTTGTTGTATCATTCATAACTTCATATAATGCAACCACGAAAATGATAAATATTTCAACATGTCAATGGAACCCTTGCCTACTGACCACGATGAGGATGACATCGACCTTTATTTGATTATAGGGGATGACGAATCCCATAAAGATAAAGTACTATGCAATTCGATAGCTAATAGGCTATGGGTTGCTCATAACATGTAAAGTACATTTAACCGAGATTCTTTTATTAAGTTCATTTTTATTCTAACGATTTCATAAGTTATTATATTAAAAAGGAATATTTTAGAATAGTTATTATTATTATGCATACTGAGTTTTATTTTGGTTGCACATAAATATAAGAAATCAAGGTGCATTTTATTGAGTTATAATGATGTCTTCGAGAAGTTTCTATGTAGTTTTTGAGGGGTGTACACGAGGATTTATGAATCCTAGCCAGAGTGTCAGTGTAAAGTTACCAGGTTCAAACATGCCTTATATAAGAAGTTTAAAAATAAACAAAGGCAATTGCTACATTTGAGAGCTATGTACGAGCTCCATATAATCCCTCCCTCGAAAAATTTCATGATATTAAGTTTAAAGAGAAAAATACCTTGTTGGCAGCTCCATGAATGTGCGTACACTTTGTAATACGTTGTTGTTGATTGTACTTGCCTTTCTTGTAGGCTTTATACTTGGATTTCAGGCTAGACATATTCAGTTTTAATTTTTGTTTATTATTAGTTTTATATGTTCTTAAAGTCAAGATAGCAAGGTTTGTAAAACCTTGATGGACTGTTATGTACTTACGGTTTTCGTAATACTCTGCATAGGCTACTCTTTATCTATGGTATTACTTGACAATGTAAATGCTATGCTATTATCTTGTCATAGTTCTAGATTTGTTATAACTGCTTCAATTATGTTAGCCATTACTGGTAATGTTTATCTTGGTGGCAACCCCTTATATACAGTGTTTAACTTGTTGGCAACCTAATTTGAGGTATGTTTAATTTCTTGGCAGCCCCTTCTGAGCTTATCATTGTATCTTATATAACTTTTGTTCATTGTTTATTCATACTACTGATTTTGAGAGACCATTTTTATATTCATATTTGAAAAATTATAACAAAGGGTTGAGCAGTATTTGTTGGCAGCCTCTTGTATAGTATGTTAAGTATTGTGATTGGAAGCCTCTTCTATGCTATCATGCTTATATTGTTGGTTGCCCCATTGTATGCTACGTATAACTCTTTAGCACGTAGGAATTTCTTGCAAATATATTGTGTTGAGGTGCTGCTCCTTTCTTACAATATGTATCCATGTCATTTATCACACAGTTCTAGTTGCTGGATCGATGTGTTGTTTTACTTCACATTTCTTTGTTTTTGAGTTATGTTATGAAATCTGCTGATATTATAAAGTGATGCATGCTTTGATAAATTGATATAAGTATGTGGTTATCGATACTTTTCAAAATTCTATGATTAAACTATTCTTTGATTGATGATTCTTAAGATTGTGTCATATACAGGTGCATATAAATGCATTTCATGGATTGTTTTAACAAAAGAAACTTATTCTATGTGGGATTGTTTGTTATAATTAATAGGTTTGCTAGGTGACAGGTTTGTGGTTGCAACGTATACTTATCTGCATTCCTTGTAAAGGATGATGTGGCAATGATTTTGTTTGCAATAATTATTACTGAGAATGTGGAAGATTTCCTAAACTTGATATTTGTGCCATCTATGCAATGTGGATAGTGAAAGAGTTGTGATTATTGGTTTTACTTTTGTTAATTCCTGCATGATTATTGTTTTACTTTTGTTAATTCCTGCATGGGAGATGTTAGCTGGCTTACCTTCAATGTTGGTGTCGTTTGCATCCATGTTGATGTCATATACAAGTTCAGTTGGTAATTTTTACATGTTCTTTGTAATTGATGATTTGTAAGGCCCGGTATATATCTAGTGATATTAAACCTGAACGATGATGTCATTGGATTTACAACTGATCACCTTGTATAGGATTTGCGACTTTCTCATATTAATGGCACTCACCTCTTATCTGGTTTTCTATTGATAGAATCAAGTAGATATTGTAGCATTGTGTTTTGATGTGTTCAGGATACAGGTTCTTGTTGGACTCCTTGATAACTATGATATTTCTCTATTTAGGATATTTATTTTTGTTCGTAACACATATTGTTGTTCAAGGTATGCTTGTTATGTTCATCTATTTCCTTTTTATAACTTTGTATCGATCAGGCATGCCATTATTTTGACATTTGCCTCTTATGGATGATTTATGGATGGATGGGTCTTATTATTACTCACAAAACAAAAGTTAAATTCAATTATTTTGAGTTCAAGAATTTTAATGGAGATAAAAAGTTATATCATGTATGCTTTGATATGAGACGTTTTACAGGTGTGGCAATGATGATGGGCTGCCTATTGATTAAGTACTGCTGGGAGATAAGAGTTGAACTATAAAATTAATTTTTTTCTCTTGTAGCTGCGATGCTCAATTAATATTATCTTCTCATGTTCTGAGCCACATTTTGTAAATATATATTTCTGTTAGTTGTTATGGCAGCTATTATGTGCTATATTTAAAATGTTGGTAGTCCTTCATGTTCCAAGATATTCACCTCCTTTATGGATAGAGATAGGAAATTGCCTTTTTATTGAATTGCCTAGATTTGCACTTCTTCATCTTCTAACCAAGATTGATTTGTTGGACGTCATATTTCATGTATTTGTTGAAAGAAATGCTGAAGTTGACTTGGGCAAGTTTGTAATTTAATATTTCTATCTGATATAGTACTTGCCATCCGAACTGTAATTTGGGAGTTATATTTCTATCTGTTATATTCTATTTGCTGCTTTTGTGGGAGTGGTTTTTGTTTGTCAGTAGATAGGTCCGGGTGGTATATTTTACAAGTTACATGTATTTGATGATTTATAGATCATCATATTCGTATTTCTGTGAGTAGTAAACCTGAACGATGATGACATTATATTTAAAATTTATTATCCATTATAGAGTTGGCACCTTTCTCATATTAATGACACTTTTGACAGCTACCTCTTATGGGTGATTTTTGTATGCATGGGTATTATTATTACTTATATGATGAAAGTTAAATCCAACTATTCTGAGTTCAAGAATTTTATAATTACGGAAAATTTTAGACTATTGACGAGTTGTTACTATCATAGATATGTTCTTCTTTTCTTATAGGGACTATATTGGAACTCTATGGTCTGGAGGGATAATCTTCTTAGCTATACTGCTAGGAGATGATACTAATGATTAAGAACTGCTATGTAGTGGATGGAACATATTACTATTGAAATTAATTGTAATAATATATTTTGTTTTATTTTTGGAACTCAAGTTTCATGTTTTATTATCTAGGCATGGATGTTGTCTTCTGACTTTTATATCAAAATAGTAGGTCATCATAATAAATAAATAAATAAATTGATAAATTACTTTTCTTTTTATTTTTGGTTAGGGGCATTTTTGGATTTTCTAAAAAATTCTTTATCTATTCCTAATGGAATACAGGCTTATTTCCATATTATCCAAATGTCATTTGGAATAATACTGCATTAATTACACTAGAATGAAATGGAATACCAGATTTCAAACCAAACAGAAATCTAGAATAACAAGGGAAATAAGCTATTCTTCGAGAATTCATATTTTTATCCCTGGAATAAATTTTAGACATCCAAACACTATCAATGATATTTTAAAAACTTTATTGTCTAAAATAATTAAAAAATATTAACAACTTCTATATTTTTCAACATTACATATAATTTTTATATAAGTTTTATTTTCAAAAAGTTAGATGACTCTCGAATATTTTCTACTTAGATTAGCATATAATAAAAACCCATGTGATTTAAAGCATCTAATTAATATAAAAATATTAATATTTTATTAATATTTTTTATTTAATTTTTAATATGTTTAATGCAAATTAAGTTCAACCAATTGACCTAGTGGTTGGACTAATGATCTGGTGTCTAGAACTTTGGCCAGCTAGGCCTTAGGTCCGAGTTAATATCTTTATCTTATTTCTTAGTTATGTATTATATGCATGTTGGATGGTAATTTTATTTTCATAATTATACTATAGATATTAGTTTTTATTATCAAGTATACTCAATGATCAATTTATATATAAAATAACACTTGACTCATACCCAGGATAGAATAATGGAGATGCAATATTCACTTTATATTCATATTCATTTAGAATAAATATAAAATTATAGATATTAATTTTGGCATTTGTTTAGCATCTTTATTCTATCTGTTTAGTGTATGTATGTATATATCCATAATTCATTTATTAATATAATATTATCCAACTTGCATCTACATCTATTTAATATTAATATAAATGATAATTTTGGTCAACATTTAATATCCATATTTCTATCTTATATAATAAGAAAAGAATGTGGATATAGACATATCAATATCCATATGTTTTTAGCCCTGCTATTTAGAGCTTTGTGCATAGGATTTTATATAATCTAATGTTAGATCAAAATCTTGCCACATAACCCTTGCAACTCTAAAAATTAAAATAATAGATTGTAGAAAATAAAAATAAATTCATCAGCGATCATTATTCACTCTTGATTGTTTGTGAAAAAATTTACCATTAAATATATATACTTTCCTATTCAAGTTAACATTAATGTGCCTACTTTCCTTGTATCAATTATTTTGTTTTTCCGAGTATATTAATCTTTTATTTGTTTCCAAAAAATACTGCTAATCTTTTACGTGGAAGTATATCATTCATTTCTTTCCCATCTCCATTTGAAAAATGCGCTCGTCTCCTCCCATCTCTATTTACTCTTTAATAGAACGATGTATAAAATAATAATTATAATAACGAAAAGTAAACTAGAATAGGAGAAGATTATTAAAATCTAACCCACATAGGCTGACATTATATAGGATGGGCCGGGCTAGGCCCACTTGGACAAATGGGCCATGAAAACTTTGGCACTCGGTCTAGTCTGGCCCTACATGGGCCATGGGCTAGGATTGGGCCAGTCTATAAGATTTTTTTTGGTACAAGAATTAGGACTTTTTTGTACAGACTGGCAATCACACTGCTCTAGTACGAGGGCAGTCCAATAGATCAAGAGAGAAATCTTTGGAGAGGTAAAAGAATATTATCGCCCTGGAACCATGACCAATCGGCAGAATGCTAAGCAACATAGGAGGCAACCCAGTCAGTTGCATAGTTTGCCTCTTGATAGACATGGCAGGCTGTAGCCATCATAGGAAGCTGCAGAAACTTTCAAATATCACGTAGGAGAGGGTGGGCATTACAGTGATTCGACCTATCTTGAATCCAGCTAATAACAATAGAAGACTCACCCTCAATAAGAATCTTGTAAGCATGCAAATATTGGATAGCTTTGGTGATAATAGCCCATGTAGCTTTGAGCTCTGCTTCTGGGATGAAAGGATCATGAAGGAAGATCCCCTCAACGGCAAGAAGCCTTCCATCATCATCTTGAATGACATATCCTGCACTACCATCAGCACCATGAACACTGCCATCAAAGTTCACCTTGACAAATCTCAAAAAAGAGGGCACCCAAGAGATTGTAAATAGCCCTCCGAGCCACTATCGAGACAGCATGGGAGTCCCAGGAGTCTAGGGTTGTAAGGGAGGTGGTAGTGTAAAATGGTGATACTCTATCGCCATGAACCTGGCTTTCTTAAGAACCCGATGAGCCAGGGTGGCTTCAGCCTTAAAAGTCACCGCATTTCTAGACAACCAAATCTGATAAGCAATGTAGGCAGGATAACTACCCTCTTAAGCCAAGCTCTGGTGAAGGAAATCAAGGAAGGAGCACAACCGAGAGCCATCATCGACATCCCAAGCAAGCCTCCAAATCAACCTCGTTCTGGAATAGCTCAGGATAGCATGCTTGGTGGACTCATCCTGACACCATACACCGAGCAGGATACTGATAACTCCATACCTCTGTGCCTAAGAAGAGTCCTCGTAGGGAGATGATTCCAAGCCATCTTCCAAAAGAAGAGATGCACTCTCGAATGAACGAAAAGTCTCCAGATCCACACCATCGCAAACTTCGTATCAGAAGGTCCCCTGCACAGATCATAAAGGGTGCTCGAAGGAGCCTTGGGGCAACAAGATGGATCCCAGACCCTCAAGTCCTAGCACCGGTGAGTCAGATCGGGACAGCAAGGATCCGAGAAGCCAGTTGTCTCACAAAAAGTCTGGAAATCTCATGAACTCTCCAAGTCCTACCATCATCAATTAGTAAATCACAGACATAGAGATTGTCAGCAACCTGCATACCAATGAAGGTCGACCACCTAGATAAAGGAAGAGTAAAAATCCATGCATCCTGACTGACATCAATCATGGTCCCATCACCAACCAAACACCTGACATGGGCCATCAAAATACAGGCACGGGCACAAATCTCCCTCCAGATAAATAGGCAATCGCGGGTTGTCTGAATCTGGGATCCCTGACTCCAAGCACCATAGCGGGCCTTCATCACCTTGCTCCATAGACAACTGGGCTGGAGAAGATATCGTATAGTATGTCTGGCAATGAGAAACTCCCTCCTCACTAGAAAGGACTGGATCCTAAGACCTCCATCCCTGACTAGCCGATAGATAGTGTCCCAAGCTAGCAAATAATCTCCATGGCTATCATGTTTGGACCTTCACAGGAAATTACGGAAGATCTGCTCCATCTCCCTCGGGCAGGAGCTAGGAATCACAATGTTCGTTAAGAGGTAAATAGGTATAGAGTCGAGGACAGACCTGATGAGAGTAAGTCTACCCATCATAGAAAGTATAGTAGCTTGCTAGCCTTCTAAACGATCGCAAACCCGCAGCACCATAGGTCTACACTCCATCCTCTACAATCTCCCACCAGTCATAGGGATGCCAATATAAGTAAGAATCCCAGATTGCTTCAAAATCCCGAGTCTAGATAAGATTGCCAGTTTCATTTGGGTCTTCATTCTGGGGCTGAAAATAATAGAATTTTTTTGCAAATTGATCAGCTGGCCAGACCCACGGCAATAGAACTCTATAACAAAAGCAAAACATCTAGCATTCTGGAGCAATGCCCAACCAATAAGAAGATAGTTATCTGTAAAAAGGAGGTGAAAGAGAGGCTGGGCTCCAGGGGTGGGCCAGTAAGGCTCCAATAATGATCTCTGGACCACACCCCTCAGAGCCCGAGAAAGAGCATCAGCACATAAGATGAACATGTAGGGAGACAGGGAACAACCTTGTCAGAGTTCGATCATCAAAGAAAAGTAATCAATCGATGCACCATTCACCAAAATGATGAAAGTAGGATCTTTAACATAGTCCATGATCCACCTGATCCACCTGTCCTGGAAGCCGAAGTCATGAAGAGTCCATTGAAAAAAATGCCAGCTCATTTGATCATAGGCATGTTCCATATCAAGCTTGATCACCATAAGACTCCTCTGAGATGGGGCACACTTGAGATCATGCATAAATTCCTGGGCAAGGACATTATCAGTGATGTAGTGACCACTAATGAAGGCCCCTTGCTCAGGACTGGTAAGATGAGGCACAATCAACTGCAATCGCCTGACCAGAACCCTGCACAGACTTTGTAGAGAGTGGTACAGAGGCTAATCGGCCTGAAATCTCTCAGAACAAATGCATTAGGTCTCTTGGAGAGTAATCATATTTTCTTCCACTCAGTACGGATACCTGAACCAAAAATTGCCTGTACAGCCTTGACAACCTCGCCCCCAATAATAGACCAATACCAATGGAAGAAGAGTGGAGGGAAACCATCCGGGCCTGGTGATTTATCCTTTCCAAGGGATCAAAGGGCATCCTGCATATTCAAAGAAGACATTGGAAGAGTGAGGTTCGAGTTCTCTTGATCAAAGACACGGTCCAGTGAATAGGTGTTGACTCCGTTATTGATTTTGATGATAAGCAAAACGGTTAAGTATAAGTTGAGTACTAATGATTTCCTTGAAGTGTGTTTATAGAAAAAAGGTGCTCATAAATTTGAAAAAGATTGTTTGATTGAAGAAGCCAAGTTTAGATGAAAGATCTGCTCAAAGAAGAGTTAAACAGTCAAAGTTTGCTTGAATGGATACTTGAGTGAAATATAAATTTGATTCAGCACAAGTTTAAGTATTTTTGTGAAGATCTCAGTGAGGTGTCGACTCAAAGTGTCGACACGTGACATCAAGTATCAATACATGACAGTGAAGTGTCGACTTAAGCCGGTATGCAAAGAAAGTTTCAGATGGCACGGCTGAAGTATCAACACATAGACTTGAAGTGTCGACTCAAAGGTCGACACATGGATCAGCCCATCGCCTGAGATTTTTTAAGTCACAGAACTTGCTGAAGATGAAGAACTGCAGAAGTGTCGATACATGGATGCGAAGTGTCGACTCAAAGTGTCGACTCACTTGAAGAAGTGTCAACACATTTGAGATTTTCAGAAAGCCAGATTGAAGATATTTGAACTGGATGTCGACTCAAGAAGTTCAAGTGTCTACCTGAAATGTCGACTCATAGCCTGAAGTGTCGACATATGAAGTTCTGGGAACAGTAACGGCTAGTTTTTCAAACACATACTTGTCTCTTTTCAACCCTAACGGCTAGTTTTTCATGTCTAACGGCTAGAAACCAGATTTGAGGCCTTGGGAAGGTATTTATATGCTCCAAATCAAATCAAAATGATAATTATTGAAGTTGTTGAAAAAGAAATATCTAGGAGAGAAGAAAAGAGAGCATTCACTCCTATTCTTTGAAGTTCACATACTCTCAAGAAAAAACAAGCCTCCAAGCATTCAAGAGTCTTCAAGAGTATTAAAGATCAACCATTCTTGAGCAATCAAAGAGGCTTCATCAAGTTGAAAGCATCACAACATCGAGCTTCAAAGAGATACCTACTTTTTATTAGAAAGCTTTTAATTTTTCTCTACTTCAAAACTTGTTTGTTGTAAAGGTTCTTGGTTAGCCTATTACAAAACCAAGGAAGGTTATTGGTGAGCCTTTGAAAACCAATTAGGTTCTTGGTTAGCCCGGAAAACCAAGGGAGGTTGGTGGTGAGCTTTAAAACCATTATGTTATTGGTTAGCCCGTAAAACCAAGTGAGGTTTTGACTTGTGAGCCCCGTGAAAATAAGTCAGGTTTTGATTAGTAAGCCCGGAAAACTAATCGGCTGTAATCGATAGTGATTATATTGAATTCCCAAAGGGATCTTGGAGAGTGGATGTAGGTGCATTGGATAGCACCGAACCATTATACTTCGTTGTGTTTGTGGTTGCTTATCTCCTCTTACTGCTCTTACTTTTATTGCTTTATTTTTCCGCTGTACATTTACTCAAGAGCATTTCAATTGAATTCATAGTACTTGTTTAATTGTTGGATTGGTTCACACACTATTGTATTGTATCAAGTAATAATTTTTAGAGACCCAGTTCACCCCCCCTCTTGGGTTGTTACTGGGTAACTATAGGGATCCCGGCAAGGCATATCCTCCTCTAGGGGAAGGTTCCACCTGGATTTGAAATACTGAAAAATTTGCTCACTGATCTCATCACTGTCAGTCATCATAGTGTCATCCTCCTCTGTCAGCTATCTAATATGATTGGACGACCTCCGGATTATAGTTGCTTGATGAAAGAATCTAGTATTTCAATCCCCTTAATCTATTGCACTCTAGATTTCTGTCTCCATAAAGTCTCCTGCTATCTCAGAAGAGAGTGGTGAATGAGAGACAATGGCGAAGCATCCCCAGGTCAGCCTCCTGAAGACCCCCCTTCTGATCCTCCCACCTCTAAAGCTCAGCAATATCAGTTTCCACCTCCTTAATCTATCTAAAAATATCACTAACCTCAGTTCTGTTCCATTAGAGAAGCCTATGCCTAGCCAACTCCAACCTCCGGGTCATCTGATACCTCGTGTCCCCATGAATCGATAGCCTTTAAACCGTGCTTATCAACTCCCAAGATCTCGAGTAGAAGGTCCATAACTTTTCAAAGTGGAAGGAGGGCCTAGATAGATGCATACTATAAGTAGTGATAAGGAGCGGGCAGTGATCCAACATAATCCTCGAAAGGTGCTGAATATGGTGTCCAGGAAAGCATTACATCCAATCAGCCGATCCAAGAGCCTTATCAATCCTCTCCCAAACTCTAGTAGTGCCGGATCGGTTATTACACTAGTTAAATCAAGAACCAGAATAATCGAGGTCAATCAGACCAGTATCATCCATAAACTTTCTAAACTCTCGGGAGTTAGTGCTATCTACATACTACCTATCTCCCATATTCTCATGTAAACCTGCAATGCAATTGAAATAACCAACAACAAGAGAAGGGAGGCCCTAGGTAACTAACCTGGAGATCTCATGCCAAAGCCTCAGTTGCTCCTTATACTCAGTGCTCGCGTACATGCCGGATAGAAGCCAGGGATTATCCATCTGGTCCGAGATCACCGTGACGACCTGCTGCTCACAACTATGAAAAGCATCAACCCTTACAGAGCCCCACCTCCACATCACCAAGATCCCTCCTGATAGGCCCCTGGACTCAATGGCATAGGTGCTCCACATGGAATGAAGTCACTATCTCACCCGGTCCAAGCTTCTCCTAGACGGGTCTCAAGAAGAACATAGATATCAGGGTAATACTAGTGAACCAATCTACCAAAAATAGTTTGGAACGCAAGTTTTCCTACGTCCCGGGAGTTCCAAATTAGGAGCCTCATGATGACACGTGATGTAAAGGGGGTCCACTCCAGAATGCCCCTCAGCCTGGTCCACTATATCTCGATTTGATGAGTCCACCATCATCGAGGTCTCGTCACCTGCCTCCTGGATGGCCTGTCTCAATCTCCGCATAGCCTCCTCATGAGTTAGACCCTATGACTCCACCACCATCACTAGCTCTTGTGTTGGCGATCCAAATTCAACCCATGAGTCCGACTCTTGCAGAGCCATCTGAGTTGGGGTAGTCACCACCTCCTATGGGCCACCCACCAAGAAGATGAAGGTCCCCTGATCATCCCTTGTAGCCGAAAGTAGTTTCATGGTTTTTGAAATACTCGGATCTATGGCCACTTCCTTATTCTTCGTTTCAGGTTCCTTGTCGGGCCTTGACATCTTGGTCTTTGTTGAATTATGCTTTGAGTAGCCCGGATCCCTACTAGTTTCCCTCTTGGGTTCCTCCTCTAATTTGTCCAATCCCAAATTTTCAGAATCAACTTGCAGTGGTCCAAAGTGGCCCATTAACCCAACCTTCAAACTCGCACCCCCTCCCTCCAAGGATGTCGATGGTCGAGAAGGGGACCGTTGACGAGCGATCTTCGTTGGCTTAGACCATCCCTCGATGTCTGGAGCACCATCAGGTCTTTCCCCCCTAGGCTGACAGGTTCCTTACCTTTCTTTCGTGAGCTCGAGTCCGAATCATCCTTGATGACCTCCTTCTTCCCCGAATTATCCACCTTCCCCACAGATGGTAGCCATTGCCGAATAGCAACTAGCCAAGGGCCCAAGCCATGTCTGCCCATGGCCTCTTCTTCTCTTTCTTCATCAGCACCGGCCAAGTTTGTTGGTTGAAGCTTTGTCGGTACCCCATCACCAGCAACCGAACACACTTTCTCGGTGGTGTGAAAGATCTTACATTTGAAGCAGACACCAAAAAGATTTTCGTAGACAAATCGCTGCCATCGACTGCCCTTCGGACCACCAACCAAAATCCTAGGCTGCAACAGATGAGAGAGGTTGATGCGAAAACAGCTATGGCAAACCCCAGTCATCGGCATTGAGCAGTACACTCATCCAGAAATACAAGCTTTGGCCAGGCTGATAATCTGCCATAGCGTCTCCATCCCCCAAAGCTCGACCAGAAGATGCGGGAGCCACATCCAAACCGTGACAGTCTGGATCGCCGTCACCATCGGGAAGAAGCATGGTCACCATGGCTTGATTGCCAGAACATGGCTGTTGATGACCTAAGGCTAGCTTAGCATCGCATCACGATCCTCTATCTCCTTGAACCAGAATATCATGAACCTATCGTCCAAATTGAAACCAACGACATCACCCTTCAACCCCCCGCGTAGTCGAAATTCATGCACGACAGCTTCCACAGGGATCTTTCGGTCGAGGGACCTTGAAACGAGTCCCTTAGCCCTCCATTCATCAGATTCAATCTGGATCTCGTCCTTCGGCAGCTCGACAATCTTTGGAAAGCAGTGGATGAGCTCCTCCACGATGTTCAACGAAGGTTCCGGAGAAACCCAAATCGGCTGATCGGAAGGAGCCTTCATCCTGCTGGATAAGCCACGATCTGTTGATGTCGACGGGCCACCAATGTTCGTCCTGTTGCTCGCCATCCTTCATCACCGATGATTGCTTCCGAACCCCACACAGTCACCGACGATCATGCACTGAAGAAGAAGACACGAATCTTCAAGCACTCCCACGGGTCTCCTGACGGGTCTCTCAACGGCTCTCGAAACTTCTCACCAAGAGGGTCTCTCGATCCAAACTAAAAAGAATTAAGGCTTAGGAGGCAATACCAGGGGAGGGTGCGGAAGAGGTCGGAGTCATGGGAGTCTGGGACTAGTGGGAGCCAGGAACTTGGAAAGGGCCTTGAGGAGCAAAGCTAGAGATCTGATATTCAAGATTACAGAGAAAATGAGATCTCCAATCTTGGATGTGGCACCAGAGGAGGAAGAAGATCCAACCCTGGTAGCCTACCTGGCAGGCCGGCACCCCTAACCTGGTGTGGACACCAGAAGCCGAAAGAAACTTCACTCCAACAAGGTTAGCCTTATCCCAATTTGGATCGAAGATAATTAGGTTACCTTGTATCCTTTAGTTCAAAAATTTTATTTTCAAGAGTCATTTCCTTTTCAAGAGTCCTGTAATTAATTTTGAGTTTCAAATCAAGAGTGTTTATTGAGTCCTGTAATTACTTTTAAAATTTCATTTCTTGTAAGTCCATTTCAAGTTTTAAAGTCTAGGTCAGTCAAGTCAGTTTAGTTGAGTTAAGTCTAATTCAGTTGAGTTAAGTCTAATCAAGTCTTAAAGCCATGAAAGCCAGCAACAAGACTCAAATTCTAGACCCCAGAATTTGACCACATGAAGAAGAGAAGACACATCAACCAAGCAAGAGAAAAGGACCATCAACTAGGACCACTGGGGGGCACATGTCATTCTTATCCAAGTAGAAGACCACCTCACCATGCCACGTCATCAGGTGCCACTTCACCAGCCACCTCATCACCCTTTGGGCGCCAACAAGGGAGATTCAAATTCAAGGAGGTTGGCCACATCCCTCCAAGTCCTCCACCAAATCCTCCAACCCCCCCCCACATCCCTCCAAACTCTCCACCAAATCCTCCAACCCCCTTGTAATCCTCCTCGATTTGGGGAGTTTTTTAAATTTCAAAAGCTAGCTTTGTGAGGCTATTAAAAGCCTTGGACGCCCATTGTAAAAGAGATGGATTTTGGAAATGAATGAAGTTTGAAGTGAAGTTGTATTGAGTTTTATGTGTGAAATTTTTTCTATCTTCTTCTTCCACGCCCAAAGCCACTCTCTTCCCTAGCAATTCATCATCCAAGCTCAAGGCAAAGGCATTGGAGTCGGCCAGATCTTCTCAATTATCTTTTCTTTGTTCACAAGTTCTCCCATCCCTTCTTTATGTTTGCATCCTTCAACCTTAACTTTGATCTTCATTGCAGGGTCCTTCGAAGTCCTTGAGTTGTGAACAGGGTTCCCCTTGACAATGAACCAACAAGCTGAAGCCCAAGTCTAGGGTTCTGATCACTGTTATCCAAGTTCTCCAGTCCAGAGCATCAGTAGTTTCAAGTTTTGAATCATAGGAAGGTTGGAAAACTCATCAAGGTAAGTCCTCAATCATTAGCTCCTATTGTCTAGATCTTCTTCCTTCTTAGTTTTAGAGTTGTGTCTAATCATGTAATAGTCCCTTTTCATATAATCCTTAAATCTTATTAAGATGAGTATAATGCTAAGTATAATTAGGTTTCATTGCTCTACAAACCCCATATTCAAAACATTAATCATATGCGTGCCGCATCAAATTGGTATCAGAGCATGGTTGCATTAGGATAGAATAGTTTTCTTTAAATCCAAGCAAGATCTAAAATTCACGCCTCCTGAGCGGGTGTACTCTAGTACACTGTCACGACCCATGGGAATAATGAGCCCCTGGTCGGACGTGAGTTTTTTAGATTGAAGTTTGGGTAAGCCATTGCACTTGTTTGATTAGGTTTTGTTTTCTGAAAATTTGCATCTGTTTACTGTAATCCGTCTGCAGCTCCAAAGAAAATTCACTATTTTTTTATTAAAATATTTTTTTTCTTGTTCCTTTTTAAGTCTGTTATCACCATATTAAATTTCATCATCAGAAAAAAATTATAAAAAAATAAAAATTTCTGCAGTTCGACACTATCATTAGGGTTCTGTTCTGTCCTTTTTATTTATCTTCAATTGTAGGATCTGCTTAGAGTAGTACAGATTTTATTTTTAAAATCCCTTTCACCTGCATTGAAATATATAAGTTAGGAATCCTCTGTGAATTTTTCAGAATTTTTGGACATTTTTCTCATCACGTTTTCCATACCACTTTCAAACTGCAACACACTTCTGCAGCACCTTTGCATTTCATTCATCTCATGAGAAATCAAATTAAGGGCATCAATTTGACATAGGGTCAGGATTTCATCACCTGTCCCTAGCCCAAAAATCACCAACCAGCATATCGATCCCAGCCCATTAATTAAAATTGAGTAGAACGTTAATTGCCCTAGTGGGTTAGGGACACCAACAAATTGGGTTCAGGTTAGGGTCAAGTTAATTGTGTCAGCTAATTGGTGTGTGCTTATTGGCTTGGTGTCTAGGATTGGTGCATCAGGGCTTTGTGATTTGGTCCACCTACCTGGCCAATCTCAGATTGGTGTCTAAGGTTGGCAATCAGGGACCTTCACTCCCCATCACCTACCTGGCTAAGTCCCATAAGTACTACTAGCTAGTTGGTTCACTTAATTAGACCTCTAATTTGTGCTCTAGGTCTAGGAAACCTGAGCTCGAGCTTGAGTCCATTTGCATGCATGACAACTAGAGCAGGGACACCATATTCACCAATCCAAGCCCAGTCCAGTGTAGCCATGGACCCGAATCTTGAAACCATGCTGAAAGGCCTAAATGATCTAATGGCCCAATTGAACCAAATGCTGGCTAAACAATTTTCCTTAGACCAACCAACTCCTACTTTCCCATTAGCTCATATGAATGATAGGAGTAAGAACCCTGAAGTACAAGTTGAGTTCATGAATACTCAAGACTTAGGGTATCCTCAAACTGAAGGGCTAGGGAAGGAAGAAGGCAAGTCTGAACCTAGTAAATATGTGTATGAGACTAACATAAGTTTAATAGATGAATATGAAGGGGAAGACTGTGAAGAGAACAACTTTAATACCTTACCTGAGGAAACCTTTGGTAAAGAAAAGATTATTGAGTCTAGTCTTGAAACATCAGAACAACCAAAATTTAGTGAGGACTTGGTTCCCGTAAGACAATGCCCTCAGGAAGAACCCAATACTTTAGCTTTGACACAAGAACTCCTTCAGGTACCTGAGAAGAACCCAATCATTATTTTAGAAGACTTTCCTGATGACCTTCAACTACCTAGAAGCATCCCGCCTGTAGATCAATATTCAAATCTTAAGGTCATCATGAGTAACCAAGGTCTGTTTCAAGATTCCCCTAAATTATCCCAAGACTCGGATTCCTATTTCCTGCCTTTCCTTAAGTCTTATCCTAATTTTAGAGCCATTAAGTTTCATTTTGATGAGATTACTAGGTTGCATGAGCCTTTAAAGCCTATTCCTTTTGCTACCTACGTTTGGAAAACCTTATGGCATTTGCTAGGAACCCATGGTAAATTCTCATGTGCATACCAGACCAGGGTCAAACCTAGAGAGTCATTAATCTGTTAGGTTTAGGCCCTAGAGAGTCCAATAAAATTTCTCTCAATAAAGATGCCTAGTTTAGTTTGCATTTCGTAAGTGCTTGTGTAAGTTTCTGAGTCTGCTGAGTCTTTTGCACAGCATGTCACAAATCTGCATAAAGAAATCAGTAATAAGATCAACCTGAGCAATGAAACTTATAAACACTTAGCTGACTCACATAAGAGGCCTAAAGAATTCTGTGAAGGGGATTATGCGATGATTAGGCTCAACCCTGAACGGTTTCCCCCTGGAACCATAAAGAAGCTGCATGCCCGCGGAGCGGGACCTTTTAAGATCTTAAAGAAAATAGGGCCTAATGCATATGTTTTGGAACTTCCACCTGATATGGGTATTAGTACAACCTTCAATGTTTCAGACCTAGTAGAATACAAAGAACCACTACTAATACCTAGTGAGCCTTTTGAGCCAGAAACTTTCATTGAGAGTGAACATATTTCCGAGTGTCCACCACCAACCTTACCTGAGCAGAGAGAGAGGATTGAGAGAATCCTGGATGACAAGATCATTACTACCAGGAATAAGGACTATCAGCGATACCTGGTTCAATGGCAAGGTCGACCTGAGTCCGACAACTCTTGGATTACTCAAGAGGACCTGCAAAGACTTAACCCAGACTTGTTCGAGCATTACCAGGGCAAAATTGAACCATACTCGACTGGGTCGAGTTCTGCCCACCCCAGGAGAATTGGTGTGGACACCAAAAGCCGAAAGAAACTTCACTCCAACAAGGTTAGCCTTATCCCAATTTGGATCGAAGATAATTAGGTTACCTTGTATCCTTTAGTTCAAAAATATTTTATTTTCAAGAGTCATTTCCTTTTCAAGAGTCCTGTAATTAATTTTGAGTTTCAAATCAAGAGTGTTTATCGAGTCCTGTAATTACTTTTAAAATTTCATTTCTTGTAAGTCCATTTCAAGTTTTAAAGTCTAGGTCAGTCAAGTCAGTTCAGTTGAGTTAAGTCTAATTCAGTTGAGTTAAGTCTAATCAAGTCTTAAAGCCATGAAAGCCAGCAACAAGACTCAAATTCTAGACCCCAAAATTTGACCACATGAAGAAGAGAAGACACATCAACCAAGCAAGAGAAAAGGACCATCAACTAGGACCACTGGGCGGCACATGTCATTCTTATCCAAGTAGAAGACCACCTCACCATGCCATGTCATCAGGTGCCACTTCACCAGCCACCTCATCACCCTTTGGGTGCCAACAAGGGAGATTCAAATTCAAGGAGGTTGGCCACATCCCTCCAAGTCCTCCACCAAATCCTCCAACCCCCCCCCACATCCCTCCAAACTCTCCACCAAATCCTCCAACCCCCCTTGTAATCCTCCTCGATTTGGGGAGTTTTTTAAATTTCAAAAGCTAGCTTTGTGAGGCTATTAAAAGCCTTGGACGCCCATTGTAAAAGAGATGGATTTTGGAAATGAATGAAGTTTGAAGTGAAGTTGTATTGAGTTTTATGTGTGAAATTTTTCCTATCTTCTTCTTCCACGCCCAAAGCCACTCTCTTCCCTAGCAATTCATCATCCAAGCTCAAGGCAAAGGCATTGGAGTCGGCCAGATCTTCTCAATTATCTTTTCTTTGTTCACAAGTTCTCCCATCCCTTCTTTATGTTTGCATCCTTCAACCTTAACTTTGATCTTCATTGCAGGATCCTTCGAAGTCCTTGAGTTGTGAACAGGGTTCCCCTTGACAATGAACCAATAAGCTGAAGCCCAAGTCCAGGGTTCTGATCACTGTTATCCAAGTTCTCCAGTCCAGAGCGTCAGTAGTTTCAAGTTTTGAATCATAGGAAGGTTGGAAAACTCATCAAGGTAAGTCCTCAATCATTAGCCCCTATTGTCTAGATCTTCTTCCTTCTTAGTTTTAGAGTTGTGTCTAATCATGTAATAGTCCATTTTCATATAATCCTTAAATCTTATTAAGATGAGTACAATGCTAAGTATAATTAGGTTTCATTGCTCTACAAACCCCATATTCAAAACATTAATCATATGCGTGCCGCATCATAACTCCTATTTCCATTGAGAGAAAAACTTGAAAAAAAATGATTGATGACTCACTACCCGTGTTTGTTGTCACTAACTTGTCGCATGCCATGAGTTATCTCAATGCCAGTATCGCTACTTCTCTCTTCCTCCATCCCTTGTCATCATTGGTATTTTTTTCCTCCACCAAAGTGTTAAAGCTGAAAAAGAATTTTAACTTTTCTTAGATGAATGGAAACATGGAACATCAAAACAGGTGAAGTCCGATTTCTTTTAATATTTAAATTTTATTTTTTAATATTATAATTTTTTTCTAGCACATGAGCTGATTTGGGCCTAATCTGGTTCAACCCATGAGCTACGGGAGCACGGGCTAAAATGCCTGATTATATAAATAGACTATAATTTTTTAAACTGGTATGATCCATTTATAGGACCAAATAGGGCTCATGGGCTCCGATCCAGCCCTATCACAACCCACCCCAACGCCCAAGCGATCACGCAATCCAGAAAATCACGGTATATGCCCGTACTTAAATAAACACGTGCACGGCACGCGCCTAAGAATCCTATTTAAAATCATCTCCCTTCTATTCCCGCCCTGAGACCGGGAGAGAGATCGAGAAGCCGAGAGAAGTATTCATATCCGCGTCGATGAGGTGGGCGGCGATCGCGTTCGCCGTCTTCTTGGTGGCTCTCTGCCTCGTCGGCCCAGGCGGCCGTAGCTCCCAAAAGAAGCCTAACTACTCCTCCACCACCAATACCTCCTCCATTTGGGGCCTTCCCAAGTTTCTTCGATTCCAAGAAGACGACGACGAGGCTTCCTCCTATTCCTCCTCGCCGGCGGCGGCGGTGGCGGCTCCATTGGAGTACGATTTCTACCGCGAGAAATGCCCCCAGGCCGAGGAGATCGTCAGGTCCACCATGACCCATCTCTACTCCCAGAACGCCAGCGTCGCCCCCGCCCTCCTTCGCCTCCTCTTCCACGACTGCTTCATCCGAGTAAAGGAAAACCCCTCCTTTCCTCTCTTTCCCTCGATCTTGATCCAATGCGTTTCTTTGACGTCAAGATGCGATCTTTGTTGCGTTTCTTGAAGGGCTGCGACGCCTCAATCCTCTTGGACCGCATCAATGATTCTTCCTCGGAGAAAGACGCTGCCCCGAACCACACCCTCAAGGGTTTTGACGCCGTCGACGCCATCAAGGCCCGGGTGGAGGCCGCCTGCGCAGCCACCGTCTCCTGCGCCGACATCCTGGTCCTGGCCACACGAGATGGCCTCGTCCTGGTACTAAACCCTCATCTCCTCCTTCCCCCTTTCGATTCCTGGTGGTTCTTGATTTAGGATTTCACGTTTGGGAAGGCCGGAGGGCCCTTCTACCCGGTCCTGACGGGGAGGAGAGACAGCGAGCGGAGCTTCTTCAACGAGGCCCAGCTCCAGATCCCCGCCCCCGACGACAACTACACCAAAACCCTCGCCAATTTCGCCAGCCGAGGCTTCACCGAGCGCGAAACCGTCAGCCTCCTAGGTTCCTTTTCCCCCAGTCCAGAATTACAAACGCTAAAATCCTGAAAAAGCCCACCTCTTGAGGTTATTCTCTCCTTCCCCGCAGGGGCGCACAGCATCGGGAAGCTGCACTGCCGTTTCTTCCGGCACCGGCTGTACAACTTCTCCGGAACCGGCGAGCCGGATGGCTCGATGGACGTGGAGATGGCGGCGGAAATGCGGGCTGCCTGCGGCGGCCGCGACGGCGACGGCGGCGGCGCCGCCGTTGGGTACCAGCCGGAGGGGCGGTTCGGGAACCACTACTACGAGCGGCTGCTGGAGGGGCGGGGGCTCCTTCGCGCCGACCAGCAGCTGACGGCGGGCCGGACGGTGCGGTGGGTGCGGGCGTACGCGCCGGAGGGCGACTCCGGGCTGCGGGCGTTCCGGGCCGACTTCGCCCACGCAATGGTCAAGCTCTCTGGGCTCGGCCCGCTCTCCGGATCCCAAGGCCAGGTCCGGACCCGCTGCTCTCGGCTGGTGTGAATCTATGATTCGCAAAGACTGATGGTGAAATTTTGTTCCTCGAAAGAAAAATTACTCCCACGCCTAATGCTCGCTGTGTTTGTAAATTTTCCTCGAGAGAACCATTGTTAAGGCCTGCGAGACTTCGAGCAGGGCCTGTTTGGAAGGCCAGCTAACTGTCCTTTGAATGGGATGTGCTTTGAGATTTTAGGGCTTACGGTAAAATGGGGATTTGTGTGACAAGTTTTTACCGAACGGTATATAAAAATCGGGATAACTGATTCCTATCGTGAGGCAGATTTCCGAGTTCCAGTCTCAATGAAAATTTTCCCTCATTTCATGGTTAACTGCTTCTCAAAATGCTACCGTACATTCTGTGGAAAAACCGTGGTCTCAAAATGTTACCATTGATGGTTAACATCCAAACAGGCCTCGGATCAAAGTTAAAGTGGTTTGCATATGTTACGAAAAAAAGTGGTCTTGCCTATGAAATAGAAAAAATTGTGCATATAAATGTTCTGATTACAATTAAACTATTTCATTAATGCATGATGGGGGATATAATGGTGAGCTCTAATATGTTATTTCATGATCTAGATAAATTAGTTAAAATGTTTTAAGTTTTATCAGGGATATCAGCTTCTCTTAATTAATTGAAATTTTTTGTGCTTTCTTTTTTTCTAATTTTTTTTTATTCCCTTCACCCCAACTTAGTATTGCATTAAAAAATGTTGGATTGATTTTGGTATATGTGATGTTTCTTTTAATGACTTAGAGAATGGGGTTGCCAGTATTTATAATTAAAAAATAGGTGATAATGATAATTGTTGCCAAATCACCTTTGTCTGAAACTTCGATGGATCAAAGATCTTGCTAAATCCTCCGACAAGACGAGACTTTGTATCTTGCCATTCCTCTTTGATGGAGATTTGCAAGGAAACTTGGATCGGAAATATCGATGGGTACACTTTGATGCTCAAATTAGTTGAGTGATTTGGACAACAACCAGCACCGTAGAAGATAACCACAAAAAAGCTAGAAAAAATGAGCATATGGGCTTGTGGTAACTAACGTATCTTGATCGGAGATCCCTTTTATCTATATAAAGAACAACATTGTAGAACAAAATCTGCAGCGTGTCAGAATGCCTCATGAGAGAAGTGTCTATTTCTGTCAGATGCAACAGATTAGGCTGAGATGGTGAGATTCTGCCCCGAGGATCCCCATTGATCGCTATTGTGGACAATCAAAAATAATTTATCAATTCAAACTCTATAGTTATGGTGAGTCGAGATCGTATCCTCAGAGATCTAGGGACTAAGTTGTAATAGAAAAAGAATAAAGGAGAATAATTTGGTTTATTTGAAAAGAAAATAAAAAGCAAACAAAAATTAAACTATTCTAACATTGGAATCTCATAAAAATATATATTTTGGAGGTTGAGTTAATTTTGTAACTAACAAAGTTATATTTTTTTATAATTTAACTTAAAAGAATATCTATCTTTCCTCGGCATGTCCCGTATTTGTAACAAATTATGGCACGTATCCAAAAAATATAAAATATATCTCTTTTACAAAATAATTTTAGTTAAGCTTAAGGGAATACCTGTTTTCTCTCGTCACATCCCGTATCTGTAGATCACGGTGCATCTCTAGAAAATGCTAGGTATTCAACTCTTCTTCCCTTGGCACGCCCCGTATTCGTAGATCATGGTGTGTCTCTGGGAAGCAAGAGTTGTCTTTAATCCTAATTTAACATGAAAGCAAGAAGAAAGCGAAAGAAAGCAAATAAAAAATTGATAACTAAATGGATAATCTTTAATTGCATATAAAAATAAAAGAAATATAAGAAATGCGTGGAACAAAAGAACCATGCTTTGTCTTGTTACAAGATCTCTTCTCCCCTTCCAAGATTTTTGTACTAGTCATTCATGGGTTGATCCCTTCCTATCTCCCTATACAAAGGCTCTAGAGGGATTCCAGGAAGCGATGCCTCTAGGTAGAGGTACCGAGCCTTTTTATAGGTGTTAACAGGAGAGAGGTCTTCATGATTTTCTAGTATGGGACTAAACAAAAGAGTTCATAAAGGCTAAGATTTAATTTTACAAAGAATTAATGGTTGGATGGAAGTTGAATTATAATAGAAAATAGGTGAATAAGAGAAAATCTATTCATAAATAAGACTTTCTACTTGCTCCCTGCCATCCATTGATTTCAAGTCCCGGTCAAAATTGGTCTCCAGATCGCTATTTGACTGCATATGGCTTTGTGGTCATTGAATCCTAATAAAACATCCAAATCTTGTCATGGTTCATGTGATCAAAGTCCAAATATGGTCAGGGATGATGTTGGCATTGGATTGGTCTTCTAATCATTTCCCGGCCCTTGGATTGCATAGACCGAGAGGTGGTAGCAGCAACTTGGGATGGCAAGGAGATGACAATGATGATGGGGGATTGCGATGGTGGTCTCAATGAATTAAAGGAAAGCTGGTGATAGGAGTGGTGGCCGGTGGATGTACGACCGGACTGAGATCTAGGTGGAGATGGTAGCATGCTTGATGATGGAGAAGAAGATGGGGATGGAAATGAGCAAAGGAGCGGCGATGGGCAGCTTCAACGATGATGGTGAAAGATGGCAACAGCTATGCGGGATGATTGCAATGGGTGGAACATGATAGGGAGAAGTGGCGAGGTGGGCTATGATGGGCGATGAGGTAGTAGCGGGTGGCAATGGTTTGGGAGGAGGCAGAGGTGCACGGCATTGGGCGGTGAGGCAGCATCTCAAGCCGACGATGATGTGGCAAGAGGTACTATTAGTGACCGAGATAGTAGTTGACTGGTGAAGACCCAGGAGCGATAGAGTAGAGCAGGGGAAGCTGTGATAGAGGCATGGTCGGACAGAGAGGGGGCTGTAATGGTGTTTGCACCTTACGGTTGCGACCGTACAATGACTCTGGCATCTTGGGTTGGCGACGAATAGATCCGATGGATGGCAATGGCATTTCATGATAGAAACCCTTCCATGGTCCATGATTTTGACCCGTGGACCATTAGCAATGGCTGCCGATGGATCCTGGAGCATTTTGTAAACCGGGCAGCTAGTGATAGAACTTTAAAATTCATGCAATTCTTTAATAAACTTCAAAGTTTAATTTCGAGCTCATTTTAAGTCTGAATTGAAAGTTAACTTAGGTAGTCTTAAAGTTAACTTAGGTAGTCTTAAAGTTCAATCTCAAGTACAACAGATAATTAGCCATGCAATACAAACTTGTTCTTGAATTGAAAGTTAACTTAGGTAGTTTTAAATGTAGTTAATACCCAGCTAGACCATTAAAAATGTACTTCATTGGATCACTGAGTTAACCCAATTAGTGATTAAGTGTTGACCATAAATTTTTTTGAAGATCTTCCTTATCATCCCCCAACCTACTTTTTAAGTCCTTTAACATGATTTGAGTTGGGTTTGTTATATTTTTATACTTTAGTCCTCTTTGTTTTATAAAAGAGTTGTGTAATGTCCTCATCTCTTAAATATTAGCATTCTCACCTTTTAACATGAACCACAATGCTTACTTAAATGAAGGGACTCGGTTACTTAGCGAGGTATCATTACTTAATGGATCTCTTGACCTTCTCACCTTTTGATACGAACCACAACGCTTACTTAGACGAAAGGATTCGGTTACTCAGTAAGAGTCCGAGAAGAGCTGTGAGGTCAGACCGACTTTTTAATAGATTTTTTGACATCACCACCTTTTGATACGAACCATAATGCTTACTCAGATTAAGGGACTCGATTATTCAGTGAATTAATGTTGAAATCTTTTTGGACTTTTTGTATATCTCGACCTTTTCATCCATACTCTTAATAAACAGATTCTTTATTGAGACAGGAAGAAAGAGAGTTCTAGAATCACTCATAAAATTTAATTTGATTAAAACCCTATCATTTATTGGATTTTCTTAGTAATTTATCCCTTGGTATCTCTAAAATTATCTAGGCCATTAATCAACCATTGATTAAGATGCCTAATTAACTTTAAATTGAGATAAAATTTGGATACACAAAACTAATTACTTCTGATTATACTTGATGACTTAATTATATTAGTTATCCTTCCCCCCAACTTAATTGACATTATCCTCAATGGAGTAGGAAAATAAAATAAATAATGAAAGAAAATGAGCAAATGCACCTAGAGTAAGTGTGCTTCGAGAGTTGAAGAGGGCTTCATGGATTTGCATGTTCTTGTTCCTTCTTTCTGGGTTCCTACAACTACATAAAGTTTGAAAAAATGAAATTATTAGGTTTCCTCCTAATAAGCGCTAAGTTTAAAATTTTCAACTTGATGCTTGTTGCCGCTCTCGCCGCCGCGCCCGTGCCTCGGATCAGCCGATCCTTCCTGACCGCCCGGTGAGGGAGCCTCCCTTCCTGCGGAAAACCTGCAACAAAGGGGTTAGAGGACCCTGGCCGGGGATCCCGGCGAGGGAGCTCCGACGGTCAAGTCAGTAGACGACGAGAAGGAACAGGCTCTCCAGCCAGACCCTCTAAAGGGTTCCAGACCTAGAGAGTTGACTGGTGAAGGAAACGCTCTGGGGACCAGAATCTCGGCTGGGCCTCCTTGCCGAGCTCGCGCCCAGTCTTCCCCTTTCGGGATTTCTGGTTTCTCTCTCGGAGCAAGGCCTTGTGCCGGTGCTTCCTCCTTGTCCCCACGCTAATTGGCCTACCTTGTCGTCCCCAGATTCTTCCTTCTTTATCCCCTTCCATCGCGCATTTGTCTTTTTCCGTCTCGGAAACCCCCCCCCCCCGTCCACTTCTCTTTTTCCCTTTTCGGTGAAGGGTGCCAGGCGGCTTTCCGACCTCGTCCGCCGGGCCCAGCATGGGAAAGGCAAGGACAGAAGAGAAAGAGGGGAGGGCGGCGCTGGCAGGGCGGCCGGTCAGGCCTCGGGCCCGGTGAGAGCGCCCTCTTCCCCAAGCGTGGGCGCCATCTATCTATGGGGCCTGTGTCGTCAGGGTTGCGTCTCTCGGCTGCGGGACCTGTCGGGCTGATGCTAGTGATGTTCCGCGTGCTGCCGCCCTCCGTACAGGACGCCGTCTGGGATTCGTACGGCCCGAGGGATGGCCTCGGGGCCCGTCTCTCTCCCCAGGGCCCTCGCCGTACGAGCGGTCTGACCTCGGCTGAGTTGGGCCCGTCTCTGGGGGCCACCTGGCGAAGGGCGAAGGATCAGCCGACCTCGGCTTAGGTGGACCCCTCATGGGTGGACACCTGGCGAGGTGGCAGAAGGTCGCCTGGCTTCGGCCGAGGTGGGCCCGTCTCCGGGTGGCCACCTGGCGAAGGGCGAAGGATCAGCCGACCTCGGCTTAGGTGGACCCCTCCTGGGTGGACACCTGGCGAGGTGGCAGGAGGTTGCCTGGCTTCGGCCGAGGTGGGCCCGTCTCCGGGCAGCCACCTGGCGAAGGGCGAAGGATCAGCCGACCTCGGTTTAGGTGGACCCCTCCTGGGTGGACACCTGGCGAGGTGGCAGGAGGTCGCCTGGCTTCGACCGAGGTGGGCCCGTCTCCGGGCGGCCACCTGGCGAAGGGCGGAGAGTCAGCCGACCTCGGCTTCGGTGGACCCCTCCTGGGTGAACGCCTGGCGAGGCGGCAGGGAATCGCCCGACCTTGGCCGACCTCACTTGAGCGGACCCCTCCGGGCCCGGGCGCCAATGAGGTGGTAGAGGAACTCCGAGCCGAGCTCGACCTCGGCGAGGGCGGTTTGCCTTAGGCAGTCGTCGTGCAGTGTAGTCTTGCCGATCCTGGCTTTGAGGATGTGGCGCTGACTAGGCCGGGGAAACATACACGTGGCTCACCCGTATTGCACGATACCTGAGCTTGGCCACGTCACTGTCACGGCCGTAACAATGCTATGAAGGAGTATTACTGATATTGAACTTAGGTACATCTTTCAAGATTTTCAAAACATAGGACCAATTGTCATCATGGCAAAAAAATATTTGTATAGTATTCTACGATGATTAACCCTGACCAATAGAATGCACCAGGTAAGCATACTAGACGAAGATTTAAAAATATTATTATAATTTGGATGAAGATCAGGAAGGAATTGTATGTATTGGACCGAGAGTAGGGGTGGTAGTTTGAAAATTTCTCTAACTCTAGAAAGATGTACCCTAATCCCTTTCTTGGGTATGATATGGCTTGACTCATCCTTTCCTAATAGCACTTTATCCAAGTTAAATTTAAATTTGTTTCCATACATCATTTTAGAATGGTAGATAGATTTTGGAGGCAATCCTTGAAAGTAGTATCAAATATAAAGAAATCAATTAAAAAAATTTCAAGATCATTATCTCTCATTTTAAAGATATCCCATCCAATAGCTTTTTTACGCATCTTTAAAACATCGACAATTTAGTCTTTCTAGTTAGAGATCATTGGTAGGGTATCAGTAGGTATGATAGGAAGTGGCTTTAATTCTAGATCAGGTGGTAATTCTAACAAGGAAACTATTAGGGGGCTAGGTAATGGTTCATATTGTTCAATCCAAAGTGGAGCAATTTTAAAGTACGATATATCTGATAAGTACATGAATCTAGAAGTATTAATTTATAGATCAAATTATCTTTATTTTTAAGAATTCATACTTTTTCTTGTATTTTGTAGGAAAGATGTGCATTATAACAAACAGCTCAATTTACAGGTCTAAAAGATATAAATTAGAGTTCAAATAGTGAATAATTGGAGCCCAATACCCATCTTAAAGGTGGTCCAAAAAAGCCTATATACTATTGCTCCACCATGGACCAGTAGCTTGGTCCATAAGAAGCCTTCATGCGGTCCACCAATGAACTTGAAAAAAATTTGGGACTATATTCATCAATGAATTTGAAGGAGATTTGCATCCAGATTTATCAATAAATTAGGAAGGAAATTATGACTAGATTCATCTAGAATTTAAATTTCTTCATTTTTTAGTCCCATTTCAGAAGAATGTAAATAATCCTTTTCTCTTGATACCTATAAAAAGGCCTGTATACTCCATAAAAATATACTTTTTACTTTCTTCTACCCTTCCAATATACGAGAAGAAGAGTGAGCTAAAGAAAAAAAGCCATTATCATGTTCTAAAAAAAAAATTTATTTTTTTAACTCTAAGCCCTATTAATAGCTTAAGAGTTAAATACTTTTATAATCAGATTTTTTAGTAATAAAATTTTATTCTTTTTATTTCAAATATTTTTCTTGTAATTTTTAATTTCAGTACTAGGATAGTTTAAATTCTTGCAATTTAATTTCTATAATTATGCTAGTTTAATTTTGCACATCTTTAAATTCAACAATTTAAATTTTAGCAAGTAGTATAGAATTTATTTTATATTTTTAAATAATTTTAAAGTTTTAATTTAGATCATATCTGGCTAAGCTAACCCCTAGGGTCGGCGATTAAGCTAGACTATAAGTAGAAGCTCTTTTTTAGGATATCTTCTTGAGCTTTTAATTTTTTAGAATACTTTCCTTTTAATTTCTTGCTAAGAGACTTGATGGACTATTATTGGATTTCAATCCCTTCATAGTTCATACTTGATTCGGTGCAAAAAAGGTAACATATAGAAGGGTCACAATATTTTTAAACACTTTTATCTTATTCCTTGTAGGACCTTGATAGATTATTTTAGATCAAAATATCTTCATAATCCATACTTTTTTAACACAAAGGAAGAAGTTAAAAGGATATTATGAGAGAAATCATAAAAAGGCTCTCTGAGTCATTGGTCTAGTAGATTCAAAAGTCCTAGATCTTTATATTATTTATCTCTATGATTTAATTAATTTTTACTTTAATAGAAAGTAAAGAAACAATATCTCCTTGAGCAAAGATTTGAATATAGTTCAAACATCTAATTTCTTGTGGGATCGATCCATACTCACCGGACGTGCTATATTGCACACCATGCACTTGTGGTTTAAATTTAAAATACATCAAGTTTTTGGTGCTATTACTGGGAAATTGGTATGTTTTAAATTATATTTGAAAATACTTTCTCTTTATACTTTTAGTTTAACTTTAGTCTGATCTTTTTAACTTCTTTATCTTTTTTAGGTTGATGAGTACCGGAAACCATTACATAATTTAAACTATCCCTTCTTCTTTCAGCATATTATTTTGATCTTAGTTTAGTATTAGTTTTTAATTTAAAATTGTTTGTTTCTTTTGGTGGTGCATAAGCATTTTTAAATTATTTTAAAAGCATAAACCTAAACAAGATAAGGTGGGGAGTTTATTACTCTTCCTTAGCTCACAAACAAGTTTTTTTCATTTGCATTAACCCAAGCCTGTAAATAAAATCAATTAGATGCTGACCCTAGGGACATTCGAGCTTATTAGGACAAGGACACCTAAGAGTTATACCAAGCTAGTTTTGATCATTGAATTGATGTCTAGGAAAGTGGTTTACAGATCTTAATTTCAAAAAAGGTGGTTCATTAACTGATTCTATTCGCTGACATAGTCAATCTAATTGGTATCTAAGAAAAACAACGGGGGAACCCCGCTAATCTTATACTTACCTGGTCAAGTTGGTGAATTGGTTCGAACTTGGAATACTCGAAGGTCGACTTGAAACAGTTGGGAGCTGTCTAGTTTTAGGCTGCCCTAAGATAGAATTAATTTTGTACAAACTTGTTTGAAAAAAATAAAAAATAAAAATAAAATTTCTAGGTTCTTTATTTTAGAACTCTTCTTTCTTCTCTTTTCTGTTTCACACAAAAAAAAAAGAAAGAAAAGAAAAAAAAATCTCATTTTAGGTGATTTTTTTCTTTTTCAATCATGATTACTTTGACATAACTGGAAGTTATGTTGCATAATTATCCTAAGATATGAAAAAGTTGAATTAATTTAGAACCTTTGAAGAAAAATTTCTTAAAAAATAAAAATAATAAAAATATATATACAAAATTTTAAAAAATAAAAGACATAGTAAATATAGTAAATTTTTCACTTCCTATATAGAGAAGGTATCTGGTCGATTAGTTAGAACTGATTCAATTCCTATTTTAGATCCTATAACTTTTATAATGGATGTAAAAAATCAACCCCAAATCCTTAAGAATTGATGTTATCCAGTTGATTCTGTCCAACTTTCTTGCATAAGATTATCCCAATCCACTATAAATAATTTTGAAATCAAATTCAGATCATTAATATACTTCCAAAACTCACGGAAATATAAGATGTATACATATTTATTAGAAAATTTGAAGAGATTTGTACAACTAGAGGCCACAACAATTATTAGAGGATGAAATCAAGCTGAGAGCCAAAAGTAGCTCTATAGTCTTCTAAATCAATCTATCACGACCTGGGAGGGCTTTGTAAATATCCCTAAAAAAATATTTTTCTCATCATAAAATAGCTAGAATTATAAATGAAATAAATTAATTCTATCAACTATCTGGCGAGTCATTCTGGAAATACTTTGATCACTTCAACAACCTCTTAATCCAATGCCCACACCATGGAATAAAAACCTGGAGGCTATGCTAAATAATTTATGAAGATCTAGATTCAAATTCAAGAACCATGCTAGAATCCATGTGCCAGGGTCAATTAATATATAAAGAACCCAATGAAGCCTGGCAATTTCTAAAACACCTAGCTGAAAATAACTTAAAATAAAAAATAACAAGGAAATCAGAAAGATCCACACCTTCAAGAGGTGAAATACATCAAATTCAGACTTTTCTTGTTGTAGAGGCCAAAATTGCAACCTTAACATATAGGTTAGAGGCCTTAAAATTTCAGAGACCAGCCATTATGGACCAAGTGTCTGCACCCATGTGCAATAGGTGCAAAGCACCAAACCATGTCCTTGAGGAATTCCCTCTCCTAATGAATTCAATAGAGAATGGATGTGCACAGATGAATGCTACATACCATAGACTAATGAACAATCCCTATGCACCCAATAATAACCTAGGATGGAGGAATCATCCAAATTTTTCATGATCATAGAATCCAAATATAGGTAGTCCTAACTTCAATTAACAAAATCCAATGCCTAACCCTATGATGAACAACCCACCACCACCGAGCTTTAATAACAATGATAAGAAACTAGTTCTTTAGAGAAAAGCCTAGAAATCCTAGCCAAATCCAATGTTAACACCAATGCCACATTAAGTAATTTTATGCAAACCACAAGTCAACTCCTAAATTCAAACTCTCGAGCCATAGTCCGCTTGGAAATGAAGGTGGGTCAGTAGTATCTATCATTAATGAAAGAGAATGAGATAGGCTACCTAGCCAACCTGAGCCCAATCCAAGAAACCAAAATGATCAACCACCCCAACGAAACCAAGTTAATGAAGTGAATGATATTCACTCTTTAAGATCAGAAAAATAAGTGGATAATAAAGTAGATACATTTGACATTAGAGGAGAGTTATTTGTTGAGTTACCCAATGAACAATCTGCTTTACAAACTCAAGCTTCTGAAACTAATAGTAAACCAAACCAGGTACCCATAATTTCTAGAGCTTCTTTTCCAAATCGACTAAGGTCTAATAAATAATCGAAATATTTAGATAAAATGTTAGAGGTATTTAAACAAGTTCAAGTAAATATTTCTCTACTAGACATGATCCAATAGGTTCCGACTTATACCAAATTCTTAAAAGGTCTTTGTACTAAGAAAAGGACCACAATGTACTAAAGAGAACTTTCTTAGCAGCAAGTATGAGCTCATACTTATTAAGTCACATGCCCATAATGTTGGAGTTCTACCAGGAATAGAAAATTATAATCGAATAGGCATCAACAGCCTGTCAAAACGGAAGCAAATATAAAAATAATTTATATCTAATCATGCAATTCATAAATAAATCTAATTTATTTAACATAAATTTCTAACATGCTGCAACATATGAGAAAAATATATGATCTGAAATAAAAATTATTTTAAGCATAAAATGCTTACCTGGATCGCTATCCAGGACTGGTCTGAAAAGCATGTAGATCCGCTATTGAAAAGTTGGGATTTTGTCTGAGCCATGCAATCACCCGGTCTCTGCTGGTATCCACATGAAGCTCTCACAATCGAGTCGTAGAGGGCACCAGACCGCTAAATCCTTGAAGCCCTCTCCCCTTTCAGCAAATCACTCGCTTTAAAAACTATGCCGATCTGAATCCAAACCGGCTTTTGGCTTCTGTCTTACAAATCGGACTATGCAAGACCTTTGGACCATTTCCTCTCTTCTTTATCTAGTAGAGCATCTCTCTAGATCTCACTCAAGAAAAGAGAAAACAAATAAAAGGGAGAGAACAGCTTGAAGCCAGGAGAGAGACTAGTGTTCATGGCCAAGAGAAGAAAGACGCCCAAGAAAAATCACGCCCCCTTTTTTTATGGTCGACCACCCCTTCCTTTCTTTATTTCCTCATGGTAAAAGTCTCCAATTTTATTTCTCCATGCCAAAATAAAACACCGATGTTTTAATTTCAACCGGTTGAAAATTAAGAGGAGTGAAAGAGGACTCTTCCCTCTCTTAATTCTCTTCATGCCAATCACTATTAGCACCCTCCTAGTTTCACGTCCCATCCTATTTGTTGCACAAAATAAATGGGCCCACTAGTTGGCGTGTGGAGAGAAGGGAAGACAAGGAGAGAGGGTCCCAGTCATACTGGACTCTAAGTCATGGTCCAAATATAGTGATTTGATAGACAAATCGAAGTCGATTTTAAATCCGATCGAACCATTTCGAAGAGGACATTGATCCAAATCAATTAGGATCAATTAATTGAGTATGACTCAATTAAATTAAATCTAATTTAATTTAATTAACATTTAATTCATAATTAATTAATTATAATATTTATAATTAGGTTAAATATTAATTGTAATACTTATAATTAGGTCCAAATTGATTGGCTGATTGGTTACTTGAGCTCCTAATGTGTGTGACCCCTCAGGTCCTATATTGTCTGGTAATGAGACATGTTATAATCTCCATTATACATCATCGAAATTCCTTTTGATGGATTAAAACAATTTTAGCTCAACCCTAATTAGGATCATCGATCCAAGAATGATCCGAACGGACTCTCATAATCCACCAGTGACACCTAGCAATATGTAGTGGCAACCCAGCAGAATAAGATTGGAATTTCTAGGTGTAGTTACCATGTGATTCGGTTTCTTCATCAAAATCCCGACATGATGTTGGTTACGGATACTCGTCAAACCCATCAATCATATGCTTAACCTAATTAACTCAAGTCCAATTATGATACTAATGAAAACATCTTTTCATTATCACCCTACTCTGGTCATAGATTTCTGGACTTAATCTCATTAAGCTTTCATAGGATTATACCTTATTACTAAGGCTGATAGATCCCTACAAGTGAACACCTTACTCCTATAATAAACTTACTGCAGCCAACGAACACCGCAAGATCTCATATGGATAGGAACCATGTGATTGTGCTGTCAAACTACAACAACCTTATTATGAGTAGCTAAGACACTCTAGGTCAAGGAACTATTCACACGACTACAACATTAGGAAGTTATCGAGGAGTGAATAGCCATCCGTATGACTTCTTGTACTTGGTCATGTTCAGTACCATTGATCTCTATCAACTACCTGCACTCTCACTCCAGTGTCTTCACACTGTAGGCCAGAGACTCATCTACCCAAAAGGAAAGTGATATGTGCATCGATTTTAACGGATCAATCACCGTCATCATGATATTCCAATAATCAGAAGCTTTTAGGAGTTAATCTATAAAGACACATGCCTCAGATTCTCAACTCTTGAGAATATGTGTCATTGTCCATTAACTCCATGGACGATTCATAGACACAACAATATGAATGAAACTAATGCCCTTTAATTGATAAAAAAAATTAAGTACAAGGTTCATGCCCTAAATTAAAATATGTCAAGCCAACATGGCTTTCAGGGCATACATCTAATACATAAAATATAAGGATCAAGGATCTTTAATAATTTTATATGTTATAGGAGAAATCTACATTGAGAAGGTCTTACTTAATTTAGGGACTAGTATAAATATCTACCCTATTTAGTTTATAAGCAATTGGGATTGGAAAAACTTTAGCCAATAAGAATCACATTACAATTAGCAGATTGATCCTTTAGGATCTCTAAAAAAATGGTAGAGGATGTTCTAATTAAGATTGGCAATTTTATCTTTCCTATAGATTTTATCATTTTATAAACTGAACCAGTGTCAAATCCTAAGGATCATATTCCAGTTATTTTAAGATGACCATTCCTAGCTACTACTAATGCTGAAATTAATTGTTGGAATGGACTTATGAAGCTATCTTTTGGAAATATGACTATTGAGCTAAATATATTTAATTTGGAACATAAATCCACCAAGTATGCTAATATAAATATAATCCAAGATGAAATTTATGAACCCATAGATATTAGCAATGAGAAAGTCAATCTTGAGTCTAGTTTCTGGCCAACCTATGAATATGAGAACATAGATGAAATACCTATAGATAATAGGAACAGTCAGAGATGGGAGCCTTCCACTGAAACACTCATGAAAATGGCAAAACCATCATCCAAGCCATCAATAGAGGGGGCACCCAAATTAAAATTAAAATCCCTTCCCAAGCACTTTAAGTATGTGAATTTAGGCCCAACAAAAATCTTGCCTGTAATTATTGCCTCGGACATAAATCTTAAACAAGAAGAGTTGTTAACTATTCTGAGAGAAAATTAAGAAGCAATAGGCTAGACCATGGCAGACATTAAGGGAATAAGCCTTTCCATAATTCAACATAAGATATATCTAGAGGAAGAGGCTAAACCAACTAGAGATGCCCAAAGAAGATCAAACCTAGCCATGAAGGATGTAGTCAAGAAAGAGATTTTGAAGTTACTGGATAATGAAATTATTTATCTCATTTCTGATAGTTTATGGGTAAGCCCTGTACAAGTGGTACTCAAAAAGTCTGAGATAATAGTTGTTGCCGCCCGGATCGTCGTTGTCCATAGCTACTGGTGGTGTCGGGAGTCGCGCGCCCGACTGCTGAGAATGCCTCCGACTGCCTTGGGACTTACAAGGAACAGTGTCAGTGACCCGGGCCGGGGATTCCGGCGGGGGCGCTCCGATGGTCAAGTCAGTGACGATCCAGGAAAATAGATCCTCCTGGTCGAGCCCATCTGGATGAGCTCTATGCTAGGAGTGAGTGTAGAGTGTATGGAAAGTAAGAGTAGAAGTGAGCTGGGAGAGGTGATGGCCGAGGTGGTCTCGCCCTCCTGTCTGGCCTCTCTCCCTCTTTTTTGTGCTTGCTCTTGTTGTCGTTGGTTGTGTTGTTTTTGTTGTTACCTTCTTTTGGCTTACCCTGGCTGGGTTTTCTACTTCAGCTTGCCTTGGAATCTCCCCATGCTGTCAGGCATGTGTGTCGAGGTATCGTGCCGTAGACGGGATCCCTTTCAGTCAGATAGTTAGGAAAGCTTCTGCTTCTGACATTCCTTTTGCTGGAAGCCTAGTAGGGCCTCGGTTGGCGAGCCGCTATTCTCAGGACCCGCGCCCTCTGGTTGGGTCTTTTTCCTGGTCGTACAGCAGGTCGGTGGAGGGCATGGCACCTTGATGTGAGATTCCTTTCTTTCCGGTGCGAGTGGCGGCCATGGGCATTAATGGCGGCATGGCTGGTGCTGCTGTACGGCCCTTGGGAGGATCGCCATTATCCTCGAAGGAAAGGTGATGCTCTCTTGGCGGCTGGTGTCTCTGTCTAGATCGGGGACCGAGCTGGAAAGATGGGGCCCGCCTTCGGCGGGCTCGCTTCAAGGTGGCTCGGCTGGGTGGTGGAGGGCCGAGTTCAACTCCGGACCAGCGGAGCTCGGCTTCGGACGAGCTCGACCTGACTGAGATGGACAGGGTGCCAACCAGCCCGGGGGATCTGACCTCGGAGGGGCCCCTCGTGGCGGAAGAGACTTGAGCTCGATTCCTGACCACGGGGCCTGACCTCGAGGGGTCCGCCTCGAACGGTGGCTTGTGCTCGGCTCCGGCCTAGGCATCCCGACTTGGCGGGGACCAACCTAGCGGAGGATGGAGCTCGGCCTCGGCGGGCGGCCCCGTTGCTCCAGGGGAGCTCGGCCCGGCGGAGGGGCTCATGGTGGGAATCCATCGTGGCGCCCGATGAGGGCTCGACGTCAATCCGTCCATGCCACGTCAGCGATCTAGCCACATCACCACCTATCAATGAATTCTTCTATGATGAACAACTCATGTTCATGTCCATCGAACCATGGTATGCCGATATTGTAAATTATTTAGCAATTAATAAAATTCTTTCTCATTGGACTATTCAGGATAAATAGAAATTATTTTTTCAAGTGAAGTACTTCATTTGGGATGATCTATATATGTTTAAATAGTATCATGACTAGATCATTTGAAGGTGTCTCAGATATTGAGGTTAGAAATATTCTATCATTTTGTCATTACCAAGTATGTGGTGGTCACTTCGCGTCCAAAAAGATAGCTACCAAAGTCTTTTAATATGGATTTTATTGGCCCAATTTATTTAAGGATGCATATGTATACTGTAGAAGTTATGCTTAGTGCTAACAAATGGGTCGGATCACTAACAGAGATATGATGCCACTCAATCCAATCTTGGTGATCAAAATTTTTAATATTTGGGGGATCGATTTTATGGAATCATTTTCAAACTCCTTTGAAAATAAATATATTTTAGTGGCTGTCGATTATGTCTCTAGGTAGGTAGAAGCTATTCCATGTAGATCTACTAATAGTAAAGTAGTCATTAAATTTCTTAAGAAAAATATTTTCTCCCATTTTGGTAATCCTAGGATAATTATTAATGATCAGGGGATACACTTTTGTAACTGACCCTTTACCACATTAATGAAAAAATATAATGTTACCCACAAGCTGGCCACACCTTATTATCCTCAAACTAGTAGGCAAGTAGAAGTGTCTAATAGATAAATCAAACAAATCTTAGAGAAGACCGTTAATACCAATAGAAATGATTAGTCATTGAAATTAGTTGATGTATTCTAGGCATACTGTACCGCCTACAAGACCAACATAGGAATGTCTCCTTATAGGATTATATTTGAAAAATCTTGTCACTTGCTTGTTGAATTAGAATACAAAGCTATGTGGGTAATCAAAAAATTAAACATAGACTTGGATGCAGCCCAAAACTATAGGAAGCTTCAGATTAATGAATTAGAAGAACTTAGAAATGAAGCTTACAAAAATGCCAGGGTGTACAAGGAAAGAACAAAATTATTTTATGATTTAGCAATTCTTAGAAAATCTTTTACTCCCCGATAGAAAGTTCTCTTATATAATTCGATGTTACATTTTCTTCCTGAAAGGCTTAGGTCTAGATGGATAGAACCTTTCTTAGTTAAAGAAGTCTTATCATATAAGACCGTAGAAATCAAAAACCCAAGCAATAGTATTGTTTTCAAAGTTAATGGTCAACGATTAAAATCATTCTTGGAACTGCCCATAGAAACTATTAAGGAAGCCATGGTTCTCTATGAACTAATATATCTTGGTTAACCTACTATCAATGTTTAGTCTGGTTGAAGACTTTAAACTTAGCACTTCTGAGAGGCAACCCAGCACCTTTTTTTCTAATTATTTTCTTTTTAATATAGTTAGGTTTATTAGATCCTGATTCAAATAAGTTTCACTGGCTAAGTTGGGGGGAGAGCTCAATAAAAATTCTTCCTCTGGTGTCTTCATTTTTTTTATACCATATTATACTTATATTTAGAAATTATTTTTATTCATGGAGGAATAATAAGCAAAATAAGTATATATTTGGAGCTACCTTCACCTTCTTATTCTTACACTTGTTGAGTCTCGGACTTAGGATAAATCACACACTTTTGATACATAATTGATTGAATAGTCTAGATAATTTTTGAAATGCCGAAGGACAAAATATTAATAGTTTCAAGTAAAAAGAGAAATAAGAATGAAATCAATTTCTAGATAATTCTAATCCTCCTATTCGTATCAAAGAAAAATCTATTCTTGGATGTATGTGGGTATTGATAAATGCAAAAAAAAATTTATTAGTCATAAAAAAAGAAGAAAAAAAAAAGAATGAGATAATAAAAGCAGGTTCTAAACATTGTTCCATCGAGTAGTCACACCTCTTCGTCTAAGTATTGAGTCTCGTGTCAAAAAGTGGAGATGCAAAGAAACCTTGCTATATAACCAGTTTTGATATGTCACCTTTCTGACTTAAGCTAGTAAGCCCAAGGGGTGTTCTACACCTAATGCCCTAAGGCTAACTGATTTGGAAAATATTGATCAAAAACTTATTACAAGGGTCAGATAGAAAGCTTAAGAGGTTAAGGTATTGCACGGTCTATATTAAAAAAGTATAATAATAAACGGAACATACTTGCACTAAAATAATATCTTACCACTCCATGGGAGTAGAAGATTTAAAAATAACAATTGGAGTCGATCAAGAGTTATCTTAAAAAACTAAGGAGTTTGCATTTAACCAATTTTCTAATGAAAAATCTTCTATTTATAAAAAGGATATGAGAAAATTTTTTGAGTATGAGCAAACTTGTGCATGGTATTGAGAGTTTTGGTAGTCCTCTCAATTATTTTCTAATAAGCAATTCATGAACTATCTTTTATTTTTACTCGAGGATGAGTAAGACTCAAGTTGGGAGGTATAATAAGTACATAAATCTAGCCATAGAAGTATTAATTTATAGATCAAATTATCTTTATTTTTTAAAATTGATGCCTTTTCTTGTATTTTATAGGAAAGAGGTGCATCATAATAAAAACTTGATCTACAGGCCTAAAGAATATAAATTAGAGTCCAAATAGTGAATAATTAGAACCTAACACCTATTTTAAAGGTGGTCCAAAAAAGCCCACATCTACCAGTCCACTATGGACCAGTAGCTTGGTCTATAAGAAGCCTTCATTAAGTCCATCAATGAACTTGAAGGAGATTTGAGATCAGATTTGTTAATAAATTTGAAGGAGATTTGCATCCAGATTCATCAATGAATTAGGAAGGGAGTTATGGCTAGATTCATCCAAAATTTATTTTTTTATTTTTTAGTCCTACATCGGATGAATATAAATAATCATTCTCCCTAATATCTATAAAAAGGCCTATATTCTCCGTGAAAAAAGCATTTCCCACTTTCTTCTACCCTTCTAACATACGAGAAGGAGAGTGAGCTGAAGAAAAAAGAGCTTTTATCAGGTTTTTAAAAAAAATATATTTTTTAACTCTAAGCCATGTTAATGGCTTAGGAGTTAAATATTTTTGTAATTAGATTTTTTAGCAATAAAATTTTATTCTTCTTGTTTCAAATATTTTTCTTATAATTTTTAATTTTAGTATTATGATAGTTTAAATTTTTGTAATTTAATTTTTGTAATTAGGCTAGTTTAATTTTTGTACATCTTTAAATTTTACTTAAATTTTAGTAAGTAGTATAGAATTTATTTTATATTTTAAAATAATTTTAAAGTTTTAATTTAGATCATGTCTGGCTAAGCTAACCCCCTAGGATTGGCGATGAAGCTAGACTATGATTAGAAGCTCTTTCTTAGGATCTCTTCTTGAGCTTTTAATTTTTCAGAGTCTTTCTTTGTTTTCAATTTCTTGCCAAGAGACTTGATGGACTATTGTTAGATTTCAATCCCTTCATAGTTTATACTTGATTTGATATAAGAAGGGTAACATATAGAAGGCTCATAATATTTTTAAATTATTTTCTCTTCTTTCTAGTAGGAACCTTGATGAATTATTATTGGATCATAATCTCTTCATAATTTATACTTGGTTAATACAAAGGAAGAAGTTGAATGGATATTATGAGAGAAACTATAGAAAGGCTCTTTGAGTCATTGGTCTAGTAGATTCAAAAGTCCTAGATCTTTAGATTATTTATCTCTATGATTTAATTAATTTTTGCTTTAATAGAAAGTAAAAAAATAATCTTTTCTCATATTTGTTAAAGCTCGCCTGAGCAAGGGTTTAAACACAATTCAAATATCTAATTTCTTATGGGATAGACCCATACTTGCTGGACATGCTACCATACATACCGTGCACATACAGTTTAAATTTAAAATACACCAATATCTAGTATGTTATTCATCCATGTGATATACTGGTCTACATTAAAGTTATCTACCCGAAATGAGCCAGATGGAGATTTAACAACTTTTGGGGATGAATTGGAGGTATAGCTTCCCTTATTGTGTAATTCTATTATGATTTTTAGGAAGCCTTAATTAATTCCATCATGTTATCTATTTATTCTTCTTTCCTGTAAAACAGAGTGGATGATACTAGGGCACTTGAAAAAAGAGCCATAGGTTAGTAGGATAATGATGGAAGTAGTTTATCCCACCTATTTAATTTCTCTCTCTATATTTCTTAGTCAAATTATCTATATTGGTCTTCGTGAATGGTGCAGGGTTGTTCCATGACCAGTTTATTTTCGAGAGTTATGGGCAATTGTTCAAAAAAACTAAAAGATCATTAAAATTTTTAGCTTGATAATATCCCTCTAAGTTACTCTCGATCTGACTAGGTGGTACTCCCTCTTTCCTATCAACTTCAATTAATAATGGATCAATTTGATTCATAAGCTTACCAATAATTATTGTTGAGGCATGATTAGTTATTGAAATTGAGCAAACCTATTGATATCTGGGTTGGTCTGTTAGGAAGGTAGGTTCTGATCAATTTATTTTATCTAATATATTACTTGCAGAACCTTCTCTTCAAATGATAGGCTATAAGAAGTAGGAGAGGTTGATAATATGGATAGAACTGATTGTAATAAGGTGCATTTATAAACGAAGGTCTTTGTAGTACCGAGATAACCACTAGAAGTGGTTGCCATGAAAAATTTGGTTGAGCCTTCCAACCGGATTCTAAGCATTAAAGTTTAAGTTATCTCTTGGTCTATTGGCCATATAAATTTGATCTTAATAAACTTGGTCATACCTAGACTTAGAAAATTAGTACGCGGGTGGGCATTCACTCACAAAGTGAGCTGGGCTCGAATATACAGAGCATGCCTATTGTATAGGAAGAAAGAAAGGAGTGGAAAAGTGTCTGATAGCTAATAGATAATCTAATTTATGAGACAAGGCATCCAATCTATTGTCTAATGCATGGGACAACTTATTTACTCTACTATTGAAATCCATATTCCTAGCACTGCTCTAATTTATTGTATTGTTTGATGGTTTTAGATATTTAATCAAAGATCCTAGATTAAAGCAATCCTCTTCTATTTTTTTTTAGTTTTAAAGAAAAGAGGGAAAAAGAAAAAAGAAGAAAGAGAAGAATTCTAAAGAGGAGGGCCTAAGGAATCCTAGAGCTAAGAGAGATAGAGAAGAATTATTAGTTAAAGTTGTATGTTAATTATAATTAAATTAGCATACAATGGACTCTCTATCCTAGGGTTTTCTAATTCTAGATAGCTGCTAACTATTCCAAGGTCACATTCGAGCCCTCCAAGTCAGAAACTAACTAGTCAACTAGCCAGATAAGGATAAGGTCAGTGAGGGTCTCCATATTGCTTTTCTTAGATACTAAATAAATTGGCCAGATTAAACAACGAAACCAATTAAAGAACCACCTTTATTTAGAGCTACATCATCCTTGAACCTCCTTTCCTAGATACTAGTTGATTAGCTAATCCAAATCCGGTCCAATACTTAGGGTTCCTTGTCCTAATGAGCTCAAAAATTCTTAAGGGTCAACATCTAATCAATTTTAGATTAAAGACTTAGATCAATGCACTATGTAGGGTGATGGTTTGCAACTAAATAAGGGTAATGAAATCTCCATCTTATATCGTTTTAGGGTTTAGTGCTCTTAAGATGTTTTATAAAATATGCAATGCAAAAAAAAATGTCCAATACAAGTGATAAATATTTAAGGCTTAATTAGTTTCTCTATTTTAATTAAATATCATACGATATCCTTATTTTTTTATATTAGGTTATTTCTAGATAAGTTATTAATTTAGTTAATTAAGTATGAGAGAAAACTAAATTAAATTAGAGTTATAAGGTAGTTAAGTAGTTTACCAGAAATAAAATAACTAGGTAGCAGTAATTCAATTATGAAAAGTAGTAAAAGTGGTAAAACGATGGCAATAAATTATGAACAAAATTAAAAAATAATAAATATTTTTATTAATTATTTTTTAAAAAAATCATAACGATGACTAGGATCCTTGATAATAGTATCAAAATTTGATCGCTGTCATGGATAGTCAAAAATAATTCACTAACTCAAATTCTATAATTAGGATGAGTCAGATTATATCCTTAGGGATCTAAGGGCTAAGTTGTGATTGAAAAAGAAAAAAGGAGAATAATTAGGTTTATTTGAAAAGAAAAATAAAAAGTAAATAGAAATTGAACTATTCTAACAATGGGATCTTATAAAAGTATGTATTTTGAAGGTTGTGAGTTAATCTTGTAACTAACAAAGTTATATTTCTGTTATAATTTAACTTAAGAGAATACCTATCTTTCCTCGGCACATCCCATATCTATAACAGATTATGTGGTGAGGGCATTAAGATTAGACAAAGATTGCAGGATTCCATTTGGATCTTGATTAATGTATTGAGAATCTGTCACCCTTTTTTTTTCTTCATTTGAGTACAGTTAGTTGTTATCGCAATCCTATCAGTGTGAGTCATGTAGTTCAATTGAGTTAAAGTGAAGTTTGTAATTCAATCGAGTTAAGTCAGAGTCTGTAGTTCAATTGAGTTAAGTCAAAGTTTGTAATTAAGAAGTTGAAGACCTAGACCCCTGGCCCCCATTCAAAATTTCATGTGCCACCCATAGTGGTCCCCACTCAAGCAAGATGGTGCCCCACATCCTCCCCCAATGGAAAGTTGTAGTTGCCCAGCAGGAATGAAGATGGCACCCCAGTTTCATACAAGCCATGAAGGAAAGTAATGGGCACCCAAGCAAATAAGAAAAGAAGAGTGGTCCCTTCCCTCCTTGTTTCTTACAATCTCCTCAAGCAAAATTGGAAGTATTTGGGCACCTATACCAAGAAGGAATGGAGTGGTCCCCTTTTTCCTTGTTTCATGCAAGCCGTCCAAGCTAATATGGAAGATATATGGCGCCTAATCAAAGAAGGAGACTAAGTGTAGCACCTCCTTATTTTATTCCTTATTTCATCTATAAACTCCTAATGAAATTCTAAGAGCATGGGTGAGCTATAAAATTCCATCCTTCTTGTAAAATCATGAAAGTTTGATGAATGAAAATTTTGAAGGTCTTCTTCTTCAATTCCTGTACTTCGTGCATTGACACTCCGTGAAGGAGGGGGTGAGAGGCCCAACCAACTAACCATCTTCCATCTTCAAGCCCTAGCCGCCCATCCTTCTTCTAAACCCTAGCCATCCCATCTATCTTCCAACTTAGCCACCCTTGCTAGGCCCTCCTCCAAAACCCTAGGCCTCCAGGTCTTCCTCCAAAATCCTAGGCCGCTAGGGGTCCTCCTCAAGTCCAAAGAAACCCAAGCATCTTCCTTCTAGCCAGGAATCCAGGCATCCTCAGGCACTCCATGATCTACATCGAGTCGTGGCCTACTCTACAAGCCTTCTCCATCTTCCCTCCTATCTTCCAGTGCTTTTGTTGCGCACCGTTGCTTTCTCTAATCAAAGGGTCCTTTCTTCCTTTGGTGCTTGTAGGATCCCTCAGGTACCATGCCTTACAGAGGAGGTCTTCTTTGGCAATTAAATTGCCAGCCAGAAACCAAGGGTTCAGGGAAACCTAGCCTCTTCATCTAGGCTCATCCTTCGAGAGATTGTGTGATCTCACTACTTTAAGAGAAAGGATATTCATTGCCAGGTATTCCAAACCCTTCCCTTCTCCTAGATCTGTTTTGTTAAAGAGTAGGTTGAGCATGTTTTAGTTAAGGTTTCTTAATCCTTGCGATCCTACTTTCTTTTTTTCTTGAGGGTTAAACTTTGTGGGGATTGTAACTTTGATCATCATAGATTAACTTTGCATGTTCCTTAATTCATTTTCGGCAATAGAAGCATTGTAAACTCTGAAATCTTACTCATATTAATCTGAAATTGCTCTCTTCTTTATGATGATCACTTGCATGCCCTATGTTTTCCATCATTATGATGCGTATTTGGAAAGTATAAAGTGTATCTCTTTTACAAAATAATTATAATTAAGCTTAAGCAAATATTTGTCTTCTCTCGGCATGCCCTGTATCCGTAGATCATGGTGCATCTTCGAGAAGTACTAGGTGTTCAACTCTTCTTCCCTCGACACATTCCGTATCTGTAGATCATGGCATATCTCTGGGAAACAAGAGTTGTTTTTAATTCTAATTTAATATGAAAGCAAGAAAAAAGCAATAAGGAATTCATAACTAAATGCATAATCTTTTATTGCATATAAAATAAAAGAAATACAAGAAAAGTGTAGAACAAAAGAACCACTCTTTGTCTTGTTACAAGATCTCCTCTTCCCTTCCAGGATTTCTGCAGTAGTCGTTCATGGATTGATCCCTTCCTATCCCCTATACAAAGGCTATAGAAGGATTCCAGGGAGTGATGCCTCTAGGTAGAGGTATCGAAACTTTTTTATAGGCATTAACAGGGGAGAGGTCTTCATGATTTTTCGATATGGGACTAAATAAGAGAGATCATAGAGGACTAAGACTTAATTTTACAAAGAATTAATGGCTGGATGGAAGTTTAATTATAATCGAAAATAGGTGGATAAAAGAAAGTCTGCCCATAAATAAGACTTTGTGCTTGCTCTCTACCATCCATTGATTCCAAGTCCTGGTCAAAATTGGTCTTCAATCGCTATTTGACTGCATATGGCCTTCTGGTCATCGAATCCTAATCAAACACCCAAATCCTATCACGGTTCATGTGATCAAAGTCCATATCTGTCAGGGATGATGTTGGTCATTGGATTGGTCTTTTGATCATTTCCTAGCCCTTGGATTGCATAGATAGGATGTGGCAACAGCAACTTGGGATGGTAAGGAGATGGCAGAGATGATTGGGGATCACGATGGTGGTCTCAATGAATTAGAGGAAAGCTGGTGACAGGAGCGGTGGCCAGTGGATGCATGGCTGAACTGAGATCAGGGTGGAGATGGTAGCATGCTCGATGATGGAAGAAGATGAGGATGGCGGTGAGCAAAGGAGTGGTGACGTGTAGCTTCAACGATGATGGTGAAGGATGGCAATGGCTATGAAGGATGATTGCGATGGATGGAAACGTGATAGGGAGAGTGGCGAGGTGGGCTACGATGGGTGACAAGGCAGCAGTGGGCGGCAACAATTTGGAGGAGGCAGAGGTGCGCGGCATCGAGCGATGAGGTAGCATCTCAGGCGGCGATGATGTGGTGGGAGGTACTATGCAAGGACAGCAACCGGCTGGTGAAGACTTGGGAGCAGTGGTGTGGAGTAGGAGAAGATGTGATGGAGGCACGGCCAGATTGAGAGGAGGTTGTAATGGTATTTGCACCTCATGGCTAGCAGTGGCATGGCGGCTCTAGCATTTAAGGTCACGACGAAGAGATCCGGTTGATGGCGGTAGCATTTCATGACAGAAATCCTTTCACAGTCCACAACTTTGAGCTGTGGACTATTAGCAATTGTTGCCGGTGGACCCTGAGCATTTTATAAATCAGGCAGCTGGTCCATGATGAACCGACTGCTTTAAAATTCATACAACTCTTTAATAAATTTAAATTTTAATTCCAAGCTCATTTTAAGTCCAATTTGTTTCAAACTTATTTCATTTGAACCCATAAATAAGCTCTTTGTATTGATGATCTTCTTTCCTATAAATGATATATAAAATATTAATTTTAAATAAATAAAAATAATTTAATTTTAAATTAATACTTATATATATGTATATAATGCAATTATCACCCACCATCATGATTTTTTTATTATGGTGTCGGGATTCGATCTTCCATGAACCATGCTAGGACAGCTGTGATTGTAGAGTAGCGTAACCAACCAGTCAGTGCATATGTAATGATGGGTGCCACGCGATGGGGTGTCTTGTGGATGATGGCTAGTCAATCCGAGTAGGAAGTTGGTATGCGGAATGAATCCCCTACAGGGATGGCTAGTTGGTACCATCTTTACCATTGGCTAGTCAGCCTGAGTAGGAAATCGGTTGACCATGTGAACTTTCCTTTTTGGGTAGGGTACCGATTGGCTTAGAATCTCCTACCATGGCCAATAGCTTTAGTAGTTCTTAGGCAAATCCCACGTGAGGGTCAGAGTCATTGGGGCCGGCGACACTCCAGGAGATCATCGAGGCCATGTCGATACTCTCCATATCAAATGCCCCCCACTCTCGAGTTTAGAGTACACCATTGTCTCCCCGACTCTAAGTGAAGGGAGTAGTTAACACGCAGATCTTCTAAGGACCAGGTAGACTAGCATGCATAATGCATCCATTCCTTCCTCCATGAATCACAGCTGACTAGGTAGGCCCTCTAGCCACGGGAAGAGGGGGAGTTGCTAAAGTGGAGGAATCCAGGGGCCACATTCAATTCTCACAGCTCCCAGCAATTTGCATATCTTCCACAGAACATGAAGAGATGCCACATGTGTGGGGAGTGACGTTTTGAAATAATTTCTTCGCATCTATTGGTGTAGTGGTTTAATGATCCGAAGAGGGGGTTGAGGTGATGGGATGCTTCTGAATGAGGGCCTACCACGTGCCCGTATCCCAATGGAGCATGTTGAAAAGTGACTGCATTTGACCATTAGGACTGGCTTTAGAAGGGCTCCTTGTCTTCTTCAAGAGATTTGTTTTTTCACCGTTTCTCAAAGAGATAGAGAGGGAAAGAAAGAGAAGGAAGGAGAACTCCAAACCCTCATTAGCTTTGAGAACCCCTATTTGTTGCAGATCAGTTCTCCTCCTTTCTTCTCTTCCTCCACTCCCCCTAGGTTGTGCTGGTAGGGTACCCTTCTCCATGATCCCCTTGTCTCCCTTTCATTTGGTCTTTTCTTCTTTCTCCGTAGTCATGAGTTCCTCTGAGGGTGAAAACCATCCTATGGAATGCATCCTTGATCGCTTGGGCTTTAATGAGCCATTCCAGGTTAGGCTTGCCTTCTCGAGTAGTGAGAAGGAAGATGTCCCCTTTAGGGTAGTGCGGAGGACCCGCCAAGTGGCTTGTCCAAATGTCCTTGCTCCTCTCCCAGCTCCAATGCCTATCAACCTAGATCTGGCGAGTCTATCCAGCATGATCTCGGTGATGACCTAAGAGGATGCCCTTCACTTTTGAGGGTTGTACGGGATCCTGAATGATATTTCGATGTCGGCCCTGGTCTAGATGACAGGGTTACCTCATGAGAGAGAGGTAGGATTGCTCTGTACCTCATGAGAGAGAGGTAGGATTGCTCTGTACAAAAACTTCTTTGCTAGTTTTTACTTTCCTCTTCATCCTTTAATTCTCACTTTTTTAGATCGTTATCGACTTGTCTCGGCCCAACTTACTCCAAACTCCTTTAGGATCGTCTGTTCCTTTATCATTGTCTGTTACTTCCATAGGATAGTCGCTAGGTTCTCCCTGTTTAAGGCTATATTTACCTTGAAGCACCACTCAACAGAGAAAAGGTGGTGGTTCATAGCTCTTTGACAGGGGACCTTGCATTTTGAACTTCTAACTTCCATTAAAGGATGTAAGAATCGATATTTCTTTACTTCTATCAAGGGGGTCAACTGGATTTGGAGTGACCCAAATAGGTCTCCAAACCATAATACCATCATGGAGCCCACTGACAGAGAGATATACGACCAGCTCCTCACTTCCAAGATCCCCTATGAGTGAGATCACCTTTCAAAGTAAAACCTTTTTGATGTCGAGGTCAGTTTGGTACGGTCCTTTGGTGAGAACCATGATAATATTTCCTCTTATGGTTATATGAAACTAATCGAGTTACCTATTTATGCAGATATGAGGTTCTCAATCATCAAACTCAAACAAATCAATCGTAAGAGGACAATTGCAAGAAAGCCTTAGAATGTGACAGTGAAGAGACCTCGTGTGGAGAGGACCAAATTGGTACAGGCCCTGGAGGTCGAGCTGACGAGGGCCATAACACCATGGCTCGAGCAAGCCACCGTATCGTGCAAGGAGGTGGTGGAGGTCTGCCCGGCTTCTCTACGATCATACCGGCTCCATCGTCTGTAGAGATGAGTCCTTCGACGAGGTCAGTGAGTCTTCCTACCCTACCTGCATCTCCTCCAGTGGCGGATATGGGGCCTCCAAGTTTAGCACTGATGGGGGCCTCCATGCCGAGCGCTCCCCCTCTTGGGATGGTGGAGACTTTGGCCATAGTGGTGGTGGATGCGTCGGTCTTCCAGGACGTCGGGCTAGCCGAGAGGCTCCTCAACCTGATCTTGCTCTCTCGTGATCGAGATAAGAGGAGGAGCCACCCAATAGACAAAATCCTCACTGGGCTCTTTGCCCAGCTGCTCGGGTCAGTCACCTTCATCTTTGTCTAGTTAGGGCTATAGAGAGATTGGCTAACTGAACCATATTGACTTCTCTTTTAAGTTTGTCTATGATACCTTCATCATCAAGGAGGCATGCCATCAGTTAGTCGAATAGCAGGATGCTTTTTGTGCCTAAGGTCGAGATCGAATTGGTGAGGGTGATAGCCTTGGAGGATGAGCTATCGGCCACTATAGCTCAGGTGAAGAGGTTAAAGGTAGAAATCCGAGACTCTAATGACAACATCTAGGAGTGGAGACCCATATTAAAAAGCATGAGGAAGAAGTTGCCAAAAATGAGTACATCTCCTCTTGGAAGATAGATATTTTGAGACCACTACCCGATTAATTCAATTGGAGGGCCAGATCATCGCCCTATGGCTGAAGCTCCAATCAGTCGAGGGGAGAGTCAAGGCAGTCAAGGAGAAAGTGATGGCCCCCGAGATGGTGGTGAGGGCGGCCAAGGTAGAGGCAACTAAAGCAATATAAGACTAAAAAACCTAACGACTTCGAGGATGAGGTCAGTGAAGCTACCTTTGATGCTTACTGGAAGGACTTCGAGGAATGTAAAAGAAAGGTTGCCCATGCCTTCTACCTTCTGGACTTGAGCGAAATAAGGGTCGACGAGCCTAAAGAGGTAGAGGAAGGAGAAGCTATGGGAGATGGAGGTGAGGCGGTCGAAGCCGAGGAGACTCCTAAGCCGAAGCCATTGTCATGTCCCCTAAGGAACTCCATCTGAATATTGTTGTAGGGGTGGCCAGATGGACCGGGCTCAAAGGAGCGACGGGATGACTTGCTTCAGTGCAGGAGACCGTCACGCAGGTGATGGCCAAGATGAAGTCGATCATCAATGCTGTGATGGAAGCCATCAAGTCTGGCGCTACTTTAGTTCCCAGCCTCGATAGTTGATCTTCCTTTTTTCTCTATTTTTTTTTCTCATTTTTGCTTTAGAACTAGTTTTGTAAAGACCCTGGTATGTCAAAGGAACTTACCATTCTGCAAAACTTTGAGAAAAAAATAGAATGAACTGATCTTTTCCATCAAGTCTTGTCTCGTATCTCTCTTTTTATTTATTTCTTTCATTCTCTTTTCATTCTTTTTCTTTTTCCTTCATTCTTTTTCTTCTTCTTTTTTTTGTGTGCCTTAGCATAAGGCAATAGATTGTCTTGGTTGGCATCCAGCTTGCCAAGGATAGAGTAGTGCCACACAAGGATCATTTAAAGATTGATCCACATAACTATGTGTTCAACATTCTCTAGTTGCTTACCCAACTATCAGAAGATGATGCCATGAAGTGGTATGCCCTGAGTTCATCCAGTTTTTAGTCGGACGTATGGGCGGCCACACTACGAGATGGACTATCCATGAAGGCGATGCAATGGAATGGCTCGCCTTTTTTATACCGACTTTTAGCCAGTCAGATAGGTGATGGTGTTGTAGAGCAACTTGTCTAAGGAGACGGCACTATGGAGCAGCCCATCAGACTTCAACTGACTTCTATTTGGCAAGATAGATGATGGTGCTGTAGAGCAACTTGTTTGAGGAGACGACGTTGTAGAGCGGCCCATCAAACTTTAATTGACTTCTAGTCGATCGGATAGGTGATGGTATTGTAGAGTAACTCATTTAAGGAGACGGTACTGTGGAGTAGCTTATCGGATTTTAATTGACTTCTAGTCGAGTGGATAGGTGATGGTGTTATAGAGCAACCCGTCTGAGGAGACAGTGCTGTGGAGCAACCCATCAGACTTCGACCAACTTCTAGTTGAGCAGATAAGTGATGGTGCTATAGAGTGACCCGTATAAGGAGACGGCACTGTGGAGTGGCCCATCAGACTTCGATCGACTTCTAGTTAGCCGGATAGGCAATGGTGCTATAGAGCCCCCGTCTAAGGAGACGGTGCTGTGGAGTGGTCCATCAGACTTTGACCAACTTCTAGTCAGTCGAATAGGCGATGTTATTGTAAAGCAACTCGTTTGAGGAGATGGTGCTATGGAGCAGTCCATTAGACTTTGACTAACTTCTAGTTGACTGAGTAGATTTTTCATGGAAAAGAGAGCTATAAACTTTTACCAGGAAAAGACCCCATTTCATTTCTAGGTAGAGCGTACATATCATTGATAGTACATTTGAAGGTGCTGGGCATTCAATGTCTGTGGAATCAGAGTTCCATCGAGTTCGATGATCTAGTAGTCCACTCAATGTAGGGCTTCAACCATCTGATAAGGTCCTTTTCAATTTGAAGATAGCCTGCCCTATTCAGTTAGCCTGGATACTTCCAATTGGTGCAAGACAAGGTCTCCTGGGTAGAAAGACTTGAGCTTCACTTGTGAGTTATAGTATCAGGCTACTTGTTGTTGGTATGATGCCATGCAGAGGTAGGCCTTATTCCTGGTCTCTCCTAATAGGTCGAGGTTGAGAAGTAGTTATGCCAAATTACTTGACTTGTTATAGTGCTCGGTTCGCATGGTTGGAAGATTGATCTCAATCAGTATCACCGTTTTGATGCCAAAGACTAGGTTGAAAGGTATCTCATTAATCAAATTTCGAAGTGGTGTGGTATGCCCACAAAATATTAGAAAGTTCTTCCACCCACCAGCCCTTGGCTTCGTCTAACCTAGTCCTGAAATCTTGAAGAATCATTCAATTTGTCATCTCAGCTTCTTTTTTGGTTTGCGGATGGTCCATAGATGTGAACCGATGATAAATGTGTAGCTCGGCACAGAATTTTCTGAATGCTTGATTGTTCAATTGTCGGCTATTATTGATGACAATAGTGTAGAGAAATCCAAAATGATAGATGATGGACTTCCAGATTAAAGATTTGACCTTGCTCTCCATTATATGCACTGAGGGCTCTGCTTCTATCCATTTGGTAAAGTAATCGATGGTGACAAGCAAATATTTTTGCTGGCCGAATGCCAGGGGAATGTACCAAGTATGTCCATCCCCCACTAGGCAAACAGCCAAGAAAAGTAGAGCTAGGATAGTAGAGCGGCCGGTTGCTATTGGATGTAGGCATATCATTGGAATCGGTTATATTTTCACACGAACTCGACTGCATCTTCTAGCATAGTGTTCCAATAGTATCCCTGTTCGAGTGTCTTGTAAGCCAAAGACCATCCGCCCAGATAATTTTTGCAAATGCCTTGATTAATCTCTTGGAGGACGTAGTTACTTATAATGGCCTCAGGCATTTTAACAATGGGTATGCATAAGAGTTCCTGTAGAGTTGCCCATCCAACAGCACGAACTGAGAGATCTTCTACTTTAGGAGCCTGGCCTCCACATGATCATCGAGTAGGATTTCCTCGGCTATGTACTTGATATAAGGATCCATCCAACTTAGCTCGTGTGTGATGTATTGGACTTCCTCGGTTGTGGTGATGCTAGAGGCCTTTAGGTATTCAATGAATGTCCATCTGAATGAAGAATCGGGTGAGGTCGTAAGCCGGGAGAGGCTGTTTGCACGGGCATTATCCTCTCAAGGGATATGGTAAATGCTAAAATGTTGGAATGCCATCGTAAAGGCCAATACCTAATCCAAGTACATCATCATGGGTCTTGAGCCTCGAACTCACCGGTGACTTAGCTAGCCATGAGCTATGACTCAGTGAAGACCCTTGGTTCTTAACTCTAAGCTAGCGGGACAGCTTCAGTCCTGCCTGGAGTGCTTCATATTCGGATTGGTTGTTAGTCATTTTAAATAGAAAGCACAATACATACTTAACAACTACTCTATTTGAAATTATCAGAATGAGGTTAGCTTCACTTCCTAGTGAGTTGTACGTGCCATCCATGTGAAGGATCCAAGTGGTCCCTATATGGGATAGTGGTGCTGGTGACTTGGTTGGTGCTTCTATGGACCCGTCGTTCATCCACGTGAATTCTACGGAGAAGTTAGTCAAGACTTGGTGATGTGGACACTAGAATCAGGAAAAGACTCCAACCAATTCAGGTCAAGTCCGAGTCCTTGTGGTTGGAGTAGCAAAAGAGAACTCTCAATTGCAGGGTTAACTAAGATATTAAACCAGACCCAACATGGACTCAAAATTAACTACAAGATTATTTGGACTCAAAAAAAAGAAAATTACAGGACTTCTCTTTTGCTACTCCAACCACAAGGACTCGGACTTGATCTGAATTGGTTGGAGTCTTTTCCTGATTCTAGTGCCCACATCACTTGGGCTTTCTGGGATGATTTTGGATGATATGAAATATCAAACTTGTTGAGTTTTATCGCCCTTTTACCAAGCATCCAGAAGTGTCTAGCCGGCTCGATATAGCTCTCAACGATTGATCAATGAGGACGATGATAGGTGAGCTTGAAAATAGGGCCTAAGATGCTGAGTAGAGATAATTAATGCAAGAATAATTTTTTGAACTGAGTATACCTGGTCTCTGCATCATACAGCACCTTGCTGATATAATAAACCCATCTCTATGTGCCATCTTTATCAATGCAGATAAGCACTGAACTAACTACCTCCATAAAGATGGCAAGGTATAGGAAGAGCTCCTCACTGACTTTAGGTCATGAAGAATAGCAAATAGCATTCAGCCAAACGATTGATGAAGTAGCTAAGGGCCGATATCCAACCGATTAGTTACCGAACCTCTTTTTTATAAGTTGGAGACCTATATCGATTATTACCCGGATCTTCTCGGAGTTTGCTTTGATCCCTCATCAAGTAACCACAAAACCAAGAAACTTTTCTGCTGTGATGCCAAATGCATATTATTTGGATTCAGTTTCATCCAGTGAAGATGGAGATTATTGAAGACTTCTTCTAGGTCGATGATGCGGTCAGTTTCTTCTTTGTTTTTAACAAGCATATCGTCGACATGAATTTGCATATTCTAGCCTATCTGGTCTTTAAAGACCTTGTTGACCAGGCACTGATAGGTTGCTCCCGCATTTTTCAAATCGAAAGACATTACCTTGTAAAATGGCTATCTTTGTCTGTCATGAATGCGGTGTTTTCCTAATCTTTTAGATCCATACGAATCTAGTTGTATCCTGAGAAGGCATCTATGAAGCTGAGCAACTTATGTTTGGACATTGCATCGACTAGTTGGTTGATATTAGGCAATAAAAAACTATCCTTCAGGTATGTCTTGTTGAGATCGGTGCAGTCGATGCAAATTCTCCATTCTTGCTGGCCTTCTTAACCATAACCACATTCGCAAGCCAGCTGGAATAGTAGACTTCTCAGATGAATCTAGTTGCGAGGAGTTTCCCAACCTCTTCATCATGGCCTTTTATCGCTCGGGTGCAAAGCTTCTTATCTTCTAATAGATCAGCTTGCAGTTAGGATCGATGTTCAACCTGTAAGTAATCATCTTTGAAGGAATTCCTAGCATATCCGATGCGGTCTAGGCAAATACATTTGAATTGGCCCTCTAGAAGTCAAGTAGTCGACTCCTCTCTTCTTTGGATAGGAGGGCTTCAACTTGGACTGACTTCGCTGGGACTTCTTCTAGGAAAAAAGATAGCAGCTACTATCTCCATGTCATACAGTACCTTGCTGATGTAATAAACCAGTATTTGTGTGCCATCTTCACCAATGCGAATAAGCATTGAACTAATTGCCTCGTAAAGATGGCAAGGTATAGGAAGAACTCCTCACCAACTTTAGGTCTTGAAGAATTGCAGACAACATTTAGCCAAATGAGAGATGAGTAGCTAAGGGCCACTACCCAACTGGTTTGCTGCTAAACCTCTTTCTTGGAAGTTGGATACCTATGTCTATTATTTTTCAGATTTTCTCAAGGTTCACTTTGATCCTCCATCGGGTGACCATGAAATTGAGAAACTTTCTGCTGTGATGCCAAATACACATTTACTTGGATTCAGTTTCATCCAATGGAGACGGAGATTATTGAAGGCTTCTTTTAGGTTAGCGATGTGGTTAGTTTCTTCTTTGCTTTTAATAAGCATATCGTCGATATAAACTTGCATATTCTGACCTATCTGGTCTTTAAAGATCTTGTTGACCAGGCGCTGATAGGTTACCTATGCATTCTTTAGATCAAAAGGCATTATCTTATAACAACAGATACCTTTGCCTATCATAAATGTGGTGTTTTTCTAATCTTCTTGATCCATATGATTTTGGTTGTATCTTGAGAAGGTATCCATAAACCTCAACAATCTGTGTTTGAACATTGCATCAACTAGCTAGTTGATCTTAGACAATGGATAACTGTCCTTTGAGCATGCCCTGTTGAGGTTGGTATAGCCGATGCAAATTCTCCACTATCACTGACCTTCTTAACCATGACCACATTCGTAAGTCATCTGGGATAGTGGACTTCTTGAATGAATCCGGTAGCGAGGAGTTTTTCAATCTTTTGTCCATGGCCTTTTGTCGCTCGGATGCAAAGCTTCTTCTCTTCTAACGGATTGGCTTGTACTTAGGATAGATGCTTAGCCTGTGAGTGATCACCTTTGGAGGAATTCCTAATATATTTGATGCGGTCCAGGCAAATACATCCAAATTGGCCTGCAAGAAGTCAAGTAGTCAACTCCTCTCTTCTTCTGATAGGAAGGCTCCAACTTTGACTAACTTCACCAAGTCTTCTCCTAGGAAAAAAAATAGCAGCTGCTCGAGGGGCTCTCCCCTTGTCTCTAGTCCCCTTTACTCTAGTTGCTTCATGATAGTCACCATATCTGCTTTCTAGAATTTAGGAGCCATTTGGAAACAATGTTGGGCAAGCTATTGCTCACCATGCATTTTTCTAACTTTATATGAAGTCGAGAAACAGACAAGCAGGTGTTTAATGGAGATGACCATGTCTAGCTAGTTAAGCCCGGATTGCTCCAAAATCACGTTATAAGTTGATGACAAGCAGATGATGGTAAAAGTCATAAAGATCATGCTTTGTCAAGGTAGAGTCCCTGCAGTGACTAAAAGGGCGATGTCGCCTTCAACCCCAACTGAATCTCCAATTAGAGGTGGGCACTGGGCCGGGCCGCCCATGGGCCAGCATGGCCTGGCACGAAGTGGGCCATGCCTGGCACTGCCCGCTTGCTACAGTAACGGGCCGTGCCAAGCACGACCCATAATAAGGGGATGGCCGGGTTTAGGTTTTCTGGCTCACGGGCCAAGCCCGGCACGCCCCCTTAAAAAAAATGAAAATAAAATTTTTATTTATAAAAAATATTTTTTAATAAATTAAAAAAATATTAGGAACTAAGAATTTATTAATATAAAGCCACCTTAATGATGGGGGGTTTGGCATAGACCCCTACCAGTTTATTAATTTAAATCAAAATGGTACATGAAAGGAGGGGGGCTAGGCCTGACCTCCAAAATATAATAAGAAAGGAAAAAAAAATAGAGATGACTCACTTTAACAATTAAAAAAAAAAATGTATAATTATAAAAAATTAAGAATTAAAAATAAATGATAAAAATCTTACTAATCATCAGTAGTGTTTGTATTATTATCATCAGAGGATGTTGTACATGTCGACCTTTATCTTGAAGTCTCGCTTCAGCATCCAACCAATCTTTGAAGCAGAGAAGCATCTCAACCATGTCGCTAGTCATTCTACTTCTCTTTTCGTCAAGAACATGCTGACCTGCACTAAAAGCGGATTCCGATGCTACTGTGGACATCGGCACAGCTAAAATATCACGTGCAATGATAGACATAACAGGATATTAATTTTTAACACTTTTTCACCAAGCTAAGACATCTAGACTCTCTATTTGATTTTCATTATATGTAGACTAAAGATCATTTCGTAAATAAAATTCTAGTTCACTACTTAAAGATGATGAAGACGAAGATGAAGATGAACTTGAAGTATGTGTTTGTTTTCTCTGTGCAATGAATGAAAAAATAGATGATGAACGAGAATTACTAGAAGAAGAAATAAAGCTTTGTGCGGGTAATCTAGATCCACGAATTTTTTCATCATATAAAGCATAAATATCATAAAGAAGTTGTGTTTCTTCAATTTTAACAGGTTCAGGATCTTGAATCATATTTTCACAATATGCATCAAGTAAAATTAGTACGCCACTTAATTTAATTCTTGGATCAAATACAATAGCTAAGTTATGCATAGAACATATCTTGTCCCAATACTTATTTCATTTAGATTCTATTTGTTCAATGATAGGCATTAAAACATCATCATATATATGTTCTGTAAATTTTTAACTAATCATATATGCTTGTTATAAAAATGAACATGAAGTTGGATAATAAATACCAGAAAGAATATTAGTAGCATTATAGAAACTAACCAAAAAATCTTCCAAAGTTTTACCTTTATTCCAATCAATTTCAGTTAATGTAAAGCCTAATCCATGATCATTAATATATGCACTTAATAAGTTTTTATATGGGTATGCATCATATATCATGCTATATATTGAGTTCCAACAAGTAATTACATCAAGTTTAAATTTTTTGAAATGTTTACCATGATCTATATATAGTTGCTTAAATTCTTGAAGTCTTGATCTTGAAGCATGAATAAAAGAAACTGCATTTCTAATTTTTGAAATAACATCTTGAATCATGTTCATGCCAGCTTGAACAGAAAGATTTAAGATATGACATGCACATCTAATAATAAATTTTCATTTAACATGGGATGCAATGAGTCTTTCAATAATACAATAGCATAATTATTATTAGATGCATTATCAAAAGTAATAGATATGATTTTATCATTAATATTATATGAACATGCAGTTTGATAAATGGCATTTGAAATTTGTTGCCCAGAATGTCGAAAATCAAAAGCACGAAAAGCAAGAATACATTTATTTAATTGCCAATCATTATCAATATAATTAGTAGTAATAGCAATAAAACAATTACTACTTACAAATGTTGACCAAATATCATAAGTTAATAAAACTTTTGCATTTAAAACAGAGAGTGTTTCAATTAAATTTTGTCTCGTTGTTAAAAAGTTAGTCATAGCTACTCTTCTAAATATACGTCTACTAGTTCTTTTTTAAGCAGGTTGTAGGGCTAATTGAACATATTCTTCAAAATTAAAAGATTCACATAAACTAAAAGGTAATTCATCATTAACTATCCATTTTACAAGTACTTTTCTTTGATTTTCATGATTATATGCAAAATTACCTACAAGTGATCCCCTTGTATATTAAGGATACTTTGAAGACGAGAATCATGCATCCTATGACTCTCTTGATATCTTTTTAAATGGCCTGTTTCCCCACTACTACTACAACTATAAAGTTTGGCACATTTTTTTTACATTTTGTTTTCCAGTCTCCATCAACCATAATTCTATCAAATTCATTCCATACAGCACTAGTCCTCTTACGAGAAGAGGTTTGACTTTCACTTGGCTCACTGGTTCTAGAGGGATTAGAAATTTGGGGATTAGTTTCTTCTCTCTCAGAAACAGGAGGAATGCCAAAATGACTTTCATCATAAGATGCCATATCTAAATTGATGAATACAAAAGATAAAAACTAACAACAAGGAGGAATTGAGTAAAAGACCAGAGGCAGAGATAAGCCGATATTTGTGAGCTTACTCTTATGCTCTTGACAATGAGTGACCTTCTCTTTTCTTGTACTTCTAACTTCTCAACAAGAACCTCCTCTTGTGTAGCACTTGAACACTTGCAAATGCAAACTAAAAATTAAATTGCTAAAAGTCGAGAGTACTTGCTAAATATTGTTAGAAGAGAGAAATAGTAGTAGTAGAGAAGGAGAGAAGAGATGGTTTGGTGTGGTGAGAATGGGGGAGGAAAGGGATATTTATAGGACTCCAAAAAAATTATTTTCCCAAAATATCCTTCAAATTAGCCATTTTATGACAGTGGGAGGGTTAAAATGATAAAAAACCAAAAAATAGCCATTTTTTAGCTGTTATGGGCCAAACGGGCCGTGCCTGGCCCGGCCCGTAACGGTCCCAAACAGGTTGTGCCAGGCTCGGCCCGTAACGGCCCCAAACGGGCTGGGCCAGGCCAGGCCTGGCCCTTTTTTTTTAAAAAAAATTAAAAAAATAACCGGGCTGATGGGCTAACGGGCCGTGCCTGGCACGGCCTGCCACCCCCCGAGCCTAAGGCCGTGCTGGGCCCGGACTTCAAGTTAAGCGGGCCGTGCTAGGCACGACCCGTTTAGTAATGGGCTGGGCTAGGCATGGCCCGTTTAGCCTGTGGCTCGGTGGGCTTGGGCTGGGCCGGGCCTAACACGGCCCAATGCCCACCTCTATCTCACCTCTATCTCCAATGAAGCCGACTAGAGGTACGAAAATCGGTTTGAGCAGATTAGGAGACAAATTCATCTAGACATGCATCATAAAAAAAGATATCGATGGAGCTCCCACTATCATTCATGATTCTTTTTACATGATATTTCACTATCATCATATCTATGATAACAACATCATTATTGGGGTTACTAACCCCGACAAGGTCCCTATAGTAAAGGAAATTACAATTTTAGCTCTTTCCTCCCCCTAGACCTCTTCGGGACTCATCTTGGCCCACAGGTTATCATGCCGACCAGCATCTCGGTTGGTTGATTATCGACATCAGTCCGAGTCAAGCAATTTTCGGTGCTCTGGGTGTTGGGCAGGACTCCCCCACATACGAACTTTCCGAGGTAGCTACGTCGAATTAGATCTTCAATTTCTTTCTTCAGATGATGGCATTCCTCAGTGTCGTGGCTGTTATCCCTGTGGAATTGGTAGTATTTTTTCTTATCACGACTACTCGACATCTTCAGTGGGGGAGGCCTGTGTAGGTAGTGTTCGTTCTTTATCTCTATCATAATCTTGGCTCTGGGGGCAAGGAGAGGAGTGTACTTGTTCCTATCGATAAAGTCCTTTCACTTGGATTCTGGTCGGTGAGATGAGTATGTCCTTTCTACTTGAGCTCTGCTTTGCTCTCTTTAGGCTTGCTTCTTCTTGGGCTTCCCATCCAGCTTCCTCCACGTGAATATACTTCTGTGCATAGGTGAGTAATTTTGAGTAGGACTTTGGCAACTTCTTATCAAGGGAGTAGGTAAACCGAGAAGTCTTAAAGTCCATCTTTATGGCCAACATGATCATAGAATTATCCATATTATATATCTCTAATGTAGCCACCTTGAATCGGGCCACGCAATCTTTCAAGGATTCTCCATCTTGCTGGTGGACGGAGAAAAGGCTGTCAGCTTCTCGCGGTACCTTCTGGCATGTATCAAAGTATGCCATGAACTTTTTCTCTAGTTGTCTAAATGAGTTAATGCTTCTTGGCTCAAGCTAGGAATACTAGGCTCGGGCCAACTTACAGAGCATAGTCGAGAGGGTTGTGCAGAGGAGGGCGTTAGTTGCCCCCTGAACTCTCATGAGAACCTTGTAGCTCTCGAGGTGGTCAAGAGGATCCGTGGTTCTATTGTATAGGTCTAGCTGGGGCATGCGGAATCGGCTAAGAATTAGCTTCTGAATCTGGTGGGTGAAAGGGGGACGAGTGTCATAACTCGTTGACTCATGGGTAGCGCCCTGTAGGTCGGCAAACTAGCAAGTGAGATCAGCCAGCTTGTGCTTATGCTCCTCCAGGCATTCTTCGGCTAGCAACCGGATAGTCTCATCGATTGACGCCTCCTCAAAAGTCATAGGGGTCAACATGGATAGTGACCAGGAGCATTCACACTTCATCCCTCTCCCGTGCTAGTGCTCATGGCGGGAGGGTTGCTCTGTCTAGGCATAGGGGGCCATGTCCCCTGTGCAACTGGATAGCTATGAGATCTCTCTAGGGAGGAATGGTGGCTTTCTTGATGATGCGGTAAAGACTACAGGAGTGATGGTGCCCACTGATGGGGCGGTCTTCAATGGAAAGACCAGTGATTGGCACGAGCAACAGCAACAGGGACTGCTAGGATTCCAGGCTATTGTTGTGTGGCCATAGAGCGATGTAGGTGATGGTGCAGCTGCTGGACCACCATCACCAGCGTTTGGACTTGCCGTGTTAGCGTGACAGGCTAGTCTTGTTGGTTCGTGGGTGGAGATGGTGGAACGAGAGGTTCCACCTCTTGACTGCGCAAATCACCATGGGACGAAGGATTTCCAACATGGCTGATGGAGCCATCTCGTGCATGTGTAACTATCATGGTGTTATGCTTCAAGAGGGCACTCTTTATGGAGTGATAGTGCTCTGTAGAGGATGCTATTCAAGCTTGCTTGCAGTTGCCACCCCCTATCTGATATGTCAATCTGTTACTGCTAAATCACTTTCACCTGAAGCTTTGATGGGATTGAAGATCTTGCTGGTTCCTCTGGCGGGACGAGATTCTATATCTTGCTGTTCCCCTTCGATGGAGACCTGTAAGGAAACCTGGGCTAGGGTACCAGCAGGAATACTCCAATGCTCAAGTTAATTAGGTAATTTGGACAACAGCCGGTGCTGTAGAAGATAACCATAGAAAAACTAGAAAAAAATGAGTGTATGAGTATGTGGTAACCAGCGTACCTTGGTCGGAGATCCCTTGCCTATATAAAGAGCAATGTTGCGGAACATGATCTCTAGCATGTAAGAATACCTCTCGAGAAAGGTGTTTGTTTCTACTAGATGCAACGGATTTGGTCGAGGTAGCAAGATTCTACCTCCCAGGATCCCCATCGTCAGAATTTTTTTCATTATGGTGTCGGGCTTCGATCTCCCACAAATCATACTAAGATAGCTATGATCGTAGGGTAGGCATAACCAATAGATCGGTGCATGTATAATGATATGTGCCACGTGATAAGGTGTCTTGTGGGCGATGGCTAGTCAGCTTGAGTAGGAAGTTGGTGTGCAGAATGAATAGCCCTACAGGGACAACTAGTCAGTACTATTTTTTTCGTCAATTGGTCAGCCCGAGTAGAAAGTCGGTTGGCCATATAATCTCTTCTTTTCAGGTAGGGTACCGACTGGCATGGAATTCCCTGCCATGGCCAGTGGCTTCAGTAGTTCCTAGGCATAGTCACATGTAAGGATCAGACTCATTGGAACCGGAGACACTCTAGGAAATCGCTGAGATCACGTTGGTACTCGCCATATCAGTGACCATATAGGTGCATGATGGTGCAATTTTTTTTCTATAATGGATGTTTGGAAATTTTTTGTGGGATTAGCCGGCAAGAGAAGAGCGAGATAGAAAGCTAGGTTTTACTTGATCATTAAATAAAAAAAATAGAAAGATCTTAATTTTAGTCTTCATTGAATTCATGTTTGCTCGTGATTTACAATTCCTAGCCATTTTCAGATAAAAACAATCTTTAGTTACTATTTCTTAAGACTGGTATTATAGTCACATGCGACATGCTGGACGTCGCAGAGACGAGGGATAATGGTCTGCGGATCCAATAATCGATAAGCGCCCAAAAAAAGTAGAAACATAATTTCAAATGCGAAGCACTTTCCTTAGGAGTTCTAATTCGAAAATGCTTCAACTTTCACTCTTCTCGTGAGATTCCGAAGCACGACCGTTTTTGCCTTATCACGTATATAATAGATACGTGCCAATGGTCTATATAATTTTTAGTAAAGCTGTTAATGGATCAGGCTCAAATTGAAATCTAGATATTCAGATCCAGATTCAATCTTAGTTATTGAATCCGAACCCGGATCCGAATATCCGACGGATCTAATTTTGAGATACTAGATCCAGATCCGAATGGAAGGTACCACCATGGGCTTGTAGGAGTGGAAATTTATTTATTTTTCATTCTCTAACAACTGGAATGGTAATGACAAAGTTGAGACAGATGAAATGCAAGAAGGGATGATGTCGGGTAGTGACGGCCGGTAGGGACAATGTCGGAACAATGACGATCGATGGGGAGGAGATGGTCGATGATGGGGAGGAGATGGTCAGCGATGGAAAGTGACACCGTATCACTTGTGAATTATATGGCTTAATGGGGAGGAATGGTATGGATGCCGATCTGTCAAGAGGGAGGAGGTGATGGATGCCAATCTCGATCTGGACTGGAGAGGTCGAGAGGGGGAGAGGCATCGGTCGTCCACTATCGAGGGCAGGGAGGATTTGGGACTGTTATCGAATGGGGAAGAGGCGTCGATCGTCCGCCATCGAGAGCAGGGAGGATTTGGGGCTGTTGTCGAATGTGAGGGAGGCATTGACCATCCGCCGTCAAGGAAAAGGAAGATTTGAATCTGTTGTCGAATGAAAAAAATCTAGAGCAATCGATGAATCGAGAAGAACTTTTGTATTAAAAACAACGATTGGCTTCAAATATCATGATCTAACGATTTATAATAATATAAATATATATAAATATATATAAAAATATATAAAAATATATAAATATTTATATTATTTTTTATAATCAAGTTTTTTTGATCCGTCAATTTGGATATAAAATATTTATATCCGAATCCATTTAATTATAGTTAAATAAATTTTGATATGAATAAATGAATCTAAATTTAGTGTTAAATCCGGGTTCATTGCATAACTAACAGCAGATCTCGGGATCCGATCCATTGGCAGCTCTAATCCTTGGCCCGACCAGACCTGATAGACCGCTTCGGTCTTTCTCTCTGCCCTAGAGTTCTCCCCTCCCTTTCCTGTGCTGCCATTGTCCCTTCCAAAACCACCCAGGTCCAGCGCTGAGCTTCCTGTTCCCCGCGGATCTCGTCGTTCATCCACTGCGCTCGCTGAGGTAATCTCTCCTTCTCATGTGTGAAGTGATTTTTCCATCTTCTCTGCGATCTTATGAGCTTTGTTGGCTGTTGGAAAGAAGGAAGAGAAATCGGAGAACAGAGTACATAACTGTGTGTATGTTTGTGTTTCTTCTTCGTTTTTGACTTGGGAATGAATCAAGATTTTTCTATGATGAGGGGAAAACACTTTTTTGCCCTTTTACCAATGATTAAAAAATCTTTTTTATATGAAAGATAGTAATTTCTTATAATGGGTAGATGAATTGTCTTCTTTTTCTTCTTACCACGCTTTTGAATCCACATTGAGAACCTGTTATTCTGTCACCCACCCTTTGTTGTTTCGCAGCGATTGAATTAAACTGGACTAATAAGTGACCAGCTATCTTCTTCGAGTTAGGGAAACTTGATTTTTTGCTATGATTAGGAAATTAGATTTCAAAATTCTTCATCACTAAACTGAATCTGAACATATAATGCTTCCCAAAATCAAAGTCTTTGAGAATAACATTAATGATTCAGATGAAAAGGTCTACTATTCATTTATCTGATAATTTTATGCCTTCAAATAGATTTGAGATAGTAAGATAAATTGTACCCACTATGTTATCATAGTTATTAGGCTTTAAAATCTCAATTGGCTATCGCGTGGTTTCTTTGATTATATGCATTCGTTAATATGTCTCTATCCATGTACAGCAGTTATGGATATAACTGATGTCTAGCTTGTATGTGCATCTGTCAGAACTCATATGGATATGGCTAAATTTTTATTCGTATCTTATCTGTTCAGAACATATATGGTTGCCAATTTTATTGCTTATTTAATATTCATGTCTTTATATGTATCTGCTGAACAAATTGGGTGGTGGCTATAGCCTAGCCGCTATTATAGACCAGCTACTATCTGCACATCTAGTATTACAACAAGTGATCCAAAGTTCATAACTTAGTGAAGGCACAATGTTCGTATTCTTTGCAGTTTTCTCTTGATTTTTCCTAGAATTTTAGATTTATCAGGATAATCTGTGAAGCACACATATTAAGAATGTTGCATGTAATCCACTTTAAGAACTGAGAATACATGGATCTGGTTCTTGTTTTTCACTGCAATAATCATATATTTATATTTTTTTTGATCATTTCTTCAATTTTAACATATATACAGTCAAGTTTTGACTATTTAAGCAAAATATGCGATTTATTAGGTGACTTGTGCCTTGTGTAGGAATAATTGATGAAGTTGTTACATTAAAATCAATGGAGAATGATAAGGCATTCTATTTATTTTTTATGTTACTGATGGACCTAGCCCTCGAGTTTTTTTGTCAGCAGGAGGTGCTTAAGATGTTAATCGAAGCTATCTGAGCTTTCAGTCAATTGCTTTCTCTTTCTGTTCAGCAAAGAAACAGCTGAGTTGTAACATTTGAAACGTTATGAGCATTGTTCCGAAGAAGTTACATGAGGGAGGCCATTCTACCCCTTTAAAACGGCCACTTGAAGAGACTAGTATATATTTTAGTCCTGAAAAGCTAATTCAACCAGTTGGTAATGACTTTTACCTACCCATTGAACGTGGGCAGGATGGACAATTTTTAAAAGTCCCACGTGTTGAACCCCGTGATATTGACAAGAGATCATCTCTGCTGCATCGGATGCCTTCAGCTTCTAATGGCTTTTTAGACCATCCAGTTACATCGGAGAACAAGTTTGAATTCAAAAATTCAAAAGATGCCAGAGAAGTTAAGACTGAAAACTGGGAAACAAAGGCAGAGGTTAGGGACTTGTCTGCTCATAGTTGGATGGATCCTCAAGATAGCAAGGCTGAGAATGCTTCAACAATGGAGACTGGGGGGGATGAAAAGAAACTTAAATCTGATAGGGGGTCTCACGTTGAGTATAAGGGTGATATCCAATTTAATAAAGACAATTACACTTCAACAAGTTCTCTCCTAAATTCGAAAGATAATAAAGGGAACCAAAGGGCTAAAAGATATTTTGGGTCCCCTAATGATGGTTTGGACTCATGGCATGTTGCAAGGCCTGAATTACAATGCACAGAAGAAGCTGCAAAAGACAAGGTTGATATGAAAGGTGAAAGGTGAACTAAAAATCAGAGATAAGGATAGGAAAAGGAAGGATGACAAGTATAGAGATTATGGAGAAAGGAATAAGGATAGAAGTGATCGTCAAAACAGTTTGCATCAGGGTGGTGCTACTACTGAATGCAAAGAAGTGCTGAGAGAGGAGAGAGATGTGGAGAGGTGGGAGAGGGAGAGAAAGGGCACTGAAAAAGACATGGAACGGAATGACCAGGAGAAGGATATTATGAAGAGAGAATCATCAGATGCAAATGGAAAGGAGAATTTGCACTATGAGAAGGAGTTTGTGGATGGATCTATCAAAGTTTCTGAGCCAGAAAATACAACCATTGAATCTAAGAGGCTTAAAGTTGACAGTTTTAAAGAAAGGAAAAGAGAAAGGGATGTAGATGCAGGTGACAGACATGAACAGCGTGACAGGTGTTATGACAAGGAATCGGATGATGGATGTGCAGAAGGAGAGGGAGCTACAGAAAAGGATAAGGATGTTTTTGGTGGTGTTCAGCAATGCAGGAGGATGTTGCGGTCAACGGGGACTCCTCAAGCACCTCACCAAGAACCTCGGTTTCGGTCTAGAGCACGGGATGAGAGGTATGGTGTAAATTGAATATACACATGCATGTTGCTTCCTTACTATACTATATGGGTTGAGAGAGATTGATGTGCAGCTGAAATTTTATTGTTTAGTTTCTGTTAGGGGTATAGTTAGATCATCTGCATTTGGTCCACCTCCCTGTCAGGGAGATACAAAATATGGAATTGGACCTGTTCTTGGTTCTCTTGACTTGTATACTAACTGCCACAGTAGGAATTTTTCAGTTAGTTGCTGCTTGGTTGTACTTGAGACTGAGCTGTCATGGTTGCTCCATTGTGACCTGAGTGTTATGAGTTCAAAACTTGGAAACAGCCTTTCTGCATGTAGGGATAAAGTTGCATGCATCCAACCCTCCCTAGACCTTGCAATAGCAGGAGCTTTGTGCATTAAAACACCTTTTTCGCTACTTGGTTGTACTTAATAGTTTTCAAAAATTGCTGCCTTCGTGCTTGTCTTATTGTTTGTGTCATTTTTGAGCATTAAATACAAGATATAGTTGGTGAATTATTGTTATTGCTGTTATGTTGGCACCATCCATTGGTTATATATATATATATTTGGATTCTGATTTTTTGAGATTTCTCCTTAAATCTATTGAATTTATTATGCTTGTGCAGCTTTGACTTTCGTGCACCTAGTTAGGCACTTGCATAGCTCGTAGGTGCTAGGCAATCCATTGGCCACCAGTTGGCTACCTACAATTTTTTTAGCTCTCACTTCAAACCCTTAGTTATGCATGTGCTATATCAAGGTTTTATGTCTTGGTGGGACCGGGGGTATTCCGGCTATCTTAGCCCATTTCTATGAGAAAACTGGATCAGGAGAGGTTTGACACTTCAAAACTCATCCATGGAGGGAGAGAAAGAGGAAAGAAGGAAAGGAAGGAAATATGAAAAAAAAGAAAAAAGTGAAAGAAAAGGAGAATAAAAATGAAAAAAAAGAAAGAAACATATAAGAAAAATAAAGAAAAATAAAGTAAAGAAGGTAAAAGAAAACAATGAAAAGAAAAATGAGAGGAAAGAAGAAGGGTAGAGAGATGGAGGATATTTACCGAGATACATGACCAAGATTGTTGATGGTACGAGACGGGGTATCCCGTTCAATATAGAAATTGGGATACCTTCGTCCTACGGGATTTAAAACCTTGGCTACATTATTTTGGGAGAAAAAATCCTGATCTATACATCAATTAGAAATTTTCATAGATGTGTGCAATTCCTAATGTAGTCTTTAGACAACCTTGATTGTAGCTTCATTTGCTTCCCTTAATTTGGTTTCTATTTAGAATAGCAATTGTAGAAAGCATGTTTAAGGAAAAGAAAAAAGCAGAGACTTCAGAGACAATAATGGTAAGTCTCCTCCTTAAGGTGATAAGTAGAGCAACAGAATAACTGCAGATGAAAATGTATTGTATATAAAAAGAGGTATGCAATAAGTAATGTTGGCAGATAGAAGGTTGGGGGAGTAGAAAGAAGAACTATTGTAGAAAGAAATATGTTAGCCAAGGTCTGGCTTAGTTGGTTATTGAAAAATAAGTTAATTTAAACTTTAAAGTATAGCTGTTTGAGAAATATTTCAAACCAAAGGTAGTGCCATTTCTCCTGTTTTTTTCCCTTAATATGAACAGCTATGACCTGAACTCAATAGCCAATCTTTGAGTAAAAGGGAAGAACAAGTGAGTTTTGAGATTGATGGATGTGTGGGGGAAAAAGAGTGCTCTTGGTGAAAACAGAGACGGAAAAGTTTAACAAAGGAAAACCATGTGGGTGGGCTAGAAATATGGCTACTTGTGGGTTATTTAAAGGTGGGAGCAATTAATTAGTTTTGTATCTCTACTAAAGCTGATGAAAATCTCCCAAGATCTTTTTTCCTCTTACCGGATAAACAATACTTTCGAAGAATGTGGAAGGCATGTGGTTCATATATAAGATGGATATAAATATTTGGAGAGAGTTGATGGGGACCTTGTCAATGGCAAAAGCTTTTTAAAAACATGGGTTAGGTTCTTGGAGATTTTTTTAAGTGTTCTGGTTGCCATGACTCATGCAAGGCTCCTTAATTCTGCCCATGGTCCTTTGGTTGCATTTTGAAATCTCCATTCTTGCTATGTCCTTTATATATTCATTTATTATTTTCATGTTTCGCATTTAGCCTTCAGTTTTACTAACAATATCCTACTATCTCTATTGGGTCGAATTTCTTTTTTTGAGGTGTATTTTTAGTATCTTCATCACCTTCATATGCTTCTTTATCTCATTACAGTTGTGCTCATTACCTTTTCTCTCTCTTTTTTGCTTTTTGCAGATCTCAAGGTCAGCCAATCTATTCCCTCTTCTCTTTTAACAGGTTTTGCTGATTCAAATGCTTGATTGCTAGTTGGAACAAAGAGGAACATCTTGCTAGTGCAAAGCCAAGTTTTCCTTCTAGAATTTAAGTTCTTGGATATGCTTTTGGTAGCGATATCTGTACTTGCATAATTATTTTCAATTATTTCTTTGGCTTGTTGGAAAAAATGAGGAACATCTTGCTAGTGCAAAGCCAAGTTTTCCTTCTACAATTTAGTTACGGATATGCTTGTGATAGCAATATCCATACTTGCATAATTATTTTCAATTATTTCTTTTTGCTTTCTTTTTCATAATAGCTTGATTGATTTATGGGCTATAATTTTTAATGTGCTGATGAAAATATTTGGATCCAGCAATTCAATTCCTACTAACCGAGAATCTATCACGAGGTCCAGCCTATGTATGGCTTGTTGCATTGTTGTTATCACTTGTTGCCGGGGTACCTAGGCTACCACCAGGGTGATTGATAGGCCCCCGAATGCATAGGCAAGCCTTGCTAGGACCATCATATATATATATATATATATATAAACAAGGTTTGCCGAATCAATATTGGGGCTCATACCAACCAGAGATTGGTTTGGGGAGAAAAAGGAAGAGCGAGAAGGAGGGAGAGAGAGGGGAATACCAAGGGAGAGGTGCGAGCATCAACACTGATCAAGGGTGATGACGTTTGCAGTAATCGAGGATGAGGGTCATCATCAGTGTCCATCGATGTAGATCTCCAGGAGGAAGGTAAGGTAGGGGGGAGAGAGGCTTCAAGAGGCTGTTTGTCCACTTGCTCGCTTTATATATTAAAAAAATGATCAAACTGAAGGGCCGAACTGTGCGGGTTCTCGACTGGTTCTTGGCTGGTCTGGTTTGGTATGCCTCAAATTGCTTGGTTCAGAGCAAACCTTGTAGAAATATGTAAAATATGTGAATGCATGTGGCATATAAGAACATCCACTTGTGCGCATGCATATGTAGGAATATGTCTCTAAGCATGTATAAATATATAAACATACATGTATCATATATTAATATCAATGTGATTTTATCTAACAAATTACTGGTATATGCTAACAAGGAGTGACATACTTTAGCTTTGATCTCAAAAAAATCTACGGTATCATAAAAAAAAATTGGCTTAAGTTTAGATGTTTAACACATAATGAAAATAATGACTTCTTTTCTATTTATTTGAATTTAGTATACTATTAGCAAACTATAATATATCCTGAAAGCATTCTGATTGTTTTGTTCATGGTGTATAGTATAAAGTATGCTGAAATGCTAACTTATTGTAGTTGAATCAATAGATTATTCGGTATGTTGAGACTACATCTGTTGCCTTGGTGATTTCCTAGAAAACTTCCTGCATGACATGCAGTCTATTGCCTGGAGTCGCCTAGGCTGTTTGACAAGATTGAAATCATGCCTGTGGGTAACACTTTGACTAGATGATGTGTTAACCTGACTTAAGTTGGGTGATGCGAAAGATGACCGGAGTTTATAATAAGTGCTTGCCCATGTTCTGTAAAGTCGGCTCTCTAACACAAGGATCGCTGAATTGGTACCGGGACCTGTACCGGTCAGCGACCGGTATGATACGGTACCATACTGTACCGTATCGGTATGGGTACCGTTATCTTGTTCCTTCCTCTCAACTAACAACCAAAAAAATAGAAAACCGGTTCGAACCGGTCCCGAACCAACCGGTTCGGTGCGGTTCGGGATTGGTTCGGATCGGTTCTTCAATTTTTTTTTTTTTTTTTCCAAACCGGAGAATTGGTTTTTGGCACCAAACCATGCCGGTTGGCCACCGGTCCAGTTCGGTATGGGCCAAACCGGCCAGTACGACATGGTTCAGCAATCCCTGCTCCAACTTTTGTTTTGATGTTGGCAGAATTATGACCTCAGAGCAATTGCTGATAAAAGATCATCGATAAACTCTGTTGTGCCTTAAAGCATATTACAAAGCTGTAGTGTGAGTTCCATGCTTTTTAGTTATTAGGATAAAAATAACAACATATAATTGCCAGTTTAAGAAAGTATATGTTTCAACTCCCTGACATCTAAGAGAACTTTCCTTTTAGGAGGAACTAGTGGATCATATAAATTGATCAACATGCTAGTCATCTTGGGTCAGCTACTATGCATAACACGTCATGTTTAAAAAAACACAGATGTATTGCTTGGAACTTATAGTCATGCCAGCAGGTTTTCTGATGGTCATTTATTCTGCTTATCACAATATATAGCTTCCCACCAAAATGATCACATCAGAATCTGTTGTTACCATCTTGAGGGGTATGTCTTCACCCCTCTCATTGTCAAAGAAAATGTTGTTTGTATACTTTCAGTTTCTATTCTTTTTATGTCTAAGATTTAAGTCTGTCAGTTTTATGTCTCTACTGAATTTGTTATACAGACTACGTCTAAATGTTTTTATCATTTCTCAAGCATTTTTTGTTTAGAAGCCTATTTAGTATTTTATACAGACTACATCTAAATAAGCATTTTGAGCTTTAGCTTTATTGTTGAATTCTTCACTACTTTTCAGTCATTGTGTATGAGCATTGAGGGGCTTATTTAGGAGGAATGCCTATGGCTCCTTAATAGCTAAATCTGCACCTATATAATCATTTAATAATTGATTATTAAGCTGGATAGTTATCCTCTCTGCCTGTCATGCATATGAGGTGAAATCAGTTTGATATTGCATAGGCTATTTTTAATTGATCATGGTGGTCAAGGCAGCTAGGTGGCCCCTAATTGGTTGGGGCCCTAACTGCCTAGGCCCCTGGGTGGATTGCCTAGTGATCCCCTTCTGTTTTCAAATACTACATATAAAGAACCAGATATAGCATAATAGCATAACAATGGTTAAGATTACTCCAAACCATAGCATGATTACATGATATTAATTGGCCAAGTCAAATATAAGAGAGATGTGATAAGAAAAGTAAATTTCAAACGTTAAATCTGAAAACGACAAATTTGACAACTATCAAAAATAAAGCTCCTAAATCATATTTGAAGTCCTGTATTTGCTTACTGGAAAAAAAGATTGCAACAAGGAGGAAAGTAGATACAAACAGGAAAAAATAGAGAAACATGAGAGGGGCGAAATAAGAAGAGAACTAACATGAGAAGAAAAGAGGAAAAAAGAAAATAGTAATGATTTTTTTTTCTTGAAAGAATTAGGCCTTCGAAGAGTCAAAAAACTTCAGGCATCTATTGGAGGGCAGTCCATGGTTGATTGGCTGGGCTTCACCAAAGCCTCCAGTGGGTGGTGCATAAGCATGGGTATGACAGTTGATGGAGGGCGATCACTTGCCACAACATTGGGAAATAAGGGAGGCATTGGGTCGGAAGGAACGGGCGAAGGAATGAGCAAAGTGAAAATATATCTTCATTCTTGGTTACGTAGAGTCTATATCAGCAACAATAATGAAAATAAAGTACAGAAATACAAAAAAAAAGAGAAGAGAATATATCTGATAATATTAGAGTGCCGACTGCCTAGGTGTCTAGATGCTTAGGCATTGCTTTTTTGACACAACTGTCTCTGATGTCATTGTTATTTATCTGTGGCATTTTTTGTAGATGGATTGTAGTTGTATGTAGATAAATGAAATCCACTTGCCTATCAAGCCAATTGCTTATATTATGATTTCAATTCCTGTCGAATGCTTCTGGTTTGCAGATTCTAAGTTGGACCTGAAGGATCCACTACAATGCCATTTAACCTAAACTTTGACCTTTTGTTTGGATGCATGTTAGATGCAACTGGACCTGGATCAATTAATTTTTTTAGATTAGTTCATAACTTTGGGGATCGGGTAGTATTTTCTCCCATGGTCCTCTTTTTCATTGAATTGCTATTATCAAGTTTTGACATATATTGCTTAAAACAAAGCATTTTCATTTCTCAATGTGTTACGTTTGTTATATTTCTGTTGTATTACCTTTTGTTTGTTCACTTGAATTTTATTATGTTTGTCGATCGGAAAAAATGCTGTAAAAGAATCAGGGAAATTTTGATGTGTTTACATATGTTGAAGAATAAGTGCAAGGTGTTTTGGCCTTTTGGGGCTTCTTCATGTTTCAGTGGCTATTTTTAATAATGAGAACTACATTGATTACTTGTTTATGCTTTGACAACATTCTATTTTTTCCTTTGTTGTTTGTAATTGGTTGCCCTTATATTGCAGGCAAACCTGAAGTATCTGCAGCAGTTTATAAAGCTGGTGAATGCATGCAAGAACTTCTAAAATCTTGGGAAGAATTTCAAGCATCTCAACATACTAAAAGTGATGAAAGCTTGCAAAATGGTCCAACTCTGGAAATTCGAATACCTGCAGAATATGTTACTTGCAGTAACCATCAAGTGAGTTCTGATTTATTAGGCTGAGATTATTTTTGTTGTCATTTTGATCCACATGTTCTCACTGGTCTGTCAAATACTTGATGAGAATTATTTTACCTTGTAAATTATGTAGGGCACATGAAAATGATTATGGCAACCTGTTGTAAGTGGTCGAATAATGATGATGCAAATACCGCCAAGAAAATTCCTTAAAGTTAGCCCCAGGGTACAACAATAAAGAAAATATTAATAAGTTTATCCACTCATAATGCATCTTTTGTAGGACTCATGGCCCTGCAAAATGAAATAATATTATTTGTAACAACTGCCAACCTGATGCCAACAGCTGTACTAAAGTACTTGGTTTATGCCAGTTAGCTGGAGGCATATTATTAACCCAACCATAAATAAATAAACGAACATTCTATGTCTATATGTATAACTACAAGAATTTCTTGATATTTACTGTGTTTATGTACATGAAAATCTAATTTATATGATGTTAATCATGAATCGATGATGCTAATGTTATTAAGTGACATTGCTTACTCAAAATTATATCCCAAAAGAAAAGTTCTTGGTGTACAGTTCATACTTCATAGCCTTTGCTTTTATGCCTGTGCTTATAGATCTTAAAATATCAGAAGTTATTAGCTTTTAAAACATCTCTGGTGTTTGTTGCTAAGGACATGTTTCAAGAGATATGTTAGGGGGGTTACTAACAGCTGTCATCTGCAGGTCAAAGGTGCCCAGCTGTGGGGGACAGATATGTATACAAATGATTCAGATCTAGTTGCCGGTATCTATTTCCTTATGCATGCTACTTGTGACCTTATTTTCATCCTCAATATGTTGTTCTTAAATGGGTCTTATTTGGTAGTTCTGATGCACACTGGTTACTGCTGCCCAACATCATTCCCTCCCCCACCTACCATTCAAGAGTTACGGGCCACAGTCCGTATTCTGCCACCACAAGATAGTAAGTTCATAATTTCAACATTTCTTATTTATTATTTCTTGTATGTTATAGATACTTAGAGATATACATGCTTTCAACTGCATCAACACATCAGTGTGGCTTTGTGTGCATTGCATGCCTCTTTTTGATTAATTTGCAATAGTATATTTATTACTGGAAGTCTGGAATTGGGTGACATTAGTTGTCTTGCTAAAACTTTTGTGTTATATTGGCATAATGCAAACAGTTTTTTTCTGACTTTAATACCTTGGCTTTTTTTGTGAAACTTTATTCTATATTGCTATTTTGTCCATCTCTGTGTTATCAGTGAGTGAATTGCACTCTCTTGTTATTGTGTGATATCTTCATATGAGCAGTTGATTTTTAAATCAGTAGCTGATACCTTTATAACTAGAATCAAGTACTTGTCCTAGTTTTGATATTATGATCCTTGCATAAGCTGCAAGCATGATATGCTAGGTAGATCATATTCAAGAACTTTTGTGTCTTCGAATCGTGAATGTAATTAAAAGATCTATTGATATGGGATGTCCAATCACATGGATCCTGTTTTGCTTATTATTTTAAGGTTTGCTGCAAGTTTGATGGATGGTTTTTGTTATAAATATCAATGGTTCAATTTGCACATACATACTGTAAGTTATTAATCAATGATCCAGTCATGAATGGAGGCCCAAGTTACCAGCCCTGCTGTTGTTTTGTGGCCGTCCTTTGAGAGAGGACCAAGTTTCTGGAACTATTGAATTTGTAGCAATTTTTTGGTAGCATAAGCAGATTTCATGCTACTATATTGAACACTCTGCCTTGAAGGAATCTTGAAAATCCATATTGCATATTTGTAGTAACTAAATGGTGTTTATGCAATTGGCTGCTACCACTTCCCATTTTTTCTTACAATTGTGGTCAGGGCATGCAAATCTGACCCAAACTGCATGGTTCGGTGCATAGCAATACCAAACTAGCATGAAACTGGTTTAGTAAGGCAATTTGGTTCAGTATAGCAGTTTTGCTCGGTTTTGGCTGGCTCAGACTGGCTCATCCTGACCTGTAGGGTTTTCATGAGGGTCTCTTCTCTTATCTTTATTTTGAGGACAGCAATGGTGGAGGGAGCAGCATGAATGGATGACAGTGAAGGCAGTGAGCATCCCAGCCTTCAAGTCACAGCTAGTGATGTTGACGATGAAGTAGCTGAGGTGATGCACGAGCACCAGTCCATTTCATAGCTTTTGGCATTGCTCCATCTAGTAGCGATTGGTGCTCCATTTGTCGGATTTTCTTTGAAGAAGGCCTCTTTGAAACCCCACCATTGCTGATATCTCTCCAAGTCCTGGAATGGAGTGACCAATCGGTGAAGCCCCTCCGCTCCCTCCCCTGATGCCCCCAAAACAAAACACACACACACACACACAAAATTCTCTCGCCTCCTCAAGCTCTCAGTCAAGAGAATGGGAACAAGATGAAAGGGTTTTGGGGTATTTTGGTGCTCGACTTGCACGGTTGAGCAAACTGTCCCGGTACAGTCACGACCTGGTTCTTGACTGGTACAAATATCGATGCTAGCTTTGAGAACCTTGTTTGCTGAATTGGATATGTCTTCCTGTATTTTTCTGAAAGCATCTAAACATCTCAATATATGGAATTTAAATAATTTATTTTGGCTTTTTAATCAGTGACTATTTTGCTTTTGCTCAATGTTGTCAGTGGTAAAATCCTGTTACAATCTAATTGGAACTGACATTTCAACTTTCAATTATGATAAGTGAAATGAATTGATCTAGTTAGTTTGAACCATACCGAGATTTTTATATTGTCAAACTCTGGTCTCTTCGATAATTCCTGAATTTTACATTTTGAGTCGCCCAGAATTTGGTGTAAATTTTGATATATTACTGGATATTTTAGTTTTTAATCAGGGGTAAGTTTTCCTTCATACTATTAGTTGTGAAATACCCATTGCAATCTGATGAGAACTGTGGCCTTGCAGTTATAATAAGTGGAACAAATTGATCATTTGGCTTGGACTTGACCAAAATTGCTCTACTGTTAAATGTTAAATTGTACAAGGATCCTTGAATTCAATTTCTCCCTCAGCTTGATTGTCTTGTAGGGTATTTAGACACATGATTCTTTCTTGGGCAATCCATCCCTCCTCTGAGCCATTGCATTGATCTGATGGTACATATCAGAGATCAGTAAAAGTTTGCAATGGCACTGCCTGCCCTTCCTCTTAATGGATAATCTGACTGATAGATTATGAAATGGACATCACAGCTTGGAGTCTATAAATGATAGAAAGATTAGCTGCAATAGGTGTCTTATTGTATAGATTTTTAGCTTGAGCTTAGTTTGTTTATCCATCAGCATTAGAGACTGAAACAATTTTCAACTTAGCCTCCATGTTGATATATGCCACTTGATGTCAGCCTTTGACTGTTTGTCTTAACAAAGTTGTTACCAGCTTTTAATGACAACCGACTGTTTGTCTTAACCAAGTTGTTACCAGCTTTCCATGACAATTTGAATGCTAAATGAAAAGGGGCGGCCTAGCAGGCATGGCTCCTGCCTTTGTGGGGCTAGGAAAGGTTATAGATATAGCAGCCTTATCCCCATGTGCGGTTTCTGACCTGTGGCACCTAGGTTAGAATGGAGCAACTTTACTATGGTGCCAAGGCTCATCCTCTTGAACCTTGAATGAAATGCACAAAACTTTTCTGGCTTGTGTTTGCTTTTTAAAGGCATCTTTCCAAACTTGGTCAGAAGTAAAGATATTGACTCATATATGTCATGCATAGGTGAAAGCTGTTACTTTTATATCATGCATTTCACACTCCTAATATATAGAACTTACTGATCAGGATTTTCGGTACCTTCTTGAACTGCCCGGTTCGGGGCGTACCGTATTGTATCGGCCAATAATTGGTATGGTTCAGTCCTAAAAAATGGTTTGGGATCCAAATCATAAAAATTGACCTAAACTGGACCGGTACAGATTAGTTTGGTACGGTACGGGTTGGTTCGGACCGGTATGGCCCAATTTAGTCTAGTTCGGGCTTGGTTCGATCCGGTTCGGGTTCGGTTTAGGTTCGGTTCAGCGATCTTTGAGAAGGGGGAAGAAGATAGTTTTTTTTTCAATTCACCTAGCTCAGTACGTCTACCGGCATGGTGTTGTACCATACCGGTCGCTGACCGGTATGGGTCCCGGTATTGGTTCAGCGATCCTGCGACCGGTATGGGTCCCAGTACTGGTTCAGCGATCCTTGCTACCGATTCTTGGTGTGGGATCGCATAAGAACAGGGAATATGTGTGATCAAAATATGTTTGAACATAATGTTGTTATGATGATTACCCGTTACTACTATATTAGTCTACCTCTGACACCCTTTTGAAGTTTATCCTGGCATTATCAACTACTTTTCTTTTCCTGACATTATCAACTGCTTTTCTTTTGATCATAGAACACTATGAAAGGGCAGGAGCTACTCTTGTGCTACCCAAACAACATTTTCTATTGATAGCATGAGGCTCAATAATATGGGACAATAATTAAAACTAAATTAATGTTAATAAGTCCTAATTATCAGAGAAAAAACTGAGATTAATTTTTTTATATTTTTTTCAGATTTTTAGGAAGACTCAAAGATAATAATAAAGTAAACTAGTTCTAGTTAACTACCCGCAAGTAAACCTAACAAGTAAGCAAGAAAATTAGGATTTGGTGGCTAAGAAACCACCGTAAATTAGGGTTTACTTTCAACTATTCAGAGATCAAAGAGAAGGAAAGATGTTTTAAGTGTTACAAACGAAGAATCGTCTCTCTGATATAGATCTGATTGGACTTTCAAGATTTTGCAGCAGGACTTCAAGATCTTGATCCTCGGGCTCCGATCTCTCGCGATGCTGGTTCCGAGGCAAGAACACCCGACTTTGATTCCAGATCACTTGCAAACACTCAACAAAGGAAATTTTCATTTAGATAGCAGCAAAGTAAAGAAAAGATGGAAGAATAAAAGGGAAAAGCAAAGGAAGAAGTCGGCTAGGATTTTCTTGATTGCTGGATGGTAGGGCCTCACACCCCACGATGCACACAGCAAAGGAATTGGACAGAATTACGTCTTTATTGATGAATGAATAATAATAATACAAAGGGGAGTTGATGGGATATTTATAGATCCTCAACCAGTGGTGTAAGGGACACAAAGACTAAACTTGTTTTTCCTTGGACTACTACTCCTGGAATCCTTGCTTTGGGCGTCCTGGAATCTTGTTTCTGGGATGATCTGGACCTCTCTCCAAGGTGGGCGAAATCATGGGACTCTCATCTCATTTGGGCGCCAAGATGAGATAAGGTGAGTTGTCATGATGTAGGGTCAAGATGGCTCCATCGCTCGGCCTTGATTGCTGGACTCTAGAGTCTGGATGATGTGGGCTCTTGCAGGCAATTGGACTCTCCAGTCTAGATAGAAGAAGACTCAAGAGTTTTGGTGAGATTCTTGAATTCCTGGATCTTGAGCAGCTTGGAACCTGTTTGATTGAAATGCTTGAAGTAGAAACCTTTGGACTTCCAACACTTTGAATGAATAATTTTGGCTTGAAACTCTTTGGAAGATGGCGTCAAGGAAGAGGCTAGAAAGCTTGGTCGACACTTGGTTTTTGGCATGAACTTTCTTGAAGGGAATGGCGCTAATTAAGAAGAGTCCTTAGTTACTTATCTTAAAACCAAGTGGCGTGAAATCTCTTGTCATGTGGGTACTAATTGCTTCTCTTATGGGCCGGTCAATAAGGTGAGATGGCATGTGATGTACCGAAATGAAATGGCATGACATGTCCAAACATGACATGTGTTGATGTCTCTTGATGATGTAGCAGGTGATATCCAAAATCTTGAAAAGGTGGCCCCAAGAATGGGATGCCATGTGGCGCCAATAACAAGCTGACTTGGTTGGCACATGGGGTCACATAGGCCTTGACTTGAGTGCACACGGGTTGTTGACTTAAGTCCCCTCTTGTATTACAGGACTCAACTAATCACATGACTTAACTAATTACATGGACTCAATAACTAATTACATGGTTTAACCAACTAAATAACCAACCATACTTAATTAGGCTTGCAAATAAAAATCCAATTAAAGTTGGTAAAAAGGGCTAATCAAAACTGGACCATTAAAATTCCAATTGGGTAAATAGGGTATGACTCAATTGGGGTTTTGACTCGATGCGGTAAAAAAGGTTTAGCCTACAAGGGTAAATAAACAAAATCCTAATTACAGTTGGTAAAAAGGGCTAACTTTAACTAAGCCAAAATGATAGAATTTAAGATAGAATATTTACATGGTAAAAGGGGTTGGGTTCAGGGCTTTATTCATAGGTGATCCACAGGGATGTGAGTTCAACCTGTCGATATTTTCTGGTCCTGGTGTCCGCACCAATTCTTCCCGGATGGGAGAAACTCGACCCTGTCGAGTATGGGTCAACTCCGCTATGATAGCGCTTTAGTAAGTCTCGGTCAACTCTCTGCAAGTCCTCTCTGGTGATCCAAGAATTATCAGTCTCAGGTCGTCCTTGCCAACAAACCAGATATCGCTGGTAATCTTTGCTCCGGGTAGCAATGATCTTGTCATCCAAGATCCGCTCGATCTTGTCTCTCCAGGCTGGTGGTATGGCAGGTGGACACACTTGGTTTGGTTCACTCTCAAGTACTGGATTAGGCCCAAATGGCTCACTAGGAATCAATGTTGGCTCCCTATACTCAATAAGGTTTGAAACGTTGAAAGTTGGACTAATACCTAGTTTAGGTGGTAACTCGAGCACATAGGCATTAGACCCAATTTTCCTAATCACTTTGTATAGTCTACTACTACGGGCATGTAACTTTTTCATGGTTCCAGGGGGAACCGTTCAGGTCGTAGTCTAACTATGACAAAGTCTCCTTCATTGTATTCTTTGAATATTTTTCTTGAATTAGTCCTATGTTTATCTGATTCTTATGCAATTCTTCAATATGTTCAATATATGACTTTGCAAATGTCTAATAGATTCACTATGCATTACTAGTGAAGAAAATTTATTTATTATTATTTTTTTGATCTTTTAAGTCCTTAATTTCAATTCTGTGCTTGATCCTTGATCGGTGGGTGACATGCAGATGAAAATTTGACATGCACTCTTAATAGATGCCATAAGGTTCTCCAGAAATAGGTGGCAAATCTAACAAGGCTAAAAGATTGATGAAACATGCTAACCTCAACAAAATGTAATCTAATGGTCCTAGAAATATGGAAAGCTTCAGGAAAAGGTAGGAAGTAAGAAGTGGATCCGGGGTTAGACTGGAAATAAGAAGGGGTTTCAGGAAATAGTCCTAGACTAATGGGGTTGACCTTAAAGTTTAGACACTGAATTACATCTACAGGCACTAAAAGGTCCACTTGATGGAAGAATGGATTAATAATTTCAGGGAAGAGATCTTCAATTGGATTCAAATTGGTGACTTCAGCCTGAGGGTACTGGACTAAATAAATCAAGTCCTTACTAATTACTTCAGATTCGTGAATCTTAGGACTCAACTCTAGGGTTTGACTTTTTTATAATGTTTTCTCAGGTAAGGTCCCAGCAGTAGGGTTAGGTTCTTCTTGGATCTCTTTTTCTAAGGTCCTAGTATTAGGGTTAGGTTCTTCTTGGATCTCTTTTTCTAAGGGTCCTACCAGTATAGTTTCAGTCAGGGTACGGTCATGGTCAACTAACTTTGGGCTAGCTTCAGTCTGGGTGCCTACCGGGTCAGCTAATTCTAGGTTAGCTATATGTATTTCCTTTTCTCCTTCATACTCATCCACTAAGTTCACCTCAGTCTCATACATTTCCACTTCAATGTCATCCTGGTGAACCAATAGGGTAGTAGGAGTAGGTTGGTTAAGGAAAAATTGGCTAGGATCTGGGCTAGTAGGAGTGGGTCGGCTCGGATTAGAGTTGAGTCGGCTCGGGTGAGAATTGGGTCGACTCTGCTGAGGAATGGGTCGACTCGGGTGGATTTGACTAGATCCTAATTTTTGATAAGGTGTATTAATCTTAATGGGTTCTGGTTGACTAAGCAAAACCTGACTAGCACTAGGTTGATACCTAGGGGTTTTGGATTCCTTGGGCTCATATGATATGGACTCAAATCTATAGGTCATGGATCTGGGTTCGTAGGAGCTGGGTTCAAAGGATCTGGGTGCATAGAAACTAGGTTCATATGATTTGGGTGGGTACTTTTCCTTAAGTTTAAGTTTCATGTCACTCCAGGTAGTTATGGGTATGTCTCTTCTTCATCTGATCATTCTTTCGACATTATTCTAATAAATTCTAGCGTGGCGTACTAACTTGGGTTTAGCAATCTTAAACTTTCTTTCATCAGACACTAGTTCCCTCTCAAAATATAGATTCATACCTTATTCCCAATCAATATAATCCTCAAGATCAAGATCACCACCAAATGTAGGTGCTTCTAACCTAATGTACCTAGTGGCTCTCTCATCCTGGTCTATGAAATCATAATTGGGTCTCTTCGAACTAAGATCCCATATTGGATCATGGTGTGGGGCTCTCCTAGGGTTGGGATCCAAGAATGGATCGGGGTGTGTCTTAAATTTAGGCTTAGTACGAGTCTTTCGTGTTTTTTCTAGGTTTCCTAAACGGTCATCTAGTCGGTCAAACCTATTGTTCATTTGGGTACATTGTTTAGTCATGAACCTTAGAAAGGTTTCAAAGTTAGACTCCATGGTCAGACTGGGTTGGGTTTGGGTTCGAAGTACTAGTATTGAGCTCCCAATCTAGTAGCCATGCAATACAATCACACAGAACTCGAACTAGAGTTTCCTAGACTTAGAGCTCAAGTAGAATGGGTCGGCTCAATTTACAACCAATTCAGCAATTACCCTGTCCATTAGCCAGGTAATAGGTGGGGTCGTGGGAGGCTCTCCCTGCTCTCGCAGGGTCCTAATTAAAGACCACGAAACCACTTATTGCCTCTGGACCTCTAGCCTTAGACATTAGATTCAAGTGATAATTAAAGGATTGGGTGCACTAGCTTTCACACAATACTTGGAACCCGACTTGTTGGTGTCCATAGCTCACTAAAGCAAATTAAGTCTAATTAATTTTAATTAGGTTGGGCTCGGATGCAAAGAAGGTTGTTGTGGGCCCAGGACAGGTGATGAGCTCCTGCCCTGATCTGAGATGCTCAAGTGCCCTTAAGATTCGGTTAAAGATGATGCACATACAAGATGAAACCTTAATATGCAATGAAGCAATAAAATATTTAAAAATAGCAGAAAAATAGAAATTAATTTTTTTTTATCTCAAAATTAAATTTCAGATTTGATCCAATCTCGGGACATCACTTCTGGCCGTAGCTCATTACTCCCATAGGTCATGACAATTTACTTGTGTATACCCGCTCAGGAGGCATGATTTCCTTCCACCAGAAAATAACAAATATATTTTTTTTTAAATCTGATTTTTTCTGAGATTAACAGAGGATTATCAAAAATTTATTTCTAATTTTTTTGAATTTTTTAATTAGGTTTTTATGCAATTTAATTTCAGTCTAGTTCTAGGTATGCAGAAATTTCAGAACTAGCAGTTAAACCCTAGTTTAACCTTCGCTCTGATACCAAAATTGATACGGGACAATAATTAAAACTAAATTACTGTTAATAAGTCCTAATTATCAGAGAAAAAACTGAGATTAATTTTTTTATATTTTTTTCAGATTTTTAGAAAGCCTCGAAGATAACAATAAAGTAAACTAGTTCTAGTTAACTACCCGCAAGTAAACCTAACAAGTAAACAAGAAAATCAGGATTTGGTGGCTAAGAAACCATCGTAAACTAGGATTTACTTTCAACTATTCAGAGATCAAAGAGAAGGGAAGAGGTTTTAAATGTTACCAAAGAAGAACCGTCTCTCTGATCAGATCTGACTGGACTCTCAAGATTCTGCGGCAGGGCTTCAAGATCTTGATCCTTGGGCTTCGATCTCTCGCGATGCTGGTTCCGAAGCAAGAACACCTGACTTTGATTCTAGATCATCTGCAAACACTCAACAAAGGAAATTTTCAGTAGATAGCAGCAAAGTAAAGAAAAGATAGAAGAATAAAAGGGAAAAGGAAAGGAAGAAGTCGGTTAGGGTTTTCTTGATTGCTGGATAGGTAGGGCCTCATACCCCGCGATGCTCTGTAGAACAAAGGAAAGGGCCTCACACCCCGTGATGCACACCATAAAGGAATTGGATAGAATTACGTCTTTATTGATGAATGAATAATAATAATACAAAGGGAGGGTTGATGGGGTATTTATAGACCCTCAACTAGTGGTATAAAGGACATAAAGACTAGACTTGTTTTCCCTTGGACTACAACTCCTGGAATCCTTGCTCTGGGCGTCCTGGACTCGTCTCTGGGCTAATCTGGACCTCTCTCCAAGGTGGGCGAAATCATGGGGCTCTCATATCATTTGGGCGCCAAGATGAGATAAGGTGAGTTGTCATGATGTAGGGTCAAGATGGCTTCATCGCTTGGCCTTGATTTCTGGACTCTGGAGTCTGGATGATGTGGGCTCTTGCAGGCTAGTGGACTCTCCAGTCTGGATAGAAGAAGACTCAAGAGTTTTGGTGAGATTCTTGAGCTCCTGGATCTTGAGCAGCTTGGAACCTGTTTGATTGAAATGCTTGAAGTAGAAATCCTTGGACTTCCAACACTTTGAATGAATAATTTTGGCTTGAAACTCTTTGGAAGATGGCGTCAAGTTAGAGGCTAGAAAGCTTGGTCAACACTTGGTTTTTGGCGTGAACTTCCTTGAAGGGAATGGCACTAATTAAGAAGAGTCCTTAGTTACTTGTCTTAAAACCAAGTGGCGTGAAATCTCTTCTCATGTGAGCGCTAATTGCTTCTCTCATGGGCCTGTCAATAAAGGTGACATGGCATGTGATGTTATATTGAAATGAAATGGCATGACATGTCCAAACATGACATGTGTTGATGTCCCCTGATGATGTAGCAGGTGATGTCCAAAATCTTGAAAAGGTGGCTCCAAGAACAAGCTGACTTGGTTGGCACATGGGGTCACATGGGCCTTGACTTGAGTGTACACGGGATGTTGACTTGAGTCCCTCCTTGTATTACAGGACTCAACTAATCACATGACTTAACTAATTACATAGATTCAATAACTAATCACATGGTTTAACCAACTAAATAACCAACCATACTTAATTAAGCTTGCAAATAAAAATCCAATTAAAGTTGGTTAAAAGGGCTAATCAAAACTAGACCATTAAAATTCCAATTGGATAAATAGGGTTTGACTCAATTGGGATTTTGACTCAATGTGGTAAAAAGGGTTTAGCCTAAAAGGCTAAATCAATAAAACCCTAATTACAGTTGGTAAAAAGGGCTAACCCTAAGCCAAAATGACAGAATTTAAGATAGCATATTTACATGGTAAAAGGGATTGGATTTAGGGCTTTATTCACAGGTGATCCACAAGGATGAGGGTTCTAACCTGTCGATATTTTCTGGTCCTGGTGTCCACACCACTCAAGGAAACTACTCTATCATAGGTTACAGCATTATGCATGCTGCAGATGGAACTAAGTTTGAAAGATCCTACTCAGAAATTGCTCTGCAAACTACATTTGCCACTTGCTTGCATGTTTATGAATTAGTATTCATTACTATCCACTTTTGTGCTTTTAGTTCACTTAAAACTTTTAAGCCTCCTTTTCTGCATGTTTTAAAGGTGATAATGTTCCTGAAAATGATTTAGCGTGTGACTATTTTATTTCAATTTTTCACTGAAGATAACATTTATACTTGTGGAACCACTCCAGGTGAACGATTAATTGTTTCTCTGTTGCTTGCTGCAGACATATTTTTTCTTAAATCATATTATATTATTTGTATGTTTGTTTGTGCGATTTATTTTCTTAACATTTCTTTAGGCTACCCTTCAACTTTAAGAAATAATGTCCGCTCACGTGCCTGGGGAGCTGGAATTGGCTGTAGTTTCCGTGTAGAAAGATGCTGCATTGTGAAGGTAATAAACATCTGCTGTTATTTCTTACTTTTGACCGTACTTGGAATTTCCGATATTTTGAAATGCCAATTTTGCTTTTGTAAATTGTTCAGATGACTTATTGTCTAATATTCTCATTAAGTGGTTTGATTGGTTTCTAACATTTTGTAGCTAATGATGTTTATTTTTTTGATCTGTACTATGCATTGCAAATGCTGGAAGTATTTTAGCAAATTCTTCTTCTATAATATATCTTGTTTTGTTGGCTTATTTTTATTTTATGTGACAGAAAGGTGGTGGGACAATTGATCTGGAGCCTCATCTTACCCATACATCAGCAGTGGAACCAACTCTTGCTCCTGTATCTGTTGAACGCACCATGACAACAAGAGCTGCAGCTTCGGTAATACCATGTGATGCCCTTTGTTTTCTTTCCTTTTTCTACATGTTCCTTTATACAAGTACACATTTTTAGCCATGTTATGACTCTCACTGTTATCATGTGATTGTTTCTAATATAAAGTTGTCACTTCCTAAGACTCAAATCTTGTTGAATCCCAAGTTGCGGCCATATTATGCAGTAGGCCATCTTTTATGATTGAATTGTTCAAAATATCTGATTGATAGTTCCCAAGTAAAAAGGGTGTTATACAGTCACAAGTCATAGGCACAGTCCATTTACATATCTTGGAACAATACCTACTGATAAAAGATGACAACTTTATAAAGATGCATAGCAAGATGCAAGAAGCACCAATACTGAGGTGCCTGTATTGTCCGAACTCCAAACTACCACCAAACTGAACAGGCAACCCTATTCATGGACCCACTTCCTTCAGAATATCCACCCCAACAATCAGTACTCACTCTGAAAAGGTTTCATAATGGTGGACTAAGCTACGTAGCTCTGAGTAATCTTCAGTGTAGTCGAAAGTATTTAAATTCACACTTAAAACAAATGAATTGAAACATATAGTATAAATTCCTACCATGCAAAAATAATATTCGAAAGCTCAAGCAAAAGTTCAATGGAACTATTTTGCAATATCATGCTAAATTCAGGATATCGGGATGTCTGATATGAAATGAGACACTGCAAAATGGCCATGTTTATTTTCTAAAAAGAGCTTAATTAATTCACAAAGGTTCACAGTTTTTCAAGGCCACATATATCTCCATTGCTAATGCAGGTGAAGTCCGCATATATCATGATTAATAACAAGGACGAGGCCACAAATATCCTGAAGGTGTGCATATGGTATTATCTGTAACTCATATGAGTTCATAAATATGCCAGACATTCAGAGGTCCATGTACATCCTTATTGACCCTTGATCGAGACCAAAATATTGCCACTTAGCCAGAGGCCTACTTATATCAATCATCAATAATTCCGAGCCTCAAATACACCACATGGCCCAGAGGTCTAAATATACTCTCATTATTGATTCGAGTCTCAAGTATACCACTTGACTCGGTGTTGTGATATCCTTGTAGATAGTTCAAGCATTCCTATGCACAGCATATGTGTCTTGAAATTCAGAGCACTCAAGTTCAAAAATATCAACAAGGAACCTCACAATTAGATTTTCCAGGTACAAACTCAAAACAAATTTAAACTAACGTCCATCCGGGGTTCCAAATAACGGTAAGATAAAAACTCTTAGGTTGCTATACTTTAAAATTATGCAACAAATTCATGTACTTGAAGCTAATTAGAGTTCAAAATGTAATAAGAAACCCTGAATTTTGGAAACCAACAAAGCTTTTAGATATTCAAATAATACAAGATGAATCAATTTAAAGGTTCAAAAAAGCTCTAGATATCTTAATTTGAAAATGCATGGAAGAATTGCTTACAGTACAGTGCAAATGAAGCCTCCAAAATCCTTGTTCAACCTCCCCCTTCCCTTCTCTTGTCTCTCTCTCTCTCTCTCTCTCCCTCTCCCTCCCCAATAAGCCTACTATGGTACTACCTCTTTTTTCGTTTATGTATTGTTGGCTTAGTTTCCATGAACCTTCTTTATAAGCATCGTAAGTCAGTTCACTTGGTGGCTAGACCCAGAATCGAACCTTATTGCATGAATATTGTTTAAGTAAATGTTTTACTTATTCAAATATTATGAATAAAAAGGGAACTAACTTATATTTGAATTCATAAAAAATAACAAAAATCTTGTTTCTGTTAGAATAAAAGGGTAACTATCCTGAACAAAATAAAAAATCCTTATTTCAAGGATTTGGTCAAAATACCAAATTTTAAATGTTAAAGGTATATATTGAATCATAAGGCCCACAAATTTTGTTACATCAAAATGTTACTAATTCTGAAGTCTGGTAACAAAGGTCCTATATCTTAGTTTTGAAAATATTTTGCTTTTTTTATTGCACTAGTAAGGATACACCACACTTCAACTGAAAAAGATTCATTCTTGGATTTCGATTAAATATATATTTTTCAAAGTTTATGCTGTGTCCTTACAAATGGATCAATGCTTTTAAATAGCCCTTCTTTGATGCATGTTGTGATGTATAATTACCGTACAGATGCCTCTAATTAGAACACATTATGTAGATTGCACACAGGGCAACTCCTTGATAAGATACGGACATCTTAATCTGGAAATGGACTATGTAATATCCTTGATTTTGTGGTTCATCATTGTTATCTTGTACATTTGTAGTCAGTGGTGTGCATGGAATCTTTTGCCTATGTTTACTTGTAAACCATTGTACCTCTCATGTTTACTGCACTACGATGTTGCTGTTGGGAAAAAAAAGGACAAATATGAGATTTTGATGGGCAAAATATTGAAAAGGCATTGCATGGCTTTGCTGCAGAATGCATTGCGTCAGCAAAGGTTTGTCCGTGAAGTCACAATTCAGTACAATCTCTGCAATGAGCCATGGTAATATTTAATCTCACCTAAAAACTTCTCTTGGAATTCATTCTGCAGGGAGCCTGTTTCATGTATTTTATATGATGAAATGACTTTTTGGTTGCTTTTTTCTCCATCTTAATTGCTTCAGGGTGAAATACAGTATAGTGTAGTCGCTGATAAGGGGCTAAAGAAGCCTCTCTATACTTCAGCACGACTGAAGAAGGGTGAAGTTCTATATCTGGAAACAAATTTTAGTAGGTATAATGTTTATCTAGAATTTTATTTTTCTTGAGAAGTTATTTGATTATTTTCATTTGATTTATTTTACTATTTGAAAAATATTTATAATTTACATGCAATGATCTATTCTGTGTACTGTTAAGGTGAACTCCCAGTATAGGTGAATCACTTCTGTATTGTACATCACTTTTTATTCTGTAACTAAAAATTTTGATGAGTATGGTATATATAGCTAGACGGGGCTGATTAAAAAGGTCTCTTTAATTCTTGGTTGGTTTACAGCATCTTGGATGCTTGCGAAGCCTCTGTATCCCATCTATTCTTCAGAATATTATATCTTAGAGAAACATTCAACACTTTCTTATATTGCATCTCCATTGTTTCTGCATAATAGTAGAGAAAATTAATGTAGGGTAGTTTTGATAGTACTAGAAATCATCCAGTAAATGATGATTATGTCTAAAGTCATTAGCAAGACTCTCAACACCAACTCAAACTGCCTGGTTCGAATTGAGTGGAACTGTCCAGAACTGTCCAGTTTCACCTCTTTCAAACTGGTGCCTATCAGTTCCAAGCTAATAATTGAAGAGAGAGAAAGGCCCTTCGCAACCACATTGTCCTCTCATTTTGAATTTCAGAAGGCTTGGAAGTATTGGGAGTCAAGAAAAAAAAGGGAAGGAGGGATTTCTCTAGCTGGTGGCTTGGATGAAAGAAGGAACAAAAGGGTAGGTCTTTTTCACTCTATTATCTCCTTTTTTCTCTTTTCAGCCCAAAATAGACCAAAGATTGCAAAAACAAGGGGAGATCATATCAATTCTTTTATTTTGGTACGATTTCTTGATATGTTATAGATTTAAGAATGATATTTACATTGAAGAAGAAATTATGATTGTTCATTGACATGCAATTTTTTAGATTAACATATATATTTTTTAATTTGAAAATAATAATTTAAATATAATATTTGAAAATTAAAAATGATAGCATGTTTGGAGTGTGTATGTTACTTATCTTTAAATTCGGGAATGGTTATGACTGCCCAAACTCAAGTCCAAATTCAAATAAATTTTAGTAAGGCCTGTGGATTGAAAAAAAAAATTGTGTAGTATCTTTGGTAGAGTTTTGGAGTAATCCAGATTAAAATAAGATTTTCATATATTTTACAATTACATAATATTTAATTTTAAAAAATAATTAAAATATTTAAAAATCAGAAACAAATTAGTTTGGAAGTCTTTTCTAAAGTAATTTAGCCATTTTTTGCATCAGATATAAATTATCAAATTTTTAAGTATTTAATAACTATTACTTATTAATCCAACTAAAAATAATGAAAAATATGGCAATGTTCATTGGTAATCGGGACATATTTCCTAGGGCATGACCATCTGTCAAGTGAAATTAAATTATAGTCACTAATGTCTTAAAAACATATGATATCTTTGTAAAGTTTAGATTCATTTTTTGTAATTTGTGGTAATGAATGTGGTGGTTTATGATGTGTGATCATCAAGCTTGCAAAAAATGGATTTAAGAAGGAAGAAGGATAAGGGCGCTGATCTTTCTAGACATCTCTGGATCCTCATGGCTAGATCCTATTCTACTAGGCAGTATATGATCCATTTGCATATCTTTCATTTGATGCATCGTATGAGTGGCTACTATCCTTCACAATCTCAGCCAGAGTATGATTTAGATTTCTCTGCCATGATCTTTCCTTGAGTAGGATGGCTAGTCTAGTATCAGACATGATATCAGTATCAGCATGTCTATTTCATGACAATTATTAGCTATAGCACCAAGTCCAAAGCCCTTTGAACAAGATCCTGACATCTATGAGCAGTTTAGACAGTCCACAAGGGACTAGATGTCAATATGTATTTTATAAATTAAATCTATTTTGTATATGCATTTTCAAGCTAATAAATTATGCATTGTCTATTTTGCTGATCACAGTTGCATGCATCACGCAATCATATGATCTTGTGGATCAATATGAAGTAAAATGACAATAAAGCAATCTTGAAATCATATTTCTAAGATGCTGGAATCTTAAAATAACCATAGCAATCAAAAGTTTAAAAAATAAATATAAAAATTAAAAATAGTGTACTGGTGTCGTTTCGGTATGCTTCTGCATTCTGAATGTCTATGTGGAATTGGTATCAGACTGTATGGTAGCTGGTATCGGGATTGCCAACCATGGTCATTCATATAGGTTACTCCTTGTAGTACTAGGAGCTTGAAGCAGCTGGAACTATCCAATGGAAATCACCACGAAGTTTCATTCATTGTGATTATGATAAAGGATTCTGGGTCAAGTTAAATTATAAAAGGTGATACCAATTTATGAGTTACAGATGCAATTGCTATCAATGACATTGTTGGCACAAGGTGATGCATCAAGGTCATCTAGATATTATAATCCTTACAATGCAAACTATGGGTGTTCATGCAAATTTCTTGCTTTGGGGCAAATTTCTAGTAGCCAGACATCTCTCTCTTCCTTGTTTCATTATACAGGGGCTAGCATGCCTTACATATATATATTTTTTTCTATTTGAAATACAATTCTGGTTGTTTAAGATTTATCTAGGAAGTCCTTATGTTTGTTGAGGGTGTTCCTTGAGTTATGAGAGGCGAGGATGCCTGATGCAACTTGCTGATATTACATTCTCTTAGGGCTGTTTGGGTTGGATGATTAATCGTAACTACATATTGATGCAGTAGATAATGAATCCATTGGTTTTGAAGATTAATATTGTTCAGGGAACAAGTTTGTGCTTAAGAGGTTCCTAAAAAAGGGATTGAAAATATTCAAAACAAGGAGTGGGAGTGATGAGCTGAAACTGAGGGAGGGTAGAGGGTAGAGGCAGCCCAATTGGGTGGGCATTCCATCCTTTATGTTGTTGGATAAAAGGGAGTTGAGGCTTTTGAGAACCGGTCTTCACATTATTCCTGTTGACATATTTGTTGGTCAAGGACTATGCTATTCACCAGTGTATTTCAATAACAAAGTTGTTGAATATTTAGGATACTGGTCCCTCATTGTGTTCTGGTGTGTCCATCTTTTTGTGTGTCTGGGTTTGAGAAGGCAATTGGGGTATTTATAAACTTGGGACTGCATCCAACAGTATCAGAGTTTTTACTATTTTGAACCAGGTCCTTAGTTTTTTTTTTTTTTTCCCCTTCTCAGGTATGAGTTATGCTTCAATGGAGAGAAAGCAGTTTGTAATGGAACAATGTTGACTTCATCTCAAGCACCAGAGTCAGAGCATAAGAAGCCTCGAATCCATAGTTATCATGTCCAAAATGGTGACAGGAATTCAACAGACTGTGAGAATGTCACTGATGTATTTCGGTGGTCTCGCTGTAAGAGGATTTATCCTGAGAAAACCATGCGTTCCATTGGAATCCCATTACCCATGGAACATGTGGAGGTAGGTGGCTGGTTTCCCTCAACTGCAAAAACTACCCCTAATAACTACTTTTTGTTGGATATGGTTAACTGGGTGTATTATGACTTTTTTTCCTGAGGCACAATTAAATGTTGGTCATTATTTTTGGTAACATTTTGGGAACACTGGAAGCATGTTTTGGGCCTATGTTAATTCTGTGTTCTCTTAAGCAGCTATTATATTTTAGTTAATCATTTTATCACACGGGGTCAAGTTCACTTTGAATTGAAATTAGATATTAAAAAAAGTTCTTTCATTGCTCTAATGGTTTTCATCCACCATCATATCCTTGTCCAAGTTTTGTTGCTCTCCAGTGGCGTCTACTCCTTCCTGCTAGTCTAAATCTGATAGCTTTTAGAAATGTCTGGATGGATTTGGCAAGGAACTCTACTAGAAATTTAAGTCAAAAATTTCAAAATTATGGTGGCAGTCATTTCCTGTTACACCTATGCACTTTCTGTTAAGAATTGTAGGGTTTTTTTTTCTTGGTGATGTACGGGTAATAGGCTATTAGGTCAGGTTGTAGCATTTCTCAGTTGTTCATCCATGTAAATAACCTGTCAGCCTGGTGCTTTAAAAATGTTATGAAGTCAAGTAAATTTTGGAACGATAGTCGAAGAAAGATATTCCTTGGTTAAGATAGCATCTTATATTTGTGTTAAGAGCATACTGATCTACGGTTATGGCTGACGAGTACTTATTACTGTTTTGGTGCAGGTATTGGAGGAGAATGTTGACTGGGAAGACGTTCAGTGGTCACAGACTGGCATTTGGGTGGCAGGGAAGGAATATAATGTTGCTCGAGTCCATTTTCTCTCCCCGAACTAGTGATCATTGCTATAGTTTCATTCAAAATATATTTATCCATGTTTATAATGCTGATAGATAAACCTTCTTTAGGGAGTGACTTCCTTTTTTTTAATCAAGTGACTATAGGCTGATTTATTATCTAATTTTATGAGTAAATGATATTTATGATTTTTTTTTTTATTAATTTCAGTGTTGGTGTTCAATGAATTTGCAAGTGTCTCCATGTTTATGTTTGCTACAAAACTAGAAACTGGAATGGTGGTTAATTGTTAAAGGTACTTGTGCAGGACAATTAGAGCCTGCTTTAATCTTCCAATTTCATTGGCCTGAGATAATCTTTGCCCCTGCGAGATTGATTGGTCATCCAGTCCATGTTCATGAGAATACTAGGTATTGTTTTTCAAATTTTGCATGTGATGCTGCTCAATCACTTGATGAAAAATACATTATATCAACATAATTACATCGTATTTTTTTCTTGCCCCCTATATTATTGTTTGTTGCTTTCTGGAAAGGAGGAAGAAAAAATCTAAAGTTATTCTCAAGGACTTCTTGCTGTGAACTTTGAATCATGCATCCTGAAGTTAATCCCATTTAGTGTTAATTTTGCGTTTGAGATTTTGAATAAGTCTGGACCGAAGGATTGAAGGGAACCTGTTTTTGTTGTTTTACAGACAAAGTTTTCTTGAAAAACTTGTGCTTCCAAAAGCTAAGTCCAGTGAAATCTGACATGGAGCCCCAGTGAATTATAAATCAGCAAAATCAATACCTGAGATAAGCTCATAAAGAATGCTAAAAGAGGCTTGGACCTCCATTTTATATCTAATAAAGAAAACAATAAAATTAGGAGAACAAAGTCTTCAATCTTAACAACTTGCGTGTGGCGTTTCCAAAACCCAGCTAGGATCGACTCCGATATAAGATACATTAACGTCGGTGGATCACGTTTGAGGGGGAACAGGCTCGGAAGGTTCTCCAGCACCACCGACGGGGAAGGCAATGGGGAGGGTTTTGGATCCACCGGGTGGGAAAAAGGAAGGGTTATCAGTCAAGAACCTCTCACCTCTGCCTAAATTACGATACTTTGTCGTTCCTGGGCTTCTCACTGGCTTTAACCAGTTGTCAGATGGAGTTGGTAATGAAAATTCTAAAAATTATTTTACATAGATTCTAAGAAGCACTGTAGCAAAACCCGGTATTCTTTGCTTATTGAAGTAAATCCTTTAAGCCAGGCCATAGATTTTCTTGAACAAATGCGTATACATGTACAATGATGATTTTTTTGATAAATTCATCAAAAGGATTATTCTTTTTGTAAAATAGTGCCTATTATGGACAACTAACTTATAATTAGAGCATTCATTTGCAAGCTGGATGGTCACTGGTAATTTGTTTATCAGTAAGAGAGCTTCTAAAAACTAAAATATTTGTTCCTAGTATCTTGTTTAAGAAAAAAAACAGTAAGAGAGAGAGAGAGAGAATAGAGTATAGAAAGCTAAACATACTATGCGATTTGACTGCAAGGAGCACCTTCCGGTGAACATTGAAATTATACTCATTGAAACCGCTCAATTTAATGGTTTTTCAATATCATTATCAATTTGAAAAGACATCCTCTACAATTCTTACACTTCTCAGGACAAGGCAAAGGTGGAAGTCCTTGCTAAATGTTTAAATGAGAGTTGTAATATGAAAATTAGGTAATACCAGCTGCTAATTTTCTTTCCTCACCAGGTTCTACTGTAAAAACAAAAAAACCAATTGCCTTGTCATTTTTAAGCAAGCGATCTTCCAGTGATTTTACCTGTGCTTGCATGCGCTATTAAATACCATAAGGGCCTCAAGAAACTTTTATCTTAAAAATCCTGGCTCTATTGTCCATCTATGTTCAGAAAAGAAAAGCAAAATTAAGGAAAAAATACGGGAAAAAACTTATTTGGAAATCCTTTCGGCAATTCTAAAAAGAACTTAACTGTTCATCTGATAATTACGAGCATTGATCGGTATGATGATAGTAATTATCATTTGAAAGAAAAATTAGTACAATATTTCTTTAACAACATGATTCATTAAAGGTGCACTTTTATTTTTTTCTCCCAAAAGATGTATATTTTTTGTCTCGTTGGACGAGCAACGACCCGATAAAACACAACTTAATTTCATCATTTTAGCTTCAAGATGCTATAGTTATTTCAATTTTTTGTCACAAGACATTGCTAGCATTGGGTTGAATACAAGCACGCACAGAAATCACCTCTATTTTTCAATGTCCAACAGTTCAAGGTGATTTTATAGTCAGATTAACCTCCTGGCCTCCTATTTCTCTGGGTTTTATATTTTTCTTTCGGGTTAAATATGGTTTTTTCTTTTTCTCCCCTATTCTATTTAAGAAGGCCAGAAGGGGCTGCCTCGGTCCTGGCTCTGCTGGGTCCGCTCCCGCTCACCATCCTTGTGCGGTTCAGCCACCCACCCAAAGTCTGTTCAAAAATCTCCCGCCAAGCTCCTCCCCGCCATCCCCTCACCGGCAAAACCGGCTACTCCCGGTAGCCTCCGTCCCCTTCCGGTTCCCTCAGCCGGGAAAAGCCTACCCCTCCTCTTCCATTCCTTCGTATCCTCGCATACGGAGACTCGCCGACGCCCATCCCCGGGAGCGAACCAAAAACTTTAATTTTCTCCTTTCTATTTTTAGCCCGTTCTCTCCTTCTCTCTTCTCCTCCTTAGAGCCCTTGCCTTCTCTCCACGCCTCGATCGATAAGCGGCTTAGGGCTTTTGGCCGATAGATGGGCTGGCGCTGAAATCTAGGGTTTCCAGTCGAATCGATTAGGTTCTCGGGGCGGCGGCGACCATGAGCGCTGTGAACATCACCAACGTCACCGTGCTGGACAACCCGGCGGCGTTCCTTAACCCTTTCCAGTTCGAGATCTCCTACGAGTGTTTGGTCCCGCTCGAAGATGGTATGGTTATGTTCCAATCCCTCTGTTTGGTTTGGATTTTTGAGTCGAAGCGGTTCGTAAGCTGCTGTTTTTGGTCCTATTTTTTCTTGGTTTCCCAGAGGTGTTTGTTTTAGGGTTTTTGGATCAGTTTGAAAATTAGGGTTTGGGATGTCGATGTTGTATTGGTTTTAATGTGCTATTTGGAGCTTTTGTAAGTACAAATTTTGGAGATAGAATAAAAGCAAGAAGGGGAAGAAGAAGCTAGGATGATCTTAAGGCTAATGAGCTGCTGTCGGGAATCGGGAGTCCCTTAGAAAATAAACAGCAGATGGAGAGCAATGGACGGAGGAAAAGGAGTTGATTGCTTGGAACGCATCAGTCTGTAATGATATGAAAACCAAATAATTTTTTCCTTCTTAGATTATAAACCTCCTCTTGCAAGATTCATGCCGCATTTACGAAATCCTAATAACTTAACCATATTTTTAACATCCCAAACCACTGTGGATTGATCATGCTTTAAAATGTCTTACATGGATTGAGGTTGGACTAGAATAATACTTATCCTTGATAGATGGTAGGTTGCCTGCACCTGGCATCAATTATTACTTTTCTGCACTGAAGTGTACTGACCGTTTCATCAGAATACTCTATCCATACCTAAGCTCTGTGGCTGTACAGTATATCCACATTTCTCTTAATGTTGTTTTCATGTTTGTTTGTGTTATGGTCTTGTATGTACCCTTTGATCTTATCAGACATGGCTTGTATGTATCCAAGAAGGTTCTTGCTATGTGAGATATAGTGACATGCAATTTAGGTTGAAGAGCATTGAAAAGAAAATTTGAATTCTAAATATACTATGTCTTTGTTCTTATTTATACTACCTCAGGACTCAACTCTAATCCAGTGCCCCAACTTCATCACCATTGGAAGTTTTGCATGCCTTTTTTTTTTTCTTGCAGTTTGAATCTCTATTTTCTCTCTTAAAGAATGACTCTATGATTGATAATTTCACTCCTGCTTTCCATTTTTTCATCTCTTATTGTTGTCAAAACAAAACATATGAGTACACTTGATTCAAGGCATTAGGATCAATGCACGTGCATTTCTTGAAGGGCAGGCTCCTATCAATCCTTGTCTCCGGTGATGACCTAATTGAATTAGGAATGAGAATTACACAATAAGAAGATAGTACAAGGTAGTTTCCATGAGTTCTCAAATAATAAGTCAAGCTTTGGGCCGGTGACTAACACCAGCAACAACAAAATAGTGATTGTTAAGAGTTTCCCATGATTAGCCAATAAGTATGTTGGATCCCTTTACGTGCAGCAGCAAGGGGCATCCTTAGCCACATGCCGATTGCAGAGATATTTTAGAGTAGATCAAAAACATCTTGAATATGCAGAATAGCTCGAGTATACCGATAGAAATATATGCGAGAGTTCTGGTTATGAGGTTGGATATTTGCAAATTATTCAGATGATTTTGATGGCTTCTAAGGTTGAAGCCCATTGTTATCAACTGAATATTCTAATCTCCAGTGACGAGATGTGCTATATTATCAGATTGCTTTCAAGTAATTTGATGGTTACTTGTAGGAGATCATTGACAAGCTAAAGCCCACTAAAAAAGATTTGCACTAGATTCCTTTAAAGTAATTTGTGCCACTGACATATCAATTCTGCATGTTACATGGACATGTGACAGTGGTGTTAAGTATTCAAGCATCCAAAAAAAATGACAGAAGAATCTTCAAAAAATTGGACATGGGGACATATCTATATCTTATATGTTTGTAAATATGTATTAATGTATGAATACATTGAATAATGATCAAGACATATGCCCCTTAAGTCCATGAAATTTGATAAAATGGTTTCTAATTGTTAGGTTAGAACTAAATTTTTCAATATAGAAGTGCCAAATAGAGATGTAATGATTATAGCATTATAGTTGGATACTACAAAGTGTTAAGTATTCATAAACTGTCCCAAGGAAGGTTTGTTGGACTACTACCGGGAGTCTTACTAGCCGGCCATTGGTTTGCTACAGTACCGGTATGCACCTTACCAAGCCGAGGAGTAGTGAAGATGAAGGATCAAGAGAAGAGGAGGGGAGGGAGAAACTCCTAACTCTAACCCTAAAAGGAAGAGAAACAGAGTAGGGAGAGAAGATGAAGGGGAGAAAGAGGGAGAGGGAGAGGGGGGAGGGCACACATAAAAGGTATGTATTTCTGTGTGTAGACGTGCACACGTGCGCGCGCGCGCGAGAGAGAGAGAGAGAGAGAGAGAGAGAGAGAGAGAGAGAGAGAGAGAGAGAGAGAGAGAGGTTGACGGGCTATAGTCTTGGGATGGGAAAGAGAATTAGTTTCTATTTTTTTCTTCCTTTAATATCTAAATATGGGAGACATTTTAATATTAAAGTAAGGGTATTTTTGGTATAAAAGTTGATAGATGGTATCAAGAGGCGATACTCCTTGACTTTGAAACTGTTTTCTTTTTCTTAATAAGGGAGACAATAATGGCAGTTCATTGAATCAATCATGTGCACCATGGTATAGTGTGATTCGTGCATCATTGTGTAATTATGACTAACTAATTTTGTTTTTTTTTGAAAGAATTGTGTGGTTGATTCTTTATAGAGAGAATTTCCAAATAAGTATTCTTGTGTGTTTCCAATTCCACAAGCCATGAATTGGTTGAGTTGTAACATAAAATTCTTTAATGAACTTATCTAAGTTGTAAATGTTCTCAAATTTCTATTTCACATCCGCTCTTGATTACAAATTGCATCATGCATATCTTATATTTCAATACCTACATAAGAATTGTAACGGAGTAAAATTTATCTTGAGTTAACCCTAAAAGTATTGGATTTGATTTGGTTCTTGACTTACCTATCCTAACCCATTGTCTTCATTGAATATATATATATATATATATATATATATATATATATATATATATATAGAGAGAGAGAGAGAGAGAGAGAGAGAGAGAGAGAGAGAGTTGCTAGCCAGACCCTAACCCTGTCCAATCTATAAGTAGTTTAAGGCAAACAAGATGATGGGCCCAAATTTAAATGGCTACGGATTTGGACCAAGTGAATTTGCTGTATGACATACCCACTTGTAGCCCTAATTGAATAAGCTTGTGGAAGGGTTCACAAACATTGAAATGCCCGATAACTTAGGTTGGTAAACTTAGACCCACAAAGTTTAGAGTGCTTATAGGATTACTCACTAGTGTCAAACCCATGGGGAGAATAATGTATCATAATAGAATCTTTTAGCTTGTTGCATAAGCCTTTTAGTACTCTAGTGACAAACCTATGTCTCCTCATGACTAAATGTACTATATCCGAATCTTCTGGAGTGACACATAAACCAAATATTCTTATTTACACACTCCCAAACCTACTTCTGTGTTTTGTAACAGTTAGCCTAAAATTAAGCTATTCTACAGCCTATATCTACCATTTGATCTTCAATAGATCATAGTCATTGCCTTCCACTTGAAAGATGTGCTGAAGAATATAGAATTGGTGATGTTAATCCATCAGATTAGTCAACTAAGACATACTTTACTGGGATATTTCTAAAGCCGAGTGCATTGATGAGCTTAATCGACTTAGTGGAAGTAGCCTGTGGTCGGTAGAAGGCATCTAGATGCTGCAAAAGTAAGCGGTTACATCATTTACTCAATTCCTGGAAAATAGAAACCCACCACAAGATCAATTTAATTAGACTGTCCAAAGCATCAATTCTCTACCCTGTGATGCATTTTGATAAAGTAAGGATGGCCTTTCTTATCACTAGCATCCACAGTATCACCTGTTGCTTGTACCATATACTGAACATTTATAGAGCAGTTTTATAAGGTCTAGCTAGCAAGTTCCTTTTTAAATCATGCCAACAATGGTATAAATTTAACCATGTCATAAAGGGTGTTGAGTCCTTATTCAAGGGAGAATGAATGTACATGGCAGGGTTAGATGGAACTCAGCATTTCACGAGTCTGAAAGATATGCCTGTTGACAAGTTATTCAATTTATATCTTTGTTAGATGGCTACAGTGGAATTAATAGATCCAACTGTTTTTGGATGTAAACCACAAGATTATTGTAAAGTTTCAGAGTTCAAGGATAAAGGGGGATTATATTATAGATGTTGATGTCATCACTGTGCGATTGACTGTTTTGGTGAATGACTTCCAATCTTATGTTGGTTTGGTGTGTGCAAATCAAAAACTGCCAATGCTAATCCTAGTGCAAGATTGTTGGCTTTTGGAAAGTGTTTGCACTATGTTATATGACCCTGTATAGGAATTTGGGTCGGGTAGACACTAAACTTATTCTGTTTAACAACCTACAAATATGAGCAAGTTGGCTGCTTTTTTGTTTGCTAAGTTTGATCATGCACATCATATGGATGTTATTTATCAATTCCCAGGAATGGTTACATGTACTCTAGATGATGAAATTATCAAGCAAGAGTATGCAAATGACTATGAAAACATATGGGCCCATATTAGTTTTCTTACAAACAGTCTGTCATTGTTACAGGTTTCAAAACGTGTAACTTATTTTTAAAAAAGTAGCAAACTCCTATTTCCTTATGTTAATGTGTTTTCATGTTAGGTGAGGGAGGACCATGGCGTAAGGTTGCTCCATTGTGATCCGAGTGTCACGTGTTTGAAACACAGAAACCTCTCTACATGCAAGGGTAAGGCTGCATACATCTCACCCTCCCAGATCTTGTAGTGGGGGGAGCCTTGTGCACTGGGATATCTTTTTTTAAGGTGTTTTCCTGATAGGCAAGTGTAACATGAGGAATTCTATTATTCTAAGGATCATATAGTTGCTCGATAAGGGGGAAAGACAAGTACTAATTCAAAGATAAGATCATTTTAGTTGGTTCATTGCTTCAGATAATGCACCAGTTGGATGCATTTTCCCAACTATTATTTATATACATAACATTTTCTTGAAAGATCATTTTAAATTTAGAGTGAACTTCCTTTGTTGACAATGATCATGTCCATATTTCATCATCTCAACAACAATGAGGCACCATGTCCTTACAAAATCACTGATAACATTTCTTGTTATGGAGGATGATGGTTAGTACTGTTTGAAGTGATAAACCATTAAGTTGCCCTTCTGATGAACTCTAAATTTGCTTATTTTATCTGGTTCCTTCCAGTGTTGAAGCTTCATGTCAACCTTGTAGTTTTTCTGTGTAGGAGATAGAAAAAAAGTTAGCTGCGTGAGTTGAGAAACTCATCTGGTAAATATTGCCAGTTAAAGACTCTAGTCAGTAAGCTAAATATCTGAAGACAGTGATGTTGGATGGTTAATAATTAAGAATCTTCATTTTAACCGTGGCACCTTTTTCCATGAAGGTAAATTTCTATTTGACAACTGATGAATGAATTCCCCTACCGCATAAAAGTAGGTCTTTAAGAAATGCCAGTAAAGTTGGCTCGGCAGATATTTTCTTTTGCATTTATGTGATGTGTTTGGAGCTGTACCTACAGTTGACTGGTATCAGACAAAAGTATGCAGATATATATGAAGGATGCAGATAACAGTATTTTTTCCTGGTCATACTTCATTGATGCTAAATTAAGTTCCTTTGGTGACCTACCAGTTAAAGAGTTACAAAACCTTGCAGTACCATGGATTCTTGATATTGAATATAATGACCACACAAATAGGCTTTATTACATGTAGTGCATCAGGTCAATATATGATGAGATAATCCTAAAGCACCATCAAGCATGAGAAATGGGTTTTCAGAACATCAAATATCTAATTTATCATTTTCATGAATACATGATATTTGAAGTCTCAACTTGCAAGGTATTTAACTTCTAATAGCCATAGGCCATTGCAGTTTCCTAATTCAAAATCTACAGTGCTGATGCTTCATAGACGTTTTTGGTGAAGCACCCTATTGTTTGAATAAAATTTTCATCACTGTACAGTGATGAAATAGGTTTTTAAATCCTAAATACTTTTTCACTATGTCCTTTAAGCATCATAGTTTGTAGGTTGCGATACTTATGTTAGTTTTGAATGAAAGTGCTAATTTCTTGAGAATCTTGCTATAGTTGTAAGGAATATAAGCTTATTCAAGCACTTTTTATATATATATATTTAATTATTCAACTTTTTGTCTTTGATATACATATGTATATACATATATTGTATATAGATATAGAGCAGGACTTGGTTATCCTCAAGTGATCTCCACTCAGATCTATGTTGGATGGTTAAGGTCCCACATCAATTATTTGAGCTTATGGATGTGATCTACTATCTTTCAACTGCTTATATATCAAAAATCATATGATTTTAAGACTCTTGGCCAACAGAACTGGTAGATAACAAAATAGCAATAAGAACTCAGCTTTCTTTTTTAAAAATCAAATGGTAATTTTATTCTTTTCATCATTTAATTTTATCACTGTAATGCTAAATGAGCATGGTTTAATAGTGTAGGAGTTCTTTACCTGAGAGTGACCATGCGTGTGGAATAATTGATGTTTCTTTTGACTGTTCATCATTGAGAAAAATTCTATATATCCTATATTAATCCTTTGTTGAGAGTTGACAAAAGATATTCTTGTTCAACCCTGCAGATTTGGAATGGAAACTCATATATGTGGGGTCTGCAGAGGATGAGACCTATGACCAGCTCCTTGAGAGTGTGCTTGTTGGTCCTGTCAATGTCGGGAACTACCGCTTTGTATTCCAGGTAATCTTTCTCAAGTTGAATCAATATCTGACATGATTTCATCTACTTCACAACATGAATTAACAGTCTTTTGTAAATTTGTACTTTTCAGGCAGACCCACCGGACCCTACAAAGATACGTGAAGAAGACATTATAGGTGTGACTGTGCTGCTTTTGACTTGCTCTTATTTAGGTCAGGAGTTCATCAGAGTAGGCTACTACGTGAACAATGACTATGATGATGAACAGCTAAGAGAAGAACCACCACCAAGGGTTTTAATTGACAGAGTTCAGAGAAATATCTTGGCTGACAAGCCCCGTGTCACTAAGTTTCCCATCAATTTCCACCCTGAACCCAGTGAAAGTGGAGGCCAGCAACAGCCACCACCACCTGCTTCACCTGAAAACCGTGTCAGTGATGAGGCACAAATTGACCAGCTTCCAAAATGATTTTTAAAAAAAATTAATATAAAGTGAGAAGGTCTGAAACAATATGGACAAGGCTTGATGGTTATGGCTTCAGTAAGGTGAACGGATCCAAATGCTTAATCTTTTGGGATCTTGTAGAATTAGAACTGTTCCAGTGGCTTGTGAGTATGCTATTCCAGCTTAACTACATTTTGTGATGCAAATATGTTTGTGCCTCGCTTGAATGTTGGTATAACATAAGTGATGCTTATGGCTGGTTAAGCATGGTTTTGGTGGCCGTTGGAGCTCTTGTTTGTTGATCTGATGCCTTCTGCTTTGTTTGTTCAAGTGATTCACAAAGTGTATAAACTTTTTGTGATGATGGAACTCTATTATATACTTGAGCCCAATGTCATGATTCACTATTTGTCAATTGTTTTTAAGCATGCGTCCTAGTTAAACTCATATTTCATTCAATTTATTCTAAGCATGGTCCTAGTTAAACTTTTCTTTTATTGAATTTTTTCAACCTAGCTTCTCTCAGTTCAACTGGTTATGGTGTAGAATACATTAAAACTCCTTGAAATTTAAGAGCAAGTGAAATTAAACTCATTTCTAATTGATCTTGAATGGCCTTTGACAGATGCCATGCTTAAAAAAAATAAAACATATTATAAAAAAGATAAAGAAATGCAAACAAAGGTATATAAAAAATAAACATAATAATAATGACTGACAACAGATATGTATGATATAGAGAAAGGATTTGTTTTTGTTTGTTTGATAGAACAAACAGTATTTTTCACGGGGGTACTTGTTAAAGCTCAATCGAGTTTGAGCACCTAGAAAACTTGGGTATATTTAATCATAATCAGGCAATCTTATCACCAATCCAACCACAATCTTTTGTCAATAATAATCTGGATCGAACATGAATTCAGTTGGATAGCAAGGTTTAGAACATTTCCTTGAAATCTTGTCTTATCCTTTAAAAGTGAAAAAAGTCCTGATCTGAGGATTCTTTTTTCTCCGAGTATCCATGTACCCTTTCTTTTTTTATATGATTTTGAAGCACGAAACCATGTCAATTGGTTTGTTTTTGGTCGTGTTGTCAAATGAGCTTTGAAATATGTAGATGATGGAGGGAGAGATTGATGAGCTTCAAAACTACTTTTCCAAGGTTCTGGAGCTACCTGAGGAGATAATGGAGGAGTTACGCAGGAACTGGGAGAAGGTGGCGATCTTTGTAAGGAGTTTGGGACGGAGGGTGCCTATGGATTGGGCAGCAAAGGAGGTCGAGCAACGGCTTAAACTGGAGTATGAGTCGAAGGTCTTCTCTATTGCCAATGACCATCTCATCCTTCGGTTCAAAATAGAGCTAGACTGTTTGGTAGCGCTCAAAGGCAGCCCGTGGTTTGTAACATGCCAACTATTGGCGATGGAGGCGTGGGAACTGGACTTTGTGCTTGGTTGGTGGTCGATCCAGAAGACGGTGGTTTGGATGTGCCTCCTGGACTTTCTCATGGAGTTTTGGATATCTACGGCCATAATGGCCATTGCGGCGGAGGTGGGGAGGTCGATGACTGTAGATGACTTCATTGAGCTGCTCCGGAAGACAGGGTATGCAAGAGTCTGTGTGGAGATTGATGCAAGGAAGCCGTTGAAGCCGGGTGTGCTGATTAGGGAGAAAAGGAGAGTATTTTGGCAACAATTTGTCTACGAGAATCTATCTCTTGTCTGTTACAGGTGTAGAAGGCTGGGCCATGCCGACGATGGGTGATGATTCTCTAAAGCAGAACTCTCTTCTGATAATAGTGATTGCCCATTATATCCGGAGAACGTTGTGGTGATGGACGGCGATGGTGGTCCGAAGCCTTCATTCCCTATGACGGTGGAGGGGAAAGGCAGTGTTGTGGGCGGCTGACTGTGGCTTGGTCCGTGGCTAGTCACCTCGCGTATTCGGCAGCCACGATCACCTAGAATTATGGTAAAGGGAAGGAAGGAAGCTGAGAAGGAGGAGGTATGCCATGATTCCTCTGTTCTGAACTCCTCTTCTCCCCATCCGAAATCGCCGAGGCGGCAGCCGACTTCACCGGACTCCCCCTAACTCGGAAGGATGGCAGAAGCCCTCCAAGGTAGCTTGCCGGAGGTTATCGGGAGACCGATCATGGGAGGCCAAGGAGGGAGCATCGGCGCATGGGAGAAAGTCGGCATTTTGTGCCCTCGGCTCATTGGGCGATGCGATGGAACTGGGCCGACCTGAGGAGCCCAGTCCAAGGGATGCTGTGATGTCTGATCCAGGAACCAATTCACTGAAGAGAACCAGGAGCCCACCCAAGCTTCCTCTTCAATGTTCTAGGCGAGATTCAGGGAACGAACTATTCACCCCAGCAGAGGATTCTCCTGTCCAGGTCAATGCTCCTTCACCCTGTATGGTTGGAAAGATGGTAGATAATTCTCCAAAACCTGTCGAGGTGTCTTCATTGAGTTGGGGACTTGATGTATACCAGACGGCTGGTTTGAGGGGAGCTGCTCCTGATTTGCCGGGAACTAAACATAATAGTTCTGATGGTGGAAGGGAGGACGGTGTGATTGTGCTCAGTAAGGATGCGGTGATTGAGGGGAAAGGTTGGGTTTTTGGCTCTCCTGTTGCAACTTCACTTCAAGAGCTAGGTGAGGAGGCTCATCCTGAGCTTCATTCACACAGGATGGGAAGGGATTCCAGGGAAAACAAAGGTCTCACTATCGCTGTTAAGGGTGCCGTGCATGAGGTTAAAGAGGAGGGGGATCCCAAATTCAAGACCCTGAGGATGGGTGGGGATGCAAGGGGGGGACTTCAGGTCTCTCCCCCAAAAATGAGTGATGATTCATCAAGTGGCTCGGTCAATTCTTCCTCTCAGGCTGCAAGGGACCATCTAAAGGGTGATCAGGGATGTTTCAATTATCTACCTAAGGAAAGGGGGAAGGTGCTTGAGGCCAAAGGAACTAAATAAGCCCATGCAGTGATGGCTAGCCAACTAAAGAAGACTTTTTGCTATGGAGGTGCAAGGGGTAAAAGACGGTAGCTATGGAGAAAGTAGTGTGCATGTGGAGTCATCAGGCACTGATCCCAACTAATGCTGTCTTAATGAGGGTTTTGGTATGGAATATACGGGAGGCAGGGAAACCCTCCTTCCAATCAATATTTCAAAGATTGGGGTAGTTATATCATCCTGATCTTTGTGTTCTTTTAGAGACAAGACTTGCTGGTTCAACCTTGAACCGTATTCGCTGTCACTTTCCTGTGACTTGGGGGTTTTATGCCGTTGAAGCCCTGGGCCTGTCAAGGGATATTATTGTTACTTGGAACCATAGGACAGCTAAAGTGGATGTTTTTCACCGTTGTTTCCAGCATGTACCTATTATTACTGAATCTAACGATCTCACTTGGCTTCTTTCTGGTATTTATGCAAGTACAAATTATAGGGAACGGAGGGTCTTGTGGCATGAGGTTACCTCTTTGGTTGTTCAAGGTATTCTTTTTGTGGGGCTGGTGACTTTAATTGTATTGTTGGACCTGAGGACAAGAGAGGAGGGTGGCCTTTTGTGGAGAACATTGCTTTAAAAGAGTTTGGACATTTCCTACAGGACAATGGCCTTTTGATCTTGGCTGTGGGACCTTAATTCATTTAGTGCAACAACCGCTCCGGGAATGATAGAGTATGGGAAAGAATTGACAGAGTTTATATGACTCTCAACAGGATTCAGTGGCACCCTACTTATTCTGTGTGGCACTTATCGAGGATTGCCTCTGATCATTGTCTGCTTCTTTTCCCTACTAATACTGCGACCCCTTATCATGCTCCCTTTAGATTTAAGAAATTTTGGCTGGCTTACCCTCGCTCTTGGAAGATTATCAGGGAGATGTGGAGGATGCCTATTCGAGGGGATGCGAGATACCGGATTTCATGCAGACTGGATTTGGTCAGGAGACGGTTGTTGTTGTGGAACATATTAGAGGTTGGCAATATCTTCCGCAATTTGGAGATGGTTGAGAGATCTATCACGGAGGTCCAGGAGCGTGAGCAGAGGAATGGGGGTTTGTTTGAGGTTGATCTTGCTCATCTTCGGAGTCAGCTCACTATCATCACTCTTCTTCGTCATCAAGAGGCTTTATAAAGACAGAAGTCCAGAGTGCAGTAGCTTAGGGAGGGGGACAGGAACATCAGGTTTTTCTATTAAGCTACAATTTTTCGGAGGCATGGGAATCACATCCTGAAGCGGGGGGCGGAACGAGCAGCGGAAGCAGAAGCGATCCAAGTACATGGACAATCCTCTGCCAGCGATCCGAGATGGATGCGGTAGGATACATGTTTTACAAAGGTCAATGAATTCTTTGGATTGATAGAGAAGAGAGGAAGAAGAAGATTTTGGGAGAAAAGGGATTCCAATATATTGTATTCAGCCCCTCTTACACCCGCAATAATACAAGATAAAAATATATATATATATATATAGGTCACATAAGACTAGTCCCCCCAAAAAAACTCCCAAGCTGGCACCGTGACATTCTGAAATCTTGACATCTGAGTCGACTTGCCTACTGCAAGTCGACTTGTAGCTGGAAATAGTCCACTGGATGAGTCGACTCTCAGATTGCGAGTCGGCTCGTCCAGAACATCATGTTTCTGTCTGCACACATGAGCCGACTCCACCCTGAGTGAGCCGACTCTCACAAAAATACTTCATAACTGTTCCAAGTTGTGCCAACCAATGAGTCGACTCTTAGATAACGAGTCGGCTCTAATGTACAGACTGACAAAACTCAGCCTATCACCTAGGACTTGTCCCGGACTCACTCCTAGTCCTAGATACATCATGTATGACCATGACTAACTGGACCAAGACCTAAACTTTAGCCCCCCGAGCCTTGGATGCACCACCTGAGATTCAACAATCTCTACCTTGGTGCTCCAAGGCTTCAATCAACTACACCATATTCCTCAGACCCATCAACCATGTACATGAACGAAAGCTTTCTCTCGATAGAGCCTTTGTAAGTGCATCAACCTGGTTCTCCTTTGTATGGACCTTCACTAATGCCGCTTCTCCTTCCTTCACCAGCTCTCTAATTCTGTGGTACCTCACATCTATATGCTTTGTGCGCGCATGATAGACTGGGTTCTGAGTCAAATGTATAGTACTCTAGCTATCACTGAGCAGGACCACCATATACTGTTTCACCCCCATTTCAGCAACTAGCCTTCTAAGCCACAGTGCTTCCTTTGCAGCCTCTGTAATATCTATATACTTAGCTTCTATTGTAGATAGAGCAGTGATAGATTGAAGGGTAGATCTCCAAGAAATGGTTCACTATGCATGCAGAAGATATAACATGTAGTAGGCCTTCTTGTATCAAGATCACCTGCATAACTTGCATCCACATACCCTTCAAGAGGACCCGAATCTCTATATAACTCCCTGGAGTTCCTTTCTTGTCCTTCTAGCTGCCCACCAAATACCAATCCATGCTTTTAAGTTCCTTGTAGATACCTCAGGATCCACTTCAATGCCTTCCAGTGTTCCTTTCCAGGGTTAGACATGTACCTGCTCACCTAGCTTATAACATATGCTATATCTGGCCTGCAATACACCATAGCATATATAACGCTGCCCACTGCATTTACATATGGAACTCTCTCCATGTACTCTCTCTCCTCATATGTTTAGGAACTTTGAATTTTAGAGAGGTGTGCCCTGGTAATGGTGTCTCTGCTGGTTTGGCTTTCTCCATCCCAAACCTCTCAAGTATCTTCTTGATATAACTACCTTATGATAAATGGAGTATTCCCTTGCTTCTATTCCTGCAAATCTCCATTCCAATGATTTTCTGTGCTAAACCCAAATCCTTCATCTCAAATTCTTCAGATAATGCTCTTTTCAGCTCTTTCACAGCCCTCATACTTCTGCTATCTATCAACATGTCATCCACATACAGAAGTAGATATAGAGCATTATCATTATCCACATCCTTCACATACACACAACAATCATGTTCACACCTGAGAAATCCAAGGCTTAAAATAAATATTTCAAATTTGCGATACCACTGACGAGGTGACTGCTTCAGACCATACAATGATCTCTGGAGTAGACATACCTTGTCCTCCTGTTCAATCTCTATGAAGCCATCAGGTTGCTTCATGTAGATCTTCTCTTCTAGGCTTCCATGTAGGAAGGCTGTTTTCATATCCATTTGCTCCAATTTTATATCATGTTCCGCCACCAATGACAGCAACACCCGAATTGAAGTATGGTGTACCACAGGAGAGAACACTTCCATGTAGTCAACTCCTTCCCTTTGTGAGTATCCTTTTGCTACCAGCTTTGCTTTGTATCTCACTCCACCTTGCTCTGAAGGTACTATCTTCTTTGTGAACATCCATCTTGAGCCAATTACTCGAGCATCTTCAGGTAAATCCACCAGCTGCCATGTCTTATTTCTCTTGAGAGATTCTATCTCTTCCATCATGCCTTGCATCCATGATTCTTTATCAGGACTTTGCATGGCCTTCTTGAATGTTTCTGGATCTCCATTGACAAAGATGAGAGCATAAGAGAGTCTCATCCTTGCCATATCACACCGACTTTCGGATCATGCGCTGAGACTTATGTAGTGCCACTCCCCTTGCACTGTCCTGCAAGTCTACAATGTGTGGCTCTTCCTGCACCTCCCTCTGAATAGTTGACTTTCCTTGCTGATCCTTCACCACCAGAGAATCTTTTCCGCCTAACTCCACCTCAACTGAAACACCCTTGCCAGTAGAAGTAGATGGCCTATCCTCCACCTATGAAGGGCAATCACTGATGTTAACCTTTGTAGTTGCACTTCCATCCGTACTCCCCGATCTTTCCAAGATGCTCCTCTAATCAAAGATGACATCCTTACTGATCACTGCCCTCTGAGATTGAGGATCCCATAGTAGGTAACCCTTGATTCCTCATGGATACCCGATGAAGATCATCTTTTTCGACATAGGATCCAACTTGCTTCTTTTGATTGCCTCCACATGTGTATAGGTCGGGCAACCAAACACCTTCAGGTGTCGAAGCTCCATCTTCTTTCCATTCCAAGCTTCCTTTGGAACGTCTCCATTCAGCTTGAAGTGAGGGGACCTGTTAACAAAAAAACAAGAAAGAGTTATAGCATCACCCCAAAAAGTTACCGGGAGTGATGTCTGCAGCCTCATACTTCTAGCCTTCTTCAATAGTGTCCGGTTCATCCTCTCCGCAACACCATTCTGCTGAGGGATCATTCTTACTGTGTGAGGGATCATTCTTACTGTGTAATGGCATCTGATCCCATTTTCCTTACAGTAATTCCTAAACTCCTTACTAGAGTACTCCCCTTCATTGTCAGATTGAAGGCACTTCACATGTCTTCCTATCTCCTTTTCTATCTCAGCTCTCCAGGATTTGAACCGGGCAAACACCTCTGATTTTTCTCTCATCAAATAAATCCACACCTTCCTTGAGTAGTCATCAATGAAAGTGACAAAGTATCTTGCCCACCTCTAGCTGATATAGGAGCTGGTCCCCATACATCAGAGTGCACTAAATCCAGCACTCCATCACTTGGTTTGGTACAACAGCAAACTTTACATTATGCTGTTTACCAAAAATATATGGCTCACATAGATCATCTCCATCTTTCTTCAGAACTGGAATGTTTCCTCTTCTGCTTAATTCCGTAAGCCCTCAGTCACTCAGGTGACCTATCTGATAGTGCCACAATTTATATGCTAACTGCTCCTCCTGTGCTGCTGCAAGCACCTCTACACTATCATTCACCACTGAGCCTTCCATCCTATGCAGATTATTGCCCAGTCTTCTTCCTCTCATCACCACCAAAGCTTTCTTGGTAATTCTCAAACATCCACTACCAAATTGACAACTGAAAGCATAACCCTGCTTCTCCAGGTAGCCCAAAGAAACCAAATTCTTCTTTAGTTCTGGTACATGTTTGATATTTGATAGTCCTTATCACTCCATCATACATCCTCACCCTAATAGTGTGTTCTCTAGCTACCAAACAAGGGTGATCATTATCAAGGCTTACACTACCTCCATCTGACATGTCATAGGTATCAAACCACTCCCTATGTGAGATATAGTGATAAGAGCATGCAGCCAAGTGTTATCCCAATCAACATATCCATCTGAAGCCACCAGTACATCTTCTCCACTGCCTTTAGATGCATTAGCACCACTAGTGTTGACTTCCCCTTCTTTGTCTTCCAAAGAGGACAATTTCTCCTGAAATGCCCAGGCTGATGACACTTATGGCATTTCTAGCTTTTCTGACTACTTCGAGACTGTGACCTGCCCTTTGATTTCTCCTTAACTATTTCCTTGGATCTTCCTTGCCTTTCATTCATAGCAAGTACATCTGAGTTAGGATTTCCTTTGCAAATCTTCTCATGCTACTTATTTGACCTGAGCACTCCAACAACCTCTTCATAGTTTAGGGTTTCCTTTCCGTACACCAAGGTTGTTATAAGACCATCATACGATCCTGGAAGCGAATATAATAGCAACAATGCCCGATCCTCCTCATCAATCTTCACATCCAGACTCGACCTCAGAACATACTTGGTTAAACCTTTGAATGTGAGCAACAATGTCTCCTCCTTTAGGCATCCTCAGACAATACAACTACTTCAGCCATAGCTTGTTTGTCATGTTCTTCTCCATGTATGTATTTTCCAGTCTCAGCCAAAGACCCTTTGCCATAGTCTCTGTACATACCTCAGGCAAAACCTGATCCGCCAAACACATCTTGATAGTGCTAAATGCAATCTCTTCTAACTCTTCCCAATCTTCAACACTGATCTTTTTCGGTCTCTCTTTAACCAAGACCTTGTAGATTCTCTGTTGAACCACCAAATCTTTTACCCTTTTTAACCATAGGGTAAAGTTTCCTTTGCCATCATACTTCTCAAAATCCACCTTGAAACTACTTGATGCCATTTCCACAATCAAGTAAAATCACATTCAAAAAAATAAAATTTCTGCAACCAATACCAGCAAAGAACTTTCCTTCCAACCCTATCCTTCCACTCCTTTCACAAGAAAAAAAAGAGAAATTCCCTCCACCTAAATCTGGAGATTTCTTCGAAAGGCAAATGGATAAAAGATTGAAATAACATGGTATAGCAGAAACCTTTGGATGTAGAGACCTTCCTCCACGCAACCCTGCTCTAATACCAAAATGAAGAGGGGGGCGAAACGAGCAGCGGAAGCAGAAGCGATCCAGGTGCGTGGGCAACCCTCTGCCAGCGATCCAAGATGAATGCTGTATGATACAGGTTTTACGAAGGTCAATGGATTCTTTGGATTGATAGAGAAGAGAGGAGGAAGAAGAAGATTTTGGGAGAAAAGGGATTCCAATATATTGTATTCAACCCCTCTTACAGCCGCAACAATACAAGATAAAACATACATATATATACCTAGGTCACATAAGACCTAGTCCCCCAAAAAAAACTCCCCAGGCTGGCACCTTGAGATTCTAAAATCTTGACATCTGAGTCGGCTTGCCTCCTGCGAGTTGACTTGTAGATGGAAATAGTCCACTGATGAGTCGACTCTCAAACTGCAAGTCGGCTCGTCCAGAACATCGTGTTTTTGTCTGCACATATGAGCCGACTCCACCCTGAGTGAGCCAACTCTCATAGAAATACTTCACAACTGTTCCAAGCGATGCCAACCAACGAGTCAACTCTCAGACAACGAGTCGGCTCTAATGTATAGATTGACAAAACTCAGCCTATCACCTAGAACTTATCCCGGACTCACTCCTAGCCCTAGATACATCATGTATGACCATGATTAACTGAACCAAGACCTAAATCTTGGCCCCCCGAGCCTTGGATGCACCACCTGAGACTCAACACATCTAGGCGATACGGAGATCGAAAGGGAGGTGGTTGGAGGACGATGATGATATTAGGGGGAAGATCACTCAGTTTTTTAGGTTGAGGTGGACTGTGTCGATGGGGGTCGCTAACTCCTTTATGCTTTCATCGCCTTCTAAGACTATTTCTGAGTAGCAAAATCAGGAGCTTATCAAGCATGTTTATGCGTTTGAAGTTCGAAGAGCTTTGTGCTTTTTGGTTGAGGACAAAGCTCCTAGCCCTGATGGCTTCCCTCCTATATTTTTTAGATATTATTGGTCTATTATCCATGAGGATGTTGTTGCAGCTGTGCAATACTTTTTTATTCATAGACAGATGCCAAATTTGTAGAAGTGGATGTTTGTGACCTTAATTTCAAGCATCATGACGCTCCTAGCTAGGCCATTATAGACCTATTAGCTTATGTAATACATTATATATAATTTGTACTAAGCTTCTGGTCATTAGAATGAAGCCGGTTCTCCCGTGTCCCATCAGTTCGGAGCAGGGTACTTTTGCTGGAGGCTGTAGTATCTCTGACAATATTTTGATTGCACAGGAGTTTATGCATGATCTCAGTCGAGCCCCGATTCGTTGCAATCTTATGGCTGTTAAGCTGGACATGGAGCGGGCCCATGATCGCATGCAGTGGAGGTTCTTGGAGAGGGCTATGCTGGAGTTTGGCTTTTATCCATGATGGACTTCGTGGGTATTGGCCTGTATTGAGAGACTCTTCTTTGCCATCCTTATCAACGGAAGCCGTACGGACTTCTTTAGCTCCATTATCGATCTCCGGCAAGGTTGTTCTCTACCTTTATACTTATTTATTATTTGTGCCGATGCTCTGTCTCAAGCTCTACGGGTTGCTATGAGGGGAGGGGGATTGATTCTTACATCCCTGCTCCTGGAGCCCAGCCGATCTCGCGTCTACTTTTTGCAGATGATTGCTTGCTTCTGGGTAGAGCTATAACATCTTCTACACTGGGATTTAGAATGATTGTGGAGGAGTATTGTTACTCTTCTAGGTAGGGTATCAATCTTCAAAAATCAGTGGTTCAGTTCAGTTCGAAGACACCTACCCAGCTCAAGCACCAGATACGAGACATCTTGGGGATTGCTGAGAGCAGTGGAACATTGCAGTACTTGGGTGTTCCTTTTACTAGGGGTAGATCGAAGAGGGATGATTGTACCCGGGTGATGAAGGTAATCCAGGAGCGAGTGGATGGTTGGCAGGGAAAAGCATTATCTCTCATGGGCAGGATTACATTTTTTAGGTCAGTTCTCAATTCTTTACTAGTTTATATGCTCTCTGATGCCATTTTACCTTAAACTGTGATAGCAAGAATGGAGCAATACATCAAAACTTTTTTTGGAATGCGGGCCCAGCCGGGCATGGTCTTCATCTCCTTGGCTAAAGGGAGGTCTGTCAGCCTGTGGTGGAGGGGGGCCTTGATATCCAGTCTCTCATCACCAGGAGGGAGGCCTTGATAGCTAGACATGTTACCGAATTTTTATTATGCCCACACAATATGTGGACTATGATAATAAGAGCTAGATATGGCTCGTTGCCCATGGGGTTGGAGCCTCGGCATGGACAGACAGCTTCCATGATGTGGAGGGAGATGGTTGCTAGGGCTCTTGATGTGCTTTCTCAGATGACATGGATTTTGGGTGATGTCGGTCTGTCAACTTCATGATTGACCTTTGGATTGTTGATCTTCCTTTGATCCGATGACCAACCTTTGTTAGTACTGATATCTCAAATGCAATTTCCATTTCTGATCTATTTCTTCCTGCTACTACTTAGTGGGACCCTGTGCGGGTGACCAGCACCTTTGGTGATATTCTGGGTGCCCGGGTTCTTTCTATTGCTCTTCCCCTCCACCTAACTGCTGATGTTATGGTTTGGAGGTTTTCCTGTCTCTCGAGACCGGTTTTGTCTGATCTTCACTGCCTGTATCACGAGGAGGCTCATAGGACTCTGGATGTTACTTGGATCTGGAGGTTGGGTGTTCACCCGAGGGTCATGCTTTTTCTTTGGAAGCTAACTTGGAGGTGTCTTCCTATTAGATCCTTTCTTAATTCTGGAGGGATGCACCTGCCATCTACCTGTCCAAGATGCAGGCACGACATCGAGACACTAGGGCATGTTCTCTTTCTCTACCCACGATCTTTTCAGGTCTGGCATTTAGCAGGGTTTGATAGTCTATCTATGTAGGCAGACAAGGGTTTGATAGTCTATCTATGTAGGCAGACAATTCGATTTAGACCTTTTTGGATCTTTTGCTGCACTCGGCCATTGATCAGATGACCATAGCTTCTAGGATTCTCATGGCCTATATTACTTATCGCATATGGCTCTCCAGGAATGCCCTCATCTTTGACTCTAAGAGCCGTCCGGCCAAAGTTGTGTTTGAGATTGCCCGCATTGATGCCGAGGAGATTATGATTGCCACGTTCATAACCACTGAGACTTGAGATTCATGCACTACTCGTGGAGCGCCTCGTCGGGTTTTCGTATCTTAGGAGCCCTCTCTGCAGGTTTTGAAGGTCAATTTTAATGGAAGCATTAAGGACAGACTGGGTGGTACTAGCTTTGTCATTCGTGGTCATGAATTAGGTCTTGTGGTTGCAGGGGAGAGCTATTTCATTGGCCCAACTATCCTTACTGCTAAGCTGCATGACACATGGGCTGAGATTGCCTATGTTATGAGAATCTTACATGCAGAATATTTGATTCTTGAAGGAGACTCAGCTACGATTGTCCTACTGCTGAGCTGCATGACACATGAGATGAGATTGCCTATATCATGAGAATCTTACATGCACCCCTTGTCTCTTAAATCCAGAAGGCCACAAAGATCGAGATGACGCATCCCTTGCTTCGAGATATTGCAATTCTGATGCAGCCGCATAAGATTTCTTAGTCGTTATGTATATCAATAAACGAACTCGACTGCTGACTAGATCACTTTCTATATGGCTGATCATTATGTTAGTATTTTGTAGACGGATCTGGAAGATTCCCCAGCTCAATTCCGGGACCCCTTCGTTCTGATCTTTTTTAGTTGTGTTCACACTAGATTGATATAATATGAATCTTCCAGCTTATCAAATATTAAAAAAATATAGATGCATGTATGGTGTAAAGGGCAAGTCTTTTATTAGGCTAACCGAGCCTAAATTATCGGAACTGAGTGACTGGGAACAAACGACTGACCAATTTGCACGCGTTGTATTATCAAATCTGATAGCAATCCAACTGCAACACTCGAGGTCTCGGGAGGACCTTAAAAGGATATAATAGATTGCACCATTTAGGAAAAATAAAAGAAGGCAAGCATCGAAAATGCCACCATATGACTTAGATGTCCTCTACAACCTGGCCAGCAGCAATTAATTGGTTTGGACTTCAGACATGATTGCTAATGTTTCTAGTTTCTGCTGCTGCTTTTTTTTTCCCTTTTTCTTAAAGAAGCTGTTTCCACCAGCCATCCAACACCGACACACACCCACCCCCAAGCTGGAGTCCAGGCTGCCAAGCAAACCAAGTACTTCAGTGATGAAATGAGCATCTCTGGAAACTTACCAGATGGCCAAGTAGAAGAAAACTTCCTAAAATGTGTCGCAGAACATCTCATTCCACCTATATTGACCATGTCTGGAAACCCGAACCATCTAGAGGGTATTTGCTTCCAATTCACCAAATTTCGGAATTTAAGTCCTCAGCAAATGGTTTGGAAGCTACGGCTGAGAGTTCGTTAGCAGGTGACAGCATATTTGCATCTCCAACTAACCTCCCAAACTTGTAATTCCAATAAACAGAAACTCTCACATTCTGAAAACTGATTTATATTTTTTTTGCTGGAAAAAAAAAAACACTGAAACAACAATGGCATAAGAAACAAATAGCATAAAACATGCAAAACATGTAACTGAAGATTGCATTTTGAAACTTCCTGCCTGGAAAAATGGCAGGAAAACTAACGGTTTATAGCGAAATTCATTGTTCTTCAATCCTGTGCTCTCCGTTTTCTCTTTGTAGGATTTTCTGCCAACTGTTCTGGTTTTCCCTTTTCAGAACGATTACGCAACCTCTGCCAGAATATGTGCAAAACAGCAAAATCAGTAATCCTTGTATCCCGCACAAAGATACATTTTTCTACAGACCATCCAGTCTGAATTCAATGACCAGAGGAATTCTATCTGTTAAATGATGAGAGTAGATTTTCAGAGACCTTTACAAAAAGTGAAAGAAGGTACCTTTTTCCTTCTGCAGCCCTGTCGCTGACGCCCAGCGTCTTTCTTTTTTGGAGCAACCACTTCCTGAAAGTTTAGAGCAAATCATAGTGAAATAGTATATCCTCTAATAAGATCATATTAAAAGCTTAGTTTTTTTCTATTTTACATCAGAGTTATGAATAATAATTTGTGTTACCTGAGAAAGAGCGACAGTTCGGGCATGCCTTTCTGCATGAGTTTCCTGCTCCTCTTCAATCTCCCCATCACTATTGAGCATCAGCTTAAGCCTCCCCTCTCCTAATAGTTTCTTGGAACGAGCATGTCTCTAGAAGCAAGGAAATGGTACACATGAATGCACCAGATTTAATTAACAAAGATGGTGTTTCAAATATCCAGTGAAGAAAAATAGTTAATTTTATATTTGCAAAGTCTATTTCGCCATTAGCAAACAAATTATAATAATAAGTTTATGGAACTCTAAAAATGCAGTTGGTTATGTTTTGCATCTCATTTGGCAGTTTTTAAGGAGAAAAAGTGAAAATAGCTCCCTCTGAGCAATTGTAGGTTCCTGGTAATATAAAGCTCTATGATGCTTTACCTTTGATTTAAGGTGTTGCTTGACTGTTTCCTCATTTAAGCATACAATTCTCGGGCAAAGCCTGCACTTAAAAACTGATTTGCACTTCAAGATACAACTGCTCAGATCAGCTTGAATTGGATCATTTGAATCAATGGCACTGCTCCTGGTGTTCACATTCTCATTCTTTACAACACCTACTTCATTGTTCAGCTGGCCATCTTTAGGGTTTTCATGACTTCTTTCAGGTCCTCCCTTCTCCTCATTAATAAGCAAACCTAGTGACAGCTTGAAGCCATTATGCATCTAAGAAGGTGTAAATGTTACACTGAATCAAATAGAACAAATGTGTAAAGTGGCATTCCTCAACTAATGATAAGTACGTAGATGAAAGATATGTGAGATCCCATGAGCTAGAGGTTGAGAACACAATGAATGCATAATCATGTAAAAACAGCAAAACAAGAGGACTACAATTTTTGCCAATTAAATTTTCTATGCAGCATATAATAATCAAATGAAAGAGTAACAGGCAACTATATAGTTGTTACTCTGAAATGAAAAATCTTATATTAGCATTAATTTAGAGGATATTCTGCAGGACATCAACATCAATGGGAATAAATTGGACAAGCAAACCATATAAAGAGCATTAAAGGATTGGCGGCAAAATCAGTCTTCTGCAATTTCTCAATGAGTTGGTAGAAAAAGGGGTGGTACCATCATGTTTTGTTTTGTGCTTAAATAGCCAAACATCATTTGAACTACCGCACTTTATATACTGCTCAAATTTCATTCCAAACATATAATACTAAACTCAGTTTGTCAATGCATCAATTTTCATTTCAATGGCCAGGTCATTGCTAAATTGAGGCCAAAGGCCTCCAAGAAAGAGACTGTATACAGATTATACAATGAGTGGAAATGAAAATGAGGCTCATGACATAATCAACAGCCAGAAGATACAACAATGTCATCGGTAACATTACCTAAAACACTCCCTTGAGTCCTAGAAAGGCATGAGATGATTTCTTGACATCCTAGAGGCAGCACTCTGCATCAACCAGCTTACTCGGATTTTGGTATGGTTATTTTCATTTATTTCTAATCTATTTTATATGAAAGAAACAAGGACAAAAAAATAACCACTGGGGTTGCTCAACATTAACTCAGGCCGCAGATTCATTTCAATTCCCACAACAGCTGCATTCCATGGACTTGGTTCTACTAAGTATTTTAGAACCTCATTGTTCACGCCTTTCATTGAGTAATAACTTCTCCAATTAAGCACTTGACCTTATTAGCAACACATTAGAAAATGCTACATTGACCATGAATAATACATCATGGTACTCCTCCAATATACCACCTATCAATTCACAAGCATGTCAAGATTTTCTTGTCCAAAGTCTAGAACAAAGATCAGCTTTAAGTCAGGAGAGGCATCCTACATCAAACATAGAAAGCAACCAAAAACTAAGGTTTATTTCATCATTTCACACTCGCTTGGGAGGTTCTTTTCTTTTAACCTTGAACCTCTACCAATATGAACTTCCTACCAATACCATCAAGGTTCATGACATCAATTCTAATATGTACCATAACAGAGCTTATTAATTGTCATAGTTTCAAAGTTCTTTAGTTTTCACTTTTCCAAGGCAAAAACATGTCTTATTACAGAAAACACTTCTCGAAACAAAAACGTTTTAGAGTTTAGTTTACAGCAATTCTTTACCTTCTAGTTAGACTATCATGAACTTACGTATGAAACTACCTTTTTGTTCAAAAACAAGAAATGATGTGACACTATTGCATGCTAGCTAGCACAGCTCAAGTATCTAAGCATGTGCTGCAAGTCTTCCCTTTTAAACATGAAAACATAGGTATCTATGTTGATTATTTTATAGCTTGAGCTGGTCTTGCAATACTTTTTTATGTTCTAGCAGTAGCTAAACTATAGCTTGAAAGCCACAACAATGGATAATGACCCATACTTTCATACAACATTGGTAAATATTTGGCCCTCACCAGTTCCTGGTTACTGGATTTTCATTTCAGCAATCCATGGGTTACCTCCCCACTAACAGGACTTTATGTTTGAAAGGGGATGGAGGGATCAAGAGAGCTTCCAATCGCCATAGAATAAGTAATTCCTAAACAAACAGGATCGATTGATCAACAGGATCCTTGATCTCTCAGATTCCTCCTCCTCCTTTATTAACCAAAACTCAGCCAGTGCAATGTATCTTGGACAAGGACTACAGGCATCCAAACAGGCCCTTTGTTAATAACTTGAACAGCATAAACCAAATCTAAACAAAGTATGAATCTAGTTATTCCCCAAAATACCGGTTAAAAAATAAAAGAGGATAGCCTAATGTGCAGCTTTCCATCCCACCCCAGGTGGAGTGGGAAAAAAATCCCCCAAAGAAAACACCCAATTATCATCATCCTACTATCAAGAGTAAAACCAATCCATACCTGAAGAATCACCATCAACCTCATTCCCAGAGCTATCCTCACTCTCATATCCTGAACCTGACAAGACAAAGACGGATTTAAAAGAAAAAAATACAAAAATACAAAATAAAGCCATAGCATATGAGCAACGCCCAAGATAAATATTCAGATCACAATAATTATCTTAGAATTTGTACAAGCATTAAAGATTACACGATTCAACACCATGTTACAACTCAAAAATGTAAAATTCGTACGATACAAGCATAACAATCACCAACATTTGGGGGAAAAACCTAAAATCACATCACAAAAATCAATAGAACAGATCGCGAGCTATCAATTCCAGGGCAATGGCATTCGAAGTACCAAAAACAGAACCCACCGACAATATTCAAATCTACGCAGATCCTTCATCAATTAAGCGAAGAAATCAACAAAATCTACCATCAACTAATACAGAACATTAGATGCACAGACAAAATAAACGAAAACTCTGGTTTTCTCCTGAAATGCATTTAATCAAGTAAACAGCGCTGGGCTATCATACATATTAGAGATAAAAAGATAATTTTGCGATTGAAAAGGCAAAAACATTTTCCATATAAATAGATCAAAACACTAGAAACGTGAAGAAACAAATCAATAGGAAAAAATGCAGCAAGGATCACCAAGGGGACGAAAACGGCAGCAAAACGAACCGGATGAGGGCGAGATCGGCTCATTGTCATCCTTTGCTCCTCCTATCTCCTCTCCCTCCTCCTCCTCTTCTTCTTCCTCTTCCTCCAATCCCGGAGTGGAATCGGAGTCGTCGTCGGCGGACGAGGAAGAGGCGGAGGAGGCGTCCCCATCGCCATGGGCTTGCTTGTAGAAGCGCCGCTTTATCATCTCTCGCCGGCGGAGAAAGAGAAGAGCCGAGGTTGCGGACGTGCAGTGGAGGGTTCTCTCTCTCTTTTGGCGCTTTCGCGGCGGCGGATGCGGAGGGGTGTGGGTTTCTCTTTCGACTTTCCAAGGGTTCCTCGAGTGCGGGCACTCGCGGTGTCGTTACTCCCGTAGCGGAGCGGCACTCAATTTCAGGTCTGGACCCACTACTACTTACGCATCCAAGGGATTTACATGATACATGACGGATGACTACGATCCCATGGATAGATCTGAAAATAGATTTTCACTTAGGAGACCCTTCTTCAATTGTTTGTTTGTTTGATTAGTTAGTAGAGGGGACATAATCCAAAATAAAAATTAAGCATACCGAAACCGAACTCCCACCAGCAAGTTAGTTAGTAGGAACTAGCTAGTAACACTTCCTTGCCTGATTTGCTATCCAATCAGTTGCTTGATTCGTCTCTTAGATGGTATAGGTTGCTTTGAGAAGAATTTAAGTTCCTTCTCCATTTGATATTATATCTTTCAACGGTGAAAGAGAAATTAGGGGAAAATAAATGTTATAACTGCCATCGAATCTCTTCCCATCCACGATTGTTCTGTTTTGAATTTATGCACTAATTCGCCTATCCTATCCTAGTCCGGGCCTCTCTACTTATTCGGTAAATGAGCATAAGAATTAATTTGCAATCTAACAGCACATGAAAGATGCCCCCTGAGATTTCGTAATATGAAGCTTGCGAAGTATAAGAAACATGACAATCGAGGATTCCTCGGATACCTTGATCGTACTGTTAAGCCACGTCCAACCACATTAAAGTTCATATCTTGACAAAAATATAAAACTCATCTGTCCATCTGGATTGGAGTGATGTTAAGATGTTGAAATAATAATTCATTTCATGCATTCCGAATCAGCCATAGAGTATAAGCAAGCAGCAGCCAACTTCACCCATTTCTCTACCAAGGAGTTAATTAACATGTTAACTAGCTTCAACAAAGAATTGGGGGTTAATTAATATGGTAGCTACCAGGTTTGCCGTGCAAACTGCAAAGGGGCATGATTATTATCCAGCATTCCTCGTTATTCATTTGCGTTGATAGCTGCATGATCATTATACTTTTCTATTTCTCGGTGGGTAAATGACCAGGGGTAAGGAGTTGAACTACGGATCCAGCAGTAAATATATAAACAAGGGATTAAGGGTGGTTAATATCATCACCACATCTTGCATGAATAAAAAAATGAATGAAGGATTTTTTTTTTTTTTTTTTTTTTTTTTTTTTTTTTTAAAAAAAAAAAAAACTTGATTAAGGACCGTTCATAAATATAATGAAAAAATTGATTAATTTTTTATTGATCAACTTATTCATGTTCTTACATTTTTTTATGATAAATAAGTTACTTTCCGTGGATAGCATTTATTTATTAATTAATTAAAAAAATTGTCTGACTAAAAGGTGGCAAATCATTTTTTCACGGGCCAATAAAGTCAACATTCAATTTTATACCTAAAATGCCCTCCTTTTAATTTCCAATACCTTCCCATTTAATATCCAATAACTCGGTTATCCACTACCCCCAAACTTTAGTCTTCATAAAAATATTATAAAAAATATGGATAAATTTTAGCAACTTATCCATTAAAATAATAATGTAAAAGAATATGGATAACAAATTTTAAAACTATTTTTTCATATATGAAAGAATATAGATAAATCATTGTCGTGTCTAAATATTATCTTGAAAATATTTATCCAAAAAAATATAGATTTAGGCTAAACCTTTTATCCATAAAAGAATGGGTTGTTAGTTACTAGACTCGTTGTAAATCAAAAGTACAGGGATATAGACAAAAAAAAAACAAAACTAAACTAAAAATAAAAGATCTTTACATATTTTAATTTTTATCATGATCAATAGTTTAGATTTTTTTTTTATTTTGAGAGATTTATGTTTGGTTTTTATTGAGAAGCATTTGAATTTTTTTTTTTGCTAGGTAAAAAAATATATATCTTTTTAATGAGTTTATTGCATTTTTTTCAAGATGACTCTGGATTTGAATTATTTCACATTTTATTGCTCATATTAAAAAGGCTCAATATGTATTTGCTACAAATATATGATCTTTTGGTTCATATTTTGGAAATGTAATATTTTGATTTTTTAAATACTAACTAAGCCTAACTATTTAAGATTTTTACATGACTAAAATCGTGTCGCATACAACTCAAAAACCTATATATTCATATAAATATTTATTTTATTTAATAAATATAGATATTAAATAATATCTATATTTATTTTAAATAGATATAAAAATAAATTAGATGCTAGAATATGAATTAAAAATACGGGTATATATCAAATAATTAAATTTTACGATCACATGACCAAAAAAATTATTATGGAAAGTAAATCAAATTAATAATATATTAATATAATCATATATATTTTAAAATTTATAAATATTATATTAAATAAAATAAAATTAAATATTAAGATATAAATTGGATAATTATTTATATTTATACTTATTTTTTTGATAAATATGAATATTAATATTTGTGGATTGTTGAGAAAGCTATTCATATTTGGATAAATTAGGATATGGGAGTAAATTTTGGACATGTATTATTGGCCAACTTCTACCGTACAAGCATGAACTTTATTTTTATTAGTGTTCTGCGCCGCAATGTGGCAATTCGCTTGCCGGAAACGGCGTAAAGAGATCTCGTTCTCGTCTGCCCCCCCGCCACCCGCCCCGATCCTCTCGTCCCCGACACTCCACTTTTTGGCTATTCAATGGCGGACGAGGCCAACCCCAAAACCCTAGAAACCTTGACCCTAGATTCGAGCCCTCCCGAGACCCTCGTCGATGGCAGCGCCCTTGTGGCCCGCTCCCTCGCCTGCGCCGGTGTGCAGCACATGTTCGGCGTGGTTGGGATCCCCGTCACCGCCGTCGCCACCCGCGCCGTCGCCCTCGGTGTCCGCTTTCTCGCCTTCCACAACGAGCAGTCCGCCGGCTACGCAGCCTCCGCCTACGGCTACCTCACCGGCCGCCCCGGTGTCTTCCTCACCGTCTCAGGTCCGGGCTGCGTCCACGGCGTCGCCGGCCTCTCCAACGCCGCCGTGAATACCTGGCCGGCGGTCATGATCTCCGGGTCGTGCGACCAGGCCGACTCCGGGAAGGGCGACTTTCAGGAGCTCGATCAGATGGCTGCTGTGAAGCCCTTCATCAAGCACGCCGCCAAGGCCACCCACGTAACCCAGATCCCCCGCCTGGTTCGTGAGGTTCTGGGCGTTGCGGTCGCCGGCCGGCCCGGAGGGTGCTATCTGGACCTCCCCGCCGACGTCCTCCACCAGGCGATCCTTGAATCGGAAGCCGCTAGGGTTTTATCCGAGGCTGAAAACCCTAGATTTCAAGAAATTAGATACGAAGGCGCCCTGGATATTGAAAAGGCTGTGTCTTCACTAAGGCAGGCGGAGAGAGCTTTGATCGTGATCGGTAAAGGCGCCGCCTTTGCTCGGGCCGAGAATTCTCTAAAGAAGCTGATCGAGACCACCGGAATTCCGTTCCTTCCGACGCCGATGGGTAAGGGTTTGATTCCCGACACCCACGCGCTTGCCGCCACCGCCGCCCGATCGCTGGCCATCGGCCAGTGCGATGTTGCCTTAGTCGTGGGAGCACGGCTCAATTGGCTCCTCCACTTCGGAGAACCTCCAAGATGGTCTAAAGATGTGAAATTTATACTGGTGGATATCTCCAAGGAGGAGATCGATCTCAGGAAGCCCTACTTGGGCTTGGTGGGTGATGCAAAGAGGGTGCTAAATTTGATCAACGAGGAGGTCAAGGACGACCCTTTCTGTTTGGGGAGGTCACATCCTTGGGTGGAGACCATTTCAAAGAAGGTAAAGGAAAACGTGGCAAAGATGGAGGCTAAGTTGGCTAAGGATGTGGTTCCCTTCAATTTCTTGACCCCAATGAGGATTATAAGGGATGCAATTCTCGCTGAGGGGAGCCCAGCTCCAATACTGGTGTCAGAGGGTGCAAACACGATGGATATTGGGAGAGCAGTACTGGTTCAGAATGAGCCAAGGACAAGGTTGGATGCAGGAACATGGGGCACAATGGGGGTTGGTTTGGGTTATTGCATTGCCTCTGCTGTGGCTTCACCTGGTCGCTTGGTGGTGGCTGTGGAAGGGGATTCTGGCTTTGGATTTAGTGCCATGGAAGTCGAGGTATGGTCAATCTTTTTCATACGTATGATGCAAATATTCATCAAATTGTTTGGTTAGATTTATATCCTTTTGATGAATTCCAATATAGCAGCAGGGGCATTAACCTCGATTACAATTGTCTCATGTTCTGGAATGAAATGCTGTTATATGACATTTTATTAGATTGATTGCTAATTTTGTGCAATGTCTAATTCTACTGATTTTATTTTATTTTTATACACATATATCTAGTTAAATGCATGCTGAGAAACAGAGGAATTTTTCATAGGTGCTTTATGTTTCACTGCATACTGTTATGCATGAAGTATCGTATGATCACAAAGGTTGGAAATGTCCATCAGTTATATGGTGGAACTATCGTTTGTCTATCCTGACCTGCATCCTGGCTGAGCAATCTTATGATAGTTTAATTCTTTAGAAAAGGAACATCGAGCACTAGCCACAGAATATTCCTGATTGTGCAATCAGCATGTAACGCAATTGTCCTGTAAGCCGCTTAGACCAAGGTTCTTCAAATATCACAACCTATAAGCTAGTTATCTGCTCTGGCTTGTTTGCCTTCACATCTATAGTGATGTATGGTGGTCTGAGTTGGATCAACCCATGAGTTTTAAGACTCTAGAAATTCAATGTGTTACGTTTTAAAACTAAGTTTAAGGTCTTTTTGACCTATGCTTCTCACTGTAAGATCTAAATGCTACTTCGAAGATGTTAATTACTCAAGGAAAGAACATGACCATCGAAGCATTTTATGCATGTAGTTCTGTACAGTACTAGGTTTGAGTATCCTCCTTCAAACATTACTGTACTTTCTATTTGCTACCTCAGAAATGACTCTTCTAATTTTCCTGTTGCAGACATTGGTAAGGTACGAATTGCCCGTTGTGGTCATAGTGTTCAACAATGGTGGAGTATATGGTGGCGATAGAAGAAGCCCTGATGAAATAACTGGACCATACAAAAACGACCCTGCCCCAACTTCTTTTGTTCCAGGTGCAGCTTACCATACTCTAATGGAAGCTTTTGGAGGTAAAGGCTATCTTGTTGGGACTCCACAAGAGCTCAAGTCTGCTCTTGCTGAATCTTTCTCTGCAAGGAAACCAGCTGTAATAAATGTTATCATAGATCCATATGCTGGTGCAGAGAGTGGGAGATTGCAGCATAAGAACTAAATACCATGTTACATTATTGATCTGTTTGCAGTTTCTCCATTCGAATTAATAACCATTGCTTTTCATGCAATGTGTCTTCTTTTCCACGTTTACCCGATGTCGGTTGCCATTACATGGATTATGTAAACGTTTGTAAATTTAGGGAGATGATGTGGCCTCCATAAGTTGTTGGAGAGATTTTGAGGCAACCGGTGAAAAACATTATCGTATGCGTAGCATTTCCATTTGCATTGAGTGAAACAAGAAAGATGTAATTTTGGAGGTACAATAATTTGATGCAGTGATTTTATCACCTTTGATTCCTTTTTGGTAGTGTTTGGATTGCAAAAAGATATTCTTAGAATAGGAATAGATATTCCCTAAGAATAGCATATTCTCGTTATTATTCTTAATTTCTGTTTGGATGAAAATCTGGTATTCCATCTTATTATAATTAATGCGGTATTATTCCAAATGGTATTTGGATAACATGGAAATAAGCCTGTATTTCATCAAGAATAAGAAAGGAATTTTTTAAAATTCTAAAAATATCCCTACTCAAATAATTAGATAAAATGATTTATAAAATTTATTTTTAATTTTATATTTAAGTAAATATATTATTATATTAATAATAATTTATTAATATGATCTATTAAAACATGTTATACCAAATAATTTATTAGTAAGATATTTTTAAATATAAAATTAAAAATAAATTTATTAACATTAATTTAAAATTATGATGTATTAAAATGATGTTATACAAATTAATTGATTATTACAATATATTAAATTAATATCACTATAACAATAGATATTATTTAATTTATTATTATGATCCAGTAAACCTTCGTTATCCTATTTGAATTAATTTTTTTATCAATGAAAAGTACTAATAAATCTATTTAAATTAGATTAATTAGATAATTTTGCAGTGGATATTGTTAAAAAACAGGTTCATCAAGGATAGCACAAATAAATGACCCACATGATGATATGGCAAGAACTGAGTATGCACTCCTACTTGGAAGCAACAGTCAATCAATATGCTGCCTATCATCATCGTCACACAACCAACCAATTTATAACTTACGAAATCAAATAATAAATTTGGCATGTTGTAAGTTCATCTGTGCCCTATATGCCCAATATATCATAAACCATAGTATCAAGAAGATAACAGCTGCCACAAGTCCTACAACAAATACATGTGTCATAAAAATGGCTCAGGACAGTCAAGGTAATGTCAGTTGAGCATTACGGCAACAAGAGGAAAACCACAACTATGTAATTCCACTCCTGCTTCCAAGCAAAGCTCAAAATATGGCCACCTATTATCATTGCCACACAAGAAAATCATCGCAATGAATACTATAAAGAAGGCATACAATGCACTAACAACTGAAACATCAAGAACATCAACATAAACCATAATAACAGGAAGCCATACAATACATTAAGAACTGAAATATCCTGGAACATCAAGAACATCATCATAAACCATAGTATCAAGAAACGACACAATGCACTAACAATTAAAACATCCTAGAACATCAAGAACATCATCATTAACCATAATAGCAGGAAGCCATTTAATGCACTAACAACTAAAACATCCTGGAACATCAAGAACATCATCATAAACCATATATCAAGAAGCAATACAATGCACTAACTGAAACATCCTGGAATATCAAGAACATCATCATTAACCATAATAGCAGGAAGCCCTACATTGCACTAACAACCGAAACATCCTGGAATATCAAGAACATCATCATAAACCATAGTATCAAGAAGCGATACAATGCACTAATAATTGAAACATCCTGAAACATCAAGAACGTCATCATTAACCATAATAGCAGGAAGCCATTCAATGCACTAACAACTGAAACATCCTGGAATATCCAGAATATCATCATAAACCATAATAACTGGAAGCCATACAATGCACTAACATTCGAAACATTCTGGATCATCAAGAACATTATCATAAACCATAATAACAGGAAGCTATACAATGCACTAACATTTGAAACATCCTGGAACATCAAGAACATCATCATAAACCATAATACCAAGAAGCGATTCAATGCACTAACTGAAACATCATGGAACATAAAGAACATCATTATAAACCATTGTATCAAGAAGCCATACAGTACACTAACACCTCAAACATCCTGAACCATCATGAAACATACGATGGTCAACATACTGAAACAATAAGGGCTGCCAACAGTATAAACAAAAAACTTTACAGCCACCTTAAGTAGTTGTTACAATGTATAGTTACAAATTTTGGCTCAGGGAAGCGAAAGTATTGTCATTTGAGCATCATGGCTATAAAAGAAAACAACAAATGTGAAGTTCCACTCCAGCCTCCCAGCAATGCTCAATTAACGGGCAGACCATCATCATCGCCAAAACCAATGCAGAACATCGCAAATATGTGCGTATGAACATACCTCGTCATACAACATGAAGAAGCTGTGTTAGAAAAACTTGGAAAACATTTACAAGAGCTATGTTAGACAAAAAATAGTCACCGAGATAGAAATCAACACAACATCGTTGGCAGCATCTTATACAAGTATGGGCAGCATGTGATATAAGCAAGACATTCCCAGTTATAGCATGTTAAACAGGAATAAAGCAACCAACTAGAATGCATTAATTTTAACCTCTTGTATATCCTTTATATAGGCACATGTGAAACTGAAGCAAGGTTGGTGGCGTCTTTATTTAAGAGGAAAAAAAAACAAAAACTTGCACTAACCTACAAGCAAAAACTTGCCTTCCATCAGAACCATATATATTTCCTCTGGAAAATAGCTCAATTACAGGTATCATAACTGTTAATAGCGAGAGGGATATCACTTACCGTTGGCAGCATGTGATACAAGTATAGGCAGCATGTGAAATAAGTAAGACAGCGAATGTAATCTTAATCGTGCATCACGGCTACAATATATATGGAAACAACAAATGTGTAACAACTGAAGACATCATGTGATATAAGTAAAACACTCCCAGTTATAGCATGTTAAACATGAATAGAGAAACCACAACAAAAATGCATTAATTTTAAACATTAAGTACGATATGCATGGTATACTTTATTTTATACTCTATATGTTATAGTATACCTTAAACATTTCATTAAGACATTTCTGATAAAAAAATAAAATAGAATTTAATAAAATTATAAATTCTCGTTATTATATAATAGTCGAATTTATTATTATATTCATTCTATACCAATATACAAGCAATCCATCTAATATTGAGATTAGATACTTTTCTCAAAAGTATATTATCATATATTAGAGGAAATATAAATGTTAAGATTTATCTATTTTCTAGATAAAATAATTTTAATATATTATTTGATAATTTTTTTATCTATACAAGTCTATAAATTAAGTAATTCATTATTTTAGTTGTACATGTTAATTTTTTTATTAGAATAAAAATAGATTTAATAAATTAAAAATATATTTTAAAAATATTATATATATATATATCGGTATAGATGGGCAGTCATCTTAGACGGATGCAAGAGCTGCCCAAAAGATCAAGGGAAAGGAGTTCCCGAAGGATCTCCAGAATGCAGTCATCTTGGTGCTACGACCAATCGCCAGAGTGCTGCGCCACAAAGATACGATCCAGTCAGCGTATAATTTGCCTCCTGGTAGATATGTCTAGTCAAAACCATCATAGAAGGCTGAAAGAAGTTCCAGATGTCGTGAAGAAGAGGGTGGCCATCGCAATGCTCCATTATGTCCGAATCCAACTCATAATAATGGAAGAGTCTTCCTCAATGAAGATCCTTTCCATATGAAGGTCGTGAATGACTCTCCTAATACCTATGCACGCTGCATTGAGCCCAGCTTCTGGGACTGGAGGTTCACGAAGAAAAAACCTTCCATTGCTAGAAGCTTGCAGTCAGCATCTCGGATAACATATCTTGCACCACCAAATGCACCTCGAACGCTATCATCAAAGTTTATATTCACAAATCCCATAGGAGGGGGCTCACAAGAAATATATAAAGCCCTCCGGGCCATTGCCGAGACAGTATGGGAGTTCTAGGAATACGGGTTGCAAGGGACAAAGCAGTGTCGAAGTCATGAAACTCCATCGCCATAAATAAGGCTCTCTGAATAATCCGGTGTGGCAAAGTCATCATGGCCTCAAAGACCACAGCATTCTGGGATAGCCAAATGTGATAAGCAATGTAAGCACAATAACGTTGATCTTCAGGTGAGCACTGTCTAAGAAAATCAAGAAAAGGGTCTAAGTAGGATCCGTCGTCCTCATTCTAGGACCATCTCCCTGTAAACCTCCAAATATGCCTTGCCCTAGAGCAGGTGATGTGGACTCCCATGATATATATATATATTGTTGCCGATCTCGCCGCCGCGCCCGTGGTCTCGGAACCGCCGATCCGACTAGACCGTCCTGCCCCTGAGGCCTCCTGGCTGGATCGAACCTGCAAGGCAAGGTCAGAAAACCCTGGCCGGGATTCCGGCGAGGGAGCTCCGACGATCAAGTCAGTAGACGGCGAGAGGAAACAGAATCTCTGGGACGGGCCCCTGAAGGAGTCCCAGACTCAAAGAACGTGCTAGCAAGAAAGATGCCAGAGAGCCAGAAACCCGACTGGATTCCTTTACCGAGCTCACGCCAAGCGATCCCCTCTCGGGACCTTGGATCTTGCTCTTGAAGCGGAGCTTCCAGCCTCTGTTTTCACTTTCTCTATTTCACTTACCTTGTCGTCCGTTTCCTCCTTCCTTTATCTCCTCCTGTTGCCTGCCCGTTTTCCGCTCCTGGGAGGCTCCCTTGTCGCTCTCGTCGTCTCTTCCCTCCGCCCCTTTCTCCTCCCCTTCTGGTTCAGAGGGCTGAGCGGCTTTCCGGCCTCGTTTGCCGAGCCCAGCGGGGAAAGAGTAAGGGAGGGGGCGCTGGTCAGACCGCCGACCATATCTCGGGCCGAGCGTGAGCGTTCTCCTTCCCAGGCGCCGGCGCTGTCCGTTATCGGGTCCTGTTTTGTCAGGGCCTCGTCTCTCGACTGCGGAACCTGTCGGGCCGACGTAAGTGATGTTTCACGTGCCGCCGCCGTTCGTACGGGGCGCCTTTCTCGAGGTGCGGCGCGCATGGCTCGAGGGGCAACCTCGGAGCCCGCGCCTCCGTTCTTCGGGACCTTCTCTGTACGAGCTGGCCGACCTCGGCCGAGGTGGACCCCTCCTGGGTGGACACCTGGCGAGGCGGTAGAAGGACGCTCGGCTTCGGTCGAGGTGGTCCCGTCTCCGGGTGCCACCTGGCGAAGGAGCGGAGGGGCCCGGCTCGACCTTGGCCGAGGTGGTCCCGTCTCCGGGCGTCACCTGGCGAGGGAGCGGGGGAGCTGCAGACCTCGGCCGAGGTGGACCCTTCCTGGGTGGACACCTGGCGGAGTGGCAGAAGGGCGCTCGGCTTCGCCGAGGTGGTCCCGTCTCCGGGCGCCACCTGGCGAAGGAGCGAAGGGGCCCGGCTCGACCTCGGCCGATGCGGGACCGTCTCCGGGCGCCACCTGGCGAGGGAGCGGGGGAGCCACCGAACTCGGCCGAGGTGGACCCCTCCCGGGTGGACACCTGGCGGAGTGGCAGAAGGGCGCCCGGCTTCGGCCGAGGTGGTCCCGTCTCCGGGCGCTACTGGCGAAGGAGCGAAGGGGCCCGGCTCGACCTCGGCCGAGGCGGGACCGTCTCCGGGCGCCACCTGGCGAGGGAGCAGCTGACCTTGGTCGAGGTGGGCCCCTCCTGGGTGGACACCTGGCGGAGCTGCAGGAGGGCCCGGGCCGAGCTCGACTTTGGTCGGGGCGGTAACGTCTCAAGGTGCAGCCTGGCAAGGCGGTAGGAGGGCCCGGGCCGAGCTCGGCTTCGGCCGGGGTGGAGCCGCAACTGACTTGGCCGAAAAAACTCCACGTGGCTCGAATCACGTCCAACGAAATCTAAGACACGCCACGTCACCGTTACGGCCGTAACATATATCTTTTTCAACCATTCATATTTGCATGAATATTTTTATAAAATTACTATTTATATATATCTTTATAATTTTTTTATACATTACATATATATTTTTTAATTATTTTAATTTTTAATTACATAATTTTTTAATAATATTAAATGATGTGGATATATATATATATATAAATAAAAATAAAAAATATATAAAATAATTATTTTAGGAGGATATATATGCGCGCGCGCATGTGTGTGAATATTAATTTCAAAAAATATTTAAATAAATTTAAAATTTTAAAATATTAAAAAGATATATGCATTAAAAAAATATAAAATATTATATTAGCAAAAATATATTGGCTCGATTTTTATCTAATAGGTGCGAATCCAATTTACGCCCAACACCAGCTTCCTGTGTCTGGTTGGAGAAAGCTAAAAAAAAAAATTGTATGCTTCAAAATATCCTCCGCCGTGCGAGCCACCTCCTTATCCGCCAGTGTGGAGCGAGCTGAGCTTCCTCCTCGCTCCCTCCCGTGGCGGCATTTTCTCGCCTTCCTCGAAACAAAATCTGAAACGATCTTTTTGTAAAGAAAACAAAATTATGGCTATTTCTACGGCGAAGCTATCGGACATCCCCTTCCACCATGGCCCCCTCCCCCTCTGCTCCCGCCCCTCCATCTCTCTCCTCCGTTGCCGCTTCCGCCTCCTCTTCTCCGCCTCCCTCCGCCTCGCCGAGCGCAGCGGTGGCGGAGGCGACTTCCACGACCGCCGCAACCCCAAACCTCGCAAATACCCCTGGGACGACGACTCCGCCGCCGGCGAAAACCCTAACCCTAGAACCGCCCCGGGCTCCCACCCCCTCCGCGCCGCCCCCTCTGCCCCCTGGCTCCAGCAATGGACCCCTCCCGACCCACTCCACCCCGCCTCGCCGCCGCCCTTGGAGAGGAGCCCGGCCGCCGCCGGAGCCCTCTCTCAAACCGACACCGGCCGTGGTCCGATCGAGAGGATCGTGCACCGGCTGCGGAATTTAGGGCTGGGTATCGACGAGGACGCGGAGGTGGGAAACTCGAAGGAGGCGCGGCCGCTGGATGGGAGCGAGAAGCTGGGGGATTTGCTCGAACAGAGCTGGAACCGCCCCGATTTGCCCAGTCCAGACCGGGCGGTCCTGCCGTGGGAGAGGGACTGGGAGAGTGGGTTTGAAGGGGAGGGGGAGGGTTTGAAGAAGAGGAGGGTGAGGGCGCCAACCCTGGCAGAGCTGACGATCGAGGATTCGGAGCTGAGGAGTCTGAGGCGGCAAGGGATGATGCTGAGGGAGAGGATGACGATTCCGAAGGCTGGTGTGACGCAGGCTATAGTGGAGAAGATCCATGATGCCTGGCGGAAGTCGGAGCTGGTCCGGCTCAAGTTCCATGAGGCATTGGCCCATGACATGAAGACGGCACATGAGCTTGTCGAGGTCGGTATGTCTGCTAGAATTCCAAATTCAGCCTATGAAATATGTTTCACGATTAAGCCAAGGTATTTCAATGTTGATAGAGGGTTATCCGAAGAAGCAAGAAACAAATAACATATTCATATTTTTTTCTTTGAAAAGAAAAGACATTCACTTTAAAATCTTGGCCTTGTTTTAAGGATCCGCAAGATTTTTGCATATTGGTGACCGATCTACTCAATCTATGAAGGTAAAGAAATATACCTGGAAGTTTTTGTTTTCTGGAATTTTACACCGAAGAGGAGAATTGATCTCATATCTCACAAATCCATGCTCAATATTGCAAACCCACTATTTGGAAGTTCCAAGCTATGCCCCTTGTCTTCTCTTAATAAATCTCTTCCCAAGCATTTAAACCTTTTTCCTGAGTTTATTGCAATCCACCAAATGCTCCCAATCTTTCTGACAGTGTACAAGTCAAATATAATTAATTCTTGGAACTCAAATTAAGGGACAATGACCAAAAAAACAACCTTTTAAAATAGCCTGGCTAATGATTTGCCAAGGTTTTGATGAGGCCTATTGGTTGTATACAAACATGTTGCATTTCAATGCATGGTTTGTGATTGTCAAAAAAAATGCAGCCCAATTTGGATCTGTATATTGGTCTGCGACTTGTATATAATACCGTTTGTTAAACTTATTCAATCCCTTACTCCTCAAAGTTTTAATGTGCATTTTTATAGGAGATATGCCTTGTTCTTCCTGTTGCTCTGGTGCACTTGCGGCTTATCATTACACCTTATTGCATGCCATCTAGTATTAAATGGCCCCGATTTTCTTCCATTGTTTAGAGTTATGCAATGCTGCGACTTTCTTTTTTAGAGAAACTTTTCAGGCTTTTACTTTTTATGATATGCATTTCTACTTTATCTGGATATCTATTATACAAACATTTATATATCTATTTACATTATCTTCGCATGTTAAGATGGCTTACTAGATGATCTCTTATGCTGATCAGCGTCGGACTGGAGGATTGGTTATATGGAGATCAGGAAGTGTGATGGTGGTCTATCGCGGTGGTAACTACAAACGGCCTTCTAGGTCTCAATCTTCAGGTCTCGAGTCCAATTCTACAAAATCATCAGATGAAGGAAATGCATTATTCATTCCAGGTGCTTCCAAATTGGCTGAGGAGAACAACATTCATTCTATATCTTCAACAGCAGAACAGGCCAGACCATCTCTAATGACCCCTGAGAGCACTGAAAGCATGACAGAAGAGGAAGCAGAATATAATGAATTGCTTGATGAGTTAGGTCCTCGCTTCGTTGATTGGTGGGGTACTGGAATTTTACCTGTAGATGCCGACTTACTACCTCAAACTATTCCTGGCTATAAAACACCATTTAGACTTCTTCCCACGGGAATGCGGTCACGGCTTACCAATTCTGAGATGACCAATATGCGAAAGCTGGCAAAAACTCTTCCTTGTCATTTTGCCCTCGGTAATTCACATTTTGATAATAAATTGCTGTAATTGCTGGCTTTATTTTGTCCGCTTTGTACATGCTTGTGAGTTATGGCATTTCCTTAACTTTTTGTATAGGCAGAAATAGACACCATCAAGGCTTGGCAGTTGCTATTCTGAAGCTCTGGGAAAGGAGCTTAGTGGTGAAAATTGCTGTCAAACGGGGAATTCAGAATACAAACAATAAGCTAATGGCTGAGGAGCTGAAGGTTTGTTATTCTCTATCGGTTAAAACACAAACTTGACTTGATAATAGTCTCTCAAATTTCTGCATCTATCATTAAATTATCTTGTGGTTATAGCTGATGCATTTATTGTAATGTTTTGCTCCATGCTTCACAAGTAGGCTTCTTCATATATTTACTCGAGGGAAAAAAAATATTCTTCTTCTTACATGTGGATTCAGTCTTTTAAATAAGAGTTCCCTGCTTGCTTCTTGCCAACTAACATTATGAGAATATCAGTTTTAATATTGGTGTATATTATGTATTGTTTTTGACATACTTTTCTTTAATAAAAGATTGGTTGCTAATGGAAACATTCTTATAAAATCAAACCTTGTTAATTAGAGAATTGTCTATGTTGCCTGGGTTCCATGTAACATGACCTGGCCAGAATAGTTATTATGCCTAATATAAATTTGTATGAATATGAACTTGTACCCTTCTGACTACAAACATGTGGCATAAGCACATATTTGTGTGCATGCACGTATGCTTGCCTTTATGTATCACATACCTTTTAGAATTGCTTCAGTGAATCACTTTATGTTATAGATGATATGAGAAGAAAATATTGTCACTACTTATTGAGGGTATATTGGGTATCACAAAAACTGTGTACTTATTATATTAGGCCTCTGTAAAATTTATGGGATCTGATAGTCCTTGTGTTTTTGTGGTGACATCTTGTCAGTCTAGAATGGTCGGCTTATTGGAAGCTAGACACTAGTGGAACAACGATATTACTTGTTGTTAGGCCTCTGTAAAATATACGGGATCCAATAGCCCTTGCATTTATGTGGTCAAATCTTGACACTCTTGAATGGTCGGCTTATTCGAAGGTAGACACTAGTGGAACCGTGGAACGATGATTTTACTTGTTGACATACTTGAGTGAAGGAATCCACCTTATTCAGTGACAACATTGAATGATGATTTGGATAGCTATTAAATATTTTCTGAAAAAAATGGCTCATTTTTGTCCTTAGAGGATAAAGGTGCCCAGAGATGCTCCAAAGCTGCCTATGCCATTGAAATGTTCAAATATAATGGAGATGCAAAAGGTGATGCATGGACTATTAACATTAGGGAAATTGCATCTAAAAATAAGATAGAGTCAGCAATATAGGGGCAGCAGCAAAGTAGTCATCTCTAGAAAGGACTTAACTCATGAGTTCTCACTGTCCTTTGCAAATGTTCAACTACAGACATGGTTGAATGTTGCATTTCAATGGAACCCAAGGTTTGAGGTTGCATGTAGAAAATTTTCTGAGGCAAAATAGACTAAGATGACAACAGAATTTTACCTTATGCACCAAGCAGATATCACAAGAATGTTATGGTTCTGCACTAGTAGAATCAGGGTGATTCCAACTCATGAACCAAATCCCTGCTTGCACAAGACTCTGCTTGCATGCAGTACCCCTTAGCATGGTCAATCTCCCTACCAAAAATGGAGGGAAGCTTGATGGTTTGACTCCTTATTTCTTTTACATCAATGGAAGAAAAGCCTACCTCCTGTGTGTAGTTAGAATGGTGCAAAGGGCACCCACTTACATAGGCTTGAGGCTTAGCAATGCTTGCATCATTGCTGTGTAGTGCTCTATGGGTGTAATGTCATGGGTTCTAGTTCTGTACCAATACTTCAGCCAGGTGGATCCAAGGTTCCAGGATAATCTAGTCCAATACATAAGCTTTTAGGATCATGTGACTAGGCTAAGATTGTAATACCACTTTAGTTGCTATCAGATGCAGATTGATATGCATTTTATCAGACATCGAATTTCTTGCATCCTTCCCCTAAAATTGGAGGTGGTATGAGAATATGTTGTTACAACTACTCCTAGAATTTGGAATATCACGAGGTAGGTTCAAATGATGATGCAAGTATTTGCATTTAGGCCCCTAGGCCTGCCTAACAGTTTTCTTATATCAGTCTGATTGGATAATTATTGTAAACACTATCCAAGGCAACCGGTATAAAAAATGTTGATCAGGCACCAGAGTTCAATCAACATAGGAAAATTCCTTCTCAGATAATAATTTCTTGATAACATATTTTATATTTATTTTGTGCAAAATATTCAAACTCATTTAACAAATCACCAGGATTGGATTTAATTGTTGATCGGTCTTCTTGACTTAATCAAGATTTCTGCTCGTTAGGTAGCCAAATCGTAGTTGGACTTCAATGTGTCCTTATTAACAATTGCGCCAACCTGATAGGCCTCTTGAATTTTAACTTACAACTTGGTCTACACAATCTGGTATCTAAATTTCAATGAGTGATATGGTGCACATGAATTACCCAGGTCAGGGATGTGCAGTGATCATCACGTATGAGCACACAATCTATCCAGAGAATGTGTTTCAACAGGATGCGCACTCTGGTCAGCCTGTTTATGTGTAGTGACGTGTTGTGGAGTGGCCACTTCAACAACCAATACAACTTACCATCACTGCATGGTCACCATACACAACTTGTAGCCATATGAGTGAATTGCCCGAATGTCTGCCTAGTTCACTAGTTTAAGAACAATGAATTGCACCCTTACCTTTCCCTTGATTGCTTGAAAGTTGAAGTGATTAATTGAATTTCTTATGATGTTGCTATGTATGTTAAGTACCCTTATACCATGCCAATTCACCTCATATGGATCATAAAAGAGAAATTCTATCTCATAAATGCCTCAAAGGGTTTTACTCATAATAATGATTTTGATAGGGCAACACTTCCAATGATGATTATGATTGCAAGTTTTTTGTCCTCAATATTGTTTGTTTAGTTATGGTACTTGCGCACGGGCTTCCTCATATGCAAATTTAACTCAATAGCCATTTTTTGGTAATTTTATATGACCCAAGCATGCTGAAGCAGAGCAATTAATTTGTTGATTTTTTTAAAAAATAGAAGATTGAAGGATATAAAGTTGCTTTCTATTGGCTATTCTTCATGCTTTTTATCCTCACAGTTGCAAAACAGTCCTCCCGCATCCTTTCTCCATATTATCATCACTGTTATCACCTTCAATTATATTTCTGTACCTAATCTTGTATATATTCTCTCCTTTTACTCTAAGAGTTGAACAAAATATCATGCCCCATATTTTAAAAATATAGCATTTAATTACTATATTTTCTGCTGTTGGTAGTTTGTGATTTTTGTCTTTCACATCTCTGTCCCGAGTAACTTATTTGATAAATTTATTTCAAATTTTGTTGCAGCTTAATCATCTAATAGGATGTGTAAATGCAGAAACTGTTTGACGATTACATCTTGGTTACCTTCTAATGACAATTAATTTGCTTTAAATACTAAGGTCAAGGCTGAAATCCCATTAAATTTGGTTGTCTTTGGGAGTCAACTCAAGCCAACTCACTTGAACTATAAAAGTTAGCCTGGAAGGACTAATTAGGCAGAGCAGAAGTCGATTGGGAGTAAAACATTGATTAAATTTGCCATGGCTGTCTCCATATTTGTGCTGGCAGTGAATCTCTCTGCTGGGAACTTCATGATGCTAAAATCTCAAGTCTACTTAAGCCTCAAAGTTTATTTTTCCACTTTGATGGTGTTCAAGGAAATAACTACTTCTATCAGTTATTAGGTATTGGACATTAATATGGAGTAGTCATTAAGTTAAATTTTAAAGGCTGCATCTAATTGTTATATCATATTTCCATTTTCACCTGCATGTTTTGGCATGATTTATGGTCTTTGTACTTATTAGTACTTCTACCTTTCTTAACAATACATATATTAACTGAACTTAGATCTAAAGTTTTTACCTTTGTTTCTAGGTCATTGTCTTCTTTTACTCTGTTTTCTGTAAACCACTATTTTGGATATCTTTCTTTCACTCCAAGGCCATTTTATGCACTCATTTCTAGTTTTTAACTTATGAAGGTTGCCTCATTGATAAGGGTAAAAAAAAAAACTATAAATTGATAAAAAAAGCAGAGACTCTGTCTATTTATTGGGTTTCAGTGTATAGGCAATGAATTGTTTTACCTTATCAGAAACTGACAGGAGGAATCTTGCTTCTCCGGAACAAATATTACATTGTCATCTATCGTGGGAAGGATTTCTTCCAACCCCAGTGGCCTCTGCTTTGGTTGAAAGGCAGGAATTGACAAGAAATATTCAAGATCTAGAGGAGAAAGCACGCAACAATATGGTTGGGGAATCTCGTGCTGAAGGACTTGAAGCGTATGCACTTGCAGGTACATTAGCTGAATTTCAGGAGGCTCAGGCGCAGTGGGGAAGAAATGTGTCTGCTGAGGAGTATGAGGCAATGAAAGAAGAAGCTTCCAGATCGGAAAGGGCTAAGTTATTCAAGAAGATTGAACATAAACTTCATATTGTAAGCTAGTTTCTCCTCTGGGCCATCCACTTGAATCCTTTTTCATATAAGAGAATGGGCTGATTTTTGACAAGTTCCGTACATTTTGTTTCCTAATATAAAATTTTCCAAAGTTTTTGAATCTAGTTTTTTTTGCTTCTTCCCTCCTTTTCCCATCCTTGTTTTCTGTCAGTTTCCTAGTATTTTTGCTGATGTTTATGCTCTTGTTCTTCTTGCTTTTGCATGCCTGCTTTCCTCCTTATTCCCCTGCTTCAATAACTTGCAAGTTGATATCATTCAACCTTAGAATGTGTATCAAGCTGCATGGCCTTGTCCTGACATGTGATTCAGAATACATTCACACCTGCTTCTGCATTGTACTGCACCGTGCAAGCAATGTTGCATTGCCCCATCGGGGTTTGGAGGATATCAACTCTTTCCACTTTTTCTTTGTAGCTCCAGTTTTACATCCTATCCTGTTTTTACTCTTTGGCTTCTCTTTCAGACAAAAAGATGGTCTGGTACTTGATTATGATGTTTGTTGGACAATATATGGAACAGGCCCAAGCCAAGAAATTAAGAGCAGAGAGACTGCTTGCAAAGATAGAAGCATCAATGGTTCCTGTTAGCCCATCTGATGACCAGGAAACAATAACCGATGAAGAAAGATCTGTCTTCCGCAGGATTGGTTTGCGAATGAAGGCATATTTGCCTCTTGGTCAGTTTTTTACAGCATTTTACAGAAACGTTGTTCCCATTCTATAAGCTAATTCGTCTTCTGCAATTCTTTTGCAGGCATACGTGGTGTTTTTGATGGTGTCATAGAAAATATGCACTTGCATTGGAAGCATAGAGAACTGGTGAAACTAATATCCAAGCAGAAAACTCTTGCGTTTGTTGAGGACACAGCACGACTATTAGAATATGAGAGCGGTGGAATTTTAGTGGCAATTGAAAGAGTTCCCAAAGGATTTGCACTAATTTTTTACCGTGGAAAAAATTATCAACGACCTATCAGCTTGAGGCCTAGAAATCTCCTAACAAAGGCTAAGGCATTAAAACGTGCAGTTGCAATGCAACGCCATGAGGTTTGTTCATCTCTTTTTACACAATACAAGAATGAGATGTGGGGCACTCCCTATAGAACAGAGCCTTGTTTGGTAATAACCATCAAGCCCTTTCCCAACTATTTGGGGAAGGCTTTGTAATCCATATTCACCAGTCATTTTTTTGATTTAGTTAAGAGGTGGAACTTACAAATTCTAAATTGTAATTCAGTTTAAAATGACTCATGCAGGCACTCAGCCAGCACATAATTGAGCTGGAGAAAACAATTGAGCAGATGAAGCTAGATCTGGTATGAACCCTAATTGTTATATGTTTAAGCTCTAGGTTGCATGTACATATGCATACCAGAACCTGTTCTTTAGAATCGCAAAAATAGGAATTTTATTTTATTTTTTATATAAATTACAAACTTTTTGGACCTGGTAGCATAATATTTTGTAACTAAATTCTTATTTGCGGCATGCTCTTTATTATTATTATTTTTTAAAGTCTCTCTCTCTCTCACCCACACATTTTGTCTAAATTTTATTTTATCAAAAGTTAAACTTAAATTTTTATCTTAATTGATAATAGAGATGGCCACAACCATATGTTCGAAAGGGCAATCATTTTGGCACCTAGAGAAGCCATAGGTCCTAGGTATCTAAATGAATTATGCTCAGAGACGTGAAAGACTTCATTTCGCCTCATGAAAAGGAGAGCAATGGCAGAAGTTGAAATGGGACAAGGAAAGCTTTTAGTGACCATGGAGGCAGCAACAATGAAAAATGGCCTCTGGGTGCATCTTCTTTCTAGTCACCTTTCTGAAAAATGACCTTGTTGTCTATCATAAATATACCACTTGGACAGCTCTGCCTAGGCTTGGGCAGTCCTCTGGGTGCCAAACTTAAGGCCAAACTGTCTCGTGTGGCTTGCATTTGTGGGCTGAAAGCTTAGTGCAGCTTTTCAAGGCCTAGGTAAGGTGACCAGACAAATTTATCAACAATAGCTTACAGGTTTTACTAATTTTTTATTAATTGTTTACTTTTACCATGACTGCTTGTTTCACTAAAATTTTAAGAATTATACTTTTTTTTGATAACAATTAATAGTATTGCATAGTTAACAGGTAAATTTTGTAATTTTACTAGTTAACATGTAATGTCGCACACCACCAGATCCTCAAAAGATGAATGGTTCTCTTTAATCAACCTCTTGGTGCTTTTTAACCCAAAAAAAGAACCACCTATTTCATACTTTTCTAATTTTCCAATTATTTTATATATTCATGAATTGCAAGAAATTTGTCGAATAACTTGCCCAGGCATTGCCTAAGTGGTCCTATTCTCCTTAGGCACCATGCTTTCCATTGCCTCATTCATATTGCAACTGTATTTTTTTAACACTGCAAGCAACATCTGATATCTTAGAACCACAAAGTCCCAGTGGACTAATTGGATTAATAAGGCATAAGGTGGCTCCTTGTAGAAATTGTTCCCAGGGTGGCTTAAAGGACTAATCAAGCTTGTGATGGTCCTGAGGATACTGGTATCCTTGTATGGTGGAAGATGTGCATAGCCCATGCTTTGAGCTTATTCTGATTATCAGTCACATGTGTTGAAATTTTCATCCAACCACTTGGTCGTTAAACAACATCATGGTTCCTTAAAATTTGATCCTTGTGGATATCCACAGATAAAACCATATTTGTATTCTTGTTTGGCTGTTGGCATAGTTAGGAGATCATCTTTTGAAAATATAAGGTTCTGGCAAATCTGCCTATGAATTTGATGCCACCAAAACGTGATGATGATGGTTAGGTAAAGATGGTGCAATATATCTTGGAAGTCAAATTTAATGTTGTTAATGAAGCTGGGTAAATGCCATCTATATGGTCTTGGCATGGATAAATATTGGCTCAACTAGTTTTTGGGGGTTTTTTGTTGCTATTGACAGCCATACTTGGTCCAGAATAGTCTTCCTTATTGCCTTTAAATGACCAACCGCACAGAAAATTCTCAGTTATATTTAAATGATGCACACAGGGTATCTCAGAAGGTGAGGAAAGAGATACAAATAATCCACAGCTTATTCAATCTGGTTCCACTTCATGTATGAGTCAGGTAAGGCTTCCCCATATGATTTATAATCCTGCTATGCTCACTAATTGGGATTATGCATGACTCTTTTATCTTTACTTTTCAGATCGAAGATGAAGAGGCCTCTGTTGAGTCTGAAGATGTCAATGACAGTGATAATGATTATAATGATGATGAAGATTCAGATTTCAAGACAAACATTTCTGACATATGATCTATAATGCAGGAATTCTTGTGTACAATGATTCTTTTGAGCATTCCATCAACGCATGTAGCTGAATAAGTGTCTCCTTATTCCCTCAATGCTTCATTTTTGATGAAACTGTAATTATCCATGCAAATTTTGATCAACGCACATGCACACACACAAACACACAGGAAAGACGCTAGCACACATGCATGAACGTTTCATTTCCCATTTTTGCGAACAGGGATACGGAGACCATATTATTCCAATGTCATTTGCTATATCTATGCATCAAGAAATTGATAAGTTCATTACTCTGCTGATTTAGACAATTTAGGATGACATCATTTGAACTGATTGTGGAGGCTTTTGAGTATTTTTTCTGTCAAGGTGCTTGGGTCAAGGTCAAAAGACATAGCTACATGAATGGAAGTGGTTGTAAAGAACTTGAAAAATATTGTATGAAAAAGAGGCACTTGTGGTGTTAGGCGGTGATGGAGATCCTTGACGATGATGGGTGTGTATGAAGATTGGAGGCAATGGTGATCGACAAAGAAAATTAATGACAATGCTGGATGGAGATAAGCACTTGTGGTGATGAACAACAAATCTGATAGTAGATGGTAGTAGCGTGGCAGTAGTAATGATGTGATGGTGGAAGAGAGCGGATTCTCTCTACATTCTCTCTTTTAAGCTATTTTTTTCTTTGTATTTTAATTTGCATGCCATAGCCTTTAAGTGTCATGCGGTAGCTTGTTATGGGATGATCCAAGGAATACTTGTTAGAGTTATTCTAATCAATAATTTTTTCAAGTATGCTGATGCGGCAAGGTGCATTTCAGTTTGGGTACGCAAAACCATGCAGTTGCCGTCCGTCCCCCTCCTTCTCTCTCTCTTCCACGCGCGCGCACACGCACAAAGGTGGCCATTTTTATTAATAATAAAAAAAACTGGCAAGGTTAGAATATGCTTCACTAGCTACAAATTTCAGTGGTTTATGGATGATGTAATCTACTTGGCGATGAAATCACATGCTATCCATATCACTTGTGATGATACTCACGTTTGGGCTGATTTCTCTCTTTGAAACAGCTTAACACTCTTCTAGCCTCTTAAATGGACCCAGCTTAAAACACAAAACATAGGTGAGACAGAAACATACCTCTTCTCTTTTCAGCTTATCATCTTAGAACCTTAAAAATGTCACTCGCTTCCTTTTCTTTTTTATATTCATGTACATCACCTTCATGCTAGTTGACAAGAAACTATCCAGTTTCCTGGAAAGATAACTGATGCAGCGAGCCGCTGACTTGGTGCCTACGAAGGCATGTGATGTGGTGAGCCACCCGTGTAGGCTCCAGCTAGATGTCAGGGTGACAGGGCACCACCTGGCTCGCTTGAGATCGAGCTCCTATTCGAGATTGAGCTCCCACCTAAGATATAACTCTCGGTCTGAGATCGAGCTCTTGGTCTACGATCGAGCTCCCGGTCTAAGGTTGAGCTCTCGTCCGAGGTCGAGCTCTCGTCCGAGAAAGGTCACTGAGGACAAGAAGGTGCATCCCTAAGCATGACCAAAGAAGCGGTCGGAAGCAAGGTATGGCTCTCAAAACATAGAGACAGAGGGAATTCAAACTGCAGCACAAAGGCTCCATGACATCTCTTCTAGACTGTTCGCAGTTCTTGAGAGTGATGCATGCCCCACCGGGGGCTCCGGGTCTTGCGGCACGCCACCCGCACTCTGTGCAACGCGTGCTCTACCAAGTTTCAAGTCATGCAGCACGCCGCCTGCACCCTCTACAGGGTGCATGTCCCACTGGGGCTCTAGTTTCCGTGGCACGCCGTCTGTATCTCCTCCAAGAGGAGTATCTTATCAAGATCCCAGGCCCTGCAGCATGCCAATGGTCCCCCCGAAAGTGGAAGCACTCGACCGTGGCTCGAGACTCCGTGACACGGTGCTCGCACCCTCCACAGAAGACCGCTCCACCAGGGGACAAGCTTTGCAACACGTCGACGAACGAGGACCTCCTTCCAGGGATCGATCCGGGGGGAGAGTTCTGGTAGAAGGAAACCCCTCCCGAAGGGGATACCGGGAGAGAGACATCCCAGTAAGGCCCCAGACCTGGTTTGGCCCGATTACTTTCTATATAACGGAAAGAAAACCTCCAGCGAGGAGAGACAGTAAGAGCGAGAAAAAGGGGCAAGAGACCAAGAAGAGAGAACCTTCCGCACTTTAATTTCCTGTTATTTCCTTTTTCAGTTTCATTTTCTTCCTCCATGCGGGGGCATCTCAAGCCTCCACTACGAAGGATCTGCTCCCCTTGATCGTCCTATTGACTTAACCGTCGGAGTGCCCCCGCCAGGATCCCCAATTTGGATCTCCTCTTTTTTGTAGGACCTACCGGCCACGAATTCAAGAGAAAGGAGGACCCGGCACCTTCGACGAGACCAGCTAGCCCAGACCATGTCAAAGCTACAGATCACGGTGATCTAGACGGCAACAGATTAGCGCGCTAGGTAGAGGAGCAACCCCCAGCGATATCATGATAGTGACCCGAGCACGAGAAGCCTCCGCCATCTGCATGGGGGACCCATCCCACCGCGGCAACAGGCCCAGCCAAGAGGCAAAGCTTCCTCTCCCTCCACCACCATCTCTAGCTGATCAATCGGTGCAAGTCGCCGCACTCATGCAGCAGGTCCAAACCTTGATTGCGGTAGTGCACCAGCTGCACTAACGCCATCGATCCCTGGCAATACAGCAGCAGCTGGGGACACCCGCGGCTTATGCCACCAATCCCTGCACCCATCCAAGGTCCTTTCGGGAGGGGCCATCATGGGTGGCCTCTTACCCATGGGAAGCCTGCGGATGGCCGGGAGAAAGCACCAAGGTGATCTGACCAGCCGGGAGAGCCGCTCCTCGGTCTCGAACCATGGCACGTATCACATCTAAGGCGCCGACATAGCCGGGAACTAAAGCATGAGTTTCTCCGGTTTGCGCCCTCTTCTCCCCCAACGGCCTTCGCAGAGGGGTCCACAGATGAGAGCATCCGTCGCTGAGTGGAGAGACGCCTCGAGGAACAAGAGCGTAGACTGGCTGATTTGGCCTGTCAATTTGCCGAGATTCAGGGCTCTTGACAGCCCATGGGTTACAACGCCCATCCACCTCTCTCTCTTAGAATCCAAAAGGAACCGATCCCTAGCTGGTTCCATATGCTATAAGTGGACCCCTATGACGGGACCGCGGATCTCCTCGACCATCTTGAGAGTTACAAAGCTCTCATGCAAGTCCAAGGGGCCACTGACGCTATTCTCTACATTGCCTTTCCAACTACGCTCCGCAAGGTAGCCCGAGTCTAATACTCTCGTCTCGAGCCAAGGAGCATTGACTCCTTCGAGCAGTTGAAGAGAGCTTGTTACACATTTCGATGCTTGCAGGAAGGTGCCATGTGGGACTGACAGCCTCTTCTCCATCCGATAATAGGACCGTGAGTCCCTTCGAGATTATGTATCCCGGTTTAAAGTAGCTATCCTGGAGATCTACAATCTTGACGAGCCTGCTGTCATGTTGGTGCTGAAGAGAGGACTCCGGATCTCTCGTTTCACCTACTCCCTCGACAAGAAGTCCCCGAAGTCCTACTCAGAGCTCCTTCTCCGTGTCCACAAGTACATCCATGTGGAGGGGGCCGACCACACCAGGAGGGAGTTGGACGGGAGGCCCTTGAAGAGGCAAGCCCTGGGGAAAGCAGCCGATCCCTCGATGTCCAAGACTGCCCCGACCCCTCGGGCAAGCCCCCGACCCAGGACTGACCCTACCAAGGAAAAAAAGTACACACCCCTCCATACCCCGAGAGCGAAGATTTTAATGAAGATCGAGGATGAGCGCTTCCTGCATCGCCCTCCCCCACTGAGGCCATCTAATGAACGTGACAAGTCTTGATATTGCCAGTTCCACCGTGACCACGGCCACGACACCGAGGAATGCCACCACTTGAAGAGAAAAATTGAGGACCTGATACCTGATCAAGTGAGGCTACCTCGAGAAGTTCGTGGAGTGAGGAGCTCTCCTAGGGGCCTGGAGCGAGGAAACCCGACCATCTGCCATCGACAACCAGCCCATGAAGAAGCCGGTGTGAATGATCTCTTGAGGGGTAAAGAGAAAGTCAGAGGGCTAGAGAGAGAGGGCCGATGATGTACTCCCCTACATGGGAGAGGGATCAGCTAGGGTGGACAATCCAAATAATGATGCTGTTGTCGTAGAAATGATAATAGCTAAGCATCATGTAAAAGGAATCATGGTTGATAGTGGAAGCTTAGCTAACATCCTTTTTTATGACGCTTTTGCAAAGATGAACTTGTCTGCTGACCTAATAAAATCGATATTCACATCCCTCATCGGCTTTACCGGAGATTCAGTTAGGATAGAGGGAGAAATTACCCTCCCGATCACTTTTGGAACGCCATCTCAGGCAAAGTACCGTGATGGCGACATTTATCGTTGTGAGGCTTCCTTCGCCTTACAACGTGATTCTGGGATACCTCGAGCTCAACCTGCTCAATGCCACAATCTCCACCAAGCAACTCCTTGTCCAGTTTCCAATCACATGGAGGATCAGACAGATGAGGAGATCCCGACAGCCGGTCTAGCATTGCTTGTAGGCCGTCCCAGAAGTCCGTGAGGTCGAAAGAAGTTCGGCCATTGGTCAACCAAGCCCGGCAAGGTTGGAGCCAAAGGGCGAGCTGATCGAGCCGCTACTATCATTTCCCCTAAGCGAGGACCCCCTGGAGATGGTGCAAGTGGGAGCCCTGCTGGTCGAGGAGGAGAAAGCTCAACTGCTCAACTTTCTGTGGGCTAATGCTGACATCTTCGCCTGGATCGCAGCAGATATGCTCGAGATTCTCCCAAAAGTGATCACTCATATACTAAATGTCGATCCCAATAGCCGCCCGGTCCGGCAGAAGAAGAGGAGCTTCATCCCTGAAAGGCAGAAAGCAATCGATGAGGAGGTCGGGAAACTTTCCGCCGTAGGCTTCGTTCGCGAGGTATGGTACCCCAACTGGCTGGCAAACGTGATGATGGTCAAGAAGGCCATCGGGAAGTGAAGGATCTATGTAGACTACACCAACCTCAATCAAGCATGCCCAAAGGATAGTTTCTTGCTCTCTAAGATTAACCGGCTTGTGGATGCGACCTCAAGGCACAAGCTCTTCAGTTTCATGGATGCATCTTCGGGTACAATTAAATCCGTATGCACTCGGAGGACAAGGAACACATGGCATTCGTGATCGATAGAGATACGTTCTGCTATAAGGTGATGCCATTCAACCTCAAGAATGCCAGGATGACATACCAGCACCTAGTCAGCACGAATTTCAAAAACCAGATAGGCCGCAACTTGCAGGTCTGCGTGGACGACATGCTTATCATGAGTGATCAGGAATTGAATCACATCATCGACTTAACGGAGGCCTTTGACAACCTCCATCTCTATTAGATGAAGCTGAATCTCGCCAAATGCGCATTTAGTGTCGCGATGAAAAAGTTATTGGAATTCATGGTCACTCGATGAGGGATCAAAGCCAACCCGAAGAAGATCCAGGTGATCACGAATATGAGACATCCCATGTCCAAGGAGGTCCAGTTCTTGACTGGATGCATTGCCATCTTAAGCCATTTCATCTCGTGTTCCGCCGAGCGCTGCCAGCCATTCTTCAAGACCCTGCATAGGATGCATGACTTTACCTGGATGGAGGAGTGTCAGGAGGCGTTCGAGGGACTGAAAAAGCTCCTCGCCTCTCCACTACTACTGTCCAGGCCGAAGCCCGGGAAGGAGCTCCTCTTGTACCTGACAATTTTCCCAGGGTAGTTAGCTCAGTGCTGCTTCGCATCGATAAGGATGGCCTTCAACGCAAGGTCTACTATACCAGCAAGCTGATGCAGAAACCAGGTATACTTAATTCGAAAAGATTATCTTTGCACTCATCGTGTCTGCACAGCGTCTCGGCCCCTATTTTCAAGCTCATCCAATCGCAGTCCTCACTGACCAACCTCTGAGGGCCATCCTAAGCCGTCCAGATACGTCGGGGCGCCTAGCCAAGTGGGCGGTGAAGCTCAGCGAGTTTAACATCACCTACCATCCGAGGCCAGCACAAAAGGTCCAAGTCCTGTCCAACTTCCTAATGGAATGCACCTAGACGAACGAGGATTTGGAGGAGATGGACGAGCCAGCCGAGCTCAGGCAGAGCTCAGCTATAAGGGAGATGGCATGGATCCCCCATATCGATGGCGCGCCCAATGTAGGAGGAAGTGGGGCCGAGCTCATTCTCATCAACTTCAACGGGGTCGTCGTCGAGTACACACTACGTTTCCTCTTCAAGGTAACCAACAACCAGGCCGAGTACGAAGCGCTCCTCGCGGGACTGAAGATATCCCGTGAGCTGGGTGCGACGAGTCTGAAGGTCTTCACGAATTCGCAGCTCATGGTAGGCCAGGTCTCAAGCAAATACGAAGCCCGGGATCCTATGATGGCAAAGTATCTGGACAGGGTACGCTCATATACAGTGAATCTCCAGCACTTCACCATTTCTCACATACCCCGCACGAAGAATGCTCACATCGATGTTCTCTCCAAGCTTGCAACCGTGCCGAACTCGTTGCCGGGGTGCACCTTTATTGAATATCCTGAGGTCTCCAGTTACAAGATCATAGGTAAAGTATACCAGGTCATCCCCGAGACGAGCTGGATGGATCCTTACATTAGATATATAGCTAACGGAGCCCTGCCCGAAGACCGTACGGAGGCTGACCTCCTCAAATGGAAGGCCGCTCGCTTCATGCTCATGGACGGGTAGCTCTGTCGAAGGTCTTTCTCCTATCCCGTACTGAAGTGCTTGAAACCCTCGGAAGCTCTCTATATCCTCCGGAAGATACATGAGGGCATCTGCAGGAACTATGTGGAGGGCAGGATATTGGCCTAAAAAGCTCTTCGACAGGGATACTACTGGAAAACCATGCGGGAAGACACGGTCGAGTTCATACGAAAATGCGATCGCTGCCAAAGGCATGCCCACATTCAGCGACAACCGGCTTCTCCACTATCCTAGCTCTCTTCTCCATGACCGTTCGCTCAATGGGGGATAGATATCCTAGGTTCATTTTTCCTGGCGCCTGGCCAGCGAAAGTATCTGATCGTCACCATCAACTATATCACCAAGTGGATGGAGGCAGAACCCCTGGCCCGGATCATCGAGGACAAGGCAAGGTCTTTTCTTTGGAAGTCGATCATTTTCGCTTCGGACTTCCCACACCATCATTACAGACAATGGACGGCAGTTCGATAACCAAGCTTTTGAGAAGTTCTGTGCCGACCTGAATATTTGTCATTGCTTCACGTCGGTAGCTCACCCCGAGACCAACAGGGAGGTCGAGGTGATGAATCGAACTATCCTCCAAGAACTCTGCACTCAGCTAGACGAGGCAAAGGATCAATGGGCCGATGAGCTCCCCAGCATACCGTGGGCCTACCACACAATGCGTAGGACGGCGACGAGTGAGACGCCCTTCGATTGGATCTTTGATGCAGAAGTAGTGATCCCAATCAAAGTGGGCCTGCCTACGTTGCGGGTATGACAGAACGACGAGGCCGACAATCCTGCATGACTTGCTGGACAAGACGAGAGACAAGGCATGGCTCCGCATTATGGCATACCGGCAACGGGTGGCCCACTATTACAACTTTCGCATCAGGCCCAAGGCCTTTCGTCCAGACGACCTAGTCCTCAGGCTAGCATAAGTTTCTCAACCTAGCCAATGCGGCAAGCTATCCCCAAACTAGGAAAGCCCCTACCGGGTGATCAAAACCTCTTCTCAAGGAGAGTACATGATCGCTAACCTTGACGGGCCCATCTCCTCTAGACATGGAATGCTGCAAACTTGAGGATGTACCACCAATAATATAAATCCTTCCTTCCAAGATAGAATGGAACGCTCTTCAACAACTTGGTCTGCCTCTATCTTTCTAAAGCAAGGCTCATCCACCCGACTCCAAGTTCGACGAAGAAAGTCGAGAAACTTTTGAAGCTCCGCACTCATCCACCCGACTCCAAGTCCGGCAAAGAAAGCCGGAAAACTTCCGAAGCCCCGCACTCATCAGCCCAACTCCAAGTCCGGTGAAGAAAGCCGAGAAATTTTCGAAGCCCCGCACTCATCCGCCCGACTCTAAGTCCGGCAAAGAAAGCCAGGAAACTTTCAAAGCCCTGCACTCATCTGCCTGACTCCAAGTCCGTCGAAGAAATCCGGAAAACTTCCGAAGCCCGTACTCATCCGCCCGACTCCAAGTCCGGCAAAGAAAGTTGAAAAACTTCTGAAACCCCACACTGATCTGCCCGACTCCAAGTCTAGCGAAGAAAAGAAGAAAAGCATATAAAAGATAAAAATCTTCATTTCACACGGAAAAGGACTCAGATTTGAAAAGGTCATGTATTTCATTTCACTAAAGTTCATTTACACACGAACTCCCCAATAGGCGAGGCGCTCGACAAAACTTTCTTATACAAAAGGAAAAAGAAAAAAGAAGAGGTGAAGACCCTACGACTGGTGCGAGGATGATGCACCACCTGATACTATGACCTTCACGGTAGCCTCTATTAGCTCCTCGGTCTCCGCCATAGTCCGCTCCACAGCCTCACTCACAGAGCTACACCGGACTGGCACTGAGCCAAGTGCGACTGGCCGAGGTACCGGAGGCAAGATTAGCAAGGCAATGCAGGTGGTCTCCATCCGCTCCAGACTTGGAAGCTTGGTTGGGACGGCCTCAGTTGGTAGCTCTACATGGCCTGAGTCCTCCTCGGGCTCGACCAGGACGATGTCTGGGAGGTCGGGGAGATGGAAGAGCCGCGCCATCTTTCTCTTGCATTCTTCGGAGTCTTTGACGAAGGCATCGCAGACTGCTTCCCGAGACTCATCCTCGAGCGCCACCGAAGTCTTGAAACGTTGCACGGAGTTGGTCACCTCCTTTGCGGCCTCCATCACAGCCACAACAGCGACAGCTTCCCTTTCTGTCACCGTGGCCCGACCCTCTGCGGCGTCCAGCTACACTTGAAGGCCATGGACCCATCCCTCCAGGTAGAGCGTCTTGGTAGGGATGGCAACGGGTCGGGTTTGGATCGGGTCATCCAAAATCCATACCCGTCCCGTCAAAAAAATTCCCATATCCATACCCGCCCCATATCCCTCTCGGGTCGGGTTAAATAAAAGGATCGGATCGATCGGGTCGGGTCGGGTATACTCGATTTTTTTTTACTTTGAAAAAAATGGAAAGAACTCAAATTCATCGAGTTCATATAGACGGATGAATTCAAAGAAAAAATAAAAAAACTACGAGAATCAATAAGAATAGTTGTACCGATAAATCAAAATACCGCTCCCACAAGATCTACCTCCCTCACAAATCCCACCACCGTGCCATGCTGAGAAGACCCCTGGTGACTAAATCCCTTTTTCCCTCCTCATCGTACCCGCCTAGCATCCAGGCCGAAGAGCTCACATCCGCCATTAATGGATCTTTAAACTTCTTTAGGGTTAAGGATTTTTTATCAAATTGAAAAATGACACAACGTACAGAACATAGAGTCAAACATAGAAAGGGAGGAGTTAAAGTGACCTGCAGAGAAGATGGAGTCCGATGTAGTGTACACATTCCAAGCTTTGAATGAAAGGATGGCGTCGATTTGAAAATGGAAGGATAGCGTCGATTTGGTCGAGGATGGCCGCTGCCTGATGGGAAGATGGGATCACGCCATGGGATGGGAGTTGAAGACGTGAATCTGGCTGCCGGGCCACTGGGTGGGTGGGTGTTGGAGATGCGGAGCCAACCACCGACGGCCAAGCCACTGGATAGGTTGCAAAGTTGGGAAAAGAAAAGAGACGAAGAGGTGAACGTCTCTCTCAAAGCTTCCAGAGAACAGGAGAAGGGCCGTCCAAACTCCGAAGGAAATAAGTAAATAACATATAACCGGGTCGGGTCGGGACGGGGCATACCAATATCCGCGCCCAACCGAACCTGCATCGGGTTTTATAGGTAAAATCCATACCCATTCTAAATTAAATGGATCGGGTAAAATCCGATCCATTCGGGTTGGATCGGGTATCCTTCGAATCGGTAAAAAGTGTCATCCCTACGCCTTGGAGGTGGCCCTAGCGAGCTACCCCTCCAAGTCGGCGATGTACTCTTCCTTCTCCACCAGCATGGCTTCATTCCCTTCTATGCGTATCTCCAGGTCCCTCACGGTATCTCGGGAGTCCTGGAGGTTGGCCTCTAAGCCCCTAACCTATGCCTCGACATCCCGTACCTAGTCCTCTAGAACTCGGATGTGGGCCTTGGCGACGTCGGCTCTATTACAAGACTCGGCATCCCATCGGAGCAGCGCTCGGCACGCATCTTTGATGAAGTACGCGCCTTGAGCAACTTGTAGTGCAGTGGGTTAAAAAAAAAGGAAAGAGAAAGGAAAAAGGAGACACCTACCATAAGTAGCTGGGGGAAGACCCTGTTGATGGTGTCACGAAGGTGCGACCGGCCCTCTCCAGCCGGTCTCGTCTGCCAGTCTGGCATCACGGGTCACCAACGCGTTGGGCGACTGCGGAGCAGGCCCCCTGGTTGCTCCCAGAGGCGAGGCCACCGCGAACGATGATGGCCCCCCCACCTCCGAACCTGTTGGACAAGACTCTGGCATTGCGGTGGGCGCAGACGGTGCCGAGGCTCCCCCCTGGTCGGGCGCAGCTTCAACCTTGGGAGATGGCAGTATCTCCACAATCTTTGGGGCCTCCGAGGGAGGGGCCCGAGATGTCCCCTCCTCTGGCTCGGCACTCCTACGGGGCCTCGAGGATGCGAGCTCGGTGGACCCTGCGACCGGTGTCAGTGTATTTTGGGCGTCTTCTTCAAGACAAACTGGAGGCTCCTCATGAGACCTTTCCTCCGACCCCTCATACGGCCTCTTCATCATCTCCTTGCAAGGCCGTGACAACGACGACTGCTTACGGGTCATCTGTTTGAGCCGGTCTATTGAGAACTTCATGTCTACACGAGAGAAAGAGGCCCAGTCAGCCATCATGAATTATAGGAAAGATCGAAATCCAGAACCTTACCTAAGGATCGGATTAGATGGACGCCAGCATCGAACAAGTTCTGCTTGGAGAGGAGGTCCCTCCCGCACGGAACCTTCGAAGTGACGAGCTGGTCGTACATCTCCTGGTCGGCGAGCTCCTTTGTGGCATCTTGGTTGGGCATGCGATCGCAATTGCTCCATACCCAGTTCACCCCCTTGACGAAGGTGAAGACGTACATGCTATTTCGCCCTTTAATGGAAGTGGGTAGGTCAAATTTAAGGATCCTAAGCCGGGGGGCACCAGCCACCACCCTCTCTCAGTGGGATGGCGCTTCAGGATAAATAAGGCCCTGAACAAGGAAAACCTGACGACAATGCCATGAAAGTGGCACATCACTATGAAAGAAATGATAACCCGAAAGGAATTTGGGGTTAACTGGACTAGGACTAGCTTATAACGATCCAGAAAGGAGAGAATGTAAGGATGAAGGAGAAGCCAGAATCCTACCGGGAATAACTCCTCGTACAAGGCGACCTGGCTCGTCCCACCTGAGGTGACTCGCTTCCCCGGGTTCGGGACCAAGATCCGGATGGTGTCCGGGATCCCATAGATGTCGCAGAGCTGGAGGGCATCTATCCTTGTCATTGTCGAGGCGACCCCAGATGGACCGGTCGTGTCTGGATTTGAAGATGAAGGAGGCAAGTACCAGGTGCAGGGATCCACCGTTCGTCAGGGACACCGCGGGACCCTAAATGGGATGTCCTCCTCACTACCTGAGGAAGGAGGCCTCGTCCATGATGTCTCCGCCATGCCGTGGTGGACCGGAGAGTACCTTTGGGGTTGGCGACCGCTCCTTGGAGAATCCATGGCAAAGAAGAAAGGGAAAACAGAGAAAACAAGGAGATTTAAGGACGAAGGGCACCCCTTCGGCACGAGCCTAAAGGAAAGGGAATAGGAGGAGACTGACTTGCGGAAGACTCAACGAGTATGGAGCTTTCCCCGTTTCTTTTCCTTCCTCGCTCTTCCCTTTTTGCTCGAAGGTCTCTGGGATGGAAATGGAGGGAGGGCTATCTGTTTGGATGAGATGGCGAAATCCCTATTCAAAAATTCAACTGACCGATCGTTGCATTCTTTCATCATGCCGGCTAGTAGGGTTTGGACACGTGTTGGCCTCCTGCTGGCCTAAATGCTTCATCCCCTAGAGCGCCACGTTGAGAAACGAAAGGGCATCACTTCGAATTGGCGTTTTCACTGGCGTGGCATCTCCGAGTTGGCACAGGCACAATCCGCGAATCATCGAAAAATATGGACTTTAATGACTCGCACGAGGCAATCCTCCACGTCAGTAGGTCATTACTCCCTTCGCTCGGAATCCCAAGGAGCCATCATGCATTCCGGGGCTCAAGAGTGGGGGCATTTGATACGGCGAGCCGCTGACTTGGCACCTACAAAGGCATATGACGTGGCGAGCCGCCCGTGTAGGCTCCAGCTAGGCATCAGGGTGGCAGGGAGCGCCACCTGGCTCGCTCGAGGTTAAGCTTCTGTCCGAGGTCGAGCTCTCGTCCAAGATCAGGCTCTCGCTTGAGGTCGAGCTCCCGTTTGAGGTTGAGCTCCCGGTCTGAGATCGAGCTCCCGTCCGAGAAAGGTCCCCGAGGACAAGGAAGCGCACCCCTAACTACGATAAAAAAAGCAACCGGAAGCAAGGTACGACTTTCAAAAGACAGAGACGGAGGGAATTCAAACCGCAGCATAAAGGCTTCACGACATCTCTCCCATACTATTCGCATCTCTTGAGGGCGACGCATGCCTCACCAGGGGCTCCAAGCCCTGCGGCACGCCACACGCACATTCTGCACAACGCATGCTCTACCAAGTTTCAGGCCCTGTAGCACGCCACCCACACTCTCTGTAGGGTGCATATTCCACCGGGGCTCTAGTTCTCATGGCACGCTGCCTGTGTCTCCTCCAAGAGGAGTATCCTGTCAAGGCCCCAGCCCTATAGCATGCTAATGGTCTCCCCGAAAGTGAAAGCGCTCGACTGTGGCTTAGGGCTCCGTGAAATGGTGCTCGCGCCCTCCGTGGAAGGCCACTCTACCATGAGACAAGCTCTATAACACACCGACGAACGAGGACCTCCTTCTAGGGACCAGTCCGGGGGAGAGTTCTAGCAAAAGGAAACTCCTCACGAAGGGGATACCAGGAGAGAGACGTCCTAGTAAGGTCCCAGACCCGGTCTGGCCCGGGTTACTTCCTGTATAATGGAAAGAGAAACCTCCGACAAGGGAGGACAATAAGAACAAGAACAAGGGGCAAGGAACCAAACAGAAAGAACCTCCCCACACTTTAATTTCCCGTTCTTTCCTTTCTCAGTTTCATTTTCTTCCTCCATGCGGGTGCATCTCAAGCCTCCACCATGAAGGATCTGTTTTCCTTGACCATCCTACTAACTTGACCATCATAGTGTTTTTGCCGGGATCCCCGACCCGGGTCTTCTCTTTTTTGCAAGAACTACCGACCATGAAATCAAGAAAAAGGAGGACCCAGTACTTTCGACGAAACCAGCCAGCCCGGGCTATGTTAGAGCTACGGACCATGACGATCTAGATGGCAACAATGATAAATATTGTAGAAACTCTTACCATTAGCATAGAATATATAATGATGAACTGAAATAACTGATGTAAGACAGGAAAAAAGAATAACACAATCAGCACGAAGAACTTACCCAAACAACAAAAAAATTTATTTGGCATAAGGCTCTGAAAAATTCCAATCCTTTACCAGTTGACTTTGTATACAAATTTCAGTACTTTAACTGCCTAGACACGAAGACAACTAGTTACATGTCATCGCTAAAGGCGTGATGAAATTCATCTTTGGCCAGATTTGTCAATTGAACCATAGAAACACACTTCTGAAGTAGTGACCAATAAATATAAACTGCAAAGCAATCACTAACTACAAGAGCTTCGCAGTAGAAAAGATGCCATGAAATGGGCTATAAAACATAGACGGTTTGACAGCAAGTGCATCTATAACTCATTCATGCAACCACTCACTCTTAAACTTGGTGATATAATAGGCTATCCATGCTAGCTCAATATACTGAAAGTCATGTCAGTTCTATGAATGTGATAAAGGTAATAAAGGTTACCTATTACAGCTAAAAACATGAAAAACTGAAAGTAATGTCAGTTCTATGCATCTAAATATTTGGCAGAGTTTTCATCTAGACATTTTTTTGCAACTTTTAGACAATACACCCAAAGGCCAAGTGTCAATCAATTGCTGATTCGTTAGGAACTTAGATGCATCAAAATTGTAATACCAGAACAGACCTCAAAGCATGACCAAAATCAATATGTCAACATAAAGAAAAGCCATTTGTCTCTCGTGTCACTGCAAAACTAAAGAACAACGCATGCACATGATAACATTAGGATTTATTCCAAAATGTGCCTTTAAGGCTGCGAATCAAAGTAATATGTGAAAAGTTTGATCCATAAGCAACCTTTTTTATTTATTTACTTTTCGCTAAATAAATGAGAACTATATCATCAAAGGGACAGTTCGGAGAGCACGGTCATGACCGAGCCAAGAATTGCTCTCCTGAATGCAAAAGATTGAAGAATAATATAAGCATCCCCTTAACAAAATTCTTTGTCAATCCACCACCGTCAAAAGCACTCTAAAACAAACAAAGGCCGCAAGAAACAAAGAGCAGAGATCTTCCCGTGCCGCCTTCATCTATTTTGCGCCCAAAGCCTATCTTTTTCTCAACCAACCCTAATTAAACGAGATAAAACGGTGTAAAAATCCAAACTTTTGATCCAATTTGTATCCACATCCATGAGAATTAAAACATAGCGAAAAAAATATAGTAATTATAGCAAGAATACCTCTATATCTTCATCACTCCATAACAACCTTTGCTCCGACGGCCTTCATCTTCTCAATGATCTTCTCCCCCTCCTCCTTCGACACGCCTCTCTTGATGATGGTCGGCGTCTTCTCCACCAAGTCCTTAGCCTCCTTCAGCCCCAAATCCGTGAACCCTCTCACCTCCTTAATCACCTTGATCTTAGCGGCCGCGTCGAATGAGTCCAGCCTCAACTCGAACACTGTCTTCTCTTGCTTCTTCTCCTCCTTCCCCGGCGCCCCCACCGCCCCGGTTGCGGCAGGCCCGAACCCGCCGGTGCCGGCGTTCATGACGCCGATGACCGGCGGGTTCTTCATGCCCATCTTCCGCACGAGGATGGAGGAGAGCTCTGCGACCTCGGCGAGGGTGAGGGTGGAGACCTCGTCGACGAGGCGCCACACACGGTCGGAGGGGGGGCTCCGGGCGGTCGCCGGGTCGAAGGTGGAGGGGTCGTAGTCGGCGGGGAGCTTCCGCTGGTCGAACACCGGTTCCCCTCCATCTTTGTCGTTCTCCGCCGGAAGCGAGAAGCGTCTGAGGATAGGGATCGAGCTCGAGGGTTTCGAGGAGAGAAGACGGTGACCAGATCTAAGGAGAAAGCTCATTTCTCCAGAGGAGGAGAGCACAGAATTGAGGTTAATTAGGGTTAAGACTAGGGTTCAGGAGAGTGAAGAAGCGACGGCGAACCGGCCATCCCTGCTGGTCATTTGCAGGCAAGGTGTGGGGGCCAGCGGCCTGTACTCGGAAGTTCAGGTCCCAAATTTGGCATCGCGCGAACGGCATGTCGATGCGTGTACATGGGCTGATCTGGGCTGAGATATGCAAAGCACAAGTTAACTTTGGTGTGGCTTTGGCCCCAAACTATGCAACATTGAGCTTGTGAAATATCTCATGATCATGAATTTGCATGCCAGGATATAGTCATTTATGGGATATCTATTTTTTTGAAAAAAAAAAATTATGGGATATCAAAACAAATTTAATAACACATGCAAAAACATCAAATACTTATTTTTGTCAAATTTATGGGTGTATATATATCAAAATATGATAATAATTCACATGGAATTTCTTGCCACCCAAACATGCTAAAACATCAAACGGGTTTGCATGATCAAACATCAAATTTTATATCTACGTATCCATGAATTGCTTTGCTTTGCTTTCGGGACGGGTTGTATTCTTCTTCAGATAAAAACACAAATAATCCAACGATCGGTCGAAGGGGTCTATACGATTACATATTTTAAAAATAAAGAATTATGGGTTCTTTAAAATGCATGTATCTATTCATAAGCAGATCAATGTAGGAACACCACTACCAACACCAATACACAATCATAATAATCAATATATTTTGCTTTCAAGAGTCATTAAAATTTTGCTAATAAATCATACTCCTAAATTATTAACCAGTTCTCAATGAATCAACCAAATTTATAAATCCATTGTTGCCGCATCTCCTCCTGGACCGGACTCGAATGGCTACGCTGGAGAGCTCCTCTGCCGGTCGACCTGTACAAAGTCCCATGGACGCCGGAAATGCTCCGACGGGGGACACTCCGATGCTTAAGTTAGCGAAGGTTTTGGAGCAACAGAATGGATTAGACTGAGAGGGTAGCGCGGAGAGGGAAGAGAGTACTTAGCTTTGAACGGAAGCCCCCGGGGTGCTATTAATAAGCACGAATACTGCCAAATTCCGTTAGGGGGCAGGCTGAGAAGCTCCGATTTGTCCCTAGGAGAATCAGAGTGGTAGCCAGGTGGCGCGGGAGCGTGGCCACGTCGTGGAATCCGTTACAACAGAATTCTGGTACTGGCTGGGGAGGAGCTTCTAGAGCTTTCGAGCAGTTCCGAGAAGGGCCACAGGTCGGTCGGACTTAGGCGAGCCTGTCGTCCGGCCGACAAGGAGTACCCGCCGAAGGGGTTTGGAGAAGCCGTCTGGTAGATGATGAAAGAAGCTTCTGGGGCTTCCAAGACTATGACAGGCCGGTCGGACCTAGCGAGGGTGAGTCGTCCGGCCGACCGCGGGTCCGCCAGGAGCTCCGAGGAAGCCAAATGACCCGCCGAAGGGGAGGAGCCTCCGACAACTCCAAGAGGCCCTCCCTTAGAGGGGGGCAGTCGTACCCTGATGGGAGAGGATTACCTTCAAGTTGGTCGGCCCTATGGGTCCCTTAGTGGGGGGATTAGTCGGGATTCCTGCGAGAGCCGATCGGTAGGACCTCGAGGGAGGTGGGTCGTTCGGACCACTCCTCCCCTAAGCCAGCTGGTCAGACTCCTTAGCCGGCCCAACCCTAGATTGGCTGGATGGGTACAACAGTTGCCTCCCTGCTTCTGGGCTTTGAGGAGGCACGTGGCTTCAAAGAGCATGAGCATTGTTTTTGCGCAAATCGCATCTGTCCAGGCCTGATCCGGGATCACTGCGATGGATCGCCTCAAATCTTTTACGATCGGCTTTTGGGACATATGTCAGGCCCATATTGGGGCGCAGGAATTGCAATTAATGCGGAGGGGGCGCCATGATGAAGAGTCGGGCTGGCGCGCCTAATGGCGAGGATGGGGGGACGTGCCGCACCACATGGCGGCATCCGAGCGGCCAACGTCGCTTCCTAGACAGTCTTTGCATCGTCGATCTGGCATTTACGCGGATCGCCGCCTGTCCATTGGGGTTGATGTTCGCTTCGATCTCTGAGGCGTGGGTGGTCACGTCTTCCGACGGGATGGTTGGAACGTCCACGAGCGAGCGGCAGTGCCCCTCCGGGGACCTATAAAAGGAGGGGCGAAGCGTTCTGAGAGGATTTTTTCCTGCAGCGACTGCGCACCACGAGAGAGAGTCTCCTCTTCTTCAACCGCGAAACCAGGCCTCTAGGAGTTCGACTTCAGGTCAGTCTCCCAGTCTTCCTTCTCCATTAGCTCTAATGGCGTCCAGTAGTGGAGGTCCAGTCCATAGACCTAGGCAGCCGGAGCCGAGCGAGATCCCGTCGACCATGACCCAGGAACGGGTCGAGAACCTTAGGGCCGTATACGCCATTCCCTTTACCTTGCACCTCACATTCCCAGGCCGAGAGGGAAGAGTGAACGTGCCTTTGGGACCGGGGACCCTCCCAATGTACGAATCCCATATCAAGGCTGGTTTAAGGTTTCCTTTACACCCTTCTTTTGTAGAAGTCTTCAATTTTTATCGGATAACACCGTGCAGCTAACCCCGAACAGCATTCGGGCGATATGCTGCTTTATTATGTTATGTCATAGGACCGAATTAGAACCCAGGCTGTCCCTCTTTGGCAATTTCTTCCTTTTGAAAAGAGATTTTAGGAGCCAAGAATGGTGGATGTTCAGTCCCCGTCCCGGTCGAAAGATCCTGAAGTGCCTCCCATCGGCCATCCACGGATGGAAGGCCCGATTTTTTCTCGTGAGCAGTCTCCAACCCTGGGGGTTCAAGCCTTTGTGGAGAGAGCCGTGGCCAAGGCTCCGCGAGAGGAGGTCCATCATGAGGGCCGACCAGGCCAAGTTCAACGAGATCAACGGAGTTGGCCTGACCGCGGCATACAAACTATTGGGGGAGGATCGCCTTCATCGAGCGGGGATCAGCCCTCAAGAAATTTTAGGTAAGGGCCGACCTCTTCTTCTGCAACTTGTCTTCTTAGATCTAATGCTTCTTTCCCTTTTGCTTACTTTGATCTCTCTGCCAAGGAGGGAGGATGACGAGGATCGACAAGGCCAAGGTCATACAGCGGGCGGTGCGGAAGAGGGTCATTCTAGAATCGGCTTTAACACCAGCTACCGAGCGACAGAAGAAGAGGTGGGAGGAGGAGCGGCCCGCACCCATTATGGATGTGGATTCCGGCGACGACGATACCCCCCTCACAGAGGTGTTGACGAGGAAGACACTAGGGTCTTCAACTCCTGCCGGGGGGTCGGCTGCTCGACTGGGGCAGGGACAGTCGGAGACATCTGGTACAGCAGCAACGTCAGTCCCCTCGTCCGTCGGCCCTGAGGAGACGGTTCCCTTGGCGGACAAGGGAAAGGGGACGACTGTAGGAGGGGCGGCCGAAGACGAGGCGGCTGAAGAGGAATCTGACGAAGAAATTCATCAGGAGGCGTTCCATCACTGGCATGCCCTGGACCACCCCCGGAGAGCTCGGAGTCTGCTTAGAGGGGCAATGATCGATGTCGACTGGGAGGTGTCAATTCAGAGAAATCTGATTGACGTGGCTGTAGAGTCCTATTGCGATCTCATGAGGGTAAGACATCTAGTTCGCTTCCTTGCACCTTTTCCTTCTTTGGTGCGACACTAACTTAACTTTGTGCTTGCAGCTTCTCCATGGCATTTCTTTGATGGACGATGGTATCAGTCGGGTGCTGTATGCAGCTAAGACCTCCATCAAAAAGGTGCAGGAACTAGAAGCGACCCAAGCAGCCACGGAGTCATCCTTGAAATCTGCGGAGGAAAGGTTGTCGGCTGCCCAGGCAGAGGCCAAATCGTCAAAAGGGGCTCTGAAGGAGGCAGAAAGCCAGCTAACCGACCAGGAGGCTAGGCTGAAAAAGAGAAAGGCGAAGGTGAATTCCCTCGCCCGTTGACTACAAGAGGAGGAGGAACGGTCCTCGGAGGCCGACAAGAGGGCCCAAGCCGAACGAGCGGCGGCAGCACAGTTGGCAACCCAGCTCGAAGAAGCCACGGAGCTGGCAGCGAGGCAGGTCCGGGACGCGGTGGCGGCATACAAGGACTCCTCTGACTTTACTGAAGATGTAGAGGAGGCAGCATCAAACTTCTATAGGGAAGGCTACAACAACTGCCTAAAGAAGGTGGCCTCACTCTTCCCAGAACTGGACCTGTCGGGTGCCGAACTGGAAGTACCGGGGGATAAGGGAGAGCCCCAAGCGGGAGGTGAAATAGAAGAGGCCAGGGCTGAAACCCCAGCTCAAGTCGATGCAGGGACGGTGGACGCCCCTGTCGAACCCTCAATTGCCACGGTTTCGGTCGATCCCCCAGTTATAGCCGATGGGGCCAAGGTTTGGCTCTTGATGCATCTTCTACGGGTCGGACCTAAAAAGTTTGTAAAGGTTCGACCCACCCTTCTTGTAAATGTCTGCTTTTGACATTAATGAAAAGGCTCTTTAGTTATCTTCTGTGTTTGTGAGTGTGAGATAAGTACCTTTTTTTTTTTTTTTGAAATTTTCCTAAGTATTTTTGGTCGACCCTTCAGGGTCGTAAGCCTCCTTCTTTCCGAAGTGGCTACCAAGTGCTGACCCAATCTGGATTTTTAGGAAAATCCCTAAGTGCTTTCGGTCGGCTCATCCGAGTTTGAAGCCGATGTAATGGCTGGTGAGGGCGATAGCTCAGTCCGAACCCATGTACCTGGGAATCTGCCCCAAGTCTAGTCCATCGGCTGGCCCAAGTTTGTAGCCTATTCTCTATGTGATTCCGTATGGGTCGTTGTGGACTTGTTGCCGACGGGGGTCGGACTTTCGGTGTGGGCTGCTCTAGAGCCTCTGCCGACCAGAGTCGGACTTTCGGTGTGGGCTGCTCTAGAGCCTCTGCCGACCGGAGTCGGACTTTCGGTGTGGGCTGCCCTAGAGCCTCTGCCGACCGGAGTTGGACTTTCGGTGTAGGCTGCCCCAGAGCCCCTGCCGACCGGAGTCAAACTTTTGGTGTGGACTGTCCTAGAGCCTCTGTCGACCGGAGTCGGACTTTCGGTATGGGCTGCCCTAGAGCCTCTGCTGATCGGAGTCGGACTTTCGATGTGGGTTGCCCTAGAGCCTCTGCCGACCGGAGTCGGACTTTCGGAGCTTTGATAGAAGAAGTTGCAGACTTTATTGATAATACTTGCAAAGATTATCTACATTTCATGGGCGCACTATCTGTCGTCCGTCTAGATGCTCGAGCTGGTAGGTTTCGACCCGGATCACTTCGATGACTCAATAGGGGCCTTTCCAATTGGTAAAAAGTTTTCCTTGCTCGGTCGGCCTCGATATCTCTGTCCTTCGCAAAACCAGATCTCCAACCTAGAAGGTTCGCGCATTGACCAGCGAATTATAATATCTGGCCATCTTCTGATGATAAGTTGCCATTCTCAAGCTTGTCCGAAGCTTGGTTTCTTCCAATAAATCCAGGTCAGCCCTCCGCTGCTCCAAATTGGTCGGCTCTGTGAAATGATCAACTCGCAGGGATTGTAAAGAGATTTTCACGGGGATGACCGCCTCACTCCCGTAGGTCAGGTTGAACGGAGTCTCTCCGGTCGCCGCTCGGACGGTTGTCCGATATGCCCACAGCATCGAGTGAAGCTCTTTCGCCCAAAGTCCTTTGGCTTCGTTCAGCCGGGTCTTCAGCCCATACAGGATTGTTCGGTTAGTGACTTCAGCCTCTCCATTAGACTGAGGGTGACCGACCGAAGTAAGCGATGGGAAATGTGGTATTGTTGGCAAAAATCTCGAAATTTCGAGTTATCAAATTGTCTTCCATTGTCAGTAATGATTGTCTAAAGGATGCCGAACCGGAAGATGATGTAGTTTCAGACAAAGTTCTCCACCTTGGCCTCCGCTATTTGTGCCAATGCTTCAGCCTCCATCCATTTGGTGAAGTAGTCGATGGCTACAAGAAGGAATTTCTGTTGGCCAGACGCTAGGGGAAAGGGTCCCAGGATATCCATTCTCCATTGGGCAAACGGTCAAGGCACCGTGAGCGGGGTCAGCTGGCTAGCGGGCTCCTTTGGATACTAGAGTATCTTTGGACGCATCACACTTTCGTACGAAGTCCAACGCATCATTCTAAATTATGGGCCAATAATATCCATGCCGGATAATTTTATAGGCTAGGGATCTCCCTCCAAGATGATCACCGTAGATGCCTTTGTGTACCTCCCTAAGCGTATAGTCCGCATCGGTCGGCCCTAGGCACTTCAACAGCGGTTGTGAGAATGATCGCTTGTAAAGGGTCCCGTCAAGGATGATGTACTTTGAGGCCGTTGAGCGTATACGCTTAGCTTCGGTCGGGTCATCCGGGAGAGTCCCTTGAACCAGGAATGTACGAATCGGGTCCATCCATGATGCTTCCTGTCCAACTTGATGGACCTCAGTCGGCTCTTCGGCGATACTTGGGCATTGCAGATGCTCCACAAAAGTCCAGTCGGAGGTACTGACTGCAGCTATGGCTAACTGTGACAAAGCATCTGCCCGGGAGTTCTGCAGTCGAGGTATATGGAAAATCTCGAAGAATTTAAGCTGAGATATAAAGCCTCATACCTTATCCAAGTACTTAGCCAAAGTAGGATCCCTTGCTTCAAACTCGCTCTTCACTTGATTGACTACCAACTGGGAGTCGGAGAAGGCCCGGACTTTGCTAATGCCTAATTCGCTGGCTATCCTTAACCCTGCAAGCAAGGCTTCATATTCCGCCTGGTTATTTAATACCTAAAATGCAAAGTGCAGAGCGTACTCCAGACATTGCCCGTCGGGGTCGGCTAAGATCAGGCCCGCCCCACACCCTGCAAGGTTGGAAGCTCCGTCCACATGAAGGGTCCAGGCGGGCCCGGTCCCTTCCGTTGGATCAGCCATAGGTGCTTCAACTATTAATGGGGTTGCCTCTGACCCCCAGGTGCACTCTGCAATAAAGTCAACGATTACCTGAGCCTTTAAGGCCGATCGGGATTGGAAGGAGATGTCAAACTCGCCCAGCTTAACAGCCCACTTGGCCAGCTGTCCGGAGGTGTCAGGGCTCTGGAGGAATTTCTTGAGGGGCTGGTCAGTCAGCACGACAACCGGGTGCGCCTTGAAGTAGGGCTGAAGGTGCTTTGCCGCTATGACCAAGGAGTAGACCAACTTCTGTACTTTAGGATACCTTGTCTCAGCATCATGAAGGACTTTACTGATGTAGTAGACAGGTTTCTGCTGGCCGTCTTCCCCCATTCGCACGAGGACAGCACTGACGGCTTCATCAGAGGCCGACAAGTACAGGTACAACACTTCTCCCTCCGTTGGCTTAGCCAAGAGCGGAGGGTTCTTTAGATAGTCCTTCAGGGCTTCGAAGGCCGATCAGCACTCGTCGGTCCATTGAAAATGGTCTGATCGGCGTAAGGTCTTGAAGAATGGAAGAGACTTCTCAGCCGACCTGGAGATGAAATGGTCGAGAGAAGCAATGCGGCCTGTGAGTTCCTGCACCTACTTTTTACTAGTTGGATGCGCCATATCAATGATAGCCTTAATTTTCTCGGGGTTCATCTCAATACCCCTTTGAGTGACCAGGAAACCAAGAAACTTTCCAGAGGTCACCCCAAATATGTACTTGGCCAGATTTAACTTCATTCGATGGTGCCTTAGCACATCAAAGGACTCCTGTACGTTCCTTATGTGATCGGCCCTATGAAGGCTCTTAACAATCATATCATCGACATAGACCTCCATATTCCTTCCAAGTTGCCCTTCAAAGACTCGATTGATCAGCCATTGAAAGTGGCGCCCGCATTTCTTAGGCCGAAAGGCATCATCCTGTAACAATACAGTCCTCTGTCTGTGACAAAGGCTGTCTTCTCCCGTCTTCGGGGTGCATCCTGATTTGGTTGTACCCGGAAAAGGCATCCATGAAGCTCAAGAGTTGGTGGCCAGGCGTGGCATCCACCAGCTGATCAATCTTTGGCAGGGGGAAGCTGTCCTTCGAACAAGCCTTGTTGAGGTCCGTGTAATCCACACAGATCCTTCACTTGCCATTGGCATTCTTCACCATAACGACATTGGCCGGCCATTCTGGGTAATGGGACTTCCGAATGAAGCCGGCGTCAAAGAGCTTCTTTACTTCTTCTTCGATGGCCTTTTGCCTTTCGACGGCGAAGCTCCTCTTCTTTTATCTGACGGGTCTATAAGTTGGGTCCACCCTAAGTTGATGAGTGATGATGTTCGACGGGATACCTGGCATGTCTGAAGTCGACCAGGCGAAGACATCAGCGTTACTCCTCAAGAAGCCGACCAGCTCCTGTCTGGCCTCTTCATTTAGTGTGCTCCCGATTTGCAGGACTTTAGTTAGATCATCCTCCTTAAGGGGAACAAACACAATCTTCTCAACAGGTTGGCCGCGGTTGTCGGCTTCATCTCTAGGATCAAGTTGCTCAAGTGTGGGACGCCCATCCAACTGCTTATCATGGATAGCCAGGCATTGTCTAGCCATCTTGCGGTCTCCCTACATTTCTCCAACCCCGTTGCGAGTCGAAAATTTCACCAGCAAATGGTAATTGGATACGATGGCATGGAACCTATTGAGAGCCGGTCGGCCTAAAATGGCATTGTATGCGGAGATAGTTCGGACAACTACAAAGTTGATGGAGAAAGTCTGCTGGTACGGTTCCGTCCTAAGGGGCACGGGCAAACTGATCTCTCCTTCAACCCCAACAGAGTTTCCTTCGAAGCCGGTGAGTGACATCAGGGATTCCCGTAGCCTCGATCTAGACAAGTTCATTCGAACAAAGGCGTCATACAGCAGAACTTCTGCACAGCTTCCATTATCAATAAGTATACGCTTTACATCATAGTTGGCAATAATTGCCGACACGACTACAGGGTTATCTCCTGGAAGATGAGGCTCCAAGAGATCTTCGTCAGAGAAACTGATGACACTGGAAACCCTGAGCCTCTTCACGATGTCTTGGTCCCCTTCGCGCCCCCAGTCGGATCGCCGATGTAGCATGCCAACGCCCCCATCTGTCGGACGTTGGTTGGGGAGCTCAGCCTCCTCCGGAGGGTCTCTGACGGTTGAGGCTTCGGCTCGATCCCGACGGGGTCGGACATATTTGCCTATGTACCCCCTTCTGATAAGGTCCTTGATGGCGTCCTTCAGCTGGAGGCACTCTTCGGTGTCGTGCCGATGGTCCCTATGGAACCGGCAGTACTTATTTTTGTTCTTGGCAGCAGGAGGGCCCCTCATCGGCCGAGGCCTTTGGAAAAAGGCCTCATTCTCGATCTCCATAAGGATCTTCTTCCTTGGAAGGGAGAGGGGCGCGTAGGTCTCAAACCTCCTGAAGGAATCCCTCAGCTTTGGACTTCGGCGCTGGGTGGATCGGCCGTCATCGCCGGGAGGTCGGACTGTGGGGGCTTTATCGTTCCGCTTCTTGGGGGCTGACCTCCCCTCGGCCTGGCGTCGACTCGCTGACTGCTCCTCCGCCAGGGCGTACTTGTGAGCCCTGGCCAATAGTTCGTTGTAATCTGTTGGGAACTTCTTGTCCAAGGAGAATGTTAGCCTGGACGAGCGGAGCCCTCTTTTGAAGGCCGACATCGCCACTGCCTCATTCAAATATGGGACTTCCATGGCCGTTAAATTAAAGCGGGCCATATAGTCCCAGAGGGTCTCTCCCTCCCTCTACAGTATGAGGAAGAGACAATTGGTGTTCTTCGGGGTCCGGCTGCATGTCCTGAAATGAAAAAGAAAAAGGTTCTCCAATTGAGAAAAGGAGCGGATTGTATATGGTCAGAAGGCAGTAAACCACATCCTAGCGGCCTTCTTCAGGGTTGCTAGGAAGGCAATACAGTGAAGGGCGTCGGAGGTGCCCTGTACCATTATGTGGACTTTGTAAGTGCCCAGATGATCCAGTGGATCGGTGGTGCCGTCATAGGGGTCCACTTGAGGAATTTTAAAGTGCCGAGGGATAGTTTCCCCAAAGATCTCAGCGGAAAAAGGGGCTCGGGTGTCGAACGCCTGCCCCCCCTTAGCTTTCTGGCGCTCGATGATTTCAGCCATGCATTCTTCCATGCACATGATTTTGCTACCATAGTCATGCGGATCCACAACAGGGCGCCGACCGTCAAGGGGGGCGGAGTCAGCGTAGGAGGGGGAAGCCAACCTAGCCCTCTTCCCGTCAGCGAGAGCCCCCAGGGATCTTCGGGGCTCCGGAATGGCGTGGGAAGGTGGTGGCGGTGCCTCTGGCTACTGACTTGCCTCGGCGGCCGGTTGATGATTGACGCAAGACGCCGCAAGTGGTTGTCGCCAGTCATCAGCCTCCTCTCGGAGATGTTGGACCGCCGAGGTAAGTGTCTCGATGCGGTTCACCAGCATCTGGAATTGCTGCAACCCCAGAGTAATGGTGGGCTCGGTGGCGGCAGCGGCGTCATCTTCCCCGTGAGGTACTTCAGTCCTGTGATGAGTATGTCCTCTCCTGGTGGAGATACTCCGTGCTCTTTCCCTTGCCATTGCAAGACTTTCTCAGTCGATCTCTCCTTTTAGAGTAGAGAGTGGAACGAAGGTTCAGCGCCCTTCCTCTAGCGCCAGTCTGTTGCTGCGTCTCCTTCTAGACCGGGCTCGAACGGCTATGCTGGAGAGCTCCTCCGCCGGTCGACCTGCACAAGTTCCCTAGCGCCGGAGATGCTTGGCGGGGGACACTCCGATGCTTAAGTTAGCAAGGGTTTTGGAGCAACAGAATGAAGAAGACTGAGAGAGGGTAGCGCAGAGTGGGAAGAGAGTACTTAGCTTTGAATGGAGGTCCCCGGGCGCTTTTAATAGGCACGAATACTGCCAAATTCCATTAGGGGGGCAGGCTGAAAAGCCCTGATTTGCCCCTAGGAGAATCAGAGTGGTGGCCAGGTGGCGCGGGGCCGTGGCCACGTCGCGGAATCCATTACAACAGAATTCTGGTACTGGCTGGGAAGGAGCTTCTGGAGCTTTCGAGCAGTTCCGAGAAGAGCCACAGGTCGATCGGACTTAGATGGGCCTGTCGTCCGGCCGATAAGGAATACCCGCCGAAGGGGTTTGGAGAAGCCGTCTGGTAGATGATGAAAGAAGCTTTTGGGGAGAAGCCGTTCAGACCACAGCTGATCAGACTTCTTAGCCGGCCCAATCCTGGATTGGCTGGATGGGTACAACATCCTTGATCCAGTCTTTTATCCAATTAGCACAATGCGTGGTTAGATTTAGGTCGAGCCTAACCAACATCGCACCTGCTCAACGGATCCGATGATGAGCGAGCATTAGAGGGGCGCCGCGAGCTATCGATCAAGCTGCTGCATGAACGATAGCGGACCACACGTTACCTAACCGTCTTTGGGAACCCAAACGACAGAGAGTCCTCTTACCAAGCTTCTAGTTCCGGCCTCTTAATTAATAGGTCCATGCTCCTCCCTCTTCCTTCCTAAACACACAGCGACAAAGAGAGCGAGAGAGATGCCGAAGGGAGGGATGAAGACGTATAATCTGGGTGGAGTCTTGGAGTCCCGCGTCCGGCGCATCCAAGAGACCTTTGAGGTGGGCCATCTCCGCTCTCCTTTTTCTTTTCTTTTTGAGAAAGATGGGGCGCAGTCTTCGTCACCTTCTACGCGCGCTCTCGATCCTCTTCTAATCTTCTTTTTTCCAATTCTTTCTTTGGCTTAATTTACCTTAACTTCTCCTACTTCTTCTTGGATGTATTATTGCAGATGCTCGACAAGTCCGCAGCTTCGTCTCTCGACAAGGTGGAGCGGTCCCAGGTCACCAAACTCGCCGACGAGATATCTAAACAAGCAACCATTACCATGGGTAACGCCTTAAATTTAAGTATGAAACGCTATATTTAACATGAGCCTGTTATTCTGACAATGCACATGAACTAGCACTACTGAATGCAAACAAATATAAACCATGGTTTCTTTGCAAATTCTTGTTCTTGAATCTTTTATTAAACATATTATTCACATGCCAAGTAGGTTAAATTTTTAGGTTCTATATTTACAGGGTAGACCTATTGCTCGTAGAAGCTAAAAAGCTGGCTGCTCGACGACACAAAGGACTGGCATCTATTAGAGTTCTATTTAAACTAAGACTCATTTCAAGGAACTGCATAGATATGTAGAGGCTAGAGGGGAAAGGTACAAGGACCTTTCTGACTCAACGGAGGGAACATAACAGAAAAAAATGCTTTTGTATTATAGATATTAATTGGTTGGCTTATCATTTTTCCCCCTTATTTTTGAGTGACCAATTCACCTGAAATGGTGTTTTACCGAGTCAGAATTTATTTCTCTCGGTCTGTTTTGTGTAGCTTGCGCTTCTGAGTGCATTGCTTGTGCTTCTGAGTGCATCTTTCCATTTCTATTGTGATGCATGGTTTCTCCTCCTGTTTACTTTTCTTATTACTCCATCTCCATTGTGACATAAAAATGGTATTGAAGCACATGTTTATGCATGTGTATGTGTGTTTCCATGCATGCAATTTGTGTATCATGTGTAAAAGTACATGCTAAACATCACGGAAAGCAAATAATTAGAAGATAGAAGGGAAGAGCAAGGAAGGAAGAGAGAACAAAGGGTCTGATCGATATGTGGTTTTAGTAGATTCATCGGGTACTCTTTCTTTTACCAACTAATAATTGTTTAAGCATGCGGGCTTTAAATTGATTAAGAAACTCCATTTCCTTGTCTTCCATTAATTTGCTATTTTTTTTTCTTTTTTGAATAATTTCATACTGCTTTAGACATGTCATTGTATAACAAAATAGGATGCCTAATTTCTATAGCTCTCGTTCAGTTTGAATTCGACCACTACGTGAACCCATGAGAAAAATGGATAAGCATTTATCTCTGTATATTTCTTAGCAATCTGTTACTGACCAAAAAGACAAATAGTTAGGGTTGGTCATATTTCATCAATTTAATTACCCCAGACCTTATAGCATGCATGTAAGGTGATCTTGGCACATACCATCACAATACAGAAAGGAATTGATAAGCCATCATGTCATAATACTTGCAAACATTATATATAGATATTGTGCTTTTGCCACCGTGCAGCAGGAATGCTTTTGGGGTGGAGAAACACCTGGGGTGAAAGCACTGGAGGAGGACATTGGGGCGTACTGCAATGTGCTTCATGGGTTGTTCCTTTTGCTTTGCCATGGTAGCACCGTGGGTTCCGGGTGAACCATCCATGCATGCAAGCATCCGTGCTGCTGCAAAACAAGTTATGGATCGCAGCCTTGCACTGTTTAAGAGATGCGGTATCCTCTTGTGGCATGCGTCTCTCTCATCTTAAAAATTTCTTTTCAATGTTCCAAACTTTCCAAAATTTTTCAAAATCACAAGAGTATTAGATTTTGGTATTTCTTGCCTTCGCTGCCACTAACAGAGACAGAATTGGGACGATCATCCGGGATATTAAAATAAATAAATAAATATATATACAAATAACCGTGAATTGAGAATTGAATCAGAGAACATCTTGTCCAAATAATAATATGCTTAAGATTACCTTCAGTTTCTTGATCAACTCTATACATGCATGTTTGCTTCAAATGATGATTTCCCCATTTGTAAGAAGGAAAGCTTTACGTTATGTTCAGGCACGTGCTAGCTCCTAGGTTGCAAATAAAACAGTCTTAAATATTTTTGATGGATTTTGTGCAGACTCCAGCACTTCCAACAAAAAACTATCAACACCCAAGCTATCAGGCTTAGTTTGGGAAGGATGTGGTGCCCTCAGGAAGATCCCCACCACAAACTTCCCTGCCATGGTGTGCGCCATAGCAGATGTTTCAATCTTCATCAAGGACGTCCTTTCGGGAGATGAGAGAACTCAAGTCTGCTCCTGATGATTTGGCAGACGGAACTCCCAATGAAGCTACTGCAAAGATACATGACTCTGATGAAGATGATGGTTTGATCGAGGATGAACTTGGTGATGACTTGACACCCGAGGAGATGGGCATTGCTCGGTTAGCCATTAGTGTGACGTTGGATACGCTTACAGACGTTAGAGAGATATGAGAGATACTCTTTCTTAGCTTTCGCTTGCTCGAGAGTTCGGATCGTGAGAATAAGCACCGAGGATTACATCGATTCATTGGAGAGATTGCTGAGCTGCTGCCAGGAGATGGGAGCACAGGTGAATGAGCTCGGAGCTTCTGCTTACCCTCCGCAAGAGATGTCTCAAATGAAGATGATATCGAAAAACATGCACCATGAAGTCGATGAGGTGCGTGCAGAAGTTGGGAGCCATCAAGGCTCGTTTGGAGATCTGTTTCAGGCCTTTTAAGGACCGGAAAATTCCTTAGAGCAGATTGGGAGATGATGCGGTATCTGAAATGGGAAGGCTTATCATGTAGGATGCCGGATATCTGTGTAACATCTGAACTGTTTCTTTTAGCCTAACTGCAGGAGTCATTATGGTTCAGTTATTAAGGGTCATTTGTTGAGGAAGTTCTTGCAGAGAAACGTGAACTTAGGAGAAGATTCAAAAAGAGAGGGAATCAAATTCAATCTAATTAAATCCAGGATCATGAAGAGGCCATGAGGAAAAATATCTTCCTTTTTTAAAAAATTATTTTTAATTTTAGAAAGAATGACAAGCAACATTTGTTATGTCAGCAACACTTGCTAGGGATCATATTGGAGATATATGTGCAAATTTTACTTGTGACCATTGGCTGAAACTAATATACAAGGGGAGAACAATGTTGTGTATTTGATTTTTCAATTTCTTATAAGCTGATTTACCAAAGACCGGTTGCATGACCATGAACATAACCTACATATCCTTTTCCTTTCCTTCCAAATTGTTGTTCGATGCAAGCCCATTGTTGATTCTAAAACATACCATGTCCAATCTGAATGACTAAAACCCATTTAACAGGTTGCATGAACAACTCCTATTTCAAGAAGTAAAATGCTAGAATTCCTAATATGTACTTCTCACGAGAGCATCAAGATTATTATACGTACAAACAGTATTAAACATAACAATCTCATAACTTTCATTATGTTAATCTACATAATATTTAGAGCTTGCCAGCCATTAAAACCTACCATTAATCGACATCCTCTTCCAGGAGATTTACACAATCCTGCAGATATACTACCATTTACTTCAATTAACAATATCCTATTCTGCGAGACATTCTCTAGTTCACTGCTAGAGATGGGTTTGATCTAATGCCAAAAAGCTAACAACAGCAGCAACATTTATGAGTTGGCATTTTGTGCCTTTTGCTTCTTTCTTCTTCTTGTAAACAATGATAAAGCAAACCTCTGACATTATTTTGTGTATATCAAACCTAGAAAAAGAACCATACAGCTGTGTCCTTTTTAAAATATCTAGCACCAGACTAAGGGTGAAACTGAGCCGAGCTGATTACAGGTGCATGTCTGTGTTTTTCCCTCTTTCTAATTTCTGTAGGGAATGGGATTCGGTTTACACATATGTGCATGATACTTTTGCTTTCCACATTACAATAATTCCAGATTTTGTGCATTCTAATTTTGTGCATGATATGTGCATGATAATGATTCCAGATTTCCACATTAAGATCTTTCCTGACCATCATTTCCCATGCATTCAGATTGTTTCCTACACCAGTTTCCCTAATGCCAACTATTTTCAGCAAGGCCCCAATTCTGAGCTAGGTTGTGTTTTTATCTATGCACACAGAAAGAGGAGAAGATAACTGTGCTTTTGGGGTTACGGTACTCACCAAAGCAAAAGTTACAGATAGACCAGCCACAACATCATGTTTCATAGCTAAAAGGAGCACAAGATCTTTTTGAAACTGTCTGATGATCAGGACAAGGAAATGGCTTCCAACATCTACCTCAGTCTTAGGGTTTTAATTGCAAAACTAATTCTTGAATATCTGTAGTAATTTCAAGGATTACTTCTGCTTAGGAATAGTCAAATGCCAAATGCCAAACAAGAAACTGTCAAACTGCCTTCCTTTTGGGGTAGAATAATGGAGTCAAAGAGTTAAAAAAATATCAAGCTGTCTTACTTAAAAAAACATAACTATCGCAATGGTTTCTGCTCTCACTCTGGTTGCTTCATGAGGTCAAGTAAAAAGCGTAAGAGAGAGTTCCAGAGGTGGTACACCTCAGGAACCAGAATGCACCAACATCTACTTTAACCGGATAAATTTCCTGCAAGCTGATGTACAAATATGTAATTAAAGCAAACAAAAAATGCCATGGCACATGAAAGAATAACAGAACTACAAGGCCTCCTATCCACCTGTATAATAAACTATACTACATTGGGAGTGGTCATAATTCAAAAATAGATAGAACATTAAACATAAATGACATTTACCTCTTGTGTGCAAATGATACATCATGACATTTTGTACACCCATTTGAATGCAAATTATGCCTTAGGTGAAGCAGTTAACGGCCAATTAGCTTCACCATCCATGCACCACCTAAGTAGAGACCTAACAGTGGCCCTGCCAACAGTATCTGGGTCAAGGGATCAGTTGATGGTGTAAGTACAGCAGCAGCAACAACAGCACCAACCACAACGTATCTCCAGATGGAGAGCATTTGGTCCCCAGACACTAAACCAACCTGTCCCAACAAGAGCTGTATAACCGGAACCTACAAATCAAAAAGTTAAAAGCATGTGTAATAAGTTAGCAAACCATGGATACAAATTCACAATAAGTGTCAGCTTGCTTAACCCTGAATTCTGTCTCTTAACTGCAACAACCCTTGCCCAACTAACATCTCTTATATATTTATAGATGTGCAAACCCGGTTACCAAGAACAATCAAATAACAGCAGTTTCGGCTATTACTCAAATCCCTGTATCTGCAGAGAAGGTCATATATGAACTGTTAAATTATTCTTAGTCTTTCAGTAGACTTTCCAGAAGAACAATGCATGAGATAAGAGGGGAGCCAATGAACTAATCGAAAAAATGGAATATGCATATTACAGGTACCAGCAATGACACGTGTAGTTTTTTTTTGTATGCTGAATGAACTTAAGTACGAGGGAATGAGATGGGCTACAAAAAAAAGTTGATGACTTCCATTTACACTAACTATTTAAGCATATGCTACAAGAAGTTAAAAGACAATGAAAGGGAGAAAGGTTTTTTTTTTTTTTTCCTTTTTTCTTTCTTTCTCTTTAGGGGGGGGGGACTTGAGAAATTCTTGTTTCTAATCTCCATTAATCTGTCCATTAAGAGACAACTCCACCTAAACACATGGAATTTCATTCCTAACATGAATTACTGGCAGCATAATGTGGTTTGATGATGGATATCTAAAGTAGCAAGCAGTATCATTATTTCATAAAAATGTATGGAAATATTTGACAGTACCTGAAAGGATAGTCCTGTGCTGAACATAAGCACGAGGACAAACTCAAAGTATTGATCAATAGACCATAACGATTCCACTGCCCCTTCGGCATAGTTGACAAAAAAATTTAAGGCTGCTGGAGTTAGAATTGAATAGGAGAAAGCAATGCCAGCATAAAAAAGCACCGAAGAGCCCAGGACAATAGGGCCTAGGAACCTTCTCTCATCCCTTGTTAAACCAGGAAGAACAAATGCTATGATCTCATAGAGGATAACAGGACTCCCCAGAAGCAGCCCACAGTAACCAGATACCTGCTTAGCAATGAAATGCTTCCGTCATAATGAGCAGATCACTTCTTTAAAATGCTGCATGTGGACAGATTTAAACCAATATCAGAAGTACCATGAGTGAAGAAAGCCCTTTAATTCATGTTAAACTCAATTAGTTTTTAATTGCACATGATCGAAGGAATATATCTTTGGACCTCTTCTAATCTCACTGAAGTTTGTTGAGAGACAAAGAGAGAGTAGAAACATTTGTGTCATAATGAGGAGAATCACTTCTTCAAAATGCTGCACGTAGACTGATTTAAACCAACATCAGTACCATGAGTGAAGACAGTCTTTACTTCATGGTAAATCCAATTAGTTTTTAATTATACATCACCGAAGCTATATATCTTGGGACATTCTCTAATCTCACTGAAGTTTGTTGATTGAGAGAGAAAGAGATACACACACACAGAGAGAGAGAGAGAGAGAGTAAAAAATAGCCCAATGTTCCATAAATTACAGCCATTATTAATCAGAAAGAGACATTAGAAAAGGCTAATTAGCCCCAAAGACGTGATGGAATCAAATAGCATAGGATTTACTAAGTTGTATTAAACAAATACATCTGAAGAGAAGAATCGGCTTCAAAAAAAATTGGTGCAATTGAAAACAAACAAAAAGTATGTCACAGCAGTAATTATCTCTGATAAAGACAAATGGTAAGTAAAAACAACAACCACATTTTTGAAAGTTTACCTTCAGAGTTGTAAAGAAAAACTCCCCAGGAGATAGTTGCAGAAAGCGAACTCCCTGAGCACTTACAGGTGCTTCAAGGAGCAATATTAAATCCTTCGAAAAAGCAAAACAACCTAAGATAGCGGCTCCTACAGCCAAAACAGAGACAAATATTCTCTGGCGAAGCTCCTCTAAATGGTCAGAAATGCTCATCTCTTTATCATCAGGGAGAAGCTCTTTGCTAGGATAAAGAAAATTATAGAGAGAGCTTTGCCCATTATCTTGCTTGATGCTTTCTGGAGAGTCTTCTTGGAAGTTCTCTGCTACAACAAAAATTACCAATGGAATTTAGGTCATGGATACAAAGTTATGTATTCCATCCATGTTGCATCTTAAAATAAATGATTTTGGTTGCAGTGCTTGGGGTAACTTAGCAAGTTTCAGAAAATTTTGATCTAGTACCAGGTGAAAACATCTTATTTCAAGGCAAATTAGATGTATAAATAGAAAATTATCAGCTGCAGTTATAGCTTTATAAAGCCGCCAATGAGTAGCAGGACTCAATTTACATAACTGCAGAGCCCAGTGAATAGTTATGTATGAGTCAGAGTAGTTACAGACATGACTAAACTGGAGATTCATTTCCATGGAGTGGCAAAATAAATCAAGCAAACATAAATAATAGACATATGCAAGGATATAGCAATTACAAAATTATTTGCATGAAGCTTCACATTACATATAGTGATCTTTAGCTCTATGATAAGGGATCGTTATATTTGGAGATCAACTTATTACTGGGTTATACTTGGTATCCACGTATATCAACCAATACAGAACTATAAGCAGAAGTAGAGGAATGCTTTGAAAGTGTTAAAGCACACTGATGGTAGGTCCAATATAAATGGCTTTTTTCTATTCTCATTAAATTTTATAATTTCAACATCATATAAACTTGGGTCTATCATCAAAATAACAAACATAAAACCAGCTTACTTTCAAGAATTTAGATTTCCAAAAATTGTTCCAAAAAATTGGTAGGAGTAAAAGAATCTTGAAGCATTGGCTATCTTTTTATGGAAATATCAAGTATTTCCTTGTTATTGTCCATAAGGTCATCCAGATTTTGTGGCATGCCTCAAGCTATACTCTTGGTGAATTCAGCACCAAATCTCTAAGGGATTAACATGTTAGAAGAAAACTAACATCATCCTGTTTTATATATAGAGCAATAGTTTAGCCTTTAAAAACAAAAAACAAAAAAACAAAAAAAATTATTGTCTGTAGTTAACAAATCATATGCATTAAAAAAACTAACTTAAAATTTTATGAAAAGTAACAAGACCTTAACCGATGTCCCATTTAAATTATAACTATATTGGAACGTGACAATACTGGTGTCACGTGAAACTCTAGCATAATAGAACTACTTTCTTAATTCTGTGTTAAAAGATCCCATAGTCCCCTGCCTCGAACCATAGCTGTAACTGTAGTACTTAATTTTCCTTTGACTGTGTTTTGTTAAAGAGACTTGCATGATTCCATGAAAAGGAAGATTCTTTACATATATTTATTCATCGAAAAGCAAAGTATATCCAAAAATATTTTCACTCATTAATTTCTTTGGGTATAGAGTCACCATGAGATTCCTTCCACCAAATTTGACCAATCAAAGAATCTTCAACCTTTTCACAGAGAGAAGGAAACGGGGAAGCATATCAGCCATTCTCAACACTTGTTTCGGAAACTGAAATATAAAACCTACCTTTTAGGAACCACTCATGCAACAGCCCTGAATTTGTGAAACAATTATAAGTCATTACCTTTAAAATCTCAATCTTGTTCACCGCCATTACATTATAGAAAATTCACATATTCGCAGATCACATGAGATATGTAATATTGGATCGAACCCACATAGTTATAGCAGTAAGACAAACTCATATAAGAGAGACAAGACTTAATCAACCTGTGGGCGTAGAGTCCCTTTTTCGACCGGGCGGAGCTACTGGATCACAGGTCCACTCTCTAGTTCACCTGCAAAACAAATCCCTGCCGGAGTTGCTCCGGCGGGGAACACTCCGATGCCTAAGTCAGAGGCGGGCTCTAGCCATAAAATGGAGAAGATTCTGAGGAAGATAAATGAAGAGGAAAAGACTGAAATTTTCAAGGAGTATCTTGTACCTTACCTCGAGTGTCCCCTCTTATCAATATATATATTGAGTTGTCCAGCCTGCGGTTCCGTTCTCCCTCCTGCGGTTACGATGGGGAGTTAATTCCTTCCCCTTTATTCGCAATCGTGGACGGTTACTAAACGGTTCCGGCTAGGCCGGAGACGTTGCCACTGGAGTTAATGATCACGTGTCATGGTTGTGCTCTGGAGGTAGTTAGGAAGTCGATGATAACCATTGTTTGCCACATTTGTGGGGATCTAAGACAGATCGGAGATCTGTCTTCAGGCTTCTTTTTTGGAAAAATATTTATAGCCGAATTGAAGGAGCGCCCTTGCGTTCGGACTCCTTTGAGATAGATTGGAGATCATGTTTTCGGCACAAGTCGAAGACTTTGTCTTCGTCGTAGGCCGAAGACTGTGTCTTCGGCTGATAGTGAAGATCATGTATTCGGTTCAGGCTGAGGATCCTCTCTTCAGTAGGGGCCACAGGCTGACTCTTCATATGAAGTCGAGAGCTTCGGCCGAAGACTGTGTCTTCGGCTGATAGCGAAGATCATGTATTCGGTTCAGGCTGAGGGTCCTCTCTTCAGCAGGGGCCACAGGCTGACTCTTTATATGAAGTCGAGAGCTTCGGCTTGTCCGTCAGTTGTTTGGCTTCCTCCAGACACTTTGGTTTAAAGTGCATGGTTCGGGAGAAATGTCTTCGGCCGATCGAACCGGTGGCTGATATGTGCTTGAACCGACATATCCAAACAGTTGCCCCCACTTTCAGTTTTCGAAGCGACGATCTGCCTCGAAGAGTGAGAGTATTACTGGTTTGTCGTTTTTCCCTGGGAAATGGTGCGGTGGATGATTACGAAATCTCTGATTGGACCGTCTGCCATAACTGTCGGCTGATTCGAGGATCAGGTGATAGACAGCTGTCACCTCCCGATTAGGGTGTGAAAAAGGACCGGGCGGACCAGGGACTGTCCCTCTTTTTTCTGTTGTGCAACAGTTCAGCCGATCTTTTGGTTGGGATTTGGGCAGCTGTCGTGGCCTCTTCTCGTCCCTCGAATAAGAAGTGCGTTCCACCTTAGCCGTTGATTTGCACGGATTATGACCTTCGGTCCATTCCGCGTCAAATCAGTTTAAGGATGTTTGGAATTGCGCCCCATCTTAAGCATCCGTGGCGGATTTGGGGAGATGGTTCGTCTATCGAGATGTCGCCCTGGAATTTCCTTGTCCTTTATAAGAAGGAGAGAAGGTCTAGCTGAGGAAGCTTTTTCATCCTCCATGCCTTCAGCTTTGGCCCAGCTTTCCCTGTTCTTGGCCATCAGTTCCCTCTTCCTTTTGTTTCTTTGTTTCATTCTTTTGTCATGGCTGAGACCGTAGGAAGTCAAGGGGAAAGAGTTGGGCCCCCTGGGACTGATGATGTGGTGAGTCCGGAGTTAGTTTCCAGCTCCGTCTCACCGGAAAAGATTGCCCACCTTCGAGAGCGTTATAATGTTCCTGAAGGGTTTCCTCTAATACTTTCCATGTCTGAAGAGCGGGTACATAAACCCCCGTCGGGTGTCTTGCCATATACAAAGACCATCTAAAGGCCGGCCTTCGATTTTCCCTGCATCCCTTCTTCATCAAGGTCTTTCGTATGTACCAAATAGTGCCTGCGCAGTTGACTCCGAACAGCATTCGGAACATCTGTGGGTTTTTGTCCGGTGCCACATAGCTAACGTGAATGCCGGGACCAATTTGTTCACCGCTCTTTTTTTTCTCAAGAGAGATTTCCATGGTCGTGGATGGTGAGTGATCGATCCTCGGCCTGATTGCAAGATCATAAAGGATATGCCCAGCGCCATCCATGGGTGGAAGCCCAACTTTGTTTTTGTGTCGTCTATCGAACAATGGGATTTCAGTAGCGAGTGGAGGGAGCCATGCCTAGTCGCTAATGATGGAAAAAAGGTTTTGATGGCCGATCAGTCTGATTATGTCTTACTGACTTGTTCAGAGGCCGTTCCCATCCGCGAACTGTTGGATGAGAAGAATCTTCATCTTGCATGGATCAGCGAGTTCCCTGCATTAGGTACAAATGGCGGAAGTTTTCAGCTCTTCTCTTTTATCTCCTTTGTAGCCCAGTTAACTTAGAAGGGCCTTTCAATTTGCAGGTGGTGGAATGAAGCCTAACTTGGGCTAGCTTCGCCAGTCTTCCAAAAAGAGGACAGCTCAAGCTCTCTTTCAGGATCAGAGGCTCGGAAGAAAGCCCGAGGGGATAATCTTGAGAGAAGTAGAACACTTCGTCCTCTAGAGGAACCTCTGGAAGAGATGGGGTATCGATGATGGAGGCTCCCGGCCTCAGCTAGTTGAATCTCTGCCGACGGCTAGCTCTCCAGTTCAGATGATGGAGAGTCCGTCTCCGGTGGTTGATGTGCCACCGCCTTGCCCCCCTGCAGTGGATAGGGGTGTAACACCCCAGAAAAAAGAAAGAAAAAAAAAGGGGGCTTGAAGGCCTGCCGCCCAACAGAATGGACCGGCCTTAACCACTGTGCGGCGCGCAGCGCGCGAGATGTGCGGGCACGTGAGATGCGCGGGCACGCGAGATGCGCGGGCGCGCGAGCGCGTGTGCGAGCGCGTGGGCTTGGCCCAGCTCGAGCCGGCCATCGCGTGGGCGTTTTCCAGCCCGTTTCACACGGCTCACGACGATCCATGGGGTTTCTGAGCGATCTGGACCGTCCGATCGCCTGATTGAATGGCTGAGATTAATCCGAGAAAGTTTAGGCTTGATTAGGTGCTTTTGGATTCGGATTTGGACACGGTTTGAGGCGCCGATCTCAGATCTAACGGCCGGAGAGATATTTTGATGGTTTTGGACTTCTCAGGTTACGTTTGAGATGATTTTGGATTGGTTTTTTCTCCTCTTTTTAACCAGGACGTCGACAGGAAGCAGGGAAGAGCCTGCAAAGAGCCAGAAGAGAGAGAAAGAGAAGGGAAAAGAGGAGAGAAGAAGGAAGAAAGAGAAAGAGGAGAAGTGAAGGAGAGAGGAAAGGGATCTTGGTTTGGAAGAAGAGAAAGATTGTCATGCTGTGATGGCATGGAATAGCGACAAATTTTGAAGATATGTTGGGATTTGGGATAGAGAGAGAAAGAGAAGATAAAGATGATAGAGAAGATAAGGAAAGAGAAAATTAGGGGAACCTTCTTTCTCAAAATTTGTGAAACTAGAATTTGGTTTGAATGAATTTATTTATTATTGTAGGAGATTAATCTTTTGAACAATAAGGATTTGAACAAATTTCGGGTAAAGATTGATACCGAATATTTGGGATTAGCGATTGAAAGTAAGAATTCTGGACATGATCACCAGTTTTATACATTATTTTACATGGCATGATTTGATCCATGCATATGAGCATTGACGGGCATGTTTGTCTTGCATCGTATGTTTGATTTCTCGAGATGGATAGCATGTTTGAAATTGTTAATTATGTTTTATATATCATGTTTTACCAAAAAAGTTATATTTTGATGGTTTGAACCGTGATACCGGTCATCGAAAGATTTGAGATTTCATGGTTTGACATCATGATGTGGTGAGACATCATGATATGATTTGACATGATGATGTGAAAAAATAAGTGTTAACAGTGTTTGGACTAGCCATACCACGGGATCGTGGTTATATAGCCAGAGCGGGCTTAGTACATGAGCCTGGCCATGGGCAGTTTGTACATGATCAATTACATAGCCAGAGCGGGCTTAGTACGTGAGCCTGGCCATGGACAGATTGTACATGGTCGATTATGAGATTGCCAGTCACAGGCTGGAGTGTGACATTTAATGTACCAGTCACAGGCGGGAGTGACAACAGTGTGCCAATCACAGGCTGGAGTGTGACCGTGGCTAGTCCAGAATCCTAAAGAAGAGGAAAAGTTAATGAAAACATATAAAGGAAATATGATGTTATGAAAGGTTTTGATATGTGATTGAATTTTGGATTGCGTGACCGAAAAATTTATCGTTTTCCGTTATATGATTATGATCTTGTTGCTTTCAATTTTTATATTAATACTGGTGTGATTGTGAGGGAACCAAGAAGAGGAAAAGTTAATGAAAACATATAAAGAAAATATAATGTTATGAAAGGTTTTGATATGTGATTGAATTTTGGATTGCGTGACCGAAAAATTTATCATTTTCCATTATATGATTATGATCTTGTTGCTTTTAGTTTTTATATTAATACTGGTGTGATTGTGAGGGAACCAAGAAGAGGAAAAGTTAATGAAAACATATAAAGGAAATATAATGTTATGAAAGGTTTTGATATGTGATTGAATTTTGGATTGCGTGACCAAAAAATTTATCGTTTTCCGTTATATGATTATGATCTTGTTGCTTTCAGTTTTTATATTAATACTGGTGTGATTGTGAGGGAACCTTACTGGACTGTAGAGCTCACAACCCTACTTTCTTCTTTTACAGAGTTGTGCAGATATTCGGGCTTGATGATGAATAATATTTTATTGAGGTAAGTGACTCTTGTGTACATAGATCTTGCATGATCTCTAAGATAAAACCTAGGATTTGTGCGGCCGGTCGCGCACCGATTCCGGTGCTGGATTTGGGGCGTGACAGAGTGGTATCAGAGCTTAGGTTATGATCATTTGGGATGGTGATACAAGTGATTAAAATCATAATGACATGATGGTTATTAGGATATGATAAGAATTGTATCAAAGCTTAGTTATGATTATTTGAGATTGTGATATAAGAGATTAAGAAATTAACATGATGATTAGTAAGACATGACAGAAATTTTTGGAAGGATTTATTAGTGAACCTAGAAGGTTTAGTAAATTATATCAGAGTGCGGAGTGGAAGCATAGTGATTTTTGGAGTATTAGGATGGGAGTACTGATTTAGATCTCAATCAAAATAATTTCGAGGACGAAATTATTTTAACGGGAGGAGAATTTAACACCCCAGAAAAAAGAAAGAAAAAAAAAAGGGGTTTGAAGGCCTGTCGGCCCACCAGAATGGACCGACCCTGACCACTGCGCGGGATGCGCGAGCGCGCGAGCGCGTGCGCGGGCGCGAGGGAGCACGAGCGCGCGAGCACGCGGGTGCGAGGGCTTGGCCCAGCCCGAGCCGGCCATCGCATGGGCGTTTCCCACGCGTTTCTCGGGCATTTCCCAGCCCTTTTAGCGCGGCTCACGGCGGTCCATGGGGTTTCTGAGCGATCTGAACCGTCTGATCGCTAATCGAATGGCTGAGATTAATCCGAGGGAGTTTAGGCTTGATTAGGTGCTTTTGGATTCGGATTTAGATGCGGTTTGAGGCGTCGATCTCAGATCTGACGGCCGGGAAAATAGTTTAATGGTTTTGGACTTCTCAAGTTACGTTTGAGTTTTGGATTGGTTTTTTCTCCTCTTTTTAACCAGGACGTCGACAGGAAGCAGGGAAGAGCCTGCAGAGAAAGAGAAGGGAAAGGAAGAGAGAAGAAGGAAGAAAGAGAAAGAGGGGAAGTGAGAGAAGGAGAGAGGAAAGGGATCTTGGTTTGGAAGAAGAGAAAGGTTGTCATGCTGTGATGGCATGGGATAGCAACAAATTTTGGAGATATGTTGGGATTTAGGATAGAGAGAGAAAGAGGAGAGATAAAGATGAGAGAGAAGATAAGGAAAGAGAAAATCAGGGGAACCTTCTTCCTCAAAATTTGTGAAACTAGGATTTGGTTTGAATGAATTTATTTATTATTGTAGGAGATCAATCTTTTGAACGATAAAGATTTGGACAAATTTCGGGTATAGATGATACCGAATATTTGAGGTTAGCAATTGAAAGTAAGAATTCTGGACATGATCACCAGTTTTATAGATTATTTTACATGACATGATTTGATTCGTGCATATGAGCATTGGCGGGCATGTTTGTTTTGCATCGTATGTTTGATTTCTCGAGATGGATAGCATGTTTGAGATTGTTAATTATGTTTATATATATCATGTTTTACCAAAAAAGTTATATTTTGATGGTTTGGACCGTGATACCGGTCATCGAAAGATTTGAGATTTCATGGTTTGACATCATGATATGGTGAGACATCATGATATGATTTGACATGATGATATGAAAAAATAAGTGTTAACGGTGTTTGGACTAGCCATGCCACAGGATCGTGGTTATATAACCAGAGCGGGCTTAGTACGTGAGCCTGGCCATGGGCAGGTCATACATGGTCAATTACATAACCAGAGCGGGCTTAGTACATGAGCTTGGCCATGGGCAGATTGTACATGGTCGATTATGAGATTGCCATTCACAGGCTGGAGTGTGACATTTAATGTGCCAGTCACAGGCAGGAGTGTGACAATAGTGTGCCAGTTACAGGCTGGAGTGTGACCGTGGCTAGTCCAGAACCCTAAAGAAGAGGAAAAGTTAATGAAAACATATAAAGGAAATATAATGTTATGAAAGGTTTTGATATGTGATTGAATTTTGGATTGCGTGATCGAAAAATTTATCGTTTTCCGTTATATGATTATGATCTTGTTGCTTTCAGTTTTTATATTAATACTGGTGTGATTGTGAGGGAACCTTACTGGGCTGTAGAGCTTACAACCCTACTTTCTTCTTTCACAGAGTTGTGCAGATATTCGGGCTTGATGATGAATGATATTTTATTGAGGTAAGTGACTCTTGTGTACCTAGGCCTTGCATGATCTCTAGGATAAAACCTAGGGTTTGTGCGGCCGGTCGCATGCCGATTCCGGTGCTGGATTCGGGACATGACAAGGGACAAGGCACCGCACTTCGAGGAGTCCGTTCGGGAGGCTTCTCCGAGTGGGAGCCATCCCGTGGGCTCTTCGGAGCTTTCCCCTATAGGGGGTCTTTCGGTTCCCGCTGTGGCTAGGCGAGCACTGAAGGATACTTTAGTGCCTCATGACTTGGCAGTTATTCGAGATCGAAGCCTCGCTAGGATACCTGATTCTGCCTATTCTTCCCTGCAACAGGTAAGATCTTCATCGTCCCTTCTTTGCCCGATGAGTCATTCAGTCTGTGACTGATCTTATACTTTGTTTCGTTGGTGTAGCTGGTCTATGGCATTACCTTCATGGAAGAAGGCCTGGGGAGCGTTGATTGCGTCATTCAAGGTTTGAAGGAGGAGCTCCATATGGCCAGGGCCGAAAAGGAGGTGGTTGAGGAACTGAAGCAGTCCATGGAAAATCGACTCACTCGCGTGGATGCCAAAGTTCGAGACCAGAAGGGCGAACTGAAGAACGCCCACTTGACGATCGCAGGGCAAGGGGCAGAGTTGGGAAGGAGTAAGAAGCAAATTGACTCCTTGGAACAATCTGCCAAGGAGAGTCAGGAGAGGGCTAAAGACCTGACCAAGGCGGTTGAGAAGGCGACCAAAAAGACTGAGGAGGCGTCTTTGAGAGCCGAAGAGGCATCTGCAAGAGCCGAAGAGGCGGCCTTGGAGGCCGAAGTAGCCAGGAGGGAGTCCGAAGCCATGAAAGAGCAGGTGGTTAGAGCTGTTGCGGATTTCAGAAAATCCTCACAGTTCCAACAAGAGATAAATGAAGCAAGTTTATACAGTTACCAGCATGGCTTTAATGACGGATTCGCCAAGGTCAGTGCAGTTTTCCCCAATCTTGATCTTTCCAGCATCCCTGCTTTTGACATTAAGGAGGAGGAAGAGGAGATCGGTGCCGTAGAGGAGGCTGAAGAGATGCCAAGTTGGAGAGAAGAAACCACAATCATAGCCGAGGACTCAGGTGTAATCCCGTCCAGGCTGAAGAGGCTATAGAGATGCCAAGCCTGAGGGAAGAAATCCCAATCGTAGCCGAGGACTCGGGTGTAATTCCGGTCGAGGCTGAAGGCTCTCTGGATCTAGCCCAAGTTAAGGAGACCCTTTCTGCCCAGATTGATAGGATACTCCAATCTTGCGATGCTAGATCCCTCTCGGCTGATCCTTAGGAACTTGTTAGGCTTTGGGCACTGTATCTCTTCTTTTCCTTCCTTTGGCATGTAACCGATAAACTCTCCTAAATTAACGAGCATTTTTCCTTTTCTGTGTATACTATGATGCTTTCCAAGTGTTGCATTTTTTGAACCTGGTTTAGGCAGAGTCATTGATTTTGGTGATGGCTTGAATCACGTTGCCCTTTGTGGAGTCTATTCTTACGAATATGGGCTTCTCCTTTTGGACTGCAAAACAAATAAGTTCCTATATAAAAGGAACCCCTAACTTATCGACTTACTGGGATGTAGTGACCGCCATGTCGTCACTTGGAGAGGTAGTGGCGATCAAATCCATACTGACTATGCATGGGAACAGGGATCATCGTGGATGCAGCCTTTTGGTGGTCCCTGCCAGCACATTAGATGAAGCCCTGATTCATTAGGGCGACTACGCGTGACGTGCCTAGGAGCCCGTTGCGGATGAGGGCTTTTAAATTCCGCTAATCTCGATATAAGGAAGGGGATTTCCTTGGATCAACTGCCATTCGCCCTTGGCAACGTCGTTTCTAATGCCATCCTATTTCCTCATCCTCGCGTCACTCTGAGGGTTTGCTGTGCCATGAGGCCAAACCTAGCACAGCTCAGGTGAGCAGCCAAGGGAAAACCAACGAGAGGCTTCCAGGTGAGGAGATCATATCAAAGGCAAAGATATATGTTGGCGTTACCGTGCGCCAAGACCAAGAGTAACGATCCTATCGAGATAGATTCTTCCTCAGGGGAAAAACCGATTTCTCCCGGGAGAACCATGCCGGCTGAGCCATCTGAGAGGTCGAGCCCACCGGATGTTGATGGGGCTTCTCCATATGTTGAAGGTGCCAAGCCTGCGGCTCCGGTTGCAGGGAAAAGAAGTCCAATGGGATGCAATACCCCTGTCACTGGAGCCGAGAGGCAGGAATCTGGGAATCTTTTCCTGCTATCCTCCTTGGGATACAACAGGTAGCCTTCAGCATACGCGTTATCTATCCATATTCGTCGATCGAACTGACCTTGTATGTGTTTCTTATTCTGCAGGTTTCTCGCGACCTTTCTTTGTTGGCGAAAGGTGCTCACGAATCTATCAACTACAGCGAAGGCCTCCGAAGTCGTATGGCTTTAGCCATAGCCGAAAAAGATGTCATCGAGAAGCTTCGGGCTGCTGCAGAAGAAGAGAGGGATAAGGCAGTTGCCTCGAACGAAGTCTTGAAGAGACATATGAGTACTATTCAGGCGCAGGCGACCGAAGTGTTGATCATTGCGCATGAGAGAAGGAGAAAGGTAGTCTCTCTTGAATGGATGCTGAGGGAGACCCTACGGGATGCTGAGGAGCTGAAGTCTCGTCTGGTCGAATTGAAGAGGAGAGTCGAGGAGCTGGAGACAAGCCTTTCGGCGGCCGACCAGAGGGCTGTGTAGGCCGAAGAGAGGTCTTCCGAGGCTGTTGAGAATTATAAGACTTCTCAAGCCTTCAAAGATGAGGCAAGTAAAGTTGCGTCGTAAGGATACTCTTCAGGTTATACCGATTGTCTGGGTAAAATTAAGGAGATTTACCCCGGCCTGGACTTCTCCTTACTCGCTGTTCCAGAGGATAGATCTATAGCTTCCCAGGTTCAGCCTGAAATGACGTCGACCCCTACTCTCGTTTCGACTGCTGAAGAGGCTGACAAGAAATAAATATGTTGTATTTTTTCTATTTTCAGCCATCTATAATGTCCTCCTTTTTTATGAGGTTTTTCATCCTTGAAATAAATGACTAATTTCTTTCGAACTAGTCTCTTTTGGGCTGATTCTTTCTGGTTGATGGGTAAGCCGAAGACTATCCAATTTGAAGTTGATGTCGAAGATGAATTCCAAAGTAAGATCAGAATGCCGCTGCCGATGATTGACCTTGGTTAGGTTAGGCTGAGATCAGTTACCCATCATAATTATTCCTTCTGTCTTGGAATGGACGTGGCAGACAGGTATCATTTTCCTATTGGCCATTGATTGAGGAAAATTGAGCATAATTTTCATTGCCCGTGTCGATTGCATGGATATTTGAACGGTCACGTTCCTACGCGTCCTAGATGCTGTCATATCTTTCCTTTCCGAGAGAAGGCCATTAATGTTATAACCGTCCAAGGGAGATCAATCTGGGCTCCCAGCACCGACGGTCTCCATCCTCAAGAGCAGTTATTGATGATCACACCATTCCCAGGTGGCCACCTGGGTTCCGAGGCATCGTTTCAACACGTGACACCTTTTGGCGTGTCTGGGGAAAGATATGGAGCACGTTTCCCCGCGGCCGTTCGTGGATGTAGGATCCTTTTAAATAAGACCTTGTCTTTCCCTGTCGTAGGTCATCAGAATTTCAGACTTCCCATTTTGAAAACTGCCCTCCTTCCCTCAACACACCAACAAGATGAAGTTTAGCATTTCTGATCTTAGGAAGACGGCTATGAAGAGGGCCTCCAGCACTCAAACGGAGGGTGAGCCTTGTTCAAAGGCTCCCCAGAGAGGCGACGATGACCCGCAGGGGGTCATTGCATGCCTGGAGAGGAAGATCCAGGTCTTGGAGGCCCGGCTGGAGGAGGCCAGGATTTGAGTCGAGGTAGCCGCTGCAGAGGTGGAAGAGGTTAGGAAGAAGGTGGCGGAGGCCGTCTCGAATTTAATGGCGTCTTCTGCCTATAAGGATGAAGTCGCCGAGGCGGTCCTAGATTCATACCACCAGGGATTCCGGGAGCACCGGGACAAGGCTTTCAAGTTCTTCAATCTGAAGGGCTTGGAAAACATTAGGCCTTCTGTCCGTTCCCCGGTCACAAATTTGACTCCGACTTCGAAGAAGAGTCGGCGTCTGAATCAGAAGGGAACTCCGGGACCTCTCCATCCTCCTTCAGGGCTTCGACACCCCCCGCCGACATGGGAAAGGACTGGCAGGTGGTCTCTAGATCTGCTTTCCCATTGTCTGCACTGTTTTTTGTTTTCTTTTTTTTTTTGTGAGATTATAAGAATGAAATGAAGAAATCGATTTTCTTCTCACTTATTTCTTTTTCTGTGAATGGTATATCTTATGACATTACAAAATGTAGACCTTGTGATATGACAAAAGCGTAGATTTTACAGAGCCATTAGGGATCTGCAAAGGGGATGGGATCGGTTGAACCATCTCACCAAGTGTTTGCTGCTGACAGGATGAGCGATGTAGATTCACTTCAGTACGTTTTCGAATTTTCCATGGGATAGGACGTTTAAGCCGTCCCTGTGCGTCCCTGTCATGGTTAAGGTAGGCTGTTCAAGCCCGCCCCGGCGCGTCTTCGGATTTACGGTAGGGTAGATTATACGAACCATCCCTGCACCTTCTTTGGTGTAAGGTGGGTTGATTAGGCCCGCCCCGGCATATTTTCGGATTTACCGTAAGGTGGGTTACATGAACCATCCCTGTGCCTTTGATCATTTTGGCAGCCTAGTTGGGCCGTCCGTCGTGCTCGTCGGGCATACGGATAAGGTGAGTGGATCAGACTCTCCTTTGCGCTTCTGGCCGATTCTTTCGATCGGACCATTGAAACCGTTGTCATCCTGACAGTACAACGGTTGTTCAGAGTTGAACAGATTTTCACGAAAAACATCAAGATCTGTTTATTGATAGTACTTGCGAAGATTTTGTACATTCTATGGCCGGGACAGGACTTTACCATCCAGGGTCTTGAGTCGATACGTTCCTGGACATATGACTTCTTCAATTTGGTATGGTCCTTCCTAGTTGGAAGAAAACTTGTTTTGCTCCATTAGCCTGGATACTTCAGTTCTTCGCAGCATCATGTCCTCCATGCGGAAAATATGCTAATTTATTCTGGAGTTGTAATATTTGATGACTTTTTGTTGATATGTCGCCATTTTTATTTGGGCCTGGAGCCTGGTACTCGGCAGTAGATCCAGATCAACTCTTTTGCGATCGGAGTTCTCAGACTTTTCATACTTGTCGATTCTCAGAGATTAGAGAGAGACTTCGATTGGGAGGACAGCTTCGGTACCGTACGCCAAGTTGAACGGAGATTCGCCGGTAGCCGTTCTCAGGGTCGTTCTGTATGCCCAGAGAACGGAGGTCAGTTCTTCTGCTCAAAGTCCTTTGACAACGTTCAACCTTGTCTTCAGGCCATGAAGGATGGTCCGATTAGTCACCTCGACTTCTCCATTGGACTGTGGATAGGCGACGGAAGTTAGCCTATGTTGCACATGGTACCGAGCGCAGAAATCTTTAAACTTTGGATTATCGAACTGCCTCCCGTTGTCGGTGATAATTGTATGTGGAATCCCAAACGGAAATATGATGGAATTCCTGACAAAGTTCTCAACTTTGCCCTCCATGATGTGAGCCAGGGGTTCGGTTTCGACCCATTTAGTAAAGCAGTCGATTGCCACAAGGAGAAATTTCCTCTGCTCGGACGCCGGTGGGAACGGGCCAAGGATATCCATGCCCCATTGGGCGAAGGGAAAGGGTGCTGTCAGCTGGGTCAAATGACTCGTTGGTTGCCTCTGGATGTTGGCATACCTCTGGCATTGATCACATCTTCGTATAAAGTCGGATGAATCTTTTTGAATGGAGGGCCAATAGTATCCATGACGTATTATTTTGTATGCCAGAGACCTGCCCCCCAGGTGATCACCACATATTCCTTCATGGACCTCCCTCAAAGCGTAGTCAGCATCTGATGGTCCTAAGCATTTCAGCAGAGGCTGAGAGAATGATCTTTTGTAGAGGGTTCCGTCTAAGATGTTATATTGGAAAGCCATCCAGCAGATCTTTTTGGCCTCTGCTTTGTCTTCTAGCAATGCACCCTCATTTAAGAACTTGAGGATGGGATCTATCCAACTTGGTTCAGTCTCGATTTGGTGCACCTCCAAAGTTTCTTCAACTATACTTGGGGTTTCGAGGTGTTCGATGAAGGTGCGACCAAGGGATTCTGGGGTGGTGGTAGCAAGTCTGAACAATACATCTGCCCGGGAGTTCTCTGATTGAGGAACATGAATGATTTCGAAGAACTCCAGTTGAGAAGATAGGGCTTGTACCTTTTCCAAGTACTGTACCATGGTGGGATCTCTAGCTTCATATTCTCCTTTGACTTGGTTCACCACCAACTGGGAATCCGAAAAGGCCTGGAGTCTCTGAACTCCTAAGCTCTTGGCGATCTAAAGTCATGCAAGTAGGGCTTCGTATTCGGCCTGGTTGTTCGAAGCGCGGAAGGAAAATCGGAGTGCGTACTCCACTGTATGTCCATCTGGTTCAGCCAGTATGAGACCAGTTCCACATCCAGCGGAGTTGGAGGCTCCGTCTACATGGAGCATCCAAACAGACTTCATATCCTTTGAAATTTCCTCTTCGGCTGGATGCACTTCGTGTTCGGACTTCTAGGTGCATTCAGCCAAGAAATCTGAGAGCACCCGGGCCTTCATAGCCGATTGAGGCTGGAAACTAATATCGAACTCGCTTAACTTCACAGCCCATTTGGCTATTCTTCTTAAAGTATCAGGGCATCGGAGAACGGCCTTAAGAGACTGATCAGTCAGCACCACGATGGCGTGGGCGTGGAAGGCCATAGTCATTTTGCCGCAATTATTAAAGAATTTATCAACTTCTGCATTTTCGAATATCTCGTTTCAGCATCATGCAGGACTTTGCTGATGTCGTAGATCGGCTTGTGGGAGTTGTCTCCTTCTCTTCGGACGAGGACTGAACTGACTGCTTCATCCGAAGCGGAAATATATAAGTAAAGTACTTCCCCCTCTTGAGGTTTAGAGAGTAGAGGTGGGGTCTCCAAGTACTTCTTCGGCTCTTCAAAAGCAGTATGGCAGTCTTCGATCCATTCGAAGCCTCGAGATTGCCGAAGTATTTTGAAGAATGGGAGGCATTTCTAGGCTGACCGGGAGATGAATCTGCTTAAGGAAGCAACCCTTCCTTTTAGCTGTTGTACTTCCTTCTTGCAAGATGAATGCCTCATGTCTTTAAGGACCTGGATTTTCTCAGAATTTGCTTCAATCCCCTATTTGGTAACGAGGAATCCCAAGAACTTGCCCGAAGTTATCCCGAAGGTACATTTTGTTGGATTTAACTTTATGCGGTAGCGTCGCAGGGCGTCAAACGATTCTTCCAGGTTTTTGATGTGATCTTTTATGAGGAGGCTTTTGACAATCATGTCGTCAACATAGGCCTCCATGTTTTTCCCTAATTGCTCTTTGAACATCTTGTTGATCAATCTTTGAAATGTCGCCCCAGCATTTTTGAGCCCAAATGGCATCAATTTGTAGCAATATAGACCTTTATCTGTGATGAATGCCGTCTTCTCTTCATCCTGAGGATCCATTCGAATCTAATTGTATCCAGAGAAAGCGTCCATGAAGCTTAGCAGTTGGTGCCCAACAGTGGCGTCGACCAGTTGGTCAATCTTTGGGAGAGGAAAGCTATCTTTTGGACAAGCCTTATTGAGGTCTGTGTAATCAATGCAAATCCTCCATTTGCCATTAGCTTTTTTCACCATTACCACATTGGCCAACCACTCAGGATAATGAGCTTCTCGAATGAACCCTGTCTTGAGGAGCTTGCTTACTTTTTCATCTATTGCCTTCTACCTTTCGGGAGCAAAACTTCTTTTCTTCTGCCAGACTGGCTTATATTCAGGAACAACTTCCAGCCGATGAGTATTTACTTCGGTTGGAATCCCTGGCATGTCCGAAGCTGACCAAGCGAAAACATCAGCATTACTCTTGAGAAAACAGATCAGCTCCGCTTTGGTCTTCTCATCAAGCATGCTTCCGATCTGCACGATCCTGGTGGGATTCTCTTCAATCAATGGTACTAGAATGGTTCTCTCCATGGATTCACCAGAGTTTGCGGTCGGGTCCCTTCGATCAAATTGATCCCAAGTTGCAAGATCGTTGGAGTGCTTGTCTTGAATCGTCAAGCACTGTCGCGGCGTTCTCTGATCTCCTTTGACCTCTTCGACGCCATTCCTGGTGGGAAAATGTACCATGAGGTAGTAAGTTGACACTATGGCCCAAAATTTGTTCAGGACAGGTCGTCCCAGAATCACGTTGTAGGCCGAAGGGGTTCGGACCATCGTAAAATTGATTGGCAGTGTCTTCTATCGAGGTTCGGTGCCGAGGGTTACAGGCAGTATTATTTATCCCTCAACATCAACCTGGTTACCTCCGAAGCCAGTAAGAGGTATAGGAGATCTTTATAATTTGTTTTTAGACAAACACATCCGAGAGAATGCATCGTAGATCAAGACATTGGCTGAGCTTCCTTATTAACCAAGATTCATTTTACATCGTAATTGACCACGACGGCCGAAACTACAACAGGATCATCGTGCGGGAGTCGAACCCCCGCAAGGTCATTGTCAGAGATGAGAATAGCATTGTTATCTTTGAGCCACTTAAGGACATCATCTTCAGCTCTTTTCCAGTTGGTAGGTCAATGTATCATCCCACATCTCCGTTGGTGAGCCTCTGATTCGGCAGTTCAGCCTCTTCAAGAGCCCTCTGGAGAACTGTAGCTTCTGACCGAGATCCTTGGCGACCAATATACCGTCCCAGATATCCTCTCTTGATGAGATCCTCTATAGCGTCTCTCAGCTAGATGCATTCTTCAGTATTATGGCCGTGGTCCTGGTAGAATCGGCAGTATTTGTTCCTGTTCCTTGCGGAAGAGGATGCCTTCATGGGACGTGGCCGTTGGAAATAGTTTTCTTTCTCTATCTCTAAGAGGATCTTTTCTCGAGGAAGGTTGAGGGGGGTATAGGAGTCGAATCTTCCGCCCGATGCTCTGGGCCGGGAACTCCGTCGTCGGTCGATATATTTGTTGTTGTTGTTGGAGATAGGGGGACCTTGTCTCCTATTGTTCTTCTTCTTCGAAGGGGGCTTCCCTTCAGCCAAATGCCGATTCGCCGCTTGTTCTTCAGCGTCGGCATACTTTTGTGCTCTCGACAGGAGCTCAGTATAACTTTTAGAAAACTTCTTGTCCAGGAAAAAGATGAGCCTGGATGTACAAAGCCCCTTTTTTAAGGCAGACATGGCCACGTCCTTGTTGAGATCAGGGATCTCGAGCATGGCCACATTAAATCTGAAGATGTAATCTCGCAGACTTTCTCCTTCGTTCTGGTGAAGGAGGAACAACGTATCTGTATTGCGGGGATCTTGCGACAGGTCCTGAAATGCAAGGCAAACAATTTTTCTAGCTCCAAAAAAGAATCGATAGTACCTGGACGTATGCTCGAATACCACATCGGAGCAGCTTTCTTCAAGGTGGCCGGGAACGCGAGGCAGTACATCGTGTCCGAAGCTCCTTGGATCATCATGTGAGCTTTGAAACTGCCTAGGTGATCAAAAGAATCAGAGGTGCCGTCATAGGGCTCCATCTGGAGAACCCTAAAGTGTCGAGGAACAACTTCGACCATGATGCGGTCAGTGTAAGGAGGGCGCAGTTCACACGCCGCTAGGTCGTTATGATACCATCGTAATCGGGAAGAACTTACTTCGGCGGATTCTCCACAAGAGTAGAGTCTTCAGAAGATGGAGAGGGAGTTTGCCTAGGCCTTTTTCCTCTTTGCAAGGAATCAGTGGGCCTGGGCATTCTTGAACTTCGACCCTCAGGGGAGGGTCGAGGACGGAGGGAAAGATGAGTGGACCCCTCTCGAGGGGCTCTCTTCCTCCGGGATCAAGAGCTATGTCTGGAGGTGGCTAGCAGATGCCCCACCTGAAAAGCTATTCTGGAAGTCTTGAACCATGACCGTGAGAATGTTGACTTAGTTCAGGAGATTCTCAAATTGTTGTTGTCCCATGACAAGCGTGGGAGGTGGAATGTCGTTCTCTACCGGGGGTCCACCCCCTTGGGAAGGAGCACGACTTCAACTTGCTGAGGCGATCTGAGCCTTTCCTCTTGCTATCGAGAACTTCCTATACTTCTCCTTTTTCAAGGAGGGGAGCTTAGCAACGAATTCTTAAATGTCGCCTCCCCCTTCCTGACACGCCAATCTGTTAGCGTAAAGTCCCTTTTCCGACCGAACAAAGCTACTGGATCGCAGGTCCGCTCTCTGGTTCACCTGCAAAACAAATCCCTGGCCGGAGTTGCTCCGGTAGGGGACACTTCGATGTCTAAGTCAGAAGCGGGCTCCAGCCACATAACAAGGAAGATTCTGAGAAGGATAAATGGAGAGAAAAAGACTCTGAAATTTTTAGGAGTATCTTATGCCTTACCTTGAGTATCCCCTCTTACCAATATTTATATTGAGTTGTCCGGCCTGCGGTTCCATTCTCCTTGCGGTTATGATGGAAGAGTTAATTCCTTCCCTTCTATTCACAATCATGGATGGTTACTAAACGATTCCGGCTAGGCCGGAGACGTTGCCACTGGAATTAATGATCACGTATCATGGTCGTGCTCTGAAGGTAGTTAGGTAGTCGATGATAACCGTTATTTGCCATATTTGTAGAGATCTAGACTTTTTTTTTGAAAAAATATTTATAGCCGAATTGAAGGAGCGCCCCTTGTGTTCGGACTCCTTTGAGATAGATTGGAGATCATGTTTTCGATACATATTGAAGACTTTGTCTTCGTCGTAGGCTGAAGACTATGTCTTCGGCTGATAGTGAAGATCATGTCTTCGGTTCGGGCTGAGGGTCCTGTCTTCAGCAGGGACCACAGGCTAACTTTTCAGATAAAGTCGAGAGCTTCGGCTTGTCCGTCAGTTGTTCGGCTTCCTTCGGATACTTTGATTTAAAGTGCATGGTTCGAGAGAAATATCTTCGATCGGTCGAACCGGTAGCTGATCCGTGCTTGAACCGACATATCCCAACACAACCAATACCATCATGGCTTACCACACCTTAACCCCTTCCTCATCCTTCTTCTTATATATAAAAATCTAATAGCAGTAAGAGTTATGAAAATGGATCAGATCATAATGCGCATTTATACTTCTTTACCCTGTCAAGCTTCAAACTTGCTACAACATCACGAACTCATCAACATAGGAACAGCAATCAACAAACAAAACTATGAAATCCAAAACCTCGCTTAAGAAAAATCACTACTTCAAAGTCGAAGATACAAAAACTTAACTTTAGAAGCCATCATGGTAAGGGTACCCCTGGTAATTCGTAATTTCGTATGTTTTTGCATGATTCTTCTTGAAATAACAAGTCATGATGTTGTCGCTTGCTCGCGTAGTGAAAATTCATAAGAATCCATCGGAACATGAAATTGGAAAAATTCTACCTTGAGTGCGAGATGCAAAGTAGAATTTTTTTTCTTATTGCCATCATAAAAATTTCTCCTTTACCAACGACGAAATACTTCCCAAAAATCTAGAACTTCTAAAATTTGAAAATTTTGAACCCACGAAAATGAAAAATCAATACTTTTTTAAAGTTACAAAATATCCGAAAAATCGGAGACTCCAAGAAAATCTCAAAAGGATTGTTGAAAACGATGAAGAAATTCCAACCAGGTCTTTCCTCGACGGCGGCCCCAACACCGGCCAACGGCGGCTGCGGTTGCTGCTGCTGCTGCTGTTGCTGTTGCTGCCCCTCTCTGCCGTCGTCTTCGAGAGCGGAGCGGAGGAGCCGACGATGCCTGCGGGGAGACCTCAGGACGGGCGCTGCTTTGATCCGCGAGGCAGTGTACCGGTGCTGCTTGGCCGGATCGAGGCGGCGGAAACAGCTGATAAGTTGTGGATGGGAGAGCAGAGCCGTGCTTCCCATCTGTCTCTCTTCCTCTATCGCTCTTCCTATGGACTAGGCTTCTCCTTTCCTCTTGGAGCGGCTTCTCCACTCTTTTTCGTTTGGGAGGTGTGCAAGAAATGGCTAGCGCTAGATATTATGATTGCTTCTCCGATCTAACCCGCCCCACTTTCTCTCTCCCCCCTCCCCTCCCTGTCTCGACCGGCCCCATTATTTTGTCTTTACATGAACACGGCGCACTGGATCAGTGTTTTTGCTCTTAGCTTTACGAAGAAAAGAAGAGGGTGGCATTTGGTGAACTAAATAAATAAACATTAGGCTCGGCGAACCTAGCCTGGTGGAATTGAAATCCAGTGGGAGATAACTATATCAATTTTTTTTATTTAAATAAATATTAATTTATCAAAAAATATAGATATTAGAATTGATTTTGACATGCATATAATTAAGCCGATATGCAGTGCGATTAATATAATATACATATATAATTATATATAATATTAAGTACATAGAAGTATGTGGATAAATATTGTGCGATCATATGATTGGCAGCTGGACGATGAATATTTAAATAAATAGTTGACATTTCAAATAAAATTTTCAGAAATGATATTTCATCGTTATTTTGTTATTTATTTATACATTGTTTATGCATGCTAATAATGCCTATAAATTCTTTTCATTATTGTTGCCGCCAAGATTGTCATGGTCCATAGCTGTTGTCGGCATCGGAGTGCGCTTCCTTCGCTGTCGATCGTCCGGTGGTCCTAGACCTGCAAAACAGAGATTAGTGATCCAGGCCTGGATTTCCAGCAGGGGCACTCCGATGGTCAAGTCAATAACGATCCAGGGGAACAGATCCTCCTGATCGAGCCCCTTTTAATGGACTCCATGCTAGGAGGAGTGAATGGTGTGAGAGTGGGATGCAAGTGTGTCGGGGGAAGAGCGACCTAGCTAGAGGGATTCTCTGTGTGGCCTTTTCACCCGCCCTTGCTTGGATTTGCTTGTGGTGCCGTGCTCTCTGGTTGAGCTTGCACTTGTGTTGGAATGGTATTGCATTACCTCATTTGCCTCGCTTCTTTCGAGCTTTGTAGTCTAGGTTACCGTTATACGCATGTCTTAGGATCTCCGCCGGGCTGTTAGGCGCGTGCGGCAGTGTCCCGAGGCACCTTTCCCAATTCGTGATAAGGGAAGCTGTCATATGTTTTGGCATTCCTTCTGGTCACCTCATTCCAGGAAACCTAGCAGTACCTCGATCGGGGGGCCGTCGTCCCCGGGATTCGAATCTCTTGGTTGACTTCCTCTTTCGGGTGGTTCAGGTGGTTGGTGAGGAGCGTGGCGCCTCGATCAATGGGCCTCTCCCCTTTCTGGTGTAACCGGCGGTCGCAGGTGGTCATTACGGCCTGATGGATGTCTCAGTGTAATCCTCGAGCGGCTCGCCGGTGCCTTGGTATGGCGGTGCTGTTCCTTTGTTCGTCGATGCTTATGCCTGAGCTGGGGGCTGAGGTGGAAAGGCAGGGCTCGACTCTGACCTAAGCGTCCTGAGCTCGCGGGCTCGCCTCGGTGGAGGAGGGCAAAGCGCGGGCCCGGTCCAGAGGGCTCGACCTCGGAGAGGCTCCACGTGGTGGAGGAGGGCTGAGCTCGACTCCGACCATGGGGCTCGATATTCGAGGGGCTCACTCTGGAGAGCAGAGCGCGGGCCCGGTCCAGAGGACTCGACCTCGGAGAGGCTCCACGTGGCGGAGGAGGGCTAAGCTCAACTCCGACCACGGGGCTCAATCTCCGAGGGCTCACTCTGGAGGGCAGAGCGCGGGCATGGTCCAGAGGGCTCGACCTTGGAGAGGCTCCACGTGGCGGAGGAGGGCTGAGCTCGACTCCGACTACGGGGCTCGATCTCCGAGGGGCTCGTTCTGGAGGGCAGAGCACGAGTCCGGACCATATGGCTCGACCTCGAAGAGGGGCTCGATCTGGAGGGTGCCACTCGGCTCCGGCCTAGGCATCCTAGGCTCACGGGTCCGACCTGGCGGAGGACAGAGCTCAGCTTCGACGGGCGGTCCCGTTGTCCTGGGGAGCTTAGCCCGTCGAAGGAGTTCAAGCAGGGAATCTGACGCGGCGCCTGGCGTGACAACTTTCTTTGACATGGCATCTGACAGCTACTCCACGTCAGCGATCTTGCCACATCATTTGCCCCCCACTTCCATGGCTCGTTAGTGCGTGGCGCTCGGGCAGAAGGGAGTAATTATGATGCTGACATGGAAAGGTGAAGATTTGGCACAATGATGGCCATGATTGCTGGAGCTCCATGAAACGGTCCTTCAGGCCAGGCAGGGGTGCCACGTGGCCACGTCCGAGGAGCAGTTAATGCTGGCACAGAATTCAGAGCGACCGGGACGTCTTTTTCATCGATGGGCGGCATGTGGTGTGAATCCATTGGCGGAGAGGTCGTAACGGTTTGGATGCGCTGGGTCACTTCAAAATGGAAAGAAGTTCTTATCCAAAATATCTATTCTTTCGAATTCTTCACGCCCGCTGCAGTACCCGAGTCTTCTCCTTCCTCCCGGTTGCCTCAGATCTTCTAAGGAACCAGTTTAGTTTCTTCTTTCTTCCTCTTTTATCAAAGTAGGGTCCTTCCTCTGAGTCTAGGGTTTCCCTCGGATCGAGTCCATCCCTTCATCTCCTTCTTCAAGTCCTTTGCTTCTTCCTTCTTTGGGGATGTCTCGCTTTGGCCCAAACTTCTGCCCCACCACCAACCAGGGTGAGGCTGGTCCTTCTGAGCGGAGGCCAGCATCTCCTTCTTCTTCCGGTGAGGAGGAGGATGCGGCTCATTTCGAGTTTAGTAGGAGGCGCCCTCCTAGTCCAGTACTCATCAAGGGACTGGGGTCCGGTCCTTCCCATCCTTCTCGTTCTCCTCCCTCTTCTAAACTTGTTCCTGAGTCCGTCCGGTCCACAGGTCCTGGCGGGGTCGTCTCGACAATCACTGCCGAGGAATTGGGGACCATCCGGGATGTCTATGGCATCCCGCACTCTATCCGGCTTTTAATCCCTCGTTCGGGGGAACAGGTCACTTCCAGTGGCCCGGGCCGTATTGCCTTTTATGAGGAGATTTTTTTTGGGGGTTTCCGCCTTCCCTTCTATCCGTTCTTCATGTCAGTGTTGAATAATTATCATTTGGTCCCTACTTAGCTAGTACCAAATGCCATTCCGGTCATCTTTTCTTTTGTTGTGCTTTGTCACCTTCACGGGTTTGTTGCCCGGTTTTCGCTGTTCAGGGCTTTCTTTCCCTGAAGCGCCACTCGACTAAGGACGGGTGGTGGTCCTTGTCTTCCCGTCCAAAGGGCATTAAGTTTGAGCTCCCCTCTTCTGTCAATGGATGGAAGAGCAAGTTCTTTTTGGCCACGGTTGAGGGGGTCGACTGAGTCTAGAATGACTCGAACAAGTCCCCCAACCGAAACTCTGTGGTCGATGCGGCTGATCGGATGACTACGAGCAGCTCCACACCGCCTAGATCCCTTCTCTCGAGGTTCTGTCGTCATAGTAGAATCTCTCCGAAGCCGGGGTCGACCCAAAGAATGGATTGGGTGAGTTCGACCTGAACTTTTCTTCTCTTTTTTTTTGTGCTCCTTACATTGCTTTCTGTGGGCTTTGACTATTGTATGGCTTGTATGCATGCATGATCTTCACAGAGAGCGACTTGCTGGCGATCACCCGGAAGAAGTCGCCAATCGAGCTGGTCGATGAGCCTCCGTCGAGACGGGTCCAGGGCGAGAGCGCGTCTGCGGCCGCTCCCGCCGCGGCGGCTGGCCCGAGTCGGGAGGCGACCGAAGTTGCTCCTGCCGCGCCGGTTGGCTGGAATTCGGGGACAACCGAAACTGCTCCTGCACCAGTGGAGAGGGCAACGTCTGTGAAGCCGAGGCCAATCCAGCGGGCAGTCCGGAAGGTTCCAGAGTGGCACGGTCAACAGGGAACGACCTCCATTGCGGAGCCCGAGGTGGTTGTCCAGGCAAGGGCCGCAGCTGCTGCCGTTGCATCCCCCGGTCCCCCGAGCCGGCTGTGATCGAGGTCGGGGATGGGGAGGTCCGAGCTGGGGCTGAGCTCGTGACCGAGGCGCCACTTGCAAAGGTGCCAGGTCCTCAGCCTGTCCCCGAGGGCCCTAGTACTAGTGGGGCAAGGGCACGTACCCCCGGAGAGAGCAGAAGGGAGGAGGCATGGTGCCGACTTCCGTTCAAACTGGGGCCGGAGAGCTCTTTGCTCCGGAGCCCCACATTGGTCGAGCGCATGATGCATTTTTCAATCCAGCCATGCGATCGGCATGAGATAGCCAGACTGCGGCTGGGGGATGTGCTTAGCGCCATCTTCCCCCATCTCTTCTCGGTAAGTAGCTCCACTTCTCTTTCTCTCTTTTCTTTCTTTTTCTTCTTCTTTTTTTTTATTTTTTGCTAACCTTTTACATGGTGCAGATCGGTGCCGAAGCCCTCTTCATCAAGGATTGCTATCGAAACTGGCAGCATAGCGAACAGCAGCGGGCGACTGAGATCGAGTCACTGAAGGCCGGCCTGAAGGAGAGGACCGAGGCGAACGGAGCGCTCGGTCAAAGGCTCAAGGACTTGGAGAAGTAGCTCGCCGACTCCGAGGGGCGAGCGAATGAGCTCTGGGAGGGCCTTGACCTGGAGCAGAGCTGCTCGAGGAAGAGTGTCGAGGAGCTCGTCCTTGCTGAGAAGAGGCTGAAGTGGTACAGTGCCGAGGCCGTTCGGCACAAGGAGGCCGCTCATTCTGCTCAGGCTGAGCTGGCGGCAGAGAAGGTGAGGTTGGCCACAGCTGAGAGGGTGGCAGAGGAGACGGCCAGGTCGACGGAGGCAGCCAGGGTGGAGGCCGCCGAGGCAAGGAAGGAGGCCATCGAGGCAAGGAAGGATGCTGAAGAGGCCATCGCCAGGTACAAGGTCTCGAAGGAGTTCATCGCCGAGGTTCACCAAACAGCGTCGGACTCCTTCTACAAAGGCTTCATGTTCCTGCGTGGCCGAGTTGAGATGTTTGTTCCTGACGAGGGCCGCAGTCGCCTCAGGTATCCTCTAGCCTCGGACATGGAGTCGAGCCAAGAAGCAGGCGTTGAGGAAGCTATTGCCTCCGAACCTTCCCCGCTAGTTGAGGCTGAGACTGGGCCACCCGAGGCCATAGCCGTTCAGCCAGAGGTTCCCGAAAATGGGACTTCATAGCCTCACGGCCCAGTCGGGGGGCTAGCCAGAGTGGAGTAACTTTCCTTCGTGTTTTCCTTTTTTGTATTTGGTCTGGGTCACCTGGCATGTCGGGGACCCAAAGACATTTGTAGCTAACTTTTGTTAATGAAATGAGAATTTTCTTGCTACCTGTTTCCGAGCATTGCCTGACTTTTCCCTCTCACCCTCTTTCTTTCCTTCTCTATCTCTCTTTTTTTTTTTTGAGATGAGTGGCGAGATCAGAGAGGAGGGTTCCATCTTGTCTGGGATTTGGCCACCAGGCTTCAGTGTCGGCAAGTTGGGCACAGGATTTTAGTAATTGAGAGCAGCTGGGCTCAAAGACTTCTTGGTCGGAGAGCTGGGCCCCGGTCCAAGGTGCTTGAGAGCTGGGCTCATGGCTTGGATGCCTTGGAGCTAGGCTCGAGGCTTTGGTGCTGGAGAGCTGGGCCCCGGGCTTGGGTGCCCGAGAGCTGGGCTCAGGGCTTGGATGCCTTAGAGCTAGGCTCGAGGCTTTGGTACCGGAGAGCTGGGCCCCGGGCTTGGGTGCCTGAGAGCTGGGCTCAGGGCTTGGATGCCTTGGAGCTAGGCTTAAAGCTTCTTCTTCCGGAGAGCTGGGCCCCGGGTCTTGGTCACCTGAGAGCTGGGCTCAGGCCTTGGCATCTTGGAGCTAGGCTCGAAGATGCTGATGATTTGAGAGCAGCTTGGCTTGAAGACCCCTTGGCCGGAGAGCTGGGCCCCGGTCCAAGGTTGCATGAGGGCCGGGCTCAGGTCCTAGCATCTTGGAGCTGGGCTCGAAGATGTTGATGATTTGAGAGCAGCTTGGCTCGAAGATCCCTTGGCCGGAGAGCTGGGCCCCGATCCAAGGTTGCCTGAGAGCTGGGCTCAGGCCTTGGCATCTTGGAGCCGTGCTCGAAGACTTCTTCTTCTGGAGAGCTGGGCTCCCGTCTTGGTCACCTGAGAGCTGGGCTCAGGCCTTGGCGTCTTGGAGCTGGGCTCGAAGATGCTGATGATTTGAGAGCAGCTTGGCTCGAAGATCCCTTGGCTGGAGAGCTGGGCCCCGGTCCAAGGTTGCCTGAGAGCTGGGCTCAGGTCTTGGTGTCTCAGAGCCATGCTCGAAGACTTCTTCTTCCGGAGAGCTGGGCCCCGGGTCTTGGTCACCTAAGAGCTGGGCTTAGGCCTTGGCGTCTTGGAGCTGGGCTCGAAGACGTTGATGATTTGAGAGCAGCTTGGCTCGAAGATCCCTTGGCCGGAGAGCTGGGCCCCGGTCCAAGGTTGCCTGAGAGCTGGGCTCAAGTCTTGGTGTCTCGGAGCTAGGCTCGAAGACTTCTTCTTCTGGAGAGCTGGGCCCCGGGTCTTGGTCACCTGAGAGCTGGATCCCGGGTCTTGGCATCTTGGAGCTGGGCTCGAAGACATTGATGATTTGAGAGCAGCTTGGCTCGAAGATCCCTTAGCCAGAGAGCTGGGCCCCGGTCCAAAGTTGCCTGAGAGCTGGGCTCAGGTCTTGGTGTCTCGGAGCTGGGCTCGAAGACTTCTTAGAGGTTTTCCTGCAAGGCAGATAGATACTTACACAAAAGAAAAACCATTATTATTATTATTGGAGGAAAGCCGTACATTATTGATAGTATCTTCGCAGATTGCAGGAATTCCATGTTCAAGGAAACCTGACACCGTCGAGATCCTCGAGGTAATAGGCCCCCTGTGAGAGGGCCTCGGCCACCTTATAAGGGCCTTCCTAGTTCGATGAGAGCTTGCCGCACTCCCGGGGTTGAGATGCTTCTGCCCGGCGTAGCACCAAGTCCCCGGGTTTGAAGACTTTTGGCCTGACCCGGGCATTGTGGTACCGAGCTACTCGTTGCCAGTATGCCGCCATTCATAGCCGGGCTTTATCCCTTGTTTCTTCGAGGAGATCCAGGTTGAGCAAGAGGTGTGCCGAGTTCCACATCTCGTCATATTGCTGCACTCGTAGCGTGGGCACGCCGAGCTCAACTGGGATGACCGCCTCAATGCTGAAAACAAGGTTGAAGGGCGTCTCGTCGGTTGCCGTTCTGGACGTTGTATGGTAGGCCCATAGAATGCTTGGGAGTTATTCCGTCCATCTGCCCTTGGCTTGGTCCAGCCTGGTTCTGAGCCCTTGAAGGATGGTCCGATTAGTCACGTTGGCTTTCCCGTTTGTTTGAGGGTGAGCTACCGAGGTGAATCGGTGTTGGATGCCGTGTTCGGTGTAGAACCCTTCGACTCCCGATTGTCGAGTTGTCACCCGTTGTCAGTGATGATACAACGGGGGAGTCCGAAGCGACAAATAATTGACTTCCAGAAGAATTGGAGGACATTGGCTTCCGCGATCCGGGCCAGCGGCTCTGCCTCGACCTACTTAGTGAAGTAGTCAATCGCCACCAGCAGGAATCTTCGCTGTCCTAGTGCAGGGAAAAACGGCTCCAAGATGTCCATCCCCCACTGGACAAAAGGCCAAGGGGCTGAGAGCTGGGAGATCGGCGCCGCCAGTTGGCACTGTATGTGAGCGTGGCGCTGGCATTTATCGCACCTTTTAACGAAGTTGGCGGCGTCCTCCCTTATAGTCTCTCAAAAGTATCCCTGGCGAAGGGCTTTATAAGCCAGCGTTCTCCCTCCCACATGGTTCCCGCAGAGGCCTTCGTGTATCTCCTGGAGCATGAAGGTTGCCTCTGCAGGCCTGAGGCACTTCAGGAGCGGGTAGGAGTAAGATCGGCAGTAAAGCTGGCACTCCATCAGAACGAACCGGGAGGCCTTCTTCTTGACGAGGCCTGCTTCTACGCGGTCCTCGGGTAGGGAGCCATCGGTGATGTACCTGACGTACCTGTCCATCCAGCTCGACTTGGGGGTGACTTGATGCACCTCCTCTGAGCCTTCATAGCTTGGATTTTTGAGGTACTCGACGTAGGTGCGTCCCAGTGATGAGTCCGGTAGGGTCGCGAGTCTAGATAATGCATCCGTGCGTGCATTCTCCCCATGGGGGATGTGGAAGATGCTGAAGCGCCGGAAGCCTATCATGCCCGAGCGGACCCGCTCCAGGTACTTCATCATCTGGGGGTCCCTGGCTTCATACTCTTTGGAGACTTGTCCGGCAACCAGTTGGGAGTCGGTGAAGACTTTCAAATTCTGCACACCCAGCTCGTGGGAGACTCTTAATCCCGCGAGGAGTGCCTCGTACTCCGCCTGGTTGTTTGTCGCGGCAAATTTGAAGCGAAGGGCGCATTCTGTCACAACTCCATCGCTGTTGGCGAGGATGAGGCCTGCTCCGCTCCTGCTGGAATTGGATGCGCTATCCACATGGAGGATCCAAGGCTCCTCCCTGGTCCGAGCTCCGTTATTGTCTACTCTGGCTCCTCGGCGATCCCGGTGCACTTGACTACGAAGTCAGTTAGGACTTGGGCCTTCTGCGAGGATGATGCGTGTCACAACGCACCGATCTAAAACCTTAATACCACTACTCTTAAAGATAGAATAGCGAGAGTAAGGATCGAACCCACAGAGACTTTTGTATTATTCCGAAAAAAAATTTTGAAGAGAAAACTAATATTTAACTAATAACAGAATATAAATCAATTAACTACTAAGACAAACAAAATGTAAATGCAAAAGATAAAATCTTGAAACTCCAACTGGTTATCTATTAGATGGGCTGGCACTCTACTTCTATGAGATCCGTACGTTCCGATCTAGATATAACCTATTCTTGGCGATGACGATCCGTACCTGTTTGATCACGGCTCATTTTCCTGGAATATAGATTAGTCAAAAAGCGGACACAAACAAATTATGAAAATTCCTTCTAGAGATAGTTTATTCCAAGAGCACAAACTGTATCTATTGATCACAGCTTGTCCCAAGAATATAAACTATGCCTAATAAGAATGAAATGATTCATAAAAATATTGACAAGAAATTTCTATTTTTATTTCATAGAAGAGGAGTACAAAAGATTAAAAATAAAATAAACTCCTGTGCCAAGTACTACAATGAAATCCCGAGAAGATGATATAGCTAGACATCAGCTTCGTAGTAAAGAAATACGAGAATTGGAAATGAAATGGGGCGAAGTGTCTCTCCAATCCTTCTCCAAAAGCGTAGACCTCGGGATTTATAGATGGAAAACACCGTGTCGTGACCATGTGAGAAACATAGTAATTTTCTTATCCCAAACTGCTTTTCAATGTTATCGACTGGATCAACTCAATTCTCTCGATGCTTATCCTCGTATCCTCCTCTACGTCCTTCCTCCTCATCCAAATCCCTTCGCGTCCATATTCCATCTCAAATTCAAAAATTCTATCGCACAACCCCGCGTCTATTCAGCATCTTTGGACATCCAATTTCTTCTTTCCGACAATTTGCCGAAGACTTCACCGTGAAAGAAAGAGATCCAGTTCGGCGGTGACTACGGGTGATAGCGGACATGGGAGAGGCGCGCGGTGGAATGGCTGTTGAAGAGGAGAAGAAGCCGGTGGCTTGGAGCGGACGGTGGCTGCAACGCGGCAACAAGAGGCTTCGCGGCTCGCAGGGACAACGCGCTGGAACGGGCATGGTGGCGTGGCTGGGCGACGACTGACTGGGTGCTGGACGGCTTCGGGAAGAAGATGGAGAAGGGCAGCACCCCTTTCTCCGGCCATTTTCTGGCCATGCGGGGCTCTCCAGCCGGCGATGAGGTCGGCGGCAGCTTGGGCGGCGCCGGGGGAAGCTCTTCGGCAAGTTTCGGTGCAAACGGAGCTCGGTGGTCCACGGCTCTGCCCATGGACCGTGGGTAATGGTAGCCGTGGACCAAGGGGTCGTGCGGTGGACCGTTTAGCCTGTCCACCATCAGCAGCCAAATGAATTTAAGTGACGCTCCAAAAATCGTGTGGCTTCAAAAGCCGTGCTAAAATCTTCCAAAATTCATTTCAGGCCCGTTCGAAGTCTGAATTATGAGCCATACATGCCATTGGATTCCATAATTCGAGCTCTACACAATGATGGCCTCTTTTCCTACAAAAGATATATAAAAGTATCAATTCTAAAGATAATTAATTATTAATTTAATACTCTTATATATACATAAAATATAATTATCACACCCCCAACTTGAACTTTGCTCGTCCTCGAGTAAAGGAAATGAATTAGTCTTGTGTACTAACTTGGTCTATGAAATGAAAATTATCTTACTAACCCTAAAATCAGAGGATACCCGGTTAGACCATTAAAAATGTACTTCATTAGATTACCAATTCCACCCATTTAGTGGTAGAGTGAAGTTCATAGAAGTTCTAAGAATTCTTTTCTCAACTTTCTATCTCTTTCTAAATCTTCCAACTTACTTTGGTTTTGGTGTAATATTTATTTAGTCCTTTTTTTTTTTTAATAAAACGTAAAGTCAGTGCAATGTCCTAACATCTTGCTTTCTAATTAACCCTTGTAGCGAGGCTTAAGCCAATGACTCCCAAACTAGTTGGCTTTAGGGCATTAAGTGTAAAACACCTCTCGGGCTTACTGACTCAAGTCAAAAAGGCTTAGTCAAGACTGACTCTACAAAAGATTTCTTTACATCCCCACCTTTTGACGCGAACAACAACGCTTACTTAGGCGAAGGGGCCCGGTTACTCAGTGAGAGATGCTAAAAACCTTAGGAATTTTTTTAACTGGGAACTTTTTATGATGCCTATACCAAAATAAGTAAAATTCATTATCAAGATCAATAGACCGAAGGGTCCGGAATTACTCTAAAATTTCCTGGACTACACTCTACCATTTATAGGGTTTCCTTGATAAATCTTTCCTTGGTATCTCTAAAATTTTCTATACCGTTAATCACTCCTCATTTAGTGAACTTGATTATTTTCAATTCGAGACAAAATTTTGTACACAAAAATCAATTAAAATTTTACTCGAGAATTAGATTAATTATCCCAGTTCACCCCCCAACTTAATTTCCATTGTCCTCAATGGAAGAGGATACTAATAATGTAAAGACAAAGAAGGGTACAACCTGGCAAGGTATGAACATTGGATGCCCTTTTATCGTCATGTTCCCGTAATCTTCTTTTATTACTCCTTTCATTCTAAAAACAAAGAACTTGAAGTTAAAACTAAAAATATGAATTAAAAGCAAGAACTAAGGAAAAAGCTGGGCTGCCTCCCAAGAGCGCTAAGTTTAACATCTTCAGCCAGACACTGAGAGGGAGCATTTCTGATATTGAACTTAGGTACATCCCTCAAGAAAATGTTTAGAAGAGAGGCCAATCAGGAGGCCTTGTCAATATGGCAGAAAAATGTTCGTAGAGTATTCTATGACGATAATTCCTGATCCAGAAAATATAAGAGGTAAGCTGTTGGGAAATGTATCCCAAAGTCAATTTTTACTGTAAACAGTTGTACATTTGATGTAATTATATATGAATTATATTATTGAATAAAATGTTTATTCTGGTAGTTCATCACTATTTCATCTTTCTGTAATGAGTTCTTCAGTGATGAAGTCCTTAGGACTATTTGTATGTGATATAGAGAGGATATATCATATAGTCCTAAAATTGTTCGCGACCAAATGATATACTTATTTCAGGATGATAGTATATCAAGTATAGGTCGTTGTGTGCCATAGTCGTTGGTTGTCCTCTTAACCAAAGAGTGTAGAGATACTAGTATGGCATGCAGATGTTGTGTTTGACATTTCATCGAACGTGACCCGTCTGTACTTTTTCTGCCTAGAGTTTTGATATGGACATAGTTATCCCTCAGACATGAGATCGTCATGGTAGCTTGCGAGCAACTCACTGTACTTTGGTACTGGACTATCTGGATTTCTAATCCAGGGACGGAAGGTTTCTGGGTACAGTTAAGTACTCGTGTAGCGGTGATCGGATCAAGATGGGATTGACCCCTCCAAAGTGTTTGGAGCAGATATCTTACTGTGTTTCAATTTAGCAAAACCTTGGCCAGGATAGTCACTGTAAAGTGTTACAGGACTTGTGAGATTGAGACACATTGTTGATGGACTTTATGGGTTGGGCAGTTAAACCCTAAGTCTTCTTGAGCATTGAGGTCAAAGGGATTAATTACAAGGTTTCCATATCTCCCGGTTCTTGATTATTGCTCTGCAACTTCGACCTATCCGGACATCGGGTGTCATTGCTAGATGGCGACTTTGACTGGTATTGGAAATGTTCCAGTGCTACCGGCTTAGTGTTCGAACCTATGGGGTCACACACCATAGGGGTTTCTACTTGATCTAGTGATCGGAGAACGATTGGGAATCGTTCGTGGACTCACAGAGAAAAAGGATTTTTCTTTATCCAAGTGTTAACACTTGATATTCTTGAAAGTGTCGACACTTGTGTAAGTGTCGACACTTGTTGATTTCGCAAGTGTAGACACTTGATGTCACAAAAGTTGTGACATAAAATTTTCACTTATAGTTGGTGATACATGGAGGTGAATTAAGTAATGTGATTACTTGATAGCCCAATTTGATTGAGCTATAAAAATCTGGAATGAATCAAATAGGATTTGGTTCAAAATGGGTTTGAGTCCAATCGGGTTGAACCCAATGTATGCACACTTGACCCAATTGATTTTAGTTATGAATTAAAATCAATTAATACATTTAATCTGAATTTAAATAAGTTTAAATTCATTTTTGGGGAGTTATGTAACTTCCCATGACCATAACTCCCCATAACTACCCATTACCATACCTATAACTCCCCATTCTCCCTCTCCCTCTCCATCTACTTATGGGGCTGAAATGGAAGGACGAAAATAAGGAAAAATTCAGCAAATAAATGCTGGAAAAATCAAAGGGAATAAAGGGAAGAAACTAGGAAAAAGTTCTAGTTTTATAGGTGTGAGATTTTTGGAGAAAAGTGTGCATTTTTGTACCTAGAGATCTAGGTCTTAGAATTGAGTGTTTGGGAAGGGTTCCAACCACTCATTCTCCACCTCTTGAGCTTCTTCATTCATTCGGAGAGTCCGGCATCGAAAGAAGAAAAGGAGTCCCGATCAAATCGTTCCACAACAAGCTAGCACTTGGAGTGGAAGTAGATTTTGAAAGAGCCCTGGTGTGAACCACCTGTAGAGGCCGGACACGTGTGCGGCTAAGCAGAGTTCTTCCTCCTGCTTCTGGATCTTTCGCAGCGGAGAGCGTCTCCATTTCATACAAGGTATGGTTTTACATATATAGATATGTTGCTTTGAAATATTCATAGCATGAATTTATGATTTTACTGTTTATATTAATCATTCATGCAAGATCTTGGAACAAGTAGCATAGAAAAGTTTTAAAGCATGCTTAGATTAAATGTTAATCATTTTATCATGCTTCCGCTGCATGTTATTTTGAAAAAGTTTTAAAATACAAAGCATGCTCGCTACTAGTTTTCCTTTCATAAGCTTGCTAGACCAAAATTGAAAAATCCTATAACAACTTTGTTGAAGATTAGGAAGGGAATGTGTGTGTTGGGTCGAGAGTGGGGGTGGGGGCTTAAAAATCTTTCTATCTCTAGAAAGGTCTTCCCTAATCCCATTCTTGGGTATGATATGTCTTGATATCATCCCTTCCTGATGGCACTTTATCCGAGTTAATTGTAGGTCTGTCTCCATACATCGTTTCAGAATAACATGTAGATTTTGGAGGCGATCTTCGAAAGTATTATCAAGTATGGAAAAATCAGTGTCAAACTCGTTAAGATCGTTATCTCTCGTGTCATACACATCTAATCCAACAGCTTGTCTATGCATCTTTAAATCACCAACTATTAGGTCTTCCTGATTAGAGATCACTGGTAGGGTGTCAACAGGTGTGACAGGAAGCGGTGTCAATTCTAAATCTAGTGGTGATTCTAACAGAGGAGCTAATGGGGGGCTAGGTGTTGGCTCAACTTGTTCCGTCAAAAGTGGGGAGGGTTTGAGAAGTGGATCATCCCTCCCTATGAGATCTTCATCTTCGTTAAAATCATCTACCTCACACCGAGCTATAAAGGGATCTAATGAGTTCTGGGGATAACTAGGAGGAATGGCTTCCCCTACTATGTTATTCTGTTGTAGTTCCTAGGGGGCCTCAATAAATTCTATCATATCATCAAAGGGAGTCATCGATGAGTAAGATGATGATGGAAGTAGTTCATCCCACCACCAGTTTGGTTTCTCTACCTCAGTTGAATCATATATATTAAACTCATCGATAGATTGCTGCTGAGACATGATCGGTTGTTGAAATTGGGAAAATCTATCGACTTTTAGGTTAGTCTGAGGAAGAAGTGAGTTCTGACGAATCTTAAGTAGGTTCTGACTAATTTCAAGCCGGTCTAGTGCTTATAAAACCTTTTCTTGAAAAGATAGGCTATAAGGACTAGGAGAAGGTTGATAATCTGAATAGGGTGGATCGTAATAAGAAGCATCTATGAATGAAGGTTTTTGGGATACCGGGGCAACTACCGGGTATGGTTGCCACGAAAAATCTAACTGGGGTATCGGGGCAACTATTGGGTGCGGTTGCCACAAAAAATCGAATTGAGCCCCCCAACCTGAGTTGTAAGCATCAAAATTTAAATTTTCTCCTGGTCTATAAGACATATGAGTTCGGTCTTGATAAATTTGGTCATACCTAGACTCAGGGAATTGGTACATGGTTGGATATTTTTTTAATTTTGTTTTATTTTTTTAAAAATTTTTTTTAAAAAAAAAAAGAGAAGGGGAAAAAGAGAAAAGGTCTAAAGGAAAAACTCCTAAGAGAGTCCTAAACTAGAGAGAAGAAAAGAAATTGTTTTATTTTATTTTATTTATTTATTTATTTATTTATTTATTTTCAAATAAGTGAAACAAATCAAAATCACTATCTTAGGGTTAACCTGGATCTAGATAGCTCCTAACTAATCCAAGGTTACCTTCGAGCACTCCAAGTCCAAGATCAATTAACTGACTCGGCCAGATAAGTGTAAGGTTGGTGAAGGTTCCCTTGTCGCTTGCCTTAGACACCAATTAAAAATTGACCAGATAAGCGGAACCAACGCACCTCCCTTCGGGCTCTTGTCCCTGAACCACTTTCCTTAGACACCAAGGAAGCAATTAAATGATCTGAACCCGGTCCAACTCTAGGGTTCCCTTGTCCTATTGAACTCGAAATCCTAGGGTTGACGCCTAATTAATTTTAGAATTAAAGGCTTGGGTCAATGCAGATATTAGATTGTGGTTTGTGGGCTAAGGAAGGGTATTGATCTCCCCACCTTATCTGATTAATGGGTTGTGCCCTTAAGTTGATTATGGAATTATGAAATGCAACAACTAAGGTATCTAAAATAAAAGTTATAAACAAACAAAATTAAACTAAAGCTAATTTTTTTAATTTTGATGATTAAATCTCTGATCCTAATAAATTACGAAATGTCTGGATAATATTTTCTTGATTTTGCAAAAAAAATAAATTTACCTAAATCAATCTAAAAATAAAAAATAAAAAGCATAAAATTTTTTGTTCAACCTTTTTGTATCCTAGGACAACCATTCAACATAACCTCCCAGTTATGCTAGGATAACCTTATGTCAGGGCACTCAAGATTGAAATTTTAATTTTTTTTTTTAATTTTTAATTTTTAATTTTTAATTTTGAAATTTATTTTTTTTAAAATTTGAATTTAAAATTTTGAAAATTGATTTTTTTTGGATTTTTGGATTGTTGATTTTTTTTTTGATTTTTGATTTCTTTTTTCAAAATAACGCCGAAAGTCCCCGGTAACGATGCCAAAAATCTGATGCACGTCGCAATGTACTGATCTAAAACCTTAATACCACTACTCCTAAAGGTAGAATAGCGGGAGTAAGGGTCGAACCCACAGAGACTTTTGTATTATTCCGAAAAAGAATTTTTGAAGAGAAAACTAATATTTAACTAATAACAGAATATAAATCAATTAACTAACTAAGACAAATAAAATGTAAATGCAAAAGATAAAATCTCGAAACTCTAACTGATTACTTGTTAGGTGGGCTGGCACTCTACTTCTATGAGATCCGTACGTTCCGATCCAGATATAACCTATTCTTGGCGATGACGATCCGTACCTGTTCGATCACGGCTCGTTTTCCTGGAATATAGATTAGTCAAAAAGCGGACACATACAAATTATGAAAATTCCTTCTAGAAATAGTTTATTCCAAGAGCACAAACTGTATCTATTGATCACAGCTTGTCCCAAGAATATAAACTATGCCTAATAAGAATGAAATGATTCATAAAAATATTGACAATAAATTCCTATTTTTATTTCATAGAAAATGAGTACAAAAGATTAAAAATAAAATAAACCCCCTGTGCCAAGCACTATAGTGGAATCCCGAGAAGATGATCTAGCTAGACATCAGGGCGAAGTCTCTCTCCAATCCTCCTCCAAGAGCGTAGACCTCGAGATTTATAGATGGGAAATACCGTGTCGGGCCCATGTGAGAACCGCGGTGATTTCCTCATCCCAGAATTGGAAATGGAATGGGGCGAAGTCTCTCTCCAATCCTCCTCCAAGAGCGTAGACCTCGGGATTTATAGATGGGAAATACCGTGTCGGGCCCATTTGAGAACCGCGGTGATTTTCTCATCCCAATCTGCTTGTCAAGCTCGATCAACTCAATTCTCCCTATGCTTATCCTTGTATCCTCCTCCGCTTCCTTCCTCATTCGAACCCCTCCGCGTCCGTATCCCATCTCAAATTCAAAAATTCTATCGCACGCGGCTCGCGGGGACAGCGCGCTGGAACGGGCATGGCGGCGTGGCTGGGCGGCGACTGGCTGGGCGCTGGACGGCTTCGGGAAGAAGATGGAGAAGGGTAGCACCCCTTTCTCCGGCCATTTTCTGGCCATGCGGGGCTCTCCGGCCGACGATGAGGTCGGCGGCAGCTTGGGCGGCGCCGGGGGAAGCTCTCCGGCAAGTTTCGGTGTAAACGGAGCTCGATGGTCCATGGCTCTGCCCATGGACCGTGGGTAATGGCAATCGTGGACCAAGGGGTCGTGCGGTGGACCATTTAGCCTGTCCACCGTGAGCCAGCCAAATGAATTTAAGTGACGCTCCAAAAATCATGTGGCTTCAAAATCCGTGCTAAAATCTTCCAAAATTCATTTCAGGCCCGTTCGAAGTCCGAATTATGAGCCGCACGCATCGCTGGATTCCATAATTCGAGCTCTACACAATGATGGCCTTTTTTCCTACAAAAGATATATAAAAGTATCAATTCTAAAGATAATTAATTATTAATTTAATACTCTTATATATACATAAAATATAATTATCAGAGGACCTTGGCCGGTACACTATGTCGAATTCGCTGAGCAGCAGGGACCACTTGGCCAATCTCTCAGAAGTCTTGGGGTGGCTGAGTATGGTCCTTAGCGGCTGGTCCGTCATGACCACTATCGGGTGCGCTTGGAAGTAGGGCCTGAAGCGCTTAGCAAACATTATTAGCATAAAAATGAGTTTCTCGGAGCGAGTATACCTGATCTCCGCATCGCGGAGGATTTTGCTGGCGTAGTATACTGGCTTCTGAGATTTGTCATCATCTGCGGGACGAGAACCGAGCTGACAGCTCCGGGTGTAACCGCTAGATAGAGCAGGAGCTCCTCCCCCTCTTCCGGTCTGGAGAGCAACCGGGGAGAGGCGAGAAATTTTTTTAGCTCCTCGAAGGCCGTCCTGCACTCCTCCGTCCAGATGAAGTCGTGTATCTTGTGTAGTGCCTTGAAGAATGGAAGGCAACGGTCGGCCGACCTTGAGATGAATCGGCTCAGGGCGGCAATACGTCCCGTTAGGTGCTGGACTTACTTCTTGGAGGTCGGGTGCTCCATGTCGACGATCGCCTGGACCTTCTCTGGGTTTGCTTTCATACCTCTCTGGGTGACCATGAAGTCAAGGAACTTTCCTGCCGCCACTCCAAAGGTGCACTTCGCTGGGTTCAGCTTCATTTGATGCTGCCGCAGGTTGTTGAAGGACTCGGCGAGATCAGCGATATGATTCGAGCTCGGCTTGCTCATGACAAGCATATCATCCACATACACTTGCATGTTCTGGCCAATTTGGTCCTTGAAGACCTTATTGACCAGATGCTGGTACGTGGCTCTTCATTCTTCAGACTGAAGGGCATCATCCTGTAGCAGTATATCCCTCGGTCGGTGATGAAGGCAGTATGCTCTTCATCCTCCGGGTGTATATGGATCTGATTGTATCCGAAGAATGCACCATGAAGGAGAGCAGCCTGTGCCTAGAGGTGGCATCCACCAGCTGGTCAATCTTCGGCAGGGTGAAGCTATCCTTTGGGCATGCCTTGTTGAGGTCGGTGTAGTTTACACAGATCCTCCACTCGCCATTGTTTTTCCTTACCATCACCACGTTCACCAGCCAGCTCGGATATTGGACCTCTCGAACGAAATCGACGGCTAGGAGTTTGTCCACTTCAGTCCACTTCCTCGTTAATAACCGCCTGCCTCTCTGGGGCAAAGCTTCTCTTCTTCTACCGAACTGGCCTGTGCTTCGGGTCAATGCTCAGTTTCTGAGTAATGATGTCAGGAGGGATACTTGGCATGTCTGTCGTTATCCAGGCAAATACATCTGCACTTGCCCACAGGAACTCTAGTAGTTGAGCCCTCTCCTCGGGTAGCTGGGCTCCAATCTGCACCATCCTCATGGAGTCATCTCCGAGCGGATAAGAGAGTAGACGCTCGACCGGGCCTCCCTTGGGGTCTTGAGCCCTTTGGTCGAGATCATTCACCTTGGGGTCACCCTCGGGGACCTTGGCCCCAGGGAGGGTTTGGAAGCAGTGCTGCACCGGCTGGGGTGCTCCCTCATCTTCCTGACACCGTAGGGAGTGGGGAACTGTACAAGTAGTCTCTTGGTGGAGACAATGGCATCGAGCAGGTTGAGCCCAGGCCGGCCCAGGATCACGTTGTAGGCGGAAGGAAGCCTGACAATAGTGAAAGTCATCATAACGGTGCTCTGCCGAGGAGGGGTCCCGGTAGTGACTGGGAGAGTGATCTCTCCCTCCACCCTTACAGAATCACCTGTGAAACCAACAAAGGGAGTATGCATAGGTTTGAGTTGATCGGGAGAAAGGTTCATCCTGGAGAAGGCATCATAAAAAAGCACATCTATGAAGCTTCCACTATCAACCATGATGTATTTTATAGGATGCTTCGCGATCGTCATCTCGACGACCACAGCATCATTATTTACATTTTTTTTTCCTGTCTTCCCCTTCCCTCATAAAGGAGAGTACATTCTCAGGATGCCCTGCCCCCCGGGCCTTCTTGGGCGCATGCGCGGTTCCCCAGGGGATCATACCCACTGGCTTTTCGGTAGGGCGGTTGTCGATTGCTGGAGCTGGTGGAAGAGCGACGAGTGCTTGGGATTCCACTTGAGGTCTACCTCCCACGAACCTTTTAAGGTAGCCCCTCTTGATGAGTTCTTCGATTTTCTACTTGAGGTTGCGGCATTCCTCGATGTCATGACCGTGGTCACAGTGAAAGCGATAGTACTTCGTTTTATCACAGCCAGTGTAGGGCTTCATCGAAGGCGGGCATCTCAGGTAGTTCTCGCCTTCGATCTCCATGAGGATTTTTGTCCTCGGGACGAAAAGGGGGGTGTAACTCTCCTCGAGAACGGGAGTGTCTTTCGGTCTTGGCCCCCTCCGGGAGTTTGGAGCCTGAGGTCCTGACTTCTGGGTTCCGGGCGTCTCGGTGGGGGTCGGCTTCTTCAGGGCTTCTCATCGAACTCCCACCTCGTACGATCCGCCTTCTTGGCGTGGATATACTTTTGGACTCGGAGGAGGAGCTCGGAATAAGTCTTGGGAGGCTTCTTGTCGAGCGAGTAGGTCAGGCGGGAGGTCCTGAGCCCTCGCTTTAGTACCAGCATGGCAACTGGCTCATCAAGGTTGTAGATCTCCAATGTGACAGCCTTGAAGTGGGCCACGTAGTCCCGCAGCGGCTCGCGGTCCTGCTACCGGATGGAAAAGAGGTTGTCTACCTCTCGTGGCAATTTTCGACAGGCGTTGAAGTATGCCACAAACTTTTGCCCTAACTGGGCAAAAGAGTTGATGCTCTCCGGCTCCAAGCGGATGAACCACACCCGGGCTGCCTTCCAGAGAGTAGCAGGAAAGGCGATGCAGAGGAGAGCGTCGGTGGCCCCCTGGACCCTCATGAGGGCCCGGTAACTTTCCAGGTGGTCCAGGGGGTCGGTGGTCCTATCGTAAGGATCCACCTGCGGTATACGGAACCGACTCAGAATCGGCTCCCCTTAGATTTCTTAGAAGAAAGGGGGACGGGTGTCGTAGCCCGCTGGCTCACTAGCTGAGCCTGGTAGATTGGCAAATCAACGGGATAACTCTGCCAACTTGCGGTCATGCTCCTCCAGGTGCTTCTCCGTCGTGCGCCTGATGGCTTCATCAGTGGATCCCTCCGCTGAAGGAGACGGAGAAGGTGACATAGGTGCATGGCACCCATGACGGGGGGTCTTACTTTTCCTACCTCAGTGGGGCTTGGATACTGCCCATCCGAGATTTAGTGAGCGGGTCTCCCTGTCGGCAGACCCGGCTTGTTGTCTTTTCGTCGGAGTTTAATAGCTATCCCGATTGTCAATGATGGCCTGCGGCTGTGAAGGCCTTCCTTGGAAGGAACGCAGGCTATCACAGGGGGCCGCGGCATGGGCCGTGGGAGTCCATGGCTGCTGGTAGGTAGCTAAGGACCGGTGCTGGTACTGAAGCTGGCACACTGCTGTGGCAAGAATCTGCATTTGCTGGGCGAGTGCAGCCAGCTGAGACTCCGTCGAAGGTGGTTGAACCGGAGCAGATGGCCCCGCCTCTAGGTTGTGCGGGTTCCCCCGGGAGGGGGAGTCCCCTACACGACTGGTGGAGGCCTCTCGCGCCTGTGTCGTCACCATCCTTCCGTGGAACTTGCTTGTAAAAAGGGGGGCTTGAACTAGATCAAGGACTGTTTACAGTCCTCCTACCTGATGTGCCAATCTGTTGCCGCCAAGATCATCGTGGCCCATAGCTATTGTTGGCGCCGGAGTGTGCTTGCTTCACTGTCTGGTCGTCCGGTGGTCCTGGACCTGCAAAACATGTGTTAGTGCCCGGGTCGGGGTTTCCGGCGGGGGCACTCTGACGGTCAAGTTAGTGAAGATCCAGGAGAACATATCCTCCTGGTTGAGCCCTTCTTGATGGACTCCATGCGAGGAGGAGTGAATGGTGTGAGAGTGGGATGCAAGTGTGTCGGGGGAAGAGCGGCCTAGCTAGAGGGATTCTCTGTATGGCCTTTCCGCCCGCCCTTGCTTGGATTTGCTTGTGGTGCCGTGCTCTCTGGTTGAGCTTGTACTTGTGTTTGAATGGTATTGCATTACCTCATTTGCCTCGTTTCTTTCAGGCTTTGTAGTCTAGGTTACCGTTGGGCGCCTATCTTGGGATCTCCGTCGGGCTGTCAGGCGCGTGAGGCAGTGTCCCGAGGCACCTTTCCTGATTCGTGATAAGGGAAGCTGTCATATGTTCTGGCATTCCTTCTGGTCGTCTCATTCCAGGAAACATGGCAGTACCTCGATCGGGGTCCGCCGTTCCCGGGATTCGAATCTCCTGGTTGACTTTTTCTTTCGGGTAGTTCAGGTGGTTGGTGAGGAGCGTGACGCCTCGATCAGTAGGCCTCTCCCCTTTTTGGTGTAACCGGCGGTCGCAGGTGGTCATTACGGCCTGGTGGATGTCTCAGTGCAATCCTCGAGCGGCTCGCCAGTGTCCTGGGACGGCGGTGCTGTCCCTTTGTTCGTCGGTGCTTACGCCTGAGCTGGGGGCTGAGCTGGAAAGGCAGGGCTCGACTCCGACCTAAGTGTCCCGAGCTCTCGGGCTCCCCTTGGTGGAGGAGGGCAGAGCGCGGGCCCGGTCCAGAGGGCTCGACCTCGGAGAGGCTCCACGTGGCGGAGGAGGGCTGAGCTCGACTCCGCCCACGGGGCTCGATCTTCGAGGGGCTCGCTCTGGAGGGCAGAGCACGGGCCCGGTCCAGAGGGCTCGACCTTGGAGAGGCTCCACGTGGCAGAGGAGGGCTGAGCTTGACTCCGACCACGGGGCTCGATCTCCGAGGGGCTCGCTCTGGAGGGCAGAGCGCGAGTCCGGACCAGATGGCTCGACCTCGAAGAGGGGCTCAATCTGGAGGGCGCCGCTCGACTCCGGCTTAGGCATCCCGGGCTCGCGGGTCTGACCTGGCGGAGGACAGAGCTCGGCTTCGACGGGCAATCCCGTTGTCCCGGGGAACTCAGCCCAGCGAAGGAGTCCGAGCAAGAAATCTGGCGCGGCGATTTTCTTTAACGTGGTGTCTGACAGCTACTCTACGTCAGCGATCTTGCCACATCAATTATAGTTATTAATTACTTTAAAAATAAATATTTTAATATATATAATATTAAATGGTTGGTACTCGTTATAATATTAAATATTTTTTTGATAGAATAGTTGTAAATGATTTTGGTCGTGATCTACTATGCTAAATCATCTCAATTTGAAAATCTTACTCCATACCACAACCTTATTTAAATGGTTGGTAAAGATCTTATAATTATATCAAGAGCAATTTAATAACTATTAAGTAGGTTGAGCTTATGATTAGATCCAGCACTGCCATGGGTGTGTAGGAGATGAGATGGTTGACTCGCAACACAATCTAGGTTTAGGGATTAAAATAGAGTAGCCCAAAGGCCAGACTTCATACCAGAAGAGACAACTATATTTTACAACTTTTTTGAGGCCTAACCAATCTGTACAAGCTTGCCTAGGTCTTTTCATCACTTTGTATAGCATGCCTCCTTTCTAAATAATCAAATCCGTTTCAAATCCATATCCTTCTTTTTATATATATATTTTAATGATGAACAAATCCAGGTCTTTTTTAACCTTACTGAAATGAAAACAAGATGAATGTAATCCAAATTAGCATGAGTTCTTTTTATTTTTTTTAATTAATAAAAAATGTTAACCAGCTAGGATAACAACCTAATTCTTCAGCTTATACATATTGTATGCTGATGCATCGATCCTTTACAAATGATGGTAAAGAATACAAATTAATATTTCCTCTAGCTAATTCTACTTCAGAATATGCAAGAATCCGAGTAGCCAACACTAATAAGTCATAACCGACCGAGCAAAATGGAGGTTGAGATTAATCTCAAAGCATTTGATTTTTAACCTAGAGAATTTGTGGGATGGTATCAAACCCAAAACAATGATATTATAACTTACCAAGCCAAGCAGTTAATATCATCCGCTAAAATGCTGTATTTTTTCATCCAATGTTAAAAATGTGTAGACAACCATTTAACCTGCCATCTTGTATCCAAAATACAGTAGCAGCCCAATCATCTTCAATCCAGACGGAATAAGCAAGGACATGCTTAAACTCATGACAAATGATAATTGACTTTGGTAGTGGAAAATAAAAGATACAGCTGCTGAGATGATGCTGCGAAGATGCAGCCAACATGACCTTGATAACAAACTCAACAGCAGCCATTAGAGGATTAGATCAAATCGGCAATCACCGCCTGTCCAATGGCTTAATGGAGGTACATGGTTGAAATTAACCTTCCCCATTTGCAGGGAGTGGGAGGAGCCAGTGGAATGCAGACTACAGGATTCTTGCTCAACACGGTCCTGGAAAGCTTAATATTTAAAACCAGAATGGACTTTTTATTTATTTATTTATTTATTGAATTGACCCAGAGCATGAATTGGATCTACTATAAAAGTATGCATTCAATTGTCCAAGTTAGGTCCAGCCATCATATTGCCCACAGGAGACATGAAAGATCCTTCGCACATTAATCTCGCAATGTCCTTTTGTTTTTTAATCCGTGACAAAGGAGCAACTGCATCTTAAAAGGAGCTGGGTTGAGGTCTTCGCTCTTTCATGCTCTCGAGACAGCGTGTGAGGCCTGATGTTATTGGGTCGACATTGGGCTGGAGTCGGCAATTCTTGCTGATTTCAGTTCGAATTTATTCTGGTACCGAATCATGGAACGACCGGCGAAAGAAGCGGGGAAGGCGGTCGATGGTGCTGGGGGACGAGGATCTTCTTGAGTTTTAAGGGCTCCTCGCATGCCTCTGCTCCAGCCAGACCTCTCCTCCTCCGGTGGACGCTGAAGCCAACGCCGATTTCGTCGGACGATTCCTCGTATGCCCCAGCCAATTTGAAGGCCATCTTCCTTCGGTGGCCGCCAAGTTTGACGTCGACCTCACCGGTAAGTAACCTATCCTTTAATTTCCACTCGAGGTGGGAACGTGTAGTGCCAGTCGGCGGGAACCCATATCCTCTTGAGCATGGGCTCGAGCGGGGACGATCGACCGGGGGGGGGGGGGGGGGGGCGGACTTCGTTTTGGGTTCTCGGTGGGTGGCCGGACAGCCGTCGAAGGGACTGCCAGTCCCTTCCTTCCCTTCCGGCGATCTTTCCCGGGCGATCGATCGCGATGATCGCCGCCATTCCTTCCGATTTCCGTGGAGGGGGAGGGGCTTGCTCGGCCTGTTAACAGAGAAGGATCGACTCTGTTAACAGGGGTTGGGCTGGGTTTTGTGTTGGGCCGGGCCTGTTTATGGGATGGGCCAGTTCCGTAAAGGTACCGTTTAGAAAATAATAATAAAATAATATATGTAATAATAATAATAATAATTAATAAATAAAAGAAAGGTGGGGAAGGGAGGAAAAGAACTATAGTAGAGGATGTCCCAGGAAATTTAGTTTATATTTAATTTCTTTTTAATTTGTGATTCAAGATCATCGTTGTCTCTGGAAGATCGGGTCTAGGGAATTGAACTGCACGTTATTGGTGGATGCTCTTGGATAAGTTATCTTGACCTCTAATATTGTAAGCTAACATGTATATATTATAAATTAATAAATATATATATTATATATGTATTTGATTGTATTGGATTGGATGCATCGTGTTGATGTGGGTGCTTCGTGTTGGTATGGTGTGAGTGCATTGTGTTGGTGTGGATGCATTGTGCTGGTGTGAGTGCATTATGTCGGTGTATGTGCTCTCTAGTCCGACTATGATCACATGAGGACCTGTCTCCTTTTGGACCTCCAGCGGGGCTATCGCTGGCACATGATCGTTGAGCAGTATGTGATATATGGTAGGCCATGCAGATGATGCATGTTTCTCGTGTGATACTCAGAGCTAGTTTTCCTTTTGGGCCTCCAGCAGGGCTATTGCTGATGGTATGTGCAGGATCTAGTCTCTTTTGGGACGAGCCACGGGCCGAGGCCATAGTCAGAGGGACTAGGAGAGTAAAGTAAATGGTTGGCCATCCATAGTCGTGTCGTGTCTGTGTCGGTTGCATTTAAGTGTACACATTTGCATAGTATTGCTGGTATATTATTTTGTGATGGATATCTTGTATGTGTGTTGTATATGTTACTGGTTGTTATTGACATATTTGTATATGTATATTGGAGGTGATGATAACTTACTGAGCTTGTTTAGCTCATTCCCTATTTTTCTATGTTTTTGTTGCAGATCCGGAAAATCAAGCAGGCTTGGGACCAGTCAGTGAGAAGCTAGGGTTTAGGTGTTGATCTTTGAGTTTATATTAAATTTTAGTTGAATTTTATGATTAATTCTTGGAATTAATAAATAATTAGTGATATCTGTTCCTTACCACTGTTTGGATATTGTATTGAAATTTAGGCCTGGCATGATCTCTAGGGTGATACCTAGGATTGTACAGCCGGTCGCGTAGCCGATCCTAGTTCTGGATTCGGGGCGTGACAGAGTGGTATCAGAGCAAAGGTTTAAGATCAAGATGACCTAGTTAGTGAGAGTGAGGTAGAATTAGGGTATTGAATGATATTTGATGATTTGAAAATTTATATCAGAGTGCGTAGCGGAAGTGTGGTAAACTAAAGATATTAGGATCAATTTAAAGTGTATTATGATGGATGAATGTGAGGCTTTTATTAGGATTATTAATTTTGGACCAAATGGTATATATGAGTTTTGGATCAGGTATATTTGAGTTTCGGAAGATCTAAATTTGTTTTTAAATTTCGAGGACGAAATTTTTTTTTTAGGAGGGGAGAATGTGAGGCCTGGTGTTATTGGATTGATGTTGGGCTGAAGTCGGCAGCCCTTGCCGACTTCAGTTCGAATTTATCCTAGCATCGAACCACGGAACGACCGACGAAAGAAGCGGGGAAGGCGGTCGACTGCGCTGGGGGATAAGGATCTTCCTCGAGTTTTAAGGGCTCCTCGCATGCCTCTGCTCCAGCTAGACCTCTCCTCCTCCAGTGGACGCTGAAGCCAACGCGATTTCGTCGGACGATTCCTCGTATGCCCCAGCCAATTTGAAGGCCGTATTCCTCCGGTGGCCGCCAAGTTTGACGTCGACCTCACCGGTAAGTACCCTATCCTTTAATTTCCACTCGAGGTGGGAACGTGCAGTGGCGGTCGGCGGGAACCTGTCTCCTCTTGAGCGTGGGCTCGAGCGGGGACGATCGGCCGGGGGGGGGGGGCGGACTTCGTTTTGGGTTCTTGGCGGGTGGCCGGACAGCCATCGAAGGGACTACCAGTCCCTTCCTTCCCTTCCGGCGATCTTTCCTGGGCAATCGATCGCGATGATCGCCGCCATTCCTTTCGGTTTCCGTGGAGGGGGAGGGCTTGCTCGGCCTGTTAACAGAGAAGGATCGACTCTATTAACAGGGGTTGGGCCGGGTTTTGTGTTGGGCCGAGCCTGTTTCTGGAATGGGCCGATCCCGTAAAGGTACCATTTGGAAAATAATAATAAAATAATATATGTAATAATTATAATAATAATAACTAATAAATAAAAGAAAGGTGGGGAAGGGAGGAAAAGAACTGTTAGTAGAGGATGTCCCAGGAAATTTGTTTATATTTAATTTTTTTTTAATTTGTGATTCAGGATCGTCGTTGTCTCTGGAAGATCGGGTCTAGGGAATTGAACTGCACGTTGTTGGTGGATGCTCTTGGGTAAGTTATCTTGACCTCTGATGTTGTATGCTAATATGTATATATTATGAATTAATAAATATATATATTATATCTGCATTTGATTGCATTGGATTGGGTGCATCGTGTTGATGTGGGTGCATCGTGTTGGTGTGGTGTGAGTGCATTGTGTTGGTGTTGATGCATTGTGCTGGTGTGAGTGCATTATGTCGGTGTAGGTGCTCTCTAGTCCGACTATGATCACACGAGAACCTAATCTCCTTTTGGGTCTCCAGCGAAGCTATCGCTGGCACATGATCGTTGAGCAGTATGTGACACAGGAGCTAGTTGCCTTATTTTAGCCATGTATGGTAGGCATATGTAGAGGATGCATGTTTCTCGTGTGATACTCAGAGCTAGTTTTCCTTTTGGGCCTCCAGCAGGGCTATTGCTGGCACATAACTGTTGAGCAATATGTGACACAGGATCTAGTCTCTTTTGGGCGAGCCACGGGCCGATCGTGACCATAGTCAGAGGGACTAGGAGAGTAAAGTAAATGGTTGGCCATCCATAGTCGTGTCGTGTCGTGTCTGTGTCGGTTGCATTTAAGTGTACATATTTGCATAGTATTGCTGGTATATTATTTTGAGATGGATATCTTGTATGTGTGTTGTATATGTTACTGGTTGTTATTGACATATTTGTATATGTATATTGGAGGTGATGATAACTTACTGAGCCTGTTTAGCTCATTCCCTATTTTTCTATATTTTTGTTACAGATCCGGAAAATCAAGCGGGCTTGAGACCAGCCAGTGAGAAGCTAGGATTTAGGTGTTGATCTTTGAGTTTATATTAAATTTTAGTTGAATTTTATGATTAATTCTTGGAATCAATAAATAATTAGTGAGATCTGTTCTTTACCACTATTTGTATATTGTATTGAAAGTTAGACCTGGCATGATCTCTAGGATGATACCTAAAATTATATGGTCGGTCACGTAGCGATCCTAATTCTGGATTCAGGATGTGACACGGCATGATAACGTCTTTGAAATGTTTGAGATAACATGTTCGTGCATGATTACACGTAACCTAATTTGACCTATATATCAAAACATCCCCATGTTGTCGCTTGTTCTTTGCTATCTTTCAAAGTCGAGCACTTTTATAGGAAAATATACAGTGTTATTGATTGGATGTCACCGTACAACGTGAATCATAGGAGATCTGCATTTTAAACATCTTTATTTAATATTTCTACTCCATTTATCATATTTTGTTTTTTGATTTTTTGAATATATTTACTCTTGATTAATTTAAATCATCCCTACATAAAGAAAAAGATATAAATTATTAAAGAGCCGGGAGATAAAAGGTCATATTTGGCATAGTTTTTGAAATGCTAGAAAGTATTTTATAGTCCTTTAAAAATATTTTTTTGATGATATGGCGATGTTATATCAAAAATTATGAAATTGTTGTAGTTTTACTGGAAAGTTGATGTTTACTTGAAAAAAGTTTCATTTTAAAATATTTTCTAGAAATACTTTAGGGCTAATGTTAAAAATTATTTTAATTTAAATAAAATATTTAGATAATTAAATTATTTATCAATAAAATCTCATAATTACATTTTATATCATATCATATTATATTATTATACAATAAATATAATATAATAACATTTAATAATAATGTTATATCATTATATTATACTAATATATTATAATATATTATTAGATTATATTGTAATCCATTATATTACATTACATTATAATTATAATAATATTTTAATATAATATGATATAATTTTATATTATATAATTTTATGTAATATCTTTTATTATAATTTTATCATATTATAAATAATTTTTATTTTATTTATCAAATATATATTAAAATTTTAAAATATTTTATAAATGTGATTATCACATAATAACAAATTTTTCGTAAAAACTTTAACTTCAAAAGTTTTATTTATCGAAAATTTTATTTTCAAATTCTCAAAAACTCTCCCTCCGCAATAATCTCAAAGAGGACCTTAGTCATATGGGAGAACAAGATTGTCCTTTACCTTTTTTTTTTTAGGCTGCAAGTGAGTTGTATTAGCTCACTTCCAATCTACAAGTAATCTAAAATTGATCCAGTTTGATTTAAACTACAATTTTGTGGATTAAGCTGGAATTCAGAATCTTAACATAGTTTATATACAAATTGCACTTAAATCCTGGAATTTCTAATCCAAACCTTGAACCAAACTACTATATTATATACTACAAGACCCTCCTCTGTATACGAAATATTGCCGTCTTTTCATGATATAATTTAGCAATAATTTATATTATGAATTATAAATATATGCATAGTTATTGGTCAAATGCCATGTAGAACGTGATTTTAATAATATTTATATTAAGATGGCTACTATAGCGGTGATGACAAAGATAGATAAAATTGAGTAATTTATTTATTATTATTATTTAAATAAATAGAAATATTTAATAAATAAATTTGAAATAAATAATTTTGTTGGATTATATTCAATTCGAGCTGTAAATTTATGTGTGTTCTTTTCTATAAGGATTATACCTCGAATTCATGACTGATGAAAGATGAATTTAAATTTTTATCAACCGGATTATCATCTTGTTGATGCTGAATCTCCGTCGACCGGATGTAGTGATCCTTCCGCTGGACCGCCGCGAACCAGAACCTACAAAACATATCCCTGACCGGAGGTTTTCCGGTGGGGGACACTCCGATGCTAAAGTCAAAAGAGATCCAAGCAACAGCAGAATGAAAAGCTTATAGAAGCAAGGATGGGGAAGAAAGAAATCGAAATGAGGTCCAAGAAAAGAGTCCGGATCCTCAGAGTGTCCCCTCTTACCAGTATTTATAGGCTCCAACGTAACTACTTACGGTTATGGAGGTTGTCAAGCGCAACCACTTCTTAACTGCAAGTAGTGGCTGTCGAAAAAACCGTTACACCCGGGGTTTACGTAGGTGGTTGCAACAACCCAAACATATTTCAACTGTTTGTCCAAGAACCCTACGTGTTCCAGAATCCTCCTTCTTTAAGCATAGATCCGAAGTGATCTTTACATTTCTTTAGTAGTACTCCTGAAGGGAATATTAGCTTTACACTTCGAATCTTTCTTAGACGTGATAAAAATAAACACTTACAATCTTTATGTTGAAAAAGTAAAGTCGAAGATATTTGCCTGAGAGATCAAGTCTTCGGATCAAGACAATTGCACGAAGCTGAAGACATTCAACATCGTCTTCGGACTGAGATAAAAATACGAAGCCGGAGACCCAGAGTATAATATTCTTTAGACAATAGGCCAAAGATAATAAGCATGGTCTCCGGACAAAAATAATAATATGAAGCCGAAGACAGAGAGCATCCTGGATCATAGATACGAAATTGTATACTTTAGGTATAGTCTTCGGATTAATGTGGATGCACGAAGCCGAAGATAATAAATAGTTTGTTTCCCAAAAAATCAAGCATGGTATTCAGGTCGAGATAATGATATGAAGCCAAAGACTTAGGATTAGTAACGAGAAGACAACAGTGTGAAGCCGAAGACTCATCTTGCCATCTGATATAACTTATAAAATAAAGAATGATTAATTAATTGAAATAAAATAGGGATATCATAACAGCTGTCCCCCACTCCCAGTTTCGAAATGATTATATTTCAAAAATAGAAGTATTTCAGTTTTGTCTTCTAGCGATAACCGTCAAATAATGATGGTAGAACTCTGACGCGTCTTTTTGCCATAACTGTCTGGTGGCACAACAAAACGTGGCAAGGACATGCGTCACCCTACCATAGGCGGCCTCAAAAGAAAATGCCTCGATTATGAAAAAATTTCGAAAAATTCACAGAAAAGGGGTTTAAATTTGACAGGGATTGGATACATGGTGGTCATCCTGAACGTGGAGATTTCGTTAGCATGATCTCAGCCAATACCACGGTTTCACGCGGATCGCCACGACTTGTCCCATTAATGAACTGTACCAAGGATCGAAACCGCCAATACGGTGCACAACCGTTTAGTCTTCTGAACCGTCTCGAAGGTCCCCCCTTCCTCACCTATAAAAAGAGAGGAGAACATGAGAGAAACTTTCTTTCGAGCCCGTGCTCTTGGATTTCCAATTCTTGCTGCAGTCCTTCGTCTTCCCCAGTGGTCCGGTCCACCATTTTTGTCCTTTTACAGGTTAGAGGTCCTTCTTCCCTCCTGTTTCCTCATTCCTTTCAATGTCGGGGTCCTCTGGGAATTCTTCCTCCACTTCCGACAATGGTTTGCCAGTAGGTGAAGCGGGTAGGGCTCTACCCGAAAGAGAGGCCGCCAGGATCCCATCGGGAGGTGGTGTTAGTAGGGACCTTCAGGGTGAAACCAGTAGGGGGAGAAGTTCCCGTAAGAAATGGAGTCCGGAACGGTTACCGGATTCCATTCAAAGCTCCTTTACCCTTGCCAAAATAGAAGAAATAAAACACTATTACCACATTCCACGCACTTTCAACATGATTCTTCCACAACCCGAAGAGAGGGTAGATAAGCCTCCCATTCGATCCATAGCCATATACGAAGACCATTTCAAAGTAGGTCTTCGTCTTCGTCTTCATCCTTTTTTTGTAAAAATTTTTAACTTGTATCAGATAGTCCCGGCTCAGCTGACCCCCAACAGTTTTAGGAATATCTGCGGGTTCTTAGTGCTTTGCAAACTTAGGAACGTAGAGCCAAAGACATCCCTATTCACTTCCCTATTTATGTTGAAAAGAGACTTTCACGGCAAAGGATGGTGGGTCATAGGTCCTCGGCCTGGCCGAAGACTACTGAAGGGATCCCCCAGTGCGATACATGGATGAAAGCCTTGCTTCTTCTTTGTGTATTATACTCACGGGGTTTCAATATTGAGTGGTCGGCCCCGCGTTTGGATGCGAATGCCGGCAAAAGGATATTAAAGGCCGATGCCAAAGATTTTGAAACCTTGTTAGAATCGGAGATCCCTTCCCTTAAGGAGATGCTGAGGAAAGAGAATTTCATCGCGCTCGTATCAGCGAAGTCCCAATATTAGGTATAGAATAAGTGGTCTTCGGATTTTTCTTGCTTCTCTTCTTTATTCGTATATGCATTACAATCTTCTTGTTTCCAATTGCAGGTAAGAAAATGAAGCATCAACTTGATAAGGTTAAGCAGGCTTCTAGAAAAAGGGTGGTAGCCGCTCTCGCAACAACCGAAGTTCGAAAGAAAAGAAGGGCGGAAGAAGGTTCTAGCACGTCTCCGATGAGGCCCGTACTAGATGAGGACAGTCCCTCTGCTTCTCCGGTGCCAGCTGGTTCCACCAGAAGCTCACCTCCGAGGACATCCCCTCTGAGGAGCCCTCAACACGCGCCATCCACAGGCCAACGAGACATAAATTTCAACAAAGAATCTGTGATTTCCCTTCCAGAAGATAGAAGTTAAGAGAGGGCAAAATACTAATCCGAAGAGGACCCTAGGTGGAACGCCACTTCGGAGGGAGGGTGCAACGTAGATTTCACTACCTTCTCAGATTGAGAAGGTTTAAAAAATCCTGAACTGGCGAGAGAGTTATTAAAGCACACTCTACTCCCAAAGGACTGGGACAACGTCAAGTCCCGATGCATCGAAGAAATCTTGGACTCGGTATTCTCCTCCGCTTTGAAGGTAAATACTCATACTGTGTTGTACTTAGGTTTACAATTACTAAGCTTTCTCTTTGCCATTGCAGATGATGCACAACATTACTCACATGGAGGAGAGCATCTTCGATTTTTTAATAACTTACAGGAAGATGAAGGAAGAGATGAAAATGGCCAAAGCCGAAAATACCATAGCCGAGGAGCAAAGACAAGCTATGGAGGAGAAACTCGCCCGAAATGATGCTTCGGTTCAAAGTTTGAAAACCGAAGTGGATAAACTCCGATCAGAACGTGCCAAACAAGAGGCGAGATCCAAGAAGAAGAAGGCCAAGATTCGGTCCTTGGAAGCCTCACTTAAGGAAGCGAACAAACGTTCCGAAGAAGCTTCCAAAAGAAAAGAAGAGGTCATTGAGGAAAACCGATCTCTAAAGAATCGATTAGAGAAAGCCGTAGAAGACTATAAAGCATCTCCAGCCTTCGAAGCTGAAATGATTGAGGCCGGGACTCATGGCTATCGAGAAGGCTTCAATGATGGAGTAGAGGAGGTACAAAAGCTTTACCTGGACTTGGACATTTCAAGTATTCAGCTATTTGATCTTGAAAGTCCAACTACACCCGAACTCCAGGCGGACTCCGAAGCACCAGTAATGGTCGAAGAAACAACGGGTCCGATAGATTTAGTCGATGAAGCTCCCTCAGGAAATTTGTAATTTTTTTTTTTTAGGAATGTAAGAGAATCATTATCAATGAAAACTTTTTTGGAATTTTACTTGCATGTGATAGAATAGAAATTTTCTCAAGTACAAAGTCTTCAGATGAATAAGAATCCTGATGCACATAATGCAAGAAATCGTTCTTTACACAGTCTTCGAACTTAATACACGAAATCCAGATAATAATTTTCTCGAACTTGAATCTATACTAGGTCTTCAGTCTTAAGATAAAAGAAATCCAAAGAATAATCAAGTCTCTTGGACTTGAATTTACACTAAGTCTTCGGACTTAGGATATAAGAAATCCAAAGAATGATCAAGTCTCTTGGACTTGAATTTACACTAAGTCTTCAGACTTAGGATATAAGAAATCCGAAGAATGATCAAGTCTCTTGGACTTGAATTTACACTAAGTCTTCGGACTTAGGATATAAGAAATCCGAAGAATGATCAAGTCTCTTGGACTTGAATTTACACTAAGTCTTCGAACTTAGGATATAAGAAATCGAAGAATGATCAAGTCTCTTGGACTTGAATTTTCACTAAGTCTTCGGACTTAGGATATAAAAAATTCGAAGAATGATCAAGTCTCTTGGACTTGAATTTACACTAAGTCTTCGGACTTAGGATATAAGAAATCCAAAGAATGATCAATAAAGTTTCTTTGACTTGAATTTATACTAAGTCTTCAAACTTAGGATATAAGAAATCCAAAGAATGATCAAGTCTCTTGGACTTGAATTTACACTAAGTCTTCGGACTTAGGATATAAGATTCCCTTGAATCATTTGGAGGTTAAGATAAGCTGATCGGACCTATCTCGGCAATTTGTAAGGTAGATCCGGAGATCATCCTTATGCCATTTTGTATTAGAGTTAAGACAGGCTGATCATGCCTACCTCGACATTTCGGGAAGTAGATCTAGAGATCATCTTCATGCCTTTTTATTAAGATGGACCATTTTGAGCCCAACTCGGCACTTCGTGAAGTAGATCCGGAGATCATCTTCATGCCTTTTAGATTAAGATGGACCATTTTGGGCCCAACTCGTCACTTCGTGAGGTAGATCCGGAGACCATCCTCATGCCTTTAAGAAAAATAAAGTGAAGAGAAACATATTGAATATGTATTAATGAACTTGAATGAAACCTTTATTGATAATACTTTCGAAGGTTCTGTATATTCCATGGTCGAGGTAATAAAGTCCCTTCTAAAGTTTCAAGCCGATAGGTTCCAGGTCTAACAACCTTTTTGATCCGGTATGGCCCTTCCTAGGTAGGAGAAAGCTTACATTGTTTTGTTGGCTTTGATACTTTAGACTTTCGTAGAACTAAATCTTCTGGGAGAAAGACCTGTTCTTTTATACAAGAATTGTAGTATCCCGCAACTTTTTGTTGATACATAGCCATTTTTAACTGTGCCCGAAGTCGTGTGCTTTGCAATAAATCCAGGTCAATTCTTCGGCATTCAGAATTTTTGGGCTCTTTAAACTGATCAATCCGAAGAAAATGTAAAGAAACCTCTAAGGGAAGAACCGCTTCGGTGCCATAGGACAGGTGAAAGGGAGATTCACCAGTGGTTGTTCGAGGAGTGGTCCGGTATGTCCAGAGAACTGAATTCAACTCATCAGCCCAGCATCCCTTAGTATCGTTTAGTTTGGTCTTCAGACCAAGAAGGATAGTCCTGTTTTTTACTTCAGCCTCTCCGTTGCACTGAGGATGCCCCACCGAAGTAAGTTTATGATGAATATAATACTGAGTGCAAAAACCTTTGAACTTCGGATTATCAAACTGCCTTCCATTGTCAGTTATGATAGAATATTGAATTCTGAAATGGAATATAATGAAGTTCCTTACAAAATTTTCAACTTTTACCTCTGTAATTTGTACTAATGCTTCGGCCTCGACCCATTTTATGAAATAATCAATAGCCACAATGAGAACTTTCGCTGCTCGGAGCTGGAGGAAATGGACCAAGAATGTCCATTCCCCACTGTGCAAAAGGCCAAGGAGATGTCAACAGAGTCAATTGACTAGCAGGCCATCTTTGTACATTGGCATATCTCTGGCAATGATCACATCTTCGCACAAATTCTGCAGAATCCTTCTGGATAGTTGGCCAACAATAACCTTGACGGATTATTTTGTACGCCAAAGACCTACCCCCCAGATGATCTCCACATATCCCTTCATGCACTTCCCTGAGTGCATAATCTGCATCGGATGGGCCTAAGCACTTTAGCAAAGGTTGTGTAAAAGATCTTTTATACAATGCTTCATTCAGGATGACATATTGAGAGGCTGTCCACCGAAGCCGTTTAGCTTCTAGCTTATCTTCAGGCAAGACACTGTCCTTTAAGAATTTAAGGATCAGATCCATCCATGAAGGTTCATGTTCAACTTGACAAACTTCAGCTGGGGATTCCGATATACTGGGATCTTCAAGATATTCCATATAGGTTCTCCCAAGAGAATTCAGTGTGGTGGTTGCAAGTCTTGAAAGAGCATCTGCCCGAGAATTCTCTGTTCTTGGCATATGAACAATTTCAAAGTGCTCCAATTCAGATATCGAGCTTCGGACCTTTTCTAGGTATTGAATCATATTTGGATTTCGGGCTTCAAAATCATCTTTCACTTGATTCACTACCAGTTGTGAATCGAAAAAAACTTTGATCCTTTTGATCTCCAATTTTTTGAGATTCTAAGCCCAGCAATGAGTGCTTCATACTCTGCCTGATTATTCGATGCTTGGAAAGAAAATCGAAGAGCATATTCAATAACCTGCCCATTCGGACCAGCAATAATTAAACCTGCACCAAACCATCGGCGTTTGAGGCACCATCAACATGTAACATCCAAATGAACTCCGGACTGTCTTCGGCTTTTTCCTCTTCGGCCTTTGATTGATCTTTTTCAGATCCCCATGTGCACTCCGCTATAAAATCAGCCAAAACTTGTGCTTTCATTGCTAATCTAGGTTGATAATCAATATCAAACTCCTCCAATTTAACAGCCCACTTAGCTATCCTTCCAGAAGTATCAGATAACGAAGAATGGCCTTCAAAGGCTAATTTGTCAAGACCACGATAGAATGAGCTTGAAAATAAGGCCGAAGATGCTTTGCTGCTACCATAAGCGAAAAGATAATCTTTTGCACTATAGGGTATCGGACCTCTGCCTCATGTAACACTTTACTAGTGTAGTAGATTGGTTTCTGCACATGCTTGGTATCTTTCCGCACCAAAACTGAACTAACTGCCTCATCAATGGTGGATAGATATAAGTAGAGTGTTTCTCCTTCACAGGGCTTAGAAAGCAACGACAGGCTTTCCAAATATTCTTTCAATTTGTCAAAGGCGACTCTGCTATCTTCTGTCCACTCAAAATTCTGAGTCTGGCATAGAACTTTGAAGAAGGGTAAACACCTTTCTGCAGAGCGAGAAATAAAATGACTCAAATAGGCAATTCTTCCTGTCAGCCTTTGAACTTCTTTCTTGTAAGTAGGATGCCTCATAGTCCGAAGAGCCTGTATCTTTTCTGGGTTAGCCTCTATTCCTCGCTTGGTAACCAAGTATCCCAGGAACTTCCCTGAGGTCATACCGAAGATGCATTTGGTTGGGTTTAGCCTCATTTGATGGTGCCTTAGAGCATCGAAAGACTCTTTTAGATCTGAAATATGATCGGACTCGTGAAGACTTTTCACAATCATATTATTAACATAAGCTTCCATATTTCTCCCAATCTGGTTCTTGAAAACTTTGTTGATGAGCCTTTGAAAAGTTGCCCCAGCATTCTTCAAACCGAATGGCATTACCTTATAGCAGTAAAGTCCCTTTTCAGTGATAAAAGTCATCTTCTCTTCATATTCAATATTCATTTGGATCTGATTATAATATGAGAAAGTATCCATGAAACTCAATAATTGATGACCGGCAGTAGCGTCAACCAGCTGATCAATTTTTGGCAATGAAAAACTGTCCTTTGGGCATGCTTTGTTGAGATCAGTATAATCTATGCAAATTCTTCACTTGCCGTTTGACTTCTTTACCATGACTATATTAGCAAGCCAACTTGGGTACTGAACTTCTCTTATAAAGTTAGCTTTTAATAATTTGTCAACCTCTTCATCAATAACCCTCTACCTTTCTGGAGCAAAATTTCTCTTCTTCTGCCGAACGGGTTTATAATTAGGAGAGACTTCTAGGCAATGCGTAATTACATTGGATTGGATTCCGGGAATATCCGAAGCTGTCCAAGCAAAAATATCAGCATTATCTCGAAGAAAGGCAATTAATTTTACCTTCGATTCTTCATTGAGCAAACTGCCGATTTGTAGCTGCTTGGTAGGATCGTCCTCGGATAAAGGTATGAAAAGTATTTTTTCCACCAGTTCTCCGCCATCTTTGGACTCATCTCGAGGATCTAGCTGATCAAGTGTTAGCGATTTGGCCAGTTGTTTGTCTTGAATGGTCAAACATTAATAAGCAACACTTTGATCTCCTCTTGCTTCCCCGATGCCCATTCTGGTAGGAAATCGTACCAAGAGATGGTATGTGGAAACAATAGCTCGGAATTTGTTTAGTGCCGGATGCCCCAATATTGCATTATAGGCCGAAGAGGTTCTAGCCACAATAAAATTGATGGGAATGGTTCTTTGGTGTGGTTCAGACCCAAAAGTCAGGTAAAATTGTTTTTCCTTCCACCCCAACTTGATTTCCGCCGAAGCTCGTAATTGGAATAAAAGAGTTTCGCAATCTATGCCCAGATAACCCCATTCGAACAAATGCATCATACAGCAAAACATCAACCGAGCTTCCATTATCAATCAAAATTCGTTTTACATCAAAGTTGGCAATGACTGCCGAGACTACTGCAGGGTCATCATGGGGGAGTTGAACTCCCTGAATATCCTCATCAGAAAATGTGATGGAGTTCTTTCCCTTCAATCTCTTCAGCTTCGGCACTCCAGGTTGATGGCCGATGGAGCATTCTAACATCCCCACCAGTTGGCTTCTAATGTGGCAGGTCGGCTTCATCGGATATTCTGGGAACAGTAATGGCTTCAGCTTGAGGCTTAGGGCGGTTGACATACTTTCCCAAATAGCTCCTCTTTATGAGATCTTCAATGGCATCCCGAAGCTGAAAGCAATCCTCAGTGTTATGGCCATGATCCCGGCGGAATATACAGTATTTGCTTTTGTCCCTCATTTTTGCTTGTGTCTTCAAGGGATGTGGCCTCTGGAAATACTTTTCTTTTTCTATTTCTAGAAGAATCTTCTCCCTAGGTAAGTTAAGGGGAGTATAAGTATCAAAGCGATTGTTCTGCTGCCTGAATCTAGGACTACGCTTAGGGGCCGAAGAGTTATTAGAGGAACTGGGCATATTTGGTCCTTTAGTATTCTTCTATTTAGAAGGGAATCTCCCTTCTACCATTCTTCGGCATGCAGCCTGCTCCTCAGCGGCTGCATAGTTCTGAGCTCTTGCCAACAGTTCGGCATAGCTCTGTGGAAACCTCTTATCCAGGGAGAAAGTAAACATGGATGATTTCAAGCCTTTTTTCAAGGCAGACATTGGCACATGCTCATTCAGATTAGGGATTTCCAATATGGCTGAGTTGAAACGGCAAACAAAGTCCTTCAAATTTTCTCCCTCCTGCTGCTGTAGAAGAAACAAGCTGTCGGTATTCCGTGGCATTTTCTGGCACGTCCTGAAGTGTGAGACGAACTGCCGTTCTAACTCAGAGAAAGAATGAATTGTCTTCGACGGGAGGCTTGAGTACCACATTCGAGCAGACCTCTTTAAAGTAGCAGGAAAGGCAAGGCAATAAAGAGCATCCGTAGCTCCTTGGACCATCATATAAGCCTTATAGCTCCTAATATGGTCAAGAGGATCTGAGGTCCCATCATAAGCTTCCAACTGTGGAATCTTAAAGTGCCTCGGGATAACTTCCGCCATTATATGATAAAAAAAAGAGGGTTGTGAGTTGAAAGATGTGACCTCATCGCTTCTTTTTAGATCTATGACTCTTGCAATCTATGCTTGCATGGATTTAAACCTCTCCTCAAATTCACAATTGATCTCCTTCTGCCTATCCTCCTTCAAAGCAAGATTTCTAGAAAAAACAGAGGGAGATCGCCGAACTCTTTTCTTCCCATTGTGATCCCAGGCTTGCCGATCTGATGGAGAAGCATGGCGACCACGGGATGACTGGACTTGTGAAAAGCTGGGAGTGGTTCCCTGATGTCGACCCTCTTTCAAAGGTTGACGGCTGGAGGGTGAAACTGTTGGAGGTGGTGGCTGCCTTTGAGCTGCAGCCTCATGTAGATGTTGAACCAAAGTTGTCAGGGCTTCAATTTTGTTTTGAAGATCCTCGAACTGTTGCTGGCCCACCATTATCATGGGAGGCCCTCCTTGATCTGCCAGGAAATTACCTATTGGAAAGTCATTTTCTGGTTGCTCCTGACTTGTGGAAGCATTTCAGGCTTTCCCTTTCACCATTTTTGTTTCGAGTAAAGCTTTCCTTTGATCAAGGGAAAAAATCTTTTCCCTACCTGGCGCGCCAATCTGTTGACGCTGAATCTCCGTCGACCGGATGGAGTGATCCTTCCGCTGGGCCACCGCGAACCAGAACCTACAAAACATATCCCTGACCGGAGGTTTTCCGGCGAGGGACACTCCGATGCTAAAGTCAGAAGAGACCCAAGCAACAACAGAATGGAAAGCTCATAGAAGCAAGGATGGGGAAGAAAGAAATCGAAATGAGGTCCAAGAAAAGAGTCCGGATCCCCAGAGTGTCCCATCTTACCAGTATTTATAGGCTCCAACGTAACTACTTACGGTTATGGAGGTTGTCAAGCGCAACCACTTCTTAACTGCAAGTAGTGGCTGTCGGAAAAGCCGTTACACCCGGGGTTTATTTAATCTGAGGTTTCAGACCACGTGGGTAGTTGCAACAACCCAAACAGATTTCAACTATTTGTCCAAGAATCCCACGTGTTCCAGAATCCTCCTTCTTTAAGCATAGATCCGAAGTGATCTTTATATTCTCTTTAGTAGTACTCCTGAAGGGAATGTTAGCTCTACACTTCGAATTTTTTTTAGACGTGATAAAAATAAACACTTACAATCTTTAGGTTGAAGAAATAAAGTCGAAGATATTTGCCTGAAAGATTAAGTCTTCGGATCAAGACAATTGCACGAAGCTGAAGACATTCAACATCGTCTCCGGACTGAGATAAAAATACGAAGCCGAAGACCCAGAGTATAATATTCTTTAGACAATAGGTCAAAGATAATAAGCATGGTCTCCGGACAAAAATAATAATATGAAGCCGAAGACAGAGAGCGTCCTGTATCATAGATACAAAACCGTATACTTTAGGCATAGTCTTCGGATTAATATGGATGCACGAAACCGAAGATAATAAATAATTTGTTTCCGAAAAAATCAAGCATGGTCTTCGGGTCATGATACGAAATCGAAGATTTAGAATTAGTAACGAGAAGACAACAGTGTGAAGCCGAAGACTTTTCTTGCCATCTGATATAACTTATAAAATAAAAATGATTAATTAATTAGAATAAAATAGCGATATCATAACATATCTTAATGATAATAATTTATTTATTTTAGTTACACCGAGTGATTCGGGTATGGTATTATTTATTTATTTATTTATTTATTATATATATATATATATATAGGATGATTTAGCGTTGTTTTAAACTTTATGCAGCCATCCGATCTCGACCGGGACAATGCGATACCTCGGTTCGTCTCCGTATCGGATACGTACCGATATGGCTGAATATAAAATGCGGGCAAGTGGCACAAGGCACGCTGCTTCCCGCCCAGTGCCCGGTCTCGCCTCCAGCGAGTGCGAGGGGATGCCATGACGATGGCGGAGAAATCCCAAGCCCTTCTCCGGCGGCGGCTCTGCAGCCCCACATTCGCTCATGCCGTCTTCAAATCCTCCCCCGAGAGCAACTACAGGTCCCTCTCCTCCTCCACCTCCACCTCCTCCAATCAAACCCTAGTTTATCCCTTCGATTCCGGTGGAAATTTCCCTCAAGAAGTTATTAAAGGCGTCGCCTTTGTGTTTCCGCATTCCATTACAGCAAGCTGAGGTTCCTCATCTCCAGTTCCATCGCTGAGGCCTGCAACAACTCCGTCCTCCTCCTCGGTCCCCGTGGCTCCGGAAAAATTGCGGTAATAATCACATCTTTTTATACATTTGATACTATATACCTTGCCATTTGTATCTCTGATTGTTCTTCATTCTAGGTGGTGGAATTGGTTCTTGAGGATTTAAAGGTCGAACACTCTGACGCAATCTCCGTGGTACATCCCTATCTTGATGTGTTATTTTTTAGTGCTTTTGGTTCTTTCGATTGTTGTTCTTCGGGGTCTGTGTGATTGCAAGATAGGTATTGTGTAATTGAATTGGTGTGGGTGTGTGTTTCAGATCAGATTGAACGGACTGCTGCACAGCGATGACAACTGTGCGCTCAAGGTTGGATCTTTATTTAAATCTTTTTTTTCCTTCTTAGAATCGATATATAATTACTTCGTGTTGTGATGGTATGATGGCATGGGGTGTACATAGATTCCTTTTCTTTTTCTGTTCTGTTCAAAGATTAGAACCCTGAGTAGCAATGGGGTGTATTTCTGTGTAGTAACAGTTACATATGCACTAGTTAAGTGGACCAATTGAAACCATTATTTCCATCATGCATCATATTGGATGCTGATCTAGGTTTTGTGGATTGCAATACCTGATGCACTTAGAAGAATGAAGAATGTTTTGAAAGCATGTAGATCTACACTACTAATTTGAAATTTTTTCAGCATCAACTGACAACTTCTCTTTATAGATCAAGGGTAGCACACAGCTGGTGGGGCACATTGCATTAATCAAATGCTTTTTAAATGAGTGAGTTCTGGTATAAGAGGGTTGAGGTATGGGAAATGCGGTGGTACATAGAACCAAACAAAATTACTCCATAGACCACAAGGGCAACACGCACATGAAGGCGAAAACTTTAACAAACGGCTGTATTTTTTTTTTTTTTTTAGAAAAAAAAACTTGCACCTTATTTTTAACTCTATGAACACCAATCACAAACTTGCTAATTATATTATGTAATATTTATTAGTGATAATTAATTTAAGAACCACATGGTCAAAGAAATCATAGAAAATGGGTGTACACATGATTTAGCATGTAAATAACTTAATGAAGTTAGATCATGTGAGCCAAAGGTCTGTATTGTCCATCATATGGATCTAAATCTTGTGATACTAAACTAATCCTGATCTAGGGATTGGATCTGGATTGTTCTGGTCATTGGATCTGGATTGTAATATCCACATTGTGAATCATAAAATTTTAACAACAATGAAGTTCAGCTCTCTTTCTTGCATCATTTCTGTGTCTTAAGACTGTGATGGGAAAGTTACTAGATTTCTTTCGATACCTATGAAAGGTGTAAATCAAAATGTTGCTTGATTTGTTTATGCAATTCAAGCCATTTCTAAAAAGTCAGGTCCAATTGTAAGAAGGGAAAAAATACATGATCTGTACAAATCATGTAGTTCATTATAGAGTATTTCTACTTAAAAGTTAGAATGCACAAAAATGGTGAAATTTAAAATATCTTGTATAAGCCTTTTGTATTCTATCAGTTTTTCACATTTTTTATGTCACTTGGACTATAATTGCATTATGCTTACACCTATAGAAACTAGAACATGGATGCATTCAGAAACTGACTGGGCCTTCATGTCAACTCATGAGAATTTTTGATTCATTTTCTTATTTTTATGTTCTTGTTGCACGTTGTCTCAATTCAGAAATCTACAATGAGACCTTTCTTTGCTTCAAGCAAAAGATGATTGGCTGTGGCTTCATGTGCTTGTGAAATTCCTTTGTTCGTAAGATCCTGAGATCACTGAGGACTTATTTATGTTGTATTTTTTGCTCAACTCATGTCATTCATTCATATCTTGCAATATGCTATTTTTGGTGAATTACTATATTAAATATGACAGATGGCACAACTCATGGTTGACAATTTTTGTAGGAAGAAGTATGCATGGCCATATATGATGCATGTATGGTGGTTGAGATTCTGTATCTAAAACTATTCCTGGTCTCTTCATCATCTTAATAAGTTTATATGATGTGTGTGTGTATGTTGCATATTCATGAACTTGACTTGCTAACTTGTAAATGTCTTTGCAGAGACCAACTCTTGTAATTTTAGAGAATAATTAGATTTATCTTGGTTAGCATTTTCTTTTTTAGTGATAAATATATCCTATACTTCTTATTTTTTGTTTCTTCCCTTTCCCTGATAGATTAGAAAAATAATGAATAATATCCGTTGGTAAAGTAATCTGTTTGGAGGACTATTATAAGTTACCTTACATTTTACTAGGATGTTCCAATAAGTAGCTCGTAGATGAACTTTTTAATTAGGCGTGCATAAAATGGTGCCTCCTTTCATTCTTGAATGTTTGCTGTTGATCCATCTTATACAAGTATGCCTTTTATTTTATTTCTTCTATTTTGAGATATCATGAAATGTTTCCTGTTTTAGTTTTTATTATCTCACCAGGCATTTTTGTTGATTTTCAAGGAAATTGCTAGGCAATTATGCATGGAGCACCAACTATTATTCTCTAAAATGGTAGTTCTGAACTTTCATTCGGCCATTCAAGGACTGAAAATAGTATGATATATATCACACTGTAAGATAAGAAAGTCTTGAGCTTCTTACAATTATGATCTCTTTACAGGCCTCATCTGATGATAACTCGCAGTTCATGATAGCCATGTTACGGTGAGTGCAAATAATCAGATGCACATTTTGTATATGATGGTTATACTTATCAACTCTCTGCAACGTGCTACATTATCTTGATTGGATCGATTTCCCTCTCTCATTTCAATGACCCTTTTTTTTTTGCTAGGGAGTGTGGTTTAGCTCACAAGACAATCCTTTTCGTATTAGATGAATTTGACCTCTTCACTCAGGTAAACAAATAAATGAATATATTCTCTAACGAGTGTTTCAAAAGTCATTTTCTATTTGACTGTTTTTTATATATTAATCATGCATTTGATATAGTGAATACTACAGCAGTTATTTGTGCTACATTTGCTTTATTTTTCATGTCAAATGTCAGTATTTGCAATGTTGTGTTGATTTTGTATCAGATGTTCTTTGAGTTTTATAATATAAAACATCAAACATAGAATTTGCCCTATTTGATACTACCAATTATGATGCCAATATACTAATCTGATGGGTAAAATTAACTCTATCCCTGATTTGCAGGGGAAGCAGCGGCTGCTCTATAGCTTGCTAGATGCAATGCAAACTCTTATTTCTCAGGCTGTAGTCATTGGTGTGAGTTGTCGCTTGGTAAGGGACTTACACTAGAATGAAATGAGGGTGTTAGAATTGTATTTAAATGGTTTTCTGCTGGTGATATGATGATCTTTGATTTTAATGACATGTCATGAGACCATGATGATGCATAAAGACTCCGACTAGGTTAGAGAATATTTAGAGAGTTTCAAATAGGCTTTTTTTTTTTTTTTTGGCATGCTGGAATGCCAAACAATGAGTAGCCCGTTTCTAGCAGATCCTATTGGTCATCTTTTTTTTTTGTGTGTGTGTATCTTCAGACACATGGTAAACATATATGTGTCTTAATTTGAAAAAATGGAAAGGAGAATTTATATGATTTGATGTATTGCTATATGTTGCCTCTTCTGCTTTGTGTTGTTTGCTATATAATTGCCTCTTTCATGGTTGGAACCCAAGTATCAGACTCTCTGCAACATCATTTGCATTCTCAGGTGGGTGCAGTTACACAAATTGCTTCAGCATTAACTCCTATTTATAAATCCAAAGTGCTCAAAGTCATTGTTTTTGGAAACTGGCTGCTAGCAGCCTACATACTTGAGTATTCTTTAATTATTCTTGTAATGCTCTTATGCTGTCATCAACACATCTTTGGATGAGCTAGTAGTATCCTGGAGGCTTTTTGTGTCACCCATTTGTGGTGGGAGTGGATTACCAACTTGGTGGAGCAGATAGTTTAGAATACACTAATAGATGTTTGGATTTGGAAAACAAGGAATTTGAGCTAATTATAACTTACTGCATGGCACCTGTAGCAGAGGAGCATCTGGGCTGGCTAATGGCCAGTAACTGCACTGCCACTCACCACGGTTGACATGACTGACATAATCTTATGGAAGAGTGATTACTCAGCAATGGGACAGGGCAACAGACGTATAATCTTTTCTTGTATATGTATGAAGAATTTCTCAAGGATCAAGTTAGAATTATTTATAAGGTAACAACTGTGAACTACAGCTAGGCAAAGCTTGGGAAAACCTTAGAGAAGGAAACAAGATTTCAAAAGTAAATGTCATTGGTATCAAATTGGTTTATAAGCATGTTGATATAGAAACTACATTTGTTCCATGACATGTAGGTTCAATATGAATGTGCTTATGAATAACCTTGTTACCTCTTAAGGTAGATATTGATTTGATATTTTGTAATTTCCAATTACTGTACCTAGGTGATCTTACTTATGGAATTAGTGGTGTTGCTAGACTTATCACTACAAGGATTTTTTCTTTTTTTCTTTTTTTCTTTTTTCAAGGATGCAGACCAACTACTGGAAAAAAGAATTAGATCTCGGTTCTCTCACAGGACACTCCTTTTTGTTCCTCCATCTAAAGAAGACATACAAAGGTGGTTCCTTCCTATCTTCTCACAAAATTTGGATATTCATGCTGAATGTTCTTCCAACCTTCTCCACAATAATCCTTGTCTTCCTCCCATGTTGTGTGCAGATTATTGGATTACTTACTGCGTTTGCCAAAAGATTCAAGTTTTCCTTCAAAGTATGTCACAGAATTCAACACGAGGCTCTCTGTATCCTTCTTTTGAGCATTTCATCAGGGCACTTGAAAGTTGAAACAATACCAACCAGGTTTCCCAAACAGCCATGAACAATATTTATGATAATTTGAAACCAATGTAGTATTAGTTCTTGCTCCAATTTTCATGGTGGTATCTTCTTGCAAAAATTAGTCATCATCCAAGTTGTTGGCTTTTGAGGTACCATTTGTGCTTGTTTGATGTCAGTAATCTTTCTGAATATTTAAATGGTTGTATCATTGCAAGTACTTTTGCTTCCCTTGTGCATTTGGTAAGTTTGTTAACTGTTTGGCTACTGCTAGAGAAGGTAAGAAGTTATTCCTAGTGAAGAATCCTGAAAATTTTAAATAGCCCTTGACATGTTACAGAATATTTTAAGTGACAAGAAATTCAAAGAAATCCTCGATTCACTGTTAGATGTTGATGGATCAGTTAGCAACCTGTTGAGGCTCCTGTAAGTTCTCCCACATCACAAATTATCCTTGCCTTTTTTTTGTTTAAACTTTAGCTCTAGAAAAATGTATTTCAGATTCCGGGCCGTGTCATACATGGATATGGAGTCCGGGTTGCTCTCATTGGAAAACTTTAAAAGTGCATATTTATGTACTTACAGGCAACCCAAGATTGACAACCTTAAAGGTTAGTCACTTGGATATGTGACTTGTGAATTATTTATTTTTAGATGATTTTTTCTGTAAGACCTGCATTTGATTTTCAGTTCAACGCCTGTAGTATTTCATTGTTATTCTAATGTAAAGATGTCAATTATAAATTTGGCAGGGCCAACGATTAATGGATTGTGTTTGAAACTTTGCAGAAAATTAGGTTTCTCTATCTTTCTGGTGAAGTCTCATGTGATTTCTATAGATCAAATATTATGACAATACCTTAAGCTGGCTACTTGCATTTATTGATGCCATTGAAACAACTTTGTTATAGAATATAGCACTACAATATGCAAATTCTTTGCTTTCTTTCTTTCTTTTTTCTTTTTCTGTATGTGTGATATCCAGTGACTTAATTGAAATCGTCATATTTGTTGTCCAGTAATTTACATGAGTATCCATGACTGTAACCACTTATGTGGTTGTAATTTGTAAACACATTCAACATTTATACTATGGTCTCAACTTCTGTCTTTACCTTTCTTTCCTTTCAAGGGCTGCATGTGCCATTTAAGCATTTGCAGATTTTCAGTATGCTTTATTCTCTGACATATTCAGAATTTAATCTTCCATGAGTTTCCTTAGAATTACCTAAATTTTATTTTGCATTACGTGCATTCTCATTTTATCAGTTACTTCTACATCATCAGCAAGTGCTCCTAAACATGGGGCCTTGTAAACACAAAGTGTTGTTACTAATATAATGTGTAGAGAGAAATGGGCAGTTTTCCACACCCCTAGCATGATATTTAGCTGTATTTTGTTCATATGCCTTGTTTTAGGAAAAACCATGCATGGATCAGTTAATTTTACAAGTAGTTATAACATTTTCTCATAAAATCAAAATAGTCTGCAATTTTCTTTTTCGCTTGTCTAAATTATTGCTTCCTCTGTCATCTCCCTATCCCTTGGTAGTTATGCAATAAACATGGTTCCACTAAAGTCTCTGCTATATAGAGCTTCACCTTTCTTCTGTAAATTGGTTGACAATGCTTCTGAAATAGTTTTGCAATTTTTATTTTCACGATCTCGTTAATTATGAGATTTTATGTTTGTAGCATTGTTGGTCATAATTCAAATTCAAATTTAATTGGTAATCTTGAATTAAGCAATCATATTACATGACAAAAGCAGTTTCAAACGTTAGTAAACATAGCATATGAGTCAAGTAGAAGGGAACAAAGCTACACAACTTCTGTCCTTATATGGTTCATTACATGACATATCCCTAGTGTTGGAAGAAACATGCACTCTTGCTTCTCTATTTTTAAGGACAGGAGCAATTGTGGAATTGTGGAATGTTGGTTGTTAGTATCATCAAAGGTGAATTGTTCATTACTAAGGTGAATTGTGGAATGTTGATTCTTAGTATCATCAACCTAATCAACATCTATGAAGGCTCAAAAAAGTTGGATAGATTTCCTAATATTAGAAAATCTTACGTAAATTTGGAAATGTACATCACAATAAAATTGTATCGGCAGAGAATTTGGCAAGACTGGACTGTTCTCTAGGTAAGCACAACCATAAGAATAAGATTTTCCTAATATTAGAAAATCTTACGTAAATTTGGAAATGTACATCACAATAAAATTGTATCGGCAGAGAATTTGGCAAGACTGGACTGTTCTCTAGGTAAGCACAACCATAAGAATAGGCCTTGTCCCATAATACCTGTTTTCCAAATTTGAAAGCTAGTTCCAAAACCACAAGATTGTATCTGGAAGAATTGACGAAACCACCATATCAAGAAATGTCAATAGACTCTTTGTTTCTTTCTGACAGAACATGCATGCTTCCCACAAGTGTGGTAGTGACTCGGTCCTTTTCCTGATGCAAAGTACATGTTGTACTTTAATATTGAAGATGTTCAATGTTGTTGGCTTAAGTTTTTTCAGCAAGTCTAGAATATTGGTGGATTTACCCGGTTCATATTACACAAAGGCCAAGTTGTTGTAATCGTCTTTAAATTGACTAAGGTTTTTTCATGAGCTAGTTGACTCATTTGAAACATTTTCAAGCAGATGCCTCCATCCTAGAGCTATATGTATTAGTTTGCATGAACAGGTTGGAGACCAAAGAACAAAACTCATATAACTTCAATTCTATAATGAAAGGTCAGGTTTCTTTTAGCTCCCATGCTACACTATCAGCTCTGGAGATAATTGAATGCTGAGTTTGGCTGGTCCCATATATTGCAGAATATAAAGCTATACAAGATGCTTATAAGACCTCTGACAACTATGCAAACAATGTCTGTTTACGGGTGAGTATTACTAATTCACAAAATGAGCAGATGCTTCCTCAAGAATGTTGTTGAAACTACTTACAAGTCGCTGGTTTTATGCTGCAGGCATTTGAACATCTTCTAGAACAGGAATTGATTGGTTTTACTGACAGCAAGGGACGGACTCCATCCATTGAATTTCGTCCCGTGAAACTTCTGATTTCCTCTCGTGAACTTTATCAGGGGTTGAAGTCAAACTCTTCTTGTCCTGTAAGTTGCTTTTATCATTTCTAGCTTTCAAGTTGAGATCAAGATAACTGATTTTCCTGACATTTTTAGTTGGACAATGAAAGTTCTTTAAAAAGACTGACCCAGAGGAGTTTGCTCTGCTAGGCTATTCTTCAGAAATTGTTAGATCATGAAAGTTACAAGTAATTGGCTGGTATTCTCTGTTATTCAATAAGTTGCTGATTGACTGAGATGGTACTTTGGTGGTCTCAAGGTGAGAAAATTGTTAGCTTTCTCTGTGGGCAGTGAGCTGCTAATGACCTGCAGTAGAAGGAAAGACAGATGCTGATGTTGGTTGCATTTCCTCCTTCGACCGATATGCTTTTTGTATGTTAATCAGTTTCCATTCGTGAACAATTTTTTTTTTAATCATGCTTTGCTAGAATATGGAGACTTGTGTAGTACAACCAGAGTTGCTAGCATCCAGCTTGTGAACCATCTAATGCTATCAGTATTTATTTAACACGACTTGTCGAAGTGGGTAAACATAGGAAGGGGCAAACTGCTTTCTCTATTCTTACAAATGTGTAGAAATGTGAAAAGCAACGGCAAATTCTAGCTTAGATCAAAGGTCGAAACAACTGCCATCTTGTGTTCTGCATTATCCCGTTTTTGGTTATATACCACATCATTCCACACTAATTTTTTATGTTCACGAATTTTCTACTTGTGTTTGTGCATCATGCTTGGAATGACCTGTGTCATAATACTCCTTATGCCAGGTGCTAACCATTCAATTGAATATGATTTTCATCGTAATCAATACATTATGGAAACATATTCAAACTCATGAGTTGAAATGGTCGCAACATACTCTATACATTGGTAAGCAGGTCGGTTGTAGACATTCTACCATATTTCTGTGAGATATTCTAAGGAATAAAACAATTTTCCATTTGAAAGTTTATATGTCAATAACAACGTGGTCCTTGCCATTTTTTCTAGGAGGTTTCTTAATGAGTCAAATCTAAGATTTGTAGGAAAAGTTTTTCATAATTTCTTGGATCGATCAAGAAGATTAGAATCCAGGATAATATTTAGATATGATAAAAGAAAATTTTTGATATATACCGTATTTGTCATAATCTTCACACTTATTTTTGATGTTCACATGAACACCGTAGGCAGGGTTTTTATCTTCGGGTTTTCTTATAACAGGTGATTTTCAATGGAGAAAATTATCGTGTCATATATATAGAGGAAGTGGAAAGGGAATCTAGTCAATAAAATAAAAATATCATAATTGATATTTCTATCACGAGTCAAGTTGAGTTATATTATACCGTTTCAACCATACCAACTCACATGAGATGCTTTTAGTTCAAACAATAATTACATAATAGTAGATTCATCAGATGCTTTTAGTTCAAACAATAATTACATAATAGTAGATTCATCATATGCCTATCAATATAGATTATAAAATCAATCCAGTTTTAATAAAATAAAAATTTTAATTAATATTAGCCTAAATTAAGAAATTCTCAAGTTTTCTCACTTGGATAATATTAGTTATGATTTTTTTAAAATATTTTATTTTAAAATAATTCTTGGGTTGAAAATAATATGTGGTCATTATATGTGCCATGTCCCAAATCCAGCACTGGAATCGGTTATGCAACCGGTCGCACAAATCCTAGATTTTAATCCAAAGTCATACAAGACCTAGGTACACATAAGTCATTTCAAAAATTTCATCAAATAAACCAAAATTATATAAATAATTGAATAGTAATTAAACAATCCATTTATTCAAGTCCAAAATCACTAAATAGTTCATTGATATATTACATAAATATCAACAACAAATCTAACTAAACAACCTAACTAAACCATTTAAAAATTGATGTTCAGCCTCACGCCTAGCTTGATCCTTGCTACGTATCATTTCATCACAAATCCAATCCACTACCAAGCTCAATATCCTGTACAACTTTGAGAAGGAAGAAAGTAGGGGGTTGTGAAAGGAAGAAAGTAGGGGGTTGTGAGCTTTACAGCCTAGTAAGGTCTCCAAACAGTCACCAATAACAATAATTATTTGAAAATAGCAAGGAGATAAGAGTATATCATGTCATGCAACGAAATAATTCAAATGTTACATATGACAAAACCTTTTGTAAAATTATATTTCCTTTTTATGTTTTCAATTTAATTTTCCTTCTTCTTTGGGGTTCTGGACTAACCATGGTCATGCTCCAGCCTATGACCGGCAACCTTATAATTGACTATGTACAATCTGTCCGTGGCCAGGCTAGCCCACGTATTAAGCACGTAGCTCTGGCTGTCCCACGTTTTAACCGTCCATGGGCGGCTATTCTATGAACAAAGCCCGTGGCTCAGGCTATCCTACGTTTTAACCACCCGTGGCTGGCTATTCCACGTATAAAGCCTGTGGCTCAGGCTGTATAACCACGATTCCATGGCATGGCTAATCCAGATACTGTTAACACTTTATTCTTCCATATCATCATGTCAAATTATATCATTTATAGCTTTCCAATAACTGGTATCATGTCCAACCATACAAATTCACTTTATTTGATAAAACATGATATACAGGAATATAAATAACAACAATCATACTGTCTATCATGAAAAGTCAATTATACCATGCAAAAACAAATCATACATGCCAATGCATATGTGTACGGATCAAATCATGTCATGATATATATATACAACTGGTGATCAAGTCTGGAGATCCTTACCTTTCTGAAGCTAATCCTAGTATAACTAATATTAGTCCATATCCGGAGCTCGCTCAATACTTTCCTGCTCAAAAGGTTGACCCCTACAATAATAAATAATTTTTATTCATAAATTCTTTTACGATTTATCCTTAAAACTCTAACTTCATGAATTCAAAGAAAGAGAGCTTTTTAATCTCCCCCCTTCAATGCTTATATTTTTTTTCTCTTCTTTCTCTCTCCTCTTCCTCTCTCATCTTTCTCTCTCCTCTTTCTCTCTCCTCTTCCTCTCTCATCTTTCACTCTCCTCTTTCTCTCTCCTCTTCCTCTCTCATCTTTCTCTCTCTTGTTTCCTTATCTTCTCTTTCCTTTTTTTTTTCTTTCCTTCTCTCTCTCTTTTTTTCTTTTTTCTTTTTCCCTTTTTCTTTTTTTCTTTTCCTTCTCTTCCCTTATTTGTTTTCCTTCTATTCTCTTCCTTCTTTTTTTCTTCTCCTGAACCCCTCCTTGTTTCCTCCTTGGCTCAATCGAATCGAGACTCCCCATGATTGTCGGCGGCGACCATGGAAGGTGGTTGCCGAGAGGGCTCGACGGACTGGAGGTGGACGGCAGCGCAGCCACCGGCGGTCCACGGCTCCAAGACAAAACCAACCTAAACCAAACATAAATCAACCCAAAAAAAATCTGGATTAGACAATACTCACCGGTCTTGAAGGCTTCTGGATGCTTGCCAGAGAGGACAACAGCGAGGAAGGATTGATGGGCTCGATCTGGTGGCAGTGAGGTTTGGGGAGCAAACACCTCACCGATCGGAGTTCCAACCAACTCCAACCACGTCGCCGACCACCCCGTCCCCTCCACGGCTCTTCCCCCCGACTCCTCCGACGAATTTCACTGCCGGATAAGGGAAAATCAAGCTCCCATGTTCTGATTCACGTCTTTTTTTCCTCTCGTTGGGTTGAAGTCGGCAGGGCTTGCTGACTTTGGCCCAAAAAGCCCCAAAAGGCTCGGGTTTCATATTCTCCCCCTATTAAAATAATTTCATCATCGAAATTAGCTTGATTGAGATTTTAAACCTCAAAAGTATCCAACCCTCATTTCATTCTCAAACTTTCAATTAATCTGTCTCTTAAAGTACTTGCTTTCCAAGTCTCAACGAAATTAATATAACATTCAAAACTTAATCTTTTCCATTTACAATACATATCAAATTTTCTTAAGCTCTTCCAAAAGAATACTAACCCTTTAATATGATTAATTATCCTTAATTAACTTTACAAGATTATTATGATAGTCCAAATTTTAGAAATACTCAACCTTAACATCATTCTCAAGCTTTCGATAGTTCCTCTTCTAGAATGCTTTCCTCATATGGCCTTTTCATAACAACAAGGCATAACTTTTTCATTTTGATCAATATCATCTATTTATATTGTGAATCTCTTTAATTTCTTTCAAATAAACATTTGCACCTCAACCTCGAATTAAGTACATAATTTTTTATTATAATCGGTCCAATCTATTCTTAATCAACAACTAGATACTTGCAATGATCTTTAGCATTCTTTCTTCTCGTAAGTTTTTCCATGATTTTACAATTAATCTTTTATCTTATGAAAACCTCGAGCACTTCTTAAATAGAGAAATCATAATGTCATAATTAAAAAAACTTGGTATCAAAATATTTCTGATCTTAGCTGGGTAAGGATCATCACTTCTTTATTCTAGATTTAAAGATATACAAAATTTTTACTAGAGCCTCTATACTAGGGAACCTATTGATGAAAATTGCATGGCCACACCAATAGACTAGCCCAAGGATCAGTAACTTCTTCCTTTCATTTATTACTAAAATCTTGTTATTGAGATTTAAATCAGTGCTCCCATTATAATACTTCTAAAGTTAAAGTTAATACTCTTAATTAATTTCAGGATAACTCAAACCACTACGCTTCCACTGCGCACTTCTATATAATTTACTAAATCATCTAGGTTCACTAAATAAATTCCTCAAAAACTTATCTTATTTTAGTACCAGGAAGATCTTAAGTTATTTAAATAAAGCTGTCGAGTATCTTTATCTCATTCACATCTCAGGCATATCATATCAAGATTTACCCTGATCCAATTTTTATGTCGAAAGTCCTTGTATAAATTGCACCATCCTTTTAAAACATCCATAACTCTAGTGCAAGTCCGGATTAATCATACATTCCTTGACAATTTAATTAGACAATCTAGATCAACTTTTCTCTTGGAAAGTTATCATTAACTCTAACAAAGTAAAAGACTTGAATCAATGCTCTTATGAATAGAATTAATCATATTATTGCTCATAGAACTATCTTACCATAATTCTTAGCATAAATTAACAAACTATCTAAAATATTGTCCCTCATAAGCTAAATCCATATAAATCTTCCAATACCAATTCCTCTGCTTACTATAATCCAGTAACATGATAACCTAGATCTTTTTATAGACTTGATTTGACTTGGAGTTTGACATACTCAATAATCTCCAACAACTATAAGGATGATCAAGTAATTCAATCAAAGACTATTAACCTAACTCATCAAAGATTCTACCAAGACGTGCATGACAAGTGCACATAATAGAATTTAATTTGCTAATAGTAAATTACCAATCTATGTATTATCTCGAATATAATCTTCATTACCTATGTTTTTCCAACAATACTCCACATATAGGTTCATCATAAAAATCTTCTTTCTAATATTCTTAAACCTTTGCATAACCTATACCCTAACCATCTTCTTACAATAGTCCCAAAAATTAATAATCCATTAATTAACAATATAATTAGCATGCTATCATAATTTGCATTCATATCAGATTTAGGATTCCAAAATTATTTAATTGATAATTGAACATATATATCTTCATCATGATCCGTTAATATAACATACTACAATTTCAGGCTAGTACTCTTGATGCTTGATCAAATCCACTTATCAAAGGTAAGGGATACATCCCATCCAGCTCTTCTATATCTATCATATATTTATTTTTCTTGATCAATGAGTACAAATTATACAGCCCTTTACATTTATCCTAGATCAATCCTGTTACTTATATTACAGATAAAAATCATGTTTCTCTTTGGCACCAATCATATGCCAGATCTTATACATAATATCTAAAGATTAGAAATCCAAACTTTAAGTCCATTTTCTTCCCAACTTCATATCCCGACTGTTGCCGCCAAGATCGTCATGGCCCGTAGCTTCTGGGGCATCGGACCGCCTGCCCTCTTCCTAGGGGCTTCTCGTGGCATCGGGACCTGCAGGAAACAAGGTTAGAGACCCGGGCCAGGGATTCCGGCGGGGGCGCTTCGACGCTCAAGTCAGTGACGATCCAGGGGAACATATCCTACTGGTCGAGCCCCTCTTGATGAGCTCCACGCGGGGAGGAGTGAGTGTGGTGTGTGTGGAAGTGAGAACGGGCTGGGGAAGATTATGGCCGGGGTGAAGGGGTTCCCCTGTGCGGCCCTCCTCCTTTCTCGCCCGCGTGAACAGCCTCCTTTCCTTTTTTTTTATGTAAGTGATTTTGTGTGTCCTTTGGCTTACTCTCAGTGGTCCTTTTTAACTGGACCTGCCTCGGGACCTCCCCTGCGTTGGCCGGTGCATGCGACGGGGTATCGTGCCATGGATGGGACGTCTTTCCTGACATTCGATGGGGGAAGCCTCCGTGCATTCTGACATCCCCTCCGGTCGCCCCATTCTTGAAAATTTGGTAGTGCCTCGATCGAAGGGCCGCCACCCCCGAGATTCGTGCCTCCTGACTGGCCCCTCTCCCCCTCTCCTGGTAGTACGGATGGTTGGTGGAGGGCATGGCACCTTAGTTAGGGAGCTTCCTTCTCTCCCGATGCAAGTGGCAGCGGTGGAGAGTTATTACGGCATGGGGGGCACTGCTTCGCAGCCCTCGGGAGGCTCGCTGTCGTCCTTGGAGAGGGGGATGTTGCTTCCTTGGTGGTTGGTGCTCTGGCCGAGGTGGTGGCCGAGTTGGAGGGCAGGACTTAGCTCCGCCAGGCTCAACCTCAGAAAGAAAAAAAAGGGGGGGGGGGGGGCGGGCCCTCTCGGCGGAGGAGAGTTGGGGCTCAGCTCCGAACCACGAGGCTCGACTTCGGGAGGCCTAACCTGGCCGAGGGGGATGGCACGCAACCCCAGGCTAAAGGCTCGACCTCGAAAGGGCTCGACCTGGGAGGTCGTTCGGCTCCGGCCTAAGTGGCCCGATCTCCCGGGATCCGACCTGGCGGAGGACGGTGCCCGAACCCTGCGGGCGGTCCCGGCTACCTGAGGGAGCTCAGCCCGGCGAGTGAGCTCAGCCCAGGAAGCGAGCTTGGGAGGTAGTATCCACCGTGGAAGCACACCCTGACATGGAAACTAACAGGTGTTCCACGTCAGCGATCCTGCCACATCATTTGCCCCCCACTCCCGAGGCCAGTTAGTGCATGGCGTTCGGGGTGATGACATTCCTTGGAAGGAGGGCAGACTGTCGCGGGGCACTGCGGCATGGGCCGTGGGAGTCCCTGGCTATTGGTGGGTAGCCAAGGACTGTTGTTGGTGCTGGAGCTAGCGCACTGCCGTAGCAAGAACTTGCATTTGCTGGGCGAGTGCGACCAGCTGGGCTTCCACCAGAGGTGGTTGGGTTAAAGTGGGCGGCGCCACTTCCGGATCGTGTGGGTTTCCTCGAGGGGGAATCTCCCGCGCGACTGGTGGAGGCTTCTCTTGCTTGCGTGGTCACCATCCTCCGGGTGGGCTTGTTCGCGACGAGACCAACCCTTCGGAGCAAAGGGATCCTTCTGACGGTTAGCCCTTTGGATCAACCCTCCCCCTTTCTGGCATGCCAAACTGTTGCCGCCGAGATCGCTGTGGTCCGTAGCTTCTAGGGCGTCGGACTGCCTGCCCTCTTCCTGGGGGCTCCTTGTGGCGTCGGGACCTACAGGAAACAAGGTTAGAGACCTGGGCCAGGGATTCCGGCGGGGGCACTCTGACGCTCAAGTCAGTGACGATCTAGGGGAACAGATCCTCCTGGTCGAGCCCCTCTTGATGAGCTCCATGCTGGGAGGAGTGAGTGTGGTGTGTGTGGAAGTGAGAATGGGCTGGGGAAGATTATGGTCGGGGTGAAGGGGTTCCCTTGTGCGGCCCTCCTCTTTTCTCGCCCGCATGAACAACCTCCCTTTATTTTTTTTGTGTAAGTGATCTTGTGTGTCCTTTGGCTTACTCTCAGTGGTCCTTTTTAACTGGACCTACCTCGAGACCTCCCCCGTGTTGGCCGATGTGTGCTGCGGGGTATCGTGCCATGGACGGGACATCTTTCCTAACATTCGGTGGGGGAAGCTTTCGTGCATTCTGACATCCCCTCTAGTCGCCCCATTCCTGGAAACTTGGCAGTGCCTCGATTGGAGGGCCGCCGCCCCCGGGATTCGTGCCTCCTGACTGGCCCCTCTCCCCCCTCTCCTGGCAGTACGGATGGTTGGTGGAGGGCATGGCGCCTTAGTCAGAGAGCTTCCTTCTCTCTCGATGCAAGTGGCAGCAGCGGAGAGTTATTGTGGCATGGGGGGCACTGCTTCGCGGCCCTCAGGAGGCCCGCCGTTGTCCTTGGAGAGGGGATGTTGCTTCCTTGGCGGTTGGCGCTCTGGCCGAGGTGGTGGCCGAGCTGGAGGGCAGGACTTGGCTCTGCCGGGGTTGACTCAGAAAGAAAAAAAAAGGGGGGGGCGGGCCCTCTCGGCGGAGGAGAGTTGGGGCTCGACTCCGGACCACGGAGCTCGACTTCGGGAGGCCTGACCTGGCTGAGGGGGATGGCATGCAACCCCAGGCTAAAGGGCTCGACCTTGAAGGGGCTCGACCTAGGAGGTTGCTCGGCTCCGACCTAGGCAGCCCGATATCCCGGGATTCGACCTGGCAGAGGACGGTGCCCGAACCCTGCGGGCGGTCCCGGCTACCTGAGGGAGCTCAGCCTGGCAAGTGAGCTTAGCCCAGGAAGCGAGCTCGGGAGGTAGTGTCCACTGTGGCGGCACACCCTGACATGGCAACTGACAGGTTTCCACGTCAGCGATCCTGCCACATCACCGACTATTCATGATACTAAATTCAAATATCTCTTAAATCACAAACCATATTGATCATGACCATAATTTTGATATTCAAATATATCCTAGTCACTTATCACAGTCCCAAATGATCATACTCTTAACTTCGATACTATTCATGTCATGTCCCAACTACTTATATTACAGTCCTAAGTAATCATAGCTAAGTTTCAATATCACACATGTCATGTCTCAATTACTTACGTCATAATCCTAAGTGGTCATAACCTAAGTTTTAACATCACTCATGTCATGTCCTAATCACTTACATCATAGTTCCAAGTAATCATAATCTAAGTTTTGATATCATTTTGTCATATGTCCTAATAACCACCATGTGATTTCCAAATCACTTATCTTAGTCTCGAATAATCATGACCTGAATTTTGATGTCACTTATATCTATCATAATCATGTATACCACAATCCCATGTCATTATAAACCTAGGCTACACGACTGACCGCACAAATCCTAGGTTTTATCCTAGAGATCATGCAAGACCTAGGTACACATAAGTCACTTACTTCAAAAATCTCATCAAATAAGCCAATATTATATAAATAATTGAATAGTAATTAAACAATCCATTAATTCAAGTCAAAAATCACTAAATAGTCCACTGATTTATTACATAAATATCGACAACGGATCTAACTAAATAACCTAACTAAACCATTTAAAAATTGATGTTAGACTCACGCCCAGCCCGATCCTTGCTACGTATTATTTTATCACAAATTCAATCCACTACCAAGCTTGAATATCCTGTACAACTTTAAAAAGGAAGAAAGTAGGGGGTTGTGAGCTTTACAGCCAAGTAAGATCTCCAAACAGTCACCAATAATAGTAATAATTTAAAAATAGCAAGGAGATAAGAGTATATCATGTCATGCAACGAAATAACTTAAATGTCACATATGATAAAACCTTTTATAAAATCATGTTTCCTTTTTATGTTTTCAATTTAATCATCCTTCTTCTTTAGGATTCTGGACTAACCACGGTCATGCTCCAGCCCATGACTGGCAACCTCATATTGACCATGTACAATCTACCCGTGGTCAGGTTAGCCCACGTATTAAGGCCGTGGTTCTGGCTGTCCCACATTTTGACCGCCCATGGTCGGCTATTCCACGTACAAAGCTTGTGGCTCAGGCTGTATAACCACCATCCCATGGCATGGCTAATCCAGACACCGTTAACACTTTATCCTTCCACATCATCATGTCAAATCATATCATTTACAGCTTTCCAATAATTGGTATCATGGTCTAATCCATACAAATATCACTTTATTTGATAAAATATGGTATACAGGAATATAAATAACAACAATCATATTGCCCATTATGAAAAGTCAACTATACCATGCAAAAACAAATCATGCATGCCAATGCATATACGTACGGATCAAATCATGTCATGATATATATATATACAACTGGTGATCAAGTTCAGAGATCCTTACCTTCTAGAAGCTAATCCTAGTATAACTGATATTAGTCCGTATTTGGAGCTCGCTCAATACTTTCTTCCTCAGAATGTTGATCCCTATAATAATAAATAATTTTTGTTCATAAATTCTTTTACGATTTATCCTTAAAACCCTAACTTCACGAATTCAAAGAAAGAGAGCTTTTCAATCTCCCCCTTCAATACTTATATTTTCTTTCTCTCCTTTCTCTCTCCTCTTTTTCTATCCTCTTTCTCTCTCATCTTTATCTCTCTTCTTTCTCGCTTTTCTTTCCTCATCTTCTCTCTCCTCTTTTTTTTTTCTTTTTCCTTCTCTTTTTTTTTTCTCTTTTCTTTTCTTTTTCCTTTTTCTTTTTTTTTCTTTTCCTTCCTTCTCTTCCCTTTTTTTTTCCTTCTCTTCTCTTCTTTCTTTTCTTCTCCCGACCCCCTCCCTGTTTCCTCCTCGACTCGATCGAATGAAGCCTCCCCATGATTGCCGGCGGCAACCATGGGAGGTGGTTGTCGGAGAGGGCTCGACGGATCGGAGGCGGACGGTGGCATGGCCACCGGTGGTCCACGGCTCCAAGATAAAACCAACTCGAACTGAACATAAATCAACCCCAAAAAAATTGGATTAGACAATACTTATTGGTCTTGAAGGCTTCTAGATGCTTGCCGGAGAGGAGGATAATGACGGGGAAGGCTTTATGGGCTCGATCCGACGATAATGAGGGAGATTTAAAGAGAACCACCAATGGGTTCTTCTTACCATTTGGGGAGCAAACACCTCACCGATCGGAGTTCCAACCAACTCCAACCACGTCGCCGACCACCCCCTCCCCTCCATGGCTCTCCCCCCGACTCTTCTAGTGAATTCCCTAGTCGGATAAGGGAAAATTGAGCTCCCCTGTTCCGGTTCATGTCTTTTTTTTTCTCTCGTTGGGTTGAAGTCGGCAGGGCTTGCCGACTTTGGTCCAAAAAGTCCAAAAAGACCCCGGGTTTATAATATGATCCAAAGATAGCATCTACAAATGACTCGGTCCAACAATATCCATCATGTCGAATCATGAGATCATTGTACAATTTATCCAATACAAGACTTATCAATGGTTACAAGCATCATAAATACTATTGACATGAGTCTTGGTATGGTAGTGTAGCAAGAAAATAGCATTAAGATGATCTAAAATAAAATATTCTATTTTCATTGTTAGTTCTCCAATTTCTCTTCAACATGCTTGAAAAATAAAATAAGTAAGAAAAATTTTAATGGCATCAAACAACAAACCATTATGTCTCACATACTCAATAATGATATCAATAACAAGACAGCATAACATATTTGAGACTTGATACATGGTCTCAGTCAGGTGCATAACCAAAGAGATATCTCATAATCAAAGCAAATTAAATATATGTACCATCAATCATGATTTTTCTTTAACTACATGCTTTATAATAATCTAGAAAAATTCCATGACTTCAAAAGAAGTATGGATATCTTCAAACACAATGATATCTCATAATCATAAAATGAGATATATGTATACAATTATCATTCTCAAGATAAAGACACAATTTTGAGATACTATGTTGTAGTTTATTATTCTATATGTATATAAAACATATAGAAATCAACCAAACAATTATCATGATAAATGTAAATAAAAATAAATTTATATTGATAATAAAGTTTAATTATAAAGTTACTCCCACTAACCAAGTACATCAAAAGAGTTCAATATGCCCATCTTTTCAACAAGCTTCGTAAAGCATATGGACCTCAAACTTTTGGTCAGAGGATCAGCTAACATAGACTCTGTATCAATGTAATCAATAATTATATCTCAATTCTTCACAAGATCTTTGATGGCCAAATACTTTAGTTCAATATGTTTATACTTACTAGAAGATTTATTATTCCTTATGAAGAATACCGCAACTTTATTATCACAATAGATCATCATAGGTCTGGAATTCGAATATAAAATCTGAAGCCCAATGATAAAATTTCTTAACCAAATATCTTGTGTAGCAACTCCATAACAGGATATAAATTCAGCTTGTATGGTTGAAGAAGCAGTCAGTATCTATTAAACATTTTTTCAGGATACTGCATCACCAGCCAACATAAAATATATCCAGAGGTTGATTTTAAATCACCAGGATACCCAGCATAATCTAAATTTGAATATCCAATCAACTCAAGATTATCAACTCTTCTATATACGATCATATAATTATTGATTTTTTATAAATATTTCATTACCTTCTTTGCAGCAACCCAATATTAATAGCCGAGATTTGATAAATATCTACCAAGAACACCCACTATGAAGGCAATGTTAGGTCTAGTACAGACTTGTGCATACATCAGACTCCCTACAGTACTGGTATAAGGCATATCTTTCATCTGATCTTTCTCAAGCTGATTGTTTGGATATTGATCTTTACTTAACTTGTCATCTTTAACAATAGGTGAATCATATGGTCTACAATTTTGTATATTAAATCTATGAAGAATCCTATCAATGTATGTCCTTTGTGACAAACCCAATAGACAACGAGATCTGTTCCTATGAATTTTAATTTCTAAAACAAAGAATGCCTTACCATCTTTCATATCAAAATTCTTAGACAATATTTACTTGGTCTTAGAAAGTAAACCAAAATCACTGTTGGCAAGTAAGATATCATCGACATACAAAATAAGAAAGATAAAATTTCTCACACCGATTTTGAGATAGATATATTGATCAACTTTATTCTCCTCAAAATCGAGAGAGGTTATAATATCATCAAACTTCAAGTACCATTATCGTGATGCTTGTTTCAGACCATAGATGGATCTTTTTAATTTGCATACCAAATGTTCTTTACCACTTTCTTAAAAACTTTCTGGCTGCTTCATATAAACTTCTTCACTGAGGTTACCATTCAGGAAAGCAGTTTTAATATCTATTTGATGTAGCTCCAGATCATAATGAGCCACTAAAGATAAATATAGAAATTATCTAAAATTATGAATCTTCTTTGTCTAATAGATCTTCTTACTTGAAATTCTTCAACTGGTTTAAGATTCTGAATAGGCCCAAGAGAATCAAGAATTTCATTATCAATTCTATCAACAAGAACATGAATTATATTTTCACTCTGACTGGATATAGGAATAGAAACAGTCTCGACTTGAGCATTGTCATCATCAGTAGTTAGGGAAGATCCTTCATCAGCCACATCAAGTTCTTGAAATTTTGCAGTAAGAGACTCCACTATTCTGTTATCTCTTCCTGGATTATAAAACCTATATCCTTTGAAATGTTTCGGATATCCAATAAAATAACAATGACTGGTTTTGGGATCAGTCATTTTCTCTGTAGGATTGTACAGTTTTACTTCTATAGGACAATCCCAAACCTAGAAATGATTCAAACTAGGCTCTCTTCCAGTTAGAGTTCAAAAGGTGTCTTCAATACAGATTTACTAAAAACTCTATTGAGAATATATAATACAGTTTTGAGAGCTTCATCCATAAAATCTCTAGCATGTTAGACCTACTTATCATGTTCATTGTCATATCTTTAAGGATGCGATTCCGTCTTTCGGCCACACCATTCTGCTCAGGATTTTTAGGCATGGTATATTGAGGAACAATCCTATAATCCTGTAAGTACTTGGCAAATGGACTCATATACTGTCATGCCACATCATGTTTACTATGGTACTCACCTCCACGATCAGATCTCACAATCTAAAGAAAGGTACATAAAATATATTTTCTAAAGTAATTATAAAACTAGACTCTAAAGATAAGTTGACAACTCCTGCATACTCTACTTCAACTTCTAAATCATTTCTAACCTTTAACTTGCTTTCATTCAGGTTCGGCTTCTGTTTGGTTATCAGCTCCTGTAAAGAAATAATAATATAAGTTGAAACACCACTATCTATCCATCAAGAATTAATAAGGATATTGACAATATTAGACTCACAACATACTAAAGTTAGGGGCTTACCTTTCTATTTTTCTTTCTTTTCTAACCAGGATTTGAATTTAAAACACTAACTTCTTATATGTTCTTTCTTCTTACAGTGGAAGTACTTGATCTTCTTTTTAATGGTAGCTTTGGGACCTCCTACAAAATAATTTTGATCGTGACTTCTTCCATCTCTCCTAGAATCCTGAGACTGTTTAGGAGCAGTAGGCTTTTCCTTTTTCTTGTTCATAAAGTACTTGCAGATTCAGGTTAAAATTGAAAAGTAAGAAGGGCACTGTCATTCTTTTTTTCTTGACCTTTTCTTCTTCGGCAACACACTTGGTGATCAAATTATTAACATTCCACATCTCATCCAGAGCATTATAGGTAGTCTTGATATGGGAGAATTCAACAGGTAAAGAATTCAAGATATGAGATACCTAAAAAGAATTCGGTAGATCAATCTTCAAACGCTTGAGCTTGGATTGGAGATAATGATTTTCATAATATACTCTTTGACACCCCCAACATTGTTGTATATCATCGTTGTCAATTCTTTCATCAGGAACCCGATCTCAGCATATTGGATACAAGATATCTCTATTCAATAGCATCAAGTAGCTCTTTTGCAATGTCTACTTAGGTAGACCACTCAGGAGATGCTCAAAAATTGACCTCTTAATAATAATCAAACTCTGTCTGTTTGACTTCTTCAATTTAGCAAAATGATCCTTTTGTTCAAGAGTGCTTTGATCATTTAAATTATCGAGTCTGGTCTTACATAATGCGAGATCGATGTCAGCAATTCCAAGAGCAAATACTAAATCTTGCCTCTACTTCTTATAATTTGATCTGGTAAGCACATGAACAACAGCATTATTATTGTTCATACTAAAAGTAACTGTACAATTAAAATAATAGGAATGCAAAATATTAATTATCGGACATAACAAAATAATATCATATCACAATAAATAAGAGTCTAAATGCAATATCATGCATTCTCCTTTGGACAGAACATGCAATATGCATAAGTGCTCTTTATATGAAGCCACAAACTAATCAAAAAATATTCCAGCATTCATGAACCTATCCCCTTTGGACAGACATATCCTTGAAAGCTAGAGTATCTTAGCAACACAATGCTCCATGCCATATTTTTTTGGTTAAAACAACCTTCTTTGGACAGGTGGCAGAAAATATCTCTCATATAAGGAAAAAGTTTAATGAACTGACATAAACAAACCACTTCGGTAATACATATTTATGCTAATCCATAAATTATTCATACAGGAAATAAATATCCAAGCTAAAATAAAAGAGGATATTTCAAAACACATGTATGTCCTAAATGATCAGTTACAAATGGGATACTAATCAACATGCACCCCTTAATCGATTTAAATTCACCATTAGCATTCCAATTATATTGCACAACTTAAATAAAATGAGCAAAATGATCCAAAGAATGTCCAGAATTTTGGACCAATATATAAAATATAAATTTTATAGGGTCTAAATTATAAAAGGACCAAGTATAATATCAAAAAAGGTCAGGGTCCTAATGCAAAATGGCCTTTTAGACCAATATATAAATATCAATTTTACAGGAACTAAATTACAAAACGACCCATTTATAATATCAGAAAATGTTAGGGTCCTTAATACAAAATGACCCCTCTTTTTTTATAATGGATTATAGGTTATTGGATTATTGGACCCAAAACCCACAAACTCATCTTCCTCCCCACGACAACCCCAAAAGGAACAAGGGCTTCACAAAACCCGCTGGTCACCACCCCTTCGGATTCATCCCGCCGGCACAACCACTAGCGAGACCGCCACCAGGATCGGCCGAGAGTGGCCGATCGCCGCCTCCGATGGTGTCATCGGAGATCAAGACTCACTCGACGGCGAGTTCCAAGATCTCGGTTCTCTTTCTTTTTTTGATCTCAGCTCGCCGGTTGAGATTGGGGTCCCTGATCGCCAGGATCGGATCTAAATGCCCGACCGCTACCACCGGGAGAGAGAAGTTTTTTTTTATGGTGTCTAAGAAGCCGAGACCACCGACATCGTCGGCGACCACGACGGCCATCACCGCACCCATTTAGGCCTTCACGACCACCACCTCACCGCCGACGACACCCATGGATGCCGACGGAGACCGGCATGCCCAGATCCATGATGGTCGGCGGGGGGTTTTGGGGAAGAAAAGGGGGTTTTAACAAAATAAAAAAATAAGAAAAAAATTCTTCTTACATGATTAAAACATGCAAATGGTTTTATTTTACAGATCTAAAATAAACATAGAAATAGATCAATATAGTAGATTATCAGGATTTCTAATGATTCTAATCTTCCACAGAAATCAGGACTTTGATACCAAATATAAGAAAAGATTTTCATAATTCCTTGAATCCATCGAGAAGATTAGAATCCAGAATAATATTTAGATCTGATAAAATTTTTTTTTCAATACTCAACTTGGTATGACATTAATTCTATTTAATTTAATATTTTTGTCTTATAAACGGTGTTCTTTTGATGTCCAACCCAAACAGCCAATATCTATATAGGTCGTTAAAAGCGATCGTACCAGTACCAGATACCAACATATACTAAATATGTGAACCATATATTATTTCAATCAAAATCACGTATCATCAAACGAAAGTTTCATTGTCTTTTACTTTTGGCATAAAGTAGATGACGATGATGCCTTGGTGACCATGACATTAAAAAACATGAAGAGAATTCTAGAACCTAGGTGTCGGTGTAACGTAGAAAAGCGAGTCCTATCCCACCGAGACTTGGTATACGCTACCCCACTGAGACTTGGTACACGCTAGACTTGCTATACGCTAGGACCCGGTTTGAAAAGATACATATATTTGTTTATCAAAGGTTTTTTCTCCTGAATTAGTCCATGGCGCTGCTTTATGCTCTAAATTCTAAACTGCTTCAAATGACCGAAGATATATTTTTTCCTCAATATAATCTATGGAGCACAAGTGGTGTGGATGCATGAGTAAGAGAGATAATGATTGCTATATTGATGTTTAAATTCTATTGAATTTGAGCATATTATACCAGAACGAAACATTCAGGATATCATTCTAGGTCTTGACCCAAATGATGCTATGCTTTCTCAATTTTGTGATCCTTGACCGCACTTGCATATCCTGCATGCTTATTTACATGGAAAGGGATCCACGTCAGGATCCAAGACTTGGCCCTCTTTCAAAGAGTTAGGGTACCCATTTCCATGTTGCGATCCAAGACTTGGTCCTCTTTGAAAGAGTTAGGATACCACCTACACGGGGTAAGCTATACCCCAGTGAATTATCAGTATTTTAAATATCATAGAAAGAGGCCTCTTCGGTACAACCATTTGGGTGGATTTTTCCTTTTCCTTTCGTCTTTTCTTTTTTCGGTGGGGGGGGGGGGGTGGAGCGGGGGACGTAGGCGAGAGGTGGAGAATCTTATCCGGTGAGAAAGCGTCAATCTTTGCATCATAAGAAAGTGTCTTTACGTGTCCACTTATCATACCACTTTTAGAAAAAAAAAAGTCAAAATGGTTCCATAATCCTGATCGTTCATATTATAATATTAAAGAAAAATCTACATTTCCATTTACCCAATGCTGTCTTGAGTGAAATAGTAATTATGCTAAGTTACTCGTGATGTTGGATAAACAAAATCAAGAGAGAACATATTATACATTACACCACATACAAGTGGGAAAACTCAGGTTTTATTATTAATCTTATGCCTCTGGCTAAGATAAAAACTTTTGAACCAGGTGAATTGGGCTATAAATTCCCAAAGGTGCATCTTGGGGTTAATATAAGATACTACTTGAAAGGTGTAGTTATTCTTCAGTACGGAATATTTCAAGATAGAAACTAATTTTTTTGACATTACTGAAAAAAATGATGGACTTATGTACTATATAATTTGCTTTGGGTGTATAATATTTTATTTTCCATTCTTAAAAAACACCAGCTAGAGATGTATTAACTTTCTTTCATCATTTAAAAAAAATCAAATATGCAATATGTCCAACATGATGCTACTCACAGGTGTAATACGACTAGATATTTGTATGTTTTAAGAGTATTTACTTTATTAGAATATTTAATCATAATCATTATTATATTAAAATAAGTATGCCAAGTCCATCACTATTTATGAAGTATTTTATCTTTAGTATTTTGAACATAAAAATATAGCAGATTATTTATTTTCGTTGTTTTTGTAAGCAAATATTGCATAAAATTTCTATTGTTCTTATGTTGTCATTTGGTAAGTTATTTTTTACTTAAATTGAAAATGTGGACATACCCTGCCGGTAACATGTAGATGTTCATTTCTGAGCAATGAGTGTCCTGGCATCTAAAACGTCTTGGATCCTGTGATGATCTTAAGACTACATCTTTACATTATTACATATTTTCTTAAAACCATTTATTTACTCTACAGTGGCATGGCATCAATTCTTTTTTTAATTTTTTTTCAAGCAAAATTACTTTTTTGTAACTAATAATCTCGATCATACTTCTTAGCTGTATAATCTCAAGAAATCTTCAAATATTCCAACGACCCTCCAAAAAATATCTAAAAAATTACCAAAATATACTCTTGAAATTTATTATTATATATTTTTTATTAAACTTTTTAAATCAAATGATAGCTGGCAGTTATTCATCATTCCAACTCTATCCATCCTCCATGTCATGACCCCAACCAAATGTAGGACAAGAAATTGAAAAAGTATACTCTTGACATATTTATAGAATCTTCAAAAATATATAGAATTCTCGGAATATATTTTTGGGATCTTTTATTATATATTTTCATTGTTGTATTTGTTATTCATAGAATCTTAAAAAATAAGTAGAATTCTCAAAATATATTTGTGGAATCTTTTATTGTAGATTTTTGCTCTCATATATATTATATTATAAATAGATGTACAAAAAATATAAAAAAATATGTAAATATCATCATCAACTCAAGTTGAGAGAAAAAATTTCAAAGGACTCTGGGTGCTGTTTGGCATATTACTGATGATATGATTATTGAAGTGATATGATCACTGGAATGATATGAGCACCGAGATGATATACAAATACTAGGATGATGTGTGATCACTATGTTTGATATATCCACTTTATTATATTTGATATATCATCAAGTAATGATAGTGATAATGTATAAAATATCATAAATAGTCTTGCACATTAGTACGAAATAATAACTCTACAAATTGATTAAGTATTTTTCATTCATAACTCTTCACAAAAACATATAATAATAATAGTAGTAGTAGTAATAGTAATAATAATAATAATAGCAGTAGTAATTATTATTACTACTATTATTATTACTATTATTATTGTTATTATTATTACTATTATAACTACTATTATTATTATAGGTATATATTATGATTAGGCTATCAAAATGATGATGAGGATTTTTCTTTTTTTCAATTAAAATAAATTTATTTAAACTTTTATTGATTAGGGATAATTTTGTTCCAAAATAATTTTAGCACATCACCAATACCCGGTGATGTACTATCACCTGAGATATATGAAGTAGTAGCATCACTGCACAATGCAGTTATGCTATCACCAAATTTATCACTGGATTTCTTATCACATGATAAATATTTACAATACCAAATAGAAGAAGTTTGGTATGCAGTGATTCCAAGATCGAGGATGATTCATCAAAAGATGATAGAATCATGTTATTTGGTTACATCCTGGTAATCTTACATAGTAGTGATCTTAGATCTTAGATCATCCTATTTTTTAAATCACTATCTAACACAGTGATCAAAAACCCACTCTCGAGGACAGGTATCCAACATCACCGTATCGCAATGATTCTATATTAAAATATATTAACCAAAATATCCTTCGTAACCGCAAATCCTAAGAAAGAGGAAACTTATTTTTTTTATTGGGACATCATCTCTACAGATCAAAATACTATAAACGATCAAACACATTGATCTTAGATTACCAAGGATTGGATCGTCCTAGGATTTAGATCATCGATAATCTCCGATCATCATGGTGATGCCATCCGGATCACCAAATGATATGAAATATCACCCCTACCAAACGGTATCCTAGTTTCTTCTTTTCACATTCAAAAAAAATCTTTCCATCATTTTGTATTCAAAACAACTTGCCTCCTTAACTAATCAGGGAGATGTTGCTGTTGTCAATCAACATCACTGGTTTTTCCACCAATGACCTTCTGAGCAGGAAACCATGGACTCAGTCCATCAGTTTGAACACGAAGTCGGAGAGCGGGGCTATAACTTAGGTTGTGGGTAGTTGCATGTGTGGACCATACAGCCCCCATCACTCATTTTACATCAGTGTATAAAGGCCTAAAGCGATCATGAGGAAGCACCAAGCATCCTCATGGAAAGACAAACAAACATAGCTCTCCAAGCTCCACCAGAAGCGGTTTAGTGTCCTCCGGGGTGCCTTTGGTAGCAAATTCCCTGCAGGCAGTAGAAGACTAGAGGGAGGCAGAGCCAAGACATTGAGTGCAAGATGAAGTTGGCTAGAAGCCTCGGCCGCTTTGAAGTGCAGAAGCTTGGCTGGATGGCAATCGTCGGATGCTTTCTCCTCCTCTCACCGACCATTCTCGCAATGACCAAACCTTGTATGGATTCTTTCTCCAACTGTAACTTCCTTGATCTCAGACACCTCATCCTTGACCATTGTCCCGTTCAGTAAAGCCTGCTTTCCCTTGATAATTGTTCGCTAGAATTCTATCCATGCTAAATGCTTAATTAGTAAGTCTAGATTCCTATAATCAGTTTGACAGTAAATATTGTTGTCAATGAGTGCAGCTTCAGCTAGTCTTATAGTACGAGATAAACCTATTTTCTTGTCCCTTAGGTTTTTAGGAATCAATGCTCAGATTTTTAGGAAAATCGAACTGTTGTAACTGAAAACAATTCTAGCTGGTATGTCAGTGAGTTCGATTCCAATGAGCAACATCGGTTTTGCACACTGCAAAACCAGTTTGGTTTGGTTGATGATTTGCTTGATATTGATCCAGTTTCATCTAAATCTGGGTAAAAATCTTTACGACTCGATTCAGAACAAATTATGTTGGTTGAGCAGGTTTGATGGTCTTAGTTTTCGGATTGGAAAACAGTCCCATACTTTAGAAGGATATCCACCAACTCAAAATTTGGCCTAAGCGAGGAACAATTTCACTCCAAACACTCGGGTATAAGGACCCAGAAGATACAATCTTAGGGGTGCATTATACTCTTGAAAAATCCTTTCCAAAGTACCAGTTTTTCTTGGTACAGGGAAGGGACAATTTGTGTCGGGTGAGGAGGTAAATTCTTATGGCTGGTCAGTCTACCATCCGACCCATTTTTGTTTAAATCTTCTTCAGCTTTGGCCTATGTCACGGAAACCAGAGCCAAGTCCAAAATATGCAAGAAAAAATTTGTTTTGATACTAGTTTGATATATATAGTTTGGGAAATTAAACCATTGTCTAATTCTGACAGTGAAAAAATTTGTTTTGATACTAGTTTGATATATATAGTTTGGGAAATTAAACCATTGTCTAATTCTGACAGTGGCTTCAGTTTTCAACCCCTCTATCCGTATCACAGGGATCAAGAACATGACACTGGAGGATGACCCTGCATGCCATGAACAAGAAATGAGCTCATGTCGAAGGGGTACGAATGCATCTCAGAAAGAAGATCTCGCCGGCATGAAGCAACGTGGTAAGTCCATCAACTTTGTGACTCAACTCGGTAAATTACATTTCGATGACAATGCTCAGCATAATCTAATGCATCTCACTTGTTAAGATGCAAGGAGGAATGATTCCGAGCCTGAGAGCAGGTCAATATGCGATGCTTCGGGTCCAAGGTCAATTGTTTGTGAAATGGACGGTGATGTAAGGATTCATGGGAATTCTTCCTCGATTATATGGATCACTTCCTCCAATACCTATCAAAGAAATGAAACATGGCAAATTAAACCTTATGCTAGAAAAGGAGACAGCACGGCATTGGGCAGCGTGAGGGAATTGTCTTTAAGATCGATAAGTACTGGTGATGATGAAGCCCCTCGTTGCACTTTCAATCACAGTGTTCCTGCAATCATCTTCTCAACCGGTGGCTACGCCGGGAACATGTTCCATGACTTCTCTGACATGTTGATCCCTCTCTTCCTGACTTCCCACCAATACCATGGGGAGGTTCGATTTCTTATCACAAACATGAAGCCTTGGTGGAAAAAGAAGTACCAACAAATGCTAAGACATCTCTCCTACTACGAAATCATTGATTTTGATAATGGTGATGAAGTCCATTGCTTCCCGCATGCGATCGTCGGTCTTCGATGTCACAGGGAGTTCAACATCGACCCATCGAGTCCTCCGGCCGGGTACTCGATGGCCAACTTGACACAATTCATGAGGAGCTCTTACTCATTGGAGAGGGAGGTGATAACCAAGATCAAAGAACACTCTGAAAGGAAACCAAGGCTACTGATCATATCAAGGAAGAGGACACGATCATTGACCAACACCGATCAGATAGTTGAAATGGCTAAGGAACTGGGCTATGAAGTTGTTGTCATGGAGCCAAGCTTAAAGATGGACATGGCTCGGTTTGCTCGGATAGTGAACACCTGTGACGTGATGATGGGTGTTCACGGGGCTGGGCTTGCTAATATGGTATTCCTTCCAACAAATGCTGTTCTCATACAAATTGTTCCATGGGGACAGTTGGGAGGAATAGCTAGATATGACTTTGGGTGGGCTGCCTCAAATGCTAGACTCGAGTATTTGCAGTACGAGATTAGTCTGGAGGAGAGCTCACTAGTAGAGCAGTATCCTCGTGACCACCCCATCATTAAGGACCCCCTCTCAGTCCACAAACAGGGATGGGCTGCTGTTAGGGATACATTCTTGTATAAACAGAACGTAAGGCTTGATGTAAGAAGGTTTAGGGCTGTTCTATTAGAAGCTCTTAGGCATTTCCATCGATAAGATTATGGAAGCTTTATAAAGGTTGACAATTTCAGATCTTCTTCTTCTTTTTTTTTTTTTTTTTCTTTTTTGAAAGAAAAAGACAATTATGAGTATTTAAGATTTTTCTTTCATGATATGTTTTCGGAAACTAGTTCACGAGTGTTATATATGAATTTAATATAATGGTATGTAATGTGCTACGCTAATATTTGTAACATTTTGTGGAGGATTCAGTGGAATGGTGTATATTCTATGAGCAGAGCTAATGCATAAGGCATCTCGATATCTGAAAGTACACGGAAACTTCAACTATTAAGAAAAGATTGGCCCTTCCGGTTGGTTTTACGCATCAAAGATCATTAATTGAAGGACAGAAACTTTATTCTTATAAAAATGAAACAAAGAAAACAAAAGAAGAACATTTTCGAATTGGCTATTAGCCTAGGTAAGTACAATTTGTTGGAAAGACCTGCCAGTCGACTACATGTGCAACCACAGGGTATACTTCCATTTTTTTTTTATAAATAATATAAAAAAATATATATTTATAGATATAGGTGTTCGCCAGTATATTTACGAAAATATATATTTTTGGATTACGTGACAGAAAAATAAATATTTTTGGATTACGTGGTAAGCCAGCATGACATGAAATCATTTTGGCAAAGACGATTTTAAATAATTTATTTTTTTAAATTTGATTTGATAATAGATATGATATTTTTAAATTAAAAATTTTTGATGTGATATTTGAAATCGTCTGTGGCACAGACGATTTCAAAACAGTCCTTTTTTTTTTTTTTCAAAATTTAATAAATACCATTATATTTTTTTAAAATCGAATTAGTAAATTTTAATTTTAAGTAAATAAATAATAAATAAAAAATAGTATTAATGAAAATTTTATATATAACTTTTTGGTAATATTAATTATTATATTATTTTAAAATAACATTAATTAAAAATAACATTAATTAACTATATAAAAATAATATTAATTTAAAATTAATAATAAATTAACTAAAAATAACATTAATTAAAAGATATTATAATAGTATATTATAATATAATTTTATATTATAATAAATATTTTATATTCTAAAATATAATAAATTTATTATATTATATATTATATATTATAATATAATATATATTTTTTTAAAAAAATAAAAAATTAGAAAAAATTTAAAAAAAAAAAATAATTATCAGGTCGATACCATCTGATCGCCAGCCTGGTACCAGTTCGGTCGACAGCTCGATATCAGTCCGATCCCTTGCTCAGGATCAACGGTAGGACCGGTGGTAAGACCCTAACAGCCGGACCGACGATCGTATCTGTGGTAGGACTGGGACTGGACTGGTGGCAGGACCGGTGGTTGGATCGGTGATCAGACCCTGGTGGCTGGATCGATGGTAGGACTGGGGGCCTGACTGGTGCCAGGACGGGCGGTCGAACCTTGGTGGCCGGACTGGTGGTCAGACCGGTGGCAGTACCGTTCTAACCTGGTTCGAAGTCCCTGGAGGATAGTCCGGTTGGTCACTTCAACCTCTCCGTTGGTTTGGGGGTGAGCCACCGAGGTGAAGCGATGGTGAATACCGAGGTCAGCATAGAACTCTTCGAACTTTCGGTTATCGAATTGCCATTGATTGTCGGTGATGATGTTGTGGGGGAGTCCAAAATGGCAGATGATTGACTTCCAGAAGAACTGGTGGACCTTGGCTTTGGTAATCCATGCTAATGGCTCTGCTTCCATCCATTTTGTGAAGTAGTCAATAGCCACTATCAGGAACTTGCATTATCCGGATGCAGGAGGGAATGGACCAAGGATGTCCATCCCTCACTGGGCGAACGGCGAGGGTGCGGAGAGTTGGAAGAGTGGCACCACTGGTTGACGCTGTATGTGGGCGTGGCGCTGGTAGTGGTCGCACTTCCTCACGAAGTCAGCGGCACCCTCCCTCATGGTTTCCTAGTAATATCCCTGACGGAGGGCCTTGTACGCTAGCGTCCTCCCTCCGACGTGATTCCCGCAGAGGCCTTCGTGTATTTCTTGGAGCACAAAGGCTGCCTTTGTGGGTCTCCGGTACTTCAAGAGCGGATAGGAGTAGGATCTGCGGTAGAGCTGCCCATCCATCAGGACGAATCGCGCGGCCTTCTTCTTGATGAGGCCGGCCTTCGTTCGATTTGCTAGTAAGGTACCGTCAGTGATATACCTGATGTACTGGTCCATCCAGCTGGGCTCTGGGGTGACCTGCTGGACTTCTCCCGGAGTTTCGTAGCTTGAATTTTTCAGGTACTCAATGTGGGCACGCCCTAGTGACGAGTCTGGCAAGGTAACGAGCCTTGACAAAGCATCGGCACGAGCATTCTCTCAACGAGGGATGTGGGAGATGCTGAAGCGCCGAAAACCTGTCGTGCTCGAGCGGACCCGTTCCAGGTAATTCATCATCTGCGGATCTCGGGCCTCATATTCTCCTGAGACCTGCCCGGCCACCAGCTGGGAGTCGGTGAAGACCTTCAGTTTGGGTACACCCAGCTCATGGAAGACTCTCAGCCCCGCGAGGTGTGCCTCGTACTCTGCCTAGTTGTTGGTCACCATGAATCGGAAGCGGAGCGCACACTCGGCTACAATCCCATTGCCATTAGCAAGGATGAGGCCTGCTCCGCTCCCGCTCGTGTTGGGTGCGTCGTCCACGTGGAGGACCCAAGACTCCTCCTCGGCCTTGGGCTCCGCTTGACACTCCGGGGTGGTCTGCTCTGGCTCTTTGGCAAGTCCTATGCACTTGACCAGGAAGTCGGCCAACACCTGAGCCTTCTGAGATGGCCTTGGCTGGTATGTGATGTCGAATTTATTGAGCTTCAATGCCCACTTGGCCAAGCGTCAGGATGTGTCGAGGCGACTAAGCACAGCCCTCAGTGGTTGGTCCATCAAGACCATAATCGGATATGCTTGGAAGTACGGCCTGAGACGTTGGGCAGACATTATAAGAGCAAAAATTAACTTTTCTAAGTGGGTGTACCTGATCTCCACATCTCGAAGGATTTTGTTGGCATGGTACATCGATTTCTGGAATCCGTCCTCATCTATGCGGACAAGAACCGAGCTGACAACCCCGGGGTGACCGCCAAATACAGCAGGAGTTCCTCTCCTTCCTCCAGCCTGGAGTGTAGCGGCGATGACGCCAAGAAGTTCTTCAACTCCTCAAAGGTTGCTTTGCATTCTTCGGTCCAGGCGAAGTCGTGCACTTTGTGCAGCACCTTAAAGAAAGGTAAGCAGCGGTCAGCCGACCTCGAGATGAACCGGCTCAAGGTGGCAATCCAGCCCATTAGGCACTGGACCTGCTTCTTCGAGGTGGGGTGTTCCATGTCGATAATTGCCTGGACCTTCTCTGGGTTCGCTTCGATTTTCCTCTAGGTGACCATGAAGCCAAGGAACTTCCCTGCTGCTACGTCGAAGGTGCACTTCACTGGATTCAGCTTCATCTGGTGCATCCGGAGGTTATGGAAGGCCTCCGCCAGGTCGACGATGTGGTTTGACTTCGGCTTGCTCATAACGAGCATGTCATCCACATATGCTTGCATGTTTCGGCCAATCTGGTCCTTGAAGACCAGATTAACCATCCGCTAGTACGTGGCACCAACATTCTTCAAGTCGAAAGGCATCATCCGGTAGTAGTACGTCCCTCGATCGGTGATGAAGGCAGTGTGTTCCTCGTCTTTCGGATGCATCCAGATTTGATTGTATCCCGAGAATGCATCCATAAAGGAGAGCAAGCAGTGCCCCGAGGTGGCATCCACCAGTTGGTCGATCTTCAGCAAAGGGAAGCTGTCCTTTGGACAAGCTCGATTGAGGTCAGTGTAGTCCACGCAAATCCTTCACTTTTCATTGTTTTTCTTGACCATGACTACATTTGCCAGTCAGTTGGGGTATTGTACTTCACGGACAAAGCCGGCTACGAGGAGCTTATCCACCTCCTCATTGATTGCCCGTTGTCTCTCTAGGGTGAAGCTTCTCTTCTTTTGTCAAACAGGACGGTACTTCGGGTCGATGCTCAACTTGTGGATGATGATGTCAAGGAAAATCTTGGGCATATCTGCCACCATCCAGGCGAACACATCTGCGTTCCATCGAAAGAATTCCAACATGTGGGCCCACTCCTCTTGCAACTGGGCTCCAATTTGCATCATCTTTATCGGGTTGGTTCCGAGTGGATACGATAACAAGCGCTCGACCGGACCACCTCTGGGGTCCTGCACCTTTTGGTCGAGGTCGTCAGCACTGGGGTCTTCCTCGGAGGTTTTGGCCCCATGAACGGCTTGGAGACAGTGTTGGATTGGCTGAGGTGCCCCCCTTATTTCTCCAACACCATAATGAGTGAAAAACTGCACCAATAGCCGCTTGGTGGAAATGACCGCGTCGAGGAGATTGAGCCCGGGGCGGCCAAGAATCACATTATAGGCTGAGGGAAGCCTAACAACCATGAATGTCATCATGACGGTGCTTTGCCGAGGTGGTGCCCAGGCAGTGATAGGGCGAGTGATTTCTCCTTCGACTCTCATGGAGTCCCATATAAAATCGATGAGGGGAGTGTGCATAGGCCTCAGTTAAGTAGAGGACAGATTCATCATGGAGAAAGCATCATAAAAAAGGACATCGGTCGAACTTTCACTATTGACCATAATCCATTTTACAGGATGCTTGGCGATCGTCATCTCGACGACCATGGTATCATTGTTTACATTTTCATTTCCAGATTCCCTCTCCCTCACAAAGGGGAGTACATTTTCCAAACTCTCTCCTCCCCGGGTTCTCTTGGGGGCGCGCTCGATTCCTCAACATATCATCTCCATAGGTTTCTTGGTGGGTCGGTTGTCGACTGCAGGGGCCGGAGGGAGAGCAGCGAGCACCTGAGGTTCCGCCGGGGTCTTGCCCCCCACGAACCTTCCGAGGTAGCCCCTTCTTATCAGGTCTTCAATTTCTCTCTTGAGGTGGCGGCACTCCTTGGTGTCGTGGCCGTGGTCGCGATGGAATTGGCAGTACTTCATCTTGTCGCGACCGTTAGACGACCTCATTGGGGGTGGGCATCGTAGGTAGTGCTCACCCTCAATCTCCATAAGGATCTTCGTCCTCGGGACTAGGAGAGGTGTGTATCTTTCTTCTAGGATAAGGCCGCTCTTCGGCTTCGACCCCTAGCAAAAGTTCAGGATGGCCGATTCAGGCTTTCGCACCCCGGACGTCTTCCTAGGAGATGGTTTCTTCAGTGGCTTCCTGTCCAGCTCCTTCCTCATATGGTCCGCCTCCTCGGCGTGGATATACTTGTGAACACGAAGGAGGAGTTTGGAGTACGTCTTCGGTGGCTTCTTGTCCAGTGAGTAGGTTAGGCGGGAAGTCCTGAGCCCTCTCTTCAGCGCCAGCATGGCAACTAGCTCGTCCAGGTTGTAAATCTCTAATACGGCAACCTTGAAGCAAGCCACGTAGTCCCATAAGAGCTCGTGGTCTTGCTACCCGATGGAGAAAAGGTTATCCGCCTCCCGTGGCACTTTTCGACAGGCGTCAAAGTGGGCCATGAACTTCCTCTCCAGCTAAGCAAATAAGCCAATGCTTTCAGGCTCGAGGCGGGTAAACCAGACTCGAGCCGTCTTCCGAAGGGTAGCTGGAAAAGCGATGCAGAGGAGAGTGTCGGTCGCCTCCTGGACTCTCATGAGTGCCTTGTAGCTCTCAAGATGGTCCAGGGGGTCAGCGATCCCGCCACATCATTTTCAATTAATATTATTTTTAGTTAATTTATTATTAATTTTAAATTTATATTATTTTTATATAGTTAATTAATATTATTTTTAATTAATGTTATTTCAAAATAATATAATAATTAATATTACCAAAAATAAATATATAAAATTTTAATTAATATTAATTTTTTATTTATTATTTATTTACTTAAAATTAAAATTTACTAATTAGATTTTTTTAAAAAATAATGGTAGTTATTAAATTTTGAAAAGAAAAAGGACCGTTTTGAAATCATCTAGGGTATAGACAATTTCAAATACTTTTGAAATCGCCTGTTAGACGATTTCAAATGTCACATCAAAAAATTTTTAATTTAAAAATATCACATCAATTATTAAATTAATTTTTTTATAAAAAATAAATTTATTTGAAATCATCTTCGTTAAAACGATTTCAACTCAATTTGAAATCGGCTTTGCTAAAGACGATTTTATGACATGCTGGCCTACCACGTAATCCAAAAATATCTACTTTCTTGCTATGTAATCCAAAAATACCTATTTTCATAAATATATTTTCAAACACCTATATCCATAAATATTTTTTTAATATTATTTAAAAAAAATCTACTTCCAAGAGCACAAAGACTCCTCTAAAGTTGGAAAAAGTGAAGATCGAAGATGTTCATTTCTAATTTGCCTCATTAAGATCATCCTAGGCACATCACATCATATATTGTCCGCCTATACAAAACTTTAGTCACTTTGAACTGACTATTTATTTTATGTAGAATGACGCCTCTACTAGTTAAACGTCCCATCTGCCTCTTCGTAGAGGTACGGAAAGGCATATCGAGTTAGCCCCCATACAAACAATGGATGATAGATGAAAGAAGCTCGAGCACATCTAGATCCTTCTTTCCATGACCTTCAGAATAAGGGTTTCCAGGAACCGGGCTAACCCACAGCCCTCGAATCAGGCCCACTCGGGTTAGGTTTTTTGGAAGCCCAGGCCCAACTAGAAAAGCTTTCCAGATTGGAGCCCGAGTTGAAATCCACGATATCGTTCGAAATTCCAGCCTGTGATCGAATCCTAACCCACTCGAAGCCCAATTGGGCCAGCCCGAATGTAGCCTCCAAGCTCTAGTGCAAGACTAGAGAGAGCACGGGATGAGGAAAGAGGGCTGATAGATAGAGAGAGAACTATGAGGGGAGAGAGCTTGAGAGAGAAATATAGAGAGAGAAAGATTAGGGAGGGGAAGAGTAGGTTGAAAGAGAGCAGAGAGAGAGAGGGGGGGGGTGGGGTGTTACCAAGGATAGAAGAAGAAAGAGAGGGGAAGGGAGGGGTATTTGCGTAGTTGATCAAATACCACCGCCTTCATCTTCCCGTCCACCTCCTACTGCTGAAGCCGATGCCAGTCGCTGGCATCGCCACTCCATCGGACGACCCCACAAGAAACAGTAGGTATTGAGATCATCAACGGTAGCTCATGGAGTTTAGGATGGTTTCGAGTTTTTAGATGAAGACACAGAGGCACCGGCAGCACCGAGACTAGGGAAGTGCCTGTGTCTCTCAAATGCTACGGCCATCTCAATATTCTTCCCTACCACATGATCCACTCCTCGTGCGATCAAAACCAGGTCCCTGTATCTGCATTTTATTATCCATTCATATTTAATTCTGCATGAAAATTTTATGCGCATATAGAACCTGCGTGCTTGGTATTCCACATACTTTTCTATGCGGAAGTAAATCCATACAAAATTTTGTGGAGGTTGATTTTTGACGGTTTCTCCATTAGAATTTTATGCGGATAGTTTCCTAATACCTCATCTCTATTTTTTTTTTATATATACGGATAGCTGGGCAGACTATCTGCATGTCATTCTCTATGCAATTTTTCTTATCGAATAAGAATTTTATGCACAAATAGTTTCCAAGTACCTTGTATCCATATATTTTTTTGCACAAAAATATAACCGCAAAGAGCTAAATGCGAGACCAATTTTGGGTGCACGATGTGCACATCTTTTATTATGCAGTTTCTTTACCCTATAAGAATTTTATGTGCGGATAGTTCCTAAATATCCCTTGCCCGCATACTTTTTCTTACGTACAGAAGTAAGATTGCATAATATGTTCATGCAAATGATCTATTCTAGATAGAGGTGTACAATCAAATCAACCGAACTATAAAACCAATTTGAATTGTTAATTTAGGTTTATTTGGATTAAATTATTTTCATATTTAGTTTAGTTTATTATGGCACAATCTGCACTAATACCATTTATTGGAAAATCCCTTGTATACAATACGGTTCCCCGTATCTAAGATCACGATATGATTATTGATGCCGCAAGAGAAACAAGAAGGAAAAATAGAATAGAAGACACAATCAATAGAACATGTAAAATTTTACTATGAAAAAAATTATAAAAAAAAATTTACACTCATTCTGTATAAAAAAAACTCAACAAAAAATTTAAAAATCTCTCTCACGGAAACTCTCAAACTCTGCCGAAGGCCTTTTGGTCTTTGAAAATCCTTCTCACCATTAAACCCTCTCTAACGCCACCACTGCTATTACTCTTAGCCTCTGTTGAAATAAAAGCGAAGCATAGTCAGTCCGCATCAAAATCGGACTTCTACTCCTTATACAACACATGTTTGACTCCCTGAAAGTTGTCGACCATTCGATCGCTAACTAACACCCGAAATCCCACTGGATTAAGTCCCAATCAACATCATAATCGCCCCATGGCTGTCGAATCATACCCGGCTTCACGTCAGGCCATCGAATCGTGCAATCGCCAGTGCCTGCCCCTATGAGCCGAGGTAGACCGCAATAAAAATGACTGTAGACCGCGTCAACCTATTATGGTACTAACTATACCGATACCATTTATTGAAAAATCTCTAGTGCAGAATATAGATTTCCATGTCCAAGATCATGACATTATATTTGATGCCACAAGATAAAGAAGAAGAGAAAATATAACAAAATATACAATTTAATAGGGTATGTAAGACTTCATTATGAAAAAATAATTATTTACAAGGTAAGAACTCGCACTCTCAATCCCGTACAATTTTTTTCAACAAGAAGCTCAAAATTTCTCACAAAGCTCTCAACTTTCAAAAAGACCCTCTAGTCCCTACAGACTTTCTCTACCACTATCATACCTCTTGAAAGCCCTCAGGATCCTCTCAAGATCCTTCTCTACTATCGAAGACCCTTCTAGCACTACTGCTACTGCTGCTCTCAACCTTTATTTCAATAAAGGCTGAAGCAAGGTCAAAACTGTGTCAAAAAAGCTTTTAAAATCCTTGTAGGAATAGCATTTGACTCTCTGAAGCCTTCTGACCATCCGATCGCCAACAAACATGTCTAAAATTACACAGATCAAGCCCCAGTGAAGTAAGCATTATCCCATGGCCGTCGGATCTCGCTTGGCCCTATGCTGGGTTGTTTGATTATGCAAATGTGCGATTTCCCTGTGGATCGCAATTATAGACCGCGCCTCATGCAACAGGCCATGATGAAGCCTCCTGTGGACTGTGTCAAGGCCATGGATTGTGCCAGAAATGGATGAACCGCATGTCGCATTCCACATATCGCACACTCCCTATGTTTATGGGTGGGCCAACGCGAGGTGTACCTAACAATCTCCATCTCAACTCGATGTTTAGCCCATCTTGACTTGATATCAGGTCTCCACATGACTTTTAAGGCTCTTGAAAGATCCTGTCCCCATTCCCCAGAGCAAATACCTACTGCTCATGCATGGGCAAAAGATTGCTGCTCATGGATAGGGGTAAATGCCTGCTGTTCATGAATGGACAAACATGAAAGTCAAGCCAAGCTGCACGATCCCATCTCCGTCATGTGCTATGTTCACCTTAATCTGAGACCTACTCGAAAAAGCTTCTTATGGTAATAAGAACTTTACCATGCGATGTCACCTATCATCACCTCGAGCTTCTCATCTCATGCCCATCCACTTGCTTTTGAAGCTCCACTTCGTACTATGCTCCCATCTACATCAGGAACTCTACCTCGCACTGAACTTCCTATCAAGAAATAGTGTCATTCACACTTCTTCTCTTGTAAGATAATCTTATTATCATGAATAACCTTCAAGATTTCATTACCAACTCTCCACGTATAGCCATTTGAATAGTTTACTCCGTGAGATTAGATTCTTGCTGAAACTATATATGTATCGAATCTCATTCAGTTTTCTTGATATTTTATCATGAAGCTTTAAGCTGACTGTCTATTTATCCTGGATCACACAGCTCGATCAATCTAGTAAGTGAACGCACCCTTTCTACTATCTAGAGAGTCAAATAGTTTCTCTCTGAAATATACATAATAAAGACATGTAGAATATAAAATCTACTGCTATGAAGAAGTAGATATGCTATTTGAGACTAAAAGGGACTTACCATAATCTTTAGAGTTGGTACCATGGACCACCGCTGCAGTTGCCTTCCTCTGATCTTTGAATGGCAAGCTCTGACACGATGCTCTAACTCATCATACCGGTAGTACTTGATTTTGCTGGTATCCTTCAACTTGAACCTAGACCACTGATCATGCGATTCTCTATCACTCCACCCTCTATCACTAGTTCCTCCAGAGACCACCAATGTTGAGTTCCATCCTCAACTTGAAGCTTCATTCTCTCGCCTGAGAACCTCGTTCCGAGGAAGCACTGAAATGACCTCCTTCATCTTGTGGTACTCTTCCTTACTAGAAAAGCGATCACCAAAGATTTGAAAAATATAAAAGTGATGATTGATGTGGCAGGATCGCTGACATGGAACACATGTCAGACCCAGTCAGATGCTACGTTGGAGGAAGCTGCCACGTCGGATATTTCTCTTCAGACTCCTTCGCCAGGCGGCTCCCTCGAGGTCGAGACACCGTGGCCAAAGTCGAGCTCCGCCTCTCTCCGGACTCCTTCGCCATGCGGCTCCATTGAGGTCAAGATGCCATGGCCAAAGTCGAGCTTCGCCTCTCTCCAGCTCCTTCACCAAGCGGCTCCCTCGAGGTTGAGATGCCGTGGTCGAAGTCGAACTCCGCCTCTCTTCGGACTCCTTCACCAGGCGGCTCCCTCGAGGTCGAGACGTCGTGGCCGAAGTCGAGCTCCGCCCCTCTTCGGACTCCTTCGCCAGGCGGCTCCCTCGAGGTCGAGACGTCGTGGTCGAGGTCGAGACGTCGTGGTCGAAGTCGAGCTTCGCTTCTCTCCGGACTCCTTCGCCAAACGGCTTCCTCGAGGTCGAGACGCCATGGCCGAAATCGAGGTCTTCTTCCCTGAGCCGGTCCCACTTCGGACGAAGGGACCAATAGCTGAAGGATGCCGCCAAGACGTCCAAGGACCATGGAGAGGCACCCGCCAGGCTGCAATAATTGTCCCAGCTACCACTTACATCGAAAGGGAAGGGATCCCCCGATCGAGGCACTACGCTCCCGACCAACTATTTGTGCCACCCAAAAGAGGAAGTCAACCCAGGAGATTTGAATCCAGGAGGCGGCTGCCCCCCGATCGAGGCTCTGCTAGGTTTCTCAAAACGAAATGACCAGAAAGAGGATCAGAGTGCATGGTACTGTTTCCTATCACGAATGGGGAAAGGCACCTCGTGCACGGCAAGGAACGTCACCGCACGCGCCTGCAAGCGAGGGGGGATCCCAAGGCAGGCAGCTGGCAACCATCCTGGCTAAAAGTTCTCTAAGGTTCCAAGAGGAAGGTAAGTCACAAAGGGACGAAAGGAGCGGTAAACAGGAGAGCATCCGAAAGATCAAGTGCTTTGGCTACCGGAGACCCACAGGAAAGGTCTCGACGGACACAGCCATTCAGTCTGAGCTCTCCTCCACTGCCACTTCCCTCGCATGACACATTCACAAAAATTATGATACCCGAGTAAAAAATCAAAAACTGAATATTTTGATCTTCCATACCATGACTTTTTCACTATTCATTATCTAAATTATGATATCCAAAATGTGATAATATAGATTTAAGATAACTTGAGTTAAAACTATTAGAAATATGACTACCTGGTACAAAACGAAAAAATAATCCTCCATACTAGCAATTTTTAACCATTCATCACTATAAATATGATACTCAGTGTGTCATAATATGCCACGAAGATAACTTGATCCGGAAATATGATATTTAAGCTTATAACACGCCTTCACATAACAATGATACTCCTTCAAAAACTTATGACAGGCCGCTATAAAAAAAATAAGTTTTGATTTTCTTATCAAGACTTTATATTATTCGTTAGCTAAAATATAACTCACAGGATATCATAATATAGTACGATAATAACTTGACCTAAAAATATGAGAATTGAACTTATGATACCCTGTACAGAATTATAGAACCAATTCACAAAAATTATAATAATCTATTATAAAACCGAAAACTAAATATTTTGATTATCCGTACTATAACTTTTTTACTATCCATTATCTAAAATATGATCAAATAAAAAAGATTAACACTTCTGATATTCAAGATGTGACTTGGTTAAGTAATTTATAATATTATGTGGTATTATATGATTTCCTAATACATTAAATTAGTCTAACTACCAAAATAGTTAATATAATAAAGGATCTATGAAAAAAACTTATAAAAAACAATCTATAACAAATTTGTTTACTTCCTATTGGAGATGGCATTTTATCTTGAAGTAATAAAATAAACCTTCAATTACTTACTTCAATCTCAAATAGTACCTGATTCCTTAAACCTGATATCCGAAATATTTTTTAAAGCGAGAAAGAATGCCATAAAGAAATAGCTTTCGAATATTTTAGAATGAACAAAATTTAATATAACATGCTCTCTAAGTATCTCGGTATGAAAAGATATTTTCATCTACTCAAAACTTTTTTAAAAAAAACTAACCGGATATTAATGCACGTTATGTTGATAACAAATGTTGCTCCTTCAACATTCATGCTAACTCAAATCCGCATGAATCAATGAAAAGAGCCGATTCGGGATAGTTCAGATTTTCTATACTTCACGGTATACAAAGAATTTTGGATGCACAATTATGCACCAGCATGGGCCAAGGTTGAGCCTGATAACCTATCCATCCGCACCTGAAAATGTAGCCCTTGGTCAAAAGCTCACGAATATTTAAATAGACATTTATTGCGAAACATCCAAGACTCTCCGAGCATAAAAAGAGAGAACCTACTTTGTACTTCCTGGTAACCCCAACAAATGACCTCTTTGTCATTCCCCCTAATACGGTCCTGGGGGCGATCACCCTTATGGCCTCTATTGTCTTTAGCTCCAACACCAACAAGGAAGAGCCCTCATTTTACTCCTCCACGACGCCTTGAAAAATTCATAAACTTCACCAGACAAAAAAAAAACTGCTTGCCTCCTGACGTAATCAACACTCAAGGATCTATGGACCGTTCCGCGGACTTCGGATTCTTAGCAAACAATATATAAGCATATCCAATGCAATCGATTCCCATTTTCTTCTGAGAAAGCACTTTTGTATCCACTTCCCTCCCCTCAACACCTTCATGCAAAGATAACAACAATACTAGACACCATGGCATCCCTGTCCTATGCCTTGTTCTACACAATCAAGTGTTCCTCCACAAGGGAGGATGACCCTAGAAACCATAATCCAAACAAAGGCTCCATCAAAATAAATGGCACGTCCGCTGCCATTTCAGCCAACATCGCCTGCCCAGCCTTCCCCTCTGCTCCCTCCGTGACCAAGAACATCCCTGGAAACGAGAATCGGCAAAATATACCGACAGAGAAGCAGACACTGGATCCTTTTAGACAGGCCCTCATCATCGAAGGCGGCGTCAGGTACCGGCAGACCCTGGTCATCCGATCATATGAGGTTGGCCCTGATAAGACGGCCACGTTGGAGACCATACTCAATCTTCTTCAGGTAAATAACACTACGAGACCATACCATTTTGTTGGCAATACGTAGAAGGAACGAGTCTCAAGAGTGCTTCAGACTTAGCAGAGCTATGTGTCAAACCAAATGAACAGAGTTACTCCATGATAAGCTATAAATCGTAAAGTTCATGATCAGTTTTTTTTTTTTTTTCCTTCTTCTTCTTTGCTCTACATATTGAAGGAAACTGCTCTGAATCATGTATGGATGTCGGGTCTACTTGGTGATGGATTTGGAGCCACCCATGGTATGATTAGAAACAATCTCATATGGGTTGTCACAAGGATGCATGTCCAAGTTGATGAGTATCCCATCTGGTAAGCTCTGTGATCGTCCATCCTCATCTCTTTTTATTTGTTTTTATCTCTAGATGAAAATGACGAAGTATCGAAGAGATTAAATTATGGATTCTGTCGACCGTGGACAGGGGGGAGGTGGTGCAGATTGATACATGGGTCGGGGGATCAGGAAAGAATGGAATGCGACGAGATTGGCTAATTCAGAATCGCCAAACAGGACAAGTATTTGCTCGAGCAACAAGGCATGATCTTGTTTCCTCTTCTTCTGTGAGCTAGCTCACATGTTGCTAAGGGTGCGATAATGATATATTTTGTGGATGAGCAGCACTTGGGTAATGATGAACCAAGAAACAAGGCGCCTTTCTAAGATGCCAGAAGAGGTGAGAGATGAGATCTCACCATGGTTTATGGAAAGACGTGCTATTGAAGAGGAAGCTCCAGAAAAGATCATCAAACTAGAAGATAATGCCAAGTACGTTGAGTCCGACTTAAAGGTACGTTATCTTTGTTTATGTTAGAACTTTGGTTATACTTATTTTAGCACCTAGAGTTCCATACGGTTGTGATCCAACTGTGTAGTTCTAAGAGCAATGATGAAGAGGTGATTGTTCATCTTTTTTCTCAGATGCCACTCGAACTTGGATCATAAAAGCAAGATGAAGCAAGACTTGATACTAAATGTAATCTAAACATTACTTGATAACTTATTTAAATAGGTTCAGCAGCAAAGAAATTAGTGGTAACTAATTCACTGCAACTCTAACACTCCAGCTTTAGTTTAAGTTCTGATTTTATCCTTCTTTAACTTAAAATAGTTGGGAGAGTTCATTCAAAGAGCATGATTTCAAACAAATTCAGATCAAGGTTTTCAACATGAATTTTCTTGGTACCCTCAAGTATCCAATGTTTTTATGTCCAAAATTTCATTTTCTTGCCTAGATAATATGATTCCAATCCAATCTCATACACTGTACTTATGGATTTTGTAGCCGAAGCGGAGCGATTTGGACATGAACCACCATGTCAATAATGTTAAGTATGTAAGATGGATGCTCGAGGTAAGGGTTATCAGCTTCATACTGATTTTCCTGTATATTGAAATACCTAACAAAAGCATATATACTGATTGCTTATTTAATTTGCTTGTAATTGAGATGAACCAAAACTAATCTCAGTAGTTGTGTTCTACAGACTATTCCTGATGTATTCATGGAGAATCATGAACTGTCAAGTATCATACTAGAATATAGAAGGGAATGTGGTAGTTCTGACGTGGTGCAATCAATTTGTGAACCAGATGAAAATTCAATTCCAGAGGATGATAGTATCAACATATTGAGGGAATTCTCATTGGCATCTGAAATTCTTGATGGTCGCGGACTATCTGGCACCTTTGACAAATGGCCAACAAGATATACCCATCTTCTCCAAATCAAAGGGGAGCAGAGAAATGAAGAGATTGTCAGGGGCAGGACTACATGGAAGAAAAAGCTATCAAATACTACAACTTAAGCTTAGTTGTGCATTTCTATATCGTACATAAAAGGTCATGATTCTTGAAATTCTGTCACTTCATACCATTATTTCATGGCAAAAGATCTCATGTGATGTGATCCTGAAGAAGTTTGTGAAACAAAAATGCTTTCACAACTTTGATCCGAATAATAAACCATTAGCTCAGGTAGTAATGTATCTTTTTCTTCTTTTTTATTTTCTTCCCATTTTACTATGTTCAGATGATCTGATTAGATGAAATATTGCATTGAAAGATGTGTAAAATTGAATATGTTCCAAGTTCAGAGGATCCAAGACTTGAAGTAGTGGCCATGGCATAATGCAGGCAATTTGAATACTTCTTTGATCTTAGATCCATGGAAGAATTCTTTCATGTTCCTTTATACTAATCTATGACATACACAGCTTTGTTCCTTATAAAAAAAAAAAAAAAAATACATAAGTACATCATATTTAGTACCTATGTCATTGAGGTTGTCAAACAATAATTCATGACCAGGCAACTTTTGAGAAGGAAATTCCCCCTCTCTGCATTATCTGATGCACATTTTTAAGTGAACATATCAGATAATCTTATGTTAATGCCTAGGAAGAATTTTCTTTAGCCATTGCACAGGAGAGAACCTTCATTCTTGTAATCCCATCTCACAAATGGTTGCCCAAACTCATCTTGCTATAATAAATAACCATGAACTATCTTCTTCAAAATGAGTAGCTGTGCAAGCATCGTGGATACAGCAAAACTTAAACTGACTCTGATACAAATCCTAATTGACCCCATAATTTAAATGGGCCGAACACCTAAATACTCCCCATGATATAATGTCCATAGGTCTAAATCAACAATTCCTATCATGTCTAAAGCTTATTTATTTGTTACACTTTTAATAATAAGCTGTCTTTACTCAAAAAACAGAAAAAGAAAAAGAACAAAGTCTGTATATAATGTTCTAACATTCTTTGATGCTTGAAATTGAACTTGTTTCAAAGATATACATTCTTATTAAGGTGCATTCAAATGCCTATATTTCTGGCACCTTTTACTACTGCAACTTTGAACCTTGCACAAACAGCTACGGCTAAACTTTTACTTACCAATTTAAGGGAAACACCAATAAAAAACTCTTTCACTACAAAAATATTAATTCTTTCACCAAAAGAAGAACATTTTTTTTCAAATACAAGAACATAAACTAAAAGGTCAAGCACAATAAATATTATCAATAAAGTCTGCTTGTATGGTCATCAAAATCAGGAATTTTTTAATTGCACACCTCGAGAATGTCATCCTTCATCCCAGAAAAAAAATAAGCTACTTTTTCTTCTAAAGAAGTCAAGATCAATGTTAGCTAAATCTATAAAACAAAGTCCTAGATGTATCTTGTAACTCTGATAGCCCATCTCCAATAGCTTAAAGTGACTCTTCATTGATACTTCCATATGGCTGACTTGATCCATCCCAACCAAGGAACACCGAACTGGTACCGGGCCCCGTATTGGTCACCGACTGGTACAGTATGGTACCGTACCATACCGGGCCCTGTACCGGGTCCACAAAATTTTAAAAAACTCCTCTCTTCATGGTAAAATTGTTTGACCTGAATTGGATACAAACCGGATCCAACTATGCCAAACCGAGCCCGAACCAAACCGAATCGAATGGTACGTATTAGTACGGTACCGTACCATACCGTACCGGTATAGTATATAATTTTTTTATTTTTTCAACTGCCTGCACTCCGAACCGTTTTTTTATAAATGAACCATACTGGCTCTTGGCCGGTACAATACGGTATGCCCCGTACCGGATGGTAATGGGATGGTACCATAAACCTTGATGACAACCATATACCCAGCCTCCACTTCACAAAAGATCCAAATTCTCGATAATGCTCATCCTGGTTGCTCCAACCTGATGCACCTGTGATGTAAAAGCTTAGAAATTTTAGCTACATGATTCCTAATTCCACAGCTATCCAAATGCCCACATCCCTCACCTACACTGATGGATAGAAGTGAGATAAAGCTACATGCTATAGGCTCTGCAAGATGCCATCTCTCTGCAGAGCAGGCCATAAAATTTATAACCTCAATGTATTCTTTTCCAAGTGACTTGGACAACTTTGTCCTTTTCATCAAAAATATTGTAGACTGGATCACAAACAGCTGAATGATCACCAATTGAATCTTCTAATCATCATCTGTGAGAATATACAGTTAATTTACTGCAGTTCATCTGACAATCTTTATGCAGAATAAGCCACATTATTTATCAACACATCGCATTCTTTGACAAGTGTTTTAGACATCTTTATCCTTCTTATCAAACATACCTTTAACTGGCCCACAGACAGATGAATGATCTCCCCCACAGAAATCTTCTAATCATCATCAGTAAGGATTTATTATTTATTCTGTAATTAAACTTGCTCCAAATTGTCATATATTGCTTTAAACAAGCTATTCATATAGCAGTAAATATGTTCTTGAAAAAAATCATAAACAAGCTATTCATATAACAGTAAACATGTAACAGTATATTTATGAAAAAAATTATGTGGGTAATTGGCTATTAGTTGTGGTATTTGTTGAAACAAATCATATTCTTGTTCACCTGTTGGCATTCAGTGCAAACGCAAGCATCTCCAGCAAAAGAGGAATGAGTTTAAGCCAAGAAACAACAACAATCATTATCTGTAAATTTATTATGTTTCGAAGAGAATAACAACTAAGACAAAACAGTAAGAATGAAGGCTCCCTGCAATCCACTATTAACAAAGTATGTTATATTATGTGGTAAACCTTCTATTGTGAAAACAACAGTTTAGACTAAGAAAAATAATAACTTGACAAAAGCTCATTATTTTATTAGATGATCAGTATCCATCCATGTATTCAGCTTTTATACAATAGAAGAAATAAGTGACATGCAAACAAACCTCTGGCTTGAATGATATTTCTTGCAGGGTAAAATATGTAAATCTCAGGATACTATACATGCCAGTTTAATTTCCAGTCTAATCAGAGTCTAAGCATTTATAGAGCTTGATGATGCATGTATACAAGGTATGCATCCAGGAAACAAAAATGGGAAAAGAAAATAAATAGAAAATTCAAGCGATGGAAATCATTGCCTCTTTCTCACTGTAGTTTGATGAATTCTCCAAGCCCAAACTAGCAGGAAAATCATGAGTGCCATCCCAATGAATCCCCAGAAAATTATCAACCATGGAGGCATTGGATTGGGAAACAGACCTGATTAAAATACTGTCGTCACTGTCCTTGATTTGCAAACCATGTAACAATCAAAACAATCTGAAGATCGAGTCCTCCATGACAAAGAACTAGCACTTACCATGCCCAAACTTTATACAGATAAGGAGCTCCACTATGCATATGGCTAGAGAAAGCCAACAGAATACTCCAACCTTTTTCACAGGTTTTCTAAAATCATAATTCATAATGACATAGAGTTATAACATAAGCACTGAAAGCACATACCTGAAATGGATGCTAAAATAAGACAAGATGAATGAGAGAGAGAAAGAGAGAGACCTGTCTTGCAAATAGGAATTGTACTCACGGATGGTTGGTATTGCTACTAGCCACCATAGGATCAACCTATACACAACCACAGGATTTCGAGGAGGAATCCAAAGACAGAACTTGAGGAAAAAGGTGTTAAGCTCCACTGTCATAAAAGCAATGCAAAGACTTAGCACTTGGATGAACCTCCATGGCCCAAGCATCGGGCGCCACTCATCTTTGTCCCATTGTGCAGGTGTGAATTGGCCCAATGTCCTTTTCACCTTCAAGGGAAATGGTAGAGTCAAAGAAATAAAGAGAAGGAATCAAGGATGTATGATAATGTGACACAACCAACCTATACAGTAACAGGATATCTTAGTCTAGTTTATGACTCATGCAAACCAACCAGTAGGCAGAAAAGAAGCCAAACACAGTGTGACGTCAGATAACATTTAAAAGAACATGACTTAAAGCGCAAAGTTATTGATTCAATTGCATGGACCGAATTATATTTACCATGTAATCTTCTGCACTAAGGCATGCCTTTTTACCTATCACATCTCATCAAGCTGAGTTTTTAACACAGGAAAATAGAATCAAATGTCAATAAGATGCTCGGATGATTCTAACCAAAACATATGATTGTTACTCATGAAGAAGAGCGAAAGATTCACCAAAAGAGCCCAGCAGCAAAACTCAGACATCAGAGATTTGGAAAGATTTTTTTTATAAGATGAAAATTGAATAATATTTTTCTACCAAACAAAGATTCAATAATTTTTTCCCCCAAATAAATAATATTTGATTTTCTTCCCATATGGTCAACAAATAATCCTTCCACAATCAACACAAAGGATATATAAATTCATCAGAAAGAGAATTTAACGACCAATGTATTTTTAAACATTAGAATGTGGATTTCTTTTCTTATATACAAAATATGTTGCTTACAAAATGGGCTTGATTATAAAGCAATGATGCTATTTCCTACATTTATCAATGAACCCTTTATACATCAGGCTAATCTTGCTAATGCAAAAACTGTGATTTTTGGATTTGATGAGAACATTGATTTTCTTGTTGATCATAATATAATACAACTGCGATGAAAATATCAAACACTTTTATTTCATTTGCCTAACTTCAAGCCTTAGTAGGACAACCACAATAGTTAGATAGTGTTACTTGTAGTGACTTAAATTGAATAGCTTGTTTATTATCTTAAATAAGATTGGTTACATTCACCATTCCTGTGTTATTCAAGACCTTTGGTTCACCCGTGTTACCCACACCCATCACTTAGAAATATGTATTCGTATGACACCTGGGTAAGAGTCTGCAAGCAGAAATTTTTAAAAGATGAAAAGAACCCAACACTAGGACATATATTTATACCCAATATTCATATCCAAGTCCTTGTAGCAATTGAATTCAGAATCTTACGATGAAAGCTATATTCAGATATGAAGCAATTCCCATCAACATACCTTACCCAAGATATTTGGCTGGCGGCTAAGACCAACCCATTCATATGTTTTACCATCGAAGTACCTAACAGTATGCATTCCAGCCCAGATACCTAAATAACAGGAGAAGTGAATATTATCATCGCAAGCCATAGATATTACTGGACCCTTGCATATCTTTTAAAATGAAGAATGCGGTAAGAAATGAATAAATAGCATGCCAGATGTCATTTAAGATGATACACAATCTCTGAGTTATGGTATGCGTAGGAGCAATTACATTTCAAGGCAAAAAAGGGTATCAGTAAGGAAAGTCTGGATTTGGAAATGGCATATTGGAATCAGCAACAAGCATCCATGCTTTGCTTAAAGAAATGAAGTCGTTAAGGGTATTCTCCAATCTTTACCATTTCAACTATAACAATATGTGCAAAATTAGGCATCACTTCGGCACAGTATTTTCTGTCCTCTCTATTAATGGAAAATGAGTCTGAGAAGCAAGGATGATAAGGAGGGAAAAGCAAAGGAAAAGGAAAAGGAAAAAGAAATGAAAAGAAAGAAATATACAGCTGACTGTTTAACACCTAATATCTGTCCCTCTAATTAGCTCCTTTTATAATGTCCCTAAGATTCTTGCACTGAATAGGTTGCTAAAAATATCAATACAGTAGGCACAATCAGCCTCTAGATGAAAATCTAGGCATTAATTTCAGCACAAATGCCCCAAGCATAATTTCATTGCCTGCATGTGAACCCAAAAGGGTGATCTCTCCTTGGGCAGTTCCAAAATGCTCATTCGTGTCATAAAGCAACAACTAAAAGGCTTTTTCTTGCCCCCACATTCTCTCTCATGTGTTGTGTCACGGGAAAGGATGAATTAATGAATAGAAGAGAAAAAAAAATAGCAAATCTTGACTTGATGCAACAAAACCCATCATTTGCATCATGCATCATCCATATTGGAAACATCTTTTGGATCTTTGCATACTTCCCATCATGAAATCATTTTAATACTATAACCAAGGTTTTAAAACGCAGTGCCAAAGCCTATGCTTGTCATTTAACGACATGGCAAACAGGATTTGCAAAAGTGTCTTGAACCAAGAAATTCAGGGTACCCAAACTGGCCAGAACTGGGATAATTCGAGCTCCCAAAAAGGGATAAGGTACAAACCACTCAAAACCAAACCAAACCAGGCTGAACTGACTAGTTCCACCCAGTTTAGGCAGTTTTGAGTTGGTTTCCCTAGACCAAACCACCCCTATCGCCCCCCCCCCCCCCCCCCCCCCCTGGCTGCATGCGATGTCTACCTTGTTGAGCTTATCCATCATGGCTCTCCATTGCCTCGGCCTCATCATTTATACTACAAACTTGTCGCACTTGGTATTACCCTCAGCATCCTTCACTTCCATAACTCATTTACCATATCCAACACCACCATCCTCTCCACCAACACTAGTAAGACACCAAAACAGTGCCTCCCTCCTTACCTCTGAGGGTCTTGGATGAATTGGTGCCTAACAAGCATTAGCATGTGTATTATGTTTGGTACTGGTAGTGTATTATGTGTTGGTATGGTACAATACCTTTATCGTACCAACCTAATACCTAATCGGTATAGGTCATGGTATCGGTTTTGCAAACTTTAATTGCACATGTTATGTTGTATCATTTCATTTAGTATCAAAAAAAATTTAACAAAATACTTTAGAACCTTTTTTAATCATGTTGAAGTACAAACTTGTGTTGGTCTATACTATCAAACTGTACCATAAAGTGGGAAACTAGTTCTCAACTCTCAATATCTTATCATGCCAACACATGTAGTTGGCATCACCTTTGTTGTTCGAACACCAACTATTGCTCCTCCTTGTCCCTAATACTGATATCGATACTTCAGCTTTTGTATTTTAATTAAAAATGAAAAATCAAGTTAGTAGGTGTTTTGCCAAACAATAATGATTCAAGACATGTGACATGGACATCGAGCATCTAGAAAAGTTAGGCATATGATTTTCAAAAATTCAAAATCAGAATATATTTGCAGTATGTAGATATCTAGATATGTGTATAAGTATGTACAAATGTACTCATACAATGAATAATTTGTTGAACCAACTACCTTGCAGTTTAATAGGATTCATAAAACCTTTGCCATATATTGTGTTAGACTTGACAACTAGTAGGTATAGCTGAAAAAAGTTGATATTTACTTGTGATTATGTTATAGTTTGCTGATTTGAAGTCTCAGTGTCATGAAGTGTCCAGCTATCCAAGTATCCACATCAAATATCTAAATCTTAAAGTGCCCTGGTAACAATGCTAAACCATGCCAAGTGCCAATGTTAGCTCAATATGGTACATGCTAATTAGAATTGCCAGGACTTGAGACATTAAGTATAGTATAAAACAAAATTTTAAATCCCGTGAAACAGAGGTATCCTGGTATCTCCATGGAATAGGATGCCCCGTCATCCCATCCCATCCTGGTAGTGGTCTTGATCATGCATCCCGCTAGATATCCTCAGTCTCTCTTCCCTTTTTTTCTTTCCTTTCTTTATTTTTTTTCTTTTTTCCTTCTTTTTTACTCTTCTACGTTCCTTTTTTTATTTCCTTTTTCTTTCATTTTCTTATCCCTTTTTTTTTTCTTTATTTTTCTTTTTTCTTATTATTTCTCTTTTCTTTCTTCCTTCTTTCATTTCTTTTTCTTCTCCCTTCCTTCCTTTCTTTCATTTTTCTTCTTCTTTCCTTTCACTTTTTTTCTTTATTCATCTTTCCTTCCTCTTTCTTCTTCTCTCCCTACATGGATGGGTTTCAAAGTCCCAACCCTATCCTAGTCCTATTTTCTCACATGAACAGGACATGATAGCCGTCTCGTCCTTGTCCCACTAGGACATAAAACCTTGATATAAAAGGCTCGAGTATGGCCAAGCATGACCTGATTTTGAAGCCTTCAAATAGCACTTATTATTTATTACTATTAGGGCTTTGAGTTCCAATGCTTCCCTCTCAAGTCTCAACAAATAAGTCTTTTGTACTAATCTAATTTTTATATCAAAACTATCACCCCTTAATCTCCCTTCTCTTAATAAAAGTAGCATGCATCAGCATGACTGTAAATATAGCATTCAGTACATGTATAATTTTTTCAGTTTTTTGAAAACAAAACAAAACTACCTTTAGGCAATATAGCATTTTCACATGTCAGGATGCATTTAAGGAAAACTTATTTTCCTAAATAAACAAAAACATCAATAAAATGCATTAAGCATTATAATACCCACATCAACATGATGCTATTCTGTCCAAAAATTATGGGTGTCTCTCTCAAATGATGCCACAGAATATTATCATAATTATTTATCACATAGTTGAACAAATAACAATACACTTAATGAAAACCTTGAAACTTAAGATCCACAATATTATAATTTTATTATTTCTTTATCAAGACAGCCTCTTCAACCCGTACAAATATGTTTATGAGTCTTGTTTGGTTACTGGTCTATTTGAGCTGACACTAGGAATGTCAATTTTAAAAAGAGAGGCTAGAGTGTTAGCACTGGGTTCTCACCAAACCAATTGCAGATCAAAATATCCAAAATAATACTATCCCACCAACATTCATTAAAGTTTGGCAGCATATGGCGAAAAGTGAGCTGCAAAATTTCAAACATATAAACTTTCAGCATTAACTGAAAATATTGGAATACTTGGGACAAAATATCATGAAATTATTCAAATCAAACCTCCATTAATTCAAACCCAACTGACAGCACCCATAATAGTGGTTGATTCCTTATCATTATAGCTTTGCCCCACCAGCCAAAAATATGAGCAAGAACAAACTCATCAAACAATGTTTCCTAGAAAAATTTATAACCCAAATCAGTAGAATTGCAGAATCCCAAAAACTAATGTACGATGAAATTTCAAACACTAAATGAAGAAATGCTAGTTGATGGTGAATGAAGATGCCGTACATAAACATTGTTAAACCTGCTTTTAGGATTCTCTGGTACATAAATACGGCAATCAGATCCATAAGATCTTTCAGGTAGTTCTGTATGAAGATAGTAAAGGGTTTCACAATTATTGATTTGCTGCAATGGTATATTTCTCTCATCAAACTAACACCTTCAATAACTAAATGGATTACCAACTCCAAGATCAGGGTGAAGGTACTTCATGAACTGTCGAGCATCATCACGGTTCTGAAAAGAAGGATGACATAGGAGATTATCATGAAGAGAACTTTCACAATCATGTGGAGGAAGAATGATAAGCTTTTGTGTTTTGATACATAATGTAAACATGGTTAAAAGCTTAGAATGCAAAGCAACTGGCATTCAACAAGTCCTTTCATCAATGAACTTATTGAAGATATGAGTGTCTTATATGAAATATGTTTTGGGCTAGCTTTTAATCTAACAGAAAAACAAAGAATTGTTAACTGATATCTGGATAGTGTCATGGCTTCAAAACACCTCATGAAAAAATTAATCAATATAAAACAAAATCACACATACCTAGGAAAGAAAAAGAAAGCATATGGTACTGTAATACTTACTTTTTCAATTACAAACACATCAATTTTCACGGTCCAATTTTATAAAACAGCACAAGCCAAATAAGACAATATGAAACACCAGCATAAACAAACAAAGTGATGGCCTTAAAAAAGTTAACAATAAAAAAAATAAAAATATAAAAACTCACTGTGCCATCAAACATGCACACAGGCGCACGTGCATAAACATGGTTGCATGCACACAAGTACATGTAAACACACAAAAGAAAGAACCAAATAAACAAACCTGGAAGAGCAGAAAGGTAAGGGCAACAAGATAAACAACAGCCATTCCATGAACCAGGCGCCAAACAGCAGGATGTGGCCTAATAAGCACCCTGAAAATCACAATTCCAATAACCATAACATAAGGAATTATTATTGCTTCTTATTGCTAGATAACAAGCAGCAGCTGCAGCCTGCAGAAAATAACCTCACCATGGTTTTATATCACTAGAACATCTAGTAACTAAGGACATCAAATTTTATGACAACTTTTCCAAGCCCTTCGCATAATTATTTCTTGGTCATGCTTGTTATTTACCTAATTAATGGAATGCAGTTTCAATATTATCATGGTGATGTGCATGTCTGAATCAGTAAGAACAAGCTTATATTGGGGAAAGAAAAAGCTTTAGCTTCAATAAACAAGCTGGACTGATTATTTCCACATTTGACTTTGGATATTGAACTCTCCTGTGATGATCAAATACTAATAATAACAGAACTGTATAGTTAATCATTTGATGCCAACATAGACATGGTGACCTACAAATATACGATAGTAAGAACATACGTTGCACTATAAATATTGAGTAAAATTATAAGCACAGTATATGATGATGATTCATATTTCCACATCCCGTGTATGGTGAAAGATTTTATCCTAGAAATGCATCCAACGTTTGCTAAACCAATACCAGTAGGGTCGCCAGCCAATAGAGTATGGTACTAGTTCAATATCGCACCGATACATAGTATGGGCAGGCTTGCAGGTCAAATCGGCATGTCATTTTTGTTATTTTTCATTTTTTTTGTTTCTTAGAATAGGTTATCAATTTTTAGGATTTCTTGGATGATTTTAAATTCAAATTGATGCATCTCCATTTTGTTACCTGTTTTTCTAAATACCTTGATGCTTTTCTATCTTTATACAACGTAATGTCCTTTATTTTTTATATAATGTCCATAGCTGAATCGTCTTGAATCATGGTTGATTCTCACGGATGATTACTATGTTATGGTATGAAATAGCTAATATGATTTTTTTCTTATACTATCCTTTTTTTCAAATATGTTGATACCTTTTGATCTTTATATAATATATTTTTCTTTATTTTCATATGATTGTTTGAGAAAAATATGGTTACTTGTTTTTCCAAACGTCTATTTATATATGAAATGGCTAATGTAGTTACTTATTTCCTCAAATGTCTTGATGCCTTTCCACCTTTATATAACATACTTCCCTCTATTTTCATATAATAGTCATAGTTGAATCATTTTGATTTCTGAATCCTAGATGGTGACTGTGAAATATGCTATTATGGTATGAAATGACTAATATAATTTTTTCTCGTACTGTCCCCTTTTTTTCTAAATATATTGATGCCTTTCCATATTTATATAATGCATATTTCTCTATTTTTATATGATAGCATAAAAAAGATATGATTACTTATTTTTTTTAAATATCTATTATGGTATAAAATGATTAATATGGTTGCTTATTTTTCTAAAGGTATTGATGCCTTTCCATCTTTATATAATGCGCTTTCCTCCATTTTCATATGATAGATATAGCTGAATCATTGTGAATCAAGAATTACTATGAAATATATTTTATGATATGAAATATCTAAATAAGATTTTTTTTCTCCTGCTATCTCCCTTTTTTATAGCATGTTGATGCCTTTCAATCTTTATATAATTATACTTGTACTTTCCTCCATTTTTATATAATAGTCATAGTGATACATTATTTTTCTAGAATAATGGCCAAGCTGCAATATTCAAGAACATTTACTAGCCAATTCAAGCAAGAATCCTATACAAGCAAGTATTTTTTCTATAGAAATTTATAAATTTTGATAATTATAGTATACATGGTCGAAAAGTCTACTACAAATTTTAAATAAAAATAAGTAATAAATTATTGCAAATCTTTTCAAATGAGAAGCATTGATATTCACAAATATTATCCCAAGAAATTAAGAAACAAATTTTCATTTGATAAAAATCAACTTAAAATATAATAGGATATAGAATCAATCATGTTTAGTAGATTTATATTAGAATATTATTAAGATTTTTGACAAATTGGTCATCTAAAATTAATACTTTAAAAGATTCATATGGATGAAACAATATATTTATAGACTTTTGCAAGGATAAAATAAAAAAAAGCTCTTCTATAATTAATCTTTAATTTCTCGACGTTTTCCTACATTTCTTTTTACTACAAAAACAAGTCGAAAGAGAATAGAAGAAATCTTGGGCCTTCTCCTCTCATTCCAGCCACCTTAAAAGAAAAAAGGGGGAACCAGGCCAAACTGTCCAGTTTGGCATGGTCTCGGTTGGTTCGAAGCCCGGACCGAAATCCAAGATCAAAACATTCTACTTTAACCCCGCTACCGCTATGGTTTGGTAATTGCCGAATCTGGTGGTTCGGCATGGCCGAGAACCATGCATGCATCATTCCAGGGCAAAACTTTAACCTTTATGTTGCATTGCTAAGCAAATTACACCACCATATTTCATATCATAAAATCATTAGAGGCAGCATAAGGAAATTGTAGCTTACGTTGAAGGTGCTTGAAGCAAGCAATATGCAAGAAAGACTGCAATCATTGCCCAGACACCCCTGAAAAATAAGAAAGAAGGGATAAGAAACTTTTACCTTTTTCCATTAGAAGTGATCATCAGAAGTCCATAAACCATAGAGCATCCAAAAATATAAAAACAAACAAGTCATATGTCACTTTATCAAGTAGCTATAACATCATAAATAATTGAAAAGGGGGATTGAGTTAAATGAGAAAATAATGCTGTCCTGCAGAGTGATGCTCCTTGCAGATGTAATAAGGCCATCCAGATTAATATGTACCATTGCTACAAAAATTTTATTGAACAATTTTTTCAACAGAAAGGTATACCTCTTCACAGATGTGACACGGTCATTAGATGCAGTCCTTTCTGGATCAAGTGCCCCACTTGCCCAACTGAAAGAACATATAGAAAGATCAATATGTGGAAATTTGAGTGTTTCTTTGTTAAAATAAAGAAAGAAAAAGATTGTCTATGTTCTCTCAGACATCATGGACACAAACTTTATTAAGACTGCACATTACTTTACTGCTTGTTAGGCCCATCAAGCATGGCCTCACCTTTCCCTTTCAGAAACTGATTTTTTATAAATTGTTAGAAGATAAAAGCTATCTGCACTAAGCATGGTTAAATGACACCCAAATCCTAATTCAGGTTAGCCAAGCATTGCCTTTATAGCATATGCAGTTCAAATTTACCACTAACCAGTGAAATATAACATATCCTGCTTTATCAAAGAATTGTTTCCACTGAGCATGGTTATATGACCCCTAAATCCTAATTCAGGTTAGCCAAGCATTTCCTTTATAGCATATGCAGTTCAAATTTACCACTAACCAGTGAAATATAACATATCCTGCTTTATCAAAGAATTGTTTCTTGGTGAGTTTTGTGAAAGGAGAAAGAGTCAAGTTTTAACTATCAAAAAAGTACCAGAGAATTTATAGCATATCCTGTTATTTTCCACATAGTTTGTGATTTAAAATTACTTAATAGTTTTGAAGAGGCAAATTGTTTAATATTAAAATGACGGCTGTTATCAAAGCTGTTGTAATGGAGTTATAAAGAAAATAACAGGAAATGATTTTTTTAAAAAAAATGGCACTATTTTCCAAATCATTGTTCACTGAATAAAAATTACGTTGCACCAACTTTTTTGGAGGGAAACTTGCTATCATAATTTGAATCTTGATAGAAACTTTTATTATATAAACTGTAAATATGACAAATAACAGCTGTTTTTCCCATTATATAGCAACCATTGTAACAGAATAACGGTTAAATAACAACCATTATTTAAATGTCCGCTATTAATATTTATAACATAGAGGACCCCATCTAAAACATCATACAGCTGTCATAAGATTATGACTGCCATTATATTAACCATGACAGAGAGGAGGCAACCTCCATTTTCCAATTATTAGGAGATAAGGGAGTTTCTTCCATTAAGTGGTGCCTCCTATCTCTCCCGAGGAAAAGAAGAGTAACATATACCACTTATGTGAACCCCCCACCCCACGCCCCCCCCCCCCAAAAAAAAAAGCACCCCAAACAAAAGACTCGTTATAAGGTATTCAAAATGCGAGATCCATACTGTTAGATGGTTTTACTCATGAAGGTTAACAGATCCAGGAAAACAAGAAGAGTAGATCATATTATTTAGATGTTTCTCCTTATTCTAGAGAAACACTCATTCTATCCCTTACCTCTCTCTCGTGCCCTCAGACGCAACCTAGGGTTTAGAAAGACCCTAGAGGTGTCCAGGTAAGCAAAGAGGACCTAAGTGAGTAGTTGGCATGCACATGGAGTAAACACTGTGCCTTAACATCCTCAAGCATAGATTTGTCAATAGAAGTTTCAATTATATAAATTGAACTTGCACAATTAGGTAATTCTGAACCTGATAGGGTTAGTTGAATAAGAAAATTTTGCAAGCATATCTCAATCAATGAGCCAATGATAATTGTTTCGGCTACATATCCTTTCGTATTGTGCCTTGAGCAGATAAGAAATATTAGCAGGCAATTTTTTTCAATTAAAACATAAAGAAGGATAAAATAACTAGAATTCATAAGGACTCACATTAAAAGACATGCACCAAAAAGCAGCAGGGAAATTGTGCGAGGCTTGTATGCCCATGCTGTCCAAGGGTCAAATTCACCAACACCATTCAGTGACTTTGCATCATTATACTCCCGAACAGCATGTTCTGCTCTATTTATTTGCTGTAAACCATTAACCTCCATGAGCAAAATCTTCTAGCACTATCAACCTGCTCCCTTGAAACAGTGAGAAATACATAAAAATGTGAGGGAGAAAATGTTGACCATACAAATGAGAAATTTTATACTCATAATTTCTTAGAACTTGGAATCATTTTCTGTCATAACAAATCAACATTCCAACCTTACTTTCTAACTATATTGAAAAAATATTCAAACATATAGGATCCTCCAGTAGACGGGACACCAATATATGGTCAGTTGGTCACATGAAGAAATAAGTTGTTAGACAATAAAAATGCTGTAAGAATTTAATCCATAGACATTTTAAATTATAACATCATAATCTTTTGCAATCCAGGACAAAAAAAGAAGAAGAAATTCAGCTTCACATTAATCACTGAACAAAAACTACCTCCGATACCACATACGCAAAATCACCTGCAAAAATTGGAAAATGAAAAAAGAAAGGGAGAACAAGGATCAAATTACTAATCCATGCATAGACACTAGCATTCCAACGCATATATTTATCTGTTCTATTCAAAAAATAGCGCTATTTTTTGAAAAGTCTAGGTCAAATAAGCTCCAAGATTAAATCCATTCAGAACATACTGTCCAATAAAATCTCTAACCGCATATGGAGATGGATGATCACAGAAATGATTCTCCCCACCTCATGGAAAGATAGGCATCTCAAAGACAAATCTTCCCATACTCCAACATACAAGCATTAATGGAAGTAAACTTCAGCTATGATGGAAAACATTTGTCGACTTCAACTAGCATAATCAATGTGTATGTTGAATTCAAAAACTGAATGACATGTATACTAACAAACTCCACATTTGCACCGCTCGTATGGATGCAACTCCACCAGAGCATCATCATCATTAGTAACATCGGGAAGCATAAGACGAAATAAAAATATTAATTCACCAAATAACATATAAAATCCAAGCACCACAGTATTTATCTACATAAGACGAAACAGGAAAGCCCATATTTGGGAGAGTATAAATCGTTTCGCACGGTATCATACCAAAAAATACATATAAATCCAAGACACTCTCTGAAAGGCTTCTCCTCTAAATTGCAACAAGAAATCAAGAGAAAAACATACACAACCATCCAAGAAAAACCCTACAACACCAGCAGCATGAAATAAGGCCACAAGCGAACGAAATTTATGTGAAAAAAGAAAAAGAAGGAGCGGAATCGACTGCATACAGTGGCTGTCCGGGGAACCTTATAATCCGGCAGAAACATAAAAGTGAAATTCCGAAAGATTGGAGAGAAGACGAATCAAAGGATGTAACGAGAAGAGAAGGAGCAGGGGAAAAAAATACGGTCCTTTAAATCGCCATCTTACTTTTTCCATTTCGTTACTTTTACCCTTCTTCTGTACTCACGTAGAAGGAGACGAACAGCTCCCCTCCTCCGTACGATCACGAGACGAGGAGATCCTGGCCGCCCAAATTGTTCAAATAATCATAGGGTGTTAGGCAGGGAGAGAATATATTAAAGAAATGGAAAGTGGGAAGAGAGGTGGACCAACCACCAACGGAGACCTGGACATCGGGAGCAAGAGAGCCCCTGCTGGGTGGGTTTTCCTTTTTTTTTTTTTTTTGAATAGAAAAAGTTTGTATATACTTTGGCACCTGAAGATATGGTGCCTTTTTGGATGCGCACGAACCATCGAGATATATGGCCTGCTAAAAGAGAATTCTTATCTGACGTCAAAAGGCATGCATTTCATAGGAGGTAATCCATCCAAACTTATCCAAACTAAGATTCTTTTTTTTTTTTTTTTGAAAACTAAGATTAGCTTTTAAGAAAGAACCAAGATTACCAAATTATTCTTTTTTTTCTTCTTTTTATATAATTAATATAATATAATATAATTAATATTTTATAATAATATAATATATATTATTTTTAATATTATATAATATTTATAATATAATATAAATATAGTATGATATACTTTATATTTTTAAATTTAATTTATTTAATATATTATATTAAATAATATATTATAATTAATTTAATTTTATTTAATTTTATATTGATATAATATAATATAATATAATTTATAATATAAAATATATTATATTATATATTTTAATAATATCATATATAAATTTAATATATTATTTAATATATTTAAGTAATATATTAAATATATCATCTATTTATTATATGTTTTTTAATATTAAATTATTTAATATAAAATTATTTTTTATATATAAAAACATAAAATATATTTTTATTTTTTATATAAAATATGAAATATATATTTTAATAAATGGATAAAATATAAAAAAATTATATTTTATAAATAAAATATAAATTTTATTTATTTTAGAAATTTAATTTTATATTATGTAACATTAATTACATGTAATCATATACCTATTAATATAATCCATATTATCTTTCAAGATTACCTGGCAATTGCAATATTTTTTGTCTTGATGATGGAAAGGATATTTTCATGCTATATAACTAAAGCTGCTAAGTTTTTTTTTCCTTAATTTTAGATTTATCGATAATAGTGTGGGAAAAACAATCTCTAAATTCTTAGGATCGATCAAAATATAGAATCATATATTAGATCTGAAAATAAATACTTACCTGTATTCGCCAATAATCCTGATCTTGATTCTGGATCTCGATGCTCACACGAACATCAAGGCAAAGTCTTTCTCTCCGGTCTTCCTCAGAAAGGCGGCTCTCGATGAAAAAAATCACCGTACCACAAAATCACGGTATACGTGATACATAAATAGAGGAAGCGGAGATGGGACTTAGCCAATTGATGTGGTAGGATCGCCGACGTGGAGGAACCGGCAGCCGCCATGTCAAGAAAAGATGCCCCGTCGGACACCGCGTCAACTCTCCAGCCCAGACTCCACTACCGAGCTGAGCCGAGCTCCCTCAAGACAGCGAGCCGAGCTCCGTCCTCCGCTAGGTCGGGCCGGCAAGCTCATGACGCCTAGGTCGGAGCGGCCTCCTGCCCTCCAAAGCGAGACCCTCGGAGGTTAGTGCCTAGTGGTCGAGGTCGAGCTCAGCGCTCCCCACCAATGTGGAGCCTCTCCGAGCGCGCGCCCTCTGGACTGGGTCCGCCTCCTGCCCTCCAGAGCGAGACCCTCGGAGGTTAGTGCCCTGTGGACGAGGTTGGGCTCAGCACTCACCCGCCAATGTGGAGCCTCTCTAAGCATGCGCCCTCTGAACCGGGTCCGCCTCCTGCCCTCCAGAGCGAGACCCTCGGAGGTTAGTGCCCTGTGGTTGAGGTCGAGCTCAGCGCTCACCCGCCAATATGGAGCCTCTCCGAGTGCACGCCCTCTGGACCGGGTCCGCCTCCTGCCCTCCAAAGCGAGACCCTCGGAGGTTAGTGCCCCATGGTCGAGGTCGAGCTCAGCGCTCACCCGCCAATATGGAGCCTCTCCGAGCGCGCACCCTCTGGACCGAGTCCGCCTCCTGCCCTCCGGAGTGAGACCCTCGGAGGTTAGTGCCCTATGGCTGAGGTCGAGCTCAGCGCTCACCCGCCAACATGGAGCCTCTCCGAGCGCACACCCTCCAGACCGGGCCCGCACTCTGCCCTCCTCCACCAAGATGCCCCTGCAAGCTCGAAGCGTCTAGGCCAGAGCGAGCCCCGCCGTTCCAGCTCAGCCCCCAGCTCGGAAGAGGTCCTCACCAGCCAGAACGCCGACGAGCCGCCCGAGGAATGCACTGGAGAGCCTTCCAGGTCGTACTGACCACCTACAACCACCAGCTATACTAGAAAGGAAAGAAGCACGCTGATCGAGGTGCCACATTCCTCACCAACCACCCGGATCATTCAAGAGAGGAAGCCAACCGGGAGATTCGAATCCCGTGGACGGCGGCCCACCATTCAAGGCACTACCAGGTTTCCCGGAATGAGGTGACCAAGAGGAGTGTTGGAGCGCCTGATAACTCCCCTTATCATGAATCAGGAAAGACTCCTCGGGACACTACCGCACGCGCTTGACAGCCCGACGGGGATCCCGAGACAAGCGCCCAACGATAACCTAGTTGCAACAAACTCGGAGGTAACACAACAACAACCCTAACACACAGGAAAAAAGACAAGCCAGAAACCCCCACCAGGAAGAGGGGCATGGCACCACCAATACAAGCGCAAGCTCAACTAAGAGGGCAAAGTGCCACCACCACCACAGTCGACGGGAAACGAGGGAAACAAGGAGAGGCGGAGGAACAGGAAACCCCTCTATCCCCGCTATCATTCTCCTCCTGCAACGTTTCCATCTTCACACATATTTTTTACTCCTAGTGCGGAGTCCATCAAGAGGGGCCCGACCAGGAGGATCTTTTTCCTGGACCGTCACTAACTTGACCGTCGGAGTGCCCCCTCCAGAAACCCAGGCCCGGGTCACTAACCCCTATTTTGCAGGTCCGGGACCAGAGGACCACCAAGCAACAAGGAGAGCGCACTCCGACGCCGGCAGCAGCTACAGGCCACGGCAATCCTGGCGGCAACACCAATAAAATAGAAATACCCTAACTGACCCTCCCATCACGAGTCAAGTTGGGCTAAGGCCTACATTATGCCGTCTCAAGCACACCAAATCACATGAGGTGCTCCTAGCCCAATCAATGATCACATAACAATGGACTCAACCTATATCTATCAACATGGACCACAAAAATTAACCCGGTTTTAATAAAACAAAATTCCAATTAATGTTGGCCCAAATTAAGGAAATTCTTATATTCTCTCACTTGGGCTACATTAATTATAATTTTAAAAATATTTTATTTTAAAAGCAGCTCTCGGATTGAAAACCAAATGTGACCACAATATGATCCATAGACAGCACCTACAAATGACTTGGTCCAATAGTATCCATGATGCCGAATCATGGGACCGTTGTACTACTTAACTGATACAAGACTTATCCATTGTTACAAGCATCATAAACACCACCGATATGAATCTTGGTGTGGTAGTATAGCAAGAAAATAGCATCAAGGTGATCAAATAAAATATGCTATTTTTCATTGTCAGTCCTCCAATTTCTCGTCAACATGCTTAGAAACAAAATAAGCAAAAAAAATTGTGATGGCATCAAACAACAAGCCATCCTGTCTCACATACTCAACAATGGTATCAATAACGAGACAGCACAACAAATCTGAAACTCGACACCGGATCTCAGTCAGGTACATAACAAAAGAGATATCTCATAATCAAAATAAATTAATCATATGTACCTTCAATCAAGATTTCTCTATAACCACATGCTATATCACAAGCTAGAGAAATCTCAGGACTTCAAAAGAAGTATGTATGTCTCCAAACACAATGAGCTCTCATAATTATCAAAATGAGACATACCCATACAACTGTCATTCTCAAGACAAAATACATTCTTGAGATACTATATTGTACCTTATTCCATATGTGCACATAAAAAAATATAGGAATGTAATCCATTAACTATCATGTCAATAATGTATATAAATACACATGATAGAAAATCAAATGAAACCAAGCTTTATAATAATAAAGCACAAATATAAAGCCACTCCCACTAACCAAGCATAACAAAAGAATTTAATATACCCATATTCATGACACATTTCATAAAAAAACTATGGATCTTAATCTTGATTAGGGGATCAACAAATATTGACTTTATATATTGTACAAAATATCTCCCTAACCTCTGACTAATAAAAATTCTATCTACACATAGATAGAAAAGATAAAAATTTTTATTGTTCCTTTAAGGAACATAGCTGCCTAAAAATTATAAGTGGTTTCAAGATATAATCAATAATTATAAGATCTAGGACAAAGTTCATAATGAAACAATATGAATTGTGACTTTGCATCATGCCACAAACTTTGCCAATAAATCCAAAAATGTCATTAGATTCTATTTGCAAACCTTTCTATGAAACAAAACCTCCAGTCATTTATATTGTCATAAGAAATGATATGTATCTTTTTTCTTTTCATATAATTTCTTTACTAGTGCTACATCAACTAGTAATGGAGGTACTATAATTAGTTTATATATTTAATATTACTCTCCCACTGTTCCCTAGTAGGATAAGAGCATCTACATATTTTCCTTCAATGTCATGCTTCTAATATATAGAAACATCTGACATAATGCAAATTAGAATCTACACCGCTTGCTCAATATTCTACTAGGGAATCTCCACCTCTGCCGAGGTCGAGCCAGGCCCTCCTGCTCCTTCATCAGGTGGCACTCCAAGATGGGTCCACCTTGGCCGAAGTCGAGCATCTCTCTTCCACTCCGCCAGGTGTCCACCTAGGAGGGGTCCATCTCGATCGAAGCTGGCGGCCTTCTGCTCCCTCGCCAGGTGTCACCCCAAGACAGGTCCACCTCTGCCGAGGTCGAGCCAGGCCCTCCAGCTCCCTCGCCAGGTGGCACCCCAAGACGGGCCCACCTCGGTCGAAGTCGAGCTTCTCTCTGCCACTCCGCCAGGTGTCCACCCAGGAGGGGTCCACCTCGGTGAAAGTTGGCGGCCTTTTGCTCCCTCGCCAGGTGGCACCCCAAGACGGGTCCACCTCTGCCGAGGTTGAGCCGAGCCCTCCTGCTCCTTCGCCAGGTGGCACCCCAAGATGGGTCCACCTCGATCGAAGTCGAGCCTCTCTTTGCCACTCCGCCAGGTGTCCACCCACGAGGGGTCCACCTCGATCGAAGCTGGCGACCTTCTGCTCCCTCGCCAGGTGGCACCCCAAGATGGGTCCACCTCTGCCAAGGTCGAGCCAGGCCCTCTTGCTCCCTCGCCAGGTGGCACCCCAAGATGGGTCCACCTTGGTCGAAGTCAAGCCTCTCTCTGCCACTACATCAGGTGTCCACCCAGGAGGGGTCCACCTCGGTCAAAGCTGGCGGCCTTCTGGTCCCTCGCCAGGTGGCACCCCAAGACTGATCCACCTTTACCAAGGTCGAGCCAGGCCCTCCTGCTCCTTCACCAGGTGGCACCCCAAGATGGGTCCATCTCGATCGAAGTCGAGCCTCTCTTTGCCACTCCGCTAGGTGTCCACCCAGGAGGGGTCCACCTCAGCCAAAGCTGGTGACCTTCTGCTCCCTCGTCAGGTGGCATCCCAAGATGGGTCCACCTCAACCGAGGTCGAACCAGGCCCTCTTGCTCCCTCGCCAGGTGGCACCCCAAGACGTGTCCATCTCGATCGAAGTCGAGCCTCTCTCTACCACTCCGCCAGGTATCCACCCAGGAGGGGTCCACCTCGGTCGAAGCTGGTGGCCTTCCGCGTCCTCGCCAGGTGGCACCCCAAGATGGGTCCACCTCTGCCGAGGTCGAGCCGGGCCCTCCTGCTCCTTCCCCAGGTGGCACCCCAAGACGGGTCCACCTCGGCCGACATCGAGCGTCTCTACCACTCCACCAGGTGTCCACCCAGGAGGGGTCCACCTCGGCCGACGCTGGCGACCTTTCTGCTCCATCGCCAGGTGGCACCCCCTGATGGGTCCACCTCGATCGAAGACAGCCCTACTCTGCAAAGCCTCGAGAAGGCAGAGGCAAGGGTCACGAGGTTGCCGCTAGAACCATCGCGCGCCGTGCCCCGTACAGAGCGCCAGTACGGCCTGTAGTGATACGCGAAATCTCGTTTACATCGGTTAAATGGAGCCCCATGATCGAGGAATGAAATCCTTGTGGGCAGGAGCCTAAAATGACCGGAAGCCCATCGTCAACGCCTCGAAAGGAGAGCTCCTGTACTTGGCCCGAGGTCTCGCCAGTCTTCTCCTTTCGTGACACACGGCGGACGAGGCGGGCCGGCCACTTAACTCTCGAACTTGAAGAAGGAGGAGAAGATCCAGAGATCTCAGGGAACCTCTGGGAGGGGACATGGGCTGAAGGCGGTCCGGTGGTATATAAAGGACGGAGAAAGCGGACAAAAAGGTAAGTCGGAAAGAGGATAGAATATCGAGAAAACGATCCTGGGGCCCCTAAGAAGTCCTCAGGCGCGAGCTCGATGAACCCAACACAGGAAGCTGGGCTTCAACGCCTCTATTCCTCACACTTCTCTCATATATATCTCCTCTAAGCACGAGAATCCTTCGGGAACCTGCCTTAGAGGACCTGTTCCATCTTGCCGCTCTCTAACTTGACCGTCGGAGTGCCCCCGCCGAAATTCCTGGCCTGGGTCTCTGACTTTGTTTTGTAGGACCGGAAGCTTGGAGATCTCGAGGTGAGAGAGTCCGAGAACCGGCACCAGCTCACGAGCTACAGGCCACCGCGGTAAGATCGGCAACAGATTGGCACGCCAGGTAGGGGGGCAGAACAATAACCCCTGTACAAGCAAGCTCTCAGTTGGTGAAAGCGTGTTCCAACCATGAGGGTGACACATGGGCGCGAAGCATCCACTAGCCGAGCAAGAGAGGTTCTTTCTCCCCAGGGGCCATGCAGCCCGGAGAGGGAACTTCCTGGTCCACCTCCTCCTCCTCAGCCATCCTCGATGGACGGTCCTTTTACAGCTGTCGTCCAGCAGCTGCAAACACTGACTACAGTTGTGCGACAGCTGCAGCACCAACAGCGCTCCCTGGCCACTCAGCCCCAACCAGGGACCCTCGTGGCTCGAGCCACGGGCTCCCGCGGAAGCCTGCGCTCCATCCAAGGCAAGCCTTCTCATCCATGGGCAGTTTCCAATCCCCGCGGGAGCCACCAAACTCCCGCGAAGAGAAACCATTCCGGTTCAGCAGATCATGAGAGTCGATCCCTGGCCAATGATGCCGAAGCAGCATGGCGTAGCAGGCACCATCGGGGCAAGGCCCCTCACCGAGACCGATCGGCACCTCCTTCTCTAGTGGCCTCGATGGAAGATTCCACCGACGAGGCCATCAGGCAACAGGTCGAGAGGCGCCTGGAGGAGCATGAGTGCAAGTTGGCAGAGATCTCCTGCCGCATTGCCGACATGCAGAGCTCCCCAATCGATCCAGCGGGCTACAACGCCCAACCACCCTTCTTCCGGAAAATCCAAGACAAACCGATCCCGAATCGGTTCCGCATACCTCAGGTGGATCCCTACGATGGGACCACCGACCCCTTGGACCACTTAGAGAGCTATAAGGCTCTCATGAGGGTCCAGGGGGCGACGGATGCTCTTCTGTGTATTGCCTTCCCAGCCACTCTCCGGAAGGCTGCTCGAGTTTGGTTCACTCACCTCGAGCCGGAATCCATCAGCTCCTTCCATCAGCTGGAAGAAAAGTTTGTGGCATACTTCGATGCTTGCCGAAAGGTGCCAAGGGAGGTAGATAGCCTCTTCTCTATCCGCCAGCAAGACCAGGAGTTGCTGCTGGATTATGTCACCCGCTTCAAGATCACCGCCCTGGAGATTTATAGCTTGGATAAGCCTGTCGCCATGCTGGCATTGAAGCGCGGGCTCAAGACCTCTCACCTGACATATTCCCTCGACAAGAAGCCCCCCAAGATGTATTATGAGCTCCTCCTCCATGTCCACAAGTACATCCGAGCCGAGGAGGCCGACCGCACCAAGCGAGAGCTGGACGGGAAGCCCTCGAAGAAGCCTGCCCCGAGGGATGCCTTGGGACCCACATGCCTGGACCACCTGCGAACTTCCATCCAGGTCCGAAGCTGAAGAATGGCGCTCCCTCGGAGCGGACCTTCACCCCTCTCCTTGCTCCCAGAATGAAGATCCTCATGGAGATTGAGGGCGAGCAATACCTCCGTCGGCCTCCTCCTTAGAACCCAAGGAACATCCGAGACAAGACAAAGTATTGTCAATTTCACCACGAGCACGGCCACGACACGGAGGAGTGTCGTAATCTGAAATGGGAGATCGAGGAGTTGATTAAGAGGGGCTACCTCAGGAAGTTCATGAGGAATCAGGCCCCGGCAGAAGGCCAGCCGCTCGTAGCCCTTCCCCCTGTCCCTGTAATCGACAACCGTCCAACAGAGAAGCCGGTGGGCATGATCTCTTGGGGGATAGGGCGGGCGACGAAGAGAGCACGGGAGGCGGGAGACCTAGAGAATGTACTCTCCTTTGAAAAGGGGAATGAAAATGAAAATGTAAACAATGATGCGGTGGTGGTCGAGATGACCATCGCTAAGCATCCCGTACATCGTATTATGGTGGATAGTAGGAGCTTTACTGACGTACTTTTTTATGATGCTTTCTCCCGGATGAATTTATCTCATGATCAGTTAAAGCCAGTGCACACCCCTCTCGTGGGCTTCACCGAAGATTCTGTGGGGGTCAAAGGAGAGATCACTCTCCCTGTCACCACCGGGTCCCTACCCTGGCAGAGCACGGTCATGATGACATTTACTGTCATCGGGCTCCCATCACCTTACAATGCTATCCTCGGCCATCCAGGGCTCAACCAGCTGGACGCAATCATTTTCACCAAGAGGTTGCTGGTGCAGTTCCCTACCACCTATGGGACGGGGGTGATGAGAGGGACGGCCCAACCTGTCCCACATTGCCTGCAGACGGTCCCAGGGACCCGGGGTGCCAAGCTCGGCTCCGACGTCGATGACCTCGACCTAAGGGTGCAAGACCCCTGGGGAGGCCCTGTGGAGCGCTTATCGACGTACCCTCTCGGCTCGGACCCTCAGAAAATGGTGCATATAGGAGCTCAACACCCAGAGGATGAGCAGGCTCGTTTGCTAGACTTCCTCCGGACGAACGCTGATGTGTTCGCCTAGTATGCTGCAGACATGCCAGGTATCCCCTCGGAGGTCATCACCCACCAATTGAAGATCGATCCGAGGTGACGCCCAGTCTGCCAGAAGAAGAGAAGCTTTGCTGCAGAAAGATAGAAGGCCATTAATGAGGAAGTGGAGAAGCTTCTCGCCGCCGGCTTTGTACGAGAGGTACAGTATCCCGGTTGGCTGGCGAACGTGGTGATGGTGAAGAAGAGCAACGGCAAGTGGAGGATCTGTGTGGACTACACCGACCTCAACCGAGCTTGCTCGAATGATAGTTTCCCTCTTCCAAAGATCGATCAGCTCGTGGATACCACTTCAGGACATCGCCTCCTCTCTTTTATGGATGCCTTCTCCGGATACAGATCCAAATGCACCCGAGGGACGAAGAGCACACCGCCTTCATCACCGATCGCGGGACCTACTGCTATAAGATGATGCCTTTTGGCCTCAAGAACGCAGATGTCACGTACCAACGTCTGGCCAACAAGGTCTTCAAAGACCAAATTGGCTGCAACATACAGGTATACGTGGACGACATGCTGGTGATAAGCAAGCCGACTTCGGACCACGTCGGCGACCTGGCGGAGACCTTCAATAACCTATGGCTTCACCAGATGAAGTTGAACCCGGCGAAGTGTGCTTTCAGCGTATCCGTAGGGAAGTTCCTGGGATTCATGGTGACCCAAAGAGAGATAGAGGCCAACCCAGAGAAGGTCCAGGTAATCCTAGACATGGAGCAACCCCCTCCAAGAAGCAGGTGCAGCGACTCACCGACCGGATAGCCGCCCTGAGTCGATTTATCTCAAGGTCCATTGACCGCTGCCAGCCCTTCTTTAAGGTGCTGAGGAAGATGAATGACTTCGCCTGGACGAAGGAGTGCCAGGAGGTATTTGAAGAGCTGAAGAGGACGTTGACATCGCCGCCATTGCTTTCCCGATCGGAGGAAGGAGAGGAGCTCCTCCTGTACTTGGCGGTCACACCAGAAGCCGTCAGTTCGATCCTGGTTCGGATGGATGACAAAGGGACGTAGAGGCCGGTGTATTACACAAGCAAATTCCTTCGCGATGCGGAGCTCAGGTATTCTCAGTCCGAGAAACTGATTTTTGCGCTAATCGTGTCTGCTCAGCATCTCAGGCCTTACTTCCAAGCGCACCCCATTGCGATCATGACGGATCAACCGCTGAAAGCGGTGCTCTGCCGGCCGAACACGTTTGGACGTCTAGCAAAATGGGCGCTCAAGCTCAGCGAGTTTGACATCACCTACAGGCCGAGGTCGGCCATGAAGGCACAGGCACTTGCTGACTTCTTGGTTGAGTGTGCAGGCCTGGGCGAGGGGCTAGAAGAAAGCCCCCAAGACCGGCAACTGGAGCCAGGACCCGAGGAGGATGTCTGGATCTTCCACGTAGACGGAGCCTCGAACTCCGGCGGGAGCGGAGCTGGACTCATCCTTGCCAACGGCGAGGGGGTCATCGCTGAGTGTGCGCTCCGCTTCCAGTTCGCCACCACCAATAACCAGGCGGAGTACGAAGCGCTTCTCACAGAACTGAGAGTTTCCCGTGAGCTGGGCGTGGCCTGCCTCAGGGTCTTCACCGACTCGCAGTTGGTGGCCGGGCAGGTCTCGGGGGAGTACGAGATGCGAGACCCCTAAATGGCGAAGTACCTGGAGCTCGTACGCACGAGCACGACAGGTTTTAGGCACTTCAGCATCTCCCATATCCCTCGTGGGAAAAATGCTCGCGCAGATGCCCTCTCCTACCTTGCAACCCTACCGGACTCATCACTGGGCCACGCTTATATCGAGCATCTCAAAGCCCTGAGCTACGAGACACCCATGGAGGTCCAGCAGGTCAACCCAGAGCCCAGCTGGATTGATAAGTACATCGAGTACATCACCAACGGCACCCTGCCGGAGGATCGCATGGCGGCCGGCCTCATTAAGAGGAAGGTCGCATGGTTCGTATTGATGGACAGGCTGTTGTATCGAAGATCCTACTCCTACCCACTCCTCAAGTATCTGAGACCCGTAAAAGCCGCACTCGTGCTCTGGGAGATCCACGAGGGCATCTGTGGAAACCATGTGGGGGGCAGAACGCTGGTGTACAAGGCCCTCCATCAAGGCTATTTTTGGGAGACGATGAGAGAAGACGCTGCTGATTTCGTGAAGAGGTGCGACCGATGTCAGCGACACGCTGTGGTGCAACGTCAGCTCGCTACTCCACTCTCCCAGCTCTCCGCCCCATGGCCGTTCGCTCAATGGGGCATGGATCTCCTAGGACCTTTTCCTCCGACATCCGGGCAACGAAAGTTCCTGATCATGGCTATCGACTACTTCACGAAGTGGGTCAAGGTCGAGCCCTTGGCCCGGATCACGGAGGCAAATGTCACCAAGTTCCTTTGGAAGTCGATCATCTGCCGCTTCAACTTACCCCACACCATCATCACCGACAACGGACGCCAGTTCGATTATCGGGAGTTCGAGAAGTTCTGCGACGACCTCGGAATCTGCCATCGTTTCACCTCGGTGGTGCATCCTCAGACAAATGGAGAAGCCGAGGTAACAAACAGGACAATCTTGCAAGTCCTCCGGACAAGACTAGACCAGGCCAAGGGGAGGTGGGCAGAAGAGCTCCCAGCATCCTTTGGGCGTACCACACTACCCCAAGGATGGCTACGGATGAGACCCCATTCGACCTTGTCTTCGGGACGGAAGCGGTTATCCCAATTGAGCTCAGCCTACCGACCCTGCGCATGGAGCAGTATGATGAGGCGGAGAACCCGGCCCGGATGCTACTGAACCTGGACCTCCTTGAAGAAATGAGGGATAGGGCCCGAGTTCGGATGATGGCTTACCGGCAATGAGTGGCCAGATACTACAACTCCAGGGTGCGATCGAAATCCTTCCGCCTGGGAGACTTGGTGCTCCATCGCACCGAAGCTTCTCAGCCATGGGAGTGTGGACAGATCTTCCCAAATTGGGAAGGCCCTTATAGGGTGGCGGAGGCACTTCCCCACGGGGCGTACTACCTGGAGGAGCTAGGCGATCCCGGTTCCCTCGGACCTGGAATGCCTCAAACCTGAGAATGTACTACCAATAATATAAGGCCCCTCAAACTTCAATAATAAAATCTTTTTCACCAAATGCCTACTCTCGTCTTGTAGGACAAAAGCCATCTAGCTCTAGGTTCGGTGAGCATGGGCACGGTGAAAGATCCACGAGGGCTCAAAGTTCCCTCTCATAAAAATCCCGAAGTTCAGTCCGGAGTGTTGCACGGAATTAAGTTCCAACATGCAGCCCCGGAGTTCAGTCCGGAAGAGGTCCCGGAGACCTAGGTCCCGGTCCTACAAAATCCCGGAGAACAGCTCGGTAGGTCGTGCAGGGCTTGGTTCCGGCCTGCGGCCTCGGGGTTTAGTTTGGAAGTTTGCGAGGAAACTGGTTCCAAAGCGAAGTCCCAGATCTCGGTCTAAAAGGTGGAGCAGAACCCAATTTGCCCATGCAATCCCAGAGTTCAGCTCGGAACGCACATTGGGACTCAGTCCCAGTGGCTAGCACCGGGGTTCAGTCCGGAAGATGCACAAAAAAAAAAAAAAAGAAATGAGAAAAAGAAGAACAAGTTTATGAAAGAAATTCTTCATTTCTACCAAAGAGTTCCTTATAAAAGGGGGGCCCGACATGCCGGAAGACCACAAAGAAAGAAAAGGAATACATGATCATGCAGAAATAAAGAAAAAGAAATAGAGCCGTAGGGCTACTTCGCCGCAGCCGCATCCTCCTCGGGCTCAGGGGCACCCTCTCCGCCGGCGGCGTCGTCTGTAGGCTATTCGGGAGCCGCCACCTCAGCTGCCACCGCAGTCGAAGCTCCTTCGGGGGACTCCTCCCTCCGGCCGCCCAGCACGACTCCACTAAGGTCGAGCTCGGGGAAGAAGGAACTTACCTTCTCCTGGCACACCAAGAAGCCCTTCAGGAAGGAGTCCACTGCCGCCTCGTGCACCTCTGCCCTGAACTCTTTGGAGGCCCAGAACTTTGGCACGGCCTCCTGTGCCTCCTTCTTCGACGCCTCCAGCAGCCCGTTGACATAGGAGTTTTTGTCCTTGGCTGCGTTGAGCTCCTTCAGGACCTCCTCGACCCGACGCTCCAACGACCGGGATTGGGCCCTGAGGCGCACCATCTCCACCATGTCATCCTCGGCACGACGCTGATTTGAGATCCTCTCCTCAGACAGAGAGGTCTCGAGCTCTCTCACATGCCCCTCGGCATGACCCAGGTCTGCTCGAAGGACCTAGTTGTTCCCCCGCAGCTCAACCCCCTTCTCCATGAGGTCCTTCATGTCAGCTGCTAGTTTGCCGAGCTTATTCTCCTTCTCGGCATCCTTTTTGGCATAGCCCGAGAGGAAGTTCCTCAACAGGAGAACGTCCGTCCCGATCTGCATCGAAAAAGATACAAGATGTCAGTAAGATCCAACTGGAACTTTAAAAGAGGAGAGCTCGGGACTTACCATGAAGAGTAGGGGGAGGATCCCCAGCAGTGCGTTGGCGTAGTCCCGGCCGCCCCTCAAGCGGCGGTCCCCGGAGGTGCATGCGAACTCCATCACCTTCTCCACGAGCCCTTGGTCACGGATGACGGAGGAGTTGGCGGCGAGACTCGGAGGTAGAATGTGGGCGTCAGCAGCAGGCTGGGCGGCCACCCCTTCACCGAGCGATGCGGCCGTCGGTGGAGCCACCGTCATCCCGGTGGCCACCGCAAAGACGACCGGCGTGGCAACTGGAGCAGGCGCTGCCCGAGGAGGTTCCGGCCTCCTCTCTTCCCTAGCCCTGTCGAGCTCGACGACGAGGACATCGGGTGCACGAGTTTGGGGCGACCTAGGAACAGAACCCGTTGCCCCGGGTCCGGTAGCAGCAGGAGTGGGCGCGGGCCCCCGGCTCGTCTTAGTGCGAGCCCTCTTCGCTGGGGTCTCCTCGATCCCTTCATCAGCGTCCCTCTTCAGGGCAGCCTCCATCAGGCTCTCGACGGAGAACTTCATACCTAGAGGAAAAGGTCAGTTAGGCCAGCTTAAAGGAAAAGAAGTGCAGAGTAAAAAAATGAAAGCAACAGAAGGAGATCCGGGGTCTCACCCAACTCCCGGATGGGACTGATTCCTGCCTCGAATAAATTCTGCTCTAAGAGCAGAACCTCGAGAGCCGGAACCACATCACCCAGCATCTGCGTGAAGACCTCTTGGTCCGCCTGCTCGACTTGGGAGTTCCGGTTCGGGATCGGTCTGGCTCGCTCTAGGCCCAGTCAACGTCCTCGACCGAGGCAAAGAAGAAGCGGTTCTTCCAACCCTTGATCGACGAGGGGAGGTCGAACCTGAGGCACTTAGGCCGGGATGAAATATACCACCAGCCATCATCGGCAGAGTAGCGCTTCAGGATGAAGAGGGCCATAAAAAGGGAGAAATGGGCAACAAACCCGTGGAAGTGACAGAAGACAATGAAGGCGAAGATGACCCGGATGGCATTGGGAGCCAACTGGGCCGGGACAAGACGATAATGGCTAAGAAAGGAAAGAAAGAAGGGATGAAGGGGAAAACGAAGACCCCCAACAAGGAAATCTTCGTAGAAGGTGACCCTCCCGGGGCCACTCGAGGTCACTCGGTCCCTAGGTCCCGAGAGGGAAAGACGAATTGAATTCGAGATGTCATAGGTATCCCGGATCCAAGAAAGGTCGTCTCCGGTCATCGTCGAAGCGTAACCGAAGGGACCGGAAGAAGAAACCTTCGCCACTGGAGGAGGGAGAGAATAAATGGGACGTGCAAGAATTACATGAGGGGACCTAGGATCCTTAGGGACGCCTATGGTCAAAGTCCCCAGCTGAAGTTGCCTCCGGACCTCAATCGAAATCTCTTCCCCCTCTGAGGAGGAAGATGATGGAGTCCTCAGCCGGGAAGGACCGGCCTCGTCCGGGTTCGAAGAAACATGACGATGACGTGCCATCAAGGAAGAAGAAGCAAGAAGAAAGTGAGATTTGTGGTGGTACAAAGCTGGAGGTAGGAGAAGAAGGGAAGGAGTCACAGGCACTCACCGAGATGTTTTGTACCAAAAGATTGGCAACCCTTGGAAGATGAAGGGAGATCGCTGCAACTACCGGCGAGGTGTGAGAAAGCCAAGAAACTTCATTTCCGGAAAGTCCCCCTCCTTTTCAAACTCAATCAACAGCGGCCATACGCCTCTTTCTGTCCAGAGCCATTGGATGACCGCCACATGGAGGCACGCCCGACATCGATGCTTCGGTCCGATAGAAACTGCCTCGATTTTGAAATGGCATATTAATGGCCCATCAGACATGTGCACATGGCAGCCTCTCATAGGGTCTCGGGCGCAACAGAAGCGGCGGCAGCGATCATGGCAATTATGGTGTGGGATTTTCGTCCTTTCCATGTCATCTCCGCATTAACTCCCTAGGTCCCAAGCCATAACACTTCGATGGAACCTGGGGATGGGGGGCAACTGATATGGCTACACCGCTGATGTGGAGCGTGTGTCAGATCCAGCTGGATACCGCCGGTGCCACGTGAATTTTTCTTTCAAAATTTCTGCTCCTTCACCAGGTGGCGCCCCAAGACGGGTCCATCTTGACCGAAGTCGAGCCTCTCTCTGCCACTCCACCAGGTGTCCACCCAGGAGGGGTCCATCTCGGTCGAAGCTGGCAGCCTTCTGCTCCTTCGCCAGGTGGCACCCCAAGACGGGTCCACCTCTACCGAGGTCGAGCCAAGCCCTCCTGCTCCTTCGTCAGGTGGTACTCCAAGACCGGTCCACCTCGATCGAAGTCGAGCATCTCTCTGCCACTCCGCCAGGTATCCACCCAGGAGGGGTCCACCTCGATCGAAGATGACGGTCTTCTGCTCCATCGCCAGGTGGCACCCAAGACAGGTCCACCTCTGCCGAGGTCGAGCCAGGTCCTCTTGCTCCCTCACCAAGTGGCACCCCAAGACGGGTCCATCTCGGTCGAAGTCGAGCCTCTCTTTGCCACTCCACCAGGTGTCCACCCAGGAGGGGTCCACCTCGGCTGAAGCTGGCGGCTTTCTGCTCCCTCGCCAGGTGGCACCCCAAGATGGGTCCACCTCTGTCGAGGTCGAGTCGGGCCCTCCTGCTCCTTCGTCAGGTGGCACCCCAAGACGGGTCCACCTCGGCCAAAGTCGAGCATCTCTCTGCCACTCCGCCAGGTGTCCACCCAGGAGGGATCCACCTCGGCCCAAGCTGGTAGCCTTCTGCTCCCTCGCCAGGTAGCACCCCAAGACGGGTCCACCTCTGTCGAGGTCAAGCCAGGCCCTCCTGCTCCTTCGCCAGGTGGCACCCCAAGATGGGTCCACCTCGGTCGAAGTCGAGCCTCTCTCCGCCACTCCGCCAGGTATCCATCCAGGAGGGGTCCACATCGACCGAAGCTGGCGGCCTTCTGCTTCCTCGCCAGGTGGAACCCCAAGACGGATCCACCACTGTCGAGGTCGAGCCAGGCCCTCCTACTTCTTCGCCAGGTGGCACCCCAAGATGGGTCCACCTCGGTCGAAGTCGAGCCTCTCTCTGCCACTCCGTCAGGTGTCCATCCAGGAGGGGCCTCACCTCGACCGAAGCTGGCGACCTTCTGCTCCCTTGCCAGGTGGCACCCCAAGACGGGTCCATCTCTACCGAGGTCGAGCTAGGCCCTCCTGCTCCCTCACCAGGTGGCACCCCAAGACGGGTCCACCTCGACCGAAGTCGAGCCTCTCTCTCCACTCCGCCAGATGTCCACCCAGGAGGGGTCCACCTCGGTCGAAGCTGAAGGCCTTCTGCTCCCTCGCTAGGTGGCACCCTAAGACGGGTCCACCTCTGCCGAAGTCGAGCCGGGCCCTCCTGCTCCTTCGCTAGGTGGCACTTCAAGACGGGTCCACCTCGGCCGAAGTCGAGCATCTCTCTGCCACTCCACCAGGTGTCCACCCAGGAGAGGTCCACCTCGACCGAAGCTGGCGGCCTTCTGCTCCCTTGCCATGTGGCACCTCAAGATAGGTCCACCTCTGCCGAGGTCGAGCCAGGCCCTCCTGCTCCTTTGCCATGTGGCACCCCAAGACGGGTCCACCTTGGCCAAAGTCGAGCCTCTTTCTGCCACTCCGCCAGGTGTCCACCCAGGAGGGGTCCACCTCGGCCGAAGCTGGTGGCATTCTGTTCCCTCGCCAGGTGGCACCCCAAGATGGGTCTACCTCTGCCGAGGTCGAGCCGGGCCCTTCTGCTCCTTCTCCAGGTGGCACCCCAAGATAGGTCCACCTCGGTCGAAGTCGAGCATCTCTTTGCCACTCCGCCAGATGTCCACCCAGTATGGGTCCACCTCAGTCGAAGCTGGCGGCCTTCTGCTCCCTCGCTAGGTGGCACCCCAAGACGGGTCCACATCAGTCGAGGTCGAGCCAGGCCCTCTTGCTCCCTTGCCAGGTGGCACCCCAAGACGAGTCCACCTCGGCCGAAGTCGAGCCTCTCTCTGCCACTCCGTCAGGTGTCCACCCAGGAGGGGTCCACCTCGGTCGAAGCTAGCGGCCTTCTACTCCCTCACCAGGTGGCACTCCAAGACGGGTCCATCTCTGCCGAGGTCGAGCCGGGCCCTCCTGCTCCTTCGCCAGGTGGCACCCCAAGACGGGTCCACCTCGATCGAAGTCGAGCCTCTCTTTGCCACTCCGCCAGGTGTCCACCCAGGAGGGGTCCACCTCGGTCGAAGCTGGCAGCCTTTTGCTCCGTCGCCAGGTGGCACCCCAAGATGGGTCCACCTCAGCCAAGGTCGAGCCAGGACCTCTTGCTCCCTCGCCAGGTGGCACCCCAAGACTGGTCCACCTCGGCCGAAGTCGAGCATCTCTCTGCCACTCCGCCAGGTGTCCACCCAAGAGGGGTCCACCTCGACCGTAGCTGGCGACCTTCTGCTCCCTCGCCAGGTTGCACCCCAAGACAGGTCCACCTCTGTCGAGGTCGAGCCGGGCCCTCCTGCTTTTTCGCCTGGTGGCACCCCAAGACGGGTCCACCTCGACCGACGTCGAGCATCTCTGCCACTCTGCCAGGTGTCCACCCAGGAGGGGTCCACCTCGGTCGAAGCTGGCGACCTTTCTGCTCCATCGCCAAGTGGCACCCCCTGATGGGTCCACCTCGGTCGAAGACAGCCCTACTCTATAAAGCCTCGGGGAGGCAGAGGCACAGGTCACGAGGTTGCTGCTAGAACCAGCGCGCATTATGCCCCGTACAGAGTGCCAGTATGGCCTGCAGTGATACACGAAATCTCGTTTACATCGGTTAAACGGGGCTCCACGATCAAGGAATGAAATCCTTGCGGGCAGGAGCCTGAAATGGCCGGAAGCCCATCGTCAATGCCTCGAAAGGAGAGCTCCTGCACTTGGCCCGAGGTCTCGCCAGTCTTCCCCTTTCGTGACACACGACGGACGAGGTGGGCCGGCCACTTAACTCTCGAACTTGAAGGAGGAGGAGAAGATCCAGAGATCTCCGGGAACCTCCAGGAGGGGACATGGGCTAAAGGCGGTCCGGTGGTATAAAAGGGACGGAGAAAGCGAACAAAAAGGTAAGTCGGAAAGAGGATAGATCATCGAGAAAACGATCCTGGGGCCCCCAAGAAGTCCTCAGGCGCGAGCTCGGTGAACCCAGCACAGGAAGCCGGGCTTCAACTCCTCTCTTCCTCACACTTCTCTCATCTGCATCTCCTCTAAGCACGGGAATCCTTCGGGAACTCACCTTAGATGACCTGTTCCATCTTGCCGCTCTCTAACTTGACCGTCGGAGTGCCCCCACCGGAATCCCCGGCCCGGGTCTCTAACTTTGTTTTGTAGGACCGGAAGCTTGGAGATCTCGAGGTGAGAGAGTCCGAGAACCGGCGCCAGCTCACGAGCTACAGGTCACCGCGGTAAGATCGGCAACACCTCTCTATTAAGATAGTAGAATCTGTATTCATTTAAAATTATCTGGATAATAAATAACATATTAATACAAAACCAAGGTTTATTTGTTGATGGATTATCAATGATTAAGAGTTGCAGGATAACTCTAAAAGTTAAAAGAAATTGGGCTTCCACCAACCTTTAACACAAAAGGTATCTTGAATAACCTTTATCAAGAATTTTATTCAAAATATAGATGGTAATCATTAGGATTATATACTAGAGATATCAAAATGAATTGCATCTACTCAACATACGCACACCATATCTTACAGGGAGCACATTGCCTCTCAATCATATCATTTATATTTAAAAATTTTAGGCATGGTGTGTTAAACAACTATCCCATACTTATACTAATATTTAATAATATTATTTATTTGCTATATATATGGGATCTAAGAATGTGACTGATATACAATATCAATATCCTTATCCTTTTATCAAAAGTATCAAAAAAAAACTTTTGAAACAGAATAAGATATGAATTTAAAATCATTAAACAGCACAGCGAGAAAACTAAATATGATGAGCAACCTATGTATTAAAGAAAAATTTCATAATACTAATTTTAGGTACAATTCTCTCTAGTTTCAAGATATAAACCCTAATACCATCATACCATCCAGACATCCAGACTTTCTTTAATCAGATTCTACATATCTATTACAAATGAGGTCAAAATTAGATTATCATTCTTAAATACAACAATCAGAATGGAATCAATTATATAAATATATTTCAAAATGATTTACTCTTTACCACTTTTATAGGCAGCTTTATTTTAGAGTACTCTAATAAGACAACCAAGATGGAAGATCATTATACAATGTAATATCTATATTCCATCATACTTAGTGCTAGTATAATTTTAGTTTTTATATTTACATTTCGGTCAGAGTCATCATAATGGGAGCATTAACTCTATTGAATACAAAAATACTAACTGCTAAATAGTCTCAATGCAGTTAATCAATAGAGAAATATAATAATATATCTCTGAAAATCTTTATAAGCATTATTTTAATGAGAGCTCTTGGTCCAATGCAATAAAACTTTCTTTAGAAACAAAATGATCTACATAAGGAATCTCTCTTTAATATATAATGCTTCGTAATTCCTTTTAAAAGACTCATAGAAGAACCTAGTAAATCTCAATGAACAGGTCACTTTGGTAGTCACCATCCATTGAAAATCACTAACCTTCCAAAGAGGGATCATCAAGTCATGACCTCTAAGATGGTATAAAATATCAATTAAGCTCATGCATGATGCAACATACTTGAGGTATAAACAGTAAATCAATGAAGGCTTTGAATATAATAAGACATTTTCAACAAATGTACCTTGTGCATCATCATATAAAACTCTCCTATAGGCAGAGAATGTAATGTACATTTGAGCTATGAAAATGATGTCAATACAATTTTTGATAATGTCTCTATTTAGGTAAACAAATTCTTTATACCCAATATGTTTTGTTAAAAAAAAAATAGAAGGTTAACACCATGAGGATACAAAGCATTCGAAAATCTGTCCCCTTTGGGCAAACAAATTTTCTAAGCCCAATATACCTCTACCTCTGATATTTTGACCCAGTCAAAACTGAATAACAACATTATTATTAACATAAATGACTGCATAATCAAAAATGGCAAGAATGCTAAATACTAGTCAACGGGTATATATCATAAATGATATACAAGAGTCCAAAGGCAATATCACATATTCTCCTTTGGGCAGAACATGTAATATGCATAAGTACTTTTCACACGAAGCCAGAAACAAACGGAATATCCTAACAGTCACGAACCTATCCCCTTTGGGCAGACAAGCCCATGAAAGTTAGAGCACCATTGCAACACAATGCCCCATGCAACCCTTCCGATTAAAACATACAACAATCCCCTTTGGGCAAGTGGTTGTATGCAATAACTAGAAACCTTCTCATTATGAGAAAATTCAATGGACTGACACAAACAAACCACTTTGATGATAAATATTTATACCAATCCACAAATTATTCATACAGAAAAGATAAATACCCATTAAACACAAAATGGCATACTTTAACGACATGTATGCCGCAAACGATCAGTACAGAATGAAATACTTTAACAACATGTATCTCTCTTATCATATTATTACATAATAATGCATTCCAACTACCACATCTATCAATAACACTTACTACATAACTATAAAACACCTTTGGACAAGAATTATAGTATATAATAAGTGTCACAATCAATTACAGTCAATTTTGAATCAATTGTAATAGAGACAACAATATGCAATTCCAAATAAAAATAAGTCATTTATCTTCATTAACTCAACTATTCAAAAATTCATAGAGTGCTCCAAACCCTTTGAGGCTACAGAAAAACACACTCGAACTATTTGATAGTGAGTAGAATTGTACATAAATAATTTATCAAACATGAAGAACTCTATCAAAATGTTCTTCAAATTATTATAAATCCAACGGTCAAAAAAACTGCTCAAAACGAACATAAAATGAGCAAGTTACAGCAATTTTTATCAAAAGCAATAGTAGAGGACCAAACCGTAAATTTTAAAAAAATTATTTGGACTCATATTTAATTTATAAGGGGTTAAGCTTAAAAATCTTATTAATCCCAAAGCTAAAAATAGATCCAATGAAATTGGATCCAGCTAACTCATCAATATGGGCTTAACACAATTAATGGTTTGGGTTTTAAATGGACCAAAATTGATTATCCAAAATCCAAAGTCCACTCAGAACTTATCTCTTTTAACCCTTTCTATTTGATAATGGATCAACTATCATCAAGCGGTGGAAATGAGATAAATATCGACCTCCATAATCTCTGAAAATATTAACAAACAAGAAGATATGCCAGAGATATAGGATGTTTCACCTCAATGTTATTCTTAACATATTAAAGATCCTGTGAGCATGACTATGACACCAGGGATAACAAAGGACCAAACATGGCAAATCAATTCCCTTATAAATTGATTATAACCCTCATGTCTATTAGAAATGCATGTGACCATAAAGAAAATCATTACTTTAAAAAAATATAAATAAATAAATATAGAATCATCAAAAAAGAAAGAGTCCATCAAGTGATTTAGGCACAAATGATGCTTTGATCATTCAAATCAACGAGTCTAGCCTCATGCAATGCAAGATCAATGTCAGCAAATCCAAAAGCAAACTCTAGGTCTTGCCTCCATTTCTTATAGTTCGACCCAGTAAGCACCTCAATAACAGCATTGTTGTTGTTCACACAAAAAAAAAAAACTGTACAATCAAAATAAGAAATGCAAATATCAATTAACGGACATACTACAAATATATCATATCATAATAACAAATAAGAGCACAAATACAATATCATATATTGCCCTTTGGGCAGAATATGCAATATGTATTAGTGCTCTACACATGAAGTCATAGGCTAATCAGATATTCTGGCATTCCTGGACTTATCCCCTTTGGGCAGACAGGCCCAAGGAAGCTAGAGTACCTTAGCAACAAAATGCTTCATGCGATATTTTCTAGTTAAAACACACAACAACCTCCTTTGGACAGGCGGTTATATATCATAACTAGAAAATATCCCTCACATGATGAACAATTCGATGGACTGACACAAACAAACCACTTTGGTGATAAATGTTTGTGCTAACCCACAAAATTATGCATATAGGAAATAAAAATCCAAGCCAAAACAAAGGATATGATTAAATATATATATGTAGGTCCAATACGATCAGTCGCAATAGGATACTAATCAACGTGTATCCCCTGATCCATTTCAAAAATATCAATACATTCCAAAATGTACATCATAAATAAAAACAACCATAAAAATTCCCCATACCCCTCCAACATTTTATTTTAGACCAAAATATAATTATAAAATTTTCAGGTCCTAACTATAAGAGGACTTATTTATAATTCCAGAAAATCCAAGGGCTTGAGTGCAAAATGACCCCTTTTTTTAATTATTATTATATGGTAATGGGTCAACGGATTTTGGGTTAAAAAAAATCCAAAACCCGAAACCCGCTGGCCCAAAATCAACTTCTTCCTCACGAGACCAAAACCCATAGATTAAAAAACAGGGTTCTTCCCCAAAAATCCATCGGCATTCGTTCCAAGGCCGCCATCGCCGGCGCCGGACCGGCCGGCCAGCCACGACGACCAACTCGGGAGAGCGAATCGGTGCCTCCGGTGGTGTCGCCGGCGTCCGGTCATGCCCTACGGTAAATGGGCAACAGTTTTTTTATTGAATCTGCCGCCCCTCTCTTCTAAAAACGCCCCATCGCCGGTGCCGGACCGGCCGCACGACCACGACAGTCGACCAAGAACTGCCAGTCGTGGCCTCCGGTGGCATCACCGATGCCCAACAGAGAGATCGGTAACCTTTTTATTATTATTATTATTATTATTATTTTGATCGTTCGGTCGACCACCGGTGAGATAGCGGCTCACCGGTCGTCACCGCCGGCAAGGAAGAGGGGGGGGTTCCGGTCACGAGACCGGCCGGTGATGGCCCGACCTAGGCCTCCACGGTCGCCACCCCCGAACAGCTTCAAACTTTTTTTTTATTATTGTTTTTGTTCAAGCGGCCACCAGCGGTGATGATAATCTGAGATCGCCGCCGCGGGGAAGAGAAGAGGAGTGGAGGGGGTCCAGTCCCGGAGACCGGCCGAAACGCGGCCGAAGACGACGACCCAGGGATGGCCGACCGCGGCCTCCATGGTCGCCGCCGTTGGGCAAAACCCTCCTTTGATTTTTTTTTTATTGGTACAGGGTATCAAAAGAAAAAAAAAAGAGACCGGTGTTCTTGCCGGTTTCTCCTCCATCTCTGGTCATGGCAGCGTATCTAGATGCCGCCGATTACCCAACGGCACGGACAATATTTGATATACAAAAGATCTTTAAAAAAACGATGAGGGAAAGAATTTATTTTAATAGATCTAAAATATTAAAACATGATTCTAATCCCAGGCTCTGATACCAAATGTGGGAAAAACAATTCCTAAATTCCTAGGATCAATCAAAATATAGAATCATATATTAGATCTGAAAATAAATACTTACCTGTATTCGCCAATAATCCTGATCTTGATTCTGGATCTCGATGCTCACACGAACATCATAGGCAAAGTCCTTCTCTCCGGTCTTTCTCAGAAAGGCGGCTCTCGATGGAGAAAATCACCGTACCACAAAATCATGGTTTACGTGATATATAAATAGAAGAAGCGGAGAGGGGACTTAGCCAATAAAATAGAAATACCCTAACTGATCCTTCCATCACGAGTCAAGTTGGGCTAAGGCCTATACTGTGCCGTCTCAACCATACCAAATCACATGAGATACTCCTAGCCTAATCAATGATCACATAACAATGGGCTCAACTTATGTCTATCAACATGAACCATAAAAATCAATCTGATTTTAATAAAACAAAATTTTAATTAATGTTAGTACAAATTAAAAAAATTATTATAAATAAGTCGTGGATAAAGCGTGCCATAGGGCACACAAGATTTTTCTTGGTTTCAATCATAGGCTCACGACGTTACATTAAACAATTCTTCCATCTATTGCGTTGATTCTTGAATTTTATACTAATCCCCCTGTATCATATGGTAACAAAACTTTTGATGCGTGAGGTATTTGATTCATTCAGCATCGCTCTCTGTAATGACGGATTTAGTTTTATTTCGTTAGAAAAGAAGCCAAGTTTAAGCCGGATTCAAGACTTTGACTCATGAGTCATGAGTATGTACAGACTCAGCACCCTAAATAAGCCAAGAAAAAAAAAAAAAAGAATGAGGGGGGGGGCGGGGGTTTGGGGGGGGTTCGTGAAAGCTTTTCTCCCAATTATACGTCATATTGACACCGTTGCAGCTAAATTCTGAGGTCAAACCGAGACCAATGAATTGTCAATGAGGTTTTGGAGCTGGAACACCGGATCCGCAAACAAATTTTCTTATCAAAGCTTTTTTAGTGAAGGATCCTATGATGCTCAGGTCTACTGAAAATTAAAGAAAAAAAAAAAAAAAAGAACGAGAGGATAAGAGAGAGCACTCTTGAGGTTGAGGGGTTGACCAATAATCCTGACTCAAATTGACCCATGATCCCGATCCGAGCTAATCCATTTTTAGGATCTTTTGGATCGGGATTGGATTCTAAAATTAAATCTGTTCCATTTCTAGATTAAGCCTAGATTTATAAAATCTGAACCAAACCTGTCTTAACCCGAACTTGATAATACGTCGAAGATTCGAATGTATTTGCATCTTTAAATTATAATTTAAGACTTGAATGAGCTATATATTTAATAAAAAGATAACTAAAAAATATATATTCTAATTCATTTCAAGGATAATATTATTTGTTGTCTATTTTGTATAGTTAATATTAGTCAGCTATGTGGTAATTAAAAAATAATTTGTTATATTTGATCCAAACCTAGCTTAAATCTAAATCAGATCAAATCCAAATTCAATTTTTTTAGAATAGGATCATGTTATACATGGAACCAATCTAATCCGAATGATTTATTGGATCAAAAATTTTAATCATAAAATCAACACGATCCCATCTAATTTTTGATTATGTTAAGTTTAATTTTAATATTAAAATCTGATAAAGAATCGAGCCGGATCAAATTAAGATCCTTCGTGATCCAATCCAATTTATTTATACTCAAGTGGCAACTATTTTCATGATGACCATGCACACTATAATTACGAGCCATGGCTAACACAATATTCGAAGATGCCGTAACAGCTAGCCATATTGTCAGTCAGTTTGAAGTCTATTTGTACAATAATGGGCTGCAATTGCTGTTTAAGTATCATGGACTGTTGGAATTGTAGTTTCACATCGCCCATGATCGTGGTGGCAAGGCTGATCATGCCAAGATAGATCTTCTGCAGCAAAAATCAAGGCCAGACGAAAATTTCTCGCATCAGAACCCACAATGAATCTTCCCTTGCCAAGCTTGAAATGTATAAAGCTTTGGCTTCGGTCAACTTTTAATTTTTTTTTTTAGTTAAAAAAAAAAAAAGGAAGGAGTTAGATCCGGGCATGGTCACTTGCGTGAGCCAAGTAAACAAAATTTATTATATATATTCCTAACTTTTTAAATACCACTGCCAATAGGAACTCCATGATTATTTTATTAATTTTTTTCTTGTTTTGATTTTATTCCCGAACTATTTTTTTATTTTTTATTTTATCTCCGAACTTTCGGTCGAAATATGTCCAAACCAAGACTCCATGATTATTTTATTAATTTTTTTCTTATTTTGATTTTACTCCCGAACTATTTTTTATTTTTTATTTTATCTCCGAACTTTCGGTCGAAATATGTCCAAACCAAGACTCCATGATTATTTTATTAATTTTTTTCTTTTTTTGATTTTACTCACGAACTATTTTTTTATTTTTTATTTTATCTCCGAACTTTCGGTAGAAATATGTCCAAACCAAGACTCGAACCTCTGCCAGCTAATTTTTAAGAAAAGTCTCACAACTAACTGCATCACTTAACAGTAACACTTTCAAATATCTTTCAACTCATTTATTTAATCAATACAAGTTTCACACAATATTTTTTTTCTTTGCATTGAAATAAAAAATAAAATAAAAATAATAAAAAAAGGGAAGAAGTTTGTCATGGTAATATAATATATTTAAGCTATCTTTCCAATTTAACATGCTCAACAGCAATGGCGTATAATATATATATATATATACACACACAAATGAAGACATAAAATAAATAAAAGTACTGTACATGATCCGACTTCGTTGATAAGGGGAAAAAGAGGGCGGTAAAAGGAAGGGCGCAGTGATTGCAGGGGCCATAAAAGGGAAGGAATCGACCGGCGACGATGACGACGAAAGCTAATAATTGAAATATTAAATGGGGAAGGATGGTATCACCGAGCGAGAACATCATCGAGCGATGGAACAGGACAAAAAAACTTCCATAAAGTACTGTCATCATCTTTCCTGCCAGCCCGAAACTACGGGCTACGAGACAAAGGTCGCAAGAGGACAATATCACCATCACCTTTTCTATTTCTATTACAAAGTGGCCGCTGCCCACCACCTTTTCTCCATTGCATTTCATATTACTTTGATCAAGGGTACAAGAGGGTCAGTCAGGTCCGGTCTAACCTATACGCGACCCGGATCCCTTGGACGGGGTTAATTTCCCGAAGCTCCGGAATATAGGACAAGGGGGGACACCGGCTCGGGTTATAATTTTAAAGTTGATAGCTGCCATCAAAAGTACCAACCTAGAACCAATCCAAAAATTAATGGGCAATTATTCAACACAAAAATTTATTTGAATAAACCCTTAAAATATCATAAAGAAGACTAGTTTCCGAATATGTCTATATATTATTTTAGGCTGCATGATGAGGGGTAGGGATACGCATTGTCATGCCCCTGCATCATCCATGTATGTATTGGGTACTCTGGTCATTTGATCCTCAAGGCTATCTATCTCTTGCTAAAAAGTTGCCATATCTTGAACCAGTGCAACCTTGATCTGCCAAAATCGGAACTCAATTGGGACAAGATTCTATCTTTTCATGTTACATGAAAGAAGGATCCATCTTCATTTGCACGGATCCACCATCAAACTGTGCAGTTATTGCTTCAAGATCTGTGCGAATGAATGAATGAATGGAGAGGTTTAGAGTGTTTTGAGATATACGTGGAGCAAGATCCGGCAAGAGACGTTGCAAAAGATCAACCATCCTTTCATGGGAAAGATAACAACCTGATCCTAGAAAATCATCATTCAAAACTTGTTCCAAGAGTTACAAACTCGCAATTAAATAAATCAAAACTAAAATAACTCGTTGCATTATTAATGTCCGTATAGGTATAACTTTTACTGATCCTGTTTTGGCATTTTTATCAACCTGCCAGGAGGCTTGGGCCCTCCATGTCTGCACCCATCGGATTGATAACTAGATAGAACATGATGCTGTCTTATCTATTTAATTATTTATTTTTATTAAATTTGATAAATTAAACTAAACAGGTATTATAAATATATCTATAAAAATTAATTAATAAAATATCTATAAATTGAACAGAAAAATATATCATACAATATCATAATATTGATCTTTCATTATTAGCCACATAAAATTGTATCTAGCCAATTGTGTTGTTGTCTTTCTTAATGCATATGACAAAATGAATGCAACAATTACTAGCAATTCAGGAGAAAATGATGAAGTCTAATTTCAGTAGGCAATGGATCAAAAATACCATCTAATAATTGTTTGGGAACTCCCATCCAGATAACTATTAGTCGCAAGTGATATTTGAGTGGTACAAGACAGCCCTTCTCATATGTACCGTACAATCCCACCATTAGAACAGCTATGTCATGAATCCTAATATCATTTGCAGCGACACAAGCAACGTTGGCACCTAGACATGTCAAAATGGGCCAGGGTTCATGGATCAACCTATTTAGCCCTATAAATAGACTATGCCAGGCTGAAAAAATTTGATTCATTTATGTAAGTGGACTTTTTGACCTGGTGCCTGTAGCCCATGTGCTCAACAGGATTAGGACCGGGTCAGGCCATGGGCCAAAAGTTTTTTTTTAAAAATATATTAAAATTAAAAGATTCAAAACGAAAAATGGCAAACAAGTTATGGATTACCAGGTCCAGTTACCAGAGTAAACCATGGTCCACGTTAAATTAAAAGTTTAAAACTTTAAACTTAAAATGGAAAGATAATTTGATTTTTTTTTTCCAATCTTTCGTGTCATTCCTACTTCTCTTCCTTGTTTGCAGTGTTCGGCTGTTCCTATTCCCATTTTCACTTCGATACGACGATACTCGATACTTCCGGACTTCCGGCGATTCAAACTTCTTTCGAATTTCCGATTCATCGGGAGTTAGGGATGGCAATAAAATCCAAATCCATGGGTACCCGACCCGATTGAGCCGGGAAGTCAACGCGTTGACTGGGTTTGGGCCGGGTTTGGATAAAACCCGAATGCTTAACTTTAGATTTGGACCGGGACTGGGTAGATATACACCCGGCCCGAATTATTTTAATATTTTATATATATAATTAATATTATTATTAATTATTATTAGTTATTAAATTTTAAAATACTTGAACCCTATACCCTAATCATTATATATATATTATTTTTTTTTCATCCTATACTATTCGAGATGAATTCAAAACAAGATCATATTAATAGTTTTCCAATTTCATAATATAAATTTTGATAGAATATGAAATGAAATGCTGTTGAACTAAAAATGTAGTTAAATTTTATTTATTTAATATATGTATAATTTATAAAACTGTAGATGATTTTAAAGTTGATAAAAATGAAAAAATATTTAATATGACTCAGTTGGGTTTGGGCCGGGTAAACCCGATTACCCGATACCCAATTGAGATGGGTTTGGGTAAAAAAACCCAGTCCCGTTAGTGTTTGGGCCAGGTTTGGATAGTGTATTGAATATTTGGGTTTGTGTTTGGATAGTTATGCATTCGGCCTGAACCCGGCCCATTGCCATCTCTATTGGGAGTTCGGGACTGGCCGACTGGGGTTTGCTGCTGCTCTGCTTTCCTATTTGACAGAGGAAGGAACAGCCGATGACGCCGACGGTGATGCCACCTCTTTCGCGATATCGATATCCATCATCATGCTGCTATTGGTCAACCAGAGCTTCTTCTATGCTGAGGTGAGGGCTATATACTTATATGATTTCAATGTCCATAGCCCTAGCCCACGGCTCTGATGCTAATCCATGGTCTTAGTCCATAGTCCTAGCCCACGGTCCATATAGGGGGCTAGCCCGGCCCTAGCTCACGACCTATATAGGGCCGGACCGGGTTAGATTTTTTTAGCCCATTTATACAAATAGACCTAGCCTAACCCGATCCATAAAATACAAGCTCATATGAGTTAGGGGCAGGCTAGGCCGAACCAGTCCATATTGACAGCTCTATTAGCACTTCTAATGATAATGCTAGCTTGCACCACCAAAAGCACCTCTCTCATGCATGTATACTACCAGCAAAGCATAATTTTGAGGGTATATGGAGGTGGTGGTTCCTAAGGTAGATAGGAGACATGCGAGAATGTAAAAAATGTTTTTAAAAAATCACACATTAATTGTCCCCATCACTAAAGAACCCACTGGAAAAATATTACCCTGGAGTTTACGAGCTTATGCATGCAGAAGCTTCTAGTAAAATTAATACTCTATCTCAAATCTTGATATATACTCTCATCATTCCATATATACCAACCATATGTCATAAACAATATAACAAATTAAAAAAAAAATGCTTCAAAGTATTTTGCATTAAAAGAGTTTTTTTTTTCTAATAATACGAAGAAACTCAACCAAAGATAAACAAAAAAATACCGATAAAATCTAGAAGCGAAGCTATTCTCCATGCCTAAGCAGCTATACAATATTGGAGAATAGCATGTTGAATTGTGAGGCCCGGCCCATAACTGGGCCGTTGTGGGCTGAAGTCGGGAGTCCTTGCCGACTTCATTCGGAACTCAGAAAAAAAAAGAAGAGGAAGTCCGCAACATGGGATCTCGATTTCCCCTTATCCGGCCAGGATTTTTGTCGGAGTTCTCGAGGGAGGAATCGTTAGATGCCGCGAGGAGGGAGGAAATGACCGAAACATCGCCGGACAAGGGCGGGACTCTCGAACAAGCACCTTATCCTCAGTACGTTGTGCATTATCCATACCAAACCCTTCTTTAAAACCCTCTTCATCGCCTCTATTTGAGCGGGAGCGAGTCCCTCTGCCCCCCCTTCTCTGTCTTCCCTAGCTCCGGCAGTGGTGGAGCCGACGTGCAAAGCCATTACCATTTCCCTATTCATCTCTTTGATCCACAGATTTTGAAGGGTTTCGGTCTCTACCATCGCTAGAATTCAAGTGCCGTCAGCCCTGTTCCTGCCGTCGTCGTGCCTCGCCGATGAGTTCCTCTTCCCACTTCCCTCTTTCCTGATCCATGGTAAGGGAGGAGGCCTGTTTGGTCGAGCCAAGGAGAAAGCAAAAAAAAAAATGATGAATGAAGAAGAGGGGGGAAAGTATGGGACAAACGCCGATGATCGCGCTGCCTTCCCCTCTTCTTCATCCGGCGAGGTCCCTTCCTGGTCGACCATCTCCCATGGCTTCCGACGAATGCCGGTGATCGCGCCACCCTCCCCTCTTCTTCATCCGGCGAGGTCCCTCCCTGGTCGACCATCTCCCATGGCTTCCGATAGCCATGGGAGGCTTGCTTGGGCCAAATGAAGGAAGAAGCCGAGGGGAAAAAAGGTAGGGGAGTCGGGAAGAAAAGAAAAGAAAAATGGAGAAACCTACCTGAGAGTCTGTCGCCGGGGTGACTTCCGGTGGCTGGAGCTGCTGCCGGTGGCCCACTCGCGAGGTCCCCCGCCATCATGGGTGAGGAAGAAGAGAGAAGGGGAGGAGTTCGGTGGAGACGAAGGAGAGAAGAAAAGAATGGGAAAAAGGGGGGGCCTTTGTTCCGCGAGGAAAAAAGAAAAAGAAGCAAAAAAAAAAAAAAAGGGAAAAAGGGGGAAAAAAAGAAGAAGAAGAAAAGAGAAATAATAGAAATAAAAATATGAAGAGATAGAGGAGAAAGAAGAAGAAGACAGGGTCAGGAGAGAGAAGAGAGTTCTGATTGTGTTGACTCGATTTTCTGGGATGGGCTGTTCGATGAAATCAAATTTTGGAGAGAGAAAGGAAATGGAGGAAAAAGTGAAAGAAAGAACTAGGATTTGAGGGTGTTTCAGGAAATTTAGTTTTCTTCTTAGTTCTTATTTAGATATGCATAAAAATTAATAGGATGATTAATAAATAAAAGGATTTGTAATACAGGATCGTTGTTATCCTTGGAAGATCAGGTCTAGTGCTGGATTACACGTAGTTGATGGATGCTCTTCAGTAAGTTATCTTGACTTTTGATATTGTATGCCAATATGTATATATTTATGAAATAGTAAATATATGTAATATATCTGCATTTGATTGCATTGGGTTGCGTGCATCGTGTTGGTGTGAGTACATTGTGTTGGTATGGGTGCATTGTGTTGGTGTAGGTGCATTGTGTTAGTGTGGGTGCTCTCTAGTCCGACTATGATCATACAAGGACCTAGTCTCCTTTTGAGCCTCCAACGGGGCTATCGCTAGTACATGACCGTTGAGCGGTATGCGACACAGGAGCTAGTTGCCTTATTTTAGCCATGCATGGTAGGCACATGCAGAGGATGCATGTTTCTCGTGTGATACTCAGAGCTTGTTTTCCTTTTAGACCTCCAGCGGGGCTAGCACTGGCACATGACTGTTGAACAGTTGTGATACATGATCTAGTCTCTTTTGGGACGAGCCACGGGCCGATCGTGGCCATAGTCAGAGGGACTAGAAAAGTAGAGTAAATGGTTGGCCATCCATAGTCGTGTCGTATCTATGTCGGTTGCATTTAAGTGTACACATTTGCATAGTATTGCCGGTATATTATTTTGAAATGAACATCTTGTATGTATGAGATGTATCTGTTACTGGTTGTTATTGACATATTTGTATATGTATATTAGAGGTGAAGGTAAGTTACTGAACCTGTATAGCTCACCCTGTTTTCTTATATTTTTGTTTCAGATATCGAAGATCATTTGGATTTTGGGACCAGTCAGTGAGGAGCTAGGATCTAGATGTTAAATCCTGAATTTATATTTTATTTGTATTTTATTTATCTATTAATTTTTATGAAAAATTATAGAAATAATAAATAATTGATGAGATTGTTCTTTACTACAATTTGGATATTAAATTGAAAGTTAGGCTTGACATGATCTCTAGGATGATATCTAAGATTGTACGACCGGTCAGGTAGTCAATCCTAGATCTAGATTCGAGATGTAACATGAATAAACTCCCATATCTCAGAACATAAATCATGATCGCCTGTATGCGAATTGGCTGCCTTATTCATGGTAATCATGCAAGTTTACTACAAGATATTGTGTAAACGATAACTACCATACCTTTTTGAAGTAGATCGAAAAGTTTGACAAATGCTATTGATATTTTTATTTTACGAGCCTCGCAGATCATTTTGGTAGGGGATTATTTGATAGTGATTAGATGGTTATCGGCCTTATGATCCCTGAATTCCCGATCTCATCCTCTGGTGCAGGACTGCTAGCATATGATTGCATTCTTTTAGGACGAAACGGCCGTTGGAAAGCAAATAGAGTGGTCATTGGATTGCGACCTATGTGATCAATAATGGAGGAATCATGTTATAGAACTCTAGATCAAAAGCTTCAACCCAGCTTTTAAATATTTTTGTGCGCTGATTCTAATCATCGTATTTATTCAAGGATTGGACGATGCATCCTGCTTGTCAAAAAAAAAACAAAAAAAACAAAGACGGCTCTCACTTTAATCGCTCGGTCAGCTGTTGGATCCTGATCGGACGGTGTCCAAGCCTCGAGAAATAAAAAACATCACACGCGGGAGCCACTGGATGGACCACCGAGGGCCAACGGTCGTGGAATCAGCGGGAGTGCCGGGCCACAGATGTCCAATTTACGGGTCAACGCATCGAGCATGCGTACGGTGTCCCTCAGAGCCCACTAACCAGGAAAAAAGCGAACCAGTTTTAACCACAAGTGCAATTGGCGTGATCCAAAAGAATCGAATCAGCTGGTCACCGTACAGTGCTTGCTACTGAGATCCGGTGTCGGGGGTGAAACAGTCGACAGCATGGCGCTGCTGAGATGGCATCGAGTAGTCCCTCTCGACTGCGACGGAAACAGGAAGTTGTCACAGTGGGCTAGCTCCTTCGATGATTGCACCCTCCACCTTCCTTTGTTCTTTAATTTAATTTTTTAAGTAATTGCTTGATAGATTAGGTTTAAGCCTACGTAAGAATAAATAGGTTGGATATTTGAATGTTCTTTTTTTTCCAATCCGATCATAAATGGGACGGATATAAGATGGAGGACATTTTAAGCAGACCACATGCGAACAGCTCAGCCAATTACCCCTCCCAAACTGGAACATGGCCCGCAAAATCTTGGAGAAAAAAGAAAAGAAAAGAAAAAGGTTGATGTTGCTGAAAATTAATCAACTTGCATGGATAATTGCTACATTATTTATATGATTTTAAGATAATATTATAAAAACAAATTATTAGATATAAAATAAAATATTAAAAAATAGAATAGGATAGGATCCTCTCCTATACGTGGATCCATGATGATTTCATTTCCAAGATATAACAACCTTGCTTAGCCTGATCTTTCTCTAATAAGTATGGTTACTAGAGAGGCTCGATCCAAATAACTTTCTTTGAATATCTAAATTATAAAAAAAATAAGAAAAAGAATGTCTCTATCTCTGAAAGAAAGAGCTTTTGGATAAAGTACTGAAAAATAGAAAGAAGAGAACGCTGTGTTTATTTATTTATTTATTTTTGGAATAGTTAAATTTAGAGTTTATTTAGAAACTGTCTTGATGGCCAAAGGAACACTATGATTTTAGGATAATGCAGTGTTTCAGAAACATCATATTCCTTCAAAAATCAACATTCTCTTTTGAAGAATTATGAATCTTCGAAAAGAGATATCTAATAAAATAATATTTTAAAGCATTTAAATTTAAGAGATTAGATTTTTAAAATTTTAAATATTTTTCAAATTAATTCTAACATAAGTACCTAATAGAAATTTGGGTTACAGCATCTTAGGATATAATCAATAAGCATATAAAAGTTCTTTTCCTCTTAGGGTGTATCTGGTTTGTGACTGAAATCGAAATTGAAATAGAAATTGGAATTGCAATATTCTCTAAGATATTTGATTTGTATTGGAACTGGAATAGAATTTGAATTTTAGGAAAGAGTTAAGATTGAGTTCTAGATAATTGAAGCATTCCTCTCCAACAAAATGGTTGGAATGGGGATCACCCTTTCCCATTTCCATCATAGATTCCAACTCTCCCCAACCGAACATATCCCTAGTTTTTCTCAAAGTATAGTTGATTTCTCTGGCTTTTACTACTGATCTATTTAAGCATCATTCTTAGATTGAACTCAAAAAACTATAAGAGCAATCAAGTCTGAAAAAAAATAGCAATCTAAGATATTCGAAACCTGACAAACTACTACTGTACCATGCTAATTAAATTTTCTTTTTTGGTATAAATTAAATTTTCAATCGCTGGATAGCAGATGCTGCAGCTGTTTGCTGATTTTCCTCCTCGGTTAATTGTATTTTCTTTAGTGCGGGCAGAGTTTTTACTTGAAGTTGCACCAGATTAGTTGGTAGTGGATCAACTATAAAAGAAGTCCAGCAGATCTCAAAACTGTGTGTTTTTCTACGAATCAAAACTCTTATTTGTTTAATCAAAAAACTCATTTTCATCATATAAGGCAATATATTATTTGCATATAAGATCTAGGTTATTCATTATATAGACAATACTCTCATTATTTTTTTTTTAATAAAACAGAACAATCAAGTCACCAGTCTAGAATAAATACAGCGAGAATCATCAACCAGGAGGATATCTCTAAAAGGTACAAGTACCTCCTCCATGAAGACCAAGACCAGAGAACGTCTCCCGAATTTCTCTCCCGAATGATTAGCCACATAAGAAGCCATCCAATCAGCCACAAAGTTGGCTTCCCTATAAACATATCTAACCACAATCCCAGAGCACCCCTGCAGAAGCCTAATAATATCGCAGACGAGAAGGTGAGCTGACGTCGATCAAAAAGCCTGCCGAATCCACGAAATGACCATCAAAAAGTCACCCTCGATAATAAGCCACTCCGGGTGAAGGGATGTCGTAGCATAGTGAATGCCAGCCCATGTCCCCTGTAGCTCAGTCATGGGAACAGTAGAGCCGAGCAGATGATACCCTCCGGCCGCAAGGAATCCATAACCGGAAGCCTGGATGATAAAAGCATCTCCCCCATGCTTATCCCTAACACTCCTATCAACACTGATTATGGCAAGCCTTGGAAGAGGGGGCTCCAAGAAATAAAGACCCAGCAAGGCGCTCGAAAAGCAGTGCTGAAATCCCAGATCTCGCCTTCCCCACAGTCGAGCTCTGCTACTCCATGGCATGGGCCCTGGCTCTTTCAACAATCATCCTGGCCGAACATACGAAGAAGAAAAATATCATAACATTTTGGATAAGCCAAATATGATATGCCAGTACGCCAAGATAATGGACTTGGGGTTGGTCAAACTGGAGTGCAGCATATGAAGGAAGATCTCCACTGCATCCACAATCAAAGAAAACAAGCCCGATAGCCAGCCATACCCCAAACCTCCCAAGCTCTCGAGCATAAGAAAAGAACATGCACAAGGGATTCTTGGCCCCCCCCGGCAAGCCGGATAAGAGATAGGCAACTGAAAGCCTCTCGAACAAAGGAAAGCTTTCGTCAGAAGCCAATACCAAACAACTTTCCAAATAAATAATCTCATCCTAGGATGAACTCCAAGAGACCAGATCCAGCCTGCCTGAATACCGTCCTGCTGCATAAGGCTATAAATAGAATAAAGATCAATCAAAGAAGCCTTCGGGAGAGCAGAGGACCTCAAAACTCTAAGATCAGCCATGGATGAGCAATGGATAGTATTCGCTGGCCCAAGATAGCACCAAAGAACCAAGTCACCATCACCAAGTTCCACCTGGGGGCTGGGCTGACCAGAAAAAAAAATCCACATTAGAGATAGTATCATGGATATCCATAGAAAAGAAAGTAGGCCACCTATCCAGAACAACATCCGAAATCCATAGATCAGACATAAAATTAATAAATGTACCATCCCCTACTATCCATCTCATATGATACAAAATACCATGGATTCTCGCCACAATCTCTCTCCAGATAGCAACAACATAACTGTGAACCTTTGTAAAATAACCGTTACAAAGAAGCATTTTTGAATTTTCTAAGACAAGAATAAATAATGTTCATTGCGACCATCACTGTAATATAATACCATTATAAACATTGTAATCTAGATATAATGAACATCACAAAAACAACAAATAGATGGCCTAGAGTGTCACATTTAAGCATGCCCATGCCTGCAACCCACCTGTCACAACTTAAACTTTTGCTTTCCTTTAGTGGGACAATTGAACAATATGAACTTATTTCCTGGGCAGATTCTCTCTCCCACAAAGTTGCGACTGCTATTTTTAAGAAATTCATCATAGTTTGGTATTAATCCATTAACTTCGTTATAATAATGGGCAAAGATTTTTTTTTATTTCAGAATATCCAATCAAAGCCATTACCATTTGTTTTATTTGGCAATATATGACAACTTAGGAGAGGGGGTCTATTCTTGAATGATATTGGATTTATTCTGCTCATAGGCTAACTAGATTGATAGTTTTGCTTGATGTATTTTATTTCTTATCTCATGGAAGAGAGCATAGTAAAGCGAATATGGTAAAGTACCAGCACCCACTTGCTGAAAAAAAAGAACAGCCATACTAAACTTCAATCAAGTCTGAGCCAAGCTTAGTTCCATAGCAAAACAAAGACAGTGACCTTTACCCCAAAGTTACCAGCATGCGGTACCATTGCAGCCATTAGATTCTACTAAAAAAAATATTCCAGTTAAGCAGAAGCTTAAAAAAAAAAAAAAAATCATACAATACCCTTGTTTTAACCCAACATTAGAAAATTTTAGATATTCCAGTTAAGCAAAAGCTTTAAAAAAAAAAAAAAATCATACAATACCCTTGTTTTAACCCAACATTAGAAAATTTTAGCTGTTTGACATTACAATAATAATGGTATCAATTACTATTTAGAGGATTAAGGCATCAACAATTGTTGCATCTCCAACAAAGTAGTTGAGAAAGAATCAGAGCCCACTTCAATAGCTCAGTCACAAAGGCACCTTGCATGATTATGGAGCAAGAACATCAAATTGACACACATGGCACCAAGCAGAAGGATTCTGGGGATCACTTCATCTAATTGATCGTCAAGTAGTTGTGAGTACATTCAAGTGCCTGGCGGCTGTAGAAAAGAATTTTGTTGCCATGACATCATAGCTGCATATCTTAAGAGAGTTTTTGCTCAATTATTCGATTGCTTCTCACCAGGCTTTGGTGTTTATCAATTCATAACTTTATAAAATTAACATGACTCTCTCCAATTCGATGGTGCCAAAGACATCAAAACAAGTTAACCCACATGTCCTGGGTAATCATTGGCCAAGAAGATAATCATCAAATCAATAAAGTGTTCACACACTAATCATGATATAAACCAAATACTTATCAAACCAGTTTATATTATGATTTGCTCCTCTTAAAGCAAATAAATAAAGCATCCCACCACCCATCCTCAATAGATAGAAGCATTGAAGCTGTACAAATTTGCTAAGTATAAAAATACAATCAAAGTTTAACTTCTGCAATGATAATGTTGCTCCATTATGATCTAGGTGTAATGGGTTCGAAACATGAAAATAGCCTCCTTACATAGGAGGTTAAGGCTACATGCATTTGACCCTCCCTAAATCCATTGTGGGGGGAGCCTTATGAACCGGGACACCCTTTTTTATGAAATTTAACTTTTGCACTTGGAGTTACGAATCAATGGTGCAATATCCTTAACCACCCTGAAGATATGCACCTTCATATGATCTCTTTTGATAAGCTCGAAGACACAAACATCATATTTCTCCAGATTATTGGCATAAGAGAACCCACCCCAACCAGCACTGAAACCACCACGACTGCTATAGCTTACATAGTTGACTGCCCATGGCTTCCCATTTGGATCCCAAAGGGTCATCTTTTTACTGATCTTGGGAAGATACTCTCTTACAAAATGATAAGGAATGTTCTGCAATTCATGTAACATGAGGAAAAATTCAAAGCTTAAAAGCTATAGAGAAAGGACCTCTAGCATTTGAAACATATAGTAACTAAAACTTCCAAGAATTAGACATTAGAATCTATGAAATACAGGGTTCATTTAAAAAAGGATAACAAGCAGAATTTACAGGCCAACTGATTTAGTGAAAAAAATCTTTGTTCAAGGATTATGTCGTAATCTTTTCCTTCTATCTTAGAAATAAATGTAAAAAATCAGCAAAAGCTATAAACAGTTATACATGAGGGAACCATTTCATATTATGTATTTCAAAGTCACTCCCTTCAGTCCTAGCAGCAGGTCTAACATTAGAAAAATTTATAAATAGAGGTTATAGACACAAGCAAAATTTAGGAGCATATACTCAAAGGTAGGATTGTATGTGACCATGATCTTTGGCTAGATTCAAAAATAGTACATATGCTGTCAACTAACCTTGTAATATTGAAACATACCTAGAGGTACTATACATTGTTCCTATCCTTCTTACTTTCTTTTTTGAGATGCAGAAAGATAGGAGACCCACCCTGCATAAGTTACCCAAGTTCAAATTTTTGGAGATGCACAACGTAGGACTTGACCCCAGAACCTCCTCTTCTTACTCTTGCTAACAGTTCTGCAAAATGGCCTGCGAACAGCTTATCATTTTAACAGAAAACTGGTGTTTAACTCTTAAAAATGCCCTAAAGAAATCCTAATTACATGATTTCTACTTGATGCTTATATCCACAGCATTATAAAGACATCAGCAACCAAAAGGGTCTAAGTAACCATATGGGCTCAGACTTTGTCTAAAGAAAAGACCTTAAATAATTGACTGTTCTCCAGCTGCTTTGACAACTAGTCCTGAGCAGGTGACAATTAGTTTAGAGCATGTGACAAGTTAATCACAAAACAAAAGTCTGTGGGCATTGTCAGAATCAATTAACTGATTCTCCAGAAGTTACATTTGAAGCCACTTTTCTGTCATCTTTCTACCACTTAGATAGTTTTCTAACCAAATTAATGCAAATAATAGATTTTGGCTCCCATGAACCATGTTTTATTTCTCAAATTTTATTCCAGAAGCCTAAACCTATGTCAGATAATACAACCCTAAAAGGAATATAGAGGGAACAGATATCCTCAAGAAGTAAAGGAGCCAGGTACTTTATGCAAGTGAAAACAAATGCACAGCAAACAAGCATAAGAAAACTGAACCTTTGCACTGATAGTTGTTATTAATGACTATGCCTAATAAAATGTTTTATTTCTCAAGATTTTCTTCCTAGTGCCTAACTTGAAACAAATAATATTACTCTAAGAGAAGTAGAGAGAATGAATGCCCTCAATAATTAAAGGAGTTGGATACTATGAGAAAATGGAATCAACATGCAGTGAACAAGCATAAGAAAACAGAGACTCTGCACTTGAATCAGTAGAAATTGGTAAATATGTATCATAGATGTTTCATCTGATTCCTACAATAACTCCTTGCCAGAATTGAATGTCCAAAGATTTGATATCAGGGGGGCTCTCTGGACAACTTTAAGTCAGAAGAACCATTTTTTTATTTAAACAACCTCACCAGCCATGCTTCAGTACCTAAGTATTGTCATCAGCTACTATGATTATCTTGTATGTAGCTTCAAAGTAATGCAATGAACGAGACAGGAATAACTAAACATTGAGAACAGTTATTTTAAATTAACACACGAACTACCATCCTCGGTATGTCATGAGTGCATATAGTACAGGGAAACATGCAACAATTGAATGACATAAAGATTCCACCATCAAAGAGACACTTTCATGCAACTAACATGCCTGATTGTGCAATGCAGACAAGTCCTGTAATAGATATATCTGAAAATTCAATTATTCTCCTATCTCCTGAATTTTGTTTAAATAATTAGGTCGAATTCCAAAGTCCCCAACAGACATGATGTATTCAAAATGAAAAAATAGAGAAAATGAAGGAATTAGGAGCACTTTCTCCAAACAAACAGGAGAAGTTTGAGCAAAACTAGTGGTAATATGTGGAAGAAGGAAATTCATTGAAGTTCTTGGTCTCTTAAACATTAATCAGAAATAATAAGCAGGACAATTAGACAGGAAAATTTACCAAGAAAAAGCTAACATAAACATAGGAGTCCCGCATAACCACATGAACAAAAGGATTTTTTGATTTGAATGATTTTGCCTGTTCAAGAGCCTTATTTACTTCCTCTTTTGTGACAAATCGCCGTTGTGATATTAGACTTGGCATTCGCTGTACCTTTGCCACAACTACAAGAAGCAAGAAAATACAAGGCTTAACACTAACTGAAAAAAAATCTAAATCAATCAAATTAGTGCTTCACAAGCAAGAGAATTGGTAACTATAAGAAGACATGATCACAATATTTGTTTGGAAAGGCAAAAACTCACCTTCTCCACGTCGAGCTACATCATTACATGGGAGCAATTTTAAGCATTCTGACACCTGACTAGATCGTTTCGAGGCACACATTTTACTGGGTCCGCTTACTTTCTTACTTAAGGATTTTGCTGTCGATGTTGTGGAAAGGGAACTAGTTTTGGCTGCTGGAACTCAAAAATCTAGTACATTAGCAAAATCTTGCACTAGTAATGCTGAAGAAGAAACATTTATATTATTTTTCAGGAAATGAATGAGCATTAAAACTTAATTTCTCATTAAAGCTTTGTTTGCAAGTATTTAAAAAAAAAAAACTTACGGTGCCCACGTTGAAGTTTTGTCTTAGCTTTGCTCACAGCTAAAGCATATTCGCTTGAGATGATTTTCTTCTTATACAAGGCCATCTCTCTCATAGTAATTTCATGATCTTTCTTATGTGGCGCAGCCAAAGCTCCAGAAGGTGGACTAATACGACCTACAATCATCAAATGACTCCAATCTGATGATCTGGATATATGATAACAATGGTACAGAAATAATCATATAATATAGTAAAAGCCAACTTTTCTTACCAGTTGTCTTACTCTTGGATTTCCTCAACTTCCAACCATCCAAATCATCTTGAGATATTGTAGCAACTTCATGGGAAGGGTAATCCTTCTTCTTCTTTCCCATCTCCGAGGGTGGGCCTTGTATCGCAAGACAATCAATACTCCACGTATCCCTCTTGCGACTAACTCCAAAACTCTCATGTGGTGACAAAGCCAAAGCTTTTAAATCATGCTCTCCCATAGTCTCCCCTTCCTCGCCGCCCTCTATTCCATCGACAATGGTGATGTGCCCTCCTCCATATGGCCTAGCTAGGAACGCCGCCTCCTTCTCGCAAGCAGTCGCATCAAAAACCAGCACCGAGAAGTGCAACCCGCCATCATACCGGAAAACCAAAAAATCCCCGAGCTCTATCGAGTGGTCGGAGACGAACTTCTTCCACCCATTCGCAAACAAAAGCCCCTTCGAGCTCTTTACGAACTCCACATTCCATGTGCCCCCACTCGGCCCCTTCAAAAATACAGTTCCCGGCAACTCGTGCTCGATGTATTCCCGGAATGCCGGCGGTATTTTCTGCAAGACCCACAAAAGATTACAACTTCGAGCTATTCTATGGATCAAAATTCGATATTTGATCCAAGGAACCTGAATCGGGAGATAGAGGGGAAAATGAGAGACACCATACCAGGTGGTCGGAGGAGAGCTGGGGGAAGTAAACCTTGAAGAAATGCGGGCTCGATCTCGCCATGGAAGTTCGATCGCGTGCTCTGCTTTAACTCTGGATTGCCTTCAGGGTTTTTTTTTGGTCCCCCCTCGCTGGGTTCGAATGAGGAATTTTACCCCCCTTCTTGGCGCGTCTGTGGTTCCTAGTTTCTAAAACCCTAGGATTTTGATGTTTTTATGATGGGATGCGACGGTGTCGGGAATGAGGGCGATGATTCCGAATTCGTTATCAAACTAAATCAGGACGGTGGAATGGATCGAGGATCAGCTGGGTTAGGTGGAGTGTGACAAGGAACCTGTGTATTACACGTGGTGCTTTGTGGGTTATGTTGACGACGTGTCAAAAATATATTGGTGGATTATTGAGGTGAGGTTAGCTATCGCATTCAAATCGGGTAGAACAAGGTTTAGAGTACCACAACAGAACGCACATTTAGTGGTAAGATATATTTGGTCTTGGTTTTGGAAAAAAATCTGCCGAATATTTGAGACTAACGCGTGAGCTGACGGTGATTCTCGATCTTGAAAGATTCCCTACACAGCTTTTTCAATTCAATGATTATATACTTATGGAAATATTTTTGATAAGCCATGAAAGATTTTGCCTCCCTGCAACAACGGATTTTTTTAATATTATTTTTTAAAAACAATATTGCGGAAGTACAGCAATTTGAATTAAATTTATCATACAAAATTTTTGCCGCACCCATTTTTTTTTTCTTTTTCTTTATACCACGTGGAGAAGGCAAACCTACGCATTCTCGTAAAGCTTAAAAAAAAAAAAAATTGATAAAGGCACAAATTGCACATGTACCTTCTCATAAAATTAAAAAAAAAACCAGATAAAGATGCAGGTTAAAATACAAATAATAATAAAAAAAAGTACAGGTTGAATCGTGCCTTCTCAAAATAGAAAAAAAATTATCGAAGGAATAGGTTGACCTGCTCCTTCTCATAAAAATTAAAAAATAAATTAATCTAAAGGTACATGTTGAACCTGCACCTTCTAAATCATGCGACAAATAAAAAAATTGATTTTATAAAAAATTTAAAAAAATTTAAACCGATGGCAAACCTTGCAGCCTGGATCGGTAGCAGGATCCTGGTGGCCGGACCGGCGGTTAGACCAATGACAGGATCCTAGCAACCGGATCGGTGGCAGGATCTTGAAGTCCGGACCGGTGATCAGACCGATGGCGGGACCCTAGCGACCGAACCGGTGACAGAACCTTGGCGGCTGGACCGATGGCAGGACCCTAGCGACCGGATCGGTCGACGGTTTGACTGGTGACATGACCCTAGTGGCCGGACTTGTGGCAGGACCTTACCGGCCAGACCGACGATCAGACCGGTGGCAGGACCCGAGCGACCGGACCGGTGGCAAGACCGTGGTAACCGAACTAGCGATTAGACGATGAAAGAACCTTAGTGACCGGATTAATGGCAGGACCCTGGTGTCCGGACCGGCGATCAGACCGGTGGCAGGACACGGCGATTAGATCGGTGACAGGACCCTAGCGACCGGATCGGTGGCAGGATCCTGATATCCGGATCGGCAATCAAACCTGTGCAGGACCCTGGCGATCATACCGCTGGCAGAACCCTAGCGACCGGACCAGTGGCAAGACCCTGACAATCGGACCGGCAATTAGACTGATGATAGGACATTAGTGGCTAGACCTGTGGCAGGATCTTGCCGGCCGGACCGATGATCAGACTGGTGGCAGGTCCTTGCAGGGCGGATCAGTGGCAGGACCTTGGCTATCGGATCGGCGATCAAACCGGTGGCAGGACCCTGGCTACCGGATCAACGATCAGACCAGTGGCAGGACCTTGCAAGCGGATCGGTGGCAGGACCCTGCTGGCTGGACTGGCGAATAGACCGGTGACATGATCCTAGCAACCAAATCGGTGGCAGGACCTTGGTATCCGAACCGACAATCAAACGATGGCAAGACCCTCGCAGCCAGACCGATGGCAAAACCTTGCCAGACGGACCGGTGGCAGGACCTTAGCGACCGGATTGGTGGTTAGATCGATGACAAGACCCTAGTGGTCGGACCTGTGGCAGGACCTTGATAGCCGGACCGGCGATCAGACCGATGGCAGGATCCTAGCTGGCTGGACTGGTGGTAGGACCCTAGTTGCTAGACCGATGATTAGACCAGTGGCAAGACCTTGGTTAGCCAAACCGGTGGCAAGACCCTAGCAGCCAGACTGGTTGCAGGACCCTAGCGACAAGACCCTGGCAACCGGATCGATGGTTAGATCGATGACAGGATCCTAACGGCCAGATCTATGGTAGAACCTTGATGGTCGGACCAGCGATCAGATCGGTGGTAAGACCTTGCAGGCCGAATCGATGGCAGGACCCTAGTTGCTGGACCGACGATCAGACCGGTGGCAGGACCTCGCAGGCCAGACCGGTGGTAGGACCCTAGCTGCTGGACTGACGATCAGACTGGTGGCAGGACCTCGCATGCCAGACCGGTGGCAGGCCCCTAGCAGCCAGACCGATAATCAAACCGATGGGGGCAAGATCTTGCAGGCTGGACAGGTGGCAGGACCCTACAAGCTGGACCGACGGTTAGACCGGTGACAGGACCCTAGCAATCGGACTGGTGGAGGACCCTAATAAATCGGTGGTAGGATGTATTTGATTGTCATCGATCTCTTGACTGGGCCGATGATCCGATGATGGTGGCCGGACCTTGACAATCGGACCGGACTGGTTTCAACCTAATGACCGGCCCAAAATTTTTTAAAATTTTTTATTTTTTAAATTTAATTATGTAAAATTATGAAATATTCAATATTATTTATAAATAAATAATAATATAATGTAGTATATGAATATTTAGTTGTATGTACTCATTATATGTCTAAAATTAAAAAAATTTATTAAAATAAAACTTCATCATAATACTAGATCTGTACAATAATATGGTCTACATATAAATGTAATACATAAATGAGAGTAAAAAAATATATTCTAAGTCCCACAAGGCGATCGTCTCCTCCTACGCGGAGGTTGCCTCCGACGATATAAAGATTCTACTTCACTCGGTCCCTGATATCCCGTCAAAAGCTCTGTCCATTATGAACTAGCTCCTGTATACACCCTCATATGTCGATCCCTCACCGATAAGTTCTTCTCCATGAGCCGAGTACCCCTAATGCATCATATACTTCGGTACGATAATATAATCAAACTGCACTACAGCATCCTCCACATATGTCAACTATCTGATATCCTTGTGTAGATAACTGCTCTCAGGTAAGTACGGAGTGAAGTCAGGCATCGAAAATGGAGAGGTACTTCATCGATGAGTACATCGTGTATGCCGAGGTACAGGAGCTGCTCCTGATGATGATGCATAAGAGAAATGTGTAGGCGTCTCATCATCTCTGTCATCATCATGAGCAAATCCTCATAACTGGACACGAGCCTGCTCATGGACAGTGTGCAGGACAGTATCACATATATCCACAATGGACTGGGATGACATGGATATAGAACCTGGCTGAGCAAGCTATCGAATCCTGACGATACCATCGCTTTGAAATATACATGTAATTAGAAGATTATTAAAAAAAATTCAACTATAAAGTATGTTTAATAAAATAATTTAATTACTTACCAGATAATCATGCATCGCACCAGTACGACTAATGAACCGCCTAGTGATGCGACGGTACCACTGCATGTATGGATCATAATAATCCATCATGCCATCAATGAAGGGCCATCTAAAATATGATCTCAACGGCTCTCCCAAAGCTGTATAAAATGCTAATGAGCAAAGGACCAGTCATGTTCATGTTGTCCTCTAAGATCGATATGGTGCAGTGCAGCATCTGTATCATACCAATTTGGGATGGACTGGTGAATCCCAAATTGTCGAGCACTCTATCAGCAAAATGCCACTCTATGATATGAAAACAAATAAGTAGTACTCGGGTACACCATATATCCTGACTGTGTAAATAATAATCGAGTAGAAGGGCAAGAATATCAAGAGTTTATGGTTGCCATATCACTTGTTAATTATAATTTAAGATAATAAGATGTTAAAGAAAATAATGTTAAAAAAATTTAATTTTACTTATTACCTGCTCCTATTTCAGGTGATCAAGATATAGTCTATATAAAGATTCCACATGTGTTGGCACCTCTTTAACCGAAAATTGATCTCTCCATCTGTAGATAATAAAAATACATGATTAAGATAAAATATAAATTTTTAAAAAAAGTAACAAAAATTTTTGATACTTACCTCATCTCCAAAGGATCCTGTGGTAATCTAGCTCCACCATCATCTAAATCAATCATAGGGTCTGCATACGGCCGGAATAATCTATTGGTGCAATATTCGAGAATCTATCCCATGCCTAAAGCTGTAGCAATATCAATAGTCCAGCAATATCATGGGCATCTCTCCGACAAGCCCTCACATATGTCTGTACAACCATGCTAAGCTTGCACCATCCTAATTATAATGTCCAGCCATCTCAAGATCATATAGTAGGAGTAAAAACATGAGATGTATCCCCTTCACTGATGTATCCATAAATAGACATATACCCATAAACTGTAATATATAAGCTCTAGCATGGCACTATATCGCTATCTCGTCTACATCAAAGGGTAACTCATGAAACTGCTTAGCTAGCCATACTAGACTCAACCGTGATCCGTGAAGTCAACCCTCCTATGGAATAACTCCTAATAACTGATGGCAAAGCTAATACCAATCGATCTGTATACTGCCAGTGATGGGTAATCCATCAACAGGTAAATCCAACTGGATGGCAATATCTTATAATGTAATAGTGCACTCTCCACATGGCAGATGGAATGTATGAGTCTCTAGACACCACCACTCTATCAGTGCTGTAATCAAGTGCCAATCTAGCTATATGTAACCCATGCATGCCAATTCATAAAAATCAATTGAAACACGTGCACAAGTAGCCATGATATATGAACACGGTAAATGATAGCACTGCCATTTTTGACATGTACTGTACGATTCGATAGTCGAACAATATGCATTACAAAAATTAATATTTGGTACATTACAAAGTACATAACAAAAAAAAAACATAAATTTATTGACTTCAAAGTTGTACTCGAGTATTATTTCCTTTATTCATATACGAACCATGCATCGCAGTTTGGATTTGAAATATACCGCTAGCTCTATCAAATCTTATAACTGTGTGAGATGTAGCTTTAGCTTGTTAGGCGATTACATGACCCATGATGAAAGGAGTAAATCTTTCATTCCTATCAAGTGCATCAACTGCCTGGGCACGTCGACTATCAAAGTAAGATACAAATCGAAAGAATGTCAACTACATCAATACAGTTACAAGCAAGAATCGAGCATTTTTAAACACTCCATTAAAATACTTTAATAGATTGGTTATCATTATTCCATACCTTCAGCTATCATCATATGCACATATCCATTTATCTAATGGAATTTCACTCGACCATTAAATAGCTTATGGTTTCAATTTCTCGATACTTTTCATATATCTCTCAAATTTTTTGATCTGTGTTTGCATTCCAGCCTTTTTTACCATATTCCTTAATTTGACATCCTTAAATCTAGTATAGAGGTTGCTTGCCACATAACGTAAGCAGTATACATGATATGCATTCGATTGCTGCCAACCTAGGTGTTCATTTTGTACTGTGGCCAGTATGCCAGCATGCCGATCAGAAATTAAGTAAATTTTCTGTCGTGGGATAACAAAAGTTTGCGGATAAGCAAGAAACCAAATTCATGTATCGGTAGACTCTTCATCAACAATGGCAAAAGATAATGGAAAAATTTGATTATTTCCATCAACAATAGTTGCAATCAATAATTTATGTCTATATTTTTCATACAAAATGTTGCATCAATATTGATTACAGGTCGACAATACTTGAACCCTTCAATGAACAGTGCAAAAGACCAGAAGACCGATCAAATTGAGCACATGTTAGATGACCGGTTGGATTGCTAATGAATTTCACCCAAGAACCAGATTAAGTTCCTCTACTTCATGCAACTCTTGGGCAGTAATTCATATGATTTGTCCCAATCACCAAACACCATGGCTATTGCTTTTTGGTTTGCTTTCTATAACTTTCTATAAGTGGCAGTGTAATTGAATTTATTCTTTATGACTATACTAAGTCCTGCAATAGCAATTGTAGGTACTTCTTTCACTAGATCATGTATTTCATTAACAATTAAAGTAGAGTCTAATCCAAAATGATCTGAGACATCACTTCAGATATGCATGTATGGGGATCACAGCATCGTGATATCTCAAAGTAATCATTTCGTCTAATTGTTCTGAGCTTCCATTGACATTTAGAATCTTTATACTTACATTTTACAGTCCATAAATTTGGAGTTGACTCAGCAACCTTGAATTTATGGTGTCTATCAATTGAATACTGATTCACAACACTTTGTAATTCAGTCTTGTCTACAAAACAAAGTCCTTTGCATAACTCTTGACCACTTTCCCAGTTAAATGACGGTTCTTGAAGGAAATAGTATATCGAGACATTTGCAACTTTCCAATTGAACTGAGTGAATGTTGTAGATGGAGCCTCAAATATAGTATAGTTCGGTATTGTTGTGTTATGTGGACTTTGTGCAGCATGAGAAGGGCCAGCTTCCTGACCTTTATGATTAATATCATCTTCGTGAGGAACAAATCTTAATTAAAAAGCTCATTATCTGCATGTATTGTATCACTAGCAGCTGTGTACTATGAAGAATGCCTGATGACACTCTCTGGCACATCACTTTCCGTTATACAAATATGATCCTTGGTATATAAGAAAGCAGTATTTACTTGAGGACTATTATAAATATTTGGACTATGAATAGAAACAACCTATTCACTAATGTTACTTGTTGCCATATTTCAAACAACCTCTTCATATTCATTTGATTCGTGAATGGGTCGAGCATCTTCAACAAGTTGTACATCTAAATACAACTCCGTACCTGATAGACATTGATGTGTGGTAATAGTATAAAATATTATTTCTATGTCCTCATCATCGGTGATTGGAACAGATTCATACTTTACTAATATCAACTGTACAAGTTGTGGATATCTATAAGATAATTTATACCTTGTCCTATCAATATGGAAGACACTATGTAAACAGGTTCATACTTTACTAATATCGACTGTACAAGTTGTGGATATCTATAAGACAATTTATACCTTGTCCTATCAATATGGAAGACACTATGTAACTTGTTCGGTAGTTCTTCATGTGTGATTCTATATTTAATTCTATTTGCCTTTTCTAGTCCCCTATTGTATTCAATACCAAATTCTCCATTGACGATGTAACCATTAATATAACATAACACTGTGATAACTTCTCCCATTTCTCGCTACAAAAAAATTAAATGAATACTAGATGAAACATGCTATATTTAATAAATTTATATAAATATTAAGCATGTTGTCATTCAAAAAGAAAAAATCTATATATCTACAAATATGCTTTAATAATATAACCATTTGCAACATAACAATCATACAACGAGAAGTTAAAAGATACATAATATTAAAAAAATAGTTATATGATATTTCTGAATATATACGAAAATAAGATTTAAAAATGATATACGTAAAACATGCATCCTATCACCATCTAATAGGTAAGGGCCCTATTCTATTCAGGAATTGCAATCAATTATATAGATCAGTTGACGGTAGTCAAATAATATGCAATTGGGATCAAAAGAAATCGATATTATTTTTTCTTAGTTCTTCCTATCCAAATATTTGTGCACGAGGAGAACTAAAGAAAAATGCTATCCAAAATTCCTTATGATCCTAATTACATATTATTTGATTATTGTCAACTGATCTATAAAATTGATTACAATTTTTAAACTATCGAAATTAGATAATCAATTGACCAATGTACATAATTCTAGATATCCGTATAAAATTATATAAATATATGGATACATAGAATATGCATATTAATCAATTGACGGGTCTACGGTTCTATGCAATACAAAAATTTCTAAATAAAATTAATTGATAAATTAATTATTTTTATATATTTTTGTATATTACAACTACACTAATAATAATATATCATAAATATTAAAAATTATAAATATAAATATTGAATATCTATATTAAAATTATATAAATATTAAAATTCATCCAAACCACTGCCTCCACTCTCGAATCAAGAATCTTTATCATCACCTAAAATTAACTTCATATAGCTTCCCTTATAATTTTTAATATATATTTTTTATTACTTTAATAATAATCTTTTTTAAAGAATACTATATGATATGGCAAGACTGCTAACGTAGAGTACACCTCGGATCCAATTAGCAGTCAGACAGGCAAATAGCACCGTGCCAAATTTCCTTCCAAGCTCCCTCGCCAGGTGGCCTGATCAACAATCGCGCCCACCTCAACCCGAGCTCGGTACTCCTGCTCCTTCGCCAGGTGGCACCCCTAGGTGGGGTCCATCTCGATCGAAGTCGAGCCCTGCTCCTGCTCCTTCGCCAGGTCTCACCTCCATGTGGGGTCCACCTCGGTCGAAGTCGAGCCCTGCTCATGCTCCTTCGCCAGGTGGCACCCCCAAGTGGGGTCCACCTCGATCGAAGTCGAGCCCTGCTCTTGCTCCTTCGTCAAGTGGCGCCCCCAGGTGGGGTCCACCTCGGCCGAAATCAAGTCTGCCTTCGCTCCTTCGCCAGGTGGCTCCCCAAGGGCCGAGCCCATCTCGGTCGATGTCGAGCGCTCCTCCGCTCCTTCGCCAGGTGGCACCCTCAGGTGGGGTCCACCTCGATCAAAGTCGAGCATGCCTCCTCTCCTTCGCCAGGTGGCTCCCCAAGGGTTGAGCCCACATTGGCCGAAGTCGAGCGCTCCTCCGCTCCTTCGCCAAGTGTCACCCCCAGGTGGGGTCCACCTCGATCGAAGTCGAGCCTACCTCCGCTCATTTGTCAGGTGGCTCCTCAAGGGTCGAGCCCACCTCAACCGAAGTCGAGCGCCCCTCTGCTCCTTCGCTAGGTGGCACCCCCAGGTGGGGTCCACCTCGACGAAGTCGAGCCCGTCTCCGCTCCTTCGCTAGGTGGCTCCCCATGGGTCGAGCCCACCTTGGCCGAAGTTGAGCACCCCTCCGCTCCTTGGCCAAGTGGCACCCCCAGGTGGAGTCCACCTCGGTCGAAGTCGAGCTATCTCTGCTCCTTCACTAGGTGGCTCTCCAAGGGTCGAGCCCTCTCCATGGAAGCATCGAGAAGATCAAAGGCACCGGCCCCAAGGTCGCTGCTGAAATAGGTGCGCGCAGTGCGACGTGACCAGTACGGCACCTCCAAATCTATAACGGTGCACGTAACATCGCTTGCACCTGTTTGGAAGGGGTGCCCTGATCGAGATGTCAGATCCTGTGACCGACCACTTGGAACCCCCTGAAGGAGAAGGCTGCATTCAACATCTCAGACTCGAGGGCGGCTGCGCTTGGATTGAGGTCCCGCTTAATTCTCCCCTTCGTGACAACACGGCGAGCGAGACAAGCTCACAACTTAACTCCTAACTATGAGAGGGAGTAACCTCGGGAGAGTGGCCAACGGACAACGTTGATCTCTAAGCCCCCCCAAAGGAGGAGAATCGAGGTACTGAAGCAATCGATGATCTAAAAGGCACCAACGGGCAAGGTGCAAGGTAAGCAATCAAGAGGGCAAACATACGAAGAAAGGAGACAAGTGACTCAGAGACAAAAGGCACCCAGGGGATTCCCAAGAGCGAGTCCCGTGAGCACAGTTGCTGCAGCTCGAGCATCAACCCTCTCTCATTTTCTCTTACTTAATCCTTCATCAAAGACTCCTCTAAGCATGGAGACCGAAGTGGGATCTGTCTTAGAGGATCTGTTTCACTTGCCATTCTTGACTTGATCATCGAAGTGCCCTTGTCGGAATCCTCGGCCCGGGTCTCTAACCTTATTTTGCAAGTCCGGAAACATTAGGATTTCAGAAAAGGGGCAGACATCCTGCGCCACCTCATAGCTACAGGCCATAACGGTAAGGTCGGCAACACTATCTATTTCTAAGATTTTTAAATAATCACAAGTATTACTCTTCATAAATATTATCCATTTTTTTATACATGATCATATATTTTTAAAATTTAATATTTTATACTAATTTTGAATATACAATTAATTTTAGATCTATAATTCATTAATCTATGATTAATATTTAATTTACAACTACACTGATATTCATTAATTGATTAAAATATTATTCGATACTTTTGATATATTATCATATCATTTCTAAATTTAATATTTACTATTCATTTTTTAACTATAATTAATTTTTCATCTATAAATATAAAATCTATGATTAATGTTTAAGTTAGAAGTAATGTGTTAATCTATCATTAATTAATATCAATTTTAAAAAATATATATTATATTTTTCAAAAAAATTATACTTCTTATAAATTTAATACTAATAACTTCTTAAAAGAATATGACCTATAATTTTTAAAAATACATTAACCTATATTTTCCTAACAATCCAACGTAAATTTTTATTTATTAAAAAAGTAATACTTCTATTATCATTTTCATTTAACTAATTACAACTACTAATTTTTATTATCATTATGATATATTTTTACAAATTACAATATATTTTTTTAATATATTATTTATTCTTAATTTTTAATTTTTAATTAATTTATAAGTTTATTATAATATTTTGAATATATGAATCTAAGCTTATTTTCATCAACAAACATCTATAAAATATTTTTAAATATTTAAAATTTATATAAATTAGGTGCAATCCATCCCAAATCTATCAAGATAATTATCTAATATTACAATAATACTAATAAATTTTTTGGCAACCATTTACACAAATATATTTTTTAAAAAAATTAAGAATTAAACATTCATAGGATCTCATATTTTCATTTACAAAATTAACATATCACCTTAAAAAATAGCATAAATATTAATAAAAAAAAATAATAAACTTTAAATGGTAACAACAACATATCTTTGGAGCAAGAACAACAAGTCACTAACCAGCACTAATAATTTCTTAAAAAACAAACATATAACATTCAAAAAAATTCAAACAAAAAATACTATGAATATTATTTTAAATAAAAAAATACCTTATATCCGAGAAAAAGGGACATAGGGGGACCATGAATCATAGAGAAGAAATCGAGGGGGGACCAACAATTCTTTTTTTTTTTTGGAGAGGGACCGATGGCCCAAGTTTTTTTTTTTTTGGCTTGCTGATCTTCAGTCGTATAAGACCACTAAGAAGACGCAGCTTCAAGTTGCGCATTCTCAAAGAAAATGTAGCTTGAAGCTACGCTTTCTCCATGTGGCGTCCCATGCGCTCCCCGCACTCCAGGTGGTTTAAAAAAACAAAACGCGTGGCCTAAAATGCAATGCTTTCATAAAATCCTTTTAAACACTGAGTAAGCCAATTCTTTTTTTTAGCTTTATAAGAAGGCACAGGTTCAACCTGCGCCTTCTCCATGTGGTATTTAAAAAAAAAGTATGGTGTGGCAAAAAGTACCGTAAAATGATAAATTTAATTCAAATCACTGTACTTCGATAATATTATTTTTAAAAATAATATTTAAAAAAATCCTGCAACAACAGTATTTGATTTATAATTAAAGAACTAGTATATTACCAGAAATACATTTTTATTTAAAAAATATATTTTTTTAAAAAATATTAATCTTATTTATTATATACTTATTTTTAAAAATATATATATATATATAGCATATACAAAATATTTTTTTATTAATAAATATATTTTATTGATTTTAAATAAAATAGTATTTTATTAATACATTAATATATTATTTTATTAAAATATATTTTATTTTACTAAAATATATTTTATTTTTAATATATTATTTATATAATACTTTTATTAATTTTTAATGCATGAATATTATACCAAAGAAATGTTTTCATTTTTTTTCTAAATTATAAAAAGACTTTCCATACAAACTTTTACAATGATTTTCTTCTCAAAATAATAGCTCGATCAGATGATTAGCACATATTTTTCTAAAACTAAATTAAAAAAAAATATTATTTCAATAGACATATGCATTTTCTAGGGTATAATCCAAATATCAAGAATATACTTTTATATTCTATTTATTTCATGCCAATCATATTCTAATTTCTAAACTATTTCCACATTTTTTTTCAAAACACAATTTGATATTTTGAAATAAAATACTTTTTTTAAATAAAGTACTATTTTGTTTTCAAAAATATATTTTCATGCAATGACGTCTACATTTTACAACAATAAATGTCATCTTTGATGGTGTGAGTGGCTGGGGCTCCCCAAAAATCTCCTCCACATCTTCTTCCATTTTTTCTTCACCTTCGTGTTGCTCGGCATTCTATGTTCTCATGCTATAGTGTATAAGCATTTAGCTTTAACATGTGCAATTTATAACTTAATTAGACTTAATAAAATAGTATTTAAACTAATATTAATCAAAATTATTTCATGATATTATAGATGGTCCCACTTTTTTGGACAAAGAAGTTTTATATTTTCTTATATAGAACGATACTTGCAAATAAATAAGGGGCCATTATTTATTCTTCACTGCCACAAGGTATTGTAGCTTTGTGAAAGATAGTGAAAGAAAGCTAATACATGGCACTAAATATGCAAGCAAAAGGAATAGATGTATATATCCTTTTATTTTTAGTAAGCACGGTAGCACATACATTTTTTATTAACATATAATGGCATATTTAGTTTTATTATTTAAACACATGATGAGCAAAGAGATAATACATGTCACAAAAGAAAAACTCTGCCAATATATTAATAAAATAATATTTAAGTTGACATTAATCTGAATTATTTTATAATATTTAAGATAGACCCATTTTCTTTTCCGCAGAGTTCTATATTTTCTATATAGAATGATGCCAACTAGAAGATGATGGGTTATTCTATATTCTATGCTTTGTCACGTGATATTGTAGCTTCTCATAAGATAGTGTGGGTAAAAATTAATACGCGATAGTAAATATGCAAGAAAAATAATAAATATATTCATTTATTTTTAGTAAGCATACACCTTTTTTTATTAATATACAATGGCATATTTAGCTTTGCTATTTAAATACATGTTTAGTGAAAAGATAATACATGTGATGAAAGAAGAGTTCTACCTATGCAGATCATCCATTTATATATATATATATATATATATATATATATATACACACACACATACACACTAGCATAGTAGCCGCATGATGTATGTGATATATTTTTTTATTTAGAAAATATATATCATTGATGTGGGGGGAGACCCCACCTCCGGCATCCCAAAGGTCTTAAAGCTAAAAGGGAAATAAGTGAATCTATTTTGGGATAACATGAAGCTACACTCGACTATTTTTATTTTCAATATTGGGTCCACGGTATCTCTGATATGTGTATACAGAACAAACACCCACACTATCTAAAAAAATCAAACCTATGTGATTTGGACAATATGCTACTAAATCGTTCAAAGGAATGGATTCTATTTTAGGATATTTCTTCAAAGTGCCTCATCAGTCATTTAGTCCTACTCCTTGAGAACAGAAGCTAGGATCACTATTTTAGAGCTCCCAATCCTATCAATTATCATGTCAAAGTCCCTTTAGTCTTCCAAATCCTGCCTAGCTAGACCTTCGGCCTTTTGGATTCCTAACCAGCCGAATCTTTGGCCTTCTGGCTCCATACTAGGCTAAACTTGCAACCTCCTGGGCTCCTAGCAAGCTTAACCTTTGGTCCTTTGAACCACGTTCAGATAAACATTCAGATATTTGGACTACTATTTCATAGGCCTCTAGCCAAACTCCTTCGGCATAATAAGGCACCCAGCCTCTTCGACTTTTTGATCCTGTAAATATTGCAATATTAACTTGTTCTGATACCACTCTTCGGGAAATCGCTTGTGTGGAATACGAATCCTTGGATCATGATTGTTGATGTCAATACTATGAAAGAAAGAAGAATAAATAAAATACAATACAAAACATAATTAGATGGGCATACAAGGTTTTACTATGGAAAAAAATAACTTATAAGATTATGAGCTTTTACTTTCAACCCCGTAATAGTCTCTCAACAAGAAATCCCAAAATTTCTCGTACAAGCTCTCAATGCACGTCCCTATAGACTTTCTAGAGATCTTTCACCACTTTTTTAATTCTCAGACCTAGCCTGCTCCTCTACCCATAATTTTATAGCCTCTGCTACAAAGAGCATGTCACTAGGAGTCCAATAGTCCAAATTATGTTCAAATCGAAGTTCTGTAGCTCTTCCAATCAATGTCTAACTACATTGCCTTCCTGGCCATTGATCTATCTTTGATCGCATCGAAATCCATGCTAGATCTATTGCACATGCCATGAATCATGCCACAAATGATGTCCATCATCTGATCGATGCGCCATACGTGCACCATCATCAGATCTTTTCATTATGTCAAAAATCGTGCATAGAACACTACAAAGGAAAAAAGCCAATGTTGCCTACATGCCGAGCATGCCTGCATCTAGGCGGAGTGCTTGCAAGTACCCATGCACATCACCTATGCGTGTGGGTGGGCCAACATGGGTCATATCTAATAACCTTAACCTCGACTCGATGTTTGACCCATCTCGACTCGATATTCGACCTTCACTTGACTTTAAGAGCTTCTTGAAGGATCATGCCCCCATGTCCTTAGATAAACACATGATGATCATGGATGGACAAAATGGGAGTCAAGGCAAGCCACTCGATCCCATCTCTATCATGTGTTGTACTCACCTTAACCTGAGGCCTGCTCGGGGAAGTCTTTGATGATAATAGGAAATTTACCTTGCAACATCGTCAGTTGTCCTCCTGAGGCTCTTATCTCGTACCTAATCCACCTACTCCTGAAGCTCTACCTCATACTGGGCTCCCATTTGCACCAAGGACTCCACCTCATATTGGACTTCCTGTTAAGAGGTAGTACCCTCCTCATTTCTTTCCTCGCAAAACGATCTTACTATCATACAAGATCTTCAGGATTCCATCACCAGCTCTCCACGTATAGCCGTTTAAATTCAGTTTACTAAGAAAAATTAGATTTTCACAAAAATTAAATATGCATCGGACCTTGCTTGGTTTCTTTCTTGTCCCATCATCTATCTTCAAGCTGACTATCTCGATGCTCATGATCACACAATTCGATCCATCTAATAAGTGGATAGTACCCTTTCTATTCTTTAGAGAATGGAACAGCTCCTTTCTATAATATATATGATATGGACATGTAGAATCTAAAATTCATTGGAAAAAAATGGATATCTCGTTGGATACCATGAGTATATCACTAATATATCTATCATCGCTATTATCATACATTGCTATAGCAGCTTTCGTATGATCCTTAAGCTGCAAGCAATCTCTGACACAATGCTCCAGCTTGTTATACCAGTATTTGATCTTGCTTGCATCCTTCAATCTAGATCGCCCATCTCATGATCCTCTATCGCTCTGCCTTCTATCGCCTGCTCTTCCAGAAATAGCTAACGCTGAGTTCCTGCTTGAACTCGAAGCTTGGTTCTCCTGCCTAAGAATCTCATTTAAGAGTAACACTGAGGTGATCTCCTCCATCTTGATAGTACTCTTTTCTACTAGAAGAGCAGTTACCAAAGACTGAAGGACTACGGTAGGGATGATAGTAAGACCAGCATCCTGGTCTTCTCCTTAACTTTTTCATCGATATTGAGGAGATCAGTAAGGATCCTCTTGAAGTTGCTTAAGTGCTCCTGCATACTCTGCCTCTTGATCATCCATGGTTGGTAGAACTACTTTTAAAGGAACAGCATGTTGGTGAGAAACTTTGCCATGTATAGCTTCTTGGGTTTCTCCTATAGTATCATCAGGAAAGTATCATTCAGCACATGGATTACCATCTTGTTTGCCAAGTACAAGCAGATCATGCTTATGGTCTATATTTGAAGCCACTTCTAAGTCTTCTCTTCCACAGTGGCTGGCCCCTCCTCATACATGAGAGCGTCGATTAGCCTTTGCTAGATAATTGCATCTTTTACTCTCGCTTGCTAGAATGAAAAATTGCTTTTTCCATCGAACCGGCCGATCTCAAACTTGATTATGCCTATATTTTCCATATTCTTTGATCTCGATTAATCACAGACAACCAGAACTCTCATACCAGTTGTTGGAGTATTAACTTGCTTTGATACCACTCTTCAGGGGATCTCTCGTATGAAATATGGATCCCCATTTCCAAGATCATGTTGTCGATGTCGATGCCACAGGAGAAAGAAGAAGAAATAAAATAAAAATAAGACATAATTAGATGGGCATGTAAGATTTTACTATGAAAAAAATAACTTGCAAGATTGAAAGTTTTCACTTTCAACCCCGTACAAGTTTCTCAATAAAAAATTCTAAAATTTCTCGTACAAGCTCTCAATGCACATCCCTGCAAGCTTTCTAAAGACCCTTCACCACTCTTGATCCTCACACCCAGCTACCCCTCTGTCTATAGTTATATAGCCTCTGCTGTGAAGAGCATTTTACTAGGAGTTTAACGGTCTAAGCCATATCCAAATTGGAGTCCTGTAGCTTTTTCAATTGTGTTTGACTACAGAACCCTTCATGGTTGTCAATCTGCTTTTGATTTCATTGAAATCTATGCTAGATCCACTACACATGCCACGAATCATGTTGTGAATGACATCCACCATGTGATCCATGCACCAACGTGCACTACCATTAGATCTCCTCATTGCATCAACAATCATGCATAGAATACTACAAGAAAAAAGCCAAAATCACCTAGGCCTGGGCCTGCCTACATGCGCCGCACGCGCATACTGGATGGAGTGCTCGCGAGTGCCCATGCGCGTCACCTGTGCATGTGGGTGGGCCAACACGGGTTGTACCCAACAGTAAACCCCATAGTCTTGAAGGACTCATGGACCTACCAAATCTAAAAATACTTAGAATCCAGACTCAGCCATTAATGTCTTATAAGGCATTGCACCAAAGGACCGAAAGAAGAATCTATCGATGCTCATCTTCATACGTCTCTCGTAATAGACAAACGGTCAAGTCCCGTAACCAAGAGCATATCTCAGCCATAAATAAAGCATTGCCCCTCTCTAAGCCATAATTCTCAAGCCATTAAGACGATCGGTGGGAAGGCATATAAGACAAAATCTCTCCTTAATAGGAGAAGGATATTCTAGATAAAGAAGAACAATTTCCTTCCAGAAGTTCTGACAGAAGCTACAATCAAATCATTTCTTGCCTGCTTATTGACGTATCCAGATATATCAAGAATATCCTAGAAATTTGAGCATAAAAGGGGATCCTCAACGAACACCCTAGAGGTATGCATGCATGTGTTTACTGATGCGGGATGAAAATGAAACTTTAAACTATAAAATCAGCAATCTAAAAATGAGTAATGATTCTACCACATATCAGCAAGATTCATGCTTAGAGAGCAAATAAAATTAATGAAAGAGACTACTAGTAAGTTGTTACCCGTAATGTAGGTTCACTCATTTGAAAGTAAATGGATATAATGGCTGAGAAACCATTCTAACTAGGACATGTACCATCAAATAATCAAACCTAAGAGTCTAGGAAGGGTTCACTTACCAACAATGAGCTCTCACACTTTTGGTGGTGGTTTAGTTTCAGCACTCCAAGGACTAGCGGTTGGATTTGAAGACTATCACTCCTTGGATGGAAGACTCCTAACGTAGATGGTTCTGAAGCAAAGTGAACCTCATCTTCAACTCGAAATCATGGAGGATCCTGCAATTGAGAGCATTAGTGGGCATGGAAAGGATGAGAGAAAAGGAAAGAAGAAAGAAAATTTGGAGAAGGGGAAAGGGAAGAAATTATGGTGATTTCTTGAAGCTTGGGGAATCGATTTGGGCCTAACACCCTCTCCCTCACGGAGTGACAAAGCAACAAAGCAATGGAAGAGAAGAAAGGCTTTTCTTTTTCATTCATCAATAGCTTGATTACAAGAGGGTTAGGGATATTTATAGACTTTTCTAGCCCTTTCAAATTTGAATTGCAAGCATAAAGAGTGGAGTGATAAGTGGGATTACATGCATGAAGAGTGGAGAGATAGGTGGGTGCCCAACTTGAAATCAAATTTGAATTCTTCATGCTTGGGCGCACAATTGGAGTGATGTGGTGTGGGAAGGTGAGATGGCATCCATCGTGGCATGGAGGTGATGTGGCGGTAAGGTGGCATCCTATATTAGCATGGTGAGGTGGCATTCCAACTTGGCAGGGAGGTTGAGGTGGTTTGCTCCATCCAATCTTGATGCTTTCAAGCTTCATGGTCTTTGCCTTGACTAATTATAAGGTTAAATTGAACCCAACTTGACCAAATTGAATCCAACAAGACTAAATTAAACCTAATAAGACTAAATTGAACTTGAAATTGAAATGGACTCGACTCTAATTATAGGACTTATGCTGAAAATTAAAAACCAACTTGAAGCCAAAATTGAGTTTGGCTTATTCACTTGCAATCTATATGGAGCTTTGATTGTTTGATTGAAGTCTTTTTCAAACTCTGGTGCCCGCACCAATTCTTCCGGGATGGGAAGGACTCGACCCTATCGAGTATGAGTCAACTTGACTTTGATAGTATTCTAGTAAGTATGGGTTGATCCTTTGTAGATCCTCTCGAGTGATCCACAAGTCTTCGTCGACCTTGCCAATGAACCAAATAGCGTGATAACCTTTGTTCCAGGTAGTGATAGTCTTGTCATCCAGAATTTGCTCAATCATATCTTGCCATTCTGGTAACATGGTTAGTGGATACTCAGGGGTAGGTTTACTTTCAAAAATGGGATCAGGTCCAAAAGGCTCACTAAGTATCATTGTTGGTTCCTTATACTCTACTAGGTCAAAGATATTGAAAGTTGAACTAATACCTAAGTCAGATGGTAACTCAAGCACATAGGCATTAGGTTCAATTTTTTTTATTATTTTGAAAGGACCTACACTACGGGCATGTAACTTTTTCATGGTTCTAGGTGGAAATCGTTCAGGTCTAAGCCTAATCATCACATAGTCTCCTTCATAAAATTCTTTGACTCTCTTACGAGAATTAGCCATATGCTTGTAAGTTTCATTACTCAAATTGATTTTCTTACTAATCTCTTTATGTAAATCCCTAATATGCTGTGCATATGACTTTGCAGACTCAGAAACTCATGCATGCATAGGTAAAGGGACAAGGTCTATGGGCTTTTTTGGTTTGTATCCATGGACAATCTCAAATGGACTTTTTTTAGTGGACCTATTGACTGAGCTATTATAGGCAAATTCAGTACGTGGTAATAAAAAGTTCTAATTTCCAGTATTCTCACCAACTAGACATCTCATCAGGTTTCCAAGACTTCTATTCACAACTTTTGTTTGGCCGTCAATTTATGGGTGGTAGGTGATAGAAAATCTCAGTTTGGTTCCTAACATGTGCCATAGAGTTTACCAAAAATAACTAGTAAATCGGACATCCCTATCAGACACAATAGTTTTGGGCAAACTATGTAACCTAACCACTTCATTTAGGAATAGTTTGGCCACTTTTGAAGCGTCGAAAGTCTGAGAACAAGGTAAGAAGTGTGCCATCTTGAAAAAATGATCGACCATAACGTAAATGGAGTCGTGTCTTCGCATGGTCTTTGGTAACCCTAACACAAAGTCCATAATAAGGTCTTGCCATGGACAATCAGGGACATGCAAAGGGATTTATAGGCCAGTGTTTTATTTCTACTGTTTGGCAATGGCACAGGTTTGACACTGGGCCACCACTTGGGCCACATTTCACTTGAGGCTAGGCCAAAAGAATTGGTCTTCAACTGCTAGAATGGTTTTGTTCCTACCATAATGGCCAGCTAAACCCCCTGCATGGATTTTCCAAATCAAGAATTCTCGGATGGAGGTTCGAGGGATGCACAACTTATTTTCTTTGAAAAGGAATCCATCATGAAGGGTATAGTCACTATATACACTAGATAGTCCTTGACAAACAGATTGAAAAATCTTACTAAAGTCAGGACAATTTTCATATTCTTCTTTCAATCTATCAAATCCTATGACTTCATTACTCATAAAGGTCAAGAGCATGGAATGATGGCTAAGTGCATTGACAACTCGATTTTCAGTGCCAATATGGTATTTCAAAATAAAGATATAAGATTGTATGTACTCTACCTACTTGCCATGCCTAGGATTCAGTTTCTTTTGAGAACTAAGAAATTGGAGTGCTTCATGGTCTGAATATAGGATAAACTCCTGCGATAAGAGATAGTGTCTCCAATACCTTAAAGCTTGAACTACCGCATATAATTCCTTATCATAAGTTGAATACTTCAATCTTGCTTCATTTAACTTCTAACTAAAAAAGGCTACAGGGTGGTTTTCTTGACTTAGGACTCCTCAAATTCCAACTTTGGAGGCATCACAATCAACCTCAAAAACCATCGAAAAGTCAGGTAGCCTCAAAATTGGTATATGGATCATTTTCTCTTTGATCTCAAGAAAGGCTTTATTAGCATTCTTAGTCCATTCACAAGTTTCCTTTCTAATACAGTCGGTGATAGGTGCAACAATCATACTAAACCCTTGAATGATCTTCTATAGAAGGTGGCAAGGCCATGGAAGCTACGTACATCATGTATGCTTTTGGGTACAGGCCACTCAATTATGGATTTAATCTTTTCTAGGTCGGTAGACACTCCTTTGGGGGTAATGACAAAACCTAGAAAAATAACTCTAGGGGTCATAAAGTCGCATTTCTTAAGATTGGCATAGAGGCTGTCACTTCTGAGGGCTTGGCATACTTATTGGAGATGGTCCAAGTGATGTTCCTTAGTCCAACTGTATATGAGGATGGCATCGAAATAGACTACAACAAATTTTTCAATGAATGGTCTCAAAACTTGGGTCATGATCCTCATAAACATACTAGGGGCATTTGAAAGGCCAAAAGGCATCACTAACCATCCTTAGTTTTGAAGGCTATTTTTCACTCATCCCCAGGCTAATTCTGACTTGGTGATGCCACTCTTTAAATCAATCTTAAGAAAATAATGGCTCTAGCCATCATGTCTAACATATCATCGAGACGGAGAAAGGAAAACGATACTTGATCATTATCTTATTGATGGCATGACTATCTACATACATTCTCCAAGTACCATCCTTCTTGGGGGTCAAAAGGGCAGGCACCGCACAAGGATTCAAACTTTCTCTAATGAGTCCCTTTTGAAGGAGATCTCCAACTTGTCTTTGTAACTCTATATGTTCAGTGGGATTCAACCTAGAATGTGGGAGGTTTAGTAAGGTGGCTCCTGGGACCAAATCTATGGTATGCTGGATGTCCATTAATGAAAGAAGGTGATAGGTAGGTCTTTTGGAAATATATCTTGAAAGTCCCTCAAGATCTCTACAACTTCCTGGGGTTGTTCCTGGATTTCCTTAATGGTCAATATCCAAATGGGTGATCCTTCATTGATTTATCGTTCTAGATCCTTAGCATTGATTAAGTGTAACCCTGCTTCTTTTTCTTTTAGATTACTAGATCCTTTCTTCTGATTATCCTTATTTGGTGATTAGTTTATAACTATTTTTTTTTCTTGGTAGGTGAATGAACAAGAGTTGGATCGGCCATACAAGGTAGCATCATGATCATACAACCATGATCTATCTAAAATGATACTGCTAACCCCCATAGGAAGAACATCACACCAAACTTTTTCCTGATAGGATTGGATCTGAATCAGAACTTAACATCTTAACTTAATAGGGATGGAAGTCGAATCTATCCAAGACACCTTATAGGGATTGGGATGGGGAATAGTAGTTAAGCCTAGATTCTTAATGGCCTTAGTTGAAATGATATTAACATAGCGCCCGTTATCTATAATGATCTTATAAACCTTTTCCATTATCTTGACAAAAGTTTGAAGTATGTTGGTCCTTCTCCAATCCTCATGCTCTTTTGTTTGGGCTAGGATACATCTAACAACTCCTAATATTTCAGTTGGGCCTACATCTTCCTCATCTCCTTCATATTCATCCACTAGATTTGACTCGGCCTCATATACTTCTTTCTCAAATTCTGCATAAGTTCCTGGAGTTTCTTCCTTTAACTCCCCTATGTGTAAAGCTCGGGTAGGGCACTGACTAGCATAGTGGCCAACTTTATAACACCTAAAGCAATGTACATTTTGGTAATTATCTCTTGAACTTTAGGGGTCTTACCCCTATCATCTTTGCGAGCTAGTGGGATAGTAGGATTGGGTCGGTTCGAGGGAATTTGACTAGAATTTGGTATAATTCCAGGGGTACTAATCATACTGGGTTCAGGTCGACGGATCAGGAGTCCCCTCTGAATTCTCTCACAGTCCCTAGCGATTTGGTAAGTCTGCTCTAGGCCATGGACTTCTCTTAGAAATAATTTTCTTTGGATTTCTTCATGTAGGCCTGCTCTAAACCTAGACAGGGTGATGATCTCTGACTCGACCACACTACATCTCATGACAAATTTGTTAAACTTAGCGATATACTCGATACGATTCTATTCCCTTGGCTCAATCTTTGCCATTGATCTAATAGCCTCTATTCATAGGACAAGGATAGGTACTTCTTCCTAAGTTTGATCTTCATGGCTCTCCATGTAACTATGGGCATCTCCTCTATGTCGACAAATATGCTCAACATTTTTTCAATACAATCTAGCTTGTCGGACTAACCTAAATTTAGCAGATTTATACTTTCTTTCTTCCGATATCTCATACCACTCAAAGTATTGATCAATGTCACTCTTCCAATCAACATACACCTTAGGATCTAAATTTCTATCAAAAGTGGGTGCATCGAGATATATGTTCCTAAGGGCTCTTTCCTCCAAATCCACAAAGTCTTGATGTGGGCGTCTAGGGTTATGTTCAGGGGTAAGATCGTGGTGATGGGCTCTTGGTCCAAGGGGAGTTGGTCTAGGTGATTCAGGATCAGTGTGGGTCAAACAGGCCTCTTCAAGGGTCCCGATTCGCTCCTCCATTTGGTCAAACCTATTATTTAGTTACCTGAATTGCTCAGTCATGGTTCTCATTAAAGTTTCAAGATTGGGGTCCATGATGAGACTTGGTTGGCTCGGGAGTGTTGATATGGGGTTCCTGATCTAGTAGTCATGCAATACAAACCTAGCTTCTAGGGCTCCTAGACCTAGAAGTTCAAGATAGCATGAATTGCCAAAGCATTAATCAAGACTGCAGTCACCCTTTCAATTAGCCAAGTAAGAGATGGGATTGTGGGAGGCTCCCCTCGCTTTCACGAGGTCCTAATTAAAAATCACAAATCCACTTAAGGCGTTTGCCATTGGACCCCTAGCCTTAGACACCAATATCCAGGAGTAAATACAGAATTAATCAATACTAAGTCTTAACATGATCATGAACTTGACTTGTTGATGTTCCTAGTTTAGGTTCTTACTCGATTTTAAATTAGGCTTGGATCAATGCAATATATAGTTGATTGTTTTTGGACCAAATAAAGGTGATGAAATCCTTTCCTTATCTTATAATAGGATTGCCCTTAAATATTTTAAAATGAATGCACATCCAACAATCTAGCTAATCAATAGAACATAAAGACTATGAATAACATGCATTTCAAAATTCAAATTTCTAAATTTCAAATTTAAATTTTCAAACTTCAAATTTCAAGATTTTTTTTTTTTTTTTTTGACTTATGGTTAGGTGAATTTTGAATTTGAATTATGCCAAAAAATTTTAGAACCTAAGTTGTGCTAGAAGAGTAAACATGCAATGAAACACTCAATAAATCCAATCATGCAAGTATGCACTTAGCACAACGGGCCCTCCAATCTTGGGTTATCACATCCGGCCTTGGCTCATTTCTTCCATGGATCATAAATATACTTTCGTATACCCGCTCAGGATGCGTGATTTCCTTTGACTAGAAAGTAAGCTAGAAAAAAAAAAAAAAATTCTGACAATTCAGATCTAAAATCTATGGGAAAAGATTTTAGATCTGGTTTGGTCTGGATTGGTTACTTTGGAATTGCAAATTAAACTAAGATCCAAAAAGCTATGAGATGAGCTTTTAGGTCTATTCCTTAGATGATGCAGAAAATTTCAGCAACTAGCATTCTTGTCCTAGTTAATCATGCTCTGATACCAAAATGATGCAGGATAAAAATGAAACTTTAAACTATGAAATCAGCAATCTAAAAATGAGCAATGATTCTACCACAAATCAGCAAGATTCATGCTTAGAGAACAAATGAAATTAATGAAAGAGACTACTAGTAAGTTGTTACATGCAATGTAGGTTCACTCATTTGAAAGTAAATGGACCTAATAGCTGAGAAACCATTTCAACTAGGACATGTAATATCAAACAATCAGACCTAAGAGTCTAGGAAGGGTTCACTTACCAACAATGAGCTCTCACATTTTTGATGGTGGTTTAATTTCAGCACTCCAAGGACTAGCAGTTGGATTTGAAGACTATCATTCCTTGGATGGAAGACTCCTAACGTAGATGGTTCTGAAGCAAAGTGAACCTCATCTTTAGCTCAAAATCATGGAGGATCCTGCAATGGAGAGCATTAGTGGGCGTGAAAAAGATGAGAGAAAATAAAAGAAGAAAGGAAATTTGAAGAAGGGGAGAGGAAGAAATTATGATGATTTCTTAAAGCTTGGGGAACCGATTTGGGTCTCACACCCTCTCCCTCACAGAGTGATAAAGCAACAAAGCAATGGAAAAGAAGAAAGGCTTTTCTTTTTCATTCATCAATAGCTTGATTACAAGAGAGTTTGGGGTATTTATAGACTTTCCTAGCCCTTTCAAATTTGAATTACAAGCATAAAGAGTGGAGTAATAAATGGGATTACATGCCTGAAGAGTGGAGAGATAGGTGGGCGCCCAACTTGAATTCAAATTTGAATTTTTCATGCTTGGGCGCACAATTGGAATAATATGGCGTGGAAAGGTGAGGTGGCATCCATCTTGGCATGGAGGTGATGTGGCGGTGAGGTGGCATCCCATCTTGGCGGGGTGAGGTGGCATTCCAACTTGGCATGGAGGTTGAGGTGGTTTGCTCCATCCAATCTTGATGCTTTCAAGCTTCATGGTCTTTGCCTTGACTAATTTGAACCCAACTTGCTTATTACAAAACCCAACTAATTACAAGACCAAATTGATCCCAACTTGACTAATTACAAGGTCAAATTGAACCCAACTTGACCAAATTTAATCCAACAAGACTAAATTAAATCTAACAAGACTAAATTAAAATTAAAATTGGAATTGACTCGACTCTAATTATAGGACTCATGCTAAAAATTAAAAACCAACTTGAAGCCAAAATTGAGTTTGGCTTATTCACTTGCAATCCATAAGGAGCCTGGATTATTTGATTGAAGTCTCTTTCGAACTCTGGTGCCCGCACCACTTAAACCCTTATTTCATTACTTTATTTTTACTTTGTGATATATGATACTGACTTGAACATCGAAGGGTCTTCGTTGGAGCCATCTCTAGCTAGAACTTCTTTTATAGATATAATCACCAACATTCTATCTCCAGCCCATTCTAATGCTCGAACCGATTTCAACACTATCAATCATCTTTAAAATATTATTTTTAATAATTATATAATTTTTAAAAATAATATATTATATTAAATTTAAAAATAATCATTTTATTAATAAATACTTTATTAATTTTAATAAAATATTATTTTATTAATGTATTATATATATTAAATATAATTGATGATATGTCGGGGTTTGGTTTGTCCAGCATGGTGCCCAAAGATCCAATTAGTGCCAAACATGCATCAACCAACCTGGATAGCCAGGAAATCTCTAACTACCTCGCTACCTGAAGTCAAACCGTGCACTCACCAACCTCCTGTTGGGATGCCAACCATTGCCAGGTCTATCCTTAATCTATCCCATTTGCACATGCTCCAGATACGACGGTCATTAATGCTCGCCGTCTAAGAGACACCCTGTAATAGAAACATGCCGATTTTCACTCCCTGCTCTACCTACCACGATATGGTCCCGTCATGGGCATACCTGCAACTACCAGGACATGCTAGATGCCACTCTCCTATAACACATGTCATACATCTTCCCTTCTAGGTGTAAGGTATATACATATAAACTCAATCCCCGGGACTTTCTAAGTAAGGTAAGGAAAAAAACAAGGAAGTGAGGCAAAGCAGAACTGAAGGACCTCTTTCTTCTTGAGAGCCTTTCCTTCCATCCTAGAGGAACCCTCTCTCAAAGCACACCCTCGGCTTCTTGACTCTAAGAGCATCTACCTGAATATTCATCAAGATATTTGCAAGCCATTCAATACACTTTCCATATCCCACAAAGTGCCCTGGCTTTTGCAACTCCACTCACCAATATGCTATTCCTTCGGAAGTGGGCCTCATATATACCGAGAGCCCCCTTTTCCACAAATTTCATTACATCTCCTTCCTTCATTCCTTCTCTGGCTTCTCTCTCTGCTTTACTTTAAATTATAGAGGGAATTCCAAGTCTTCTCTATTTACCTCTCCGGGAGACTTACTTAGATATCGGAGGGTCAACTACCGTGGAACCCCTCCGATGTGGGACCTTTTGACCTCCTCTATCTTGCAGGATCGACTCTTAGTGACAGGCCACTGCGAGATCCCCCTCCATGTCGCAACCATCTCAGCTCTTGTCCTGTCCGAATTAGCACTACCTCTCAAGAATGACAACAATTGAAATTATAAAAAAATTATTAATTAAAAAATATTATTTTTATTAGTTTATTATTAGTATTATCAATATTATTAATTTATTAGTTTTACTATTTTTATTAAAATATTATTACTTTTAGTCAATATATTAAAATGTAATCCTCTAAATTTTCCATCCATATATGCTCCTTTGAAATTATATAGTCCAGCAATATAAATTATCAGGTCTTTAAAAAATTACACTTTCAAGTTCTACTTATGGAAGGACTAATTGATTTTATTTTTCATTAAAATATTTTTACTTTATATTAATATAATAAAATATATTTTAAAAAAATTAATAAATATAAAATAATAATATAGATCATGTCAAATGAGATAAAAAAATTTGATTTACGATCAATATAATACGTTCCCACCAGGGGTTGGCTCCAGCTGGTCACCTCCATGTGGCCTCAGTTGTCCGATCGATGCACTTGCCATTCCTTTAATTAATTAACTTGAAGTATCTCAATTGTCATATTGGAATCATGACAAAACCAACTATATAATTGCCTTTATTTTTCCTAAACTACAAAAGGTACTTTATAAATATTTATGCATGAAAGTAAATTATAAAGCACCCATGCACTAAAGTTGCCTATGTGGCAAATAAAAACTTTGTAAATAATTTTTTCCTTAATAAGTATATGAATTATTCGAATATTTCCTGCCAAAATTTATTAAATTATTCTTGTTGAGATATGATAAGTTTGATATGTTTATGCTGATATATTACAAGCTTAAATCTGGCTAATCAAGGCCCAAGAGGTACAGGGCTGATCGACGTCCAAGAGACGTAAAGCTGATCAATGCTCAATATGTACAAATATGATCAATGCCCAATAGGCACAAATATGAACCATATTCAAGAAACATGAAGCCGATCAATGCTCAACAAGCATAAGATTGACTAACTTTCAGGTAATTGACTAACTTTTATGAAAAGTAAAGCTTATTAATATTCAAATAATACAGGGATCGTTCAACTTCTGGAGAAGAACTGACCAATTATAGATAAAGAGCTGACCAACTAGAGATGAAGGGCTGATTAACTAGAGATAAAGAGCTGAGCAACTAAAGATGAAGGACTGACCAACTATGGATGAAGGGCTAACCAACTATGGATGAAAGGCTGATCAATTATGGATGACTTTCGCTGCACGTGCTCATGGTCCTGGATTAATCATTTAACAGCTAGATGCCAGCTATAAGCGGTTAAGTTCGTGGCCTATAAATACCTTCGAGTGCGATGGTGATGGGACTTCTACTACTTCTTCTTTTCTACGCCATTCTTTGCCTGGTTTTCCTTCAGATCATATTTGTACCCATCCAGACACCATTAACAAGCTTGATAGCCACCTCAACACCCAGATTTTCTAAGAAGATGGCAGAAAGCTAGATCAAATCAGCTTAATTCATTTTTCTTTTGATCCAGGCTTGTTGTAATTTGTTTGGACGCAACAAATTAGTACGCCAGGTAAGGAAAACTCAGTGAAGGAGTTTCAAACAATCTGGAAGGAAGCATGGTGAAAGGTAGGAAGAAGAATCTATCAGTAGAAGACGTTTCTCGCTCTTCAAAAGGGGATGATCCTGTTTTTGGCAACAAGAGGAATGATCTTGTTCTTGGGAAAGAAAGGAATGATCCTGTTCTTGGCAAAAAAGGGAACAATCCTGTCCTTGGTGAGAGGGTGGAAGCTCTTCCCATGAGATGTTTTGATTAAGAAAAGTTGGATGCTCTGTTCGACAAAGTAAAGGTGCTTACTGCGGCGATGCAGAACTTTCAAGAAATTGCTGCGAAGGAATCCATGTGACCTGCTGCCTCAAGAACTAGCCGGCAACCTTCCCTTCAGGTAAGTAAACATCTAAGTCCAAGAAGGCATTCATTTTATCAATATTCTTTAGGTCAACGGTCCCCGTTGAGGCATCATCATCAATCCCACCATCACACCAAGAAACGGAATAAGGGGAAGCGGCCACAATCCCGTTCAACATCATCTAGAGAATCAACCCTTGACAGTACTCAAGTTCAGCACCCTATAAGAGCAAGTGATTTTGATAGAAAATTCAAAAAGCTGGAATTACAGATCGCCAAGGTTCTTGAACAGAGGAAAGCAGAGGACACAACACCGAGCTGCAGTATCTTACCTCCTTTTTTCAAGAAAGTTATGAAAGAAAGAATCCCACATCATTTCAAGGTTCCGCAAATTGAACTATACGATAGGTCGTCTGACCCTTTGGATCATTTGGGTAGCTTTAAAGCCCATATGCTAATCCAAGAGGCATCAGACGCACTACATTGTCTTGCTTTCCCTGTAACCCTGAAGAAGTCGGCAAGAATATGGTACTCAAGTCTGCAGCCGGATACTATTCATTCATTCAGTCAGCTAGAGAAGTTGTTCATCTTCCACTTCAGAACAAGCAGGAAAATGCCTAGAAATTCTGATAGCTTATTCTTTATCCAGCAGTCAGAAGGGGAATCTTTGAGAGATTACATCAAGAGGTTTAATTCTGTCATGTTGGAGATACCATGTCTCAATGAATATGTGGCAATGTCTGCTATGAAGAAATGCTTGCGAGCTTCCAGATTCACATTTTCTTTAGATAAGAAATTCCCGACCAACTATTCCGAATTACTGGCCCATGCTCAAAAATACGCTCAGGCTGAAGAACAAGCCTTGAGCCAGTGACAGGTGGAGAAAAAATTGGTACCAAGTAAGAAAAAGGCCAAGGAAGAAGAATTCCGGTTCTCTAGAGTCCGATCAATTCAACAGCAACATCAGAGGCCGAGGGAGTTGGTCTGCAGAAGCTATGTCAATCGGTTTGACGCTTATACCCCTCTAACTCTTCCAAGAGAACAGATCCTAATGGAAATTGAGAAAGAAAATTTTCTTCAAAGGCCAAGGCCAATGAGGGCCCCGCCAGCTATGCAAAATAATGCCAAATATTATCGGTATCATCGCGATCATGAGCATACAACAGAAGAATGTATCTAGTTAAAAGATGAGATCGAAGATTTGATCAAGCGAGGTTACCTGGGCAGGTATGTCCGGAATCCAAATCAAAACCGACCAGTTGAAGCGGTGGTGCCAAGACCTGTAGTTCCAAGGATGATTACTGACTGGACGGAGCTCCCAAACCAACAACCGACTGATGGATCGGTCGGGATGATTTGTCATGCATGTTGCGAAGATGATCAGAATCCCAAAAGGCTTCGAGGAAGTGTTGTCTTCTCTGATGAATATCTACAAGGCATTCAGACGCCATACAATGATCCTGTAGTGATTTCTACGATAATCGCAAACTTTGATGTACATAGAATTTTAATTGATAATGGAAGCTTTGCCGAAGTTTTGCTTTACGATGCATTTGTCAAGATAAATTTGCTGATTAATAAGCTATAAAGGATTCATATGCTATTAACTGGGTTTGGCGGAAATTCTGTAGGAACAGAAGGAGAAATTACACTCCCCGTGACTCTTAGAACAGCCCCAAAGCAAAGGACCTTTCCTCTTACCTTTATGGTTGTTCGAATCCCTTCTGCTTATAATGCTATTTTGGGAAGACCTACCCTGAATAAGTTCCAAGCCGTTGTGTTAACTTATCATCTTTTGATGAAATTTCCAACTCAAAATGGGATTGGAAAAGTAAGGGGAAACCAACAAATGGCTCGTCAATGTTTGATAATTCAAAATCAACAGTCAATCAATAAATCTACTGCCGAACAAATGGACCCACGTGATCCGAATGATGGAGTTAGTGTATCAATAGAAAGGACTATTCATGTTACTTTGTTAAATGATGATCCTACTAAAACAGTTCAAATTGGAAGCTTACTTGCTGAAGACCAAAGGAAGAAGTTAGTTGATTTTTTGCAAAAAAATGCTGATATATTTGCATGGACAGCTGTCGATATGATGGAAATTCCAACTGAAGTGATCATGCATGAACTTAGTGTTGATCCGCTCAGTCGGCCTGTTCGACAAAAGAAGCGCAATTTTGCCCCAGAAAGATAAAAATTATCAATGAAGAAGTGACTAAATTGCTTGATGCTGGATTTTTCCGAGAGGTTCACTATCCTGACTGGCTTGCCAATCTAGTAATGGTCAGGAAGGCTAATGAAAAATGGAGGATATGCATAGATTATACTGATCTTAACAAGGCATGTCCTAAAGATAGTTTTTCTTTGCCTAAAATTGATCAACTGGTTGACGTAATGGCTGGACACAAATTTTTGAGTTTTATGGATGCTTTCTCTGGATATAACCAGATATGAATGAATCCAGATGATAAAGAAAAGACATCTTTCGTCACTGATCGGGGGATATATTGTTATAAAGTAATGACATTTGGTCTCAAAAATGTTGGAGCTACTTATCAGAGGTTAGTAAACAAAATCTTCGAGAATCAAATTAGAAAAACTATGGAAGTATATGTAGATGACATGATCGTTAAGAGCGATCAGTCTGATGATCACATTAAAGATCTGAAGATAGCCTTTGATATTTTACGACAGAATCATATGAAATTGAATCCGACCAAGTGTGTCTTTGGTGTAACTTCTAGAAAGTTCTTAGGCTTTATGGTTACGAAGCATGGAATTGAAGCCAACCCAGAAAAAATCTGAGCCATCTTGGATATGAGACCTCCAGTTAATAAAAAAGAGGTCCAACAATTGACTGGACGAATCACTTCGTTAAGCCGATTCATTTCTCATTCGGCTGAAAGATGTTTGCCTTTCTTCAAAGCCCTATGACAAACCAAGGAGTTCAATTAGATGGATGATTGTCAATTGGTTTTTGAAGAGCTTAAGAAGTGTTTGACAAATCCGATCATATTATCTAAATTCCAAGAGGGAGAAGACTTATATCTTTATTTAGCTATTTTTGATGAGGCGATCAGTTCTGTATTGGTGAGAAAGGAGTCGATGGATTGCACAAACCCATTTATTATATCAATAAAGTTTTCATGATGCAGAGATAAGATATCCAAAGCTTCAGAAGATTGCTTATACTTTGGTAATATCGGCTAAGTACCTCAAACCATATTTTCACTCTCATCGTATTGTTGTATTGACCGACCAACCTCTGAGGACTGTTTTACAATGCCCTGATACTTCCGGTTGGATGGCAAAATGGGTAGTTAAATTGAGTGAATATGATATCATTTATCAGCCGTGATCAGCAATGAAGATCAAGTACTGGCTGATTTTATAGCCGAATGTACCTGGAATAACAATAAAAAGGAAGCTCAATCATCTGATGAAATAAGGGTGACTGATGCGTCTTGGGTATTACATGTGGATGGAGCTTCAATTTTTCTGGCTGTGGAGCAGGATTGATCTTATCCAATCCAAGTGGAGATGTTATGGAGTATGCACTCAGGTTTTCTTTCAAAGTTTCCAATAATCAAGCTGAATATGAAGCTCTCATAGCTGGTATGAGAATTGCAAAGGAGTTAAATGTCCGACGACTAAAAGTATTGTCTGATTCTCAACTAGTTGTTAACCAAGTAAAAGGAATTTTGAAGTCCGTGATGCTACATTAGCTTTATACTTGAAGAAGGTTCAAGAGCTTGGGACTTCATTTGATTTTTGGGATATCAATCATATCCCTAGGACTGAAAATTCTCGTGCCGATTCATTATTTAGATTGGCTACTTCTACATCTAACCAAATGGGTCGGACTTTTGTAGAACATTTGGAAACTCTCAATATCTCTATAATAGAAAAAGAAAAGATCCTTCAAATAGAGCCGGAGATGGATTGGATGAGCCCGATAATCAAATATCTGACTGAAGGGGTATTGCCTGAAAATAGTATAGAAGCTAAACAAGTTCGGAGGTTTGCTGCTCAATATGTCATTTTAGATGGCTTATTATATAAAAATCATTTTTCCAGCCATTATTGAAGTGTTTGTCTCCTTCGGATGCTGATTATGTTCTTAGAGAAGTGCATGAAGGAATATATGGTGATCATTTGGAAGGAAAGTCTTTAGCCTATAAAATTATAAGGCAAGGATATTACTGGCCAATTATGCAGAAAGATGCTACAGATTTTGTGAGAAAATGCGATTCTTGTCAGAGGTATGCAAATATTCAGAGGCGTCCTGCCAGTCAACTAACACAGTTGATAGTTCCTTGGCCCTTTGCTCAATGGGGAATGGATATTCTTGGTCCATTTCCTCCAGCATCCGGGCAGCTAAAATTTTTGATCATTGCCATCGACTATTTTACAAAATGGGTAGAAGTTGAGCCTCTAACTTTAATCACTAAAATAAAAGTTGAAATATTTATCAGAAACTCTATTATACATCGGTTTGGAATTCCTCATGCTATTATTACAGACAATGGAAGATAGTTTGATAATCAGAAGTTTAAGGATTTCTATGCTCAATATGGTATCCTTCACAAATTGACATCTGTCGAACATCCTCAGGCTAATGGAGAAGCTGAGGTAACTAATCGGACAATCCTTCATGGATTGAAAACCTGATTAAATAAAACCAAAGGATCTTAGGCTGATAAACTTAACTCTGTTTTATGGGCCTATCGAACAACTCCTCGATCTACTACGGGAGAGTCCCCGTTCAATCTTGCCTATAGGAGTGAAGCGATGTTACCTATAGAAATTGTACTTCATTCCAAAAGAACTGATTGCTTTGCAGAGCCCGATAACAATGATCGAAGGAGAATCGATCTTGATCTGATTGAAAATTTCATGTTACAAGCACAACTGAAAATGGCAGCCTATCGGCAAAGGGTAGCCCGATATTATAATTTAAGGGTAAAGGCTCAAATCTTTCGGATTGGAGATCTTGTTCTGCACCGAACTACTGTATCCAGACCAACTGAGCAGGGCAAACTTGCCCTAAATTGGGAAGGCCCTTATCGTATTACTGAAGTTGTGCGATTAGGGACCTATCGACTTGAAAGTCTAGATGATTATCCATTGGCAAGGCCATGAAATGTAGAAAATCTACGCAAATACCATCAATAAAAATATTCTCTTTTTCTTTCTTCTTTTATATGAAGGAAATATATATTCTCTAAAAAATAGAGAAAAGAAAGATTGGTCTGATAAGCTGACCGCAATCTGACAAATAGAGTTAGTCTGACCCACTAACTCATCGGTAATAAATGATCAGAATAAGTGATCCAAGGGTTGGCCTAATAAGCTGACCACAATCCGACAAATAGAGTTAGTCTGACCCACTAACTCATCGATAATAAATGATCAGAATAACTGATCCAAAAGTTGGTCTGATAAGCTGACCACGATCCGATAAGTCGAGTTAGCCTGACCCACTAACTTGTCAGTACCTAACGATCAGAGTAACTGATCAAAAGGTCGTATTGATAAGATCACAATCTGCTAAATAGGGTTGATATGACCCACTAGCTCATCTGTATTCAATGATTTATTGATCAATTAAAAAGTTAATCATATGATGAGTGATGGTGGATGATGTAGTTTATTATTCTATCACTGATGTTGTCTTAAAATATCTGAAAGTATAATCTGATATACTGATGGAAAGTAAAAGACTTCATTAATATTCTGATTACAAAAGGGAAAAAGGAAAAAGCAGCAGTGAAATTACTAGCAGTTCTCTATTATACGTATTATTCTACTCTTTCTGATGTTTCTTTAACAGAGGAGATTATCGTATTATCGGGTGACTTCTTTTCTTCTCTCTCTGAATAATCTATGGTAATGGAAGAGAAATCATGGTCAGGATATAATCTTTTGACCTTATCCATACAGTCCTTGAAGCCGAGTTCATGGCCTTTAGCTCCTACTTTTTCTATTCCCCTGTAGAAGCCGTCAGATTTTGTGAACTCTTCAATTACAAGGAACTTCTGTTGGATTAACGAAGCATTTTCTTGTTCAGTTTGCTTCAATTTGTCTTCAAGAAATGATATTCTCTTCTTCATCAGAAGATTTTGACTTAGTACTTCTTCGTATGCCCGAGTCTTTTCCTCTATGGCTTCGTCAGCTTGCTGAAGTATTTTTCTTCTTCTGGCTCCATCATCCACAAGCTGTTAGACATGCTTTTCAGTTTGTCTTAGTTGTTTTTGCAGAGACAAGATCTTTGCAGTCAGTAGGAGAATTCTTTATTCGAAGACTTTTTGATCAATGACAGCTTTGTCTTTTTCTTCCTTAGCTGCGGTCAATTTCTTTTGAAGATCTCCCTACAGATTAGTTGCTTGATTCCAGCTCTCCTCAATCATGGAGATATCATTGACAAACTGGACAAACGATTTGGAGCATCGTTAAAATACAAGCGGTTTGTTACAAAAAGAAAAGAATATCACTTGCCTTCATGATTCCTGGGTATATGGAAGATAAAGTCTCTTTCACTCACTGTTTGATTGTCGTTTCCCAATCTTTCTGAAGGATGGTGGATTGTAGTATGGATTTTGCTAGCTTTGGATTGTTGATACTGGTATCGGCAATTAGCATTTGAACAGCTTTGTCATCGTTCAGATTAAGTGGTTCCTCCGCAAGATTTTTTCCTTTTTATGTTGAAGTAAGTTTAATGGATGTTTCGTGCTCTGGTTCTTTCGAGGGAGGAATAGAAGGCTCTTCTGCTTCATCTTCGGATGAAGATGCGACATATTCAGGAGATTCATGCTTGTTAGGAGTAATCCTTGATAAGCGCCTTCTTCTTACGCATGACCATTTTTCTCTGAATCGTACCGATCCGGCTCTTCTTTTTGATATCCGATAAAGTATTTTATCACCTGGCTCCATCTCTCGGATAAGGTAAAGATATATTCTTGAAGAGTATTCCTTGGAACAAAAGATTTTGGAAAAATACTTGGAACGAAATTGGTTCAAAAGCCCTGGGCCTGGGACCTCTTTATATAGAGGTGGCCAATGGTTACGATTTATAGTCCAAATTTCGAGATATCAGGAGATCTCAACACGTTTAAAGTCTTGATTTAATGAAAATTCGTGCACCACTTCTGATTCTCAGAAAGTCAGTTATAAAATATGTATATCAAGGCATGTGATTTGAATTTGAATTCGAATCTTGTACGGTCTCTTAAGTCCTGACAAATGCGATTATACGATCTGCCAATCAACTACTCTTCTGACAGAAAGTTAACATTTGGCAAAGTTGGTATGGTGGCTTATTAAACTTCGCCCAGAAAAATATTTACGAAGTATACTTTTTCTTAAAAAATTAAAGAAAAATGGATAGGATATTTAGTAAATCAGATGAAAGCATTATATCGCCCATGAGCAAGTTAAACGCCTGGTTAATTCCAAGGTATTTGGTAAGTGTTGACTTCTTCTTTAGGAAGAATCAGAAATCGTGCTTTCCGATCAATTTTTTCGTTAAAGATTTTTGTTCAATAAACTTGTTCGGAATTGTTTTAACTAAATTTTTTCGAATAAGAATTAATGTTTTGAGTAATTTTGTCATTAGATTGGTCTTCCTTGAAAATATCTTTGTTTGATCCGATGATTTTATACTTAGAAAATTTGCCCATTTATGAAAAGTGCAACTTTTGTAATCCGATGAACATTGCTAAAAGGAAAGATTTCTCATTTCATATAACAAAGTTCTTATATCATTAATTTGTTACATCTTTTCCAACCGAACTTTTCTCCATTTCTGCTTGGTTTATAAAGGGAACTAGTGAAGTTTCCTCTAAAATTTGAGGATCTGGTACTGATCCTTCGGTTTGATCTTCGATTGATTTTTCTATTTGGTTTATAGCTGGCTCCTCGACTTGATCTTCTTTGTCTAAATTATCTTCGTCGGAGTCCTCTTCATCTGAATCTTCCTCTATTTTTGAAGTATCAAGCTCCGGATAAAATTTATTTACCTTTTTTAAGCAATCAGCAAGACCAAGGTTATAACTTTCGACTCCTACTTCATGGAGTTTATCGTCGAAAGCTTTCGACTGAACGTGTTTTTTTATGGCTCCATTGATAGCCTCTTCGACGGCTTGCTCAATCTTTTTGGTTGCCATCAAAGTCCTTTCTTTAGCCGCTAAGACTTTCTTCTTAGCTGTTGAAATCTTTTCTTCGGCTTTTTCCAACTTCACCGACATCGATCGGATTTTCTTATTCTTCTTTTTCAACTTCGATTCCGTAATGTTTATTTTCGACCGTGCCTCTGTTAGTTCTGTTTCCAAAGCCAAAGTTTTGGTTGCCATTTCTCCCAATCTCTTTTCCATGGCATTCTTCAATTCTTCGGCAACTTCTTTTTCCGCCTTTGCAACGTTTACCTCGTTGCACATGGTTTTGCGGAATTGTTCAAAATTTTTTAGACTCTCATCCATGATTCGAATTCCTTGAATGAGCTGTTTATTTACATTTCATATTAGTCAAATTTAATAATAACGAAGAAAACAAAAACGAATAACTTTTCAAAAAAAAAAAAGAGAACAAGTTTTATCCTATACCTTCAGTAAAGTGGGATGAAGTAACAGAATGGTGTCATCAATCTGTTGGGACTTAGTGATTTCCCAGTCTCTTGGAATTATGATGGAGTTCAGAAGATGACGGGCCAGCATTAGGTCATTCAGGCCCGAATCATCGGCATATACGAGAAAATCGACCGAAATATTTGCAGCCGGAGTTCTTTCTTATTCTTCCCTTATTGGAGCTTTTCCTTTATCAATATGGTCGGCAGAAGGTACTGATAGACCGGCTCCTTAAAATTCCATTGGTCATCTTTCTTGTGGTGGAGGTTGAAGGGATGTTAATAGTGGGACTTCATCATCCTCCGATACACTGGCTATAATGATTGAAGAATTAAGACCCGCTGCTACCGTTGGGGCCGTTGGATTTATCGGATTTGCCTTCTTCAGCTTTTTGATCCTTCTTTCTTCTTAAATAGAGGAGGTGGCTTCTGTTTTTCTTTTCTTCGAAAGTTTTCGAAGCTTCTGAACATCCACCATGATTGATATATCTGTAGTAATTGAGAAGTCAAAGATTAAAATTGATTGTTAAAGAATAAATGGAGAAATAACGTCAACATTAAAGGTACCTAAAGAAGGTTTGGGACTGATTTTTGCTGAAAAAAGCCCTCTTTCGTCGAGAAGTTCTTTAATCGGAGGAACCTCCAGCCATCATTGGGAGTCAGTCGGGGTTCCCTATGGCTAACGATGAAGTCCCAAGGGATCTTGGGGACAATGTAAAAGAAGCCGGGCTTCCAACCATGAATGGCCTAAGGAAGTCCCGAGATAAATTTTCGACCATGGCGTTGGTTGATCACCCACCAACCATGGAAATGAAAGTCCCGTTTCAGTATGAATAAAGTGGTAAAAAGGAATGTTTTAGGAACTATGCCCGCATCCTTGCAAAGAACCAAGAATGCGCAAATGATTTGAATACTGTTGGGAGTTAGTTATGCTGGAATTACTTGATACAATCTGAAGATTATAAGAAAAAAAGGATGAAGTGGGAATCTAAGTCTGGCCCTTAGATGTTCCTCGTAAATGGTCAGGCTGCCGGGTGGAGGCCGATCTATTTGATCTTCGAAATTAAGAAGGATTACGATATAATCATTTAAAATGTTATAGTGTTGTTTCAAAGCTAAGATCCGATGTTCGGTTAAAGTGGACCTAACATCACCTATCCTTAATGACTCAGTTTGTTTTTTCTGTTGTTGGGAGCTGGATTCCTCAGGGTTTTTGACATGATTGATTTCTAATATTCTAGCCATACTTGAAAAAGAAAGTAAAGGAAGATCAACTTAAAAGAGAAGGCAGAAGAAGAATAGAGGCCGACCTGAAATTTTTATTTTGCTCCTAAGGCGAAGAGATTGGAATGGTGAAAACCTATTTTTTTGAGAAGGGTAGTGTTTATATAGTATCCTTCAACGGCTCAGGATTTTTCTCGAATAATGAGATTGATTATGATCTGGCCACGTGTCAGTAAATATCGATTGGGTTTCTCAAAGGATCGAAATGACCTTTTATGATTTGACGGTAGAAATCTGTTGACAAGATGGACACATTTATTTTTGACGAAATCTTTTGGCTTTCTTGAATTTTGAAAATTATAATGATGAGAGGAAGATATGGCTGTTAGTTTTTATAACCGCCTTCCCGATCAGGGTTCGACACGTCATCAAGGTGTACTGCCCCAAAACTGAAGCTTCTGACAGTTTCTGATTTCCAATTAATGAATTTAGAAACTGGGAGGACTAGTGTTGGGATATGATAAGTTTGATCTGTTTATGCTGATCTATTACAAGCTTGAATCTGGCTAATCAAGGCCCAAGAGGCATAAGGCTGATCGACGTCCAAGAGACGTAAAGCCGATCAATGCCCAATAGACACAAATATGATCAATGCCTAATAGGTACAAATATGATTAATGTCCAATAGACACAAATATGATCTATATTCAAGAAACATGAAGCCGATCAACGCTCAACAAGCATAAGATTGACTAACTTCCAGGTAATTGACTAACTTTTATGAAAAGTAAAGCTTATTAATATTCAAATAATGCATGAACCGTTCAACTTCTGGAGAAGAACTGACCAATTATAGATAAAGAGTTGACCAACTAGAGATGAAGGGCTGATCAACTAGAGATAATGAGCTGACCAACTAGAGATGAAGGGCTGACCAACTATGGATGAAGGGATGACCAACTATGGATGAAAGGCTGATCAATTATGGATGACTTTCGCTGCACATGCTCACGGTCCTGGATTAACCATTTAATAGCTAGATGCCAGCTATAAGCGGTTAAGTTCGTGGCCTATAAATACCTTCGAGTGCGATGATGATGAGACTTCTGCTACTTCTTCTTTTCTGCACCATTCTTTGCCTGGTTTTCCTTCAGATCATATCTGTTCCCATCCAGACACCATTAACAAGCTTGATAGCCATCTCAACATCCAGATTCTCTAAGAAGATGGCGGAAAGCTAGATCAAATCAGCTCAATTCATTTTTCTTTTGATCCAAGCTTGTTGTAATTTATTTGGACGCAACAATTCTGATAGAGAAAAGCCCACAATTAGCAACAATCCCATAATTCTACTTGCCTGAATTAAATTATCTTTTATAATTACTTCCGTAAGAATGTTAATATAAATATCTGATATTATATAACCGAATTATAATAATTATTTTCTTAAAAACTGGCATCAGTGGAATACAATCTTAGAAATTTAATGATTATTTAATAGTACACAAATTATATTAACACAAAAATCTTTATTTTAATATATATATACATGTGTGTATGTATATTTATACATGTAGGGCAATTTTTTATATATTATTATTATCAATCTTGATATTTAAGAAAGGAAAACTATTGTGTAAATAGGTGCTATACTCCAAAGGAATTCTTCACATTATTGATGGTTGTTAAGCAGTAATAGAGGACACAGAACATTGTTTAATTGATTTGATCGGAAAGAATGAAAAAAATTTTCAATCCATTTTATTTGGATCTTTCAAAAAAAAAGATGATGAAAAAATTATGAAAATCTAGCATATAACGGGATTTCTTGATGTGATGGATCTTATTTTTAAATTTTGCTTATCTTTGCTCGTAATAGCCAATATGATTCCTATAGAGTTCTTGTAGTGGTATAAGTAATCCATATTAAGTCTAGATGTGATTCATACCGAGTTTAATGATCTTTTTAGATATTTATAATGATCAAAGTAATCTATATCGAGTTGATTATCTATTTGCACCATTAACATCATGTGCCATGGCCTCTTAAACTTAGAATGGGCCAAGGAAAGCAAATCCTAAGAAAAAAACTACCGTGTAAATAGGTGCGGCACTCCGAAGGAATTCCCCGCATTGCATATTTGAATTGTGATGGTTGTCAGTTACCAATAGAGGGCACAAAACATTGTCTAATATCCTGGTACCATAGCCTCTAAAACCTGGAATAGGGCAAGGAAAACAAATCCTACTATTTCTATCTTCAACTCCTTAGAAGACATGCTGGAGATTCATATAATGAAACTTTTATTTGCTATATTGCTTGGATCATTTATTTGGAATGCTTGAAATGAAAATTTGTTCAAGGGAAAATAACTTGGTCCAATGCATATTTCTCAACTGGCTTAGTATTATGCAATTGAATTTTATGGCACTACTTTGAATAAAGCATCAACATGCTTGCACCGGGGTACTAGTAGCTCGTTGAGCTCATTACTACTCCCATGAAGATTTGTTTCTTGAGCACCCTCATCCTATGGTATGGTGAATGATAATTTCAATCGTCATGGCAAGAAGCAAGTGCAGAATTGATCGTAAAAGATGAAACAGAATTTATATTATATGTTAGGTCAAGAAAGTTTAAAGCTACTCCGGTACCGTCGGCTAAACTTTGAGCAGTCTGAAAAAAATCTTCTATCGGCTAACTGACATTTGAAACTCACAAAAGTTTGTCATGAAGGTAATTCATGTCGTAGAATGGATTAAAAAGCATCTGGACACCGTCTTCAATTCATCTATTTCTGTACATCATTTGCTCTCTGAACAATTTTGCAATGCGCTGCTACTTTAACTTTGTTTTCCATTTTCCATTATACTAAGAGAGAGCAACCAACCACCGGAACATTTTGCTAGCATGCGTGTTAAATTGAACTTTATTGTTCAACTCGATTACCCCAACATATCATGTTTTTTTGTTATGGCAGGCGCTGCTCGTACTCAATTTATTAGACGATGGTCCGTGTATTTTTTTCCAATTTTTCATGGGTTCATATGACCTCCCATTGCACCCACAAACCAAAAAAAAAAAAAAAAGGAAAAATATAGTTATAATTATGATAAATATGAATAGATATAAATAAATAAAGGAATCCGAAAAAGAAGAAAAAATATTAAATACGCTTAACTATGAATAGACTCGACTATGAATAGTTTTTGTGATGTACTCACGTGCATTTGTATGCACTTTATGTACATGTATACATTTTATACACACACACGCATATATATATATATATATATATATATATATATATATATATGTATATATATAATTTAAAAAATATAAAGCAAAGTTGGTCATTAAAATAGCAGCAATTTCATAAACTTATTATCTAGTCAACGACCAAATTCATAAACTCTAATCAATACTTTATATATTGATATTGACACCATAGACTACAAAATTAATTTTTCATGGTTAAATATAGCAACAAAAGAGAAAAAAAACCTTCCACTTGTATTTAGAAATATTAGAGAAGTATCTAGAATGTATCCAGCAAGTATGAAGAACTTCTTTTTTAATTTTAGAAATGTGATTCTTCGTATGAGTACCGGATGAAGTATTTGTTGAGCATTTATGTCCAACATGATCATGGTATGTCATTCGAAAATACCCATAATTCTTAGGAACTTACGTATATTTCCAAAAAAGCAACCCTTAAATATTGAACCATATTTGTTATTGCAGGTTGGACCCGGCTGTCTATACGATCTGTAATTGACCAAGTATTTTAGACCCAACATGGCCTAACCAGTACACGATCCTTATCGAGGTCTATCCAAAATAGGGTGGTTTTGTTAGGTCAAGTTTCCAGGACAAGAACCAATCTGATAGAAGCGTTGGTGATTGGGAATTTGGCGTCTCCAATTCAATCCCAGATTGCAGAAATTCCTGCCCTAAATGGAAAGAACCAGCTATCAGAAACCAAGCATGTTACCGGCGATAGATCGCCTCGGGTTTCCGGATCAGTTTCCGGCTTGGACTCGGCTGATCCGACGGACACTTGGGTTTAGGTTAGGTCATGCCCCGGTGGCATGGGTCTGGAAAGCTCATACGGGCAACCCAGCCTAAGGCGGCGCTCAAAAGGATCCGTGCCCGTTAACCCGGTAGAGTAATTTTATGCCTACCACGAGAGGTGTAAAAAATAATGCAGGAAGGACTACGTAAATCCCATTTTTCAAAATATATTTAATATTTTTATATTTTTATTTTTATTAAAAATTTAAATAATAAGAAAAATTTATAAAAAAAATTATGCTTGCATTATGACATCCATATATCATAAAGTTTGAGTGACAAAAATACTCCGAGTCTTACGATATCATGTGAACAATATTATGACACCCTATTCATGAAGAGATATCAAAAGAATAAGATATTTTCATTATTCAAAGTTTTTAAAAAAAATAAATTGCAGACATTAAATCTATGTTTGAATAATAAAAATATTTTTTTTTTTTTATGGCACCCGTTTATGAATGGGGCGTTATAAACAGAATGTCATAAGATCGAGAATAATTTCATCATTAAAATTTTTTTATTTTTTTAATAATAATAATATTCTTAATTTTATGATATTTAGTAGATAAAAATTATAATATACCCGTCAAAAATATTTTTATTATTTAAGATTTTAATAAAAAATAAAAAATAATAATAAATATATATTTTAATGATAAAATTATTTTCTTTATATGATATCACGGAATGCAGGTGCGGACCGCACCAAATTTTCTAAGGGGGCCAAAAAATATGATACTATATCATAGGAAGTTAGGAAACATACCATGATACCTACTAAGCCAAATATAGATAAAACGAGTGAAGGCATGGAGCTCCAGCATTGGACCGTGGGTAGGAGTTCTAGACAGAGAAGGAGCCGGCGGCCAGCAGCAGGTAACCAAATAGGAGTAGTGGTTGCTGGTTGAGGAAAAGAGGAGGAGTTGACTTTAAGAGAGGCGAAGCCGCGAGGGAGACGGTGGGTGGGGTTGGCCATCGATGGCGGGTGGCCTATCGGGGGCAGCGACGGGTGAGGGCAGCGTCACAACAGTTGCTGGTTGGGAAAGAGAAGAGAAGTCGGTGACTCGATGAGGAAGAGAGGTGAAGGAGACGGCGTGAAGGGATTGGCGGTTGGGAAAGAGAGGAGCAGTCAGTAGGCGGCGGCCGACAGATAGGGTTTGGAGATTGGGGAAGGCTTTAGTACATGGGCATGGTGGATGAGGTTTAGGATTAGGTCGTTGCAGGTGAGTTCTTCATCGAATTTTTTTAAAAAAAAATTTGGGACTGATTTTTTTTATATGATTCATGGATTTCGATTTTTTTTTGAATTTTTTTATCATTTTTTTTGAATTTATTTTGATGTGGACAGAAGAATTTTAAACGGTACATATCTAAAATTTCAAAAAAATAAAAAATTATAAAAAAAAAAAGAGAATGAAAGATTACCGTAAAATAACCAAATGTGATAAATTTATCACGGGATATCAAATGATAGATATTTTTATCATTAAAATTTTTTATATTTTTTAATAATAAAAATAATTTTCAATCTCATCGTATATAGATATTATAATTCAAGATAAGAAATATTATAATACAAGGCAACCGGTCCCATAATTTTTTTAAAAAATATTTTTATTATTTATTTTAAAAAAAATAAATCGTTGAATGCGTTGGCAAGCGGGATTTATGCGGCGTAGTTTTTCTCCACGGCGGTGTACAAGGGCTTTCTCTAGCCCGGTATCCGACCCCTGAGACATGCCAAGCCTGCCCTATGCCCATCACCCGAGTTAATTTCACCATTTCCCTGCCATCTTCTGAAGCCCTAAACCTAGCCGGTCCCAATAGCGAAAAGGGGGGATCGCCGGAGAAGTGGTGACCGGCGTTCCGTGGTCGAGGACAGGTAAGTTGATTCATGTTAAATCTTCCTCTCCTGGCCAGAGTTATATCATCAACTACATCAATGCCGTAATCTCACCGAAGTCTTTTTTTTTAAGGATTCCTCTACTGTAGCTGCCTGCTAAATTTCTCATTCCGTGGAAAATCGGTAATCGGGGATATGAACGCATGAAGATGACGAAATATATCCATTCATATACATGCCCCAATCATATAACGAGTCATGCTCTCTCTCTCTCTCTTTATATCCATTTGTATATGGTTGGAAGTCATTTACAATCTTTTAAAGGTTAATCTTCTTTGACTAATGGTTCTAGCTTCTTTTTTGGATTGCTTAATTCTAACAGGCATTTAGTATTACTTGTTATATACATTCGAGGGCTTTTTCAAGCTGCTGGTGATAGTTGGAACGGTACAGAATTTCCCGAAGAATCATTTATCAGATCCTGATATTAGAGCAAGTCGCGAATTTTCAACATTCTGGGGTCGAGGAATAATAAAATATTATGGCTGATCATAAACGCGAAGCCAACTTCCAGGATGAATGTTTCATTGCAAAGAGGACCAAGGCCACTGATTTAGATGTAGAAGGTGTGGAAAGGGGAAGGGTTGAGAAAGAAAATGATGTGGTAGAAAGAAACCAGCCAGTTCCCAATGAAACAAATAGTCGAAATGGAAGTAATTCGAAGCAAGAGCTTTCCAAGGACTGCAAGAAAGACACTGAGATTCCTGGGAACAATAGTGCATCTGAAGATGCAGTCTTGTGCAATTCAGAAATCGAACATCAAGAAGTTGGCAAACTGTCATGTATTGAAGCTGATGCAGCAGAAGACAAGGGTTCTAGACACACGATGGAGGATGCATGGGTGGTTCTTCCAGATGCAAGCTTGGAATATATTGGAAACTTAAGGTGCTCGTTTGCTTCTTGTCTCCTTGTCATGGTTGCTGCCTTGCTATTCAAAACTTTTGAATTCCCAGTGTATCCCACTAGTTGATGTGGTTGTCTCAGTTTCTTGTCATGCATGGTGTCATGTGTATTTGAGTTTGAATTACTTTACTCCTGTTTTTGTCTGAAATATGCTGATGGCAGTTTGTGAATACTTTGCTTAAGCTGTGACATTTTATGAAATAACTGTTTTATGTGACATTTTATGAAATAACTGCTTTACCTTCTTGGGCAGTGATAATATTTACATTGATGCTTTTGCTCCTCATCATGCTGCAGTTATCTAACCTTTTAAACGTGTTTTCTAACAGTTCTCTGAAACTAAGTACTCACTGGTTGACTGCATATGTCAGTTTTTTTTTTTTTTTTTTTTTCTGGATATTTTTTTAATAAAAAGTATATATGCTGAGATCTCTTGTTACATTTTTAATTGGAATATTTGATACTCTCCTGACTGTATGTCATTCCATCTGTCATATTCTCTTCTTCTTCTTCTTCTTCTTCTTCTTCTTCTTCTTCTTTTTTCTTTTCTTTGCTTTTTTGATGAGAGAAAAACTACATGAATCATGAATGACTTCGGTGCCATGATTGCTCTTGTTTTTTCATTTGTCAAGGTCTATCAATTTTTTTTAGTTATATTGGTTCTATAACCTTTGTAGTGTGCCTATTGTGGTCATGTAGGATGCAGATAACAATCTACTGCAATATCATGTAGATAACAATCTGCTGCAATATCTTTTCTATGTTTTTTATGCATAAATTGTGGTTGTGATTTATTTAATTGAAATCTTCTCTGCAGATGTGCACATTTTGCAATTTATGATGGACATGGTGGTCGTTTGGCTGCTGAATATGCACAGAGATATTTACATGCAAATGTTCTTGCAGCAGGGCTACCACGTGAGTCGGTGTGTTTGCTTAGTCTGTTTACACTAAACTTTAACACATAAAGTTATGTTTTTCTTTTGGCTTCTAGTTTTCTGCATCATCTGGTGTAATATATTGCTCTAGCATTGAAATATCCCATTTTGGATACTCATGGCAATTGCGAAATACTAATCTCATGCATTTCTGAATCTAGCTACAAAATTAGCAAAAATGGCTGAACTTATATGTGTCAGTTATTGTAGAATATTGCAACTCATAATGTTTTAGGGAACATCAGTATTTTCTGATCCTGAATCTTTAGCAGTGATCACTGAATATGAGGTGTCCTAAGTGAGTGCTGCAAGATTAGTGTTGTAAAAGAAAAGGCATTGACTTGCCGCTGAAAAATGATAGAAGCATAGAATATGGGATGTTAAGTAGATTAGATGAAACCAATGCTACATTGACACGTTATGAGAATTGGATTAGGATGTGTCCAAGTATCTGTCTTGGCAAGAGGTAAAAAAGGAGGTACAAGGATACATAAAAAATAATTTTAATTAAATTATATATTTTCAATATTATTAGAAAATAAAATATTAGAGTAAATATATTGTTCATTGAGGACTTTTCACTATATGCAAACTTCCTAATTTGTTAAGAGATCCAAAAAGAAAGATATTTTGCAAAATTATTTCAATATCTACATCCTTGACCAATCTCTTTAAAAAAAGTTCGTTTTCAACATTTGTATGTTGGGTTGAACTCATTATTGGAAGAGTCAAATTATCCATCCATTTGCAAAACTGGAAAAAAAATAATCTAAGTATCCTAGTGGTTGATGCATATCCAATTTTGATATGTATCGGACACATATTCTTGGAGCCGTGCACAAGTGTCCATATAACATAGGATGAAACTCTTTTTGACATTCATGTAACATTATGCTTTTTTTAATCTATGCTTGTCAAACTCTACCCTGGTTCATTTGAATATTTGCAGTCACTTTGTCACTTGTTAGTTGTTCCTTTATCCTAATTGAGTTCTGCAAGATTGATGATTATAAGAAAATACATCAGCTGTTGCTGAAAACTGATAGAAGCATAGAACATACTACATAGGATGTTAAGTAGATTTGGTGAAACTGTTTATGATGTAGATGCAGCACTATGTGTCTTCGATCTATGCTTGTCTAACTTTACCTCTATTGATTTGCTTATCTTTAGTCATTTTGTTTAGTTGTTCCTTTGTCCTTGTTTCATTCTTAATGATTGTCAACAGTGCTTTCTGAACTTTCCTGGAGTTGCATACAAACCTCATTTTGTACCTTTTCTTGGCTTCCATATTTTTTTTTTTCAAATTTTTTTGACGTGCTCCCTGATGAAGCCTTTTCTAAACTTATTTGCACCTGATCTCAATCAGCTAAGCATTACTTTATCTTGAATAAGTGATTTGATGAGTTACCTTTGATCCTTGCAATTCTTAACCCTATTCCTTGAAGTTTTGCGGTACGCCAAACCCGATTATTCCATGAGACTGTGACTGCTTTGCCCGTCATTTGCACATTCATCTGCTTTATTTTTATTCACTAAAAACTGCATGACATTGCTTATCAAAAAAAGGAGCCCTTCATGACATAACCCAATAGTACTCTCTCTCTCTCTCTCTCTCTCTCTCTCTCTCTCTCTCTCTCTCTCTCTCTCTCTCTCTCTCTCTCTCTCTCTCTCTCTCTCCTTGGCAAGAATTCACAAATAATATAAATACACATACACATATTTATATACATGCATGCAGGTTTTATCATGGCGTTTGAAAGAAGGAGAAGGAAAATATAGACTGTAATTTCATGATTGTAGGCATAGTTCATCAATCCTCGTAAAGCTTATAGCCAAGATGGAGTTTGTTATACATGAGTGAAGGGAAGAATCATGAGATAAATCGAAATTTTACTTATCTTCTTTTATTTCCTTGGTGGCTAGTGGGGTTTGTTGTCCCATGATGGTTATGGAGTTGCTGGCCAAGGTCTGATACAATGGGTTCAATGATGGTGGAGAATACAAGAGAAATGAGGGGATGGTACTGCAAGGATTAGGTGTCCTACCTATGTCCCCTCGCTGTGATGCCCTGTCTAACATGGATGGTGCTGGTTAAACCAATTCAACGACTTTAAACCTATAGGTCTGGGATCTCAGGTGGTCACTCTCTCAGGATGTGTCTATTGACATGACATTTTGAATATTCTTCCTAGTACTATTCTCTTTTTGTTTTTTAGGTAAATGTGTAGCTCAAAGTTTAATTTATTCTGTGGTTGCAATTATTTTTCATATCTTAGGGTATATGTGAAGTTTTAGAATGTTATCCTTTGTGCATTAAAATTTTCCCTTGCAGATGGATGTAAAAGCTGCAAAAAAGGCCATCCTTGAAGGTGATTTGAGATCTAAACCTATAGTATTTTTCCTGTTATGCTTAGTTGTGATGAAGGTGTTTGAAACTATTTGTGGTTGTCATTTTTGCCATTTCGTAATGCAATGATTAGATTCTGATCATTTTTACCTTGATGTCTAATGTTATGATTCATTTTTGTTTGCATCTCCATTATATAACAAATATTTGGATAGAAGGTGCTGTTTTTTTATAGAATCTTTAATTATAATGATTTTTGAGTTGAATATTATGTTGTTGTATGCATGTGTTTGGAGTGTTAATCTGGTAGCTTATTATAGCTTAACATACAATGTGACATATATATGTAAAATAGTGATGACCCGTGCTTATTTCATGTAACAGCACATGCATGTCAAGTAGTGATGGTTTTTTGATATTAACTTACATAAACATTGTGCTTATGCATCTCTTGTAGTAATTAGTTACATGGGGCCTGGGGATTGTATATGTTCTTTACGTATTCAAGAATTATATTTCTTGTGATGTTGTTGGTTGTATGTTATGCCTGTAGGATTTCACATAATTGCTTTGGTAAGATAATTCCATTTACTCTGTTAGTTTCTCCTGAAGATAGATACTATTTGAGCAGCAGTTGCTTGCATGAGTTCGACCACACATTACACCGTACATCTTAGTTAAATGATTAGCAGATCCCAACTAGTTTGGGATTAAGGCTTAGCAGAGTGAGTTATCTTTGTAAAATAATTCACCCTTTGACTTTTATCTTTAATTTGCTTCATCTTAGTTGTTCGGTTGATTAGATTTTTGTTCATGTAATTAGGATTAATTTTAGGTACTTGTTTGGACCTTAAGGCTCAAAGAATGTTGTGCGAAAGCAACACATTAATACCATTTGATTCTCACACCATCTTGGCATCAAATGATCCAAGCAACCATTTCATAGATTGTGACTTGGGAAAAGAAAGTCACTTTCTTGTTCTTAAATCTTTTAGGGACAGAAATGGAGCAAATATGGATCAAATATATGCACATGGTGTTCTAGATACTAATGTCTGTTTCCTATTGACTGATACGAATGAAGGAAGTACAGAGACTATTCATTTTGATACAAGCCACAACAAATACAAATCAGATATGGCTCTTGCAAGAACTTGCTGAATACAAGTAAAAAACAATATCATTTCCGCCAATATATGGTTGCAGAAGCAATTACCATAACCAGATAAATGCAGGGAATGTAAAATTAGCACTCAAACATGAATGGAATCAACAAACTGTATGCATAAAAAAGGTGAATTTGTTTACAAGTGGAGAATACCTAGTCTAGAGGTTTATAAGAGATAAGAGAATTGCTTAGTTGGTTGCCAATTGCCTAAATTTTTAGACATTTATCATAAAGCACTTCCAATATGTTTCTAGAGATAGGAGTAGACACTCAGTAAGTGAGTTCTGAAACCTATGCAGAATTTGAGTGACAGTTGCAAAAGTTTGAGCTTTTGCTTGAAATTACATGGGCAACTATTAATGTACCCTTACATCATTATTTTTTTTAAAAAAAAAGTGGTTAGGGTAGTGGGATCAGTTCATCAGTAGTTATTTTTAGAATTAGTTGGTGTTGCACGTGAGCTTACCCCTTATTCACACGCCTTCTATATAGGGCATGTTATCGAGGAAAAAAATGTCAGTATCACATACATGAGCACATGCAAACTCAATAAGCATGCTTAAAATAAGACCTGGCAGGAGCACTGAAGCTGGGGGGCCTAAGCACGTAGAATGGGTTCTTAAATGCATTTTTAATGAACTTCTGGTTGGACACTGAAGAGCAGTCCTGATCTATTCTAATGAAATATCAAGTTAAATTAGGGAAAACGGGAGAACTAGTTTTTATTCTCTATACATAGGTCCAGTCAATCTTTTAGCTACAAAAATCATGCATTTGCAGGAAAGTCATTTTGGGCATGATATTAGTTGGTGGTGGGACTGTGGCAATATGAGGAAAGGTGTCTTGAATGTAGGATGTTGTATATCTCATGTGCAGTATTCTGGGTAGCGATTGTATCTTGATTTTATCCTTCTAGGATGCCTATTTCATTGTTGTGCAAACGAAACATTTCAAACCATTGCAAGATTAAGTATTAATTCAATGCTATTGTGTGCTTCTATATCTACTTCTGTTTCGATCTTCTTGTTTTATGTTTAGTTGTTTGCCAAAATAATGTATAATATATGTTGTTCTTTCCCCTTCTATTATAAATCATTGTAATGCAAAACTCTTTTTGCCATCATTAATTGATGTTTTTAATCCACAGGGTTTCGGAGAACTGATGAATCATTACTTCAAGAAAGTGCTAAAGGTAGACCAAAATTAATTTTCTTGAATTAACAAGATTCTCATTTTTTGTGAATTAATGTGATACCTTGCCTATTTGTCAGCCAAAATGCTCTCTGAAGTGTATATTTCTATTTCAAGCAAGGATCGTTGAACTAGTATCGGGACCTATATCGATCAGCGACCGGTGCTGATCGATATGGTATGGTACCATACTATACCATACCGTACTGGTACAGGTACCGGTCTTGGTGAATTGAGAAAAAATTATCTTCCTCTCCCCTCTCAAGCAAGGATCGCTGAACCGAGTCGAACTAAGCCCGAACCGAGTTGAACCGAGCTCGAACCGATCCGTATCGGTCCGGTTCATATCAATTTTTATGGTTTGGGTCCCGAATCATTTTTTAAGACTGAACCATACCGGTTCTTGACTGGTATTTTATGGTACGCCCTGAACTGGGCAGTTTGGGACAGTTCAAGAGTACATCTTTTAATTATCACTAAACCTAAAACTCTGCCAAATGTCGGATGTGAAAAAAAGAAAACAATGTACTAGCATAACAAAAAATGCCTTATAGATTTTATGTTGGGTAATACTTCTTTGCCATGTCCATATCAACTGTCATTATCTTATTATGACTCAACGTCTGCATATATAGCCTTCTAGAAATGCAAGAAATCTGATGAAGAATATTCTCATGGTGTTGTACGGTGAGTAATCAATGCACAATTTTGTGCTTATTATCTACTTAGAAGAGAATGGTGTCTTTGTAACATATTTGGGGAACTTCTAGCAGTCTATTGATGCTTAACTTTTAAATCTTTTGTTGAACACCCAACATGTAACTTTAGGTGAAAAATTGTCCTCCATGTTTTCTATAGTGTGAAACGTGACTTATCCTTAGATGACTTAATATGCTATTGCTAATGAGTACCCTCTCTCCATTCCTTGAATTAATCCAGGCATCTCGTCCAAAGGTGCAGTCTTTCATATTTCCGTCCTGGTTTATTAGCATTTAAAGAAATTAAGATGCAGTTGATCATATATTCATACTTTTGGTGCAATGGCATTTAAAGAAGCCAACTCCACCAAAACACATTATCGAGGCAATTCAGTGGAAAATTTACCTAATCTGAATAGGACTAGGAGGAATAACTATTTCCGCTTTCTGGAACTCCGATCTAGCTACATAGTTCTCACTTGTTCATGTGACTAATAGCTTTAGACCTAGTTAGCCCATTTTTCCATTGTTAATTAACTCAAAAGTTTCATTCATGTTCTTATCAATCTCTGCATTGACCAAGTGAACTAAACCCATAAAAATAGGACTTGAAAAGAAAATCTTAGCACATTTTTATTTGAGGCCTACACCAAAAGGCCATCTACTTAGACGAATTGTTTGATGCCTGTTGGGGCCCCATAAAGCAAGGGGCACATAATAGGTGGCCATTACTTATAGGACCTTTCCCTATGAAATCACTCTGCAAAAACTAAAATCCCTACATCTCTTCTGAGATTCTCTACCACAAATTACTTAATTATGCAGTCATTGATGATCTTACTAGGTTTTTTTTATTTTTGTTGATGTTTGGTTAACATGCATTATTCATTTTCATAAACATTTTTTGTCCTACCATTTTTCTTTTTGTTTTCCTCCCTTTTTCTGAAGTTAAAATACCTAAGTGGTAAGGGAATCACTCTCTTCACACACATGTGGTTCATGAGGTATGCTTATCAGCATTGAGTTGGAGCTTTTCATTTTCAAGGATACCCTAGCCAAATCTTGTCGCTTTCTCACCATGATATATGAAGTTCTGCTGATCATACCTTTGTTTATCCATCACCACAATTGTGTTACGTCAAGAGCACAAGCAATTCCCTAGTCAATCTTTGACTTTCTATGTTTTAATTTTTAAGGTCTGCAGTCTTCTATTAAATGCCCTCTGATTTTTAATGAATTTTTTGAACTATAAAAAATATTTTTATAGTACATTTGATTAGTATAGATGTTATTTTAAATCTTACCATATTCTATAATTTGCTTCTGAAATCTTTTCAGGGAATTGGCTAGATGGTGCAACAGCTGTATGCGTTTGGATTGTGGGGCAAACAGTTAGTTTTTGTTGTCTTCATCTTTTTTGTTGATTCACCACTCGCTTAACCTTCTGTTATATCATCTTGAATGATATTCCACTTTTTTCTCATTTGTTGCTCGAATACTGATTTGAGTACTGCTGTCAGAGATTTTATGGGACACATATTGTTGTATATGTGTGCATGTGATGAATTTAAAATGTAAAAAGCAGATTAAGTTTTTAATGTTTCTAACAAGATAAAATCTTTGGCATTAGGAAGAACCAAATAATTTGTTTAGGATAATCAATTTGGTTTTTGTTAAAATCTTTCTTTGCATCATTATCAATCTTAAAATCTGATATATTTATATTGATTGTGGTGCTCAAATGCATTCTTTCTTCATGAGCTTGGTCATATATTATTTAAATTTTATCTCATCTTTCTAATATATTTGTCAATATTTATCCGATGTAATGCCAATTTGTCTAGGTTTTAGTTGCTAATATTGGAGATGCTAAAGCTATATTAGCGCGATCATCTTCTGCTGATGAATCCCAGAGTCTCTCAAATGAATCAAGATCTCCATTGAAGGCCATTGTTATAACAAGAGAACACAAAGCTATCTATCCTCAGGAACGTGCTCGCATTCAAAAAGTACGAACTTATGATCTGGTTGGTCTTTTAAGCGATAACTTGTCATCCAAGTGATTGTTTTGTATGTTTATCATTCTATCACAAAGAATTTCTATGTAAAACAACCATAATCAATGTTCATTTTCATTTGAAATATTCTGCATATGTTTCTTAATCTCGTGGTTGGCATTCACTGTTTATCAGCTCATGCAAGGAAACATACTGCAGTATTAATCATACCATTCAATTTATAGCATTCTGTTAAGTTTATGAACTTTGTTTAAATCTGTATGACCAATTACTGATATTATTCTCTATGTTGAGCTGGACTCCCAAGCTTGTTCGGTGTGACCTGAACAAACAAAACTAGGTCTCATGTTCTACCTAAACTTCCCATCTTCCCTATTTTTATGTTGTCTACTTTTCTTATAGACAAACTAAACTTTCTCACCTTTTGTTCTAACAAAAGCTGAACCTTCTTTTCTGAACATTACTTGTAGATGGTACATATTTCATTCTTACCAACTTTTTCCCCCAATTTTCTCCTAGGTATCCTAACACGTCTCTTTTTGTGTTGGTTTTTAAATTAAATTGATTCCATATGGTTTCTAATCTTGCCTATTGACCTGTTGAAACTGTGGTAAAATGTTTGCCATAGTCCAGCAATAGATCTTATCAAAATTTTTATTATTCTGACTTTTCTTCTCCCATGCTTTCTTTTTTGACTATCGTTGCAATAACATGTATTCCAACATAAAGTTTTGCCAACAAGTTCACTTACAAATGGGATCCTTCTCTGGCTTCTATAAAAGACCTTTGTTTTCTGTTTTCTTGCATCCCTTCTAATGTTTCTGTGTTTGCCATCAGATTTTGCTAATGCCTCATTATGTTTTCTTTTAACACGAGCCATTGTTATCTAGTTAAGCTCTAGTTAATTATTACACGGTTTATCTTCCCCTAGAGTTTTCTCATGCCTGCATTTTGTTGTGTTTTCCTGCTGGCATGAATTATTATGAGTTCACCTGCTTGTTTTCTCTAGATGGGTTTCAAATAAATTGTGCCATGCTTTCTTAAGTTCATGTGGATGTTCATTAACTTGAAGTGGAAGAAGAGAACTGACAGTCACAGAGTTTGAACTGGGCACTTGGAAGTGTCTATTTAAAACAGAATATATAAATAATGATAAAATAACACAAACTTTTGATGATTGTGCTTTCAAAAAGAGATAAAATTATGTATAAATATGGAGTCAATTTTTGTGAATACTTGAAGCTTGTTTATCAAGATGCTTGATAGAAGATTGGCAGGAGCACTTGAAAGTGATTGCAGGTGCATCAATGAGAATGCATTTGCAAGTGCAGTTGCCTAGGTCAAATGTTGTGGTTACCAACATCAAATTCTAGGCTTGCTAATTATTTAGTAAGATCACATATAAAATTATTGATATTAACTATAATTTTTTTTCTCCAATCAATTTTGATTTTGTGAATATTGACTTGATGCTCATAAATATATATATATATATATATATATATATATATATATATATCTAATGCCATCAAACAACACATTCATGGTCAATCCATCTTATACTCTAATATATACATACATACATACATACTGTATATATGTATGTATATATACATATATACATACATATATATGTATATATATATACATACATACAGTATGTATGTATGTATGTATATATTAGAGTATAAGATGGATTGACCATGAATGTGTTGTTTGATGGCATTAGATAATAATGTCTATATCTTGTTTGTTTTTAGGCAGGAGGTTCTGTTGGTCCTAATGGACGACTGCAGGGTCGCCTGGAGGTTTCTAGAGCCTTTGGAGATCGTCAATTCAAGAAGGTTGCCTTATGTTAATCTCAATTATTCTTTTGAAATTTTTATACATTATGAAAAAATCATTCTCCATGGCTCTTGTTCTTTCATTCCATTTTAGGTAAGTGATCATTTATCTTTAATGAAACATAGAGAGATTACTAAAAAGATTTGTCATATTTTTTCGAACTTGGATAGCTTCATAGATACTCATGGTTTAAGAACATTGCTTTTATGTTGATTTAGTTGTGGCTTCAAGTAATGGAAATTTCCACACCATGCTGGCTAGTTCAAGTTTTTTAATCTTCTTGCTTCCGCATGTCTGAATAGGTATCTCATTTGATGCTTAAGTTCAGTAGCATATGCTATTATATATTATGGTTTGTCATGCTCTTTTAATCTTTCCCCTCAATCTGATGCTATGTTGTCCTTGGTGTTGTAGCTCTAGAGCAACGATATACAGCAAGTTTATCTTTTATAGGTAACGGAGTATTTTATATATATATATATATGACGAAAGCTTCAGCTTAATGAGTATTGCATGTAACATATTATCACGGACACTATGCACTGTTAGCAATGTATATAGCTAGTATAAACAAGGATGAAGTGGTCTTCAATCTTCATTATATTCCCTTCATGAGCTCAAACATGACATGACAACCTTCCATGTGCTGGCACTCATGTATTTATGTCTCAATTTTTCTGGTAGAAATGTCATATAGGTATTGACCTTGACATGGAAACAAAGTTTCATGAAAGCCCTTGACATAGAGAACTCTCTCTCTCTCTCTCTCTCTATATATATATATATATATATATGCATTAAAATGGAAACATGCACGTTCTTAGGTTCCAGTCTCATGGCCTTCACCCACTAAGCACTGTTAAGTGTGGAAGAAGAATCAGCTTCTAGTGGGTTATATATATATATATATATATAACAGTGCATGTTTAACAGTGCTTAGTGGGTGAAGGCCATGAGACTGGAACCTAAGAACGTGCATGTTTCCATTTTAATGCATATACATATTAGGTATTTGAATCTATTATAATCAAGGTTTGAAGTACTGTGGTGGGGGCGCTTAACAGTTATTTCTGGTATGATACATACCGTGGTACCCCATATCTTCTCAAGGTTTATCCAATATTTGATATATTGTAGTACCTAGTACGGTGAGTTATGGTACACTCAATATGCATTAGTAAAGGGAGTTTGGTTTTTCAAAACTTGGTTATATTGTATGCACATGTTAGTAGTAGGACCAGGATGAACTAGGTTCTGTTGACAATCATGTAATGCTCTATCATATCTATGCCAAATTCAAATTCTTGCTTCTATCATACAAAGTCAAAACATTCAAATTGCTTAATACTTACATTGGCAATATACGACATTATTTGTGCAGGTGGGGGTTATTGCAACCCCTGATGTTCATTCTTTTGAACTTACAAGAAAAGTGCAATTCATCATTCTTGGTTGTGATGGACTCTGGGGGGTATGTTATTCGTTCTAGAATCCCTCGCTCTACCAGTTACAGAACTGTTTTGGTGGCAGATGATGACCAAATAAAATTTGCCTTTTAATCTCACATATTGCTGAAACTTTCAGGTTTTTGGACCAAGTGATGCTGTTGATTTTGTTCAGAAACAGTTAGAGGTAACCTTTCATTGCGGATATTAAGTGATTATCGAGCAGTATTGCTGTTTTCTTTTCAGGACTGCTATTTTTTCAGCTTCTAGCTGTTTTCTTGAAGCACATGAAACAATTTTCTCCTTTCCGTTTGGCATATAAATAACCTCAGCAACTGAATTCAGGCTTCTGAAACACAATATTTGTGAGCATACTGTTTTACTTCTACAGGCATTTTCTAGATATTATTTCGTACATCTGTGGGATGTTTTGGTAGTTTTTCTCACCTGTGAATCATGGGTTATTGAAAAATATTGGTAAAAAGTTACCTATGATTCCAAAATATTTGATAACATGAGCCACTAACAACAAAAGATAAAAGAAAGGAAAAACAACCCCACCACCACTAAAAGGGGGGAAAAAAGAAGAAAGAAAAAGCTAGATGTCATGGAATAATCTATATTATTTTTCAAAATGAGATTCCATATTTGAACAGCTGCTATATTTTACTCATCTTAGAACACAATAAATGATAGCTACATTATTCTTGCCCAAACTTTTTCTCAGCCCATCAGGAGTTGGGTTTATGTTTGTAGGAATTTGTAGGTTCTTTTGCCCTATGGAGACAATTGTCTGAGCTCCAACCATATTCCTACTACCTCCGCAGGACATCACATTTGTGATCCTTGCTTGTATTAATGTTCTAAATCATGGCATGCTTGTTTGGCTATGTCTTATCATCAAATTACATGGTAATATAGCATTCTTGTCTATCATGCAATGCTGTGTAGTGGTAGTTAACCTTGGCATTATATTCCTGAGCTTTGCAGGAAACATCATCAGCGACTACTGCAGCCCGCCGCCTTGTGAGGGAAGCTGTTCGTGAGCGACGCTGCAAGGATAATTGCACAGCTATAGTCATTGTGTTCCGGCACAGTTAATTGATCCAGACAGTATAGTTGGTGAACAACTTTTCTGTTTTGTGGCTAATTTTGGCTAATGAACCATGACCTCCTGATGTAACCATCGATTCAGTTTGTAATCCTGAAAGTGCAGTCATGGTAGGTCCATCGATATTGTAGAACTAGTATATTACCTACGCTTTGCAGCAGGATTTAATTTAAATCAAAATGATTAAAATATTTTATCAACATATAATTTTTTATATAATATACTATATAATATTTTTATTATTTAATAAATTTATATCAATGTCGATCTTCATCTTTTAAGTTTAGAGATGATGGTAGGGCGAATATTTTTACATAATCTATTTTAAGTTTTAATAAGATCTATTTGGCAATATCTAATAGGAGCATGTGGTATGAAATAATCTATCAAGATTAAAGATGATATAGGTAAAAGTGATGGGAGTATCATATTTGATTAAGTTATCATGATTTTATGTGATAGTGATTTTATATTAATATAACTTTTCAAGTCATTGTTTAAATCAATGATGGGATGTTCTTTAGATCATGAGTCCAACATCTAGGTTGTGATGTTAAACTGAAATTTGAAGATAAAAATATTTTTTAATCCAATAAAAAAAATTGGTATACTAATATATTGATAATATATTATATTAATATTATATTGATATTATATATTTTATCTATAAAATATATTATATTATTGCTATTATTTTTTAAAGATAATATTAGATTAGAGTAGAAATATTTTATTGTAGTGTATATTTATATAATGAACTTATTTAATATATTACTTTTATTTATCTTTTTTTAATCACAATAAAAGTTAGTATTAATATATATAATATATTATAAAGAGAAATAGAAATATTAATTCTATAATAATAATAATAATTTGTTAATAAAATATTTTAATAATTAATATATTAATATTTTTTTATGAAATATATCAAGGAAAGTTTTGATATTACATAATTAATGAGCTTATATTTTAATATAATACTAAATAGGTTCTTTGCAGGATACTAGCAAATTTTTAATCACTAACCTATAATCTACCAAATGTCATTAGATCATTGGAGATTAGATCATTTTATTCAGATCATTGATGATTTAGATCATCGTAGTAATCATATTTGGATCATCAAATATCATCATAAAATTTTTGATGTATTTGAAATATAAAATTAAAAGTTATTTAAATTTTAAATAGATTCAAGATTTGCCACTTCAATACCCACTATGTTTGATTATATGAATAATATTTTTTATAAAAATATATATACATGGTGACAAGATGAGAGGAGTTCCTAATTGTCATCTTAATCAATAAAATATAATTTATTTTTTTCTCTAAATCAATTAATAATGTATTTATATTTTTGAGTTTTTATATCTAAATATTTAATATAATTTTTTTTCCAAGTCCTTCGTCTAGTTGCTAAGCTTATATATTCAGTTCAAGCCACCCACTCGATTGGCACTCTTGAGGTCAAAACAAAAAAAGGAAAGAAAAAAAAAATTGATTTTTTAATACTATAAGCTCTATTTAAAAAATACCTAACACAAAAGCCTATGGAGTATGGTCTAAACTACCCAATTTGCCTGCTCCAAGTCTCTCATATGATTGAGACTTCTGAGGAGGAAAAAAATTTTAGCTATTGTCTAACTTTTCTTTTCGGCTATTTCAAGTCCCCCACCTGATTGAGTCTCTTTCCTGTTCAGCCACTCTAAGCACCCTACTCGTTTCATACTCCTGAAAATAAAAAAAATAAGGGAAAACTATAAAAAAGGCCATCCTCAAAGTTTCCATATTTGGCCGCTTCAAGCCTCCCACCTAGGACTCCTAAGGATGAAAAAAATAGAAAAAAAATTAGGAGAAATAAAAGAAAAATTAAGGAAAACAAAGGTAAAATGGAAAAACTGAAAAATAAGGCTTTTTCCTGTATAGATTTTTTTCTCTTCCTATTTCTTTTTATTTTCATTTCATCCTCTTTTCTCGTTAAAAAGGAGAGCACTTGAAGGAGATCGAAGGGGTTTTAAGATTCTGGCTGGGGTTTTTTCTTAGTGGGAAGAGCGCATGGGTAGAGGCAAAGACCAGTAGAAAAAATTGTCATGCATCGACATGTGAAACTTACCACATGGCACGTCGGGAGAGTGAAGAGATGTGCTTTAATGTATTAGGATAGATAGAGGAGTTGGTTTTTTTTTTTTTATTTAAGCAAGCATATAGCACAATTTTTTTTTCAAAAAAATTAGATTTATGTTAAAGAGCGTTGCGCTGGTGACTTTGTGATTATGGGATAACTCCAAAATCGAACCCAAGAAACCCTAGCCACTTCAAAACCTAACCCAAGAACCAAGGAGAATAAACCCTAACTCCGCAAATGGAAAATGCAAGATATTTTTTCTCAAGCCCAACCAAGATCGGAAATTGGAGCAAAAAGGGTTCTCTAAAATCCTAACTCGGGGGTTTCGACATTTGAAAATCCTAAATCATGGAATTTGGAACTTTAGAGGGAGGGGGCAAATGAGATCTGGAGCGTAGGATGAAAAAAACTCGCTTAAAATTGGACCGCACGAGCTACTTGCTTTCAGATCGCGAAATTTGGTATAGATATCTTCATACTTACTCTTGTATAGATCTTCTTCGGTATATGCATGTCCTTTCACATTGAAGCTTGTTTAAAACGATCGCACATTTGCATCTACGCAGTTATTCTTTCGCATAGAGAATGCATGTGTGCATCTGCAAATGATCTTCGCATCTTCCCTCCTAGAGACCTGCGAGGGATATTATGCACGTCCTATCAATTTTTTTTTAAAATATCACTTTTAAAAATTTAATTATCAAAATATAGTACTTTTAAAAGTATTTACAAAACTACTGTTGGCCACCGATATAGCTTCCACTTGGCAAGGTTGGGGTTCAACCCACAAGTTTTAGGGCCACTTAGAAGCCATGCTCATCCTTTTAAGTGACAAATGGCCTAGAAAGAATTTATGGGTTCAACTTACAAGTTCTTCCTTCTCCTTAGATCTTCCTAAACCTTGCCCAACTAGCTGCCATCTTCCTCCAAACAACCCCCCTTAACCCTCCCGGTAGCCCATTCTCTCTGGTGGACCTATTTCCCGGTTGGCCGATCTCTTGTCATGGTCCTCCATGAAAGCTTTGCTATGGTCCCCTCTCATATCATATAGTATGTAACAAAAATCAGCATTATATATCAAAATAAGATTTTATAAGGAGGATTTCTAAATATCAGAAGATTGTCTACTAAAATTGGTTGTTAAAAATTTTCCAGTAGAATGCACCGATAAGGAATCTTCACAAGAAAGAACAATATCTTCTTTGTTATTTCTATAGGCATCAAAAAATTCTAATGCTATCTGAAATAAAATTTTATTACCGATGCAAGCCTGATGCCACCAAAAAGCTCCCCCAATTCCTTCATATGCCAAGGGGGATAAATCTCTTCGTTTAATCAACTCCGTCGAAGTTTCAAATCTTAGGCATAAGCGATATGAAACCACAGCTAGTACCAGCTGAGCTACCATCCTTCAGTTCCTTAGTAGTCACATCAGGTGGCAAATTTGAAATGTAAATTCTTGAATTGTAACATGACTCTCCATAATTTGCTTCACATTGCTTAATCTTTATAAGGGGCTCAACTAGAGCAGCACCATACCCACCAGGCCTATTATGTGGTGGAGCAGCACCACCATTATGGCCTGGGATAGGGTGACTAGCATATGCACCATCATAACTAACAGGTGGATCACCTGACCCAAGGGAGCATCACCATTCTAAGGATTGGGTGGTGGGATACCATAGCTCAGAGGATGGGAACTAGGCTTGCCATAGCTATTAGGTGGTGGAACATGGTCAACATCATAAGCATCAACTCCACTATAAGGGCCTGGTTGGGAGAGGGGAGTAGGACAGAAAAGAGAAGAATAGAAGAGAAAGTTAATCATTTTTCTTGGTTAGGAGTTTTTTTAGGAAAGAAATGGAAAGAAAAGGAGATAAACAAATCCTTCCAAATCTACATTTTTTTCTCTCCCCAAATGAGAGGAATTGGAGAAAAAGGAATTGGGAGTAAGTGAAACTTTTTATAATCCCTACCTTACCTCTCTAAAAGTAAAAAAATGTTGTATCATTTCATTTCTTTCCTTTTCTTCCTTATTTCCAACCAAGAAGAGAAGAAATTATTCTTTTTTCTCTATTAAATTTTCAATCAAGAGAAAAGAAATAAAATTTCTTTCATTTCATTTCATTTCAATTCTCTCTTCGCCAATCCTTTCTTTTTTTTTCTTCCCTAAACTCTCAACCATGCCCTAAGTGTTGGGAGTGGGAGGGTAGTTCCTTACAAGACCCCCAAAGGGAGATGGGGTGGGTGGTGAAACCTAAGCATAACCAGCATCCTCTTTATCTCAATTAACAAAACCATCATCTTCCTTGCCTGGAAGATTACCATAATCTCATCTTCCACCATATCCACCACTTTTACCATCATGAATCCTATCAAAGCTCCAACCATCATTATTGTGACCACCAATGCCACCAGCACCGGCACCACCATAATTATAATCCGCACTGTCTCAATTATAACCACCATTGCCACCAACAGAATTGTAATTTCCACCATGTTGATTGTAACCACCACGGCCTCCTGAGCTATAATCACCACAACATCTAGCTTTTTTATTTGAACCACTACCTACTCTGCCATTACCAGGACATGGCATACCATATCTATTGCATTTAACTCATCTGCAAAGTTTAGATTTCCACAACTGATTTTTTTATAAAAAAATCCAATCTTGTCAAAATAAACAAAATAAATCCAAAAGACAAAAAATTAAGAGAGAAATAAATAGACTTATAATTAGGGTAGCGCCAATCCCCTTCCCGACCACCTCCATGACCCCATCTCGGTTGCCTCCACTGCTACCATAGCAGCCTTCATGATCACCGCCTTAATACCCACCACCATCGTAGTTGCGATCACCTGTAATATAACAAACACATGGGATGCAAACCCAAACCAAACCTAACACTAACAACAAAAACACGAGAAACGAAAAAAAAAGGAAGACAAAAACCTCGATTTGAGATGTCTCCTCCACATCCACCCCCAATCCCTTGCCATAACCATTGCCGCTGGGTAGAGGAGCAGAACTGTCGGCTCCACCAAACTGTACCTCCCCGACATGCAGAAGTAGGGGAACCCAGGAAGAAGAAGAACAAAAGAATTTTTTTTGAAATTATTGGGGTCATTGAAATTATGAGTACAATCCATAATTTCAAGTAGCCACTTTAGCAATGAGCTGACCATCTGAAATTGTGGGTTGAACCCATAACTTGAGAAATAGCATCCCTCTCAGCAAAACAATGATAGTTTAGAAATTACTTTTTAAATTATCGTAATATGGTAATTATTTTTAAAATATATTTTTTAAAAAAACTCCTTCCTATCAATTCTATGGATTTATATTCTAATATCATTTTATCACATCTCGAATCCAGCACTTAGATCGGCCATATAACTGGCTGCACAAATCCGAATATACATCCTAGAAATCATACAAGACTTTAAAAATTTATTGTAACTTTAATTTTTAAGAACATTATTAATCACCATTCAAAGAAAAATAATATAACCTGTATAATTATAAATTCAGTCATCCTTCAGTCATTCAATCGGTATTAACGACTCTCTATCTATTTATCTTTTTATCCATGAACCCAATCCACAATCAACTTGAATATCCTGTATAATTCTAAGAAGGAAAGAAATGAGTGTGAACTTTATAATTCATTAAAAACCCCTACATACTTGTATCAATATAATATAACATAATTTGAAAACAAATGTAAATGATATCAAATAAAATATAAATTTTAAAATCTCGTGTCAAGTAATTAAGATAACTCAATACCAATATATCTAAAAATATATATCAATTAATATCAAATATTCATCTTATTCTTTTTTTTGATAAAATGAAGCATTCAACCCACAGTCCTAGAATGAATACAGGCAAGAGAATCAGAAAGAAAAATATCCCTAAAAGGCCTCGGTGCCTCTCCTAAATGAGACTAGGACACTTAATTAGAGTGATTTGCAACAAAAGAAGCCACCCATCAACCGTTGAATTGACCTCCCGATAAACATGCCTGACAACAATCCTCGAATATCCCTGTAAAAGCCAGCTAATATCCCGGATGAGAGGATGAATGGGTGTGGACAGGAAGGCCTGCCATATCCAATAGATGACAATGATAGAATCACCCTTAATAATAAGGTGGTCAAGGTGAATGGTCCTCCCATCATATTAGATACCGGCCCAAGCCCCCTGAAGCTCCGCTATCGGGAGCAAAAGTAAGAGTAGGGGGCTCCCAAGTGATAAGAACCCGGCAGGGTGCTCAAAGAGCAAAACCGAAATCCTAGATCTTTGCATTCACCACTGTCAAACTCATACTCCTTCGCATGAGCCCAAGCTCTTTCAACTATCAACCTTGTCGAACAAGCAGAAGAGCTAAACACTATGGCATTTTGGGTGAGCCAAATATGATAAGCCAGGTAGGCCAAAAAGATAGGAGTAGGCTGGATAGAACCGGAGCGAAGCAAGTCAAGAAAAGTATCAGCCGCATCCTTACCCTCAGAAAATAAACCATGGCAACCCGCCATACACCAGACCTCCCATGCTCACGGGAATGAGAACAAAACATGCATGAGAGGCTCCTCCGCCCCACATACCGGATATGAGAGTGGCAAATGAAGACCTTTGGAACAAACAAAAGATCTTGTGAGAAGCTGACGCCACGTAACTTTCTATATAAATAATCTCACCCTAGATGTATAGCAAGAGCCCAGATCTGAGTAGCCTGAATACCCTTCTAAGGCACAAGACAATAGATAGAATAAAGGTCAGCTAGAGGGGTTTTAGGAGATGCAGAAGACCTCCACACTCTGATATCAGCACAGAGATGCTCTGGAAGCCCAATGGATAAAACCCTCTGACTCAACACTCGACAAAGGATCGGGTGACCATCACAAAGTTCCACCTGAATACTCCAAGAAGAAAAGGATCTATAATAGATATGCTATCTAGAATATCCATAGAAATAAAGGTAGGCCACCTGTCTTGAGCCAAATCCAAAATCCAAGGGTCAGGCATAAAATCAACCAATCTATCATCCCCCACAATCCATCTCATATGATGCAAAACATCAAGAGCCCTCGCCACCATCTCCCTCCAGATAGCAGAACTGTGGCAAGCAGGCAAAGACTCTCCCAATACACCAGAGGGAAGACCATATCTAGCAATCATGGAGGACCATATACTATCCGGAGTAAGAATGAGCCGAGTGGCATGTCATGCCAAGAGAGCATCCCTCCTGATAACAAGTGAGTGAATACCAAGGCCCCACTCACAAACCGACTGACAGACAACTTGCCACCCTAGAAGATGAACTCCTAGTAAAGCAACAGTAGATCTCCATAAGAAAGCATGAATAATCTGCTCCATCTTGAGAACAATAGATTTGGGGATGACGGCATTGGAAAGCATGTACACCAGAAGGAAAGAAAGAATTGACCTGATCAATGTAAACCTCCCTACGGAAGCCAGTGCTCGACCCTGCCAACCCTCGATCCTATCATGAATAGCCTTCACAATCATAATACAATCCTCTTTACAGAATCTACCACCAGTGATAGGAATCCTTAAATAAGACAAAGCTCCCTCCTCATGAATCCTGAGAATTCTCGTGATCAGGTTCCAATGACGGATAGGGGTCTTCGGACTGAAGTGGACTTCTGGAGATTGACCCTCTGCCCCGAAGATAAGTAATAAGATTGTAGCACCCTCTTAAAATCCTGCACTATAGGCATAGAGGTCCTATCCAAAAGCAAACAATCATCTGCAAACAACAAATGCGAGATTGGGAGTGTAGTAAGAGCAGCAATATAAGGTTGAATTGCCAACTTCCGTACCGAATCTCATAAAGCTCATGAAAGAGAGTCAGCACAAATAATAAATAAATACAGGGAGAGGGGACAACCTTGTTGAAGACTAGTGTTTGAATAGAAGAACTCCGATGGTGAACCATTAATGAGAATAACAAAGGAAGGTCTGATAATGCAAGACAATCCTGAAAATCCAAAGGGGGTGAAAACCAAAATCCTCCAATGCTTTCTCCAAAAAACTTCACTGTATGTGATCGTAAGCCCTTTCCGTATCAAGCTTGATAGCCATCAAGCCTTGCTTGGCTAGGACCCTACGAAGATCAAACATGAATTCCTATGCTAACATAACATTATCAGAAATACACTGACCTTCAATAAAGGTACCTTGCTCAGGACAAAGAAGATGCGGAAAAATAGACTTCATCCTATTAGCCAACAACTTAGCACACAGCTTGTAGAGAGTGTTACATAAACTGATAAGTCTAAAATAGTTTGGCTCATAAGTATCAGAGCATTTCGAAATAAGAGTGACAAAAGTCTGCTTCCAGCTCTCGAGCATCTGACCAGAGGTAAATAAATCTTGCACAGCTAAAACAACATCATGTCTAATAATACTCCAATATCTCTTAAAGAATAGAGGGAGAAAACCATCGAGACCAGGTACTTTATCCTCCTCTAAAAACCAAAGAACGGTAGTAGCCTCTATCTCAGTGACTGGAGTGAGAAGACCAAAATTTTTCCTAGAAAACCAGAACCTCAGGGAGAGTAGCATAAAAAGGAAAAGTAGTCCTAATGGAGTTAGACCACTTATATCTAAAAAATGAAGTAACCTCCCGCCTGATATCCTCATCCTCCTCAATCCAATGCCTATCAGCAGACTTCAAAGCTCTGATTCGATTGCTGTGCCTACGAACAAGAGTGGCATGATGGAAGAAACGAGTATTTTTATCTCCCTCTGCAAGTCACTACACCCTGAACTTCTACCTCCAAAGGACCTCTTGATGATCGAGGAGAGCATGGTGCATAAAGAGGTGCCTTCGCAAAGAAAGCAAATCAAAATCCTGCAAACCTCATTCCCTCTCCTTTTTCTAAAGAACATGAATATCCCTTTCTACCACCTCTGATTTTGAGAATATATTCCCTACCTCCTTCTTGTTTCACCTACAAAGCCAACATTTGAGAAGCTCCAATCTATGAGAAACCCGGTATTGAGCATCCCCGCACACCGGCATTCTCCAAACCTCTCTCACCACTTTCCAAGATCTGTGATGAGACAACCAGAACCTCTCAAATCTGAAAGGAGCATGACAAGGGGCCTCCGAGGAGGTAGCGAGGAGTAAAGGATGGTAGTCAGAGACAATTCTATCTAAATGGTGCACTAGACACTCAGGATAGAGATTGAGCCATCTGGACGAGGCAAAGACTCTATCAATCCTTTCCCACACCTTTGCTCCTCTAGACCTATTATTATACCAAGTAAAACGAGGACTAACAAACCCCAAATCCAAAAGACCATTGAAATCTAAGAAGTGGCTAAATTTCCTAGAGGCCTTGTCTTGAGCAAAAGGTCTGCCACCTCTCTTATCCTCAGCCCTGGTGATACAATTAAAGTCCCCAGCTATCACCGTGGGAATACCTTGATTAATCAGGGCAAACACCTCGTGCCAAAGAATCCTCCTTTCCCTATAATTGGTACTAGCATAGGCTCCTAATAAAAACCACGTTGGTCCCATAGGTTCAGATATCACAAGAGCCACGTGCTGAGGGCATTTATGGAAAACATCAATTTCTAGTTGCTCCTTGATGCCAAGGCACCACAATTCTACCTGACAACCCCTGGGAATCCACAGCATAGAAGCCCCAATCTCTCGAAAAGTGACAATGGATCTAGTGCAAACTAATCCCACCAAGTCTATTCTCTAGCAGGATACAAATATCAGGGTGGTGCAACTGACCAATTCTACGAAAAGATGAATAAAAGAAGGATTTTCCCACCTCCCTAATATTCCATATTAGAATCCTCATAACAATAAGATTAACAGTCTTTGGAGAGGCCCTTCCGTGGCCCTTCATCAATAACAGTATGATCAACATCCTCAAATTTTGTGGCCTCCCCGGTAGAAAACAAAGCTAATTTCAACTTCCCCACCACCTCCTCATGCCCCAAGGATCCCCTATCACCTATCGCAGCCCCTTGAGAAGGAAGAGTGGATGTTACTGATTTTCCCGAATGATCCTCCCCAGTACAATCAATGCCACTGGAAGAAGAAGCACCTCCTCCCTTGGACAGGCAGTGACACCTCCGCAGCACAGAACTAGCAGAAGCCCCATTAGAACCCATTGGAACAAACTTCAGAGCCCCATCCAAATTTGCTCGGCCCAAACCGTCCCCACTATCTCCCTATCCTGTTCCTCCTCCCAAGTCATCCATCAGCAAGTTTTCTTTTGCTTGAGTCACTGCCTTTCCACAGAGTCCCCCTTCAGCCCCAGCAGCAGCTAACAGGATAGAGACACTTGGCGAAGCTAAGACACCTAGAGTAGGACAATCCGCCTCCTTGATTAATAGAGCACTAGCCAAAGAAGACTTCCCCTTACCCCTCAGGTCCCCAGCCATACATGGATCAGGAGAACATACCTTTACCGACGACGAGACCACCATGGAAGGGCCAGTCGTCGAGGGAGGCACACATCTCGGGCTGGGTGTGGGCAAGATCGGCGGACTATGGCCTCGTTTCAACGAGACAACACCATACTTCGCCATCTACGGATCTTTTGGGTCGGCCTCCTCAATAGGGCCCAAACCCATGCATTCTCCTAAGGGGCCCAGAACCCCAAAACCAGTAGCCGGTGTAGCTCCATCTCTAGACAGATCCCCGGAGCTGGCTCCCGGTGATCAATGGCATGCCGCCTTCGTCGACTTTTGCCAGTCATCGAAGTTCGGTGGTGAGCTCGGTAAAGAAGTGACCACCATCAGGGAAGACCGTGGGGAAGAAGAAGTGAGATCAGAAAATTTGTTAACGGGTACCTTCTCCTTCTCGAACTCCCTCCTCTTCACCGGTGTTCTGGATGGCCATGGCTAGCGAATGTGGGTGGTTACCAACCACGAGCCAAGTCTTGGCCAGACCACCCCTTCTCCCTCCTTGTCGTCAGACATCATAGCCATCAGGGGTTCCGAAGCACCTTCTCCCTCAACAGGTACACCAGATTCTGAGAACACTGGGAAGTCATCACCGTCAACCGAAGCCACCCCCTCTAAGAATCTATAAGCATCATCACCATGCCCCATTCTCCCACATCAAAAGCAAACTTCTAGAAGGTTTTCATAGACAAATTGTTGTCAAAAATCACCCTCCTTTCCACGGATCAGAATCCATGGTTTGAGAGGTTTACCAGCATAAATCTTGACCCTTACTTGGGCATAGCCTGTCTTCTTCAGGTGATCCGTAAACTTGTCCACCAACAGAGGCCTTTTAGCTTCTGCCGAGATGGTCGTCGGCACCTAGTACTCAAGCGGGAGGCTCGGTAGCCTAAGCCAAACAACCACCTTCTAGATAGTCCGATGGCCTGGAACAAAATCCGGCTCCCACTCCATTGCCAGGAGTTGACCTCCCACGAACCATGACTCGCCGGACTTGACTAAGGAACACTCCCACTCCGACCTAAGTCACGCGATAAGGTGGTCCTCTACTATCGGAAACACTTCTGGATCATAATCAAGCTTTGCTTTAGTTCTCATCTCCTTGGAGATCCATTCCGCTGGCACTCGTCGATCCAAACTCCTCACCACGATGGCCATACCTTCTTATTACCGGTGTGAATCTTTCAGGATGGACTCCGGCAACTCCGAAACTTTCAAGAAGTATGCCTAAAGCTGTTCAATTTTTTCAGTAGTGATCTTATGGGATGTCCATGTTGAACCCTGTGAAAGATCCTGTACCAGCCTCGTTCACGTCCGATCACCATCGTCTGAGCTCTGCGAATCTTGACTAGTTGCCAACCAAAGACCACCTTCCTCCGCCATCAACCATCAAGCTGTTGACGAAACTCCCAAATAAACTAGGACAAGGCATTGCCCTCACAACCGCACCAAGTGACTTCGGCTCACTGCATGCTTTACAACTGCCGACATTCATCTTATTCAAAAAAATGAGATATCATGAATATCATTAGATAAAAAACCAACACGAGCATCAATTTTTTATGCGGAAGAAAATCTACATAGAAATTATTATTATGCGGACCTCAGGAGCATAATGTCGCCTTCAGGTGCCTTGGATCGAGAGGAAGGGACGGAGGCCACGCTTCGGTGAGGTTTATTCAGAAAGACATGGAATGGTAAGTTTTAATCGAGATTTATTCACCGTCGATCGGCCCAGACGACTCCACCATCATCCCCTCGTCCGCCGCCATCACCGTCATGGCCGCCAGCCCACCGTCAAAGTCTCCACGGAAGCATCCCAATCCCTCCCTCTCCGCCATCGCCGCTACCTGTCGGGAGCTCGGCGCGTCTCCCCTCTTGTTCCTTCAAATCCTCCTCCCTTCTCCTCCGCTCCCCACCACGCCATCGCCGGCGACGCAGTTAGCCGTAATAATTCGTTTATATGAACTAGTCCCGTCGAGCCACTTGCCGAGACTAGTTGAAATTTGCCCCATGATTTCATTTAGGACCCTGCTCTTCCTTCTCCCCCAGTCTTCCAAACCCGAGCCCTTCGTGATCGCCATTGCCTACATGCGAGCGCTTGGAACCCCAGCGGCCTTTCCACGAAGAAGAAAGCGACCGGACTTCTTCCCATCAGGTCCAACGTGGTGGTCGAGCCGGCAGCAGCGTGTTAAAAACCGGACGCGCTACCGCCCACCATAAGCCTTCGGTTAGACTCGGCATGCAAATTGCCGGGATTAGTCGAAACCCGTCCGAAGATATCTTCGTCTGAAGTCGGCGAGCTCTCTGCCGTAACTGGTTGGAGCTCGCCCCACTGTCGAATATTAACTTGTCTCCGTAGGCAACGTGCCAAGACTGGTTGGAACTAATGATGGTAGCAAGCTCTTCAAACATGAACCAGTCTTGGCAGGTGACGTGCCAGGACTCGAGGTTGGAAAGCAGGAAGATGCCACATCTATTTAAAAAGGCGATGGGAATGAAAACACGAGATTTTAAGGTGCACTTCCACGAAAGAAGTAGGGCTCACAGACGGTTTGGCTCTGCTCTAACCAGATAGAGAAGGGTAATTTTTTTGTGTACCACGTGCGGCGTAGCAAATTCAATATAGTTTGCACTGTATATTTTTATTGGTCTAATTATACTCATGGTGGCATGACGGGATGGGACGAGTCTCCGGGATTACTTAATCTGAAGATGCCGTCCTGCTATCTTTTCAAATCGATAAAATGATCATTCTGTTCTCATCGTTTCCGGTATTGGTTACGATGCGAAAAACGATTCTTATTCTGCAAACAGGAAAAAAAAATTTCATTTGCACTACGAAATCTCATCCCAGAGTTCGTCAATTATTTTTGGATATCCCAGGGACCTCCATTTTATGTTTTTGCTTCTCTTTTGTGATCGAGAAGCCGTTGGTGATCTTCAACATTTGATACGTTTTTGAAATCTTGGAAAAATGGAGACATGTGGTTTCATCTTTCAATGCAGACGACGAACACAAAAACAATGCAAGAAGAAAATGCAGATGGAGGAAGGAAGCACTGCAATCGTTGTTTATTTAGGAGGTGATGAGACCCCTTAAGATCCGTCCCAAAGGATGCTACGGAAGCAGAAACAGGTAAGAAAAATTTTTGATTCCTACTTGAAGTTAATATTTGGCGTGTGAACTTTCTTTTTACAATTTCTGCATGGACGTCGGAGTTTTTTAACTAGGGTGCCCCAGGTTTGAACAAGGATGTCGTAGGTTTTGAATTAAGGTATCGTAGGTTTTGAACTAGGGTATCGTAATTTCTATTTTACTATTTTAATGTCAATCTTTGAAATTTATCTCTACAGAGGGATGTCACGATAATTTTTTAAAAAAATATTAAGTCTTCATCGTATAAAACATGACACGGAAGTTCAGATATTATGACATCCTAGTTCAAAACCTACGACGCCCTAATTCAAAATCTACGACACCCATGCAAAAATTATGAAAAAGAAATTTTTAACCCCTCTACCTGTAATACATGGCAATCGTGGCTTGTTTATGATACCTAGGATGTCATAAAATTGCCATGGATACTGTAACATTAATCAAAATGGCCAAAACAGTTTACGACACCCTAGTTCAAAACCTATCCAAAACAGTATTACGACATCCTAGTTCAAAACCCATGACACCCTAGTTCAAAACTTATGACACGCATGCAGAAATTATGAATTAGAAGTTTTTAACCCCTCTATCTCTAATACATGGCAACCGTGGCTTGTTTTATGACTCCCAGGGTATTATAAAATTGCCACGGATGCTGTAACATTAATCAAAATGGCCAAAATAGTGTTATGACATCCTAGTTCAAAACCTACGATACCCTAGTTCAAAACCTACAACACCCATACAGAAATTATGAAAAAGAAGTTTTTAACCCCACTACCTCTAATACATGGCAACCGTGGCTTGTTTTATGACTCTTAGAGTGTCATAAAGATTTTTGTTTAAAATATATTGCTTAACTTACATTTATATTTTACTTATGTTTCAAGTGATCTTGCAGTGGTTCGACTGCCTAGATTAAAGGCTTCATAATTGTTTAAAAACCATTGAAAGCTAGCAGCAGTGTATGCTGAATAAGTTTTGAAGATGGGTTTCTGAAGTTATCATTTAGAAATAATCCGAAAGATTCCTTTCAATGTGTTCATAGATATGCAACCGTTTGTTGTCAACGGGCCCCTACTAGCTGAAATTATTAGATGCTACAATGGAAGAGACAAGTTTATTTTTTGTGGCAAGGAACTTATATTCAGCATCGAAGACCTGGCCCTGATTTTGGATCTGCCATGCCATGGAAAGAAGATTAAAATGAAAGATCAAGTTAAGAAGGGTCAGTTATTCAGACGATTTGGAAGAGAATTAAATCTGCAAAATAAGGGACTGGAGAAGTTAATTGCCCAACTTCATTCATCAAATTTACAAGAGGATGTTGAGGATACTGTGAGATTATGGATTGCATATATGTTCGCAACGTTCATGTATCTAAAGTCAAATCAATATTGTCCAAGATTTATCATCCCTTACTTGGATGATTTATCCCAGCTGGGCCAAATAGATTGGGCTTCCACAATAAGGGCATTGACTCTTATGTCTCTCCTAGATGCTACTTTTTGCTTGAGATTCGAGGAGCCAGTCCTAACCAAGAGAAGTAACAAGGGTAGGAGGCAGCCAACCCTGTATGGGTGTACAGCTGCTCTTTTGATAAGTATCATTAATATGCAGCAAAAGTATAATTGCTTTATTTTAAATCTTCCATACATTTAACATACATGATTATTATATACAGGTTTAGTTGCTTGAGCAAAGTACCTCGAGAGCCCTAGCATATCCAAATAAATTGCCTAAGCTGTTAAAATGGTATGACAGCGATGTGAAGATAAAGATTGTTGAGCTTACGAACTTGAAACCTCATAAGTTGGTAAATAAAAATATTTTTTTATTATAATATTAATGAACAATATATCATTATGATTATATATTGTTATTTTATTATTATTCTTGGATTGCAGGTGGAGGGAGCTATTGAGCTTACGATAACGGAACAATGGCTTTTACTGAAGAAATAGTAACAGCAGCATCCTCCGAAAAAAAAAAAAGTTGTGCAAGCTGTGCACAAGTGAAGGCTGAAGTTGAAGAGATAAAATAGAGGCTTGCGATAATTGAAACTCTCTTTAGTTTATTAGTAAATAAAGGCACCAATGCCAATAAAGAATGGCAGAAAGAGGCGGAGGAAGAAGATACTGAGGTTGAGGTGAAAGAAATTTTTGATGAAAAAATGAAAGATACCCTTATAAGTGAGGAAATTAGGGGAAAAAAGAAAAAAATTATAATCCTTCACTTATCAAGAGGGTAAAAAAAGAATCTAGGCTGCAGAAGGCCTTCTAAATCATAGCTGATTCTGCTTTCGAAACAGGTCCATCGAAAAAAAGATGAAAATAGTGGGCACATCTCAACCCGAGGAATCAAATTTGAATCTTCAAATGGAAGATGATGAAAATTTGATCAGCACATTTTTGAAAGAAAAGATGAATTCATAAGTTATATCTATTTTTTATAATATGTATGTTAATTTATAGTCAAGAATATATAATATCCTTCATGTTTATTAATTTCAGAGATGTCATCTACAACAATAAATTCGGATGCACTATCACTAGGAAAAATCTTTTTTATCTGATAAACAATGACATGATAGTTAATGATGTAAGTAATGGAGTATTACATCTGTTACAGCCGTGACAGTGACGTGGCCAGGCTCAGGTATCGCCGAATGCGAGCGAGCCACGTGTGAGTTTTAATGCCGGAATCAGCGCCACGTCCTCAAGGCTGGGGTCGGCAAGACCGCACCGCCCGATACTGTCTGAAGCAAACGGCCCCCGCCGAGGTCGAGTTCGGCCCGAAGTTCCCCCACCAACTCATCTGCGCCCGGGCTCGGAGGAGCCCGCCCCGTGTGAGGTCGGCCGAGGTCGGCTGACCCTCCGCCTTGCGCCAGGTGGCCGCCCGGAGACGGGTCCACCTCGGCCGAAGCCAGGCGATCTTCTGCCACCTCGCCAGGTGTCCACCCAGGAGGGGTCCACCTTGGCCGAGGTCGGCTGACCCTCCGCCTTGCGCCAGGTGGCCGCCCGGAGACGGGTCCACCTCGGCCGAAGCCAGGCGATCTTCTGCCACCTCGCCAGGTGTCCACCCCGGAGGGGTCCACCTAAGCCGAGGTCGGCCGATCTCTCGCCTCTCGCCAGTCGGCCCCCGGAGACAGGGCCAACTCAGCCGAAGCCAGACCGCTCGTACGGAGAGGCCCCCGGGGGAAAGCGACGGGTCCTGAGGCCATCCCTCGGGCCGTACCGACCCCAGACGGCGTCCCGTACGGAGGGCGACGGCACGCGGAACGTGACTTACACTGGCCCGACAGGTCCCGCAGTCGAGAGATCCGATCCTGACGGAACAGGCCCCGTAAACGGATGGCGCCCACGCTCGGGGAAAAGAGCACTCTCACGAAGCCCGAGGCCTGACGACTGGCCGCTCTGCTAGCGCCGCCCTCCCTCCTTCTCTCTTCTGTCCTTGCCTTCTCCCTGCTGGGCCCGGCGGACGAGGTCGGAAAGCCGCCTGGCCTCCTTCGCCAAAAAGGGAAAGGAAAGGAAGACAGGGGGGAGGAGTTTTCGAGGAGGAAAAGGACAAGCACACGACGGAAAGCACACGACGGGGGGAGATAAAGAAGGAAGAATCCAAAGACTGCAAGGTAAGCCAACTAGCCTGGGGACAAGAAGGAAGCACCGGCACAAGGCCTCGTTCCGAGAAAGAAGCCAGAGATCCCGAGAGGGGATACTGGACGCGAGCTCGGCAGGCAGGCCCAGCCGAGATTCCGGTCCCCGGCGCTTCCCTTCACTAGTTAACTCTCCAAACCTGGGACCCTTTAGAGGGCCTGGGAGCGAGAGTCTGTTCCTCCTCGTCGTCTACTGACTTGACCGTCGGAGCTCCCTCGCCGGAATCCCCGGCCAGGGTCCTCTAACCCCTTTGTTGCAGGTTTCTCGCAGGAGGGGAGGCTCCCTTGCCAGGCGGTCAGGGAGGATCGGTTGATCCTCGGCACGGGCGCGGCGACGAGGACGGCAACAGATTGGCGCGCCAGGTAGGGGCGGCAGGACACTAACCCCCAGTGGGAACTAGCTTTTTGCAGGTGTCACGCTCTCTAGCAATGGTGGTCACTCGTGGTCACGAGGCGTCCACCAGCCGAGTGGGAGAAGCCCACTCCCCACCAGGGGGCCACACCCCCGAACGGGAGCTTCCCGCTCCCCCTCCTCTTCTGCAGCAGCCTACCCCGGCGGACGGATCCCTTGCGGCCATCGTCCAGCAGCTGCAGACCTTGACCTCAGCGGTCCGACAGCTCCAGCATCAGCAACGGTCCCTGGCCACTCAGCCGCAGCCAGGGACCCCCGCGGCCCGGGTCGCGGGACAGCGTGGGAGCCTGCGCTCAATCCAGGGCAGGCCATCCCATCCGCAAGCCGTTTCCAACCCCGAGGGAGCCGCCAAGCTCCCCCGAAGAGAAACTATTCCGGCTCGGAGGATCACGAGAGTCGATCCCCGGCCGATGGGGTCGAAACGGCGCATCACAGTAAGCGACGCCGGGTCCAGACCTCGCGCCGAGACCGATCGGCACCCCCCTCACCTGCAGTTTCGGTGGAAGACTCCACCGACGAAGCCATCAGGCGCCAGGCCGAAAGGCGCCTAGAAGAGCACGAGCGCAAGTTGGCGGAGTTCGCCCGACGATTCGCCGACCTGCAGAACTCGTCAGCCGATCCGGCGGGCTACGACTCCCGCCCCCCTTTCTCCGAAGAGATCCAGGCGGAACCAATCCCGAAACGGTTCCGCATGCCGCAGGTGGACCCCTACGACGGGACCACCGACCCCCTGGACCACCTGGAGGGTTATAAAGTCCTTATGCGGGTCCAGGGTGCCACCGACGCCCTTCTGTGCATCGCCTTCCCTGCAACCCTTCGGAAGGCCGCCCGAGTCTGGTTCGCCCGTCTCGAGCCCGGATCCATTTGCTCCTTCCAGCAGCTGGAAGGAAAGTTTGTGGCGCATTTCGACGCTTGTCGAAAGGTGCCAAGGGAGGTGGACAGCCTCTTCTCCGTCCGCCAGCAGGACCAGGAGCTGCTCCGTGACTACATCGCCCGGTTTAAGACCGCGGCCCTGGAGATCTACAGCTTGGACGAGCCCGTCGCTATGCTGGCTCTAAAGCGCGGGCTCAAGACGTCCCGCCTGACCTATTCCCTGACAAAGAAGCCGCCCAGGACGTATTCCGAGCTCCTCCTCCGCGCCCACAAGTACATCCGAGCAGAGGAGGCCGACCGCACCCGTCGAGAGCTGGACGGGAAGATTTTGAAGAAGTCGACCCCGAGGGACGCCCCGGGAGCTCGGAGGCCCGGGCCACCAGCCGACCCTCGCCCGAACCCAAGGCCGAGGGCCGAGTCTGCCCCCGAGCGGAGGTACACCCCTCTCCTCGCACCTCGAGCCAAAATCCTTATGGAAATCGAGGGCGAGCGTTATCTCCGCCGACCTCCACCTCAGAACCCGAGGGCAGCCCGAGACAAATCAAAGTACTGCCAATTCCACCGCGAGCACGGGCATGACACGGAGGAGTGCCACCACCTGAAGCGGGAGATCGAGGAGCTGATCGGGAGGGGATACCTCCGGAAGTTCGTCAAGAACGAGGCTCCCTCCGAAAAGCAGCCGCTCGCGGCCTTGCCACCTGTCCCTGCGATCGACAACCGGCCAACAGAGAGGCCCGTGGGCATGATCTCACGCGGACCTGGCCGAGCAGAGAAGAGAGCCCGGGAAGTCCCGGAGAATGTAACCCCTCCCAAGGGAGGGGAGTCTAATGACAATGTAAACAATGATGCCGTGGTGGTCGAAATGACCATCGCGAAACACCCTGTACATCGAATCATGGTGGATAGTGGAAGCTCGGCCGACGTACTTTTTTACGATGCTTTCTCTCGGATGAGTTTGCCTCTCGACCAGCTAAAGCCAGTGCACACCCCACTGGTAGGTTTTACAGGGGACTCCGTGGGAGTCGAAGGGGAGATCACTCTCCCAGTTACCGCCGGATCCCCACCTCGGCAGGCGACCATCATGGTAACTTTCACTGTAGTCAAGCTCCCTTCGCCTTACAACGCCATTCTTGGGCGTCCCGGGCTCAACCGACTAGACGCCACTATCTCCACAAGGAGATTGCTGGTGCAGTTCCCCACGCCTTTCGGGTTCGGGGAAATGAAGGGGACGATCCAGCCAGTCCCGCTTTGCCTGCAGACAATCCCGGGCATCAAGGGCACAGAGCTCGCCCGCGAGGTCGAGGACCTCGACCTAAGAGAAAAGGAACCCAGGGGAGGGCCCGTAGAGCGCCTGCTCTCCTTTCCCCTTGGTTCAGACCCCCTGAAGACGGTGCAAGTTGGGGCCCAGCTCCCCGAAGAGGAACGAACCTGCCTGCTGGAGTTCCTCCGTGCCAACGCCGATGTGTTCGCCTGGTCGGCGGTCGACATGCCAGGTATTCCGCCCGAGATTATCATGCACAGCCTGAACGTGGACCCAGGCAGCCGCCCGGTCCGCCAGAAGAAGAGAAGCTTTGCCATGGAGAGGCAGAAGGCGATCGACGAGGAGGTAGAGAAACTTCTCGCCGCCGGTTTCGTCCGAGAAGTCCAATACCCCAGCTGGTTAGCAAATGTGGTCATGGTAAAGAAGAGCAGCGGTAAGTGGAGGATCTGCGTGGACTACACCGACCTCAATCGAGCTTGCCCGAAGGACAGCTTCCCTCTGCCAAAGATCGACCAGCTGGTCGACACCACCTCGGGACACCGTCTCCTGTCATTCATGGACGCTTTCTCCGGATACAACCAGATCCGGATGAATCCGGAGGACGAAGAGCGTACCGCCTTCATAACTGACCGCGGGACTTTCTGTTACAGGATGATGCCCTTCGGCCTCAAGAACGCGGGGGCGACGTACCAACGTCTGGTCAATAAAGTCTTCAAAGACCAGATAGGCCGCAACATGCAGGTGTACGTGGACGACATGCTGGTAATGAGCAAACTTGACTCGGACCACGTAGCCGACCTGGCAGAGACGTTCGGCAACCTCCGGCGCCACCAGATGAAGCTGAATCCAGCGAAGTGCGCCTTCGGGGTCTCCGCCGGAAAATTCCTGGGGTTCATGGTGACCCAGAGAGGAATCGAGGCCAACCCGGAGAAGGTCCAGGCCATCCTGGACATGGAGCAGCCAGCCTCCAAGAAACAAGTGCAGCAGCTGACCGGTCGGGTTGCGGCCCTTAGCCGTTTTATTTCCAGGTCGGCGGATCGCTGCCGCCCCTTCTTCAAGGTGCTGAGGAAGATGAACGGTTTCGCCTGGACCGAGGAATGCCAGCGGGCCTTCGAGGAGTTGAAGAAGACGCTCGCATCACCACCTCTGCTGTCCAGGCCCGAGGAAGGGGAGGAGCTTACCCTCTACTTGGCCGTTACCCCGGAGGCCGTCAGCTCTGTCTTGGTCCGAACCGACGACCACGGGATCCAGCGACCGGTGTACTATACCAGCAAACTCCTCCGGGACGCGGAGCTCAGGTATTCCCGGCCCGAGAAACTCGTTTTTGCGCTAATAGTGTCTGCCCAGCGTCTCAGGCCCTATTTCCAAGCGCATCCCATCGCCGTCTTGACGGATCAACCGCTGAAAGCGGTGCTCAGCCGACCCGACACCTCGGGGCGATTGGCCAAATGGGCACTGAAACTCAGCGAGTTCGACATTACATACCGACCGAGGTCGGCAATGAAGGCACAGGTGCTGGCTGACTTCTTGGTCGAATGCGCAGGTCTGGGCAAGGAGCCCGAGGAGGACTCTTCGGCCCAGCCGACGGAGGTCGGCACCAACGAGCCCGGAGAGGACGCTTGGATCCTCCATGTGGACGGAGCCTCAAACTCCGGAGGGAGCGGAGCTGGGCTCATCCTTGCCAACGGCGACGGAGTCGTCGCCGAATGTGCGCTCCGTTTCCAGTTCCCCGCGACAAACAACCAAGCGGAGTACGAGGCGCTTCTCGCCGGACTCAGGGTCTCCCGCGAGCTGGGCGTGACCAACCTCAGAGCTTTCACTGACTCCCAGCTCGTGGCGGGGCAGGTGTCCGGGGAGTACGTCGCTCACGACCCCCAGATGGCGAAGTATTTGGAGCTCGTCAAGGCGGGCGCGTCCAAGTTTCGGCGCTTCAACATCTTCCATATCCCCCGCAGGGAGAACGCCCGCGCGGATGCTCTCTCTCGATTGGCGACTCTGCCGGACACATGCTGGGACGCGCTCATGTGGAGCGACTCGAAGTCCCAAGCCTCGAAGCACCGGCGGGGGTCCATCAGGTCAGCCAGGAGCCCGGCTAGATGGACAAGTACGCCGCGTACATCACCGACGGCATTCTGCCGGAAGACCGAGACGCGGCTCGCCTCATCAGGAAGAAGGCCGTGCGGTTTGTCCTGATGGACGGGCAGCTGTATCGAAGGTCCTACTCTTATCCCCTCCTCAAGTGCATTGGACCCGCAGAAGCCAAGCTTGTGCTCCAGGAGATTCACGAAGGCATCTGTGGGAACCACGTGGGGGGCAGGGCATTGGCATACAAGGCCCTTCGTCAAGGCTACTTCTGGGAGACGATGAAGGAGGACGCCGCCGACTTCGTGAAGAAATGCGACCGGTGCCAGCGCCACGCCACGGTACAGCGGCAACCCTCCAACCCGATCTCTCAGCTCTCAGCCCCATGGCCATTCGCCCAGTGGGGAATGGACCTTCTGGGCCCATTCCCGCCGGCATCCGGCCAGCGGAAGTTCCTGATAGTGGCCATCGACTACTTCACAAAGTGGGTCGAAGCCGAACCCTTGGCAAGAATCACCGAAGCAAACGTCGCCAAGTTCTTCTGGAAGTCCATCGTCTGCCGCTTCGGCCTCCCCCACACCGTGGTCACCGACAACGGACGCCAGTTCGACTGTCGAGAGTTCGAGGATTTCTGCAACGACCTCGGCATCAAACATCGCTTCACCTCGGTGGCGCACCCCCAGACCAACGGGGAGGCCGAGGTCACAAACAGGACCATTCTTCAGGGCCTCCGCAAGCGGCTAGACCAAGCCAAGGGCAGGTGGGCCGACGAGCTTCCCAGCGTTCTTTGGGCATACCACACCACTCCAAGGACGGCTACCGACGAAACCCCATTCAACCTCGTCTTCGGGGCCGAGGCAGTCATCCCGATCGAGCTCAGCATACCCACGCTGCGCGTGGAACAATACGACGAGACAGAAAACCCGGCCAGGATGATGCTCAACCTAGACCTCCTCGAAGAAACAAGGGACAAGGCCCGAGTCCGAATGGCGGCATACCGGCAACGTGTAGCCAGATATTACAACTCCCGAGTACGGCCGAAGGTTTTTCGTCTCGGGGACTTGGTCCTCCGGCGTGCAGAAGCCTCCCAGCCACGAGAGTGCGGCAAGCTTTCACCCAACTGGGAAGGCCCTTATCGGGTAGCAGAAGCCCTCCCTCACGGGGCATGTTACTTGGAAGAGTTGGGAGGTGCCAGGTTCCCCCGGACATGGAACCCCTCGAACCTGAGAATGTACTACCAGTGATGTAAGGCTCCCAGTTCCTTTAACAAAGCTTCTTCGCTTCAAACATTCTTCTCTGACTTCAACAAAAAGCCCGGAGCACAGCTCAGCAAGCCGCGCAAGGTTTGAGAAAGCCTGCGGCATCGAGCTCAGTCCGGAAGATCCTGGGCTTCGGCCTGGAAGGTGGCGTCGAACCCAGTTCGCCCACGCAAGCCCGGAGCACAGCTCGGCAAGCCGCGCAAGGTTTGAGAAAGCCTGCGACATCGAGCTCAGTCCGGAAGATCCTGGGCTTCGGCCTGGAAGGTGGCGCCGAACCAAGTTCGCCCACGCAAGCCCGGAGCACAGCTCGGCAAGCCGCGCAAGGTTTGAGAAAGCCTGCGGCATCGAGCTCAGTCCGGAAGATCCTGGGCTTCGGCCTGGAAGGTGGCGCCGAACCAAGTTCGCCCACGCAAGCCCGGAGCACAGCTCAGCAAGCCGCGCAAGGTTTGAGAAAGCCTGCGGCATCGAGCTCAGTCCGGAAGATCCTGGGCTCCGGCCTGGAAGGTGGCGCCGAATCCGCTTCGCCCACGCAAGCCCGGAGCACAGCTCAGCAAGCCGCGCAAGGTTTGAGAAAGCCTGCGGCATCGAGCTCAGTCCGGAGGATCCCGGGTTTCGGCCCAGAAGATGGTGCAGGAACTGTGCTGTCCGCGCAAGCATGAAGGCAGCCCAAAGTCGGACCTGCTCAGGATTCTTGCTTTGCCGCAACACGGTTTTGCAGACCCCGTCCTTCGATTTAGTATGGAAGAACCAGGCCCGCAGTTGTCTCAGGTATCCCAGACCGACATCTCAGGAACAAACAAACAAAGAAGAAGAAAAAGAGCCAAAGTTGATAGACAAGTTTTTACAAAGAAAGGAGTCTTCATTACAAAGTGTTCAGTACAAACAGGGAGCTCCGACAGGCCGGAACTCCCCAAAAAAAAAGAGAAAGACACGGAAAGCAAAAGTACAAGTCAGCAGTCACTGGGGCGCAGGGTCGGCGCCGTCCGCCGGAGGTGCGGGCGCCTCCTCTTCAACTTCCACGACGACCGGCTCGGAGGCTGTGTCTGGGCCGCGGCGTCGTCGGTCGGAGCTGCTGCAGGTGCCGCCTGAAGTATCGCCTGGGTCGTGCCGGAGGCCCTGCCCTCGCTCCCCGGCTTCCTGCCGCCGACGACGACCGCACTCAGGTCCAGTTGGGGGAAGAAGGCCCCCACCTTTTCCCGGCACATCCGGAACCCCTTCAGGAAGGAGTCCACGGCGGCCTCCCGGACTTCCGACGTAAACTCGTCGGAAGCCCGGAATTTGGGGACGGCCTCCAGCGCTTCCCGCTTTGCCGCCTCCAGGAGCCCGTTGATGTACGAGCTCCGGTCTTTCGCCATGGCCGCCTCCCGCCGGGCCTCGTCCAGCTGACGCTCCAGAAACAGTGAGTGGGCCTGCAGGCGCGCTTTCTCCGCCGCGTCCTCCTCAGTGCGGCGCTGGTTGGAGGTCCGCTCCTCCGCCAAGGAGGCCTCCAGTTCCTTGTTCCGCTCCTCGGAACGTGCCAGGTCGGACTGGAGGGCCTGCTTCTCTGCTCGCAGCTCGGCCCCCTTGTCCACCAAGTCCTTCACGTCGGCCGCGAGTTTTCCAAGCTTCTGCTCCCTCTCGGAGTCCCGCTTGGCGTTCCCTACGAGGTAGTTCCTCAGTAGGAGGACGTCGTTCCCGATCTGCAAGGACAAAAGCAACATGTCAGTACCGAGGCAGGAGGCCTCGGATTGAAAAGAAAAGAAGAGCTAAAGCTGAAGAACAGACTTACCGAGAAGAGCTGGGGCAGGATGCCGAGCAGCGCATCCGCGTAATCCCGGCCGCCCCGAGCTCGGCGGTCCCGGGCGGTGGAAGCATACTCCATCACCCTCTCCGCCAGCCCTCGGTCGAGGATGACCGAGTCCCGGTGCGAGATTACCGGCGCCGGGCCCTTCGGGCCGATCCCCGCGACAGCTGCCCCCTCTGCTGGAGCTGCAGCCGACGGACCGGCGGTCGCCACTGGCGGTGCCGTTGGGCTGCTGACAGGAGTGGGCCCGGCGATGGGCAGAGCGGCGGGCGCCGGAGCTCTCTCGGCAGCGTTGCCAGGCCGTGGGGCCGAGGCGCCAGGGGCGCCGCCTGAGGAGGTCTGGGCGGAGAAACAGCGGCAGCTAGGCCGGGCGCGGTCGCCGCTGCGACCTCCCGGCTCGTCTCTGTGCGAGCCCTCTTCGCCACGGGCTCGTCCACGTCGACGACCTCCCTCTGGGCCGCTCCCTCCAGAAGATTCTCTAAGGAAAACTTCATCCCTGCAAAGTGGAGAAATCAGAAGGTCAGACAGTTCAATCTTAAAAAGAGAGGGGGAAGGGCAGAAGTTAATGCGGGGCCAAATCTCACCGGTCTCCCGGATGGGACTGATGCCGGCCTCAAAAAGATTCTGCTCAGAAAGCAGAACCTCGAGCGGCGGGACCACGTCACTCAGGAGCTGGCTGTAAGACTCCTGGTCCGCGGGCTCGACTCGAGAACTCCGGTTCGGCGACCGGTCCGGTTCGCTCCAAGCCCAGTCGACGTCGTCGACCGAAGCAAAGAAAAACCGGCTCTTCCATCCCTTGACCGAAGAAGGGAGGTCGAACCGGAGACACCTAGGCCGGGGCGAAATGTACCACCAGCCATCATCGGTGGAGCACTTCTTCAGGGTGAACAGGGCCCTGAAGAGTGAAAAACGGGCAACGAACCCGTGGAAATGGCAGAAGACAATGAAGGAGAAGATGACCCGGATGGCATTAGGAGCCAGCTGAGCCGGGACGAGCCGGAAATGGCTGAGAAAGGAAAGGAAAAAAGGGTGCAGAGGAAAACGAAGACCCCCGAGGAGGAAGTCTTCGTAGAAGGCAATGCGGCCGGGGCCACTCATGGTGACACGCTCCCCGGACCGCGGAGCAAACAGACGGACAGATCCCGGGATGCCATAGGCATCCCGGAGCAGAGAAAGATCACCTTCGGTCATGGTAGAGGCATGACCGGAGGGACCGGCGGGAAGAAGTGGCGGAGCAGGAAGAGAAGCCAAGGCGGGGAGTGAACGGAGGGGCACGGCAGGCGCAACCGGAGGGGACCGGACCCCCTGGGGATGCCAATAGTGACACCCCCGGGTTGCAAGCGCCGGCGAACCTCCTCTGGAATTACCTCCTCGTCCGAGGAGGAAGAAGACGGAGTCCTCGGCCGGGATGGACCGGCCTCGTCCGAGTTAGAAGAGACATGGCGACGGCGCGCCATGGAAGAAGGAAAGGAGAAGGGGCTGAATAAGAAACGAGAGAGAAGGAGAAGAAGACACTTACCCAAAAATGCACAGACGGGCGCGAGCAGCAGAAGTTGTTAGCCTGCAGCGAACCGCCCACGAAGCAAGGGAAAAGGCCTCGTTCTGGAAAGTCCCCTCCCTTTCAAACTCAGCCGGCAGCAGCCGTACCCACCATTCCGCCTCAGGCCACTGGATGGTCGCCACGTGGGCACACGCCCGACACCGACGCCTCGTTAGCAGAGTAACGGCCTCTGCCCCGAAGCAGCGCATTGATTACGGGCAAGTGGACGACACGTGGCGACTCCCCATAGGTCTTCAGCCGCATCGAGCCACGACGAATGGAGATCGTGCCAATTATGATGCAAGATCCTCGCCTCCCCACGTCATGTCAGCAATTAATCCCGACGCTCCGTTCTACGATGCCCCAACGGAACGGCGAGCTGGGGGGCAACTGTTACAGCCGTGACAGTGACGTGGCCAGGCTCAGGTATCGCCGAATGCGAGCGAGCCACGTGTGAGTTTTAATGCCGGAATCAGCGCCACGTCCTCAAGGCTGGGGTCGGCAAGACCGCACCGCCCGATACTGTCTGAAGCAAACGGCCCCCGCCGAGGTCGAGTTCGGCCCGAAGTTCCCCCACCAACTCATCTGCGCCCGAGGCTCGGAGGAGCCCGCCCCGTGTGAGGTCGGCCGAGGTCGGCTGACCCTCCGCCTTGCGCCAGGTGGCCGCCCGGAGACGGGTCCACCTCGGCCGAAGCCAGGCGATCTTCTGCCACCTCGCCAGGTGTCCACCCAGGAGGGGTCCACCTTGGCCGAGGTCGGCTGACCCTCCGCCTTGCGCCAGGTGGCCGCCCGGAGACGGGTCCACCTCGGCCGAAGCCAGGCGATCTTCTGCCACCTCGCCAGGTGTCCACCCCGGAGGGGTCCACCTAAGCCGAGGTCGGCCGATCTCTCGCCTCTCGCCAGTCGGCCCCCGGAGACAGGGCCAACTCAGCCGAAGCCAGACCGCTCGTACGGAGAGGCCCCCGGGAAAGCGACGGGTCCTGAGGCCATCCCTCGGGCCGTACCGACCCCAGACGGCGTCCCGTACGGAGGGCGGCGGCACGCGGAACGTGACTTACACTGGCCCGACAGGTCCCGCAGTCGAGAGATCCGATCCTGACGGAACAGGCCCCGTAAACGGATGGCGCCCACGCTCGGGGAAAAGAGCACTCTCACGAAGCCCGAGGCCTGACGACTGGCCGCTCTGCTAGCGCCGCCCTCCCTCCTTCTCTCTTCTGTCCTTGCCTTCTCCCTGCTGGGCCCGGCGGACGAGGTCGGAAAGCCGCCTGGCCTCCTTCGCCAAAAAGGGAAAGAAAGGAAGACAGGGGGAGGAGTTTTCGAGGAGGAAAAGGACAAGCACACGACGGAAAGCACACGACGGGGGAGATAAAGAAGGAAGAATCCAAAGACTGCAAGGTAAGCCAACTAGCCTGGGGACAAGAAGGAAGCACCGGCACAAGGCCTCGCTCCGAGAAAGAAGCCAGAGATCCCGAGAGGGGATACTGGACGCGAGCTCGGCAGGCAGGCCCAGCCGAGATTCCGGTCCCCGGCGCTTCCCCTTCACTAGTTAACTCTCCAAACCTGGGACCCTTTAGAGGGCCTGGGAGCGAGAGTCTGTTCCCCCTCGTCGTCTACTGACTTGACCGTCGGAGCCCCCTCGCCGGAATCCCCGGCCAGGGTCCTCTAACCCCTTTGTTGCAGGTTTCTCGCAGGAGGGAGGCTCCCTTGCCAGGCGGTCAGGGAGGATCGGTTGATCCTCGGCACGGGCGCGGCGACGAGGACGGCAACAACATCGTTTTGTTCTTAATCTTTATGTATGTTATGATATATTTTTTAATAATTATATATTCATTTTCAGAATTTATGAAATCAAGTTACTTATAATTAATCAGTTTATATTGTATTGACAGATAATTGATGCTGGGCAGGAGTTCATTATAAAGAACTAGACTGAGAATGCAAAAAGATATCATAAAAGTATAGTTGCACCTGTAATGACCTCTGGCATGTGCCTAACATCAGCATCACCATATCATGAACTTGCTGGAACAGCCAGGAATATGATTTTTGATGGAGTCAGTGATGTAGATAAGAAGGAATTTCAATTTCTCTTCACTGTCATAAACTCGGACAATTCCCACTGGCACCTGGTAGCAGTTGACATGCAAGAAAAGATTTTGATGTATCTAAATTTAATAAAATGCAATTCCAAGTACAAGGCAAATGCAAGGAAGTGTCATAAGATACTAGGTCCAATGTTCCATATATTCTGTGACAATACTGAGGTATCCAAATGGTCCATGTGAGAGATTAGTGAATGCCCTTTCCAAGCTGCAGGATCACTGGACTGCAGTTTGTTTTGCTTGAAATATATGGATTTTATTGCTCGCAGGGATAGGCATGATACTTGGGATTTCGCAAAAAAAGATATCAGCGTGTACCGCCGCCAGTTAGCAGTAAGAATTTTGAGAGAGAGTCCAAATCAAAAGATTGAAAGTGCTATTAAAAATTAGCCTGTAAAAGCAAATTATTTATTATGTACTCTTTCTTTTCGATTCATTGACTTTTGTACTACGTTACACAAATTTGTAACTCACTTGAGGTTTATATTTTAAGCATCGTTCTCAAAGAAAAATTCTGTAATTCATTCAACCAGTATTGTTTTGAATATTATTGTCTTATTACATGTAGTTTTATGTAATTCATTCAAACAGTATTCTGTAATTCTTCTTTGCTGTGATGATGATATAAAGGAATGTTATGTTTCTTGACAGGATGTCATAATATTTGTACTTGGGTGTCGTAGTATTTGAACTAGGATGTCGTAGGTTTTGAACTAGAATGTCGTAGGTTTTGAACTAGGATATCGTAATATTGTTTCAGCATTTTTTATTAATCTTTAAGTAGCCGGGGCTATTTTTGACAATCTGGAAGTCAATAACCAAGCCAATGATGGCATGTACCACAGGTAAGAGGGATTAGAATCGTTTTATCTTATATTTTCTGCATAGTTGTAGTTTTTGAACTATGGTGTCGTAGGTTTTGAACTATGATGTCGTAGATTTTAAACTATGATGTCGTAATATTGTTTCAGCATTTTTTATTGATCTTTAAGCAGCCGGGACTATTTTTGATAATCTGGAAGTCAATAACCAAGCCAATGATGACATGTACCACGGGTAGAAGGGATTAGAGTCGTTTTATCTTATATTTTCTGTATGGTTGTAGTTTTTGAACTAGGATGTCATAAATTTTGAACTATGATGTAGCTTTTAAACTATGATATCGTAATATCCAGATTCATCATAATTCTGTTATCCCTGTTTTAGTCTTTGGCTACTTAAAGTAGTACTAAAATTCATATTTGAAAATAAGTAGATTCTATAATATGTTCAATACATCTTGTTTGAAATTTCTTCCGATAATCTAAATAAACATAGGACTGTACATATATAGAACTATACCACAATTCAGCATTTTATATCCTATCCTGTGTTAGTTGACTGCATACATAAGCATCAAATTCATCTAAAAAGGGTTCGAAGAAGGTACAGTGGGTTCAATTATTGTTTCTGGTACTTCCACTATAATATGGGAAGTCTGTCTTTTGTTAGTACTACCTCTTCTTTCATTTTGCACAGGAGTGTCAATGAAAGCCTTATTCATATATTTCCTTGATCTCTCTGATTTCTTCTCAACTCCACTCTTAATTATATTCTTTCGAGATGACCTTTCGTAGTAAGTTGGTCATGATCCTGGATTAGAAGTTCTCTGCTTTGCTTAGTTGCACAATTAGCATCAATAGCTCTTCTGAATAATAGTGTAAGATCTTTCATCACCAAATTGAATGCATCTTCAGACATGGAGGCTATCTCTGCAAGCTTCATCATCCGATGACTCATCAAAGCATATCTACGATCAATAAAACATAATATTTGTATTAGGATTTCATGACATATGATAGGTTAATGTAAACTTAAAATAAGATATCTGAATTTAAATAATTCCTTGAGTGCATACCATGATTTTCGCATGCTTTTATCACAAAATTGATGTTGCATTCGAGATCGTCGAATTGATATTTCATGTCCTTACACCATCTATTCAAGAAGTACTTATCTAGGATACGAAATATGTCGCTTTGATGAAGAACCAAAAGATCCATACTGGTATTTAACATCCTCAAAAGTTTTGTCATATAAAACCTTGTAATTTTTAATAATCTTCTTATTGATTCCATTAACTTTAATTTTTTCAAATGATTTAACAGAATATAGATTATCAACTTTTTTAACTAATTTGGCATTTGATGTAGCCATTTCAAGGACCTCATTCTAAATTTTTTTGAATATGCACCTTATATATTTTTCTACTGCTTACCTCTCAAAAGGAGATGATATCTTTAGAAAAGCACTTGTTTGCAACGTTTTATTGTCTTCCTCATTTTCTGCTTCATATCTTTTCTCCAAGGCATCTTTGTACTTATCGATGAATTCTTTGCGTAGTCTTCGAATTTATAAACCCATCAAACAAGTGATTGATGCTCTCACTCCTTTGTAAAGTTGACATCCCTATTCATAAATATTAAAAAAATAGAAGTATATAAGATAAAAAGTTTGTTGAAGATTTTAAAAAGTGAACATTAATCATTCATAATGACTAACAAACCTGCAAAAAATATATCTTTAAAATAAACTAGAACCCATTTATCCCGATATTTATATATATCATTTAACCAATATACTGCCTTGTATTCTACATATTTCTCCATTAAATGTACCCATCTTTTTTTGAAAGATACTATGATAACTGAATCATATATCACCTCTTCAAACTCAACCATAAATTTGAAATTTGCAGTGCAAATATGGCCAATCTTTTCAGAATCTTTTTCAAAATATGCCAAAAACAAAATGTATGTCGTATATTGAAAAAAGCATCCCTAACAGCAACCTTGATTGCATTATCTTGGTCAGTTATGATGGCATTAGGTGGTTGACCACCATTTGCATCCAGCCATAATTAGAATATCCATTTAAATGTTTCAGTCGTCTCATCTTATAATAATGCACAACCAAGCAATGTGGATTGTTCATGATAGTTGACTCTGACAAACGAACAAAACGGTATTTGATATGTATTTGTCAAATAAGTTGAGTCAAAGGTCAGTATATCAATAAAGTAAGTGCTTGCCAATCTTGACTTAGGATGGATCCAGAAGACAGTCATGAGCTGTCCATTATCATTCAGGTCAAAAGTATAAAAGAAATTTAGATTTTTACTTGCATTTGTGTGAAATGGATTACCATTGACCATGCATCTCCTTCTTTCAGCTGACTCTGACATTCTCGACAGGTAAAATTATGAGCATCCTTTTCTGTGAAATCTAATTATCTTCTATCCCCTTTCCTTTTAGCCATGACAGAGTATGTGTAACTTGTAAAAATATTCACGGCATGTAAATTATTGATCTCTACCTTTTCTGATATGCGGATGCTCCTATGGGACCGTAGATAACCAGCTAATGATATAGACAGCTCATGATTATGTTCTAGAAAAACATCAATCAATATCCACTTAGCATTTTTAGAATTTAGTCTTATTTTTATCGAAGCCTTACAATCAATTTTGCCAGTATCCCTAGGATTCATGGAGTTATCAGTTTTTCTAGATTTTCCTTGCCTCCAACATGTCAGGTACTTGAAGCATATTTCTTTGTTATTGTTGACCTACTACATACTTTTGTGATTCCAAAACCTACACTCCTTGCATATCCATTGTAGAAATTGTATAAATCATTTGCAGAATTGAACTCCATTCTAATTTTAGGATCAACATACTCATTCTTTGTAATTGGGATGATAGACGAAGGTGCATTCTTCTGAACAACATCAGCAACCTCATCCAAATGATCATCTTGGATTTTTTTCAGATTTCTAATTTCAACTTCATATGTAAAAATATCTGCATAAAAAATCATAAATATTATATACATTAATATTTTAGATGATATTTATCTAAAGCATAATAAATAATGAGTTATGTATTGGATAGAATATGATATAATAGTGCAATAATAAGGGCATAGAACCAAATATTTCTAAAAACAGGAATTTAAACTTATGACACCCTAGTTAAAATATTACGACACCTGATCATAAAACATGAAACTAAAACATAAACCATCACTACTGGAGAACCTATCACTTGTGGACTGAGTTATGACTCCTAGGATGTCATAACATGCTACGGATGCAAAAGGATCACATATATATGCTGAAACAGTATTACGATACCCTAATTCAAACACTACGACATCCTAGTTATAAACCTATAACATCCTTATAAAAACTTAAACCGAATGTTTTGATCATCTGTAACAGAAGTGTTTCAGTATGCATTGATGATATATGATACCCACAATATAGTAAAATGCTTCTGAGAAAACTTGGGTATCAAAAATATCGAAACATGAACAACTCGGTATAAAACAGAAAATGAAAGCTTTTATCCTCGTCATGAAACATTTCAACCGTGCATTGGCTTGAATAAAATTGTGGATTGTGATAAAAAACCAGGAAGAAAAAAGATTTCAAACAAAGGAGTTTTCAAGTTACAACACTCTAGTTCAGAAGTTACGACATCCTAGTTAAAAGATTACGACACCCGATCATGAAACATGAAACTAAATATTCTAACCCCTACTATCTGGAGAACCTATCACTTGTGAACTGAGTTATGACTCCTAGGATGTCATAATATGATATGGATGCAAAAAGTTCACAAATATATGCTGAAACAGTATTACGATATCCCAGTTCAAACACTACAACACCCTAGTTATAAACCTACGACATCCCTATACAAAAACTTAAACCGGATGTTTTGATCATCCGTAACAGAAGTGTTTCGGTATGCATTGATGATATATGATACCCACAATATAGTAAAATACTTCTGAGAACTTGGATATCAAAAACATCGAAACATGAACAACTCGGTATAAAACAGAAAATGAAAGCTTTTATCCCTGTCATGGAACATTTCAACCATGCATTGGCTTGAATAAGATTGTTGAATTGTGATAAAAGACCAGAAGAAAAAAGATTTCAAAAAAAAAAGTTTTAAGTTACGACACTCTAGTCCAGAAGTTACGACACCCGATCATGAAACATGAAACTAAATATACTAACCCCTACTACCTGGAGAACCTATCACTTTTGGACTGAGTTATGACTCCTAAGATGTCATAACATGACATGGATACAAAAAGTTCATAAATATATACTAAAACAGTATTACGACATCCCTGTACAAAAACTTAAACTATATTTATTATCCCCTCTTACTAGGAATACCTATAACCTGTGGACTGAGTTATGACTCCCAGAATGTCATTAACTTTCTCTAACTACCAAAACAGTTGGTGTAATAAAGGAACTATAAAAAGAAAATTAAAAAAGATGTTTTACTTCCTGTTGGAAATGACATTTTATCTTGAATGTATAAAAGAACTCTTCGGTGGCTTATTCCAATCTCCGATCAAAATAAAGAAGTCTTTGATACCTTATTCTAACCATCGGACCAAAACAGAGTACTTCTTCAGATAGAAGAAGAAGCTAGTATTTATATTTGAAAGTTGATTTTTACAACAGAACTCTCAAAACAGATTTTAGAGCGAGAGAGATTCTTCTTAACCTTTATTAATTTCTTGAACAAAAACCAAAGCATGTCTCAGACTGAAACATTTCCATAAATTTAAGTAATATGGCGAGAAAAAGACTGAAAAAAATGGACTAGATAAATATTTTAAATAAAAGCTGAATCCTAATTAATGCTAGTTACGCTCAACTTAAAACCTGTTATACCCCTCATCCCGTCATGCCATATCCTGTCCCATCATGCCACCACGAATATAATTAGACCAATAGGAGCGTGCAGTGCGGACCATACTGAATTTGCTGTACCGCACATGGTGCACAAAGAATTACTCAGATAGAGAAAGAAGGTGAAAAATAAATGCCATTTCAACATTAAAAAAAAAAAAAAAAAAAGGTAATTACAAAATAGTCTAGATTCATCTCGATACTTAAGGGACGGAAGCAGCATAATATACCAACAAGAAGAGGTATACATGAACCCTCGGCTAATACCATGAAAAGAAGAGAGCACCTAAAAACCTCCTAAAGGTTAGTAAGAGCCACTACTTAGATCAGACAGTAGCTTAGTAGAAGAATGGTAGACTAGTTGTTTAGCATTTTGCCCATATTTCATCATCAGAAAAAGCTTCTCGCCCTTCTCCCCATTTTGCCTTGGAACTTCTGGTACTAGAAACCTATATCGAGCATGAACTAGTCTCAGCATGCGAGATGCCCAAACTAGTTGGAATTTTTAACATGAAGCCTTTGTCGAACATGAACCAGTCTCAGTACATGTGAAATGCTGGGACTTGTTGGAACTCCTGGTACTAGAAAGTTCGTGGAGCAAAAGACTAAACCCTATGAGAGATGCTAATAAGTTTGCTCCAAAAGACCAGCTCCACAAACAAACAATTTCAAGAAACCAAATAATCTAACAACTTCAATCAGCTTACATGCTTACGAGAAACCATTAAATAACAGTCAAAAAGTTATTCAAGGATCGACCATAGAAAAGCATGAAGAATAACATGCATTACAAGACACCAAAATATTCCATTGTTGCACCTATAATGGGCATCAGTAATGGCTCGACTTGAGCAGATTAGCAAACCTGCAGCACTTCCAACTCTTCCCGAACAAGGTGGCAACGCACAATATTCATTGGCACCAAGCTGTTGGACGTTTCTCTCACTTCGAACATGCAGACATCTCATTTGAACTTGCAATCAGTTTGATCAAAGGGATCTATAATGAACATAATATTAAGCATCCTGCACGCAGGCAACAATCAGGTTTGTCCTGCAAAATACACTGCATTCAGTCGATTCAAACCTACCATTCCATGTCTTTCTTAATAATTTATACTAGCAACACGTGATGTACCTTACAAGCTTGTTCTCTCAATGAAAGAACAGTCAAATATTTTCAAAAACCATGACAACATGACTTTGATAATCAAAAGAATATCTACAACAAAATATATAATCAAATATTGGAGAGCCCTCCAAAAACAAAATATAAATCCCAGCATTCAGGTTCTAGCATATGCACGATCTAAGCACTGATTAAAGCAATTCTTACAAAAATTTTGGGTCAGAAAGCTTGATGCATGTTACCATGTCTAAGGCTGAACCAGCCATAAAATGCAATACAAAGTGACATCAGTGAATACTGTGGTATACATTTATCTCAGAATGCTCTAATGGTCCATATGAAACAATTCAGTCCAACAAGTATAGATTGTATCATGTATAAGTACTCAATGAATGACTGTTTGTAATGCAAGTTAGAAATTGGCTTTCTAGAGAGTGATATACCATGCCTTCATGCTGGCATAGCACGTCTTAATCAGATCTACCATAAAAAATGTCATACCAATACTTGCTTCAAGTTGGCATATGCCTAATTCATCCACAGCTTGAGCACCCTATCCTTTCCACCAGATGCTACCTTTTCACCATCAGGACTCCAATCCACAGCAAAAACCTTGTCAGCATGCAGATGAAAAGAAAAGGAAAATGGTGAATTTGGCACTTCAGTATTTATCAGCTCAATCAAACTTTTTGCAAAAGGAAATACCTCATCTGCATGGCCTGGAAGGTCTTGCTTCAGTTTGTGTGTTCTGATATCCCACACCTAGGTAATAAACCACAAGTTGAAACAAAATTATAGTGGAAGTGGAACGAAGTATACTAGACCATACTACTGCTACATATTCATTTCAGTAGAGTAACATATGCCTTCAACACATATGTTAAGCCCATTGATCTTGGAACAAAAATGAAACATTATAAGCAAGGTTTACTGTACCGTACCAAACTGGGCAGTATAGGACATACCTTACCATACCAGTTCGGTATCAATACATGATACAAGGGACATACCGACACTCGGTATGCCGAACCGGCACCGTACTAATACAATGACATGTTGGCACTGGCATGGGGGCTAGGCATTAAGATGGCGAATCTTGATTCTAAGTGTAAAAGCATTTAATGGTGTTGTACAAAACATTCAGCTTCAAAAAAGCCGTTAAGTTTGGAGGGAAAAAGATTCATGAAAAAGCCAGCAATTAAAGAGAGTTCGAAAGATCATATGTAGAAGAATTATATTTATGCCTGAACGTTTATAATTTGCCATAGCATGAAATAAGCACACAGGTTCTTCATGGAAAGATTATGAAAAAACAAGAATGTATCATAATCTGGACAATTGTAGTAGGGGCCAAAACCACATGCTAAGATACAAAAAAGATACCTTTAGCGTGGAATCCTTGCTCCCACTTAGCAGAAGCCTACTGTCAGCTGACCAGCTATGCCAAGAACGTAGGAAAAATGTTGGCAAATCAGAGAGGGTATGGAATAGACAAAAGAAAAAGTCAGGAGCAAAAAAAATTTGCATAACCTGATCTGGTATACAGGTCCAACATGCCCTCTGAAGGATGTGACAAACTTCCCCGTAATTCCATTCCACAACTTGACAGATTTGTCAAAGGATGCACTAGCCAACCACTGCCCATCTGGAGAGAAGTATACATGGTTTACAAGCTGCAAAATTTATAAATCATCTGATTATCAGAGATGTTGACAAGAAAATAAAACTAAGAACAAAGCAATATTCACTTGGAAATGGTAAATACTAAATACTCTTAGCGGGCCAATAGCACCAAGAGTAAAATAGAAATCATAAATATATCAATAGTTCAAGGCAACTTAGGTATACAAATTGTTTCATCATAAATATAAACCGGACTTTATGTATAGATCTGAAGAAAGTAAAAAATTTTGGGGCAAATAATCTATCTAAAATATCTTGTGAAGTAATTGCAGGAACAGGGACGGAAAGAGAATCTTCTTGAAGTAAGGAGTTGCATTCAAGAAATTTCAATAGAAGCATTTTTGTGTAATTTTCGATTTTTTTTTATTTTCAGGATAAAATAATGAAATAATGCTAGAACAATTAATAAGGATGAAGAAAAGTGAATCATATAAACCTGTTGATGACCAGTCAGGCGAGCTTTTGGATGCTTACTGATTGCGGGTTCCCAAAGAAACATTGTGAAATCATCAGAGCCTGAAACCAGTCTCTCAGGAGCATTACCTTTCATTTTGTTGTATCTTGCAAGAGCTGCCTAAATTAACAGCCAAAAAAAAAATCTCTCGATTGAATATCAGATGGGAAATATAATGATGAATGCTTATCAATGCATGCCCAACATGATTCTGATTTTTGAAAGTGGGTGGCACCACTATTATCTTATGGATGATATAAAGATGATGCACCTAAACCCAGCGAAAATCAAACAACTAATCCCACCAAGGTTCTCTGTACATGTTTACACTAGCCGATACAGTGTGTACAATTAGGCAACAGGTACTAGGCATACCAACCAACAAATAAATGGGACAGGGTGTGCCAGTTGGATATCAGAATAGGTATCAAAACCAGTATGTAAATCTTGATCCCAACATTGGGCTGTATTTGACTGAATATGGGCTGAAAGAGAATCTTTAATAGAACTTGAACAAGAAGAGAGAGAAAATTAAGATTCTCTTTTAAGCAGTTACATCAAGAAATGACAAGTGATCATAGTTATAATGATTGTGATTTGTAGTGAATGAGTGATGGTGCAGTGGCATCAATGGGGCAATAATGGTGATGGGTGGTGGAAAGGGTGGCAATAGCAGTGATAAGAGCAAGGACAGTGGTGTTCATAATGATGGTGTTATTAGTTGTAGCGATAGCAATGGCAGAAATGATGATGATGGCCTTATATAGCCGTGACACGCAAGACAAACAAATTCCTCATTGCCATTGAGTTTATTTTCTCCTGAAATTTGAAAAAGGAAATTCAGCAGCATTCATGAGATAATAATGCATTAATTTTTTTTTCCAAAATTTCAGTACGTGGAACAATACAATGCCGCAAGATTTTCCCACTATATTTTCCCTTTCTATATTCTCCACACAACCAGGTAGGCTTATAGTTTCTTTGCTCCATTCTTTAGAGACGGACAAATTTTAAGTCACAAGAGAGAGAAGAGGAATTATCATCTGTCCAAAGAAAAACTAATGTGACCGGAGGATATCATAAGAAGGCCATAGATTGCCAATAGAGAGGGAAAATGTTGACCAAGATTCGGCATGCCAAGTAATCAATGCTTCCTTACTAGATCTATTCACATCTCTTCCCATTGATCAAAACTTCTACAAGAAGAAGTACTTCCCTAATATCCTTTGCTTTGATCTGAAACTTCGGTGCTCCCTTCATCCCTAATAACTATTCAAACTTTGTTTAAGCTTCACTCCCCTTCTGCATTTGTTAATTTGCATTCCCTTTTGAAATTAGCAACAACAAGCATCTTGTTTTGCACTAGAGTTTTAATGATCTATCCCACCAATCTGTTGCCTATGACTGCCAAGATCATACTACAAGCATAGGGCATTCCATTTGCTGCTTTAAGAAACATAGACTAAGCAAATGTTAATTTAAAATGAATAATGAATTTGAATATACAAGAGTGTGGTGTTCAACAGTCTTAAATTACAAATTTAAAACTAAATTAACAATGTCTTAAAAAAATATCGGAATTAAGAAAGAGTACCTCCTTCATTTCCTCTGGTGAAGAATATGTTTTTCCTGTATGATCAAATGCCCCAGTACGGAGAATATATTCAGTGCTCAAAGCAAGGGAATTTACCCAATGCCCGTGCCCCTGAAATCCATCATTCAATAGGTAACTACATAATGCTAAATCTATGAATGAGGTTATATCCATTTATAATTTAAATTATGCCAGTAATGTTTGACACTGGATAATAAAACAAAGCACAGAAACATCTATTTTAGAGAACACATGCAAAACCAGGAGCCACTAGCCAAGTACTTAGTTTAGCATTATAAGCATTAAATAGCGAAGTGACATGGAAAGATTACATCTATTTTTATTTACAAATGCTCATGTTATTAACAAGGTTTGAATAGCAGGCAGAATAATGCCAGAATAATGTCATTAAACAATTGGAATACAAACTTCAAAGATATGTGAAATCCAGCAAGATGGCAATGCCCATGGCAATTCATTGCTGATATGAAATAAGTCAGCAACTAATCTTTATTCAAGATGAGCACAAGTATGAAGACATTACCTTCAATTCACGAATCAACTTTCCCTGAGAAGTTTCCCAAACTTTGATCGTGCAATCCTGAGAGCTGCAAAAGTTACATTGGATATTTCAGAAACTTTACTTTGTAGACCAACCATAGCTTGTATGAAGTTTCCTCTCTTAAAAATTGGTCTAAGTTATTCAAGAAACAAAGATAAAAATTGAGGGAGTGGGACCAATATCTGTGAAAAGCCAACTAAAACTGAAAGTTTGAAAGGTACCTATAAAAAGATATATAGAGGATTTATAAATATTAGAGCATAATTTAATGCTTCTACTCTTGCCATGTCCATGGAGACAAAATATGAAAAATCCAGGTTCTGGTTTTTTTCTTTCCAACAACTTCATTTAGGTGTTTAGACAACAATTATTTAACATGGGAATGTCAGAAAGGCATTCTCTGTGGAATCTATTAAATGATTTAATATCAATTTTTCCTGCAACTTCTCTACTGTGTGAAAGAACAATGAATCAGATGGACTGCACGGCAATGAAAAGTAAGATAAAGCATTGCGAAGAAATTGGCAAGTTATAAACTAAAAGGCCAAAGTACTATAAGCTATGAATTTGCAGTGTAAAATAGCCAAAGTGACAATTTTGAAATCTTTATAGGTTTTTATAAACCATAGAAATATAATCCATAATCTTTGAAGAGTCTATGCTAATCAAGATATTACCTGGTGTATATCATCCCGTCACCACCCCATTTTACACAGGTCACTGCCAGAGTATGACCAGTAAGGCAAATAAGACATTTCCTCAAAGAAATATCCCAAATACGTGCATCCCCATCCTTACTAGAACTCACAAAACGGCGACAAGAAGCTTGCAGGTGTACAGGCTCCCAAGATATGCCAGTAATCCACTTCTTGTGGCCCTAAAATGTGATAAAGAAGCAGATATTTATCCAAAATTTTGGTTAAAAAATATGTCATCAATAACTAAATAAGAAATACATGCTAAAAATGCTAATAATCCAGACATATATCCAAAAAAATGTTGGCATCAAAAAACAAGGCAGAAAGAGAAACTGATTCCACTTGATCAGACTTAACGGGAAGATCATCACTTGGGATGAGTTCAAAAAATAGACAAGACTCAAACTGATTTCAAGTAACAAATGGGGAGGGCTCAGTGCGCAAGGCTCCCACCAGTGCCACGTGTGAGGATGGTTAGATGTATGCAGCTTTACTCCCATATGCAGAGTTTGTTTCCGTATTTTGAACCCATCACACCTAGATCATCATGAAGAAATTTTACCTTTTCGCCAACACTCACCCTCTTCCAAACTGATTTCAAGTAATATATAAAAATAAACAAATAAACAAATACAAAGTAAAAGTTGGACTGACAGTTTCTAAGAAATTGTATACAAAAATTTCAGAACAGAAATTTATTACACAAACACAGAGAGGAACTTTTTCAATTGCATAGGAGTTCTAATCAGTGGAATGAAGGGATAATGCATGTGATAGTAACTCTTCTGCAACGAACAGAAAAATACTTTGATTTGGAATCATTTCGATTGAAGATCTATATGGTAATGTACCATTTTACCCAAACATCCTGGCATAATAAGGTTTGAGATCACAAGCAGAAGTAGTAAGATCCAACCTCTGGTCCTTTTTTCAAATAAAAAATTAAAATCAACAAGCAATTTGCTTGCAAAGTTTGAACCAAAGAAAGCAGAAAATCCCTCCAACAACGATAGAAAAACAAAATGAAAACAAATACAAGAGACAAGGAATGAGTAGAATGTAAACATATGACTAAGAGTAAGGAGAAAAGAGAAAGGGGGATTACAGTCGAAATCAATGCTTCCCTTTTCTAATTAAATACTCAGGAAAACCATTACATGATTGGTCAAATGGCTAAAATACTCCTATAACTAACTAGCCCTTTAGATACAATTTATCAAGTAATGGACCAAACATGAGACAACAAATAATTATCAGTCCAATTACTTGTTAAAAGATTTTATAGAGAAATATAAATAAATTAATGTAATCTTGGAGCAATAATGCCTAGCATCCCCTTAAATTTGGAGCAAAAAAGCCTCATAAGCTAAGAGCATGTTACTCCAACATCTTGCATGCTAAGCTTAGAGAACTATGATAGCCAAACTAAACATAAGAAGTTGCAGTCTACTTAGTTTATCTGCATCTCTGATAACAATGAAACCCTTCATTCATATGTTCTGCTCTCTTGTTAAGCATTTAACTATCAGCAATGGAGATTGCAATCCGACATTCATAAATTATTTTTATAAGTTACTAAATCTGGAGGCTTAAAACCACACCACTTTACAAGTAATATGGGTTTCCACCTTTTGCATTCGGATATGCAGTGAGATTATATCTTTATACTTCTGTACAGAACCGAGATTGCATTGATAAATTCTGTCTAATGGACATTAAACCCAATTTAATTAGAGTACCTCATTATCAAAGACAACAATTAGAAGTATGTGGACACTCGATAAGTTAAAAATGACCACGTATACAGACTTACAATAAGTGGACCACCGGACTGCTTCCCAATGAGTGGGTCCCATGTTAAAAGTTCTCCAGCCTTGCTACCACTCACAAGATGTTTACCATCTGGCGACCATGCAATAGAGAGCACCCAATTTTTATGGCCTAAGGAAAATAAAACAAGATAGTGTTAGGACAATTTGGAATTCGGTAACAACTGAAGATCAAAACAACATTTCTGTATTTTAGTTTAGGTTTCCTATGAATACACTTTCATAAAACTTAAATCAATAAAGAACCCTAATATCCACAGGAAGAAATTTCTTTAAGGTAATTACCAGCTGTCACTGTAATAACAACTTAAAGAGAATTAAAACATATAATCTAGTGTACATGCTAGCTCTAGCTATGTGTGCACACTGATGTTTGGATGAAAATTTATTCTATGACCTAAACAAATAGAAGCTGGGTAAACATGGACAAGGTGCTGTTAGCTTCATTTATAAGGGAAGTTCCCAGGACACTTTAACCTCAAAAATATTCATGAAGAATTTGGTAGGATAACAGTATAAAATTCTTTAGTAATTTACTATGTAAACAAAATGATGCCCTCCATACAATTCATAAGAAAATGATCAGATGCACAGATAAATTTAAACAAATACTAAAAACAAAGGAAGAAGGAAATTGAAAGTTAGTATTCAAAATTATAGATTATCTGAATGTAAAAATGAATATACATCCAAGGTATTAGGTTTGGACGGAAATTGAACCCCAGCAGGCCAAAACAAAACAGTTTCAGCTGGCACTAAGATGAAACTAACCCCAGAAACTCAGTTACGGTCGATTTCAGTACTTTCAGTTGGTCTTGGCCAAAATTCACCAGTTTCAGTGATTCAGTTTACCATCAGTGTCTTAGACCAATGTAGCCACTGGCTAAACCAAACCTGGATGTTTTGTTTACTTAATATTTTGGTATTAATATCATTTTCATGTCTTTTTTTTATTTCTTCAAGTGCATTTCATTGTTGTAAAATCCAAACAGGCCTATCGGGCAGCATTAGTATCAGGAAGAAGCTAGCTGAAACTAAACCCCCCACCGCAGCCACCCCAAATATGATTCTAATCAATTTTGGTATTTTCATTTGTTTCGGTTGAAACTAATCAGTTTCGGGCCAGTTTCATCACTTTCATGGTTTAGGTTAGTTTGGCCACTGACTAAAGTGACCATGGATGCTATGTTTACTCAATATTTTGGAAGTTTGAATCAAGTTAAGGCTGTTTCATCATTTCTATAAGTATATTTTAGTGTTTTAAAACCCAAAAAGGTTGACCAGGTGGCTCACCAAATCCATCACCTCCCATTTATAATAACTGTAGTCAAATAAGAACCCAAAGTTTTGGAATTCATCCTGTTGTCCCAAGCAGTTCAACCATTTGAGCTCCCTAGGTCAAATCAGTGTTAATCTGTTCAAGTCAATATATAAAGGATGAGGAAACAAAACCTAAAAATTCAAAGAAAAAAAGGAAAGAGAAAGTTAACTTAGGATCCAATGCCTTCTCAAGCCATAGTCCCTAGAAAAAGCACATCCTTGATCAGCCTTCTCCATTGCCTTTAACTAATAACCATTATCACAAGCTGCTGAGAGGAGCAAGAAGCACCCATTATTCCTCTCTCTTAGTTTTGTGGCCAACAAAGGAAGCCACCTGTCATTCTCGCTTGGTGGGTGCCCTCAACCTCAAAGCAGAAGTTCCGGGCCTTGCAAGCTACTAAATCCATCACTCATCCCTGGATCTCACACTGCTGATATATATTCTCTCTCACACTGGAAAAAGATAGCAGGTGGTAGTCAATAAGGGCAGAAGAAAAGAGGCACAACCATATTCCCCATTGGAGGCAGTGAAAAAAAATCTACTTTCTGGAAGGACCGAGAGGGTTTTCCTTTTTTATTTGGTATGTTGGTTTAGATTAGTTGATGTTCACACCTCAGGATTGCTTGTAAGACAGCTTCCAACTACCTTAATTTTGGATTCATGGATTTGTTATGAGGTGGATCTCTATATTCAAGACCCACTTAAGAGGAAGCTTTTGGGTTTCTGGAATCTTATCAGCCACCGGTTTTAGATTGGGATAGGACAGGCTACTGTATTTAGATTAAAGAAGGGAGACAAAAAGACTAACAGCAGAAAGAACCTGTAGAATTAGTCCAGACTAAGGTTCTTGTTTGAGATTGAGTCCTTGTAGTTCCTTGGTTTCCAACTGAGCTAGGCTCACAGCAAGGTAATGCCATGATTGGTTGGTGAAGGCCCAAATTTAAGCTGTGTCACTTCAACCAAAAATACCTAATTTGAAAATCATAAATACTGCAAGGAAAAAACTAGAGTTTAAGCAGCATTACTAGTCCATTGCAAAAGTAGAAGCCAAGTTTTGGATTGCGTTATAAATCATGTCTGAGGACCACAGATATTATGAGCTACAGATAACATGAGTTACTAGGAATTATGGAGAGCAAGCCTCCTGGTCAACATTGGCATTGACAAAGAACAGGGAGAAGAGTTTAGCATCTAATTGAACAATAACAAATAGGAGAAGAAAAAGGTTACCCAAAAAATTATAGGACCCATATAACATTCATAAATCAACAAAACTAAATATGACACAGCTTCAGATAAAAAAATTAAGAGCACTCATAGGGAAAAACTAGTAAGGCGGCATATCATATCATGAAGGAAAACATCATTAAAGAAATGATCACCTGAGCATGTGAACTGTGGAGTCTGTGTATTGAGGTCCCATAATCGTACAGTGGTGTCACCAGAACCACTGGCTAAATTACGTCCATCAGGGCTGAAGGCAACAGATAGCACAGCTTCTGTATGACCTGCAAATGCAGGAAAGTAAAACAAAGTTTCTACTGATTTGCAAGCACGGTATTAAAAAAATGGTTTAAGAGAAAAGAACATAGTATCCGAATACTTAAAACTAATCAATTAGTGCACCAATGTGATTAAGGTTTGGAAGAAAAGGCAACACATTCTTGTGAAAATGAAATCAATTTTAGATTAGTGCTTGCATGCAAGCAATTGCATGGAGGTTGTAGAAATATTCAGCAGATCATAATCCCTTTTTTAGTGAGGGGATCTCTATGCTTGATAAAATATATTACGCAAATCATAATCATTACAAGTTTATGCAGCAGGTGAACATAAGATAGTTTTGCATAAAAAAAATAATAAAGTTAAACAAATTTTGTTTAACATTGAGGAAACATAATCAACCTATTGACTTCTGTCAGAAATAATACCTTGGCAAATCAATATATAGGTTAGGAAGCTACATGAAACAATGACCAGGCAAAATGCTTGAAATTGAATCTAAAAAGTATGCTATCTATTAAGAAATATAAAATTCTATATCTAGGGCTCACCAACTACTTGACTCCAAGACTCCAAAAGCTTGAGTTCTTAGTGAATGGGTTAACAATGTATATCATGTTTAACACGCTTACTCATGTGCAGCCTGATCACCTTACCTAGCATTTTTTTATATCCACCGTCAACAAGTCAGGTCAAAAATGTAGATGTTGATATTGCATTGCTTTTATAGTTGCTAACATTTAAAGCTAGGACATTTCTAGGCTGAAAAGTAAATATGCAAATTCAAGTATCGATAATAATGTCTTATAAAAATCTAAAACACTTAATGTCTTTCTGTATTCTTGCTCAAAATGTCAGAAAAAAAATTATTGAGTTATATCCATGCATATAACATCACTTTTAGAGAAATATTTATGACATTTTATACTTACATTTCATTGCTTTCACAAAAACTATAACTTAAAGATAGAAAATACTTAGACTAAAAGATTAACATGTAAACACAAGTACCAGCAATTGTTGCAGAGCAACGGTTGACTGGACGGATTCGAAAAATAGCTTGTGGTTGGTAGACTATGCGTATAACCTTCTCCACCGAAACTGCAGGACTCAGACAAACAAAATCAGCGAGTGAGTAGCAAATGATCACATTGATTTACAAAGCTTTCATCCTAAAAAATAGTATAAAAAAAAAGTCTCTCCATATAAATGCTACATAAGCAGCAGCACACCTTTATTCTTCTGCAAGTAAGTCCCTAGCTGAATGACAAGCTCCTGGTCTGATATGTAAAATGCGTAAGGTAACTTCTCCTCCTGAAAGAAACAGAAGAAAAAACACTTGAGTATCTTTTTTAGGACTGGAATTTAACCAATTACAGATGGAAAGTTTGAATTAGGGTGAAAGCAAAAAGAAAAGCATTCCTGAAAAAATATTTTTTTTTCTTTAAAATCTGAATTCTAGAGAAGCAAGAGAAAAGAATCAGACGATGGTCAAGATTACATTGTTAAGAAGCTTGTTGACAATTTCCTGGAGCTGAGGTGGACCAGCATTTTGCGGGAGATAGAGCGAAGCACCAAGCGGCTCTCCTTCAGGATTTGTCAGCAGACACATCACAGTGTTATTGCTATTTATCTCCCTCCCTTCATCCATCGCTGCCATCTGTCTGTCTAACAGGTATTTGACATAATTTAATCCCAACCTCTAAAAACAGCACCATTCCAATAGTTGAACTCGATATAAAACTAAAATCATTTCTAACAAGCATATAGAAAAGAACAAACTTTTACTCATTGAACTGAGAGGATGAAGCATGAATAAATATAACAGACAAAACCAGAGCGGAATAGGAAAAATCATAAAAAGTCATGCTAACTTCTTGGATTAAAAGAATATTCCAGTTTGGGGGGATTCATCCGTTCCAAGACGGAAACCAAAAACCCTAAGTTTGTTTTGTATATAGACGGAGGAAACTATCTCTGAGGACCATGCCTACTGATGCGATTGGAGAAAGTAGATCAAAAAACCTGATACAACCTCAGTTTCCTTGTCTGGAAGAAATCACGAAGTATCAACGAGAGAGATCGTGGTGGGAATTTGGCAGATTCCAACGAGAGAGCAACGGAGATTAAAGATAAGAGGAAGGCGGCAGCTGGGAGGGCGAGTGCGCGACCGGACCAGGACATTGGCTAGGCCGGCCTGTATGCAGCTTGGGCTGGGCCAGCTTTAGGTCGCCGTCTTGTCGGGTCGGGTTGGATTGGGCCCAAGTCGGACCTTAAACAAAATCCCCAGCCTACAAATTCTCCTAAATTCTTTGCTCACCATTTCGAAAAAGATAAGTAGACTCCTCCACCTGATTGGGATACAGAAGCCTTCACTTTCTAATATATATTTAATACCCGTAATTCTGCTTCTTCATTTAAATTTTTGAATGGTAAAAATACTTCTCACTTTCTAAAAATTATAGCATTCTGTGATCATATTATGACATTCTATAATCATATTATGACTTCTTCTTTCCATGAAGTCAAAAGAAAGGGAGAGTATTTTATTATTAAAAATTTTTACTTTATTTTTTCATTTATAATTTTGAATGATAAAAATGTTTCTCTTATTTTAAAAAATTATGATATCCTGTAACCATATTATCATATTTTATGGATAAATTATGACTTTCGAGGAAAGTTATAAAGAAGGGAAGGCATTTTCATTACTAAAATTTCTAAGATTTTTAAATGATGAAAATGCCCCATCCAAGAAGTCATAATTTCTCTATCAAGGGGAAAAATTATTGGGTTGTTTTAACTCTTAAGTCTATTTGGAGTTGTTATTGGTAGTAGAGTTTTTAAAACTTTCGGAAGTAAAGCTTTCAAGAAGTAAGGTTACATTTGGTAGTTGAAAATCTATCCAAATTGCTAGTGATCTAAAGAGGCCCCGTCGCATTATTGTGTTTGGTAAAAAATTTTTTTATTGCAATCTAGATTATCAAGTAATTTGGTTTGCTTTTAGAAAGAGTGGCAATCCAGATAACTACCTCCAAGATAATTTTTTAGATAATATTACCCTCCCTTACTCGCTTCATTTTTCCTTCCACACCCCAACAACCCCTTCACCACCGGTTGATGGCAGCCCCCTTACCACCCGTCGACCGTCCTCCAGCCCTCCTTGCCACTGGCCGACCAACAGGGAGGGACCTACTGTCATGGGGCTAGTCTTTTACTAGACTAAACTCATGTGGCACTCCAATATCACATGCACAGAAAAGCCAGCCAATGCGTGCTAGCAATGGAAAACCAGTGCCGCAAACAAGGCAAACATACAAAAAGTACAAGAAAATAATAAGGCAACATACTCAAATATACAACAATAAAAACAATGCTTTCATTAACGAAATGAAAAGATTATAAGCAAATACAACTATTGCTAAACCTATCATAAAAACTTAGAAGGCAAAGGAGGTAACAATGAACTACAAGAATCAACAAGGAAACTGGTTCCTGATTGTTCTCGTCATCCTTCCAACACCATACATATGAGGCATCCTGCCAAATCCTACCTTAGGGGTTCTAAGGTATTGAGAAGACTTGCATTTTTTTGTAGCTCATCGCTGGAAGCCCCGATATAAAGAAAAATCCCAAAAACTAGGCAAAATGGCCCTGACACCGCGATAGAGGTGCATGAGGCTTGTAGGAAGGTGATAGCACCAAGGCTCGAGGGGAGGGGGTTGCCGTTGCTAAGACTCGCTGGGGAGGAGGCCGTTGTCGTTGGGGCTCGCAGGAGAGAAGGTCGCTATCGTCGAAGCTCGTAGGGAGGGAAAGTTATCGTCGGGGCTCATGAGAAAGAAGATCACCATCACCAGAGCTCGCAAGGTCGGAAAAGTTATGGCTTGGGGGGTGTTCTCTATCACTAGGGTGCAGGCCAGTGTAGTCGAGGAGAGGGGAGGGAAGGTATTATGAAATTTATATATTTTTTATTTTTTAATATAAAAATATTTATTTATTTTTTAATACAAAAAATATTTTTAAAAATTTATATAAAAATATAAAAAATATATTTAAATAAATAGATAAAATATTTAAAATATATTTTATAAATAAAATATAAATTTAATTTAGAAATAGTTTAAAATTTTAATTTTGTATTATGCAATATTACCTATATGTACCAAATATAATAATCAATGTTACCTGCAATCTACATTACTAGTAATCCGCATTACATTTCAAGATTGCTCGGTAATGTATCAAATGCAACCTAAAGCTCTTAAAAGTAGAGTTTTTATAAAAAGTTATTTACTATTTGGTATCCACATTTATAAAGTGCTTCGCAAATTTAATATATGTTTGGTAACAAAAATAAAAAAAATCACATAATAAGATGGTAATAAAAGGCATTGCATAATATTATACAGTAAACAAAAATATAATATAATATTATATATTCTTATATATTAAAATATTATTATAATATATTATAATATGATATAATATTATCATAATTATAATGAAATATAATATAATGAATTATAATCTAATAGAATATTAAAATATAATAGATCATATTATATTATTAATAATTATCATTATCATTATATTATATTATATTATAATACTATAATATATTATATTATATGCTTATATAATATAAATATTCTTATATTTTAGGAATATTATTATATTATATTATCATCATAAAATGTAATATATTATTGTAATATAATATAATATTATATTATACTATAATATGATATTGTTATAATTATAATTTAATATAATATAACATACTATAATCTAATATAAAAAGAGATTGTAATATAACATATTATAATATAATAATATTATTAAATATTATTATATTTGATCATATTTCTTGTAATATAATATTATAATAGATTATATTATATGTTTATAATATAACATAATATTTATTTATCATCATACTTATTATATTTATAGTATAGTAATATAATATGATATAATATAAGATATAATTATAATATTTATTTGTGGGTATTTTAATCATCAAAAAGATTTTATTTAAATTAAAATAGCTTTCCGACATTGGTCATAAAGTATTTTTGTGAAGAAACTCCGAAATGAATTTTTTTTTAAGTAGATATTTTTAATTTTCTAGTAAAGCCAAAATAATTAATAATTTTTTACTAAATTGTAAACACCGTATACTATCAAAAATATTTTTGGAGAGCTGGAAAGTACTTTTTTAGCATTCCAAAAACTTAGCCAAATTAGACATTAGGTTACCACATATGTTGTAGACAAAGCAAATTTTAAGAAAAATACTAGATCAGCATTTTGAACTAAAAAATTTTGTAACCACCTTAACATGCTACTACTTAACCACCTCAACATATTAGTATTAAGGTGGTTGCAAAATTTTCACTTTAAAATGCTGATGTAGTGTCTTTTTTATTGGCTTTGTCTAAAGTTCATGCGATAGTTTAAAGTTTACAAAGCCAATAAAAAAAAACTATATCAGTATTTTGAATTAAAATATTCTATAACTATGTCGTTACAGTGCTACTTAACCGCCTCAACACATCATTGTTAGCTGGTTGGAAAATTTTTCAATTCAATGCATTAATATGGCCTTTTTTTATTATCTTTTTCTACAATATATGATAGACTATCTACTCAAGTATTTTTTCGCATAATGCCACTAGCCTGCCTAATTGATTGATTGACAAGCATGTTGATCCATCGGTTGTCAGCCTCTACAATGGCTCGACATGTCAACACCCCATATTAGGCTAGGATACGAAAAAGGTATAGCCTTGATTAGCTTGCTAGCATATTGAGCCAACTTGATTGGGAATCCACTCCAAAAAAAATGCTTGTCTCACCCTATCCTTCTGATCCAGCACTAAAGGAGTGACCAACCAAGGCCCATAGGTGGATTATGGCCAACCGATAGTATAGGTTGACATCCTTGAGGACGGGCAGCATCCTTTATTATGGAGTCCACCATTGGTTTCTATATGGTAATAGTCTGCCCAGTCCCAGTTTGATCCTTTGAGTGAGGGTAGAAGGTTTGGTTATCTTCAATCCACCCGTAGCCAAAACACACCACCCCCACAATCTCATGTACAAATTATTGCCAAATTTCATTCTTCGATAGGCTCATCTAAATGCTTGGTATTAGAGGCCAAGACAAGTCACCCTAACAGCCATTATAGGCTCAGCTAGCAAAGATTGCATTCACAAATCCTCTCAAAGAGGGGTAATGATAGCAAAATAAATATTTAACACCATAGCTTTATCTTAGCATAATTATTCCTGTATGTGATTAGAGTTACGAGAAAAAGGATGGATAAAAAGAAAAGATTCTACATCAACTCGAGCCCACTAATTTATATCTTTCAAATTTGAAAGGATAGGAAAGGATATATAGAGCAAGTAGATTTTTACATTAACAAATTTTTTTCTCATTATTTTAGCAAAAATATAATATTTTTTCACTTTTTCATTCATATTATTTACATATATTTTTATTTTATTCATATTATAAATTTTATTACTAATTATTCTAATTTTAGTACATAGATCTTGTAATTATAAATAAATAATTAGAATTATATTCAATTTTTATTTATATATAAACTTTTAATTAATTATTTATATAAATTTAATTAACTATTTTAAATTAAAATATACATTATATTTTATTTATATAAATAATATATAAAAATAAATTAAATTTTAAAATTATTTATTTAGTTAAATTAAATTAAAATTAAATATTTATATATTTTTTATATAATTATAAATTATAAAGATTATGATTTCATATATTGCTTACTTTTTTAGTTGGTATTATAAATTGATAATAATAATATTTTTTATTAAATTATAGTTTAGTAAAAATATCATACAAATATTATACATCCTTCATTTCATTTCTCTTATATTAAATAAAGAAGGAAATTATTTCCACTTATCTTTTCATGTTTCATCATATACATGAAGGGATGGATAGAATATCTTCATCCATTATTTGATGAACTTTCATCCATTCTCTTCCTCTTTCATCATTCGGCCCTTCTTCTTTTATTCATCATTCTTTTAATCCATCCTTCATACCAAATAGATGATTAAAACAAGGTCTATAGTGCTTCTAGATAGCATCAGTAATCAATACAAAATTGGGTTACTAGGTCTTTAGTGCAAGCACATGGTCTACAACCAACCATGGTCCCATCCCCCACCCGTCATGGGAGCATCTTTTATATAAATGAATGACTGATCTCTTTTTTTTGTAATAGCAACCATTGAATGATGCCTTATATTGCTCTTAAAATAGATGCATGGCTTTAAAATAACATAACATCTTTCTTTTCCTCCAACATAATTCTCGATATTATTTTTGTACTATTCAATAGTTACTGTCATAAAAGAAAATCAATCATTCATTGGTCTCTCCAACACCCACACACACATCATATCTTACTCATGCAAACCGAAACCCACAATCTATGCCAATGCGAAAAAGAGTTGGAATCGATGCTCTATTTGCCACATGGCTGTTAGTTCACAGATGGTGGTCAGTAATCGAGGAACTTACTGTTCAAACAGAGCTTCCATAGATATCTCAATTGTTAGAGCTTCTCGACAAAAGTAACTCCCTTTTTGAACCATTGCTATTTCCTTTCAACATTATCTGGGGCTAAAGGCTGCATCTCCTAGCACTGCCTCTAACACCTATGGCTACTTGAGCCCAGCGCCTCGGTGTTCATCGTCATCCCAACCTAGTTGCTCAAAGCCACGTGGTGATGGTGATAAAGAGCCAGCTTCAACTTGGATTCTTGGCTTACTCAAGATAGAATGGCCATTGACAATATTCTCATGACCACCACAAACCCCTGATCCATGTTTTCTCACTCATCCCTCTGTCGCATACTCCTTCCGTTAACCAAAACTCAATATCTATACAATACATTAAAGGAGAGTCCACAGCTCTCACAGCATGCCAGGTGTCGAGCTCTAGACTCTCTACAATGGGATGTTTTTTTGTGTGTCAAGCCAACTCGCTCGCAAACCCACCGAGTCATCGCCGCCCACCTTCGCCTCACCGTCTTCCCGCCCACCCACCTCCCTGCTCTCCTTGCCGCCATTTTCCTGTCAAAACTCCTCCATTCTCCCTCCACCCGATCCACTTCCGTCTTACAGCCTTACCGCCCGCCCACCTCCCAGCTCTCCTCGAGTGTTTTCCCTCCCCATAAATCCTGAAGAAGGGAACCAGCAAAAAAAAAAAAATACCAATCTATAAGGGAAAAGGCCTTACCTGTCAATTTATTTCGTCTTCCTTTGTTTACTCTATTTTTTCGATCTACAAGAGTCTCAATCGGGTGCTTTCCTTCCCCATAGATCTTCGAATAAGGGAATCGATGGGTTCGCTTCGGTAGCAGGTGAGCTATCTTGATTTTCGTGCCTACTCCTTTGTTCTCTTTGGTTTTCTTCAAACAGGGGCTAAGTGAATGACAAAGGAGGGCGACATCCGCAGGGGTGGAGGCCGGGGGTCCTCTGACTCCACCAACGGTGATCTCTCTTGGGCATGAGTAGTTCAGGGTGTTTTTCGCGGACCCTCTTGGACATCACACAGGATTTTGAAGGAGGAGATTAACCAGCTACAGTGCTACTTCACTAAGGTGCTCGAGCTTCCTGAGTCGGTGATGGAGGACTCTCGCCATCGGTGAAAAAATTGGGTAGTATTCATGAAGAGCTTATGAAGTAGGGTCCCTACGGAGTGGGTTGCTAGGAAAGTTAAAACAAAGATTAAACTGGAGGATAAACCCATGGTTTTTCCCATAGCTGAATATCATCTTATCCTTCGGTTTAAGACTGACAAGGAGTATGCCATGGTAAGGAAGGGGGGTCCCTTGGTTTGTGGCTAAACAACTCCTAGCCATGGAGCCTTGAAAACTTGACTTTGTGCCTGGTCGTCGGCCTATTCAAAAGATCATTGTTTAGTTGAGGTTGCCAGGGCTTCCATTGGAATTTTGGTTGTTGACGGCAATCTTGGCTATTACGGTAGAGGCGGGGAATCCACTAGCTATAGATGACTTCACAAATCTCCTGAGGAAGATCGGGTATGCTCGTGTGAGAGTGGAGATCGATGCTGGCAAACCATGGAAACCCGGTATCTTGATACAGGGGAAGAAGGGTACCTTTTAGCAGTAGTTTGTTTATAAAAATCTTCTGATTGTATGCTACCATTGTGGAAGATTAAGGCACTCGGATGATGGCTGCTGATTCTTGAAAGGAGACCCCTCATCAGACAATGGTGACTGCTCTATTCTCCCTGAAAACTTTGTGGCCGTAAGAGGTGAAGCTACTTCGGATGCTCTAACTACTCCTTTAGTAGTGGAGGGGAAGAGTGGAGATGGGAGTGGCCCATCCAGGCTAGGATCGTGGCTAGTGACATCCTGAATCAGACAACCACATGCAAAGGGGAGAAGGGATCTGGAGAAAGAAAAGAAGCATTCCCCAAAGTCCTCGGATCCTTACTCTTCCTCTCTACCTCTAAGCTCTCCAATGAACAACTCATCTCCTCCGAACTCACCACCGAACTCGGATGATTGACAAAAACTAACCAAGGTGGCTCGCCGCCATTTACACTAGGCTGGCTTGGGGGAGCTCGTAGGAGAAGACTCTACAACGAGCTCTATCTTTGGTGCCTTTGGCCCACTGGGAGAGGGTATGGATCTGGGCCTTGCCAAGGAGGCCAGCCCGCGTGACTTGGTCATGTCTAACCTAGGTGTGCTATCTCTGAAAAGAGCCCAAGCCCATCGAAGATGCCTAAATCCAACTCTCCGGGTCTCTCTCTTACCAAAGATCCTTCACCTCCTGCTATGTCTGCCATCAATTAGGTTAGCTCTCTCTCTCCTTGTATGGTTGGGGACTAGGGGATGGGGGATGCAAGGGTGTTGCTTTGTCTCTCCTGGCAAAAGGGGCCTCTGACTCTAGGGTGGGGTCTTCTGCTATGTTTGGCCACTATCATACCAAGTTTTCGATTGATGAAGAGAGGAGTGGGCATGCGGTTGCTGACTCGGTGACTTGTGGTGGGGAAGAAAGGAGTCTGGCTAGGGGGTTCTAGGTTCTCAGTTTTTGTTTCAGAATGATTGCAGGTGTCCCTTCTACTGTGAGTGTCTGTCGAAGGTAGAGGGGGGTGACTCAGGGGAGGATTCTTGCCCTTGCCCTGAGCTCAGTGGTGTTGGGGGGAGGATCGAAGAGGTAGGGAGGTTACCTCGTTGGCTATGGTTGGGCCTGGGGGGAGTGGGAAGCAGTATGGGTATGGTTGTTTATTGGCTTGGCCTTCTAGCAGGGATAGAGTCTCCTTTCCATCCCAGGTAACTCCAGTCAAGATGGCAAATCGCCTGGGGTGCTCTGATCCTCCAGTCAATCAGTTGGGTGACTCTATTGGGGTTAGGGATTCTAACCGTATTCATGATGAGATTATAGGCCAATTGAAGAAAGCCTTGTTTGCCACCAGGGAGTTAGGGGTTTCATTGAATTTGGAGGATGATTGCCTGGAGGTTGCCATAGTGCACAAGGCAAATTAAAACTGAAATAGTGTGCTCCCATGAAGGTCTTGGTTTGGAATGCTCAGGGGTGGGGAAACCCTCCTTCCATTCTAATTTTCGTAGGTTGGGACAATTGTATCACCCTAGTTTGTGTATTTTTCTCGAGACTAGACTTGGTGGTTCCAGCTTGAAATGTGTTCGTCATCATTTTTCAGCCAATTGGGGTTTTTATGCAATCGAATCACAAGGACTGTCGGGTGGGATTCTTGTTGTGTGGGATCTTGGGGCTACTAGAGTTGATGTGTTTCATCGTTCCTCTCAGCATGTGGCTAATATTGTTACTAAATCCAATTGGCATACTTGGCTCTTGTCAGGGGTGCATGCTAGTATAGATTACAGGAAACGGAGGAATCTTTGGGAAGACATTATGGTTTTGGTGGATCAGGGTATTCCTACTATTATGGTAGGGGACTTTAATCGGCTTAAGGACAAGAGAAGTGGTAGACCTTTTGTTGAGGATACCGGCTCTAGAGAATTTTGGCACTTCTTGTAATCTAATGGCCTGGTAGACCTTGGGTTTTTTGGCCCTTGCTTTACCTGGTATAATAATCGCTCAAGAGGGGCCAGGATTTGGAAGAGGATACCTAGCTGGATTCAGTGGCACCCCGCGCATCTAGTGAGGCATATTGCTATAATTGGGTCGGATCACTGCCCGGTGTTCCTTTCTACTGACTCCACCATCTCCTATCATCCTCCCTTCATGTTTGAGAAGTTCTTGTTGGCCTATCCCCGCTCTTCGGAGATTTTGAGGGAGTTATGGAGGATGCTTGTTCATGGGGATGCTAGATACTGGATTTCTCGTATATTGGAGCTAGCCAAGAGGCACCTTCTTTGCTAGAACAGGATGGAGGTGGGCAATATCTTTTCCAGATTGGAGGCTGCAGAGAAATCTATTCTTGATCTCCAGGAATGGGAGGCGAGGGAAGGGGATTTGGTGGAGCATGATATGGTTACTTTAAGGAGTCAGCTGTCTAGTCATTAGTCCCTTCTTTATCAGCAAGAGACCTCGTGGAGATAGAAATCTAGAGTGTAATGGATCAAGGAAGGGGACAAGAATACCTGGTTCTTTCATCAGGCCATTGTTATGCGGAGGCATAAGAACCGTATCAGAGCTCTTCGGACTATTGAGGGGCTTTGGTTGGAGGATGATGATGATATCAAATGGGAAATCACTTACTTTTTAAGGTCTTGGTGGATAGTTCCTATCGATGGACCTACTACTTTTGATCCTCCACCGTTAGTCATGGTGTTTGAACAGGAGAATCTGGGTCTCATTAGGCCTATTTCAGAGGATGAGGTTCGAGATGTTCTCTGATCTATGGCAAAAGATAAAGTCCTGGCCCTGATGGGTTCTCTCCTATTTTCTTCAGGCATTACTGGTGTATTGTTCAGGGTGATGTGGTTGTTGCAATTTGGGAGTTTTTTGTTTTGGACAAGATGCCGACTCTTGGAAGTAGATTTTTGTCACTCTCATCTCTAAGCATCATGATGCTTGTGAGCATGGCCATTTTAGGTCATCAGTTTGTGCAATACCCTGTATAAAATCTGTGCCAAGCTCATTGTTAGCATAATGAAGCCTATTCTCCTGTCTTATTAGTCCAGAGTAGGGGGCTTTATGGGGGGTGGTCTATTTCTGACAATGTTCTTATTGCACAAGAGTTTATGCATGATTTCTGGAGGGCCCTTACTCGTCGCAATCTAATGCTATCAAGCTTGATATGGAACGTGCCTATAATTATATACATTGGTAGTTCTTGGAGAAGATGTTGATGGACTTTGGCTTTCATCGTTGTTGGATCTTCTAGGTTCTAGCCTGTATTGTCAAACCCTCTTTGCCATCCTTATTAATGGTACTCATTCGAATTTCTTCTTTTCTAATGTCGACCTTTGGTAAGTTGTCATCTCTCCCGTACTTGTTCATTATCTGTGCCGATGCTTTATCGCAAGCTCTGCTGGCAGCAGCTTAGGGGTCGAGTCTTCATCCATATGTCCTTGCTCTTGGTGCCCACCCGATTTCGCATTTCTTTTTTGCAGATGATTGTTTGCTTTTAGGGTTGCTACTACTTTTTGTGCTTAAGGCTTCATGAGGATTATGGAGGACTGTTGTCTATCTTCTATTTAGAGAGTTAATCTCCTTAAATCTGAGGTTCACTTCAATCCAAAAACTCTAGTCCAACTTCAGTGCTTAATTCGAGATATCATTGCAATCACTAAACATGGGGGTGCACTTTATTATCTTGGGGTTCTGATTACTGGGGATAGACTATTAAAGGCTGATTGTAGTCGACTGGTTAAGGTGGTACAGGACAGGGTAGAGGGTTGGCAGGAAAAAGCCCTCTCTTTAATGGGAATGATCACTCTGATTAGGTTAGTCCTTACATCTTTACCCATTTACATGCTCTCAAATATTGTCCTTCCCAAATTTGTGATACTCAAGGTAGAGCAATTCATTCATGCTTTCCTATGGGGATCTACTTCTGGAGGTCAGGGTGTTCACCTTCTTGGTTGGCATGCAGTGTGCCAGCTTATTGTAGATGGGAGCCTCAGCATTCACTCCCTTGTTACGAGGCGGGAAGCACTACTGGCTAGACATGTCGCTATATTCATTCTGTCTTGATAGCATGTGGACCTTGATGATGAAGGCCAGATATGGTTCCAATTTTTATAGGAAGAATTATCGAGCAGGGGCAAAATTACTCGACTATATGGAGAGAAATATGGCTAGAGCCCATACAGTACTCCCTCGGACTAGATGGATACTGGGTGATGGTAGGTCTATCAGCTTTATGTCTGACCCATGGATTGCAGATATGCCTTTATCTCGGTGGCTGACCTTCATCACCATGAATATCTCTATATCTGATTTATTGATTATGAATGGTACACAATGGAATCCGGTGTTTATTACTCGCATCTTTGGTGATATTCTAGGGGCTTAGGTCTTATTGATTGCCCTGCTTGTACATGATAGCACTGATGTTAGGGTGTGGAGGTCCTCTTCTCTCCCTAGGGTGGTCACGTCAGATATGTATCTCCTGTTTTGTCACGAGCCCTATAAGAGTCTTGACATTGGTTGGATTTGGAGATTAGAGGTTCACCAGAGAGTGAGCTTGTTTTTGTGGAAAGTGGCTTGAAGATGTCTCCCCACTAGAGCATTTCTCATCACTAGAGGAGTGCACGTGCCTTCATTTTGCCTGGCGTGTGGGAAGGAGGAGGAGACTCTGTCCCATGTTCTTTTTTATGCCCACGGGCATGTCAGGTCTAAAGGCTAGCCAGTTTGGAAGCACTATTTATGCATGTTGTTGATCATGTAGCACCTTTATGGATCTGCTCCATCCAGGAACTGGGCACTCTCATCGTACTTTCATAGCCTATATTGCATACCATACCTGGCTTATCATAAACGATATTGTTTTTAACTCTTCAAGATGTTCAACCAAAGTTATTGTGAAGAGAGCTTGTGTTCATGCAGAGGAGTATCTGATGGCGACCATGTTGCCTTTGGAGACCTGGGGCTTATGTTCAGCTCTTTGAGTGTATCGCCAGGTTTTTATTTCCTAGGAGCCCCTACCTCCAAGGTTTTTCACGGTCAATTTTGATGGGAGTGTCACGGATACTCACGGAGGAGCTAGCTTTGTTTTTCGTGGCCCGGGCTTTGGTCTTCTGGTTGCAAATGGGCACTATCTTTTTGAGTCGACTATCCCGACAATAGAGCTGCGAGGTGCTTTGGATCGATATTGTCTATGCCCGAAGGATATTACAAATCACCACCTCATCATCGAAGGTGACTCGGCTACCATTATTTATTGGATTCAGGAGGCTAGAAGATCAAAGCAGGTGCACCCTCTTCTTCACGACATTGTTCTTCCCTTACAAGGTTGCACCATCAGTATTATTTTAGACATGTTTATTGGGAAGCAAATTCTGCAACAGACTGGATAGCCTCCTTTGTTGCAAATCACTCGGAACAAGTGCTATGGACCCACTCAGGGGAAGCCCCGGGGTCCCTTTGTGATATTGTTCTTTCTGACTTTATTGGATATATTCATACTAGAGCTCTAAGTTAAATGCTCGGTTTATCCAAAAAAAAAGGAACCGGCAAGAGAAAAAAAAAATCAATGAGGAAAAAGCCTTACCTTTTAATTTGTTCCATGTTCCTTTATTTTTCCTTGTTTTTTGAGTCTCAATCGAGTGGGAGGCTTGGACCGGCTGAATAAGGGAGCTTGGCAACCAAGTGGGTCGTCTTGAGCTTGGCAACCAATGGCTAGTTTTTTTTTTTTGAAGTATTTATATGTAAGAGTTGAGTTTAAAGGATTTAAATATGCCATTAATGAGGTGGGAAGCCTTTGAGTGGCCAGTTATGATGGCTAAGATTTTTTTATTAGAATTTTATACATAAAGATTTAAAGAGTATAAATATATTAAAGAATATAAATATATTATTAATTAATTTTAAAAAAATATTCTCGTTCTAATATATATTTTTACTTGAATTGAAAGACGAAGATGTATAATATGAGTTCATTTTAATGTCTATATCTAGATCTCAAAGACTAGACTCTAGAATAAAATTATACAATAATATAATAATATTTTATATAATTAAAATATAATATAATAATATAATTATTACTTGAGAACATGCCAACATAATAACTAATATTATAATAATATGATAATATCTATTATAATATATAATGTTTTCAATAAAAATTATTAACTATTTTATTTTATGGTATTATTTATTATATTATGATATTGAATTATATTATATTATATTATATTATATATTAGATTATATTATTATATTATGCACATGAATTTTTATAAAAAAATTAGAAAATATATAATCAGGTTTGGATAGTGGATATCCAAGTGACAAATCTTAAATCTATTTTAAGCTCAGATGGTTTTTAATTTTAAATTTCAAATCTATTCTAAACTATTTAAAGTATTATCAAACAAGTCTTATTAAAGTTCAAGATAGGCCAGCTATTCAAAAAAATTATTCAACTACCATCCTTAAGCTTATTATAACATTAGATACGAGATTGGTGCATTACATTTTTTAACATATATATGGTATTTTAATTGATTTTTGTAAAATTGTTTTTGGATTGATTCTAATGATTTATGTCCAAATGTATAAAATATATGAATTTATTATATATTAATGAAAAAAGTAGAAGATTGAAAAAATAAAATTAATAATATTAATTGAATGATACTTGTTGATGCTAAACCTCTGCCGACCGAATGGAGTGGTTCTTTCGCTGGATCGTCATCGACCGGAACCTGTAAAACAAATCCCTGACCGGAGATTTTTCGGTGGGGGACACTCCGGTGCCTAAGTCAGAAGAAGCTCAGGTAGCAGCAGAATGGAGTATTTTGAAAGTAGAGAGTGAAGAGAGAAATTTGAAATGCAAGAGAGAAAAATGAACCAGCCTCTCCCTGAATGTCCCCTCTTACCAGTATTTATAGGCTCCAATGTAACTACTTACGGTTATAGGAGTTGGCGAATGCAACCTCCCCATAACCGTAAGTAGTGGCTGTCGGAAAAACAGTTACACTCGGAGTTTATCCAATCTGAGATTTTGGATCATGTGGGTGGTTGCAACAACCAAAATAGATTTCAACTGTTTGTTTAAGAAACCCACATGTCCAAGAATCCTCCTTCTTCAAGAACAAATCCGAAGTGAGTTCAACATTCTCTTTAGCAGCGCTCCTGAAAGGAATGTTAGCTACACTTGAGAAGAATCCATTTCGGAAGTAACAAAAGTAACAGTCTAAAAGCATAGAAATTTGAAGGGAATAAAGCCGAAGATATTCGTTTGTGAGGTCAAGTCTTCGGACCAAGGTAATTGTACAAAGTCGATGATAGTAAATAAACCTCCTGGATCATAGGAAAAGATACGAAGCCATAGATATTAGGCATGGTCTTCGGACTGAGATAATATACGAAGCCGAAGATCCAGAGTTAATAAGCTTATCTTCCGGAACAAATATAAAGCCATAGATATTAAGCATGATCTTCGGACTGAGATAATAATACGAAGCCGAAGACCTAGAGTTAATAAGCTTATCTTTCGGAACAGATATAAAGCCATAGATATTAAGCATGGTCTTTGGACTGAGATAATAATATGAAGCCGAAGACCTAAAGTTAATAAGCTTATCTTCAGGAATAGATATAAAACCATAGATATTAAGCATGGACTTCGGATTGAGATAATAATACGAAGCCGAAGACCCAGAGTTAATAAGCTTATCTTCCGAAATAAATATAAAGCCATAGATATTAAGCATGGTCTTCGGACTGAGATAATAATACGAAGCCGAAGATCCAGTGAAGACAAAAATGCTAGGCTAAGTTTTTTGATCAAGGTGATAATACAAAGCCGAAAACCCTTTCCTTTGCCAGCTGATTTGATCAATAAACCAAAAGACAAAAATTAAAATTGGTTCAGAAAGCGATCCAATAATTAATTGAAATAAAACTGTGATATCATAACAGTACTAATTCATAAAATCATATAATAATATAATAATATTAATTAGATAACAACAAAAAGAGTTATTTTATTGTTTATATCTAGGCCACAATGACTAGACTCCAATTATATCAAAAAAATATATAATAATATAATAATATTTTACATAAATAAAAAACAAAATAATATAGTTATAGTAGAGAACATATAGACATGATAAATAATATTGTAATAATATGGTAATAATTATTATGATATGTTATGTTATCAATAAAAATTATTTATCATTTTATAATATGATATTATTATCTATTATATTATGCACACATATTCTTATAAAAAGTTATAAATAATATATAATCGGATTTGGATAGCTAGTATCCAAGTGGCAAATCTTAAATTCATCCCAAATTCAAATGAATTTTATTTTTTAATTTTAAATCCTTTCCAAACTCTTTAGGTCCTTAGGATATTATTAAATAAGTTCTATTAAAGTTTAGGATAGATTGGATATTTAAAAAAATCTAGCTATCTACCATCACAAAACTTATCATAACAATAGATGTAGGATTAGTTTATTATATTTTCAAGTCTACATATTATATTTTTAACTTATTTTTAAATTTTTTGGCAAATTTTAAGAATTTATATCCAAAGATAAAATATCTAGATTTATTATATATGGGTGAAAAATATTAAAATAAATAAAAAAATATTACATTTATTGAATGACAATAATTTAAAAAAATATTTTTATTTTTTTAAAGAAGATTATCATAATCAAAAAAATATTCAAAGATTATCATAAATAAAGTTGATAATTTGAATTATATAACATTACTATATATATTTGTATTTGGTTTAGAAAATTGATAATTAAAAAGTTTAATTTAAATTATAGATTATATTTATTTATTGATTTTAAGATTTAATATTTAATAATAAATAACTTGTTTGTGGGCTTGAATCTGCTTAGATGTATTGGGCCAAATCAATTTAGTATTATCTTTGACTTAAAAATTAATAATCAAGGTTGGATTAAAATATGAGGTTCATTTATTTTTTAAAATTACATTTTAGTATATTATTGATTCAACTAGGAATTGGTTTAGAGTTAGATTGGTAACATCTCAGGTATGAAATAGTATTTTATTATGTCCAATAACTTACATATATAAAAATTAAATTATTTAATTAATTTTTAGGGGATGAAATTTATTTGTACAATAGATTTAAAATTAATTGACATCTCCTACAGGTGTATAAAATATGTTATATGATTATAGTAAAGATTTATAGTGGTATTTTTTTGGTGCAATCAATGCAGTAAAAATAATCAACCTCTTGTACCATGTTAAAGTTGTAATATATTTTTTAATACTATATTTCATATACTAAAAGTAACTATATTTTTTATTTAAAAAATAAATTTAATATATTTATTATCTCAAGGAATAATTTAAATAGTATTATTGATGATAAAACTGATATAGTGACTTTTATAAATTTTTAAAAAATAGCTCAATAATTAATTAATATTCTCACTTTAATTTAATAATTATCATAAAATAAGATAAATATAGCCTATGATTGTTATAAAAATATTCTTAATAATATTTATATATTTTCAAATTATGTTTGGTTCATAAAGTTCCAGTGATAGCATGTATAATTTTAAAATCATCAATATATTTTTAAAAAATGAATTTTAGCTTGATAATTTGTAATAAGTTATAACTTCAAACTTTTTTCATATTAACAAAAGTATATTATGTTAGATTTTAAAACAAATAGATTCATATCGAATTTTTTTAAGAAATATCTTCTACAAAATTATTGGGCACAGTCCAATAACATATTTTAATTACTAATCTTTATTTATTTTCTTTTCTATTCATTTAAAAATATATATATTTCAAATATTATGGCTTATTTCTTCAATTATTTTAATTTTTATTTTGTTATAGAACATAATTAAGTAATATTCTAACAACTTGTTTTTAGCATTCATTTTTCCTGTTTAAATAAAAAGACTATGATAAATAAAAATTAATATTGATATAAGTTTATTGATTAATAAAAATATTATATATTATAATGCATGCAAAATCTATATATTGATGAAATATTTTATTTTTTTATGTTTAAACTAAATCTCGTTGTGAAGTGTAGGTTACACACTAATATTTATTATCTATCTATTATATATAACTAAAGTAGTACTATCTGGATTCAATAGTTATCACGTATCAAATTTTTATATTCCTTTTTCTTATTCAAAATTATATATTCTAATAATCTATTATGTTTATAAAAATAAAGAAGTCTGGCTCAGTTTTGAAAATATTTTTTTCAAAATTTATACCAGTCTTTTTAAGTTTAGTTTTAAAATTTTATTTTAAACATCATATTTTTAAAATAAATTTTAAATAGATTCAAATAATAGATATAATAAATATGATAGGTAATATATTTGATTAAAACCACTACGGTGGTAGCGCCGTTGGTAAAAGCATGGCTCCGCCTCTCTCCGGTCATGAGTTCGAGGCATGATTCCTTAGATGACTCGATTAAATTCTGAATTTTTGGATGCATGTAACTGGAGGGCGGAGCGACTGATACTCCGGTGCCGTAGTGGAGTTAGGCTGACAAACTCACCGGTTGATGGGGGTTAGGCTGACGTACTCACTGGGTGATGGGGAGGGTATGTCAAAAATATACGGCTCGCATCGAACAATTGTCTAACGGGCTGGGGAGCCGATAGGGGAGCTACACCGGGAGTTATTCCCCCTACTTTTTTTCTATCAAAAAAAAAAAGTATTTGATTAAATAAAATTTAAATTATATCAAATATAAAAATTGTTATACTTTATCGTACGAGATAGTATCAGGTTTATGTATGCTTGTATACCTTATATATATATATATGCGTATGTGGCATGTAAACATGTACAGGTCTTAGGCACAGAATTTTTTTTTAAATAATGCTAAAAAAAAATTTGAAAATAGATGCCGTATGATATATTTATGAAAATAGGTGTTTTTGGCTGACGTGGACAAAGGCGCCAAAAACACCTGCCACGTGGCAGGCAGGGGTGCCAGCTTGACTTGAAATCGTCTTTCCAAAAAATGATTTTAGCACCCTCTCTCCATGTGCCTGGCTCCCCCAGCTGCCCCCAGCTACGACACGTGGCAGCCAAGAGAAATCGTCTTTGCCAAAGATGATTTCTCCACCTGCCCTGGCTCCCCGGCTGCAACACGTGGCGGCAATTTCTCTTTGCCGCGACACGTGGTATCAATTCGCGGCTTTAGAAGTCATTTTGGCCAGCCGATTTCTAAATTCGTCTTTGCCAAAGACAATTTCAGGCAGCTGAAATCGTCTTTGCGTCAGGCAACTAAAATCGTCTTTCGCAAAGACGATTTCTTGCCTGATAAATTTCCCGAGCGAAGGCTTTTTTTTTGTGTTCTGCTTCTTCCTCCGGCCCCATTTGCTGCTACGCATCCCCAGCCAAATTTTTTTTCTTCCCCCTTAGCCCACTTCTCTTCGATCGGTCGTCCCATTTTCCGGTTCCATTCCAGTTCAACCCCATTACTGCCGGTCCGGTTCGGTTTAAGATATTTTTTTTCCCAATAATATTTTAAATTTATTTAGATCCTTGTGTTATTTTTTGCTAGATCCGGTCTACCAGGATTGCTAGATCTTCCTCTCCAGCTCCATTCGATCTATTCCGTCCCCATTGTTTTACAGGTATTTTTTCAGATGGTCTTATATTTATTATGTAAATATTATTTTTTGTTTTGGAATTATGTTGCATGATTTAGTTGTAATTTTTTGAATATAATGTTGTATGAATTTATTGTAATTTTTTAAATTTAATGTTGTTGTTTTAGTTAATATACTGATTAATCATGATTAAATTAAAATAATCTAAAAAAATATAAGTATTTTTTTAGATGGTGTTTATTGTGTAAATATTATTTTTTTGTAATATAATTATATTGCATGATTTTGTTGTAATTTTTTGAATATAATATTATTGTTTTAGTTAAAATATTGAATAATATTGATTAAATTAAAATAAACTTAATTTTTTTAATTATGTTGTATAAATTTATTGTAATTTTTTAAGTTTAATGTTGTTGTTTTAGTTAATATACTGACTAATCATGATTAAATTAAAATAATCTATGAAAAACCTAGTATAATAATTATAGATATTTTTATGTTAATTGTTTAAATATTATTATTAGTAATTGAATTATGTTGTTGTTATTGATAATATATTAAAAAATAATATATAATGCTATAATAAATAGTAATTAAATTCAAAAATTAAAGTTGTAAATGTAGATATTAAAAAAATAATTAATAATTATGAATATATTTTTGTATGTTTTGATTAGGGAAGGAACTAGGCCGGGCCAGTCCAATGGGTTTCGAGCCGGCCTGAAATCGGTACGTGCTTCGGGCCAACTTTTAAGCATCTATAATGATATAATATTTTCAAAATTTATTATGTTAGTTGTTTAACTGTTAGTATTAGTTATTTAATTATGTTATTATTATTTGATATAATCATAATAATATATTTATTGATAATGCTAGAATAAATAATAATTAAATATACAAATTAAAGTTGTAAATATAAATATTAACAAATTAATTAATAATTATGACTATATTTTTTTTATATTTTGTATTGATTATTAAATTTACATCAATATTTTAAAATATTTTATATATGATTAATTAAAAAATTTTATATAATGATACAAACATCGAAAAATAAATTTGTATATAATTTGGTAGTTTATTAATCCGATATTTCAAAATTAGTTTAATAAAATTTGCATTGCATTGAACCATAGACCCGTCAATTGATTAATATGTATAAATTATAGTATACATACATTATTTTTAATTTTGTATGGATCTTATAACTATGCACATTAATCAATTGATTATCCAAAATGGATATTTTAGGAATTGCAAATAATTTTATGGATCACTTTACAGGAATGAAATGATGTGTAATGGAGTTCGAATGCAATTTCATGCAGCATTTTCCTTTTGTTCTCCGCATACATAAATATTTGTATGTGAAGAACTAAGGGAAAATACTGCCAAAATTTCATTCGATCTTCATTGCACGTCATTTCAATGCTGTAAGTGATATGTAATATTAATGTAATTCTTGAATGGGATAGGACCCATGACCTATTAGTTGATGATATGATGCATTGGATATTTCTAAATATCTTTTCTTGGTTAAATATGTAGGGCATAATGGGAGAAACAATCACAGCATTATATTATATTAATGGTTGTATTATCAATGGACCAAATGTGATTGAGTACAACCTGAGTTCGAAAAAGGTAATTAGAATAAATTATGGTATGACATTTCAAGAGTTGGAGAACAAAATATGTAGAGTCCTGCATATTGATAGAATTGGAAAGAAAATATTGATCATCTATAGATATCCACAAGTTGTCCAGTCGACATCTGTAAAATATGAACCCATTCCACTGACGATGATGAATACATGGAGATAATGTTTTCAACTATCAATTTACATCAATGTATATCGGGTGCGGAGTTATACATAGATATCGAAACTGTAGAAGCCCCTGAACCTGTCTGTTCTCAGGATGACTATGAAGAAACTGTTCGAAATATAGCAATAACCCGTGTAACCGAACATATTTCATACTGTACTCTGAACATGGTACCTACTTAAGTTGAAAATATTGGTTCAGTTTATACAGTATCCCCATTACATATGGTGAACAGTACTGTACCTGAAACTAATATTAGAAAAGCATCGATATATACAATTGCTGATGATACGGTGCATATGGATAATCTATTTTTTAATGAAAATGATGATGAATGTAAAAATGATTTGCCTGATGAAGGTAATGAAGCCGGAACTTCACACCTAGTACGAAGTCCACAGGGAACACCTGTTCCAAACTATTATGTATTTGAAGCTCCATCTAGAACATTCATCCATATTGATTGGGATGCTGAGAATGTTTCAATGTATTCTTCATTTCAGGAACAAAATATTATATGGCAAAGGAATGAGGAATTGCGTAAAGGACTTCGCTTTACAGATAAGGCCAAATTACAGACTGCAGTAAAGCAGTATTCTGTTGAAAGACATCATGAATTCAAAGTTATTGAGTCTAATCCAAATCTATGGCTTGTAAAATGTAAGAACAGAGATTCGGGATATCAGTGGATGTTGAGGGCTATTAAGCGTCATGCTTACTTTGAGATCTCACGATATACTGGTCCTCATACATGCCTGTCTACAATGATATTTTAAGATCATTCTGGGCTAGACTCCACATTAATTGCTAATAAAATACGGGACCTGGTGAAAGAAGTTCTTACAATTGATGTTGCTGGACTAGGTGCAGTGATAAAAAACAAATACAATTATACACCAAGTTATAGAAAATTATGGGAAGCCAAGCAGAAGGCGATAGCAATGTTATTCGGTGATTGGGATTTGTCATATGAATTACTTCCGAAATGGTTACATGCAGTATAACATTTTAATCCCGGTTCCTGGATAAAATTTATCAGCATTTCAACCGGCATTCCAGCTTGTGCTCAATTTGATTTTATATTCTGGGCCTTTGGACCCTCAATTGAAGGGTTTAAGTACTGTCGGCCTGTTATAAGTGTTGACGCTACTTTCATGTATGGAAATTATAAGGAGAAGTTGTTGATTGCAACTGCAGTAAATGAAAATCATCAGATATTTCCACTTGTCTTTGCTATTGTTGATGAAGAGTCAGCTGACACCTGAGATTGGTTCTTAGCATGCATCTGACAGTTTATTACATCACGTCAGGAAATTTGTCTAATTTCTGATCGACATGCTGGTATTCTTGCTACAGTACATAATGAATATCTTGGTTGGCAACCACCGTATGCTTATCATGTATATTACCTGCGTTATATATCAAATAATTTTAATTTAAGATTCCATTATCTCAAATTAAGGGATATAGTGAAAAAAGCTGGAATGCAATCACAGTCCAGAAAATTTCAGAAATATGTGACGAACATTGAAATATTTAATCCAAAAGCTATTCAGTGGCTGAATGAAATTCCTTTATCGAAATGAATACGGTCACATGACGACGGTATGGGATGATGACAACTAACATATCCGAGTGTTTCAATGGAGTATTGAAAAACACTCGATTCCTGCTAATAACAACATTGGTGCAGTTGACATTCTTTCGACTTGTATCATACTTTGAAGGTCGACGTGCCCAAGCAAATGAGGCAATGGATAGGAACGAAAGGTTTACTTCATTTGTCGCTGGACATGTTATTTCCAAACAAGCCAAAGCAACTTCGCATAGAATTACAAGGTTCGATAGAGGAAGTGGCCTATTCCAGGTCCAAACTGCTAGACGTGGTCATAACATAAACAGAGATAACAATACACAGGTACTTACTATCGACATGTATTATTGAAAATATATTATATATTTTGTTGTGTACATGTCGAGTTATAGTTTTTGATGTTATATGTTGTTCGTCTATCCCAGCAGACATGTACGTATCAGAAATGGCAATGTTATCATTTACCTTGTTCTCAGGTCATGGCTGCTTGTGCACATGTTGCTATTGATTTTTATAGATAGATTGATCGGTGCTACATATTACAAGATTATCATCAAACACATGCACCACAATTTCAACCAATTCCTCAAGAGGAATATTGGCCACAGCAAAGTAGACATGGTATCATTATTCCTGATATGAATAGGTTACGACAAAAAGGTAGGCTACGGTCCACAATCTGTAAGGAGGAAGGGCACGACAGATGGTCATGTCCAAGACTTCTACAACCAAATCAGTAACAAGATAGTAGCCAAATTACACATTAATTTTAAGGTACATCACATATTTCTATTATTCATCTGATGTTTATTTATTGATCGATACAGTTGTACTCATATTATTTTCATTGCTTAATTTATGTTGTAGTTTCAGGACTGCATTATATTGTTGCTTCGGAAGTCCTATCGCATGTTCGTAGTTCATGTTGTCCCTTTGTATCATGTGTGTTGGATTGTAATATAATTATATGTTGGGTTGTATTACAATTATTATTGTAACACAATTATTCATGGTTCATGTCAACACTTTGTATTATGCTTCATGTCTTTTTTTTAATGTAAGAATTTGTATTATATTTATCATCTTTTTGATTGCTTATTTCATTTCTTTCGAGTTATCGTATATCATAGTTATGGATCCCGGTCCTTTCGATTATAGTGTACTATATGATCAGGAGATACATAAATCGACTATAATATGGGATGAACATGATAGTATGATTTTACATTATCATCGATGAGAGAATGTTATGCACAGATTGATCCCGCTAGATCGGTACATATTACCTTTGCTGATTCATTACAGTTTTTATGGACTAGCACAGATTGATTTCATTAAATTGGACTGGCATCTGATCACTACACTTGTTGAGCGTTGGCGTCCAAAGACGCACACTTTTCATTTCCCACAGGGAGAGCTCAGCATCACCCTCCATGACGTTGCCATTCAGCTTGGTTTGTTGGTGGATGGTCTACCAGTGACAGGTTCTATAGGGATAGATTGGGAATAGCTTTGTCATAATTTTATTAGGCATTGTCCCACCACAGGGTAAACTCCAGGGGTCGCGGTTGAGTCTAGTTTGGCTTATCGAGCAGTTTCAGGAGTTACATGTTGATGCCAATGAGATAGCCATACAGTGCTATGCTCGAGCATACATTTTGTAGCTGATGGGTGTGTGTTTATTTATGGATAAATCCGGAAATGTGATGCATCTCATGTTTCTACCCCTACTAGCAGATTTGGATGATACTGGACATTATAGTTGGGGTAGTGTAGGGCTCGCATGGTTATACAGAGAGATGTATAGGGCGGGCAGGAGAGATGCCAGTGACATTGCTGGTCCATTGTTACTGCTACAGTTGTGGGCATGGGATAGATTCACGATCCTTGCACCACATAGATTACAGTGCCAGGCTCCTGATCTGATGATCAATTTCGATGATAATGGAGCTGGTTTACCACAGGGTCCTTTAGGGATGCGGTAAGTTCGGTGTTTATATTAAATTTTATACTGTATGATATTTACTGACTTATTAATAAATTTATTTTGTAGATGGAGGGACGTTTTTTGTGTGACCCGGGTACCGACATATGTGGTCACCTCTTATCGTTACTTGATAGATCACTTCAGACTATACGAGGTAATCATAATCATTAGTGCTTATTCTTTTTAAAATAGTTAATTAGTCTTATATGCTTTCGTTTAATGAATTACGCTTTAAATTATTTATGAACAGGTGATATGGTAGCCATATTCTGTTGATCTACTTGCACAGTTACCATGTTACTATCTAGATGGGCAGCATATCTGGTGTGCTCGAGTGCCACTTATCTATTTTCATATAGTGGAGTGGCACTTACTTGATAGAGTGATGCACCAGTACAGGTTTCGACAGGTCGTGCATAAGCCGGTTGATACACGTTCGGCTCTGCATCACATCGATCTGAGAGGACGACCCGACCAGGACTGGTCCGCCACTCATCACGAGTTCGTTCATTTATGGATGAGTCGACTTGTTCATATTATAGATGGTGCTCCAGATGCTAGTATCATGGATTATCATGATCCCTATATGCAGTGGTACCGTAGCATCACGCGTCGATTCATCAGTCGTCCTGGCGCGATTGATGATTATATGGTGAGAAATTTAAGTATTGCTATTTATTAATATTAAATTTTATATTACTTGAAATTCCTTGTTTATTTTTTATCTTACAGAGCAGTGCCATCACACGGATCCTTCAGCTGGCTCATCCAAATTGTATAGCGATAAACTCTTAGACTATTACGGAGGTTTGTCATTCTGTCATTCATATTATCGGCGAGCATGCACGTATCCCGTTACGGGAGTTTTATCAGGGGGTCGACAGAGAGTACGAGATTCCTTCGTCTTACCACTATGGATCTTCATCGGGAGCACCTCCATCATTACAGCGCGGACGAGGTACTCGACATTATAGTACCTTTCCATATCCGATGCCAGACTTCATATCTACCGATGTTGTTGCTGCACATTTTGAGACTACCAATGCATCGGACTACATGTCGCAGCATGATTATTTCGAACATTGAGGACATGCTTCTAGCGAGGGTTCGTCGCATCACGTGTCGGCACAGTAGGCATCCCAGGTCGGGGAGCATATGACAGAGCATCAGCCACCAGCTGAAGTTGTACCTTCATTTCGTCGTGTCCAGCCTCCACGCAAGAAGAGATGGCCACCACGTGAGACCTAGCATATTTTTTTTTATGTATTGTATTTGTAAAACTATATTTTGAAATAAAATTTAATTATAAAATTCATGATTTCTCATGTGATAATACAATAATTAAGACACAGAAGATATATATACTGAAATGATATCCAGTTCGGTACCACTTCGGTTGATAATCCGGTGTTAGTACGATTTCCAGTTCGGCACTAGTTCGGTGGATAATTTATGGTTTAACTGTTTAGGGTTTAGTGTTAGTAAAAAAAATTATTTATATCGAGTCATGAAAATGGAAATGATAAGTCGTCATGAATGAAATTTTTTTAATAATAATGTAAAAAAAAATTTCAGTGATACCGGTCCGGCCCCCTTACTGCCATTGGTCTTACTATCGATCCGACGGCTAGAGTCCGGTACCAACGGTTCGGGCATCAGGGTCAGGATACTTGTCCGGCCCCTAGTCCTGCCATTGGTCTTATGGTCCGTCCGGCATCTAGGGTTCGGCCACTAGTCGCGTGTTTAGGGTTTATCGATATAATTTAAAATCATTTCTGGCAAGGAGCGGCAGTGGATCAAGGAGGAAGAAATCGTAGTGGGGCATGCGGGAGGAAAAGCGAAGAACGAAATAGAGAAAAAAAACTCAAAAATCGAGCTCAGGAAAAATTCAAAAACCTATTTTTGTAATTTTTTTCGTATTATTTTAAAAAAAATCATAAACCAGACCAGAAAAAAGTTCAATTTTTTTTTTTGTATTTTTTTCATTATTCAATAAAAATTTAAAAACCGGGCTAGGAACATAGATATATATATTTTTTCCCGTATTATTCAATAAATTTGTTTTTTTTTTAAAAATCACTCCTAAAATCGTCTTTGCCAAAGACGGTTTCTCAGCAGCCTGAAATCATCTTTGGCAAAAACGATTTCTCAGTGAGAAATCGGCTGGCCAAAATGACTTCTCTTTGCCGCGGATTGCCATCACATGTCATGGCCGGGAGCCAGGATAGGTGGAGAAACCGTCTTTGTTGGCAAAGACGATTTCTCTTGGCAACTATGTGTCACGGTTGGAGCGGCTGGGGGAGCCAGGTACGTGAAAAGATAATTTCTCAGCATGAAATTATCTTTTTAATCGTTTTTGAAAAAGACGATTTCAAGTCCAGTTGGCATCCTGCCTGCTCGTGGTAGATATTTTTGGTGCCGTTATTCATGTCAGTCAAAAATATATATTTTTATAAATATATCGACACTTAATTTTTAATTTTTATTTTAATATTATTTTAAAAAAAATTCATCAGGCACACGCAATAGTTGTAGTTTTCAGAGAGCGGCTCTCCTAATGCTGAATAACACCACGTGGGCCTCTTTTTATAATAAAAAACTCTCCCTATTAAATACCATTTTTAAAGTCTTCACATTTGGGAGTCTGGCGCTTGTCAAAAAGAAATTGCATGCATGCCAGATTTCTGATAACTTGAAAAGCTCTCTGCTGTTTGTCTTATTGTCCACCATACGGTCCAGAAATCCCGCCTTCCTCTCCCCATCACGAACCCTAATGCCCACCATTTTCCGCCTTCCCATCCGCTGCAGCGTCAATACAAGCAGCAGATAAATTCTCGTACATCCGACGCAAAATGGCAATTCGTGTAATTTCCTACGGAATATAGGTGGCATTAACCAAACCCGTCCACATTCGCAACAACGTGAAAAAAGCCACACGTGCTCCATGTCTCCCCCCCTACCACCCCAAGCGCTCTCAAAGCCCTAATTCCATTCCTCTTCTTCAACGAAGCCCCCTTCCAAACCCTAACGCTAACGATAACCCTAATCTTCTCTAACTTCCATTCAGAATTCTCCTCCGAGATGGCAGGCGAGCGGTGAACTCCTCCTAGTCCCAGCCCCACCGTGGGCTCCTGCCGTTGGAACGATGTCCCTGGACGGCGCCGTTGAGAGGAGGGAGGACCCGCCGGCGGGGAACGGGAATGGGAACGGGGCGGTGTCTGTGGCGATGGCGCCGCCAACGGGCCGACCGACTTACGGCGATCGCCGCCTCCGACTGAACCCGAACACAGAGCACAAGCCGGAGCGATATGACGACCTGGAGACGGAGTTCGATCCGTCCATCTTCAGCTCGCTGGAGCGGCACCTCCCCCCGACGATGCTCGAGGTGCCGCGCGACACCAAGATCCAGTTCATGAAGGAGATTCTTGCCAGGTACTTGCCCGAGGGGGAGCGAACCAGGGTGAGCCTTTTCTCTCTTCTGTTCCCTTTCTCTCCTCTAGCTTCTTGGATTAGGGTTTCTGAAATTAGGGTTCCGTTGATCGTTTTGCGCAGATCTCTGTCCCTATTTTTTTTTTTTTCTATTTTGAATTACTTTGAATGGTGAATGACGGAAATGCCCTTGTACGCTTGGTTTGTCTTGAGAACTAGCAAAAATAGTTCGCCAGCCCGTTCTGGTAGCCTGCAGGACAAGTTGCTGGGAATTCTTATGCATCGAGCGGCAATCCATGTGCCAGACTGGAGATCTGGACCATCTAACCGTTCGCTCATGTTTGATCGCTTACCTCATGATCTTTTACTAGATAAGCTTATCGTGGAATGGATATGGGAGCAGTATTAGCCGTTGGAAGATATCCGATTTAAAAGGAAAATGGAGTGTTTTGACTTTTGACAGTGAAAAAATTGCAGCGTTTGGTTGATTTATATTCAAATCTATGGATGCATGAATTGTGTTTATCTATAGTTTATAGATGGGTTTTGGTGAATTGAAGGATCAGTTGATTTAATCCAGCACAATGGAGCATATGGGATTGTTTCCCAGCTAGGATATTGCTAGGATCTCAGCATATTCATGGATGTATTTTGTCTCTTGATTTTTTACAGATGTTGGATGTAGTATAATAAACAATGGTTAGATACTTAGATATAGAACTTAGGTATCCAGGAAATTAGATATGTTTTTAAACCCAAAGTTGCTGTGATATTCAAACAAAGACTTCAGCTCAAGTTTGAATCAATTATATTGCCACATTCAGTGAATTATATTGCCATATTTTGTTGGTGTTGCAGTTTGCCATACTTGTACTAATTAGTAGGAACCAATTTGAAGAGAGGAAAGGAAAGAAGTGCAAATGGTAAGAGTTTGGAGTCCACCTGTAATTATTCAGAAGTAGCTCTATGTTCTTCATTTTGTAATGTTATAATATTTCTAGTGGCTTGTGATGATAAATGCTTTAGGCACACCAAGATCAAAAAGTTTCTCCAGATCAACTTTAACACATTCAGAAATATAAGATGTTCTTTGAAACAGGATTTTGGATCATTTTAGGCCACGAGCATGGATACCTTTTCCTTTTCGAAACATTTAAGCTTCACAATATATTGAATATAATATATGTAAAATAATAATAGAATGATGACTAATGCATTTTTTTTCCCTCTGAACGGCTTTCTACCATTTGAACTTTGGCCTCAAGCTTTGTTTTGGATGGATAACAGAATATCTTGTATCTGAAATAATAAAAATATAAGTTACTTTAATGGAATGATAAGAATCGTCTTACAAAAAAAAAAATTATATGAATTCACATGTACTAGTTCGAAGAGAATATTCTCCTAGTTGGCGTGGCTTGGATAGGCTTACAGTCTATGGTGTATCAGTCAGTGTTTATTTGGATTTTGGACACTTATGTCCAGCTCCAAAAACCCATGTTGGAATGTTTCTAATACTTATGGAGTTTTTGGGGAGCTACTTTTAAAGATTGGAAGAGTCTTCCGATAATGAGTTTGATTCTTAACTTGATAGGAGTGAGTAATTATTTTTTTTGGGATTTTTTTAAGGATGCAGGTATTGAATAGCTTTGCAAAATATTATTTTGCTAATATCCTTAAGTCAATCGGGAATTTAAATTAGAAACATGCATATTAAATGATCTTAGCCAACAATATTTTTTTTAACATTTTTTTTATGCTTAAACAAATAATGTGAAAAGTATAAATATAATGGAGTTTAATTTGTAACTTGTCCTATGTCTCTCCATATCTCTCTATTTTCTTCTTGTTGAGTTAGACACTTGGTTCCGTGTCTGAATTCGATTCTTATATTCATGTCCATGTAGCACTGGCACCAGTTGTTAATAATGATCAAATTGTGGAACTTGGCTGAGCCACAAACCCTTCAGAAAAAGCCAGAGGCTTGAGTAGCAACATCTTAGTTTAAGATTGTGATGCAAGCACTGGTTGTGGTGATACTCCAAAGACCTTGTATCATGCTTTAAGATGGTGAATAGCACTTCTTGTGTTTGCATTGGTCAAGTGATGACAAGGTACACATTTCATACAATATCCATGTTCAGCACCTACCATCAGGGAAGCAGAAATTAAGTTATTGCCTTGGGCTAGTTTTATTTGATTCCTTGGGGAAATAAATGTTCAACTAATTCGAGAGATGTCTGATGATTGCTAATAAATTGGTTAAATGTACTGGCACTTTTTGGATCTAATTGAGATACTATTATGATTTAATATTATACTATTATTAGATAAACAAAAAAAGGAAAGGAACTGAGAAGTGATCAGGGAGGATTGCTGGAGTGAACATAATTATAAGACAACCTGAATCAGTGGTGGAGTAAATTTCATATATGCATACTTCCATGTGCCTGCTTCTACTACTTGTAGCATTACCTATATCAGGGTTTTGTTGTACGAGTCTTTACCTGTATTCACAATCTATGCCATGCGATCAGCTATGTTGCATATGATGTCTTATATTGTACAATGCCATCTACACTGACACTTTAGTTTCTTCTTCTTTTTCTACTTAAAGAAGTGGTTGAAATGTTGGTATAATTCAAAGCGTAGTTGTCATTATCACTTGTAAGAACTTGCATATAGAGGCCAGGGCTGGTCAACTGCGACAGAGATAAGTAGATAGGATCCTATTAAGAGTGGCAGATTGGTCTAACCATCTGGATTAATTTTGGCATCAAGAAATGGTCTTAATTAGGTTTTTTTTGCATATAATTTTTGACTCTCCTAAAACTTATTCTTTCCCGGGGGGTGGGATGCGGAGTATAAGCTGGATGTTAACTTCTAGAATGAAAAGAGACCTTAGTGTGGCTTATCTGATGCAACTTCTGGAATTAATGAGTAAACAAGGATGACAAAAGCTGGAGATGTAGGAAAGTAATGCATACATTATGAAATTCATCACTAATACATTGAATAACAATAAAGTTTCTTATATTGCTATCAAGGAGCTGAATCTAAGCATGCCCCGCTGAATGTAAAAGATTAATTTGTAGCTCTCTAGTCAGGAACTATTTGCTAGTTAGAAAAGTAGAAAAACAATGCCTTGCAATTATATGGGAATTCCGTTTAGCCTTAAACATCTTGTTTGTGATTTGTGACTATAACCTATTTTGGTGGTTTCAGAACACCAAAGTGGAAAGATGCATGCTATGGTGACTCGCTCTTTGTTTGTTATGGGCATTGTTTTTGTGGGTGGTAACCTAGGTTAGTAGGTTTGAGTGGTAGAAGAACCTTATAATTTGGAGGTGACCTCCTACAAATCAACACTCCCTCCTCTTCTTCCTCCTCGCGGTGAACCCTGAATGACACATGCAGTGCCCATGCACACTCCGTTCCCAAGCCTTGATGGAAGGGTGACACTAGGTTGATGTTTGATCATAAAAGTATACTAAACTCCATGCTATGGATTGGATGTAAGGGCGTGGCTTCCCTTCTTTTAGTTACCACAAGATATATTGGAGAATAAGGACCAACAAACTGACCCCAAATAGTTGGGACAAGCTGGATGGTTAGTGTTATGGTTATACATGTGTGTACATGTGTGTATGTATACATATATAAGTACACATTCTGTTTTGATGAGCATCAAAGCCAGCCCTAAGCATGTATACTCTGTTTTGATGAATGCTTGGTAGGTAAGGATAAATTAAGGAGAACCAAAATATCAGGACAAGGCTAGATGGCTGTGTTTATATATATGCATGTGCATGTCTATGCATGTATACATATACATCTATATACATATGCATATGCATATACATATGTGTTTGTATTTACATCTATAATGTCCATGTGATATATATGAACCTTTATAAATAGATAGGGTTGTGCACAGTTTGGTTTGGGTCGATTTGAGGTCAATTTTCAAACTGACCAGCTTGAATTGGTTTTCTGAAATCGGAACCGAACCGACCATATAGAAACTGATTCAAACCAACCCGAAAAAATCGGTTTGGTTTAGTTCGGTTCTGGTTATCGGGTTTTGGGTATTGGGCTTATGTCAATAGATAGCTTATGGAAGGGGGCTAAATGGGCTGCTATCCATTTTATTTTTTTCTTTATAATGGGCAGTTTATGAGATGGACTAAATGGGCTGGATATAGAAGCAATGAACTGGCGGGACTAGGGCAAAATATAAGTGAACCGGGGATGGTTCATATATATATATATATGTATACATGTATATATATGTACATATATGTACATATGTACATATATGTACATATATGTATACATATGTACATATATGTATATATATGTACATATATACATGTATACATATATATACATATGTACATATATGTACATATATATGTACATATTTATACATATCTACATATATATATATATACATATATATATCTACATATATATATATACATATATACATGTATACATATATATGTATCTATATGTATATATATGTATCTATATATATGTATGTACATGTATGTGTATGTGTATGTACATGTATATATATATATATATATGTATGTACCTACATATCTACATATATATATATATATACATATCTACATATCTATATATACATATCTACATATCTACATATATATATATATATACATATATATGTATCTATATGTATATATATATGTATCTATATATATGTATGTACATGTATGTATGTGTATGTACATGTATGTGTATGTGTATGTACATGTACATGTATATGTATGTACATGTATTTGTATATGTATATGCACCCATGGGTTGGTTTGGTTTAAATCGGGATTTTCAAAATTGAGATTTTTTCAGTTTTTAAAATTTTTAAGCCGAAACCAAACCAAATTTGAAAAAAAATTGATCCAAACCGAATCAAAATTAGCGGTTTGGTTTGGTTTTGCGTTTCGGTTGGCTTGCTTGCACACCCTTATAAATGGATACTACAAATATAGATGTAGCATATATAAAGATTTTTCAATGTAATTCTTTTTAAACACCATCATTGTTGGACCCAAGCTTGGATGAGAAAGTTTAAAGGTTGACGTCAAGTTGACTGATAGCTGTAAAAAATGTCCAAACTATGAAATGGATCCAAATTTGATATGTGTGTTAAATATTAGGGAGATTCCCCATACCCTAATCTGATTATGGGGAGAAGTGGCCAACAATTTTTTTTTATTTTTAATAAGAGAAGTGGCCAACTGTTGACTAGGTCATTGCCCCCAAGCAACGTGCTATAGCGTAACTTGGTTGTAATTATAAATGAGCAAGGGTTGATTAAATTATTGCCTGCAAGCAAAGCACTGCAATATAACCTGATTGTAGTGATAAATGAGCAAGGGTTATCAAGGGTTAGGGAGTCTTCTAGTAGTAACCAAGTATAGTGGCAGCTAGATAGAGTGGTAAGAGGGCAAGAGAAATTACATCATGCAAAAAGGTAACCAAGAAAAGAAGAAATTAGTTTTGCTACTTGAAATGCTGGAACTTTAAATAAGTAGAGAACTAGGGGACATGACACAGATGGGAGATTCAATATTGCTTTTTTGCAAGAAATTAAATGGAGATGTAGTAATTCTAAGGAGATTGGGGATGTGCATAAATATGCAGGTAAGATGATAATAGAAATGGACCAGGAATAATAATGGATAAAGAAATGATAGAGAAATTGTACATGTAAATAGGATAAGTTATAGATCTATAGGTATTAAATTAATTTTAGATGAGGAGATTATTAATATAATTGTTTTTTATGCACCACAATTAGGTTAAAGGAGAGGGTTAGGAAACAACTTTGGGAACAAATTGATGGATTAATGCGAAGTATTGTTGATGGAGAATTGATAATTTTAGGTGGTGACCTAAATGAGTACCATGATGTATTGATTATGAATGAACTCGCATCTAATATTCAGAAATTCCACCATGATGTGTGTTATTGGTGAATGATATAGTGTTGATTGATGAAAAGAAAACTAGATTAGATACTAATTGAATTATGGAGGAAAAAATTAGAGGATAAGGGATTAAAAGTTAGTACAACAAAGACAAAATATATGGCAGGCAAATTTAGTGAGAATAGAAATGAAAATATAATATCAATTAAATTGATGGACAATAGACACCACAGAATGGCTGGTTTTGTTATTTAAGATCTATTATACAAAATAGTAGGGAGATAGATGAAGATATGTGCAATATAATTAGAGCTAGTTGGATGAAGTGGGAGGTGCATCCAGAATATTATATTATAGCTGAATAGCTTGGAGATTTAAGGGAAAAAATTATAAAACAATAGTAAGGCCTGCAACGTTGTATGGTTTAGAGTGCTGGGCAATAGAGAAAGTACAACTAAAAATAAATTATGGAAGAAAAGAGAATATTGAGATGGATGTGTGGTAAACCTAGGATAGATTAATAAATGAATATATCGGAGAAGCTATAGGAGTTGCAAAAATTAAGAAAATTGATGGAAATTTGACCGTGATGGTATAAACATGTACAACAAAGATATGGGGGAGGCTCTTATAAGAAGAGGTACTTTAATTTGTGTTGAAGGTTGTAATAAGAGAGAGACATAAACTAATACAGATGGAGGTTGTGAGAAAGGATATAGAGAAACTTGGTATAATATTAGAGTTGATCCTAAATAGGAATACTTGGTGTATGAGTATCAATAAAGCTGGTCCTAGATAGTTGGAAAAAGGCTAGATGATTCTGATTGTGATTTCGATAATTCTTCTTAGGATATGACACATGCTAATGGGCTATATAATGATCAAATTCCAAAAGGAAATCAAATTGTATTAAAAAGAATAAAAAAACCCTATATCCAGTGTCAAACAAAAGACCCTTGAAGGTCTTTCAGTCAAAACGAAACCCCATCTCTAATCTCCAACAACTTGTTGGTCAAGTAACTTAGCAATTTATACCATTTGAGCTAAATTAACACTGATATTTTAAATTTTATTTTTAAATATGTTTTACATATTCCAATATATCTTAGGTATTTTTAATTTTTAATGAGTGATTGTGCAATGTATCGTCTCCCATGTCTCGAGTCAAGTAATATGCTACTTTTGAAGGATCTAAAGATATATAGAGTGATTGAGTGAATGATAATTTTCTAATAAGAAGCTTGGGCTATCAGCTTAGTGGCCTAGGGTTGGCTGGCTATTCAACAACTATGTTATTTTGACTAATTAAGGGATGGGAAGTCAGGTGATATTTGCAAGAATATCTGATATAGAAAATTATTCCATATGTGCCACTCTACTATGAAATAATTTGAAACATATAATTCTTAACTAAAATCAAGAACTCTTAAAGAATTGTGAGGATAGTAAGATACTATATTGTAAATGAGTGATCAAGTAATCAGTTTCATAAAATAGATTTAACAGTTTTTTTGAAAATTAAGAGGCAAGGAATCTGATGTGATTGTGAGGAGTGTGAGATAACTTATTTACAACTGAATAACTAAATAGCAGCTGAATGGTTCAATGAGAAAATTAGGATGACTACATTTTTTTGGGTGAATTTTAGGTTGAAAATATCTTTGTTTCCCATGGTTGTTTGTGCATTTAGGCATGGCTTTGGGGACTTGGGGGGGCTTTGCAATATTTGTTTGTGTCATGCTTCCAACATTTTCTTGATACAGATTTGCTACTTTATACAATCCTATTATCTAAGTAGCTCTTATCTAGATATTTTGTGGCAGTAAGGTTTATTTCCTCTCCCACTTCACTACATTTGATTTATTTATAGATTGTTTGGGTGGTACTATGTTATCATAATGAAAATATAAATGCTAAAATTATCTTGTGTCATCTTTAGTTTTTTGGGGTTACTTCATTTATCACTCAAATTAAAAAATAAAAAAAAATCAAAAACTCATAGTTGACCTACTCATGTAATTCTATGTTGGCAAATACACACACAACTTTGAGAAATGGCATGCATAGTACCCATGAAAACATATTGTGGGAACGCTAAGCTGATATTTCACATGTAGGATAAAGTGGTAGGTCAAGGAGATCTACACCAGGTTTTAAAACCTGGGTTTGGTTTTGGTCGTTGTGGAAGAGATTCAATTTCCACAGTTTTGGTGGTTTAGCAATTAGCAATTTAACTCTGAGTTTTAGAGTTTTGGTCAAAGAATCAAAATAAAGTTGAATATAATAAAAAAACAAACCAAGACAAGTTTCTACAACATCTTATTTTATTTTATGCCATTTAGAGTCATAATTTGTGTTATTTGGACTGAAATTAAATTGTATTGAAGCTTAACACATTACTCATATCACATGAATGTACTAATGTATTGAGTAAGATGCAAAATTTCACCCAATCACTAATAAAATAATAAGGCAAGTATACAAGTGCATAAAATTGACAACATATGTCACTTTCGAAGTTGACATCCAAGCTCCTAGATAAGGTTTGCTGTATTAGTCGGTACTGCTGTGTGTTGACTGTACTGTACCATACTGGTATCAAATTAGTATACGGTACAGAAGCCGTACTGAGTATTGGAATGCCAATCAGATACTTAGGATTATGGATTATAAACTTGCTCCTAGACATGCACAAACATCTTTACTGCTACACATCGTTGCAATATATCCGTAACTTAAAAACACACACCAAGATTGCATCTTTCTCGCTTCGCTAATAAAGTTTAGATCAAATTAACATGGATTGTGTTACGGCCGTAACGATGACGTGGCCGGGCTCAGATACCGCCAAATATGATCGAGTCACGTGGAGGTTTCTCCGGCCGAGTCAGCGCCACATTGCCAAGGCCGAGCTCGGCAAGGCTACTCCGCCAGACGACTTCCTAAGACAAACTGCTCTCGCCGAAGTCGAGCTCGGTTCGGGGCTCCTCTACCACCTCGCCTGGCGCCCACCCAGGAGGGGTCCGCCTAGGCCGAGGTCGGCCGATCCTTCGCTCCTTCGCCAGGTGGCCCCCGGAGACGGGCCCACCTCGGCCGAAGCCAGGCGACCTTCTGCCACCTCGCCAGGTGTCCACCCAGGAGGGGTCCACCTAGGCCGAGGTCGGCCGATCCTTCGCTCCTTCGCCAGGTGGCCCTCGGAGACGGGCCCACCTCGGTCGAAGCCAGGCGACCTCCTGCCACCTCGCCAGGTGTCCACCCAGGAGGGGTCCACCTAGGCCGAGGTCGGTCGATCCTTTGCTCCTCCGACAGGTGGCCCCCGGGGATGGGTCCGTCTCGGCCGAGGTCAGGCTGCCCGTATGGAGAAGGTCCCAGGGAAGGAGGCGCAGGCCCTGAGGTCATCCCTCGGGCCGTACGCATCACAGACGATGTCCCGTACGGATGGCGGCGGCACGCAAAACACCATTTGCATCGGCCCGACAGGTCCCGCAGCCGAGAGGCGCAATTCTGACAAAACAGGCCCCATAGACGGATGGCGCCCACACCTGGGAAAGAGAGCGCTCTCACTGGGCCCGAGATCTGACCGGCCGCCTTACCAGCGCCGCCCCCCCCCCCCCCCCTTCTGTCTTTGCCTTTTTCCTGTTGGGCTCGGCGGACGAGGTCGGAAAGCCGCCTGGCCCTCCTCACCGAAAAGGGGAAAGAGAAAGGGACGGGGGAGGGGAGCCTCCCAGGAGGAGAAGACAGGCGAACGGCGGGAGGAGATAAAAGGAAGGAAGTGGGGACGACAAGGTAAGCGGACAAGTCTGGGGACAAGGAAGAAGCAGCGGCAAAAAGCCTCGCTCCGAGAGTGAGATCCGAGGTCTCGAGAGGGAATCGCTTGGCGTGAGCTCGGCAAGGAGGCCCGGCCGAATTTCTGGTCCCCAGAGCACCTTTCTTACTAGTAAATTCTCTAAGTCTGGAACCCCTTAGGGGGTCCGTCTTGGAGAATCTGTTCCTTCTCGTCGTCTACTGACTTGACCGTCGGAGCTCCCTCGCCGGGATCCCCGGCCAGGGTCTTCTAACCCCTTTTTGCAGGTTCGCCGCAGCCAGGGAGGCTCCCTCGCCAGGCGGTCAGGGAGGATCCATGGATCCGAGGCGCGGGCGCGGCGACGAGAGCGGCAACAGATTGGCGCGCCAGGTAGGGGGGCAGGACACCAAACCCTAGCGGGAGCCAGCTTTCTGCAGGTGTCGCGCTCTCTGACAATGGTGGTCACTCGTGGCCGCGAGGCGTCCACCAGCCGTGTGGGGGAGGTTCACTCCCCTCCAGGGGCCCACAGCCCGAAGAGGGAGCTTCCAGCTCCCCCTCCTCTTCCACCATAGCCTACCTCAACGGACGGACCCCTTGCGGCCGTCATCCAACAGCTGCAGACCTTGACCTCGGTGGTCCGGCAGCTTCAGCATCAGCAGCGGTCCCTGGCCACGCAGCGGCAGCTAGGGACCCCCGCGGCCCGAGCCGCGGGGCAGCGTGGGAGCCTGCGCTCCATTCAGGGCAGGCCATCCCATCCGAGGGCCGTCTCCAACCCCCGTGGGAGCCACCAAGCTCCCGCAAAAAGAAACTACTCCGGTTCGGAGGATCACGAGAGCCGATCCCCGGCCGACGAGGCCGAAACGGCGCATCGCAGCAAGCGACGCCGAGGCCTGACTTCGCGCCGAGACCGATCGGCGCCCCCTTCACCCGCAGCCTCGGTGGAAGACTCCACCGACGAAGCCATCAGGCGCCAGGCCGAGAGGCGCCTGGAGGAGCATGAGCGCAAGCTAGCAGAGTTCGCCCGCCGATTCGCCGACCTGCAGAACTCGTCGGCGGACCCGGCGGGCTACGACTCCCGTCCCCCTTTCTCTGAAGAAATCCAGGCGGAGCCGATCCCAAAACGGTTCCGCATGCCGCAGGTGGATCCCTACGACGGGACCACCGACCCTCTGGACCATCTGGAGAGCTACAAAGCTCTCATGAGGGTCCATGGGGCTACCGACGCTCTTCTGTGCATCGCCTTCCCGGCCACCCTCCGGAAGGCCGCTCGAGTCTGGTTCACCCGCCTCGAGCCCGGATCCATTTGCTCCTTCCATCAGCTGGAAGGAAATTCGTGGCGCACTTCGACGCTTGTCGAAAGGTGCCGAGAGAGGTGGACAACCTCTTCTCCATCCGCCAGCAGGACCAGGAGCTGCTCCGGGACTACATCACCCGGTTCAAGACCGCAGCCCTGGAAATTTATAGCCTGGACGAGCCCGTCGCCATGTTGGCTTTGAAGCGCGGGCTCAAGACGTCCCGCCTGACCTACTCCCTGGACAAGAAGCCGTCCAGGACGTACTCCGAGCTCCTCCTCCGTGCCCACAAGTACATCCGAGCGGAGGAGGCCGACCGCACCCGTCGAGAGTTGGACGGGAAGACTCTGAAGAGGCCGCCCCCGAGAGATACCCCGGGGGCTCGGAAGCCCGGGCCATCTGCCGACCCTCGCCCGAATCCAAGGCCGAGGGGAGATGAAGGGGACGACCTAGCCAGTCCCGCTCTGCCTCCAGACGGTCCCGAGCGCCCGGGGCGCGGAGCTCGCCCCCGATATCGACGACCTCGACCTAAGAGAGAAGGAACCCAGGGGAGGGCCCGTAGAGCGCCTGCTGACTTTTCCCCTCGGTTCGGATCCGCTGAAGACGGTGCAAGTCGGGGCCCAGCTCCCTGAAGAACGAACCCGCCTGCTGGAGTTCCTCCGCGCGAACGCTGACGGGTTCGCCTGGTCAGCAGCCGACATGCCGGGCATCCCGCCCGAGGTCATCACGCACAGGCTAAACGTGGACCCAAGTTGCCGCCCGGTCCGCCAGAAGAAGAGGAGCTTCGCCATGGAAAGGTAGAAGGCGATCAACGAGGAAGTGGAGAAGCTCCTCGCCGCCGGTTTTGTGCGGGAGGTCCAGTATCCCAGCTGGCTGGCAAACGTGGTCATGGTGAGAAAGAGTAGTGGTAAGTGGAGGATCTGTGTAGACTACACCGACCTCAACCGAGCTTGCCCAAAGGACAGCTTCCCTCTTCCAAAGATCGACCAGCTGGTCGACACCACCTCGGGACATCGCCTCCTGTCGTTCATGAACGCCTTCTCCGGATACAACCAGATCCGAATGAGCCCGGAGGACGAAGAGCATACCGCCTTCATAACTGACCGCGGAACTTTTTGCTACAGGATGATGCCATTCGGCCTCAAGAACGCGGGGGCAACGTACCAGCGCCTGGTCAATAGAATTTTCAAAGACCAGATCGGCCGCAACATGCAGGTGTACGTGGACGACATGCTGGTAATGAGCAAACCCGATTCGGACCACGTGGCTGACTTGGCGGAGACATTCGGCAACCTCCGACGTCATCAGATGAAGTTGAACCCGGCGAAGTGCGCCTTCGGCGTCTCCGCCGGGAAATTCCTAGGATTCATGGTGACCCAAAGAGGAATTGAAGCCAACCCGGAGAAGGTCCAGGCCATCCTGGACATGGAGCCGCCCGCCTCCAAGAAGCAAGTGCAGCAACTCACCGGCCGAGTTGCGGCCCTCAGCCGCTTTATCTCCGGGTCGGCAGACCGCTGTCGTCCCTTCTTCAAGGTGCTGAGAAAGATGAACGACTTCGCTTGGACCGAGGAATGCCAGAAGGCCTTCGAGGAGCTGAAGAGGACGCTCGCGTCGCCACCGTTGCTGTCCAAGCCCGAGGAGGGGGAGGAGCTTATCCTCTACCTAGCGGTCACCCCGGAAGCCGTCAGCTCGGTCTTGGTTTGGACCGATGGCCAGGGAGTCCAGCGGCCGGTGTACTATACCAGCAAGCTTCTCCGCGACGCGGAGCTCAGGTATTCTCGGCCCGAGAAACTCGTTTTTGCGCTAATAGTGTCTGCCCAGCGTCTCAGGCCCTATTTCCAAGCGCATCCCATCGCTGTCCTGACGGATCAACCGCTGAAAGCGGTGCTCAGCCGACTCGATACTTCGGGACGATTGGCAAAGTGGGCACTGAAGCTCAGCGAGTTCGACATTACGTACAGGCCAAGGTCGGCCATGAAGGTACAGGTGCTGGCCGACTTCTTGGTCGAATGTGCAGGCTTGGGCAAGGAGCCCGAGGAAGGCCCCTCAGGCCAGCCGATGGAGATAGGCACCGATGAGCCCGGAGAGGACGCCTGGATCCTCCATGTGGACGGAACCTCAAACTCCGGCGGGAGCGGGGCTGGACTCATCCTTGCCAACAGCGACGGGGTCGTCGCCGAATGCGCACTCCGTTTCCAATTTCCCGCGACAAATAACCAGGCGGAGTACGAAGCACTTCTTGCCGGACTGAGAGTCTCCCGCGAGCTGGGCGTAACCAACCTCAAAGCTTTCACTGATTCCCAGCTCGTGGCGGGACAGGTCTCCGGGGAGTATGCCGCACATGACCCCCAAATGGCGAAATACATGGAGCTCGTCAAGGCGGGCGCATCCAGATTCCGGCGCTTCAACATCTTCCACATCCCCTGCAGGGAGAACGCCCGCGCGGACACTCTCTCTCGGCTGGCGACCCTGCCGGACTCGATGCTGGGCCGCGCTCACGTGGAGCGCCTTGAGATCCCAAGCCTCGAGGCACCGGCGGAGGTCCATCAGGTCAACCATGAACCCAGCTGGATGGACAAGTACGCCGAATACATCACCAGTGGCACCCTGCCGGAGGACCGCGAGGCGGCTCGCCTTATCAGAAAGAAAGCCGTGCGGTTCGTCCTGATGGACGGGCAGTTGTATCGAAGATCCTACTCCTACCCCCTCCTCAAGTGCGTAGGACCCACGGAAGCCAAGCTTGTGCTCCAGGAGATTCACGAAGGCGTCTGCGGGAACCACGTGGGGGGCAGGGCATTGGCGTACAAGGCCCTCCGTCAGGGCTACTTCTGGGAGACAATGAAGGAAGACGCCGCTGACTTCGTGAAGAAGTGCGACCGGTGCCAGCGTCACGCCACGGTGCAACGGCAGCCCTCCAACCCAATCTCCCAGCTCTCAGCTCCCTGGCCGTTCGCCCAGTAGGGGATGGACCTCCTGGGCCCATTCCCGCCGGCGTCTGGACAGCGGAAGTTCTTGATAGTGGCCATCGACTACTTCACGAAGTGGGTCGAGGCCGAACCCTTGGCGAGGATCACCGAGGCAAACGTCGCCAAGTTCTTTTGGAAGTCGATCGTTTGCCGCTTCGGCCTCCCCCACACCGTGGTTACTGACAACGGGCGCCAGTTCGACTGCCGGGAGTTCGAAGAGTTCTGCAGCGACCTCGGCATCAGGCATCGCTTCACCTCGGTGGCGCATCCCCAGACCAATGGGAGGCCGAAGTCACGAACAGGACCATTCTTCAGGGCCTCCGCACGCGGCTGGACCAGGCCAAGGGCAGGTGGGCCGACGAGCTCCCCAGCGTCCTCTGGGCATACCACACCACCCCGAGGACGGCTACCGACGAGACCCGTTCAACCTCGTCTTCGGAGCCGAGGCGGTCATCCCGATCGAGCTCAGCCTACCCACGCTGCGTGTGGAGCAATATGACGAGACAGAAAACCCAGCCAGGATGATGCTCAACCTTGACCTTCTCGAGGAAACGAGGGACAAGGCCCGAGTTCGAATGGCGGCGTATAGGCAGCGTGTGGCCAGGTATTACAACTCCCGAGTGCGGCCGAAGGTTTTTCGTCCCGGAGATTTGGTCCTCCGGCGCGCTGAAGCTTCCCAGCCACGGGAATGCGGCAAGCTCTCGCCCAACTGGGAGGGCCCATACCGGGTGGCAGAAGCCCTCCCTCACGGCGCATACTACCTGGAGGAGTTGGGAGGTGCCAGGTTCCCCCGGACGTGGAACGCCTCGAACCTAAGAATGTATTATCAGTGATGTAAGGTTCCCTACCCCCGTAATAAAGTTCCCTCGCTTCAAACGCTCTCTTCTCACTTTGAAGGAAAACCGGCGCATGGCCCTGGGCTCGGCATGACCGATCATGGCCGACGGCCGAAGGAATCGGGAGATCCTGGGCTTCGGCCTGGAAGGTGGGACAGAACCCAGTTCGCCCACGCAAGCCCGGAGAACAGCTCGGCAAGCCGCGCAAGGCTTGAGGAAGCCTGCGGCCCCGGGTTCAGTCCGGAGATCCTGGGCTTCGGCCTGGAAGGTGGCGCAGAACCCAGTTCGCCCACGCAAGCCCGGAGAGCAGCTCGGCAAGCCGCGCAAGGCTTGAGAAAGCCTGCGGCCCCGGGGTTCAGTCCGGAGATCCTGGGCTTCGGCCTGGAAGGTGGCGCAGAACCCAGTTCGCCCACGCAAGCCCGGAGAGCAGCTCGGCAAGCCGCGCAAGGCTTGAGAAAGCCTGCGGCCCCGGGGTTCAGTCCGGAGATCCTGGGCTTCGGCTGGAAGGTGGCGCAGAACCCAGTTCGCCCACGCAAGCCCGGAGAGCAGCTCGGCAAGCCGCGCAAGGCTTGAGAAAGCCTGCGGCCCCGGGGTTCAGTCCGGAGGTCCCGGGCTTCGGTCTGGAAGGCGGGGCAGAAACCATGTCGCCCACGCGAGTATGAAGGCGATCCCAAAGACGGACCCGCTCAAGGCCTACTCTGACGCCGCGCGGTCCGGGATGTCCCAACCTTCGATTTGAGCAACGGAAGGGACCAGGCCTACGATCGTTTCAGCACTCCACATCAACATCTCAAAAAAAAAAAAAAAAAAAAAGAGAAAAAGGGAGATGGGGGAGTGGAGAAGAAGATGAACTCGAGGCTTGGTCAAACAGTGTCTTCATTAATCTGAGCAACAGTGCAAGCCGGGAATCCCGACAGGCCGGGAGTCCCCAAAAAAAAGAAGAAGAGGAAAAAGAAATACAACTGCGACAACGGAGCAGGGCGAGAAGACGGTGGCTCAGTTTGGTGCAGGGTCGGAGCCCTCCGCCGGGGTCGCGAGCTCTGCATCCTCGCCTTCTGCGGCGGCCGGCTCTTGAGGCTGCTCCGGAGCCACGGCTTCGCTGGTCGACGGGGCCGCAGGAGTGGCGTCGGCCGCACCGGAGGCTCTGCTCTCGGCTTCTTGCCTCCTACCTCCGAGCACCACCTCGCTGAGGTCGAGCTCGGGGAAGAAGGCCCCTACTTTCTCCCGGCACATCCGGAACCCCTTCAGGAAGGAGTCCACGACGGCCTCCCGGACCTCCGACGTGTACTCGTCGGAAGCCCGGAACTTCGGGATGGCCTCCTGCGCCTCCCGCTTCGCGGCCTCCAGGAGTCCATTGATGTACGCACTCCGGTCCTTCGCCGCGTTCGCGTCTCGCCGAGCCTCCTCCAGCTGGCGCTCCAGCCACTGGGAGTGGGCCTGAAGACGAGCCCTCTCCGCCGCGTCCTCCTCCGTGCGACGCTGGTGGGAGAGCCTCTCCTCCGACAAAGAAGCCTCCAGCTCCTTGTTCCGCCCCTCGGAACGCGCCAGGTCGGTCTGGAGGGCTTGGTTGCTGGCTCGCAGCTCGACCCCTTTTCCATGAGGTCCTTGACGTCGGCTGCGAGCTTGCCGAGCTTCTTCTCCTTCTCGGCGTCCCTCTTCGCGTTCCCTACGAGGAAGTTCCTCAGTAGGAAACGTCATTTCCAATCTGCACAAATAGAGCGACCGGGTTAGGAGAAAAGGCCACTAAAATCATGAAAGACAGAGAAGAATGAGCTCGGCTTACCGTGAAGAGCTGCGGGAGGATCCCGAGCAAGGCGTCTGCATAGTCCCGGCCGCCCCGAGCTCGGTGGTCCCGGGCTGTGGAGGCGTACTCCATGACCTTCTTCGCGAGCCCCTTGTCGCGGATGACTGAACACCGGTGGGTGATCACCGGTGGCGGAGCTGTCAGGTCGGCTCCGGCGGCGGCTGTCCCTTCAGCTGGGGTCGCAATCGACGGGTCGGCAGAGGCCACGGGCTGCGCCGTCGGAGCCGTGGCGACGATGGGACCGGCGCTGGACGGAGCCTCGGGCGGTGGAGCCCCCTCGACGGCAGCGCCACCAGGTCTGGCAGCCGAGGCATCAACGGCCCCGCCTCGAGGCAACCTGGGCGGGGGAGCAGTGGCCACTAGGCTGGGCACGGTCGCCGACGCAATCTCCCGGCCCGCCTCAGTACGAGCCCTCTTGGCCGCGGGCTCGTCTACCTCCGGGATGTCTCTCTGGGCCGCGCCCTCCAGAAGGCTCTCCAGTGAGAACTTCATACCTGCAATGCAAAAGAATAGAAGGTCAGCCGACTCGGTCATGAAGAAAAAGAGTGCAGAAGTCAAAGAGGACCGAATCTCACCCGACTCACGGATGGGACTGATCCCGGCCTCAAAAAGATTCTGCTCCGAAAGCAGAACCTCGAGCGCCGGGACCACGTCACTCAGGAGTAGGGAGTAGGCCTCCTGGTCCGCCGACTCAACTGGGAGTTCCGGTTCGGAGACCGGTCCGGTTCACTCCAGGCCCAGTCGACATCTTCGACCGAGGCGAAGAAAAACCGGCTCTTCCAGCCCTTGATAGAAGAAGGGAGGTCGAACCGGAGACACCTGGGCCGGGGCGAAATATACCACCAGCCGTCATCGGTGGAGTACTTCAGGGTAAACATGGCCCTGAAGAGGGAGAAACGGGCAACGAACCCGTGGAAGTGACAGAAGACTATGAAGGAGAAGATGACCCGGATGGCATTGGGAGCCAACTGGGCCGGAACAAGCCGGAAATGGCTGAGAAAAGAGAGGAAGAAGGGGTGCAGAGGAAATCGAAGACCCCCAAGGAAGAAGTCTTCGTAGAAGGCTATGCGGCCGGGGCCACTCATGGTGACGCGCTCCCCGGGCCGCGGAACAAATAGACGAATTGATCCCGGGATACCGTAGGCCTCCCGGAGCAAAGAAAGATCGCCTTCGGTCATGGTGGAAGCATGACCGGAGGGACCGGCGGGAAGAAGAGGCGGAGCAGGAAGAGAAAGAAGAGGCGTAGCGGGAGCAACCGGAGGAGACCGGACCCCCCTAGGGATGCCGATGGTGACACCCCCGGGTTGCAGACGCCGGCGGATCTCCTCCGGGATCGTTTCCTCCTCTGAGGAGGAAGAAGATGGGGTCCTCGGCCGGGATGGACCGGCCTCGTCCGGATTGAAAGAGACATAGCGACGACGCGCCATGGCAAAGAGGAGGACAAGGATTCAGAGAGGAAAAGAGAGGGGAACTAGAGAAGGATGGAGGCACTCACCGAAATACGCCAAGCGAACGCAGGGCAACGGAAGTTAGCCTGCAGCAAACCGCCCACGGAGCAAGGGGAAAGGCCTCATTCTGGAAAGTCCCCTCCTTTTCAAACTCAGTCGACAGCGGTCGTAATCGTCATTCCGCCCGAGCCACTGAGCGATCGCCACGTGGACGCACGCCCGACACCGACGCCTCGTTAGCAGGGTAACGGCCTCTGCCTCGAAGCGACGCATTTATTGCGGGCAAGTGGGCGACGCGTGGCGGCTTCCTATAGGGTTTCAGGCGCATCGAGCCGCGGCGACAAGGATCGTGGCAATTATGATGCAAGATCTTCGCCTCCCCACGTCATATCTGCATTTAATCCCGACGTTCCGTTCTACGATGCCCCAACGGAACGGCGGGCTGGGGGGCAACTGTTACGGCCGTAACGATGACGTGGCCGGGCTCAGATACCGCCAAATATGATCGAGCCACGTGGAGGTTTCTCCGGCCGAGTCAGCGCCACATTGCCAAGGCCGAGCTCGGCAAGGCTACTCCGCCAGACGACTTCCTAAGACAAACTGCTCTCGCCGAAGTCGAGCTCGGTTCGGGGCTCCTCTACCACCTCGCCTGGCGCCCACCCAGGAGGGGTCCGCCTAGGCCGAGGTCGGCCGATCCTTCGCTCCTTCGCCAGGTGGCCCCCGGAGACGGGCCCACCTCGGCTGAAGCCAGGCGACCTCCTGCCACCTCGCCAGGTGTCCACCCAGGAGGGGTCCACCTAGGCCGAGGTCGGCCGATCCTTCGCTCCTTCGCCAGGTGGCCCCCGGAGACGGGTCCACCTCGGCCGAAGCCAGGCGACCTCCTGCCACCTCGCCAGGTGTCCACCCAGGAGGGGTCCGCCTAGGCCGAGGTCGGCCGATCCTTCGCTCCTTCGCCAGGTGGCCCCCGGAGACGGGCCCACCTCGGCCGAAGCCAGGCGACCTCCTGCCACCTCGCCAGGTGTCCACCCAGGAGGGGTCCACCTAGGCCGAGGTCGGCCGATCCTTCGCTCCTTCGCCAGGTGGCCCCCGGAGACGGGCCCACCTCGGCCGAAGCCAGGCGACCTCCTGCCACCTCGCCAGGTGTCCACCCAGGAGGGGTCCACCTAGGCCGAGGTCGGCCGATCCTTCGCTCCTTCGCCAGGTGGCCCCCGGAGACGGGCCCACCTCGGCCGAAGCCAGGCGACCTCCTGCCACCTCGCCAGGTGTCCACCCAGGAGGGGTCCACCTAGGCTGAGGTCGGCCGGTCCTTCGCTCCTTCGCCAGGTGGCCCTGGAGACGGGCCCACCTCGGCCGAAGCCAGGCGACCTCCTGCCACCTCGCCAGGTGTCCACCCAGGAGGGGTCCACCTAGGCCGAGGTCGGCCGATCCTTCGCTCCTCCGACAGGTGGCCCCCGGGGACGGGTCCGCCTCCGAGGTCAGGCCGCCCGTACGGAGAAGGTCCCAGGGAAGGAGGCGCAGGCCCCGAGGTCATCCCTCGGGCCGTACGCATCACAGACGGCGCCCCGTACGGATGGCGGCGGCACGCGAAACACCATTTGCATCGGCCCGACAGGTCCCGCAGCCGAGAGGCGCGATTCTGACAAAACAGGCCCCATAGACGGATGGCGCCCACACTTGGGAAAGAGAGCGCTCTCACTGGGCCCGAGGTCTGACCGGCCGCCTTACCAGCGCCGCCCCCCTCCCCTTTCTGTCTTTGCCTTTTCCCTGTTGGGCTCGGCGGACGAGGTCGGAAAGCCGCCTGGCCCTCCTCACCGAAAAGGGGAAAGAGAAAGGGACGGGGGAGGGGAGCCTCCCAGGAGGAGAAGACAGGCGAACGGCGGGAGGAGATAAAAGGAAGGAAGCTGGGGACGACAAGGTAAGCGACAAGCCTGGGGACAAGGAAGAAGCAGCGGCAAAAAGTCTCGCTCCGAGAGTGAGATCCGAGGTCTCGAGAGGGGATCGCTTGGCGTGAGCTCGGCAAGGAGGCCCGGCCGAATTTCTGGTCCCCAGAGCACCTTTCTTACTAGTAAATTCTCTAAGTCTGGAACCCCTTAGGGGGTTCGTCTTGGAGAATCTGTTCCTTCTCGTCGTCTACTGACTTGACCGTCGGAGCTCCCTCGCCGGGATCCCCGGCCAGGGTCTTCTAACCCTTTTTACAGGTTCGTCGCAGCCAGGGAGGCTCCCTCGCCAGGCGGTCAGGGAGGATCCACGGATCCGAGGCGCGGGCGCGGCGACGAGAGCGGCAACAGATTGGATCATTAGAACCTTAAAAGGGGGTGTAGTTAAATTATATTGATAAATTTAAAAAAAACACTATTTACTTGTGAAACAAAAAATAAAAAGTTTCAGTCAGTTTCGAGCTCATCTGAATTCATTGGATCTGTTTCGACCAAAACTTCAAACCTTGGTCTATACCTTCATGAGTATGATTTGGGTAAAAACACATGTCCGTCAGACATGGCATGGATTTTAAATACTGGAACTCAATGCAGGAACTCTGGGTTGGTGCCTTGCAAGCGGGCAGAAGCAACAAGCCAAGGAGTTACTTTTGATTCCGTGGTGTATGGATACAACATTGAGGAATAAATATTGAAATACATCATTTTTTTATGGTTGACTTACAGTCTGGTGGCTTAGGTTCCTTAACATGATAGAAGCATCAATGATCTCAGTAAAATGCAAAGTCCTGAGTCAGCCATACTTTTATAAAAATACTTAAAATGCAAATTTGCCCATGTCCTCGTACCGATTGACAGGAAGGATTTTATGCTTAAACTATCTGTGTTTTAACATGCTGAGCTTGTCAGATCACTTCTATCCTCTTAGATTCTAGATTTCTATTTTCAATTTCTGATCATAACTTTAGCTAAGGTAAATAATTTTCCAGCTCAACAGATAATAATAACCTCTTGCTGTATCAGGTTCAGAGACACAAAGAATACAGGCAGAAGATAATGTCAGCATATCAGGTTTATCCTCTGAATGTCTTTTGTGCTTAATTTTTTATGCTTTTTGGTCTTGAGGGATGGTTTCTCTTAATATTGATGTCAAACATGTTTGATCAACATTGCAGGTAAGTTTTTGCTTCCTTGTCCCCAAAGAAATCTTTTTAATTTGATGTAGTTCTGAAAATCTGGTTACTTGAATTAGAAGATCTATATAGAATTTTCTGTATTTTGTTGCATCTGCTCCTGAAGCAAGTTCATAGCAACCAAGAATTTGCTCATTGTAATATGTAATATATTATGATATATTACTTTCTGACCAATTTCTGTTGATACAGACAGCTTTGTTAGTTTCTTTTTTGATACTACATATGTTAGTGCTCTTGTTCTTTTGTGAATGACAAGTAGGAGCTTGAGTTTTTGTTCAATTATTTTTCTTTTTTATGTTGAGAGATTATGATGTGAATTGGATTCAAGTTGTTGTACATGTTCAACTTCTGATTTGTTAAAGGGCTGGAAAATGTGATGGTTCTTGAGCTTTGGCAGTTAAAACTCGTCACAGTAAACTCATACTAAAGTAGGGTGATTTCTCCTCCTTTTTGGGCATGCTACTCAATCAAAATGACCATGGATGACCTATAGGAGATGGTCAAGTTCTTTTGGCACAAAGCTTGGGGGGTTTTTATTGAAAGATTGCAATTATAAATTGGTTGTTTTCTTGAATTATTGGTTTATGTCTATGTACTTTCCAATTGTTCTTATAATACATTCATATAATGGCAATCTTGCATGCTTGCTGCATTTCCTGACTTGAACTGCAGTGAACATGCATATTTAATTAATTAGATTGTCTTGCAACAGTTGGCAGGTTATTCATATGGCTCAAGGATGTCAAACTTGTTCTTAAGTACTATAATGATTGACATTGTAGTAATACTAGTAAGTAGTGATTAAGTGGAATCTAGAGAAAAATGATAAAAATATGAGGACAGATTAAAATATTAATCAACTATCAACTAAAACAGAAAAATTAAAAAAAATTTAATATGTAAAATTGATTATACAAAAGAAATTAAAAAAAAAACTGAATTTTGAGATCTAATTAGAAAATGTAATACAAATTACAAAGTGACAAATATCCACCATCAAATTAGGAGGGATGGCATGGATTAAGAGGAGATGGGACGATGTATTGTTTAGGATACTAAATAAGTTTAATTCTTTAATTTAGAAAAGTTCAAGGGGGAGAGCGGTGTGAATTATAGAGAGGAAGAGGGAAATTATATGCATATATGTATCTGTATAAGTGAGTTAATTTAGGATAGATCAAGGGGGACAATAGTGTGAATGATGGAGGATGAGTGGGGTGTTATATGTATATGTACATGCATATGCATGCTTTCATGCATTCATGAAGAGGGACAGAGTGCAAATTCATGAGAGAGAGGAGGTGATGGCATGGGTTAACAGGGACTCGCATCAAAACAGAAGCTAGAATTAAGTAGAGTTTGGAAACTGGTTGTATTAATCGCCAAGTTATTGCTAAAATCACAATTTAAGTGATACTCTTGCATTGTTAGGTTTAGTGATGAATTGGACTAAAAATAAGAGAGAAACAGAATAAGTTTAAAAAAGAAATAGTTACTCTAGTTGAAATTTATAGTTGGCAAAGAGATTGGCTGTTTGGGATGAAAAGTAGAAGTGGGCTCTCAACACATGAGAAAATGGATGAGAATCTTTGTGTGATATTGTCCAATTTGAAAACTTCCTTTTTATAATATGGTTATAGATTATGTTCAACCATAATCGTCAAACTTTGCACAATGCTTTGGGGTTTTTGTTATATATTCTTATATGCCAAGTATTTGTTGTAAAGCTACAACCATTTTCGCTCTAGGCTTTTCCAGAGTTCATGGCAATCACCATCAACATTATCATAGGCTATTAGGCTTTGTTTGAGTAGTTTGAATCTTTGTCCAAAGGCGCTACACAAGCTTGGGAGTCTTGTTCATAGATCTTGTTGAGCAGTTAAGTCTTCATCCTAAAGTGCATCACAAGCTTTGGATTCTTCTTTCACTCCTACTAATTCTTCCATATCCTGCAATCCTCATTTCAGCTAGGCATCTTTTCTTGGTACCTTTATCAAGATTAAACATCAATAATATTTCATTTATTTATTTTTGACTTTCGTGCACATATACTTTGTTGTTTTGTGTAATGGAAGGACCAAATGTGTGGAGCTTTAATATTGAAAATAAATGGAAAATGCTTTCTAGGTACTCTGAGTCCTAGTTTTTATAGAGCTTTGCTAGTTTATGCTTGAAGTTACTCTTTATTTAGGGATGTTCCTGTTTTTATCCTGATCATATATGACAGACTCAAGTTGGTCTCCTTAGTAGGGCCTCCTTAAATATGAGGTTCATGGATTAAAAATTGCCGGAACAGGATGATGAGACCTGTAGCATCGTTCTGACATGAAACCAGCATCGTAAGGTGTTAGGACACCTAAGCCCTGTGTACCAGTATGTATTACTGACCATACCAGTTTGTACAGATGGTTTTCTTTTTCCTTTTTTTTCAAGCTGTCAGTTTCAAAGACCATTGCTACCAGTATTGTATCGGTATTGTACTGTTCTGAAAACAGTAGGGGCTTGGCATTGGTATTCAAAACCTTGAAGCCCGTACATAATGATTCTTTACCAATCATTTTGCAATTGCTACAAATCTAAAACCTGCCACAGTTCCTTAAAGGGTTCATGCTTTATTACATTTGTCTAGTGCATTCATCACAATGAATCATTCAATAATGCAGTCTAGGACTCACCATGACCATAACAGAAATTTTCTTGTCATAAAGCCATCAGAACACCACACCATTTACCTGGCTATAATGCATTGGAGGTCCCTGTCCATCTCTCCAACATTTAGCATATCCAACATAACAAATGAAATCATATTTTGCAATTGGGATCCAGTTTGTGCCTTTTCCGTCCCTACTATTACTAGACTTGCATATTATTTAGTTTGTTCTAGTTTTACTTAATTTTAAGTCGTTAATCACTCAGACTTGCCTCTATAGTTCTTGACTTAGCAGTCCATTCTATCGTTATCTCAGCAACTAGCAGCACATTTTATATAATTAATACTGCAACTGTTGCTTCTTAGAAATCTATTTTCTAATCATTTTTAGAGATGGCCTAATGTTAACTGCAAGTGTCACTGCATGTCCTCAACAATTTATGGGTGCCTTCTTAAGTGCTCTTGCTTCCATAATGCCCACTAAAGTACATCATTTGGCAATTTTTTAAGTGCTATCTCCAATTGATATAGATAACGTTAGAAAGTATCTTCTTGCAAAATCTACCTAACATTTTCTGAAGTGATGTGATATTGGCTTTATGATTATGTTCTGCCATTTCTTTTACTATGCCAAAAATCATAATGCGATTTGTTGATATTCTTGATAGAAGCCTATGCTGGGGTTCATCTCCTGATCTTTTTTACCATATGTGGCACACTAAAAATATGTGGGCAGAACAAATATTGAAAATTTTATGAAATTCAGAAATAATGTTGGTAATATATAAGAGGAAATTTTGGTGAATTCAGCAAAGACGTCATTAATTTACATCATTGCTTATATTTTTTGTAGTACATGCAGTAGTTTCCCCTGCAGTTTATAAAAAGAAAAAAGAAAAACTTTGGGAATATAGCAATGATAAGAAATTGCTGTACTTTTAATAATAAAGGTTTTGCTTTGACAGCTGTATGATAGGTGATGACCTGGCTAACCACATTATGTTTCCATTGGAATGTGATGGATCTTTTAATATTCAACTTCTTACTCACTTTGATGATGATATATAATTGCATTGGCTATGAGTTTAAGTGATGTGGCTTGCTGTAAATTATTTTCTCATCTTGTCTGAAAAATTTACAGTGTTTTCTTGCTTCTTCTACATTAACAGCCTCTGCATAGTGAGTTATACAACATAGAACCCACAACTTTTTTTGTGCCATCATTTGTGAAAGCAATCAATGACAGCACAGAAGAGAGTTTCAGAAGCATAATGTCAGAACCCTCTCCTGGAGTTTATACATTTGCTATGCTTCAGCCAAATTTCTGTGAGTTGTTATTAGATGAGGTACTCCCCATTTTTGCGGCAGCACCATGACATGAGGAAATGGTTTTCTATCGAACACTCTCTACAACACTTGCATATTTGACCTTCTTATGCATATCATATCGATTTATTAGGTGGAAAATTTTGAAAAGTGGGTCAATGCAGCCAAGTTCAAGATAATGAGACCAAATACAATGAACAAGTATGGTGCTGTTCTTGATGATTTTGGTCTGGAACCTATGCTTAGCAAGCTTATGGAAGAATTCATATGTCCCATGTCTAAAGGTGACAAATATGTTGGCCTTTTACATTTATTTTATGACAAAAACTAGTGATCAACATGTCATAACCTTCATTTTTTTAAAAAAAACTTCTTTTCTTGGGTTGGCAGTATTTTTTCCTGAGGTTGGTGGATCAACACTGGACTCGCATCATGGTTTTGTGGTTGAGTATGGAAAGGACAAGGATGTTGAGTTAGGTAAGTGAACATGAACACATTTATTGAGTATAATTTCTCTTTTCTGGTGCATATTCTATTCTGCATGTTGAATAACCTAGTTAGGTAAATGAAGGCTGTACAATTTCGACATTGTTTGATCCAACAGATAGATCGTGCACAGGGTGATAGTTTTTTTATTCTTATGTTCTTTTAGTAAGGAATAATATGTACATTTGGCTTTTTTTGCTTCTCCACAACAGTCTTCCTAGGATTACATAGGGCCTGTTTTGTATCATTGTTGTTTTTGTGTTTTTGTTTTTCTACAAATTAGTGAATATCACGTGGAGATTCATCGATGATAACATGTGCAAAAAGAACTTCTGCTATTCCTTGCTTTTACTTTGACTTTTTCTGAAAAAATATAAATCTTTGCTACCAAAAGTTCTAAAGATTTTACAGATAATTTGAAAAAAAAACAAAAAAGGTTTTATAGTACATATATTCCCGTTCATTTTTCTTCTTTTGAGTTTGAAAACAAAAATAGAAAATGGAAGCAGTACCAAACAGGTCCTTAGCATGTTCATATGTTAGATATTGGGAATCATTCAGGAAATACCTCATCTCAGACTATCTTTCCTGAGTTTAGAATGAAGCAAGGCAATTTGTTATTTTCTCACATGCTATTCATCATGTTTGGTCTTTTACTTCTTGAATGATTTAGATATCAGAAATGCTTGATGTTCAGTGCATACATGCAATGTTTATTGGTATAGATTCTGTGCTTTGAATTTGTTTGACTACTATTTGCTTGTAAGAAGAGTTGGAAATTAAACATGTCCTCTGAATCATGTAAATGAGAAAATCCAGACTATTAGGAAAGTATATAGTAGTTGATGTATTGCTTTGCATTGATGCAGAGGCCACTGATAATTGGAGTGACAGGAACATGATAGAGAAGGTCAAGAAAATTTCCATTGTTCTTGAAGGATTCATTGACAAATCTGGACACAACAGAATGCTTTATGATCTAGTGAGTATTTACTTGGGACTGCTAAGGAAGGGCATAGAGGAAGCTGCATGAAGAAAATGCTATAAATCTTTGTATTTGGAAGTTAACCATAACCAAGGGTCATTAGCCATGCTAATTGGTTAGAGGTTCAGTGATTTTGTTGGGAAAGGATTGTTTTCAACTAAAGAGATTGTATTAAAGGGTGAGGGCGGGATGTGAGATTCCTGTCGAATACTGTTTCTTAGTTGCTATATGCTTATTAAGTAATACCAAGTGTTCTCTGACATATTTGCCAAGGAATTTTTAGTCTTCTGTAGTTTGCTTCAAATGGATGAAAATAAAACAATGAATGACTGGACAGAAAGGTCAAAAGCTGATAGAATTCAGATTTGGTGTCAGATAAAATTGTAATAGATTCTTTTTTTAATGGTTTGAGTAAAATCATTTGTTTATTTATTTTCTAGTTATATCAACTCATGAATTTGAAACATGGAAACAGCCTCTCTGTATGCGGGGGTAAGGCTATGCACATCTAACCCTTTCCAAACCTTGCAATGACATCATGCATTGGCTGCCCTTTTTTTATCAAGTCAATATAAGGATAATTTCTTTTTAACTTCCTTCTAAGAACAATTTGGTACATTGTTACTTTTCTTGAAACTGTCATTTGTATATTTTTTATGTGAAGGAAGCTGATTATGGAAAGAAATAACATCTCTGTTTAGTGCCTAATGTGGAAAAGCATTGGAAGGATTTACTTTGTGAGGGGCAGGAGTTACTTAACTGTAATAAAACCAGGAGTTTCTTCGTAGTTTTTACTTTTTATTAGTTTGTGAGTGATGATGGTGTCTATGAATTCCATGGACAGATTTGTGTTGCTCAGACATTATAAGGCATAGGTCTTGACAAGTTGACATGGTAAATGCCTTCATTCTAATTTGATAGTGTGAAGCAGGCATGTGTCATCTCCTACTTCTATTTTAAAGAGGTAATTGATTGCTGAAGAGATACAGTCTGACTATCACAAAGTTCTAATTAGGGTCATTTATCATGATATTGTTTGCAGTAAGACATGGCCTGCTTGACATGTTAGAGTTTCTTTTATTTGGTCCATCAAAAAAGAAATCCAGGGATAGCTGTAATCTAGCTATTATATCTAGGGCAGCAAATGGGCTCAGCCTGGCTATAATGCGGATAATTATGTTTGCTTTGTTTGTTCAGGATCAAGTTTATTTCAGTTATGTTTGTTCAGGCATGGCTATACTGTATAGCGTTGCTTAAAGGAGCTGATTCTCAAGCCAAGCTCCACCCCGCAACTTTTGCAAGCTGATAATGTTTTGGTCAGCTTGTTGCTGACCAAATGAGTTTAGAAAAGTCAATAATCAAGCTGTACTCTCGTTCTTCAAGAATAGCTTTGCTGATTTCCAGCCTTAGTTGGTCATCATGGTTCTCCCATATGCAGTGTGTTAGATTTTGTGGAAGGAGTGATCTGCACGTTTGAAGTTTGTCCTGATTCTTAACTAGTGAACAAGTCATTCAGTTTTTGGTGTAGAACTTGGAAGAAGTTACTGATCTGGTGGAATTTTTGTATTGGTTAGGTTTTTTTTTTGTCTGTTGGATATCACGTGCATCGCTCTTAACTGTGTGTTTTCTCCTTGTTTTTTAAATATGTGTTTATTTTTCTTGGCAATGTGATCTTATTGGTGTGCACTCTTCTGACTTGATGTTGCTTTAGTTCAGGTTTCTTTCTTGTTGTTCATATGCCTCTTATTATTTTTTTGATAGAACTACATGCAGTTAACTGCTGAAACAATTATAAGTTTCAGCAGAATTTTGCATATGGTTATGATTTTTTCTCCGTTGTCTTTCTGCAGTGCTCATCATCCTCAACTTTTCATATTTGAAATGTTCAATTCTGCATAATACGAGAGACACCTGCATTTGAGAAATCAAAATTTTAGTGTGATTTTTTTTTTTAACTGTTGTGACATGACATGAATATCATAACCTGTTTTTGGTGATTATCATGTACTGTTGGCGTATTTCAGATTCTTTCTTTCTTTTTTTTTTTGTTATCTTTTTCCCTTTTTGCTCTCTTGATTGTCTGTGAGTTTGTGGAGGGTGAGATATGTAATTAGTATAATACCCTTAGGCTGTTCTTTGTTTAAATTGTTTCAGCTTGAATTGTAGGTTTTCATGTGGATGACTCAGAAATCACACTAAATGTATGCTTGGGCAAGCAATTTTCTGGTGGTGAATTATTTTTTCGAGGTGTTCGATGCGACAATCATGTAAACTCAGACACCCAACCCGAGGTATTTTAATGTATCATAGCAAATATTTTCCAAGAGATAATATGGAATATGAGTTGGCCCAGCAATGATTTATACTGTCTGATTAGTTTTCTGTGATATTTCATGTATATCCGGAATCTTAGGAGATTGTAAATAAGTAATTTTGTATTGTCAAAATCTGATAGGAACTGATCTAATACCAAAACTTAAAAAGGTAGACAATTTAAGAAAACATGATCTACTGATAGATATTTAATGAGTAAGGTCTTGACCGAATTTGCAGATCATGCCTGTGTTTGCACAATATTAGCATCATGCTGTGCTTTGCCCAGTTCATATGTCCCAGCTAACACTATATGACATATACATACACGCGTGCCTCACACACACACACAGATATATATATATATATATATAAAATTAATTTTTTCATGAGGTTCGAAGGTCATGGTAACAAAAGTTTAAGTTTTTTAGTGTAAATCAGTTTATAAGTTTTGTAGGAATGAATAGTCATGTTCTGAACATTTAATTTGAATGTTTGATTGATAAACTTTAGTAGCTTAATATTAGATTTAACTAACATTAAGTGTGCTTGCAGAAATAATTCAAAGACATAAATAAACAGTTTACTTTCAGCCTGAAATTACCCAGACAACACAAGTTACAATCATACATAACTCAAAACACAATAAAAATGATGTGAAATAACTTGTCTTAATCTTTTTATTAATTTTTCTAACTGTTTTTACTGAAGTTCTAAAACCTGGAGCTGCTGAATCTGTTGAAACTGAAATGGATTCCAAGTTTTAAAAAACCTTGTATCTGATGTAACTTGTTATAAACTTTCATGGCAACAAGTTTCATGGTTTAAGCGTAGTTCATCTTGCACTTTTACCTGATAGATGATGGCTATATATGTTGTGTAGCACAGTAAGATAAACCGAAAACAGAAGTAATATGTAGCATTTTAACATGCTTGTCTGTGATATAATGCATCATATTATGCTGTATTAACATCAGACCCTTCCTTGTAATGATATCTTGTTTTCTGTTTCTTTACATTATTGCTTATATATTTTAAGTTTTGGTTATCTTAATTTTATCATATTTGTCATAAATAACTTGGAATATTATTTTGATTGGCAGTCATGTTAAATTCTATCTTCCAATGAAGATGAAGATACCTCACCTTTATTTTTATATTGCTATGTGATAGTGATCTTGCTTCATTCTCAGGAAATCTTAGACTATTCACATGTCCCTGGTCAAGCTATACTTCATCGTGGTCGTCATCGGCATGGTGCCCGTGCCACAACATCTGGACATAGGATTAATTTGCTTTTGTGGTGCAGAAGGTACACTTGCCCTCTTTTGTATTTTCATACTTATTATCTAAGGCTTATTTCCAATAAGATATCCACTCATTTGCACGATCAGTATTTGGACATTGTGTGGGGTGACAAATAAATAACTTTTCTTTGGCCTATCATATTTTTTCTGATCCTTTCAAAAACCTGGTTTAGCTGGAATGTTGTTCCAAGATCTACAAAAACTAATAGAAAAGAGATAAAAGGATCTCTAACAGTGTGTTTTCTTAGTAAAATTGATTCATGGTTTAGAAGCTTCTAAATCTGTTGAATCTTAGTTTTTTCATGTTTTTAGATGTATGTATTAATATATGGTGATCAACAGCATGACTTTTCATTTTATATTAGCAGTAGTATATTCAACATGCAAGTTGTTTTGTTGTCTTGGATCTCTATTTTATGTAACTTTGGTTTTTTAAGTATTTCAAAAATGTAGTTAATGATCAATGCCATGGATCCGGAATATTCCCATTATTGATTTTGTATTTCCAGGGTCGATGCATCAACCATACTGATGCAAATTTGACAGTAAAATGTCTAAACTGAAAAGCAGCACTATTAAACATGATATACAACATCTAAATGTCTAGAAAACAAAAATCAAAGTTCTGGAAAATTTCCCATATATGTATCAAGTTGCTCCTAACACGAAAATTAGTGCAATGATAATTTTCTTGATTTGACATATGATTTAGAACTTAGAACTATCTAGTTTAGTTGGATTATGATTTATGTGCTCTAATCTTTTTGGATCATGATCAGTGATTTGGATTTCTACTTTATGGACTTTACAATCTTTTTTAGGAGAGAACAAAAGCCCCACCCAATATTTATTACCCAGGTCGAAATATTTAGGATGCACCGCTGAAGACTTGAACCCAGAATCTCCCCAACGAGAGGACGGGTGCCATCACTAGGTCATCAGTACACTAATTGTATTGATATTCTGCATTTGTTCTCCACTTGATGCATAGGCAATAGACTGTCAAAGCATGGAAGTTTTTGTTTTGTTTTTGTTTTTGAGCAGTAAATTTGTATTTAATGTTCAAATTTTTGGATCCTTAATCAGGGCCACTTAATTTATCGTGATACATGTGCATCCATGTGTATCATTTGTTTGCGCTTGTGTTTGCATGGGCTCGTGTAATTTTCTCAAATACCTTGTTGACCTTTTCTTATCAGGGATAACATTTCCAGGGAGGTTAATGTTGGGGGAGATGGTAATTAGCATGATTGCCTCTTATTTTCATTATTATGAGGCTAACATGATCCGATGGTTCAAAATTGTTACATAAATGAGCCAGATTTTTACTGCTTATTAATGATGAGCCCCATGCGAAGGTTTCTGCTCATTATTATTTGTTTTTGTTTTCTGGTCAATGTTTATATTGATGAGTTTTATATGTTTTTCTAGTGATCTATTTCTTTTGAAGGAGAATTGGAATGTGCTGCAGTTGATTGACTGTCTCATAACTATCTTGAAGTATTTTAAGTCTCAGTTATCCCTAAGTTCATTTGAATTTCAGTTCGTGGCTAACATTCAGTCCATGACCATCTAGTTACGGATTATTCAGTGTAGCATTTGGTACTATTTAGGAGCAATGGTATGCTGAAGCAGCTGATAGATGGCTAAGAGCCACGGTGTTCTGGGATTCTCTTTTCCATGGCAGTGTCCTGTGTACACTTTCTTAAACTTTCTAGTTACTTCTCTTTGATTTCTTTCCCTGTTCCAGACATTGCCTCAATAGTAATTCTTTAGTGAGATTAGTGATGATACCAGTCTTCTTTTGGGGCATATCTTCACAACATGAGATGCAAGGAGCCACTGGATGTGTGCATGTATGCGCCCGCGTGCATGTGCGTGAGTGTGTGTGTGTGAGAGAGAGAGAGAGAGAGAGAGAGAGAGAGAGAGAGAGAGAGAGAGAATACCGAATATGTACTCAGCACTTAATAACTACTTTTGAAGAAATATGCTTGGCATCTGCTCAGAAATCATGATGCATGCATGCTAATTGAAATCAGTCATCTTCTTGCTGCTTTTATGTTTATCATATAATTTGTCTTTTTTATGGTTGTGTTTCATTTAACTTCCAATTATCTTTTAGGAAATGCAATTTACAAATGTGGCCCACTAACTAAATTCATTGTGTTTACAGTTCAGTTTTAGGGAGATAAAAAAATATCAGAAGGATTTTTCTAGCTGGTGTGGTGAGTGTCAGCGGGAAAAGAAGGAAAGGCAGCGTAACTCAGTTGCTGCTACCAAGCTGGTTGCTTTCTCACCTTGTTTCTTCTACTTGTTCTTGGTCTTGGTTTTCGTCTTTTTATAGTTCATTCTCGCTTTGTTTCACCACTGTTCCGAGCTTATTGTGAAATTTACAAGAAGTTACAGTGCTTGGGTATTACAATAATGTCCTTTTGTTTATCTTCAACAGGCATTCCTTCGGAGTGGAGGATCCATCATCTAAGTGATTTTTTTTGTTTGTGATTTAGATTGGGTGGTTGTAACATAGCATCCTTGTTCTCTCAGATCTTAAGGAGTTGCTGTTGTAATTTTCCATAGTTCTAGTAGCATTGCCCCCGTTTGAGATGGTTGTAGTTTGAAGAATATTTGTAAATGCTAGTTTATTTATTTATGAGTTATTAATGTGAAAATTCGGTCCTAATATTTTAAGTTGGGATTCTATGGCTATGTGCAACTTAGTGGATTTGCAAATGTATTTATAAGGATGCAGAATTCTTTTAGTAATGTCATTAACAAGCAATATGTTGGTGAAGAACTGAAATTTCCAACTACTTGGTCAGGAAACATTTTGCAGGGATGATGCCCATACATGAATTCTTTTGGTAGAATGCTTTGGAAATCTTCTGCTTTTGATGGAAACATTTTAACATGTGGAGCAATTGCAGGCTAGTCCTTGTCGAGTATTTTTCTCTCAGATCGAATGCATTTTTAATTGGTTGTTTAAAACTTGGTGCTGTTTTTATGTGCACACCATTCCTCTATTGACTCTTGACTTTTTAGGAAGACCATTGTTATTGGTTAAAAGGGGGGGCTGTTTTTCTTAGTTCGGGTTCATTAGCCGTGGGAGGGGGTGCACGGGGCTATGGTTTAAACTGAGAAGTGGACAAATCTTGCTGGGTTGGTTCGATTCAAGTTCTTTGATGGGAGTGGGCTGTTTCGGAACTGATTTTTCGAAGCCGACGGGATCGGGTCAGGTCTAGGTTGATGGGTCTGTCGGTCAGGTAATGGATGCCGACCCAACTCAATCCATATGCCCATATGCTATTTATTGGATCGGAATGTTTTAGCGATTCTTTTGTTACCATTAGCTTTTATTTTCCTTTCTAGTTTGAATGGATAGTCTGATTGAACTTTTACTTATTCTTGTATTTACACATTTGAATAATCTTAGTCTAATCTATTATTCTCTTCCTCCTATCTATTTCATTTTCTCGATTGACTTGTTAATATGTATAAAATAACTTTGAGGTTAAGTTGATGGATATGGAATTTGGCACCTTTCAAAAAATAATAAAAAATGATGGATATGGAGCTTGCCGTCATTTATTAGGCTGTAATGCTGTAAGCATAGCTTATAACTTCATAATTTCCTATTTGTTTGAATAAACTGTTATGTTGCCGTTGTTGGATTTTATTTTATCTTCTATGATAGCTTCTGTTTTTAATTGTTATTATTTGTAGTTACCGACCAAACAAAATCAAAAAAAGCTTGGTCTTTTATATCAAAGAGGCTTGAGGTATTATATTGTTTTTGAAGAAAATTCATAATTACCATTTTTTTTTTTTTCCTCTCAAGAAAATTGTTGAACATGAGAGTTGATCTAAATTGACTTTATTTTATTGGGTTGGGTTGGATTCCAATGTTGACTTGTCTGATTTCAATTCTAAAAATGAAGACTTGATCGGAATAAGGTCAGTCATAGGTTATAGGTTAGAGCCAAGCTGACTCGTGCACCCCTATGCTATAGGATAAGCAAGGTTACAGGAGGATTGAGAAAGAACTATCAATGATATTTGTTCTAGGATTAAGGAAGATATTTACATCCAAATCCATTTTTAAGGGACAGGTAAAGTTTACTTGGTGCAGTACCATATTTTGCTCGAGACCGATAGGGTAATCCCTACTTGCTATCTTAAAACTACCGTACCCTAGGCAGGCTGGAGTTTAGGCCCTTGGTAGGTTGAGCCGCTGCTTGCAGAATTAAGCAAATTAATTAATTAGAAGTTGAAAGGGAAACTTGAGGCCACTCTGAACCAATCCCAAAACTCTTGCTTAGAGGGTAAAAGGCGATACAAACTGAGCTAATATTTACTGATTTGGTAAATTTATATGTTGTATATGAAAGCTTGCACCTCCAACATGATGCCAGTGCTATTCTTCAATACGTCCTTAGTGACAGCTTCAATTTTACATATTAACCATTATTAACCAAACAAAATAGTCCATTTAGAGCGAGAAAATCTGGCGAAGTCTAGAGAGTTCAAAGGATGAGAGAGAAAGGAAAAGAACCCATTAGGGTTCCATTCGAACCTTCGGATCAGAGGGTAGATGGAGCTAGGGGGAAAGGAAAATCACAGCTTTCAGTCACAGCATAGGTTGAGGTTCTGAATCTCCTATGATTGGAGGAGATTAGCTCGTTGCAGCATCCCTCAAACCCATCTGTTTTATGCCAAAACTCAAAGGATGGAGAAGCAACCGGCACTAAGCTTCGGAGCTCATCCATGGGAGGGGAAGGAATTTCTATTGGAGTTGCCGAGGAACCAGCTGGTGCGGCATACGATTCAGCTTCACCATCTCGAGGAGCCAAAATCGACGCTCAAGCAGGAAAAGATGTCAACGTGATAGGAACCGGAAGGAGTTGGTCCCAGGTGGTTCAAGGGATGCGACGATTCTGCTGGGAGTCTTCTAGAGCAACAACGGAGGACATTGCTGCTATGGAGGAACGTTTCTCACAGGTTATTTCATTCACAGAGGAAGCGGTAAATACTGCTAGATTCAAACTCAAATCTACTTTGGTGGGTAGATTCTTAGAAAGGGGATTTCCTATTGACTATCTGCTCAAGGAGCTTAAGCTCTGCTAGGGGATATTCGGAGACTTCTCCATATCCCCTGACTGACGGTATACTTTTGTTCTGATTTCCTTCAGAAAAGGATAGGGATAGGGTTCTGGGCAACGGTCCTTGGTCTTTGGCAGGCCAGTCCTTGCTTTAGAGGAATGGAGACCTAACTACAAGCCTAGCCGTGATGGTGTTTATCAGGATTTGGGTTAGGTTACTAGATCTGCCAATTGAGTTATGGGACAAACAAAAAATTCTGAAGATTGCTATTGCTGTGGATGAACTCCTGTTCTTAGATGAATGGACTACAAACAATACTCGGATGGGGTACGCCCGAGTATGTGTGCTAATTAATGTATTCCAACCTGTTTGTCCAGGAACTAAAATTAATATTAATGAGGAGAATTTGTGGTAAGAATTTATATACGAGGAATTGCCAGAAATATGTTATACTTGTGGACATATACTCACGATAATCATGGCTGCTTGCAACTGTTATGATCTTCCAGAATATCTGAGAACTAAACCTGTTCTTGGGCCTTAGATTAGAGCCGCTAGAGTTTTGGTACAAAATAAAGCATCTGATGACTCTGGGAAGACTAGTCCTCCTACTGAAAAAGAGGATCTAGGTCAGTGGGCCCAAGCTAAAAAGCAATCTAGGCGCACATCTCCTTCTAAGAACCGAACCTCAAGTCCTCCATCATAGCACACGGGTTCTCGCTTTTCTCCCCTTATGTAGTAACAGGAAGACAACTCAACTATGCAGGTAGATGACTCATCCAACAAAGCTGAGAGAGCGGAGCAATCAATATCACATGCTTAGAAAGAAAAGAGGAAGCGCTCCCCAACAAAAACAAACACAACTGGAAGCCCCACCAAGTATGACTCTCCACAAAATCTAAAGGTACTAATTCGGGAGGAGGGAACTCAAGTGCAGGAACCAAGCAATCGCTAGTACTATATACTCCCAAGCAAGGGAAGAAGATGGCAAATGTCAAGAAAATTTGGCACCCTGTCGCCACTTCACAAATCAAGCAAGGTAAATCTACTATAGACAGGGAAGTTCCACATCAAAAAGGAAAAACTGAACACCACTCCCAGTAAATTGGTGAAGCAGGTGAACCAGGTATGTATCAAAGTTATATCTTATATTTAGCTAGCATTCTCTCACCCCTCAACAAGAAGGGTGATACTCAAGCACCGGCACCTAATGTTCCACAACCTATGCTCAGAAATGTTCCTATAACTAAAAAAAGTGTATGCATAATATCCTCTTTGGATGTGATTGGAGGGGATAAGCCTCCAATATTAAATAAACGAAGATCTTAGTCTGGAATTGTAGGGGGGCTGCCAAGACCCGCTTTGTTAATTATCTTAAAAATATGATCTATTACTATAATCCGGATCTTTGTTGTTTTTTAGAAACCAGGTTGTTTAGTCAAGCAATTACTCGGGTAAAGTGCATGATGGGTCCAAAATGGATGGAGTACATGATCAATTCTTTGGGCTTGTCTGAGGGTATCATTTTATGTTGGAAACTTGTCCTAGGGCAAGTGGATTTTATGTATCTCAACAGACATGTTGCATTTAGAATCATAACTCCCGACATGGGCCAATCCTGGATGATTGCTGTTGTCTATGCTAGCACTAACAGTATTGAAAGAAGGCTCCTTTGGAAGCAAATTGTCTCTGCCAATTCCATTAATTTACTTTTTCTAGTTATTGATGATTTTAACTATATCCTCTCTAGGGAAGACAAGAAAGGTGGCAAAAAGTATCAAGTTAATAGGGACATCAGAGAATTTCGAAATTATCAGTTCAGGACTAGACTTACAGATCTTGGTTTTACAAGTCCCTCTTACACGTGGTGCAATAATCGACAAGGAAATGCCAGAGTGTGGGAACGTCTTGATCGTGCTTTTGCCTCTATTTTTTGGATGTACTCTTTTCCCGATTCTAAATTGCAATATCTTACTAGATTTGCTTCTGACCATTGCCCTATTTTTCTAACAGTATCGAAACAGGGTCGAAGAAAGAAGATTCCTTCCAATTTGAAAAGATGTGGCTCCAATGTGATGGAATACGGGACACTATAAAGAGAGCATGGAAGTCAAAGGTAACCGGTTCTCCCCCTATCAAATTATCGAAACTATTATACAAAACTAGAACATATCTGCAACATTGAAAAAAGTACATAGAAAATATTTTTTGGAATGGACATAAGTTGGAACAACAAATCTATCATCTTCAACTTAAGGAATCTACTTCTGACAAATTCTTAATGACTGATAATGCACATCTGCTGGAGCTCATTCGCAAGTATAATTCTAACTTGCAAGTTCAAGAAACCTTCTGGAGACAAAAGTCTCGCGTCACGTGGCTTAAAGAAGGGGACTCAAATACCAAATTTTTCTATCATTCTACAATTCTGCGAAGGAGGAAGAATACAATGTCGCAACTTACTGATCAAGATGGCAATCATGTGACTGATGAGGATGACATCCGTAAATACTAAGTTTTTCTATCATTCTACAATTCTGCGAAGGAGGAAGAATACAATGTCGCAACTTACTGATCAAGATGGCAATCATGTGACTAATGAGGATGACATTCGTAAATACTAAGTTTTTCTATCATTCTACAATTCTGTGAAGGAGGAAGAATACAATCTCACAACTTACTGATCAAGATGACAATCATGTGACTGATGAGGATGACATCCGTAGGTTGGTTATCTCTCATTTTTCCAACAGTTGGCAAACTCACGATCAGCAAGATCATGATGATCTTCCTCTCTCGACTAATACTGTCTCTCAAGCTCAGAATGATATTTTGATCCAACCAATCTCCTCTCAAAAGATCCTTGATGTGGTCAAAGACCTCTCTCCGGATAAAGATTTGGGTCCTGATGGTTTCCAAGCTCTTTTTTTCCAAAATTTTTGGCCTATCATTTACAAGGATGTCATTGAGGCTGTCATCTATGTTCTGAATCAGGGTGTTATGCCTAAATCATGGAAATAGACCTTTATCACTCTGATTCCCAAAAAGGCTAATCCTACTGTTATAACTGATTATCGTCCTATTAGCCTTTGTAATATTATATACAAAATTGTTGTAAAAGTTATCGCTAATCTCCTGCAACCCATTCTCCCCACTATAATTTTGCCTGAACAAGGGGCTTTTGTGCAGAACAGGTATATCACTGAGAATATTTTAATAAGCCAAGAGATTATGCACTCCCTCCACCATGCCTCTTGGACTAAAGCGCTCATGGCAGTCAAAGTGGATATGGAAATGGCCTATGGTCGTATCCTCTGGTCCTTTGCGAAGCAAGCTCTTCATCATTTTGGGTTTCATCTTTCTTTTATCAAGATGGTTCTTCTATGCATTTCAAATTTTAAATATGCTATTTTGATCAACGGGTCTTCAGCTGAATGGATTCTCCCTCGACAAGGGCTTCGGCAAGGGTGCCCTATTTCCCCTTATATATTTATTTAATGCACTGACATTTTTTCTAAGTTTCTCAATTATGCAGTGCATCACCAGTTATTAAAGGTTTCTTTCCTTCTGTCAATGGATAAAAATTTTGCATATTTCTATGTGGATGATATGTTGTTAGTCACGCGAGCAACTACTTGGGATGCAATTTGTTTGAAAGCAATTCTTGACTCATATTATATTATGTCGGGGCAAGCCATCAATAATGCAAAATCCTATGCCACGTTCAGTCCTTCTGCTAGCCCTGCCACAAAACGAACCATCTGCTCCGTTCTTCAAATTGCTGAAAAAAGAGATATTTGGAAATATCTTGGTGTGCCTCTATCGGGATACAAGCTAATAACTAATGACCTTGATTACCTTTTTGATGCAGTCATGGCATGAATTGCAAGCTGGAAGTGGCGAACGCTTTCCTTCGCTGGTAGATTTATGCTCATTCAATATGTGTTGTTAACACTTGCTAATCATATAATGGCTGTCATTTATATCGCAGATAAGGTACTCAAAGAACTTGAGAAGACTATTCACTCCTTCTAATGGGGGCATTAAGTTGGTTCGCACGCTGTTCACCTGATTTCTTAGGAAGACATTTATACCCCTAAACATTAGGGGGGCTTGGCATCATTACCCTTCTACATAAACGTAAGGCTTCTTTACTAAGTTGGCAGCTAACTTAGTCCTTCAACCCAATTCTTTGTGGGCGCATTTGGTTATGGCTAAATATGGATTTACGGGCACTTGGGTCAACTATTCCAATCGACAAAAGTGTTCACATACCTGGAAATCAGTGGTAGCCTATGATCATAAAATTGGCTTTCAATTTATCTGGAAGATTGGCTCTGGAGAAGATGTCAATTTTCTCCAACATCCCTGGATTATTAATATCCCGCTATCTATCTCACCTACTTATTTTAACATGGATGTTGACGTACAAAATTGGAATATCCAACAACTGATCACTCCTTAAAGAAATTGGAATATCGAATTGCTTCATCAACTATTTCCTGACCAAATGACTAATCAGATTATGAAAATCTAGCTTCCTATGGGGCATTAGAAAGATCACATTATTTGGTACCTGACTGGTAATGCTCGGGTGGCTCTTAAAGACATGTACCCCACTCATTCCCAGTCTCCTCAATAGAATGCTATTCCCTATTCTTGGTTATGGAAGTTAGACACTACTATAAGGGAAAAGATTTTCTGGTGGAAGCTGTCGCAGCGAAAATTATCTTGCAAGAAAATTCAATGTGATAGGGGGATTCTCAACCTTGATCAGTAGTTCTGTGATATATGTCCTACTCAAATCGAAGACTATGAACATGTTATTAATGATTGCCCCTATGCCCGATAATGTTGGCAGTTGATAGCTTCAACTCTTGGATGGCCAACTTATTTTCACTCCTTGTCCCAACTTGAAACTCAATTATCTTAGTCGAAGCTTCACAAGGACATCAAAGCTATTCTTGCTTATGCAGCCTGGATACTCTGGAAGGTCCAAAATGAAAGAATCTTTCAAGACAACCCTACTAATCCAGCTAATATCGCTAGGTGTATACGTGCTCATATCTTGTTATCTCAACAAAAGAACTTCATTGAACAATTTGAGAACCGGTCATGGAACTGGGAAAGGCCAAACCACTTTCTTTCCTTTGATTCGGGTATCCCGGGTCCCACTCTAGTTCGTTAGCTTCTCCCTCCCATGGGAGTTCTCAAATTGAATTTTGATACTTCAGTGACTAACGAGGTAACTACAATAGCATATATTATTAGAGATTGCCATGGTTTGCTTGTTCTTGCAGGAGGAAAATAAATCCCACATTCTACTGTCCCTCAAGCGGAGCTGACAGCTGCTTGGAATGGTCTCAAAAGCTTTTTGCTCACCCAGACAACCCAAGAGCTTATTGTGGAAGGAAATTCGCTAATTGTGGTAAGGTGTATCACAAAACCTCCAAATTACTCCTTGTATCCCAACCCTCTACTCCAAGATATCATCAATTGGAAGGATTGTTATCAATCCATTTCCTTCTGCCATGTTTTTTGTGAATCAAATCGGCCAGCTGATTTCTTAGCTGCCTATGCTAGACAAGGAGATTTCATAATAGTCCCTACAGATCCCTTTCCCCAGGATCTTGCAACGATAATAAGGACGGATATTTACGGCATAGCATTCCAATGATGACTAACAAAATGAACTGTACACATATACTTCCTTTTCTTTATATAATGGAAGGAAAATTCTTGCCACAGCATCATCGGTCTACACAATTTTTAACTTATTCTACCATAGGACCAAACATTGCTCATGTCTATGATTGCTGCTCTTACATTTGCTCGCTAAGCCAGAAGGCTTGGCAGCAGATATGCCTTTATAATACAAGCTTTATAAAGTTCCAGCAGCCACTCTACTATACTTCTAAGCTCTATAAAGTTTCAGCAGCCACTCTACTATGCTCTATAAAGATCCGACTGCCACTCTACTATTAGGGATGGCAACGGGTCGGGTCACACAATATCCATACCCGTTCCGTTAAAAAATTATCCGTCCCATATCCATCTCGGATCGGGTATAAAAAATCACATGTGGATCGGGTCGGGTCGGGTATACCCGGTCTCATAAAACTTATTTTCTTTAAAAGCTAAACGGGTCGGGTATATCCGTCCCATATCTAATTTACTTAAATATTTTATAAATATAATTTTTTTTATATATAAACGGGTCGGGTTTGGATCGGGGCGTACTACTATTACCCGTACCCGACCTGAACCCGAGTCGGTTTTTTTTATATAACCCATATCCGTTTATAAATTAGACAGGTCGGGTTTTACCCATCCCATTAGGATCGGGTCGGATCGGATATCCATCGGATCGATAAAAATTGCCATCCCTATCTACTATACTTCCATGCCCCTTCCTCAAATTAGGCTTCTTAATGCTTGGACCAAAAGAGGCCGATCACATGGAACAATAGAAAAAAATTCAGAAAGAGAAAATAGAAAAAAAAGAAAGAAAGAACAAATAGAAGAAAAAAGAAAAAAATATTTGAAAAAAAATTGAAAAACAAGAAAAGAAAACATAAAAAGAAAAGATCATTGGAGGATAAAATGAGAAAAACTACCTCCACAAACTGCCCCCTCTCACATTTATCTACCATTCATTACAATTTGTACCAAAGCCTCCTTTATTCTGTCACCCGTCTTAACCAACCAAGGCACATATGCTTATTTCTTCAATTACATTGCTCCAAAATTTTGCTTTGCTCAAATGGCACACCAAATTTGCAACAGGTGATGGACTTAAAGGATATCACTTCTATGCTGCGGATCAGATACCTTCTATGGATCTACTTGATGCCCCAGATAGTAAACTATGTTCACAAGTCTCATGGTACAGTATACCTCTCAAATTCCATTATTATATATATACTATCCTGCTGGGTATATTCACAGAATTACTACACAATTGTATATACTGCAACTGCCATCTTCTGGTATGAAATACATCATATCTATCTCCTCCCCTACTCACGGCAACTCAATGGCTGTTCCCCTGCTCACGACAACTAGTCTATCTCCTTCCTGGCTCAACACAATGGAATTATCTATACTCATTTTCAGGATAATATGCTCGTCGACAGTATTCCACATTATGTGATGAAGGTTTACAATCTGTTACATTCTACTTTGCATGCTCTTTCTAACACACAGACATACTGTCATCTGGGATTTCTATATGGTTTTATCCAGCATCTATTACTCACAGCTTCGACTCATAGTGCAGGCTTTTTACTCAGTTTATACAACATTATTTCTTGCTGGTTACAGACTATCATCATGCTTCCCATCACTAATCATCCCTGCATGTTTCTTTGGCATTTACAATGGTCTCTTCTCAACAAGACTCCCATGTCAACAGAGATGAGACACTTTCATGTTTCCAGACCACTGCAGCCACTTATTTCATTTATCCAAATCACTGGATTGGGTATAATGTTAATTTTAAAGGCTCATGGTATATCTTTTAATATCCAATTCACACATGTCTTCTTCCTCTTATACCTCTAAATTACATGGAAAAGTGACATTTCTTCCTACCGATGCCTCAAGCCCCAAGGGAACGGTTACAAATTTCTTGCATTCTTCTACTTGGCAGCCAAGTTAAAGACTCATCTACAAATTCTAGGATACAAATGTTCCTGTATTCATGTTAACCACCTATTTTCTCATGGCTCTCACTGTCATCGCATCATATGTGCCTTTAAACTTCATTTTTACACATGCTTCCTCAATGTATTTCAGCTTCTTCTATGCTATCGGATTATTATTATGATTGCCTGGAATTCTGATGAATACAGGGACTGTTGCTACTTTCGATGGTTTTCATTCAACTTGGACTCTATTACAATGGGATTACATGGTGCTTATTTATTAAAGAATCAGCTACAAGTTCTGGGATGCACATGTTCATGTATTCATCTTCTTCTATATTATTGGATAAGTATAATGATTGCCTGAAATTTTGAAGAATACATGGATTATTGCTACTTTCGATGGTTTTCTTTCAACTTGGACTCTATTACAATGGAATTTCAGGGTGATTACTTATTTCATAGTAGCCGCAATGATTTTCTCCACAAACAGCCACAGTTCAGGAAAAGACAATCACTCATGGATTCTTATTTCATACAACATATATTCAACAGGATTGCTGATTATGTTATACTACACTTTATGCTTCCAAAGCTCAACCCTTCCAGAAGATTGCTGGCACAATTAATGTATCTGCACATCAAAGGACTGCTTGCACATGGTGATCAATTTCTGCTTTGCACTGACTTGCTGGCCTCTCTACTCAATCAAACTCCTACAAACTTTGTTTTACTGTTGTCCCAGATCGTTGAAATGTATAGTTTTCCTTTGCTGGGCACTCTTGGTCAACTCAGTTTTGGGTTTCTGTACATCTTCCTTTTAGTTTTTCAACTCCTTATTTGTCATTGTAAATCTTTGAACTTAACTTCCTGGGCTCTGACCTTGGCATGTAACTCTGTCTTTACTTCCTTTTAATATATTCGGCCTTCCGAGGCCTTTTACTATAAAAAAAACCATTATTTTCATATAATTAAATTTGTACAATTAAATAAAATTATTTGTAAAAGTAAACCTTCCACGTTAATTGCTACAAATTTTTTTGAACTAGAATTCATTTCCTGGCTGGGATTGGGGGACTGTCTGGGGGTGACCACGCCCGGGGTCTAACTCCTCTCCTCCCTCTCATTTTTTTAATCAAAAAACTAGAATTTATTTACTAAGCTGAAAATGACCATCATGTCCTTCACTAATCTGCAGTAAGGGGCCACCTGCAATTGTTAGCACCTTTCATGGTTGATCCATAAGGCGCACAGAGGAGTTCAAAGTTGCGGAGGACAGAAAAAAATGATTTAATAATTGATGAAGGTAGGATAGTTGGTTAGTAAGTGTTGAGTAATTGTGTTTGCCTATCAGGAGGAAATACCATTGCAAACAGTTCTTTGTTTTTGATAAGTTTTTCGTTGAAATGTTGATGGAACTTCATTTTATCCTCTCTTCTACCCCCATATGATCAAATTTTGGTGAGGGTTGATTTTGTGTACTATTGAGAAAATAGTTTTTTCTTCCTTCCTGCAGGAATGGATCGGAAAAGATTCGGTTAATATAGGCTAAATCGGACCTAATATTCTATAATACAAAAAATTCTATTTTCAATCCTGAAGATCTAGCAGGATCCAAACAGGCTCTTCTGATTCATTTTTCCCATCCCCTTCCCAATGGCAACTTCCGCACGCCCTTGTTGATGAGCTGTTGGATTATCGGATCAGGTTTTGTAATTTAACGGACCGGACTCGGATTCCTGGATCGGCCCTGATCCGATCCGTTTTAAGGGCTTAATCGTGGAACCGCCGGTTTCCTCCGCCCTTTCTCCTCCTTTCCTTGGTGTTGCAGCCGGACGGGAGAGAACACGAACGGGCGGCGATTTTTGGGACCGAGGCAGGAACACTTCAAAAACCCTAATCCTGACTCCTTGCCCTTGTCCAATTCTTTCTTCGATTTCCTCAGAAAAAAAAATATTTTCCTTTCTTATTTTAAAATTTTTCTTTTGATCTCCCCCCTCCTCACCCCCCCTGACAATTGATAGTGGTGAAGAGGGAAGCGGAAATGGCGGTGCATGAAGATGGGAGAGCTTCTGAGAAGATATCGGGCGAAGATGGCGATGATGTGCCCATCTTCAATGCCGAGAATCTACAGAACAACATGAAATCCATCTACTACAGGTCCAATCTCAACCCCACGTCAATTCAGAAATAGATCCATCGTTTTCGAGGGAATATTGCCTTTATAGATTCAAGGTTCACATGCTAATTCGTGATACGTACTAGTCGTCCATGTTCTCGTTATTAGTGATAGCTGAGTGTAACTTTGTGCACTGCTGTCTTATAAGAGATTTGTTCTTCTACTCTGCGTGCGCTAAGAAATATGCAGTCTATGGTCTAAAAGGTTGGATGTTTGACACTCTCCTCTGTATACCTGTCTTTGCTAATTTTTGCCTTCCAGGAGCCCCTGTAATTCAGGTAATATGATTGGAAGCTACTCGTTTGGATCTAGACTTCTTTTTACTAGTTAAATGGATCCAACATAATCTCTTTTTAGAGGTTTCGTATTCTGTAAATAATGGAGATTTTCAGAGTCTTCTATTTTGTCATTACAACTCAGTTTATGAAGCTTTAGGGGATAGTTAGAGAACAAGTATTAGGACAAGTTAGAAAGTTTCTAGGATCAATTGGTTCTATGAAGTGAAGATTGGGGATGCAATGAAACAATAACGATTTAAGAGAACAGATTGTTAAAGAATAAGATTGGAGACAATTTTGGAAACAGACTGCAGGAAATAGTAGACAGGTCATATTGTAGGGAAGGGTATAGAGATTACTATTGCTATAGGAATTAGGGAGATAGCATATCATGGAAAAGCTTGGACTTAAAACTTCTCTTCGAGAATGAATGGTCAATTGACCTGAAAAATAGAAACCATAGTAAAAAATAGAATTCAAAACAAAGGATTCCTTAGCCCTTCGACAAGGAGATAGAAGGTAGGTATAAGCTCCTTGAACATGAAATGCAAAGAGAAATTTAGTGGCAAATCTTTGTGCAAATTGCTAACAACCATGGCATCATTTTAGGAAAATGATACAGGTAATCTGCCTGCATATGTGGTCTTGTCCCATAATTTAATGCACAATTTGTTACCACTAAGCTGATCAATGCTTTGTTAGTATGTCTGGCACTATGATAACCTAAATATTTCCCATTTAGGGTACTACAATTTACAAGTCAGTAAAATCTCATTTTTATGCTCAAATGGAAGCAAGAAAGTTAGAGACTGATGAAAAGGAAGGGAATTGATTTTTGGTTTCAAAACAGGTTTTGGATATAATAGTCCAATCACGTGCAAAAAACAAACAAAGAAGAAACAAAACTGAATTAACTTGAGGTGGCACATATCCCATCTTGAACTTTAATCACCGGCTTCGGTATGTAAAGGATTGGTTGTTAGGATCTTATGAATATAAAAACTCTTTCCATGATGAATGAAACTGATAGTCTTCTATAAATATTCTTTATATGTTTTGAAATTCAGTGAAACTTTTATTTGCCCCTAAAAACTGATTTAAAAAAAGCTAATCTTTACGTTCATCCCAAGTAAGGAAAGCATTACCTTACATACAACTTTAATCAAACTCCTCTTTAGCAATTGCTATAAAATAATGTGTCACACCCCATTCTTTGATTTGGAGGATGAGACAAGTAATACAGTTCAATTCCCTTTTGGGTTTGTAGCAACCAAGTGGGATCTAGAACTTCAAACAACCATCCTTAATTGAATAAGCTTATAGTAATCATATCATATTTTTAGAATTTAAGTATTGAAAACATAATTATATACTTCATCTGGATCCTATTTGTTCATTTGATGGCCCAACACCAATCTCAAATCCCCCTAATTAAACTTGGTGGTAGTAGTTCTGTCAATGAATAGTAAGCATAATAAAATAGGAGATAGGTGGTCTATGAAGTTGCATTGCCTGATAAACTAATTCCTTTTCATGCTTAGGGAAGAATGCAAGGTCTGATCAGGGTCTTACAATTATCCCTTAGGAATAAATTCTAAGCTAAAAACTTCTTGAATGTTTCCAAAGAGCCATCTGGGATTTTCTGAAATTTGTAGATGCATCATGTCCAAAATGTTGCAAACTGATGATATAACTAGTTATGTGTTAAGAGGCTTCTTTTGCCTGTCTGAAAGAAGGACATGGTTGGGGAGGAAGTCCCACCCTAATGAAAATAATCAAGCTCAAGTTACGGGATGCACTTCTCAAGACTTGAACCTGAGACCTTGTCCAATGAAGGAAGGTTGTGGCCACTGCTCACCTGATTTATTGTTGAGATTCCTTCTTTAATGGTTTGTCTTAGTAATGGATGCGGTAGTTTTATGAAGAGAGGAAGGGCAAGATGCATGGACATAGTAAGCCCTGTGAGTGTGTTGGCATAATGGAATATTCAATATGTTATCTAAATGAAAGATGAGGGAACAAGCTTTTAAATTTTGTTTTATAATTAATATGAGATAATTCATTTGGAGGGGCTCATTTTCATATTTTTGTTACAAGAAGCCTTTAATAGTCATTATAGTTTAGTATGTAATTATGGGTTATACAGAGTAGTTTTTTCAATGGCATTACAAAATGTACACATATTAATTTTAGGTCAGTAGTTGTTCTAAATAAGGTATGCCATCTCAGTACGAGGCCCCATTCCAGTGCCATCTTATCACTATGTCGATATGCGTGGTATGAGAGTTGGTTTGGTGTATTGAGTATCGGTATACCCCTATATTGTATACTGGTATCGAACCAATATAGTACAATATGCCCCGTATTGTATGGTTTAGTAAAGGTATGGTGTACCTTGGTCCTGAACTTGAATTTGTGACATCACATGAGTTATGGTGCTTACGACTCTATTTGGTTGTTGAGAAAGTAAAAGAAAAGAAAGTGAAAGCAAATCTTCTATTAAATTGTTTGGCAAAAAAGAAGAAGAAAATTTCAATAGTGACAATAAAGAGAAACATGAAGGTTTAAGGTTTTTCCTAGAAGGCATAAAAAGTTTTTTTCATTTTAATTTGTGATTTCTAGAGAAAAGCCAAATGAAAGTAGGTTGGGTCAAACTCATCCAAGTTCTGACAATACAACTTGCTACACAATTTTGTTAGTTCAACCAGACATCAGAAAATTCTAAAACTCTTTACACCATCTTTTTTTCCTTGGATTTTCTCTCTTTCCATTGTTTACCTGGCAATCAAATAGAGCGTAAAAGTCGAAGTTTCAGTGATGGGAACTGTATTACCATATGAGTTGCTTGAGGATTACTTTGAGCGCCTTCATTTTTTCCTGTTAATACCCCCAATTTCCCACAATACTTAAAGGGTTATGTTTAAGTTTTTCCAAAAAAATAAAAATGTCCTAGGTTAACTACAAGAGCTAACTGGTCATTTGGCTGGTCTGTAGTTGTAGGCAAGAGAATGCAATAGTTTGTGGGTTGAGTTTAACAGAACCTGTGTTTTCTTCTTCATTTTTTGTTTTTGGTTTTGCTTGGTTACTTTCGTGTTTATTTAGTCTTTTGAATAGCTGTGAAATTCAGATTGTACATTGGTTGTTGAATTAACTCGTTATTGTTTTAAAAATAAATATTACATTCAAGATTACCATTTATTTATATCTAATCAGGTATTAGATTTTCTGTGTTTTGATTTTTTTTAATTCATGTTGATTGACTTCATGAATGGTAACTTAAGGTTGATGTTAGATCAGAGATCTTGTCTAGCCATGGGCAAGGGATAAGATGCTCCAATAAACTATGTTCATCCCAAACCTTGACATTCACTTATTATTTCTAAACCAAACTTCAAAAACCCATGACCTTTGACCAGCAGACTTCCTTTTTCTTTGGTCCTGTCAGCGTTGTCAGAGGGAATCAGTACTACAGTACTAGCCTTTCTGGTTGGCTTGTCAGATACACCTTGTAGTCAATGAGGGAGAGGTAACAGGTAACAATGCAAGCAAGTGCCCCAGCTATCCTACTAGCACCTGATCATGTCTTCAGTTTCTAGTTCCTGAATCATTCTTTCAATATCCTCTAAAGGGATGATCAAGTAGGCCATGAGTTCGATAGTTTTAGATTTCTAGTGGTTTAGCGAGGAGAGAATAGGGGGAAGGTATTCAAGCTATGATTTGCATCAGAACATTTGGAAGAAATAGGAAAAATAATCTCACAAGTTTGGAGAGCAGGGAGGAGAAATAATTTAATGGACAGTGGGAAAAATCTTTAGAGCTAGTGAAGATTTTTTCCTGGAATAGATCTAGGAGATGCAAATGACAAAAATACATTGGAGAGTCTACTGGATAAAAAAAATCATTTTTATTCAAGACATTGAAGGACTAAATATTTGCCATGATGATGTTCTTAGAAATTTAAGTGCAGACTTCCCTGGGTGAAATGGAAAATACTTTTTTGGTTTCTGTTGAGTGTGGCATCCAGTTTGTGTAGTGATGTGAAATGTGTAAGTTTATGTTTAGATGCTCTGGGCAAGAAACTAATAATGGTTACTGTGATAACTTGGACATATTTTTTATTCATTTTTCATTTAATTATTTGAAAAATTAGTGAGTTGTTTTTTGTAAATTTACCTTCTTGCTTTATAGAGTAAGAGTAAATGTTGGTTTACTTAAAATAAGATTATTGCTAAGTTCAAGTTGATGTAGCAGTTAGATGCCTTATCCACTAAAAACTGGGATTGGGTTCTCTATTTTGCTTCCTAAAAGGCATGGGACACCATCGAATGGAAAACTGAACAATCCACTTCTGTCTCTGCAGCCGTACCTTCTTGTCTATCATTGGTGGAGTGGTTGCTGGAATTTGGGGATTTACTGGCTTGATGGGCTTTGTTTTTTATTTCTTAATTATGGCAACCGCTTCTTTGGGATTTGCAGCAAAGGCAAAATTTTCGATCCACAAATACTTTGATTGTTGGAACAGAATTGTAATTGATGGATTTCTGGGTGGCCTCATGGTATGATCCTAACTCATTTATATTGGCTACTTGTGGAGCTTGTCATTTCATAATATAGCAAAGAATGCAAGTTTGTAATTGCTTTTATAATACATGAACTATCATATTTTTCCTAGCCAATTGTCTTTTAAGCAAATCCAATAACTATGCCAAAACATGTGCCTGATATCTTCCTGATGGATTATGTTTAAGTCTTATTGCTTCATAAATTGTAAAATGTCTTCCATTTGCCTAATAACATGGATGCAATATCATATGCAATTTCCTAGGAGTTTATGATACCATATCTTTTTTCTTATGAATATTTAGCCTAATAGGAACTCCAAAATTTTGTTGGTTGCTTAATACAGCTGATGGCTTGACTCCAGTAAAGCTTTTTATTGGCTTTAGGTCTGCAGCTCGGCAAGAATGTATTAGATTATAATTTGGAAATTAGAAATGTAACCTGGAAAACTTATCTATGAAACTAGCAATTATTTCCTTGTTCTACAACCTTGCACCAGGAACTTGATAGACAATCTTTCTGTGGAATTTACTGCTATGTAATATGAATTTCTGGGTGATGTTTTAATTAGACTTGGATGGCTGGAAGGACTCTGTTGCATTATGCCATGCCATAAAGACAACACACAAGCACCAACAACTACTACTATCTCTGGGGATTAATAGGAAGAAAAAAACATCACCTTGTTTCTCCAGTTGATTTACTGGCTTCTCCACTTGACATATCAGATTGCACAGGCTCAGCCACATATATGAGCTACAGTCTATGGCCTGATAACCTGACAACCTTTCTTAGGAAACTAATTATTTGATCTTTATTATGGAGCAAATGACTACTTTGCCCTAATAATTGGATAGCCATGCTTATTTGTAAAACACAATTTTTTTGGCTTTATGTACACCCTATTACACAAGCAAGGCCTACAGAAAGGATAAAGGCTTCGAACTGTTAGAAAAGGTTCTTTCATGCCTTTCCATTGCAAGAACATATTCAAGCAGTAAACTAAAAATAGAGGTAGAAAATATAGAGATAAAAAATGTATTCTTTGTCATTTGAGGATCTTTTGGTTTAGGGGAAAAAGGGTTATAGTGTGGCATAAATTCTCTGTATTAAATGTTAAACTTTAAGAGAATGTAGCAGATTTATATCTAATCTTTGTACCTATTTTGATAATGTGGTCTAAAGTTTCTTTGGGAGTGTTTCTGATTGCTTGAATTCTGCTGTTTTGGCTATTTTAAACTGAAACTCACAAATTTCTTTGGGAGTGTTTCTGATAGTTTCGACTGACTTTTGGTGTGTTTAACAGAAATTGATAACTCCATCAGAACTAGGTTATGTATGGTTAAAAGTCTTGTGTTTAGGTTGTCTTTTTCTCTTTTTCCCTTCTAGGTAGAGGTTGTGATGCAAGACCACCTAAGGATGGCCTTCAACGTAAGAGAGGACCCAAAGAGTATTAGATTATGGTTGTAAATTTATAACTGATCTTGTTGCTTACCATCCATGGTTTGGGAAGAGAACAGCTAATAACCACTATTGCTTGGACACATATGCAAGAATCAAATTCAAACATCTCTCCAAGTATTTGGTTTGAGAAGAGAGAAAACTGGAGATAGCAAAAGTGCTCATCCGGATCCAATGGGGTTTCTTTGGATGCCCTTGGCCTCAGTGCCAGTTGTCAACATCTAAGTTGTAGAAGCAGCAAACTTTCTGCTCTGTAGAAGCAGCAAACTTTCTGCTCTGTAGAAGCAGCAAACTTTCTGCTCTATCCCATTCATCCCAACTGTTGATAGTGTGTTCCCCCAGATCCATTGACCACCACGTTTTGCCACTTCCAGTAAGCCTTGATATCTCTCTCTCTCTCTCTCTCTCTCTCACACACACACACACACACACACGCGTGCACACAGTACTCATATATCTCTCTTTCTCCTATTTTCTTTGGAAGCCCTAATTTGCTTCAGAGAAGAAATTGTTGATGAATTCTTCAGGGTTAAAGAAGAGGAGGTAGGAGATGGAGAGTGTCCCATGTGGCATCAGGCAGCCTGCTGTCCCATGTACTGCATGGAACCCTTTCAATCATGACCTTTCTGCAATAGATGGATGGCTGTGATTTAGAGATTGGGCCTCTCCAGTCCAATCCCGATCTGGTGAAGATCCAGATTCTTTGCTACAGCTTTGTGGATGAAAGATTTATGTACATTGAACCAAGAACAGCGAGAAATCGATGTGTAAAGGCCACCATTGCATAGCTAGCATGATCATGATCCCTTCCACCCATTTTTTCTTAATTTCTTGTAAAACCGTTTGCAAAAATTATGTATTTTTGAAAATCATAAGCGGAGACTCATTTGTTTGATCTGTTTCTTTGAAACAGAACACTGAATTCATTCTTTAGGGCATACTTCTGGGATTGAAATGAAGAATCTTGGGAGATTAAGGTTAAATGTTTGATAGTTTTGAATATGATGTTAGAATTCTTGGAATTTCAGCTAATGTGAGCTAGAATACAACTTTGAATTTGGAAATTAAATGACAAAGTTCAAAATCTGTATAATGAATACTGATATAGATGGCAGTTTTCCCTTTATACAAAAGGATATTCTGATTTGAATTAAATATAAAATGTCTCCAAAATGGTGAGATTATGTGAGAGGACTTCTATAGAGTCCCATCTGAAAAAAATGTTGATTAAATGAGTCTTTTAAAAGAATCAACTAGTTTGTGCTTGATCATTTTTATTTCCTGCTTCTTTTTGTTCATATTACTGTTTGCTATGTTTATATCTCTGCCTTCCTTTTTTTGCTTGATATTGCTAAACATTGCCCCTAATATTATTCTAATTATATGTTTACAGTCGTTCGTGCTGTTCTGGACGTATCCTTTAAGCAGGGTAGAAAGTTTATGCTCATAATTGCATCTTTTACATGTTCTTTAGTGGCTTGTTTTGATGGATTTGTATTTCCTACTACCATTTATTCACTAACTTCCTCCTGCAAAATCAGGTTATCCTCAATTGTCCCATGCATGCCCTTGATTAATAATTCCTTATAGAATAGTGCTAGGGTACCACTGAAAACTGAGAAAAAGGTCAAAACCAATGTGTAGCACTTCGTACTGCTCCTTTGCTAGTTGTTACCTGTTGGAGGAGCAATAGGAAGGCAGCACATTTCTGTGTATCTTGTGTCTGATCGTTGTGTTAGCATTTTTCATTTGTTTAACCGATTTGTTCTTTGGAGAACCCAGCTGTCCTCCCATCCATGCTGTCTCATGAAACTGTATAATGACATGATAGACACAATACTTCAGCCTTTCAGTTGCTACATCTTTAACATACTCAGGTTTGCGTATGACATTGTTCACATATTCTGAGCAAGGGGAGCGTTTGATTGTACCTGAAGATGATGCAAGACGATGGTATTTATTAAATGCTAATTGTGCACAAAACATTGTCAAATTGCATTCCTGCTGAAAGCTATTGCCATGAGTATTTAGCTGCCACTTGATGGGGAGAAACCTTCTGGCTTATTTGCTTGATGTGTAATGTTCAGTTCCATAAGCTGGCAATGTAAGAGTTGCTAACTAGTTCAATAAGTTGCCTAGTTTTTAGAATAATTATTTGACGGATGGTCTGCTGTATAAGATTTGATATCCGCATTATTCTTGTGCAGCAATCCTGCCAGATATGTTGGAATTAAATAACTTTTCATATACGCGTCAAGTCTGCCAAATGAGACAAATGCCATCATACTATGTTTGAGACGTGACATAACGGTCACCGGTTAAATAAAATAACGGCCTCTGGTTAGGTCTGACGGTATTATGTAAAATACCGGATCATCGTATACTTCCAATTTTCCAAGTCGTGTCCATCACTCACGTCTTTCAAAGGTCTCAAGCAAGCCCAGCGGACGTGGTGTCCATGTTCTGCGCCTGAATTTTTGAACTGGGGTTTTTTTTAATCTAACATCGTACTCTTAGCTTTAGAGCTAGTCGCTCGAGTAAGCTTTTGTGCACCGCAGTACAAAAAATTTAATATAATTTATATTATTATTTTTTATTGATTCATATATATGTTAATTAATTTGATGGGATAGAATGTATAATAAATTAAAAGTCGAGCATGATGTTAGTTAATTATCATTTAATTTTTTTAAAAAAAATTTATGTTGATCAAAATATCATTTTTTTTATTCTACTGTTTTTTGTCATCTTGTTTGAATTTTGATAAATTTAAAATATTATTCTTGGTACTTATAGCAAATGTTCAGTCTGAAACACGTTCTGGTTTTGATCCAAGGAATAAGCCAAAGGTTGAAGGAAAAATTTTTCTCGTTCTGAAATATGTTTTGAGAGGTCTGTCGTAGGAATCAACTTTCGAATGTTAATATAAATTTTTTTTTGTTTTGAAAAAATATTTTGTTTTGGTCTGAGATTGGAATAAGCCATATAAGATTTTTTTATAATTTCAAGATAAAATATCATTTTCAACAAGAAGTAAACCAAACCTTCATAAAATCTTGTTTAGTTTTATTTTTATAGTTTCTTTATTATACCAACTATTTTGGTAGCTAGAGCAAGTTAATAATGTAAGAAATCATATAATATTCTTTTAGCATTCATCAAATTTTATGATATTGTGAGAGTTATAACTCAGTCTACAGGTGATAGGTATTCCTGGTAGGAGGGGATAATAAATATAGTTTCATGTTTTTTGCATAGATGTTATAGTTTTATAATTAGAGTGTTGTAGTTTTTGAACTGGAGTGTCGTAATACTGCTTTGGTATATTATTGTCATTTTTTAGCATCCGTAGCATGTTATGACATCCTAGGAGTTATAACTCAGTTTACAAGTGATAGATTTTTCTGGTAGTAGGGGTTAATATATTTAGTTTCATAGTTTATGACGGGTATCATAATATTTTAATTAGGATGTCATAATTTTTGAATTAGGATGTCGTTCCTTGAAAACTCTTTTTTTAGAAATATATTTTTTTCATAATCTTTTTATCACAATCTAACAATCTTATTCAAGCCAATGTATGGTCGAAATGTTCTATAATAGAAGACAAAAATTTTTATTTTCTGTTTTTTATCGAGTTGTTCATGTTTCGAAGTTTTTGATACTGAAATTTTCTCAGAAGCATTTTATTATAATATGGGTGTCATATATCAGCAAAACATACTGAAATACTTCTGTTACGGATGATCAAAATATCTGGTTTATGATTTTGTGCACGGATATCGTAGTTTTTTTAACTAGAATGTCGTAGTTTTTGAATCGGGATGTCGTAATACTGTTTCAGCATATATTTGTGATCCTTTTGTATCCGTAGCATGTTGTGACATCCTAGGAGTCATAACTTAGTCCACAAGTGATAGGTTCTCCTGATAGTAGGGGTTAATATATTTAGTTTCATATTTTATGATCGGGTATTATAATCTTTTAACTAGGATATTGTAGTTTCTGAACTAGGATGTCATTCATTAAAAACTTTTTTAGAAATATTTTTTTCTTCCTAGTCTTTTTATCATAATCTAATAATATTATTTAAGCAAATGCACGGTTGAAATATCCTATGATAGAGGACAAAAACTTTATTTTTTATTTTGTACCGAGTTATTTATGTTTCGAAGTTTAGAAACTGAAGTTTTCTCAGAAGCATTTTATTATACTATGGGTATTATATATCAGCAATGCATACTGAAACATTTTTGTTACGAAAGATCAAAACCTTTGGTTTATGATTTTGTACAGGGATGTAGTTTTTTAACTAGAGTATCGTAGTTTTTGAACTGGAATGTCATAATACTATTTCAGTATATATTTGTGATCCTTTTGCATCCATAGTGTGTTATGATATTTTAGGAATCATAACTCAGTTCACAAGTGATAGGTTCTCTTGGTAGTAGGGGTTAATATATTTAGTTTTATATTTTATGATTGGATGTTGTTGGCGTGGAGTCCTTGGATCGGCCGGTCGGAGTCGCTGCGTCGCAGGACCGCTCCCTGATTCACCTGCAAAATAGGTCCCTTGCCGGAGTTGTTCCGGCGGGGGATACTCCGATGCCTAAGTCAGTGGTGGATCCCAGCCACAGAATGGGGAAGAGTGAAGAGATATGAGAGGAAAGGCTCTTAGAAAATGTGTGAGTATATATGTGCGTATGTCCGCCTATCTCTCTAGCCATCCTTCTTACCATTATTTAAAAGAAGGCCTCCGGCTTGCGGCCCGCTCTTTTTTCGGTGATCATGGGGAGCCAATCTCTCCCATGATTGGCGATCGTGGGTTGTCATTGAGCGGTTCCGGCCAGATCGGGCGCGTGGCAGCAGGTGTTGCGCGCCATGATCATGGCATGATGAGTGTCGATTGTAACCGTTAGTTACAGTTGCCTTTCTGGACCAAATTGTGGTCTAAGCTTCGGGTTTCCCCTTGCATGAGCCGAAGACTTGGTATTTGCCCCGGGACCGGAGATCGTGTCTACGGCAGGGATCGAAGTACGTGCCTTCGGAAGTTGATGAGAAAATTGGTCTTCGATCAAGGCCGAAGACGTTGCTCGAAGGACTGGCCTTCGGATGGTGTACTCCGGTGAGAAGCTTTGGGTTGCCTGCAGTTGGCCTGTCCCTTGGTTGGTTCGAAGTCCGTGATCCGGAGAGAAAAGGCTTCGACCAGTCGAACCGGAGTTCGGCTTGTAGCTGAACCGGGATATCCCAACAGTTGCCCCCTACTCTCAGTTTTTGAAGCGGAGATTTGTCTCGAGAAGTGAGAGTATTAATGCTTTGTTGTTTTCCTCCCGGAAGACTGTGTAGTGGATGATTATGAGATCTCTGATTGGACTGTCCATCATGATCTGGGAATCAGATGGTGGACAGCTGTCACTCTCGGATTGGGGAAGAAGGAAAAAGTGGGTGGCCCTGGGGCCATCTTTCCTTTTCTCGTTGCACGATGGTTGAGCCAATCTTTTGGTTGAGATTTGGATGGTTGTGGTGGCTCCCCCGCGTCCGTTGGATGAAGGGTGCGCCTTATCCTGGCGGTTAGTTACCTCCCAGGGTAACCTTGGGTCAATTCAACCCTGGCTGGGCTCCAGAGACCCTTGCTTTTCTTTTGGGGAAGGGCAAAGGTCTGGCCAAAGAAGCTTCTTCAACCTCGTCTCATCCTCCGCCCAACCTGTTCTGGACTACCAGTCTATTTCGCAGGTAGAATCTTCTTTCTGCTCCCTTACTTCATTCCTTTGTCATGGAAGAAACCATAGAAAGTCAGGGGGAGCAGGCTGGAGGGGTCCGAGCCGAAGGTTTTTCGGTCCCGGCCCAGATTGACGAAGTTCTCTCAGAATAGGTTGAGAGGTTGCTTCAGTCCTATGGTGTAGAGTCTCCTCCCGTCGATGTTGAGTGACTTGAGTCACTTTGGATGTATTTTCTTTCTTTCTCCTTTGTATCATCAATGAATTTTGTATGATAACTTTTTCAGATTTTGAAATGAATTTTCCTTTCTTTGCATATGCCATGATGTGCTTCATGTGTAGCTCGAACCGGTTTTACCGTTCTTTCTTCTGCTTAGTCGAACAGTCGCATCCGAAGGCCGTTTAGTTGATAAGAACTGGTTTTACTGTTCTTTTTCCTGTTTGGTTGAGTAGTCGTGACCAAAGGCCGTTTAGTTGATAATTGACGAAGACGAACTCTGAAGCGGACTAGAACTCCGTTACTGAAGGCTGCCACCTTCCTTCGGATATTAAGTTTGCCCGTTGGGGCGGACAAGCGTCAACTCCCTGTCAAGCAATAATTAGGGAAGTTTGATTGTAATCTTTGTTGTCCACGTGGCACGTCAATATTTGTACAGTTGTGATTCCTTGCACCTTGTGAGCCGCCGGGTCTCCTTTTTCCAAAAGGAAATCATTAATGATGCCGTCGCACGATGAGGATTTCTCCGGATTCGACGTGATGACAGTTGTTGTCCTGGGGATGGCTCCAGAGCGACTTTCTGGTTCTCGAAGCATCGCCCGAACACGTGGTGCTTTTTGATGCGGCCGGGAAGGATGTGGGGCATGCCTCCCCGCAGTCGGTCGTGAGTGCAGGGTCTTTATAAATAGGACCCTGCCTTCTGCTGTCAAAGGCCATCGTTTTCGTAGGCTCCTTCCCTCCATCAGAGATGAGGTTCAGCACTTCTGAACTCCGCCGTGCGGCAAAAAGAAAGGCCATTGACCTGAAAAGGAAACGAAGTCCAGAGTCCCTTGGGCCGGGGGACGATGACGAGGAGCCTATCGTGGACCACCTTGAAAAGAAGGTCCGCCTGTTGGAGGCCCGATTGAGGGAGGCTTGGGCCCAGGTCACGGTGGTGACCACGGCGGTCGAGGAAGCAAGGAAGGAGGCGGTGGACACCGTCGCAAACTTCAGGGCTTCTGCTGCCTTCAAGGAAGAAGTCACCGAGGCAGCTCTGGACTCCTTCCACCAGGGATTCCGGGAATGTCGGAGGAAGGCCTTCAAGCTTTATAACTTAAAGGGCCTGGACAACATCAAGCCCTCCGTTCCCTTTCCTAGACACGAATTTGATTCCAACTCCGATGAGGGGTCGGATTCTAGTTCGGACGGAAACCCCAGGGGCCCTTCGTCATCCCTTTAGATCGCTCCGCACCGGTATGGGAAAATCCCGGCGGGGGGTTATTGAAAATTTTCCACATCTTCTTGGTACTACTCTTTTTTTTGTTTTGTTTTGTTTTTGTTTTTTTGGTATCTCTCCTCATGGGAGTTTCTTTTTCCTTCTTTCTTTTTCTTTTTTTTTTCTTTTTGTAAAAAAAATTTGAAAGGAATGAAGTATCCTTTTGTTACCTCTCCTATGCATTCTTTGCGGTATGTTACATCATGCTTCGTCTGAAATGTAGACTTTGCGGACCATTTTTGGTCTACAGGGAAGAAACGAGGTCGGTTGGACCGTTCTTGTAATGTCTGTTGTCGACAGAAAGGACGATAGTGGTCATTTTAGGCACGTTTTTGGATTTACCATAGGGTAGGGTATTAATACCATCCCCGTGCACTTTTGTCATGATTAAGGTAGGCTGTTTAGGCCCGCCTTGGCGCGTCTTCGGATTCACCATAGGGTAGGTTACGAAAACCATCCCTGCACCTTTGATCTTTTCGGTGGCCTGGTTAGACCATCCATTGCGCTCGTCGGGCATACCGATAAGGTGAGTGGATCAGACTCTCTTTTGCGCAGTTGACTGATTTTTCAGATCAGGTCACTCAGGCTGTTGTCATTCAGTCAATACAACTAGCCGTTCTGAGTTGAGTAGGGTTGAGTAGCTTTACACAAAAATTTCAGGAACTCTTTTATTGATAGTATTTGCGAAGGTTTTGTACATTCCATGACCGGGATAGGGCCTTCCCCTCCAGGGTCTTGAGTCGGTATGTTCCTGGTCGAATGACTTCTTCGACTTGATATGGACCTTCCCAGTTGGGAGAGAGTTTACCCTGTTCCGTTGGCCTGGATACCTCTGTCCTTTGCAATACCATGTCCCCTATGCGGAAAGTTTGCTCCTTCATCATTGAGTTATAGTACTTGGCGACCTTTTGCTGGTATGCCGCCATCCTTATTTGGGCCTGTAGCCTGGTGCTTGATAGCAAGTTCAGATCAATCCTTCCGTGATCGGAATTCTCAGGCTCTTCATAGTTGTCAATTCTCAGGGACTGCAGGGAGACTTCAATAGGTAACACGGCTTTGGTACCATATGCCAGGTTGAACGGAGATTTGCTGGTAGCCGTTCTCGAGGTAGTTCAGTATGCCCAGAGAACGGAGGTCAGTTCTTCGGCCCAAAGCCCTTTGGCAGCATTCAACCTTGTCTTCAGACCATGGAGGATGGTCCGGTTAGTGACTTCGGCTTCTCCGTTGGACTGTGGATGAGCAACGGATGTCAGTCGATGCTGGATATGGTACCGAGCGTAGAAGTCCTTGAACTTTGGATTGTCAAACTGTCTCCCATTGTCCGTGATGATAATATGTGGGATGCCAAACCTGAATATGATAAAATTTTTTACAAAATTTTCCATCTTACCCTCTATGATCTGGGCCAATGGTTTGGCTTCTACCAACTTCGTAAAGTAGTCAATGGCCACTAGGAAAAACTTTCTTTGTCCTGATGCTGGCGGGAATGGGCCAAGAATGTCCATCCCCCACTGGGCAAAAGGCCATGGGGCTGGCAGTTGGGTTAGGTGACTCGCAGGCTATCTCTGTACATTGGCGTACCTCTGGCACTGGTCGCACTTTCGTACGAAATCAGCTGAGTCCTTCTGAATGGAGGGTCAATAATATCCCTGTCGAATGATCTTGTATGCTAGAGATCTGCCTCCCAAATGATCATCGCATATGCCCTCGTAGACCTCTCTCAGAGCATAGTCCGCATCTGTAGGTCCTAAGCATTTTAGCAGTGGCTGAGAGAATGATCTCCTGTATAGGGTTCCGTCTAAGATGACGTACTGAGACTCTATCAAGCGGATCTTCTTGGCCTTTGCCTTATCTTCTGGATCCATTCTAATTTGGTTGTAGCCGAAGAAAGCATCCATGAAACTCAGTAACTAGTGGCCGGCGGTAGCGTCGACTAGCTGATCAATCTTCGGGAGAGGAAAGCTATCTTTTGGGCAAGCCTTGTTGAGGTCTGTATAGTCGATGCAGATCCTCCACTTGCCACTAGCTTTCTTTACCATTACCATATTGGCCAACCACTCAGGGTAGTGGGCCTCTCAGATGAACCATGCTTTAAGGAGCTTGCCAACTTCTTCGTCCACGGCTTGTTATCTTTCGGGAGTGAAGCTCATTTTCTTCTGCCGCACCGGCTTGTACCCAGGGGTTACTTCCAGTCGATGAGTGATTACTTCGGCAGGAATCCCTGGCATATCTGAAGCTGTCCAGGCGAAGACATCGGCGTTGTCCCCGAGGAAACAGATCAACTTCGTTCTGGTTTCCTCATCAAGCGTGCTCCCAATCTGCACAACTCTGGAGGGATCTTCCTCTGTCAAGGGTACTGGGACGGTTCTCTCCATGGGCTCACCAAGATTTGTGGTTACATCCCTCGGATCCAGCTGATCCAGAATTGTCGAATCCTTGAAATGCCTGTCTTCAATCATCAGACACTGCCGTGCTGTCCTCTGGTTTCCTCTAACTTCTCCAACACCGTTCCTGGTGGGGAAGCACACCAAAAGGTAGTGAGAGGAGATGACGGTCCGGAACTTGTTCAAGGCGGGCCGCCCTAGAAAAATATTGTATGCTGAGGGGATCCAGACCATCGTGAAGTTGATCGGCAGTGTCTTTTATCGAGGTTCAGTGCCAAGGGTTACAGGCAACACTATTTCCCCCTCGGCATAAACTTGGTTGCCCCCGAAACCAGAGAGCGGTATGGGGGATCTTTGCAGTTGATGTCTAGGCAAACACATTTTAGAGAATGCATCGTACATCAAGACATCAGTCGAACTTCGATTATCAACAAGAATTCGTTGTACATTATAATTGGCCACTACGGTCGAAATTACAAGAGGGTCGTCATGTGGGAGTCAAACTCCCGCAAGGTCGTTGTCGGAGAAAAGGATAGAGTTGTTGTCCTTAAGTCGCTTTGGGGCTCCATCCTCCTCCCTTCTCTAGTTGGCAGGTCGGTGTATCATCCCTACACCTCCGTTGGTGGGCCTTTGATTTGGTAGCTTTGCCTCTTCGGGAGGTGGCTGGGGAACAGTTGCTTCCGATCGAGGTCCTTGGTGATCGATGTACCGCACCAAGTACCCTCTCTTGATGAAATCCTTAATTGCATCCTTTAGCTGGATGCACTTTTCTGTGTTGTGGCCGTGGTCCCGGTGGAATCGGCAGTATTTATTCCTGTTCCTTATGGAAGAGGAGGCCTTCATGGGACGGGACCGTTGGAGATAGTTCTCCTTCTCTATCTCCATGAGAATCTTCTCTCGAGGGAGGTTTAGGGGGTATAGGAGTCGAATCTTCCTCCCAATGCTCTGAGCCCGGGAGGACTTCTTTGGCGGCCAGTATATTTGCCGCCATTGTTATTAGAAGTTTGGGGACCTTGTCCCTGTTATTCTTCTTTTTTGAAGGGGGTTTTCCTTCAACCAGTCATCGATTTGCCGCCTGCTCTTTAGCATCGGCATATTTTTGAGCCTTCGGCAGAAGCTCAGAGTAGCTTTTAGAAAACTTCTTATCCAGGAAAAAGGTAAGCCTGGAGGTACGAAGCCCCTTCTTCAGTGCTGACATGGCCACGTGCTCGTTGAGATATGGGATCTCAAGCGTGGCCGTATTAAACCAGGAGATGTAGTCTCGTAGGTTTTCTCCTTCGTTTTGGTGAAGGAGGAACAATGTGTCCGTATTCCTTGGAGTCTTGCGGTAGGTCCTGAAATGCAAGACAAACAATTTTTCTAACTCGAAAAAAGAATCGATGGTACCCGGGCGCAGGCTCGAGTACCACATCCGAGCGGACTTCTTCAAGGTAGCCGGGAGTGCTAAGCAGTACGTTACGTCCGAAGCTCTTTGGATCATCATATGGGCCTTGAAGTTGCCCAAATGATTAAGGGGGTCGAAGGTGCCATCGTAGGATTCCATCTGGGAAACCCTGAAATGCCGAGGAATGACCTCGGCCATGATACGGTCGGTGTAGGGTGGGCGTAGATCACCCATAATCAAGTCATCGAGATCCTTCAGATCCCACATTCTCTGTTCTCGCGCCTTTGCCATATCTGATTCGATGGCTCTGAATCTCCCATCATAATCGGGAGTCTGCTTCGGTGCTCTCTCCATAGAAGTGGAGTCTCCGGAAGAGGGTGAGGGAGTTTGTCTAGGCCTTTTCCCTTTTTACGGGGAATTGGCAGACCTGGGCAATCTCGAAGTTCGGCCTTCGGGAGAGGGCCAAGAATGGGGGGAGGGGTGGGCAGAATCCTCCCATGGGACTCTCTTTCTTCGGGACTGAGAGCTATGTCTGGAGGTGGCCGGTGGGTTTCCCACTGGAAAGGCTCTGTTCTGGAAGTCTTGAACATGGCCGTGAGGTTGGTGACCTAGTTCACAAGAGCTTCGAACTGTTGCAGTCCCATAACAACTGTGGGAGGTGAAACATCGTTCTCCTACGGGGGTGCGCCCCTCTGGGATGGAGCACGACTTCGGCTTGTAGAAGCGATTTGAGTCCTTCCTCTCGCCATCAAAGATTTTTTTTACTTCCCCTTGTCTAGGAGGGAGCTTAAAGAGTGCTTTCCCCCCTTCCTGGCATGCCAATCTGTTGGCGTGGAGTCCCTGAATCGGCCGGTCAGAGCCGCCGCATCGCAGGACCGCTTCCTGGTTCACCTGCAAAATAGGTCCATTGCCGGAGTTATTCTGGCTGGGGACACTCCGATGCCTATGTCAGTGGCGGATCCCTGCCACAGAATGGGGAAGAGTGAAGAGAGTATGAGAGGAAAGGCTCTTATAAACCGTGTGAGTGTATATGAGCGTATGTCCGCCTACCTCTCTAGCCATCCTTCTTACCATTATTTAAAAGAAGGCCTCCGGCTTGCGGCCCGCTCTTTTTCTGGTGATCATGGGGAGCTAATCTCTCCCATGATTGGTGATCGTGGGTTGTCATTGAGCGGTTCCAGCCAGATCGGGGGCGTTGTTGCAGGAGTTGTGCGCCATGATCATGGCATGATGAGTGTCGATTATAACCATTGGTTACAGTTGCCTTTCTGGATCAGATTGTGGTCCAAGCTTCGGGTTTCCCCTTGCGTGGGCCGAAGACTTGGTATTTGCCCCAGGACCGGAGATGTGTCTATGACGGGGATCGAAGTACGTGCCTTCGGAAGTCGATAAGAAAATTGGTTTTCAGTCAAGGCCGAAGACGTTGCCTGAAGGACTGGCCTTCAGATGGTGTAGTCCGGTGAGAAGCCTTGGGTTGCCTGCAGTTGGCCTGTCCCTTGGTTGGTCCAAAGTCCGTGGTTCGGAGAGAAAAGGCTTCGCCCAGTCGAACCAGAGTTCGGCTTGTAGCTGAACCGGGATATCCCAACAGGTGTCATAATCTTTTAACTAGGGTATCATAATTTCTGAACTAGAATGTTATTCCTTGAAAACTCTCTTTTTAGAAATATTTTTTCCTCCTAGTCTTTTTATCATAATCTAATAATCTTATTCAAGTCAATACACGATTGAAATATCCTATGATGGAGGACAAAAGTCTTCATTTTTTTATTTTATACCGAGTTGTTCATGTTTCAAAATTTTTGATACTAAAGTTTTTTCAGAAGTATTTTATTACAATGTGGGTGTCATATATCAGCATGCATACTAAAACACTTCTGTTACGGAGGATCAAAATATCTGGTTTATGTTTTATACAAGAATGTCAGTTTTTTAACTAGGATGTCATAGTTTTTGAACTAGGATGTTATAATACTATTTTAGCATATATTTATGATCCTTTTGCATCCGTAGCATATTTTTGAACTAGGAGTCATAAGGTCCACAAGTGATAGGTTCTTCTGATAGTAGGGGTTAATATATTTAGTTTCATATTTTATGATCGGGTGTTATAATCTTTTAACTAGGATGTCATAAGTTCAAATATCTTTTTTTAGAAATATTGGTTCTATGCCCGTATTATCATATTATCGTGTCATATTCTATCCAATGCATAACACATTATTTATTATGCTATAGATAAAATGTCATCTAAGACATGTATATCAATGTTTATAATTTTTTTGCAGATATTTTTATATATGGCATTGAAATTAGAAATCTGGAAAAAATTGAAGATGATCATTTGGATGAGGTTGCTGGTGTTGTTCATAAGAATGCACCTTCTCCTATCACTCCGAATGCGGAGAACGAGTCTATTGATCCTGAAATTGGAATGGAGTTCAAGTTTGTAAATGTTATATATAATTTATATAATGGATATGCAAGGAGGGTAGGTTTTGGAATCACAACAGTGTATAGTAGGTTTAATAACAACAAAAAAAAATGCTTTAAGCACTTAGCATGTTGAAGGTAAGAAAAATCTAGAAAAATTGATAACTCCATGAATCCTAGAGATACTAGCAAAATTGATTGTAAGGCTTCGATAAAAGCAAGACTAAATTCTAAAAATGGTAAGTGGATATTGGATGATGTTTATCTAGAACATAATCATGAGTCATCCATATCATCAACTGATTATCTATGGTCTCATAGGAGGATCAGCACACCAGAAAAGGTAGAGATCGGCTATTTATATGTCATGAATATTTTTATAACTCAAATATACTCTGCCATTGCTAGAAGGAAAGGAGGTAGAAGATAATTAGATTTCATAGAGAAGGATGCTCATAATTTCATCTATCAGGAATGTTAGAGTCAGCTTAAAGAAGGAGATGCATAGTCAATGGTAAACCATTTTACACAAATGCAAGTAAAAAATTAAATTTTTTTATACTTTGGATCTGCATGATAATGGACAGCTCAGGTCTATCTTCTGGATCCATCCTAAATCAAGATTGGCAAGTACTTATTTTAGTAATGTACTGATTTTTGACTCAATCTATTTAACAAATATATATCAAATATTTTTTTATCCATTTATCGGAGTCAACCATTATGTATAGTCTACATTGCTTTGTTGTGCATTGTTATCAGATAAGAGAATTGAGATATTTAAATGGTATTTCAATCATGGCTGGATGCAAATGATAGTTAACCATCTAATGCCATCATAACTGACAAAGATAAGGCAATCGAGGTTACTGTTAGGGATGTTTTTTCAATGCACAATATAGATTTTATCTTTGGCATATATTGAAGAAGATTTTTGAAAAGATTGACTATATTTGTACTGCAAATCCCAAATTTATGGTTAAATTTGAAGAAGTGATATATAATTTAGTTACTATAATGTCTTTCAAAAAAAGGTGGGCACATTTAATAGAGAAATATGAAGAATGTAAGGCTGTATATTGGTTAAATAATATTTATAAATATCAGGATAAATGTGTTCTAGTTTATCTTAAGGATATATTTTTTACAGGTTTGTAAGTCATTATGATTAATTAATGTTCATGTTTGTAAATTTTTAACAAATTTTGTATCTTTAATGCTTATATTTTTTGAATATTTATGAACATGGATGTCAACTTTATAAAGGAGCGAGAGCATCAATCACTTCTTTGATGAGTTTATAAACTCGAAAACTATACTCAAGAAATTCATCGATAAGTACAAAGATATCTTGGAGAAAAGATATGAAGCAGAAAATGAGGAAGACAATAAAATATTACAAACAAATATTTTTCTAAAGACATCCTCTCCTTTTGAGAGGCATACAGCAGAAAAATATACAAGGTGCATATTCAAAAAATCTTAAAATGAGGTCCTTGAAATGGTTGCATCAAATGCTAAATTAGTTAAAGAAGTTAAACTGTGATATATATTTTGTTAAATCATTTGAAAAAATTGAAGTTGATAGAATGAAGGAGATTATAAAAAATTATATGGTTTCATACGACAAAACTTTGAAAGATGTTCAATGCCAATGTGGATCCTATTAGTATAAGGGTTATCTGTGCAGGCATGCCTTATTGGTTCTCCATCAAAGAGACATATTTCATATCCCAGATAAGTATTTCTTGGATAGATGGTGCAAGGACATGAAATATTAATTTGATGATTTCGAATGTAAACTCAATTTTATGATAAAAGTATACAAAAATTATAGTACGCAGTCAAGGAATTATTTAAATTCATTTATCTTATTTTATGTTTACATAAACCATCATATGTCATGAAATCCTAATATAAATGTTATATTTTATTAATCATGATGTGCTTTGATGAGTCATCAAATGATGAAGCTTATAGAGATAGCCGCTATGTCTGTTTAATTTAGTGATGGAAGATCTTATACCATTAATCAAAAGAGCTGTAGATACCAACTATGTAGCTAAGTAAAGCATGCAATTTCTAATCCAAGATCTTGACCAACTTACTATGAAAGGTCATTCAAGAGATAATATAATTAAGAGTAGAGTCAAGAAGAAGTCAAAAAGATCAAGAAAAAATATGGATAAGATTTCTGTTAACACTCCTGTGCAAAATGAAAAAAGAGGTAGTATAAGCAAGAGGTAGACTTTCCATAATATAGTGAAGTACTTGAACAAGTAATTGAACCCACCGTACCATCTTTTGATCCTTTTTTAGATGAATTTAATGCTTATGTATAAAGTCAACTAACATAGGAAAGGATATAAAATGCTAAATTTTTGTACATTCTTATATATATTTATATTATCCGGAGAAATTTAAAACATGATGTATTGAATATATTATTAAATCTATTTATTTCAAATGTAAATTTTAGTACTACTTTAAGTACCCTAAGACTAAAACAAGGATAATAGAATTATGACACCCCTTGATATAATGGATGACATCCATTTATAAAATTAGAATACCCCAGCATGAAACAAGAAAGTAAAGTAAATAACTACTCCTAATAGGACTTCCCATCGTCCATGTTCTGAATAATGATTCTCACAATATCATAAAATTGCTACAGATACTATAAGATTACTCAAAATGGCTGAAATAATATTATAATATTCCAGTATAAAAACTACTACATTCTAGTTAAAAAACTACGATACCTATGCATAAAATATAAAATAAACTTTCTAACCCCTTTTACCTGTAATACATGTTATCCGTTGCTTAATTTATGACTCCCAGATTATCAAAAATTATTATGGATGCTAGAAGATTACTCATATTGGTTGAAACCATAATACGATATCCTGGTTTAAAAACTACGATATTCTAGTTAAAAAAACTATGACATCCATGCATAAAATATAAAATAAAATTTTCTAACCACTTTTACTTGAAATACATATCATCAGTGGCTTGGTTTATGAGTCTCAGAGTGTCAAAAAATATCATGAATGCTAGAAGATTACTCAAATTGGCTAAAACAGTATCACGACATTCCGGTCAAAAACTACAAATCCTAGTTAAAAAATTACGATATCCATGTAGAAATTATAAAATAAAAATTTCTAACATCTTCTACCTCTAATACATGTCATCCGTGGCTTAGTTTATGACTCATAGAGTGTCACAAAATTATCACGGATGCTATAAGATTACTCAAAATGGTCAAAACAGTTTTACGATATCTCAGTTTCAAAACTATAATATCCTAGTTAAAAAACTATGACACCCATGCACAAAATATAAAATAAAACTTTCTAACCCCTTTTATGTATAATACATGCCATTTATGACTTGGTTTATAACTTCCATAGTATAAAAATATACTATGAATACTATAAAATTAATCAAATAGTCCGAAATAGTATTACGACATCCAAGTTCAAAAACTACGATATCCTAGTTAAAAAACTACGACATCAATGTAGAAATTATAAAATAAAAGTTTCTAACCCATTCTACTTCTAATATATGTCATTCATGGATTGGTTTATGACTTCCAGAATGTCATAAAATTTCCATGGATGCTAGAAAATTATTCAAATTGGTTGAAACACTATCATGACATCCCAATTAGAAAATTACGATACCTTAGTTAAAAAACTACAATATCCTTGCAGAAAATATAAAATCAAAGTTTCTAACTTCTTTTGCCTATAATACATGTCACATGTGATCTAAATTAAAATGTTTACATTATCATGATAGAGTTCTAATAAATAATGTTTAAGTAAATGTGAAACATGATTACAGCATCCTAGATCTATAATTATGATATTCAAATTGGAAAACTATGATACCCTATCAAGAAACATAATATTTTTTTATAACATTATCACATCAATGAAGAAATTTGATATTTTGAAAGTAAACAAACATAAAAAATGTAAAAACTTTTTGTAATGAAAAAATAATATTTAAAACATTACTGTTTGAATGAATTATAGAATTTTTCTTTGAGACTAATGCTTAAAATATAAACATCAATTGACTTACAAATTTCTGTAACATAATACAGAAGTGCATGAATCGAAGAGAATATCACATTAAATAAAATTTGCTTTTACATGCTAAATTTTAATAGCGTTATCAATCTTTTGATTCAAGCTCTCTCGTAATAATCTTGCTGTTAATTGGCACCGATAGATACTTATATTTTTTTTTTGTGAAATCTCAATTATCAGGTTTATCCCTACGAGTAAAGAATTTCATGTATTTCAAGCAATACAATCCGCAGTTTAATGATCCTGTGGTTGGAAAGGGCATTCAATAATCTCTAGCATGGACCAATTCTTCACCTCAATATTATCACATAATATATGAAAATTGATCCGAGTATCTTGTACCACTTTCTTGCATTCTTTTTATACCTGGAATTATATTTTATTGAATTCAGATACATCAATGCCTTTGTTTGCGTGTTAACTGCAACTAGGTACCAGTGAAAATTGTCTGAGTTGATGATGGTGAACAGAAACCAAAATTTCTTGTTATCTTGATCACTGACTCCATCAAATATCATAATTTTGGCTATTCCAGCAAGTTTTTAAAATGGTGATACTAATGTCAGGCACATGTCGGAGGTCATTACAAGTATAATTATACACTTATGATATCTTTCTAGATGCTCTATCTAGTTATTTCTAATGAACTCCTGCTCGGCATCAATTATCTATTATTGCAATATAAACTGATTAATTATAAGTAACATGATTTCATATAATTCTGAAAATCAATATAAGAATTATTAAAAAATATATTATAATATATATAAAGAATAAGATTAAAATAAAGTAATACTTTATTACTTACATCATCAACTAACATGTCATTGTTTAGCAGATCGAAAATATTTTTTATTGTGATAGTGCCTCCAAATTTATTGGTGTAGATGACCTTTCTGAAATTAATAAACATAAAGAATATCATACATTTTCGACCATAAAATAGCATACATAATAAAAAAATTAGATATAACTTACCAGTTGATCTTTTCTTTTAAAAAGATTTTGATCAAATTTTCATCATCTTTAAATTGAAGATTCAAATTTGATTTATCAGACTGAGATGTGCCTACTATCTTTGTCTTTTTTTTGGATTGGCCTGTTTCAAAAATAGAATCTGCTATCATTTGTGAGGCCTTTCGTAGTCTAGGTTAGTTTTTCACCCTCTTGATAAGTGAAGGAACAAGAAATTTTTCTTTCTCCCTCTTAGCATCCTCACTCACAGGGATGTCCTTTAATTTTTTCTCTATCCTATGTTCAACCTCAATCATAGGGGTGTCATAAACTTTTTCCTTCATCATAGGTTGATAGTGCTCCATGACTTCCACCTCATCCTCAATATCATCTCCCTCTGTCCCTTTGTGCCCTTCTTTATTGGCATTTCTATCTTTTTTTACCAATGAATTGAGGAAGGTTTCAACTATGGCAAGCCTCTTCTTTATATCTTCTATTTCATTCTTCAACTGTGCATAGCTTGCATGACTATTTTCGGGTTCCGGGGATGCCACTATTTTTTTAGTGATAAGCCACCATTATGTTATCATAAACTCAATAGCTTCCTCCACTGCAAGCCAAGAACAATAATAAAATAACTTTATATTAATGATAATGATATATTGTTCATTACATTTATGAAATAATGGATTATCTTATCAACTCATGAAACTGCAAGTTCGCAAGCTGAACATTCTATGTCTTTAACTGGCTGTCATAATACTTTAACAGCCTAGGTAGCTTATTTGGATGTGTTGGGACTCTTAAGGTGCCATGCTCGAGAAACCAAACCTATACATAATAATCATGTACTTTAAAGATATGCAGGATTTAAAATAAATATAATTACACTTTTGCTACATATTAATGATCCTTACTATCAAAGCAGCTGAACATCCATACAGGGTTGGCTGCCTCCTAACCTTGTCACTTCTCTTGGTTTGGACTAGCTCATCAGATCTCAAGCAACAAGCAACATCTGGGAGAGCCATACAGTCAACTCCTTTATTGCGGAAGCCTAGTTGATTTGTCTCAACTGAGATAAATCATCCAAAGTAAGTGATGATATATCTTGGACAAGCTTGATTTGACTTTGGAAACAAGAACAGTGCAAACATATATGCGATCCAAAGTCTTACGGTGTCCTCGATATCTTCTTATATGTTTAATGAATGAAATTGTGCTATCAACTTCTCCAGTCCCTTATTCCGAAAAGTTATTTTCCTATCAAATCTTTGGAATAACCTTTCCTTTTTATCCTGGCCTTCCATTGCAATCTTATTTCCATGGCAAGGTAAACCCAAAATCAAGGCCACATCTTCGATGCTAAATGTAAGTTTCTTGCTACAAAAAATAAACTTGTCACCTTCCTTGTAACATTTAATAATTTTAGCTAGGAGTCGCCCATCGACTATAAATGGCTGCATGTCAATGAACGTATCGAATGGAGTCTTCCGGATGATTTTTAAATGAAGACTAGAAAAACCCATCTTCCATGCTTTTTTAACGTACATTGCTAGCTTTCAATGATTTTTAAACAGTTGCGAAGCCTTCACTCTAGGTAGCTGACCTATTGCAAGATCACTTGAAATATAAGTAAAAAATAAATGTAAGTTATTAAACAATAAATTTTAACTAACTATTATAAAAAATATAAGCCATCACAACATAAAAATATATAGGGTGCCATAATATTTGAAGTAGGATGTCATGAATCCTGAACTAGGATGTCAAAATTCTATTTCGGACTTAATTACTCTTAATTTTTTTACACAGGCTTGTTATGACATGGGAGGTGTCATCATAATATTGTAAGAGTTTTAATTCAGATCACAGGTGACATGTATTACAGGCAGAAAATGTTTGAAATTTTGATTTTACACTTTCTACAAGGGTATCGTAGTTTTTTAACTAGGGTACCGTAGTTTTTATATTGGAATGTCGTAATACTGTTTCGGTCATTTTGAATAATCTTATAACATCCGTGGCAATTTTACACACTCTGAAAGTCATAAATCAAGCTATGGATGACATGTATTGTATGTACAAGGAGTTAGAAACTTATATTTTATACTTTTTATAAGAGTGTCTAGTTTTTTAACTAGGATATCATAATTTTTATACTGGGATGTCGTAATATTATTTCAGCCATTTTGATTAATCTTATAGTATTCGTGGTAATTTTTGACACTCTGAGAGTCATAAACTAAGCCATGGATGATATATATTAGAGGTAGAAAATGTTATAAACTTTTATTTTATAATTTCTGCATGGGTGTCGTAGTTTTTTTACTAGGATATTGTAGTTTTTAAACTGGGATGTCATAAAACTATCTCGATCATTTTGAGTAATCTTATAGCATTTGTGATAATTTTTGATATTCTGAAAATCATAAACCAAGCCACGGATGACATATATTAGAGGTAGAAAGTGGTTAAAAACTTTTATTTTATAGTTTATACATGGGTATCGTAGTTTTTTAACTAGGGTGTCGTAGATTTTAAACTAGGATATTGTAATACTGTTTCTGCCATTTTGAGTAATCTTATAGCATCCATGGTAATTTTAGGATACTCTGGAAGTCATAAACTAAACCATGGATGACATGTACAAGAAGTTAGAAACTTATATTTTATACTTTCTGTAAGAGTGTTGTAGTTTTTTAACTAGGATGTCATAGTTTTTATACTAGGGTGTCGCAATACTATTTCGATGATTTTGATTAATCTTATAGCATCCGTGATAATTTTTGACACTCTGAGAGTCATAAACCAAGCCACATATGATATGTATTACAAGTAGAAGGGGTTATAAATTTTTATTTTATAATTTCTGTATGGGTGTCGTAGTTTTTTAACTAGGATATTGTAGTTTTTAAACTGGGATATCGTAAAACTGTTTTGGCCATTTTGAGTAATCTTATAGCATCCGTGATAATTTATGACATCTAGGAGTCATAAACCAAGCCACAGATGACATATATTAGAGGCAGAAGGGGTTATAAACTTTTGCTTTATAATTTCTGCATGGATGTCGTAGTTTTTTAATTAAGGTGTTGTAGTTTTTGAACTTGGATGTCGTAAATTCTGAACTACGGTATCATCAAACTGTATATGGTGTCATAATTTTATACTATGAAGACTTAATATTTTTAAAAATATATCATGACATTTCTCTGTAGATATAAATTTAAAAAATTTATGTTAAAATATATAATTTCCTTACCTATTTCTAGTTCTGTAACTTCTTTTGGAACGGATCTTAAGGAAATCTCATCCTCTCCTGAATAAATAATAAGTGCAGTGCTTCCTTCCTCCATTTGTATTTCCTTCTTATGGTGTTTTTGTATTCATCGTCTGTGTTGAAAGACGAAACCACTTTTCTCTATTGATTTAAGATTTTGAAGGCATATCTTTCGTGGTATGCTCGAGAGCTTCTAGCTCAGCAGCGGCTTCTCGACCACCAAAGAGAAGAGCAAAAACATAGAAATGGAGAACTCTGGGACATGCAAAAATAATGGAAGACACTTTGGGATGGGGTGTTGCTTTGCTCCTAGTTTTTTTTTTCATTTGCAGAAGAAGAACTATTTTTGAAACGCACGTATCTTCTTTCAAAAAATAAGAAGGCAAAAAGGTCATTTTCCATGTTTGAAATGACTGCAGATGCGACGATATTTAGATAACATAATCCTAGATATACGACTCCCATCTCGTTCCGTTAAGCCAGTTAGGATACACGTGAATGAATAAAAAATAGCAGTACAGGCTATGCTAGATTTCCTGCACCACGTGCGGTGCACAAAGACTTACTCTTAGTTGCTCTGTCCAATGACCATGTTTAGGTTGTTGGTCCATCTTTGATATTAGAAATTGGACTCAAAACCATTGGTTCGAGGAAGAAGAACCAGGATCAACTTCAGCAATGTGACTCAAACCTGACAATGGACTCAATTCCCCCAATCTGAGCCTTATCTAATACCAAATTTTATGGTGTGAATACCAAATTTTATGGTGTGAATATATTGTGTTGGATCAAGTTGGGTTCAACAGGTGTATTTTGTGTTGGATCAAGCTAGGTTCATTAGGTTTAAATCGACCGCGGCAACTTTTAAGTTGGTTTGGTTGGAGTTATATTAGGTCAGTTCGAATTGGGAGTCTAAACTTACCGAGCTCCAATCAAATCCCGGTCTTCCGACCCAGTTCCAACACAGTTAGATATATACCGGCCAGTCCTTTTTCAAGGTGTAGGTCGGTTCAGGCTAAGATTTGAGTGAACCTAGTCTCGCACTTACGCATGCAACAAGGTGCAAACCCAATCCCTCTTACCATCGGCAGGGTCACGAGTTGTTCGTTCCCCCTCGAGGAGTTCGTTGGAGCTGCACGGCGCTTTCTGTCCACACGGTTTGGTCCCTGTGGGTGAACGACACGGTGCCCATCCTTCACCTCTGTTCACGGACCCCGAGAGAGAGAGAAACTATGGAGGAGAAGTACTTGGACCTGGTGCTTGTTCCCCTGGGTCTCTTGGTGTTGGCTGCCTACCACTCGTGGCTCCTCCTCACCATACTCCGGCATCCAAAGCGCACCGTCATCGGCCTCAACGCCCTCGCCAAGCAACGCTGGATCGGAGCCATGATGGCCGTGAGTTCCTCCCATCTCTTCTTCTCCATGCATCTGTTTGTCTTGGTTCACTTCACTTCTTTTAGGGGAATTTCAGTGTCAAGAGGTTAAGCTGATAGATAGATTTCTCTGACATTCTCATCTATTAAGCATGCTAACAATCGACGAAGCAGTCACAGTTTCCAGCTGTAATTGATCAACCCGATTCAATTTTGAAAGAGATTGTAGTTAGAAAGTGCAGTTGATTACATTCCTCTACTGCTTCAGTTCAAGGGATCAAATGATGCGATATAGAGAATTCTTGTTTTGATGGAAGCAATATAAAGAATTCTAGGAGTACAATTTGGGGTTCCAGGTGTTAGAAGGGGGGAGGATGGTGGATAGACCATGCATAACTTTCCCCCGGGAAGTTCCCTTCTTCGTTTTAAGTGGCTGATCGGCGTTCTGGTACTACCCTTGTCCCAGGGAGAATCTTCTGCCATGAGGCAGGTTGGTAAAGCGATGGATCCGACCCAAGAAAACAGAGTTTTTTTTTAAGATAATGTTTTTTATTAAATATTTGCTAAATTGATGCCACCCGTCCAATATATATATTTTTTTAAGCAAAAGGAAAGGGGGTTAAACATGGTATAGCTATCCCGTAGACCTTCGTGTTACTAGTAAGATGTTTAGATTTTTATAATTTTTTTTTATTTTTTTTATTTAAAAATGAGTAGATCAACTCCTCCCATCATGCTAGACAAGATGTTTAGATTTTGATGGGCATAACGGGGGGCACAGAGAAGAAAATCAACTACGATGGGCTGCATAAAATAATTCCTAAATTTAATCTAATCATTCTCAAGATCTCATCTCGAATCCACAACTTATTGATGATGAGGCGAAGCCTCTAATAATCAGGTTACCACCTTAGTGGTACCCATCTAATATTTTTCAAACTAGATAATTTGGCTGACTCGAAAGTTTTCACTTTAGAAATTGCAGGTTGTGCCTGTAATTTCACATTTGAAATCATAGGCACACCCTGCCATTTCTCCAAGCAAGCCATTTGCTACATTAAAATTTTAATAAATAATAAATAATTTTTTAAAAAATTAATATTTTTTAAAAAAATATTTTTTTAAAATAAAATAATATATAATACTATATTATGATATATTTTATATTATAATAAATATTTTATATTCTAAAATATAATATATTAAAATATAAATTATATATTATAATATATTATATTTATTGATGTATGTGTATCGGTCATGGTGGTGGTAGTGTCGTCTCGAGTGTATCGGTGTAGCATGACGGGATGGATGTTTATCGAGCGGCAAGATCGAAGGAGTTGAGGTATAAGGGCAGTGGTATCGGTGCGAGCCTAGATACCCACCTGCCTGTGCCCTCGAGACCCGATCTTGCCACTTGACGAATCCGGCCATTAGCATGATGCATGGCTTCACCGTACACAGCATCCATTGATGCAGCAAGGCTGCTGAAGGTTATCGGGACAGTAACCGCCGCTCGGCGCATTGATGGTATTCGGCTTTGTGTATGTGCAACCACCAGGTCATACCATAGGGACATTTCTGATGGTCACGCTGTGCAATGGGTTCGGTCGCCATGGAGGTGCGCGGCTCCACCATATGCGATACTTATTCGATATGCATGCATTACCAAATATACTATATTATAATATATAATATATAATTTAATATATTATAATATATTTATCATATTTTAGAATATAAAATAATATTTTTTATTAAATATTTATCAAACCGGTGATATCCCAAATATATTTATGAAACTGGATTTTTTTTAACACGTGGAAGATATGGATACAAGGGAGGTGGGGAAAAAATATATGGAGAAATCATAGATTCCCTGTTCAAGATTAAATACTTTTTTTTAAAAAAAATTATAAATAAAAAATTAATAAAAAATATAAAAATAAAAAAAAATTAAAAATAAAAAATATAATAACATGATATTATAATAATATATTATAATAAATTTTATATTATAATAAATATTTTATATTTTAAAATATAATAATATATATAATATAATAAATTATAAATTATATATTATCATATAGTATATTTGTTGATGCATATATATCGATTGTGACAATGATGGTGTCGTGCCAAGTGCCATCGACATAGCATGATGGGATGGGACATGCATTGAGCGGTCGGACTGGAAGCGGCGGGGCACGAGGACGGCAATGTCGGTGTGAGCCCGAGCACCCACTTGTCAGTACCTCTCAAGACCGATCGTACTGTGTGCGGGTCCAGTCGCCAGCACGGTGTGTGGCTCCACTACATGCAATATTCGTTGATGCGACAAGGCAGACGGAGGTTACTAGAATAGTAGTTGCTGCTCGGCGTATTAGTGATATCCAGCCTTGCATATGTGCAACTACTCGATCATACCATAGGGATGTTCCTGGTGGTGCACCATGCAACGAGTTCGATCATCAAAAAGGTGCATGGCTCCATCGCACGCGATACCCGTCCAGTATGCATGTATTAATAAATATATTATATTATAATATTAATATATAATTTAATATATTATAATTTTTAATTATATTTTAGAATGTAAAATATTTGTTATAATATAAAATATATTAAAATATATTATTATAATATCATGTTATTTTTTTATTTTTTAAAAAATTATTAATTTTTAAATATTTTTATATTTTTATTGAATTTGAGATAGAAAATTATAGGTTGTATGTGCAATTTCTCTATAAAAAAATATTATTAAAAAATATTATTTTAGAAAATATATTTGATAAGGCATTATTTTTGTAAATATTTAATAAAAAATATTATTTTAAAAAAAACTTCAAGAAAATAACATGATGTGGCAGGATCGCTTATGTGGAACCCATGACAGACCTAGTCAGATGCCATGTCGGAGGAAGCTGCCATGTCGGACATTTTTCTTCGGACTCCTTCGCCGGGTGGCTCCCTCCGAGGTCAAGACGCCTTGGTCGAAGTCGAGCTCTGCCTCTCTCCGGACTTCTTTGCCAGGCGGCTCCCTCGAGGTCGAGATGCCCTGGCCGAAGTCGAGCTCCGTCTCTCTTTGGACTCCTTCACTAGGTGACTCCCTCGAGGTCGAGATGCCATGGCCGAAGTTGAGCTCTGCCTCTCTCTGGAATCCTTCGCCAGGTGGTTTCCCTCGAGGTCGAGACGTCCTGGCCGAAGTTGAGCTCCGCCTCTCTTCGGATTCCTTCACTAGGCGGCTCCCTCGAGGTCGAGATGCCGTGGCCGAAGTCGAGCTCCGCCTCTCTCCGGATTGCTTCGCAGGTGGCTTCCTTGAGGTCGAGACGCCGTGGCCGAAGTCAAGCTCTGCCTCTCTCCGGACTCCTTCGCCAGGCGGCTCCCTCGAGGTCAGATACCCTGGCCAAAGTTAAGCTCCCCCTCTCTCCATACTCCTTCGCCAGGTGGTTCCCTCGAGGTCGAAACACCTTGGCCGAAGTCGAGTTCCTCATCCCTGCGCTAGCCCCACTTTGGACGAAGGGATCGACAGCTGAAGGACATCACCGCCTTCCTTGGACGGCAGTAGGCTGCCCAAGGACCACGGAGGAGTGCCCGCTAGGCCACAATAATTGCCTCAGTTACCACTTACGCTGAAAGGGAAGGGGTTCCCCGATCGAGGTGCTGTGCTCCTGAATAACCGTCTGTGCCACCCAAAAGAGAAAATCAACCCAGGAGATTCGAATCCAGGGGGCGACTGTCCCCCGATCGAGGCTCTCCCAAGTTTTCCAAAATGGAGTGACCAGAAGGAGGGTCAGAGCACACGGTGCTGTTCCCTATCACGAATGAGGAAAGGCATCTCGTGCACGGCACAGAACGTCACCGCACGCGCTTGCAAGTGAGGGGAGGATCCCAAGGTAGGCGGCCGACAACCATCCTGGCTTAAAATAGTTCTTCAAGGTTCCAATAAAAAGGTAAGTAATAAACGGGCGAAAGGGACGGCATACAGGAGAGCAACCAAGAGCTTTAGGCTACCGGAGCCCCACCAGAAGGGACTCGATGGATATAGCCACCCAGCTTGAGCTCTCCTTCGCTGCCACTTCCCTCGCTTTACTCTCATCCCATTTATACTCTTCAGTACATAAGTTCTTCCTCCTAGCATGGAGTTTATCTATGTGGCTCGACCAGGAGGATCTGTTCCCCTGAATCGCCACTGACTTGAGCATTGGAGTGCCCCCGCCGGGATCACTGGCCCGGATCTCTTCTGTTTTGCAGGTTCGGGCGCGCGAGCAGGTTCCCGAGAAATGAAGGTGCATTCCGAGGTCGTCTCCAGCTATAGGCCACGGCGATCAGGAGGCAACAGATTGGCGTGCAAGGAAGAGGGGAAGGACACATTTTGATCCAAGCCAATCCCCTTACGAGCAACCCCGCTAGGAGCATGGTGATGACCTGTGCGAGGGAGGTCTCCACTAGCTGTGTAGGGGACCCCCCTTCCCGTGGGGATCCGTACAGTCCAGAGAGGGAGCTCCCTGCTCCACCGCAACAACCCCCAGCGGATGCCTAGCTGGCTGCACTCGCCCAGCAAATGCAGCTCCTGACTGCAACGGTGCACCAGTTGCAGTATCAGCATCGATCTCTGGCCACCCACCAACAGCCAGGGACTCCCATGGCCCAAGCTGCCGTACCCCGCGATAGCCTACGGTCCTTCCAAGGATGGCTTTCGCTACTGCGAGTCACAACAAATCACCGGGGAAGCTACCAGATCCCGGCAAAGAGATATTGGACCGGGTCAGCTGACCGGGAGAGTCGATCCCCGACCTTCGAGCAGGTTGCTATCAAGCACCACCGAAGTCACAGGGGCAAGGCCCCCCATCGCGACCCCCCTCAGTTACCACATCCACCTCCTCCGTCGGCCTCAGCAGAGGGCTTAACCGACGAAGCCATCAAGCGCATGGTAGAAAGGTGCCTGGAGGAACAGGAGTGAAAGCTGGCGGAGCTATCCTGCCAGTTTGCAAATTTGCAGGGCTCCTCTAGCGAGCTTGCAGGCTACGACGCCCATCCCCCTTTCTCCCGAGAGATCCAAGAGGAACCGATCCCGGGTCGGTTCCGCATGCCGCAGGTGGATCCCTATGATGGGACCACCGACCCCCTAGACCACCTTGAGAGCTACAAGGCTCTTATGAAAGTCCAAGGGGCAACCGATGCTCTTCTCTGGATCACTTTTCTAGCCACCATCTGGAAGGTGGCTCGAGTCTGGTTCACCCACCTCGAGCTTGAAAGCATCAGCTCTTTCGCTCAACTAGAGTAGAAGTTCGTGGCCCACTTTGACATCTATCGAAAAGTGCTACAGGAGACGGACAACCTCTTCTCCATCAAGCAGCAAGACCATGAGCTCCTGCTGGACTACGTAGCTCGCTTCAAGGTTGCCGCATTGGAGATTTACAACCTGGACGAGTCAGTTTCCATGCTGGCATTGAAGAGAGGGCTCAGGACTTCCTGCCTGACCTACTCCCTGGATAAGAAGCCACCGAAGATGTACTCCAAACTCCTCCTCTGTGTTCATAAGTACATCCGTGCCGAGGAGGCGGACCGTATGAGGAGGGAGCTAGACGGGAAGCCGCTGAAGAAGCCATCTCCCGAGGAGATGTCTGGGGTGCGGAAGCCCGGGCCGGCCACCTCGAACTTTCACCAGGGGCCAAAGCTGAAGAGTCGCCCCATTCCCGAAGAAAGATACACACTTCTCCTAGCCTCGAGGACGAAGATCCTCATGGAGATTGAGGGCGAATGCTACCTGCTACGCCCACCCCCATTGAGGCCGTCTAACAGTCGCGACAAGATGAAGTACTGCCAATTCTACCACGATCACGGCCATGATACCAAGGAATGCCGCCACCTCAAGAGAGAAATTGAAAACCTTATAAGGAGGGGCTACCTCGAAAGGTTCGTGGGGGGCAAGACCCTGGCGAAACCTCAAGCGCTCACTGTTCTCCCTCTGGTCCCTGCAGTCGACAACCGGCCCACCGAGAAGCCCATGGGGATGATTTGTTGGGGAATCGAGTGCGCCCCCAAGAGGACCCAGGGAGGAGAAAATTTGAAAAATGTACTCCCCTTTATGAGGAAGAAGGAATCCGGGAATGAAAATGTAAACAATGATGCCATGGTCGTCGAGATGACGATCACCAAGCATCTTATGAAATGGATTATGGTCGATAGTGGAAGTTCGACTGATATCCTTTTTTACGATGCTTTCTCCAAGATGAATCTGTCCTCTGCTCAGTTGAGACTTGTGCACACACCCCTTATCGGTTTTACAAGGGACTTGATGGAAGTCGAGGGGGAATTCACTCTTCCTGTTATTGCCAGGGTGCCACCCCGACAGAGCACTGTCATGATGACCTTCACGGTTGTTAGCTTCCCCCGGCTTACAACATGATTCTTGATCACCCCGGGCTCAATCTCCTTGATGCGGTCATTTCCACCAAGCGGCTATTGGTGCAGTTTCCCACTCCTTATGGTGTTAGAGAAATGAGGGGGGCACCTCAGCCGATCCAACACTGTCTCCAAGCCGTTCCTGGGGCCAAAACCTCCAAGGAAGACCCCAGTGCCGACGACCTCAACCAAAGGGTGCAAGACCCCAGAGGTGGCCAAGTCGAGCGCCTGTTGTCGTATCCGCTCGGAGCCGACCCGGCAAAGATGGTGCAAATTGGGGCCTAGCTGCAAGAGGAAGTGCGGGACCACCTATTAGAACTCCTTCGAGCAAATGCGAACGTGTTCGCCTAGACGGCGGTAGATATGCCATGGATTTTCCTTGACATCATCACCCACAAGTTAAGCATCGACCTGAAGTACCGTCCTGTTCGATAGAAGAAGAGGAGCTTCATCTTGGAGAGGCAACGGGCAATCAATGAGGAGGTGGATAAGCTCCTCGCAGTCAGCTTTATTCGGGAAGTACAATATCCCAGCTGGCTGGCGAATGTAGTCATGGTCAAGAAGAACAATGGAAAGTGGAGGATCTGCGTGGACTACACCGACCTCAATCAAGCCTGTCCAAAGGACAGCTTCCCTCTACCAAAGATCGACCAGTTGGTGGACGCCACCTCGGGGCACCGCTTGCTCTCCTTTATGGATGTATTTTCTGAATACAATCAAATCCGGATGCATCTGGAGGATGAGGAGCATACTGCCTTCATCACTGACCGAGGGGCGTACTGCTATTGGATGATGCCTTTTGGCTTGAAGAATGTTGGCACCATGTACCAGCGGCTGGTCAATCGTGTCCTTTAAGGACTAGATTGGATGAAATATGCAATTATATATGTACAACATGCTCTTTATGAGCAAGCCAAAGTCAGACCATGTCACCGACCTGGTGGAGGCTTTCCACAACCTCTGAATGCACAAGATGAAGCTGAATCCGGGGAAGTGCACCTTCGACGTAGCAGCAGGAAAGTTCCTTAGCTTCATGGTCACCCAGAGGGGAATCGAAGTGAACCCGAAGAAGGTCCGGGCAATCGTCGACATGGAGCACCCCACCTCGAAGAAGCATGTTCAGCGCCTGACGGGCCGGATTACAGCCTTGAACCGGTTCATCTCGAGGTCAGCCAATTTCTGCTTACCTTTCTTTAAGGGGCTGCACAAAGTTCACGACTTCGACTGGACCAAAGAATGCAAAGCAGCCTTTGAGGAGTTGAAAAATTTCTTGGCATCATCGCCCCTGCTCTCCAGGCCGGAGGAAGGAGAGGAGCTCTTGCTGTATCTGGTGGTTACCCCGAGGGCAATCAGCTTGATTCTCGTCCACACAGATGAGGATGGATCTCAAAAACCGGTATACTATGCCAGCAAAATTCTTCAAAATGCGGAGATCAGGTACACCCACTCAGAAAAGTTAATTTTTGCTCTTATAATATCTGCCCAGCACCTCAGGCCGTACTTCCAAGCACACCCGATTGTGGTCTTAACGGACCAACCACTGAGGGCCGTGCTTAGTCGCCCTAACACATCCGGACTCTTGGCCAAGTGGGCGTTGAAGCTCAGTGAATTCGACATCGCATACCGATCGAGGTCATCTCAGAAGGCCCAAGTGTTGGCTGACTTCCTAGTCGAGTGCGCGAGACTTGTCGAAGAGCTAGAGCAAACCACCCCGGAGTGTCAAGTGGAGCCCAAGACCGAGGAGGAGTCTTGGGTCCTCCACGTGGACGGTGCACCCAATACGGGCGAGAGCGGGGCAGACTGCATCATCGCTAATAGCGACAGGATTGTAGCCGAGCGTGCGCTTTGCTTTCGATTCACAACGACCAACAACCAGGCAGAGCACGAGGCACTCCTTATGGGGCTAAGAGTCTCCCGCGAGCTTGGTGTACCCAACCTGAAGGTCTTCACCGACTCTCAGTTGGTGGTCGGGCAGGTCTCAGGAGAGTATGAGGTCCGAGATCCTCAGATGATAAAGTACCTGGAGCGGGTCCGCTCGAGCACGATGGGTTTTTTGTGCTTTAGCATCTCTCACATCCCTCGAGAAGAGAACGCTCATGCTGATGCATTGTCAAGGCTCGTGACCTTACCAGACTCATCATTAGCATGCACCCACATTGAGTACTTGGAAAGTCCAAGCTACGAAGCTCCAGGAGGAGTCCAGTAAGTTACCCCGGAACCCAACTAGATGGACCAGTACATAAAATACATCACCGACGGCACCCTACCAAAAGATCGAACGGAGGCCGGCCTCATCAAGAAGAAGGCCGCGTGATTCGTCCTAATGGACGGGCAGCTCTACCGTAGATCCTACTCCTATCCGTTCCTGAAGTGCCTGAGACACATAGAGGTCGCCTTCGTGCTCCAAGAAATATACGAAGGTCTCTGCGGGAATCACGTTGGAGGGAGGATGCTGGCATATAAGGCCCTCCGTCAGGGGTACTACTGGAAAACAATGAGGGAGGACGCCATTGACTTCATGAGAAAGTGCGACCTCTGCCAGCACCATGCCCACATACAGCGTCAACCAGCAACGCCACTCTTCCAACTCTCCTCGCCCTCGCCGTTCGCCAGTGGAAAATAGACATCCTTGGTCCATTCCCTCCTGCGTCCGGACAACGCAAGTTCCTGATAGTGGCTATTGATTACTTCACCAAATGGGTGGATGCGGAGCCTCTAGCATGGATTACCGAAGCCAAGGTCCGCCAGTTCTTCTAGAAGTCGATCATCTGCCATTTCGGACTATCCCACAACATCATCACCGACAATGGGCGGCAGTTCGATAACCGAGAGTTTGAAGAGTTTTGCGTCGACCTCGGCATTCAACATCGCTTCATCTCGGTGGCTCACCCCCAGACCAATGGAGAGACCGAGGTGACCAACCAGACAATCCTCTAGGGACTCCGAACTAGGCTAGACCAAGCCAAGGGTAGGTGGGCAGAAGAACTTCCCAGCATTATTTGGGCCTACCACACAATACCCAGGGCGGCCATGGATGAGACACCTTTAAGCCTCGTCTTCGACGCGGAAGCCATTGTCCCTGTCGAACTTGGTGTACCCATGCTGCGGGTGGAACAGTATGATGAAGCAGAAAATCCGGCCCGCCTTCTTCTTAACTTGGACCTCCTCGAGAAAATGAGAGACAAGGCTTGACTCCGGATGGCGGCCTACCGGCAGCGGGTAGCTCAGTACTACAACGTGCGGGTGAGGCCAAAGATCTTCCACCCAGGCGATTTGGTGCTGTGTCGGGCTGAAGCCTCCCAACCTCGGGAGTGCGGCAAGCTCTCGTCGAACTGGGAGGGCCCCTATAAGGTGGTCGAGGCTCTTTCCCATGGAGCCTACTACCTAGTGGAGCTGGACGGCGCCAGATTCCCGCGGACTTGGAATGCCAACAATCTGATAATGTATTATCAGTAATGTAAGGCCTTCCTTCATTAATGATAAAGATCCTCTCTGTGCAAATCATTTTTTCCTTGCAGGATGTTGCTGCCCGACCCCAGGTCTGGCACTCCAAGCCCGGAAACTCCTGAAGCCTAGCACTCCAAGCCCGGAAACTCCTGAAGCCTAGCATTCCAAGCTCAGAAACTCCCGAAGCCTGGCACTCCAAGCCCGGAAATTCCCGAAGCCCGGCACTCCAAGCCCGAAAACTCTCGAAGCCTGGCACTTTAAGCCCATAAACTCTTGAAGCCTGACATCTTAAGCCTAGAAACTTTCAAAGCTCATCACCTCATAGTCACCTGGTGGGCCCATCGAGCACAGCACCCTGGCTCAGTCGCGCCGTGCACGCTTGGAGCGGGTTCCATCCAAGGTCGAACAGACCTCTTCCGAGGAGGTACACGAAGCTCCATTGCCACGCTGCTCATGAGGTGGGAATGACTCAGCAAGTCAAAGACTTCCTTCCTAACCGCCCCGCATACCCGGAGCTCAACGGGAAAGAGCCCAAGGACTTAAAGTCTCAAGACAAGATGCCTCGGCAAAGACGTGTACATGGGCAGTTGAGAAGAAAAAGAAGGAAAATTGCCAATGCATTGAGAATCTAGAAGGAAACAAGCAAAACAAGTGAAAGAAGAAAATTTCTTAGAAAATTTTTAAATCCTTACATTAGCTCCTCGACCCCGACAGGTCGGGCAGCCCGGACAGAAACAATACAAAGAATAAGAACATATAAAATGGGGGTTCCTATGCTACTCCGCTGGCTCCTTCCCTGGTTGGCGCACAAGCGGGGTGACGTCTTTCATGACCTCCGGCGGCAGGGCCATGTCGACGGCAGCTGCAGGCTCCTCTGGTTTGGCTAAGGCCAAGGTCGAGCTCCCACACAGAGCAGCCGGGAAGGCGAGCCCATCCAAGTTCATGTCTGGAATGAGCTCCGCCATCTTGGACCAGCAAAACATGAACCCTTTGAAAAAAGAGTCTGTGGCCAACTCGTGGAACTCTGCATTGAACTCCGGCGAGGCCTTGTAATTGGTCACTGCCTCGGTGCCCTCCTTCTTCGCGGCCTCCATTGAGTCGACCGCCTTCGCAGCCTTCTCTTTGGCTGTGATGGCCTTCATTTTGGCGGCGGCGGCCCGCTCCTTTGTCGCCTCCAGCTGAGTTCGAAGGGCTTGGGCTTGCTCCCTCTCCTGGGCCGCTTCGATGCTGAGCTCTTCTAGTCTGGCCTTGAGCTCCTTGGCCCGACTTCTGGCCCAGTTCTTCTCCTGATCCAGGGACTCCTCCTGCCCTTGAGGCACCTCTCGGTGCCTGCCACCTCGACCCTCAACTCTCTATTCTTCTGTTCGGCCTCCCAGGCCTCGTCTGTCTTCAGCTTGACCTCGGCCTTTTATGAGTTAAGCTGTAGCGCCTTTTGTTGGTCTCTTTTGGCCCAGCTCTTGTAGTAATCTCGTATGAGCAGAAGGTCCGTCCCAAGTTGCACCAAGGAAGACGTCAGCCAAAAGAAAAGAAAGAAGAGAAAGGGAAAGGGGAAAAGTTAGAAGCACTTACCGAGAAGAGCTGCGGGAATGTGCCAAGGATGGCGTCGGCCAGGAGCCTTCCCGCCTTTTCCCGTCGATCGTGCAGTTGGACGGCAAAGTCCATCATGTGCTCGACAAGGGCCCGAACACGGACCAAGGAGGTGTCCGGTGCCACCTCGAAGGGCAGCTTACGGGAGGTCTTCTTCTTCGCCGCTACCACGTCGTCGCCCTCGTGACTAGCCGAGGATGCCTCAGAACCCCCATGGGGGCTTGCTGCCACTCCGAACGGTGTCGCTGGTGGCGGCTCCCTCCTCTCCTGCTCCTCTTCCGCCTCCACCTCAACAACTTCATGAGGTGGGGGCACCACAGCGGCGGCAGTGGTAGCGGACCTAGCCAGGACTACCACTTCTGGCTCTCAGATCGAGGGCAGGTCCCACTGTCTCGGTGGCTCGGGGACGAGTTCGATCGTCCTCCTGCTCGGCTCGGATGGCACAGCAGGTGCCGACCTCGCACTCTCCTCATTCCGAGCCCTCTTCGACGGGGACCTCTAACCCCTGCTGGTGCACCCCTCTTCATGGAGAGCGCAAGGAGTTCGTCCATAGAGTACTTCATGCATGCATAAAGGAGAACGAGGTTAGTTCTGAGCTCGAAGAGACAAGCAGAAAACAGAAACAAGTAAAGATCGCGCCGAACTCACCCAACTCCTACATTAGGCTGACCTTGATTTTGTACAGGTTCTGCTCCAATAGCAGAACCTCGAGAGAAGGGATTTGGTCAGGTGTGGAGCTGGTCATAAACTTCCCGATCAGCCATCTTGGCAGCATCATTCTGGTTCGAGGTCCGATCTGGGTCGTTACAAACCCAATCGAACTCCTCGACGGAAGCGAAGAAGTATTTGCTCTTCCATCCTTTAATATAAGAGGGGAGCTCAAATCTAATGCCCTTCGGGCACGGAAAAATAAACCACCACCTCTCCTCGGTAGGGTGGCATTTCAGGATAAAGAAGACCCTGAATAGGGAGAAACGGGCTACGATCCCGTGGAAGTGGCAGAGGACGATGAAGAAAAAAATCGTCTTGACTGCGTTCGACAGGATCGCTGACATGGAACCCATGTCAGACCCAGTCAGATGCCACGTCGGAGGAAGCTGCCATGTCAGACATTTCTCTTCGGACTCCTTCGCTAGGTGACTTCCTCGAGGTTGAGATGTCCTAGCCGAAGTCGAGCTCCACCTCTCTCCGAACTCCTTCACCAGGCGGCTCCCTCGAGGTCGAGATGCCCTGGCCGAAGTCGAGCTCCGCCTCTCTCTGGACTCCTTCACCAGGCGACTCCCTCAAGGTCGAGATGCCGTGGTCGAAGTCGAGCTCCGCCTGTCTCCGGACTCCTTCGCCAGGTGGCTCTCTCAAGGTCGAGACGCCCTGGCCGAAGTCGAGCTCCGTCTCTCTTCGGACTCCTTCGCCAGGCGTCTCCCTCAAGGTCGAGATGCCATAGCCGAAGTCGAGCTTCGCCTCTCTCCAGACTCCTTCGCCAGGCGGCTCCCTCGAGGTCAAGAATCCGTGGCCGAAGTCGAGTTCCGCCTCTCTCCGGACTCCTTCGCCAAGTAGCTTCCTTGAGGTCGAGACATCGTGGCCGAAGTCCAGTTTCGCCTCTCTCCGGACTCCTTCGCCAGGCGGCTCCCTCGAGGTCGAGACACCCTGGCCGAAGTCGAGCTTCGCCTCTCTCCAGACTCCTTCACCAGGTGGCTCCCTCGAAGTCGAGACGCCTTGGTCGAAGTCGAGTTCCTCATCCTTGCGCCAGCCCCACTTCGGACGAAGGGATCGACAGCTGAAGGACGTCGCCGCCTTCCTTGGACAGTGGTAGGCCGCCCAAGGACCATGGAGGAGCGCCCGCCAGGCCGCAATAATTGCCCCAGCTACCACTTATGTCGAAAGGGAAGGGATCCCCCGATCGAGGCGCTGTGCTCCCGACCAACCATCTATGCCACCCAAAAGAGAAAGTCAATCCAGGAGATTCAAATCCAGGGGGTGGTTGCTCCACGATCGAGACTCTGCCAGGTTTTCCAAAATGGAGCGACCAGAAAGAGGGTTAGAGTATACGGTGCTATTCCCTATCACGAATGGGGAAAGACACCTCGCGCACGGCACGGAACGTTACCAAACGCGCCTGCAAGTGAGGGGGGATCCCAAGATAAGCGGTTGATAGACATTCTAGCTTAAAAGAGTTCTCCAAGATTCCAAGAAGAAGGTAAGTAATAAACGAGCAAAAGGGGCGGCATACAGGAGAGCGACCGAGAGCTTTAGGCTACTGGAGCCCCACCAGAAGGGACTCGACGGACACAACCACCCAGCTTAAGCTCTCCTCCACTACCACTTCTCTCGCTTTACTCTCAACCCATTCATACTCTTCAATACATAAGTTCTTTCTCCTAGCATGGAGTCCATGTTAACGATAAACTCAAAAGATAGATCCTTTTTAAACAGGATTAAAGTCTTCCAGTTGTTTGTCGTATTAAGACTCTAGTCTTTTATTTTTTTAAGAGTCAATACCTATTTAAAAGGGTGTCTCTCGGACAAAAATTGAAGCGAGAGTAGTTCCTCCTTTAATAAAATATTTTTTCTTCTGCGTGATTTTTTTTCTGGTTCCTATTCTTCTTCTCTTAAGAATCTTCATTGCTAACAAACTGGCATCAGAGCTAACAATCTGATATTTGTTCTGTGTTGTGGCCAACGGCAAGCACACGGCAGGGAAGAGAAGTGGTCGTCGGAACCGTCGGATTATTGAAGAACTCTTCGTCGATCTCCTCCGTTCCTCTCTCCATTGCGCCTCCCACTGCTGCCGGTCGACCGTGGTCGACTCTCCCACCGGCAAGATCCAGCTGGATCTGCCTCTCTGAATCCGTCCCATACGGAGAGCATACGGAGAGCCATGCGAGAAGAGGGAACAAGGCTTGTGTGTGAAAAAAAAAAAAACTGGGCGTTCGGTGAGAAGGAAGGAACAGAGCATAGCATAAGAGAGAAACAGAGCATTTATTAGCAATCGGTGAGAGTTTTTTTTTCTTTTCTTGGGACAGATTTCAGAGCCTGAAATTTGTTTTGTGTTTTGTGAGAAAAAAAGTTCTCTTCCAGCGAGTTCCCAAGTTTCCCCAACCGGTCAAGAGTTTTTTGAAATAAGAGTTTTGTTTTGATCAGAACTCTTCTCACGGTGTTGTTACTTCCTTCACGGGTTTCTCTCAGCCGAACATATTTTTTTTGGGTTGCGGGCCCTGTTGACCCCGTTAGAAAGCAGGTGATACAATTTTTGAGCAATGATGAAATACAGGAGTACATTGCTGGGCAGATGTCGCTACCATGAATCATGAAGTCGAACTATGATAATTGGAATATTCAAATACGTGCGTTGTTCGGTGCACAAGATGCGTAGGATGTAGTCGAAAATGGCTATATAGAGCCAGAAGATACTGATAGTATGACGATAACTCAATTAAAAACGTTGAAAGAAACACGTATGAAATACAAGACCGCTCTATTTCTTGTTCCAAGTAGTGGATGAGTCGGGTTTCGAGAAGATTGCCGGAGCAATAACTTCAAAGGAGGCCTGGGAGATCCTACAAAAGGTATTCAAAGGTGCTGACCGGGTTAAAAAAGTGCGACTTCAAACTTTGCGAGATGAGTTAGAGGCCATGAAAATGGAGTCAGAAGGAGTGTCTGACTATATCATGCATGTGCAGATAGTGGTAAATCAACTCAAACGAAATGGATAAATCCTAACTGATGCAAGGGTTGTTGAAAAGATTCTGCGATCATTGACAGACAATTTTGAGAACGTTGTATGCGCTATCGAGGAATCAAGGAATTTGGAAGAGATGACCATCGATGATCTTGCCGGTTCACTTGAAGCGCATGAATAACGGAAGAAGAAAAAGAAACAAGAGCTGCTCGAGGAGGCCTTGAAAACTAAGGCAACTATCAAAGAGAACAAGGCAATGTACGCACACCAAAATCAAGGAAGGGGTCGCGGCCGTGGCGGTCGTGGTGTTGATCGCAGTAGAGGTCACGGACGTGGAGACAACTTCAAAAAAAAGGGCCAGCCAAGTTAACAGAATTGGCATGGCCGAGGACGCGGTCGTGGGAGAGGCGGCTGGTCATATTGTCAAACTGTCGAATGCTACAACTGCGGCAAGTATGGACACTATGCAAAAGAGTGCTATTCCAAAAAAAGAGTGGAAGAAAACAAGAATCTAGTCGTGAAAGAGGAGATAAGAGATGACGGTGTTCTCATGATGACCCATAAAGACACTGCTCCTGACAGCGATACGGTATGGTATCTTGATATTGGTGCTAATAATCACATGAACGGGCACAAACACTTCTTTGTGGAGATACAAGAAATAAAAGATGGGCACGTATCATTTGGCGACGCCTCGAAGGTTCAAGTTAAGGGCCGAGATAAAATTTATTTTTCTAAAAGAATGGTAAAGAAGGGTTTATTGAAGATGTTTATTATGTGCCCAATATGAAGAGTAATATCCTTTGCATGGGGCAATTGTTAGAAAAGGGATATTCAGTTTTCATGAAAGACCGGATGTTGGACTTGAAGGACAAAAGAGGCCGGTTGCTTGCACATGTGAAGATGACCGAGAATCGGATGTTCAAACTCAACTTGAGGAACATCCGAGAAAAGTATTTGCAAGTCAACAAAGAAGATAAAGCTTTACTGTGGCACTTACAACTCGGATACTTGCATTATGATGGACTAAGAAAATTAGCAAAGAAGAATATTGTCTATGGACTACCAGATATAGACTACACCAAAAAATCTTGCGAGGGATGTGTACTTGGCAAGCATGCAAGGAGCATTTTTTCTAAAAGTGCGCAATATCGTGCAAGGCGTCCTCTCGAGTTAGTACACACCGGCATATATGGCCCAATCACACCAAAGTCATTCAGTGAGAAGAGATACTTTCTCACATTCATTGATGATTTCATAAGAAAAATATGGGTTTATTTTCTCAAAGAGAAGTCCGAAGCACTCGAGGTATTCAAGAAATTCAAGGTGTAGTAGAGAAGATGACGTGTTTTTATATCAAGGCTCTACGGTTAGATAGAGGCAGAGAGTATATGTCAACTGTCTTCACAAGCTATTGCGAGGAATATGGGATCAAGAGATTCTTAATCGCACCTTACCTCAGCAAAATGGTGTGGCCGTGAGAAAAAATCGGACTATTATTGACATGGTTCGATCGATGTTGAAGACCAAAAACATGCCAAAAGATTTCTGGGCAGAAGCTGTAAAATGTGCTGTCTATGTACAAAATTGATGCCCACATGCAAAATTGGCAGATCAAACACCGCAAGAAGCTTGGAGCGGACTGAAACCTACTGTATCATACTTTAAAGTATTTGATAGTGTGGCCTATACACATGTAATGGATCAAAGAAGAACCAAGCTGGATGATAAGAGCAAGAAGTACGTGTTCATCGGGTATGATGAGAAGACAAAAGCTTTCAAATTATTTGACCCAATTGAAAAGAAGGTGGTGATAAGCCGAGATGTACAAGTGAATGAAGAAGATGCATGGGATTGGAACAACCAAAAGGAGGTAGTGCAAGAGGAAGAAAAAGAAGAATCTTCAACTACTGCACCAATAATCATACCGTCAAGCCCACCAACATCTGATGATGATGGAGAACCAAGACAATCAAGGATGCGAAGCCTCCAAGATTTATACGAATCAACAAGCGAAGTTCACTTGGTATGTCTTCTAGCAGATACCGAGGATATTTGTTTTGAAGAAGCAGTGAGAGATGAGAAATGGTAAGACGCAATGGATGAAGAGATAAAGGCAATTGAAAGAAATAGAACTCGGGAGCTGGTGGAGTTGCCGAAAGGACATCAGCCTATAGGATTGAAATGGGTATATAAAAAAAAGATGAATCCCCGAGACAAGATAGAAATGTATAAGGCCCGGTTAGTTACAAAGGGCTATAGGCAAAAGGCAGGAATTGACTATGATTAAGTCTTTGCTCCAGTTGCAAGAATGGAAACAATCCGGCTTTTTATATCCCAAGCAGCCCAATTCAGGTGGCCAATCTATCAAATGGATGTAAAATCAGCATTTTTAAATGGTGTACTTAAAGAGAAAGTATATGTGGAGCAACCACTCGGATACATGAAAGCCGAGAAAGAACAAAAGGTGTTGAAGTTAAGGAAGGCACTATATGGGCTGAAGCAAGTACCTCGAGCATGGAATACCCGTATCGACACCTACTTTAAGAAGAATGGGTTTATCCAGTGTCCATATGAGCATGCATTGTACGTAAAGAAAGATAAAGGTAACTTGTTATTTGTTGCTCTTTATGTTGACGATCTTATATTCATGGGAAATTATGAGAAGATAATAAAAGATTTTAAAAAGGCTATGACTCGGGAGTTCAAGATGACAGATATGGGGTTGATGAAATATTTCTTTGGTCTTGAAATTAGACAAGGAAAATCGAAAATATTTGTGTCACAAGAGGCGTATGTAAAAGATATTTTGAAGAAAAATAAGATGAAGGAATGCAATCCTGTAGCAATACCATTGGAACTTTGTTTGAAACTCTCTAAGTTTGAGGGAGGAGATCGAGTAGATGTAAGCAAATACCGAAGTTTAATTGGGAGCCTACGGTATCTCACGTGCACAAGGCCGGATATTGCATATAGTATCGGCATAGCAAGTCGTTTCATGGAGGAACCAAAATATTTGCATTTGAAGGCTGTCAAGAGAATTTTTCGGTATGTCAAAGGAACAAAGTCACTCGGATTATTTTACTCGAAGATAGATGATTACAAACTGGTGGGTTACTTCAATAGTAATTGGTGCGGAGATGTAGATGATCGGAAAAGCACATCAGGATATGTATTCTATATGGGAGATACGGCTTTCACTTGGCTCTCAAAGAAGCAGCCAATAGTGACATTGTCAACATGTGAGGCAGAATATGTAGCAGCATCTTGGTGTGTATGCCATGCAATATGGCTAAGAAATCTACTTTATGAGCTAAAACTTCAGCAACATGAGGCAACTGAAATTAGAGTAGATAATGAATCGGCAATTGAGTTGGCATAGAATCCAGTGCACCATGAGAGAAGCAAACACATAGATGTTCGTTTTTATTTTATTCGCGAACATGTGAAGGAAGGAAATGTGCGAATGAGTCACGTTGCGAGTCGTGACCAAGTGACGGATATCTTTACAAAGCCGCTACCAAAAGAGTTATTCGAAAAGTACAAAATAATGATTGGAATAAAGGATGGAAGACATTTGAGTTTAAGGGAGGAATTTGTTAATGATAAACTCAATGATAGATCGTTTTCAAACAGGATTAAAGTCTTCTAGTTGTTTGTCGTATTAGGACTCTAGTCTTTTGTTTTTTTTAAGAGTCTGTACTTATTTAAAAGGGTGTCTCTCGGACGAAAATTGAAGAGAGAGCAGTTCCTCCTTTAATAAAATATTTTTCTTCCGCGTGATTTTTTGTTTTGGTTCCTATTCTTCTTCTTTTAAGAATCTTCGTTGCTAACAGTCCATCTACGGGGCTCGACCAGGAGGATCTATTTTCCTGGATCGCCACTGTCTTGAGTGTCAGAGTGCCCCTACCGGGATCACTAGCTTGGATCTCCTCTGTTTTACAGGTGCGGGCGCGCTAGTAGGTTCCCGAGCGATGAGGGTACATCCCGAAATCGTTTTCAACTACAGGCCATGGCGGTCGGATGGCAACACAACCCACTCCAGGTTTTTTTTCTATAAAAAATGCGATAGTATTTACTCTACGTTTACCACAAAAAAAAAAAAAAAAAAAAAAAAAAAGAAAAAAAAAAAAAGAAAAATAAAAGAAAAGAAAGAGAGAAAGAGAGGAAGCTATATTAATCAATAATATCACTCGAGAAAATGCCGAGCTTTGCACTGGCAACGAGAGCGGTGCTTTTTTCTCTTTGATCGGCTTTTTAACGAGTTACTGTAGAATTGCTCCGAGCTGGGCATTAATTTTCAACAAGCTTTCAGAGGAAACTGTGATGGCTGCGATCGTGCATGCTTTACTTTTTGTCAGTATGTGTCGGAAGGAATTCACGTGTGATGTGTTCAACGATTTCATCAATTGGTATTGCAGCATATAAGGGAGTTTTAATGATCAAAATCTCGAAACATCCATTCGACTTGCCAAGAGTTGGTTATCAAGTGTATGGGAATAATGGATGTTCGATTCGGTAGATCTGACACTTTGCTTTAATTTCTATATGGCGCTTAATTAGCAATCCCGTAGATGGCCTATAACCCCCATTCAATGACAAACTTGCAACCGTGTCGGCCCTAGAACCTAAGATCGTGGTAGAGGGAGTTCCGTTCACTACCTTCCACTAGGTTTTTTTTGCTAAGCGTTCACCATCTTCAATAAGTCAAACGCACAAATTTGATGTTCACCATCTTCAATAAGTCAAACGCACATATTTGATGTTCACCAACTTCAATAAGTCAAACGCACAAATTTGATGAACAATATTAAAAAAGGGGCACATATCGACCATCGAAGGATCCTGTAGTTAAAGAAGCAAACTAGTGCCTGCAAACTGGTTATCAAAAATATATTAAACTAGAATCTTCGTAACCTTCGTTTTTTGTCATTAGAAAGTATCCATCAAGCGGTAAGATCCCTTTCCAGTGCACCCAAATCATGACCACATCCAACGATGACAAACTGATACTTCTTATCGATAGAGTCTTCAACTTGTCCTATTTTTTTAATTAAAAAAAATGTTTTAGTTTCACAACGATTGCTGTAATATAATATTGACATAAATAATGACTATCATATTAAGTATTTTCTGTGCAAACACCAAGAAGTAAATGTGGTTTTCAACTGCGGTCGTTCCATATCATGTACTCAATTTTATTTTATTTTTTTGGGTCAGACCATGGGCCCAATCGAATTGTTTGATATGGTTGTTGTACTGGTTCGCCGTGTGGCAGGGTCAAGGGTTTTAAGGCCCAGCCATTTGCATTGTTAAAAACAAAACAAAACAAAACACTTTCCTCATTCTTCCAGCTTCCACCATTACCAGGACCCACTGAAGAACGGTGTTCTAGCGGTGCAAACATTGCGCAACAACATCATGGCATCCACGGTGCTGGCCACAACGGCCATCACCCTCACTTCCCTCATCAGCGTCTTTGTGGGCGCCGCCACCACCAACTCGGCCGCCGCCTCATTGCTGGTCTACGGCAACAAGACGGCCCCCGTCTCGTCGGTCAAGTTCTTCGCCATCTCCCTCTGCTTCATCATCGCCTTCCTCTGCAACGTTCAATCCATCCGCTACTACGCCCATGTCAGCTTCCTTCTCGTCGTGCCGGCTGCCACCGGTGCAAGGAGGGACGGCGACGTCTCGGTCGCCTACGTGGCCAGGAGTCTCAACCGGGGGAGCTTCTTCTGGTCCCTGGGTCTGAGGGCGTTCTACGTGTCGTTCACTCTGTTCCTTTGGATTTTTGGGCCGGTTCCGATGTTGGCTGGTTCGGTGCTGATGTGTTGCCTGTTGTATTCCTTGGACACCACGACGGAGTACACGCGAGGCCTGCATGATTCTTTTGGTGGGCATGAGGAGGACAGGGTTGATGCATGATTACTTCCACTAACCGGTTGCTTACACTTGCGTGAAGGCTAGCTAGTTAATTAAACTCAATGATCATTGAGTTCTTATATATATATATATAGTTTATCTCTACACTAAAATTTGCCACGTGAGTTTTCATGAAGGATTGAAATTAATATGTTGCTATAGATGTATATTCTTGCTATGCCTTGGGCATATGTAAGGTCTTCTTGTCTCTAAGGAATTTTGAATTCTCGTATATGTGTTTGTATATCGTATATAATCGCATGTAGAGGGTAAGAGTGAAAAAAATATGGAAATTAAACCTGGTCCTACGTACGTTTGATAAATGTTTTCACGGCTAACCATGTTATATATTTGCTTGTGAGAAACCAACTGCGAAAATACTGGAAATTTGATACCTAATCTTTCATTTTTGTGCATTTCTGATTAGTTTTTACACAGCCATGATATATATATATATATATATGGGTGCCATTTAGAAGGTGAACTGCTAAGTAGGGCCATGCACCTTTACCCTTTGGAGCTACATCGGCAGTGCACTAATATACTAGCAATATAATACGCAAATTAATGAGCGACGCTACGATAACCCACAAAAAATCGCTAATTAAGAAGTTAAAGTCACTCGGGTAAATTCCACCGATCACCTTGCCTCAATATTCATGGTTAACTTTACCACGCCAATTCAAGAGAGAGCAATTAATCGCAACACGCCACACCAGCCGAGTGACATTTGAATGATATTTTTGAGTTACTCAAATAATTTTTGTATACGACATACAAGAAAAATCAGGTTTAGCAACCGATTTTTCGGTTGCTAATAATTAAAAATCGGTTGCTAGATTAATTTGCAACCGAAATTAATCGATTGTATAGGTTGCTAAAATTTGTGACCGATTTTTTTCGATTATAAAATTTAGCAATCGATTTAGCAACCGAATTTGACATAATTTTTTTGAAAAAAAAAATTAAAAAAATATAAAAAAATTTGAAAAAAAAATCGGTTGCTAAAAAAAAAAATTCTGAAAAAAAAATCGGTTGCTAAAAAAAAATTAAGGAAAAAAAAATCGGTTACTAAATCGGTTGATAAAAAAAAAAAATCCAGAAAAAATAAAAAAAAAATCGGTCGCTGAAAAAAAATCCAGAAAAAATAAAAAAAAATTGGTTGCTATAAAAAAAATCCATAAAAAATAAAAAAATCAGTTACTAAAAAAAAATATCGGCTGCTAAATCGGTAGCTAAAAAAAATCCAGAAAAAAAAAAAAATCGGTTGCTAAATTGGTTGTTTAAAAAAAATCCAAAAAAATAAAAAAAATGGGTTGCTAAAAAAAAAATCCAGAAAAAATAAAAAAAAATTCGGTTGCTAAATCAGTTGCCAAAAAAAAAAAAAAACCAGAAAAAATAAAATAAAATCGGTTGCTAAAAAAAAATCCTGAAAAAATAAAAAAAAAACCGGTTGCTAAAAAAAAATCCTGAAAAAAAAAAAAAAACCGGTTGCTAAATCGGTTGCTAAAATTTTATAATTTTTTTAAAAAATTACGAATATGAATTTTTTTCCTGAATTTACAAATTTAAGCTGAAATATATAAAGCAGATATTCATTTCAACATTAGCCACAAATCATTGAGAAGGGTTCAATCACACCCATTAGACATAATGGCAACATATAAAGCATCCATTAGACAGCTTAAGCACAAATCATATATTCATTTCAAGGATTCAATCACATCCAATTATCCAGAAATAACAGCTACATACACCAAATGGGTTTAACCGGAATTAAATACCAGGTACAAAATGAAGGTAAAACAACCAAAAAAATTTTATAAGTCATAACTTGAACACTGTAATTAATCGTCAGATTTAATGAAAAATAATAATATTCAGAAGCTCAGGATTACCTCTTTTTTTATATTTAGAAGGGTCTAAGGCAGCAAATGGTTGCTTGCAAAAAGAGCAAGCCATCCAAATTTGCAACACCATTTAGATCCTTGCAAAACGGTCCGATCCAGCCTACACTTTCAGCTTTTGAAGCATCACGAAGATACCAAGGCAACTCATCACCGCCTCTAGTTGCAGGTAACAAAAGAAAATCAATGAAAATAAAAATGCACAATAAAACAGCAAAAATCGAGCAAAACTTTCAAACAATAAGATTCAGAAGCTCAGGATTGCCTCTTTTTGTACATTGCGAAGGATCTAAGGCAGCAAATGGTTGCTTGCAAAAAGAGCAAGCCATCCAAATTTGTAACACCATTTAGATCCTTGCAAAACGGTCCGATCCAGCATATACTTTCAGCATTTGAAGCATCACGAAGATACCAAGGCAACTCATCACAGCCTCTAGTCGTAGGTAACAAAAAAAAAATCAATGAAATTAAAATGCACAATAAAACAGCAAAAATCGAACAAAACTTTCAAACAATAAGATTCAGAAGCTCAGGATTGCCTCTTTTTGTACATTACGAAGGATCTAAGGCAGCAAATGGTTGCTTGCAAAAAGAGCAAGCCATCCAAATTTGCAACACCATTTAGATCCTTGCAAAATGATTCGATCCAGCATACACTTTTAGCATTTGAAGCATCACAAAGATATCAAGGCAACTCATCACAGCCTTTAACTGCATGAAATAAGAAGAGATAATTAATGAAAATGCATAATAAAATAACAAAAACAACATCAAGATTTGCAGTTCATAATACAAAGTTAAACAAATAACGATAACAAGAGATGCAGTTTGTTGCCGTCCTCGTCGTCGCGCCCGTGCAGAGGATCAGCCGATCCTCCCTGACCGCCTGGCAGAGGAGCCTCCCTTCCTGCGAGAAGCCTGCAACAAAGGGGTTAGAGGACCCTGGCCGGGGATTCCGGCGAGGGGGCTCCGACGGTCAAGTCAGTAGACGACGTGGAGGAACAGACTCTCCCTCCCGATCCCCCTGGAGGGTCTCAGGCTTGGAGAGTTAACTGGTGAAGGGAAAGCGCCGGGGACCGGAAACTCGGCTGGGCCTGCCCGCTGAGCTCGCGTCCAGTCTTCCCTTCTCGGGATCCCTCGTTTTCTTCCTCCCAGCGAGGCCTTATGCCGGTCTTTCCTTCTTGTCCCCAGGCTCTTTGGCTTACCTTGCAGTCTTTGGATCCTTCCCTCTTTATCTCCCCCGTCGTGCGCTCGTCCTTTTCTCCCTCGAAAACTCCTCCTCCCTGTCTTCCTTTCTTTTCCCTTTCTGGTGAAGGAGGCCAGGCGGCTTTCCGGCCTCGTCCGCCGGGCCCAGCAGGAAAAAGGCAAGGACAGAAGAGAAAAAGAGGGAAGGCGGCGCTGGCAGAGCGGCAAGTCGTCAGGCCTCGGGCTTCGTGAGGGTGCTCTTTCCCCGGGCGTGGGCGCTATCCGTTTACGGGCCCTGTTCCGTCAGGATCGGGTCTCTCGACCGCGGGACCTGCCGGGCCAATGTAAGTGACGTTCCGCATGCCGCCGCCCTCCGTACGGGACGCCGTCTGGGGTCGGTACGGCCCGAGGGATGGCCTCGGGACCCGTCGCTTTCCCCGGGGGCCTCTCCGTACGAGCGGCCTGGCCTCGGCTGAGTTGGACCTATCTCCGGGGACCAATTGGCGAGAGGCGAGGGATCGGCCGACCTCGGCTTAGGTGGACCCCTCCTGGGTGGACACCTGGCGAGGCGGCAGAGGGTCGCCTGGCTTCGGCCGAGGTGGGCCCGTCTCCGGGTGGCCACCTGGCGCAAGGCGAAGGGTCGGCCGACCTCGCACTAGGTGGACCCCTCCTGGGTGGACACCTGGCGAGGCGGCAAGAGGTCGCCTGGCTTCGGCCGAGGTGGACCCGTCTCCGGGTGGCCACCTGGCGCAAGGCGAAGAGTCGGCCGACCTCGCACTAGGTGGACCCCTCCTGGGTGGACACCTGGCGAGGCGGCAGGAGGTCGCCTGGCTTCGGCCGAGGTGGACCCGTCTCCGGGTGGCCACCTGGCGCAAGGCGAAGGGTCGGCCGACCTCGCACTAGGTGGACCCCTCCTGGGTGGACACCTGGCGAGGTGGCAGGAGGTCGCCTGGCTTTGGCCGAGGTGGACCCGTCTCCGGTGGCCACCTGGCGCAAGGCGAGGGGTCGGCCGACCTCGGCCGACCTCACTTGGGTCGTCTCCTTCGCGCGCGGGTGCAGATGAGTCGGTGGAGGAACCCCGCGCCGAGCTCGACCTCGGCCTGGGCGGTCTGCTCTCGGATAATCGTCGGGCGGCGCGATCTTGCCGACCCCAGCTTTAAGGGCGTGGCGCTGATTCTGGCGGGAAAACTCACACGTGGCTTGTTCGCATTCGGCGATACCTGAGCCTGGCCACGTCACTGTCACGGATGTAACAGTTGCCCCCCAGCCCGCCGTTCCGTCGGGGCATCGTAGAACGGAACGTCGGGATTAATTGCAGACATGACGTGGGGAGGCGAAGATCTTGCTTCATAATTGGCACGATCTTCACTCGTCGTGGCTCGATGCGGCTGGAGACCAACGGGGAGTCGCCACGCGTCGTCCACTTGCCCGCAATCAATGCGTCGCTTCGGGGCAGAGGCCGTTACTCTGCTAACGAGGCGTCGGTGTCGGGCGTGCGCCCACGTGGCGACCATCCAGTGGCCTGAGATGGAATGATGGGTACGGCTGCTGCCGGCTGAGTCTGAAAGGGAGGGGACTTTCCAGAACGAGGCCTTTTCCCTTGCTTCGTGGGCGGTTTGCTGCAGGCTAACAACTTCTGCTGCTTGCGCCCGCCTGTGCATTTTTGGGTAAGCGTCTTCCTCTTCTCTAGCCCTCCTCCTTCTCCTTCGATCATTCAATCCTTTTCTTCTTTTCTCTTCCATGGCGCGCCGTCGCCATGTTTCTTCTAATCCGGACGAGGCCGGTCCATCCCGGCCGAGGACTCCATCTTCTCCCTCCTCGAATGAGGAGGTAATCCCAGAGGAGGTCCGCCGGCGTTTGCAACCCGGGGTGTCACCATTGGCGTCCCCAGGGGGATCCGGTCCCCCCCGGTTGCACCTGCCGTGCCCCTCCGTTCACTTCCTGCTCTTGCTGCTCTCCCGGCTCCGCCGCTTCTTCCCGCCGGTCCCTCCGGTCATGCCTCCACCATGACCGAAGGTGATCTTTCTCTGCTCCGGGATGCTTATGGCATCCCGGGATCTGTCCATCTATTTGCTCCGCGGTCCGGGGAGCGTGTCACCATGAGTGGCCCCGGCCGTATTGCCTTCTACGAAGACTTCCTCCTCGGGGGTCTTCGTTTCCCTCTTCATCCTTTCTTCTTTGTTTGTTCGTTCCTGAGATGTCGGTCTGGGATACCTGAGACAACTGCGGGCCTGGTTCTTCCATACTAAATCGAAGGACGGGGTCTGCAAAACCGTGTTGCGGCAAAGCAAGAATCCTGAGCAGGTCCGACTTTGGGCTGCCTTCATGCTTGCGCGGACAGCACAGTTCCTGCACCATCTTCCGGGCCGAAACCTGGGATCCTCCGGACTGAGCTCGATGCCGCAGGCTTTCTCAAACCTTGCGCGGCTTGCTGAGCTGTGCTCCGGGCTTGCGCGGGCGAAGCGGATTCGGCGCCGCCTTCCAGGCCGAAGCCCAGGGTCTTCCGGACTGAGCTCGATGCCGCAGGCTTTCTCAAACCTTGCGCGGCTTGCTGAGCTGTGCTCCGGGCTTGCGCGGGCGAAGCGGATTCGGCGCCGCCTTCCAGGCCGAAGCCCAGGATCTTCGGACTGAGCTCGATGCCGCAGGCTTTCTCAAACCTTGCGCGGCTTGCTGAGCTGTGCTCCGGGCTTGCGTGGGCGAACTGGGTTCGACGCCACCTTCCAGGCCGAAGCCCAGGATCTTCCGGACTGAGCTCGATGCCGCAGGCTTTCTCAAACCTTGCGCGGCTTGCTGAGCTGTGCTCCGGGCTTGCGCGGGTGAAGCGGATTCGGCGCCGCCTTCCAGGCCGAAGCCCAGGATCTTCCGGACTGAGCTCGATGCCGCAGGCTTTCTCAAACCTTGCGCGGCTTGCTGAGCTGTGCTCCGGGCTTGCGTGGGCGAACTGGGTTCGACGCCACCTTCCAGGCCGAAGCCCAGGATCTTCCGGACTGAGCTCGATGCCGCAGGCTTCTCAAACCCTGCGTGGCTTGCTGAGCTGTGCTCCGGACTTGCGCGGGCGAAATGGATTCGGCGCCGCCTTCCAGGCCGAAGCCCAGGATCCTCCGGACTGAGCTCGATGCCGCAGGCTTTCTCAAACCTTGCGCGGCTTGCTGAGCTGTGCTCCGGGCTTGCGCGGGCGAAACGGATTCGGCGCCGCCTTCCAGGCCGAAGCCCAGGATCTTCCGGGCTGAGCTCGATGCCGCAGGCTTTCTCAAACCTTGCGCGGCTTGCTGAGCTGTGCTCCGGGCTTTTTGTTGAAGTCAGAGAAGAATATTTGAAGCGAAGAAGCTTTGTTAAAGGAACTGGGAGCCTTACATCACTGGTAGTACATTCTCAGGTTCGAGGGGTTCCATGTCCGGGGGAACCTGGCACCTCCCAACTCTTCCAAGTAACATGCCCCGTGAGGGAGGGCTTCTGCTACCCGATAAGGGCCTTCCTAGTTGGGTGAAAGCTTGCCGCACTCTCGTGGCTGGGAGGCTTCTGCACGCCGGAGGACCAAGTCCCCGGGACGAAAAACCTTCGGCCGTACTCGGGAGTTGTAATATCTGGCTACACGTTGCCGGTACGCCGCCATTCGGATTCGGGCCTTGTCCCTTGTTTCTTCGAGGAGGTCTAGGTTGAGCATCATCCTGGCCGGGTTTTCTGTCTCGTCGTATTGTTCCACGCGCAGCGTGGGTATGCTGAGCTCGATCGGGATGACTGCCTCGGCCCCGAAGACGAGGTTGAATGGGGTTTCGTCGGTAGCCGTCCTTGGAGTGGTGTGGTATGCCCAAAGAACGCTGGGAGCTCGTCGGCCCACCTGCCCTTGGCTTGGTCTAGCCGCGTGCGGAGGCCCTGAAGAATGGTCCTGTTCGTGACCTCAGCCTCCCCGTTGGTCTGGGGGTGCGCCACCGAGGTGAAGCGATGTTTGATGCCGAGGTCGTTGCAGAAATCCTCGAACTCTCGACAGTCGAACTGGCGTCCGTTGTCGGTGACCACGGTGTGGGGGAGGCCGAAGCGGCAGACGATGGACTTCCAGAAGAATTTGGCGACGTTTGCTTCGGTGATTCTTGCCAAGGGTTCGGCTTTGACCCACTTTGTGAAGTAGTCGATGGCCACTATCAGGAACTTCCGCTGGCCGGATGCCGGCGGGAATGGGCCCAGAAGGTCCATTCCCCACTGGGCGAATGGCTAGGGGGCTGAGAGCTGAGAGATCGGGTTGGAGGGTTGCCGCTGTACCGTGGCGTGGCGCTGGCACCGGTCGCATTTCTTCACGAAGTCAGCGGCGTCCTCCTTCATCGTCTCCCAGAAGTAGCCTGACGAAGGGCCTTGTATGCCAATGCCCTGCCCCCCACGTGGTTCCCACAGATGCCTTCGTGAATCTCCTGGAGCACAAGCTTGGCTTCTGCGGGTCCAATGCACTTGAGGAGGGGATAAGAGTAGGACCTTCGATACAGCTGCCCGTCCATCAGGACAAACCGCACGGCCTTCTTCCTGATGAGGCGAGCCGCGTCTCGGTCTTCCGGCAGAATGTCGTCGGTGATGTACGCGGCGTACTTGTCCATCCAGCCGGGCTCCTGGCTGACCTGATGGACCCCCGCTGGTGCTTCGAGGCTTGGGACTTCGAGTCGCTCCACATGAGCGCGTCCCAGCATTGTGTCCGGCAGAGTCGCCAATCGAGAGAGAGCATCCGCGCGGGCGTTCTCCCCGCGGGGGATATGGAAGATGTTGAAGCGCCGGAACTTGGACGCGCCCGCCTTGACGAGCTCCAAATACCTTGCCATCTGGGGGTCGTGAGCGACATACTCCCCGGACACCTGCCCCGCCACGAGCTGGGAGTCCGTGAAAGCTCTGAGGTTGGTCACGCCCAGCTCGCGGGAGACCCTGAGTCCGGCGAGAAGTGCCTCGTACTCCGCTTGATTGTTTGTCGCGGGGAACTGGAAACGGAGCGCACATTCTGCGACGACCCCGTCGCCGTTGGCAAGGATGAGCCCAGCTCCGCTCCCTCCGGAGTTTGAGGCTCCGTCCACATGGAGGATCAAGCGTCCTCTCCGGGCTTGTTGGTGCCGACCTCCGTCGGCTGGGCCGAAGAGTCCTCCTCGGGTTCCTTGCCCAGACCTGCGCATTCGACCAAGAAGTCGGCCAGCACCTGTGCCTTCATTGCCGACCTCGGCCGATATGTAATGTCAAACTCGCTGAGTTTCAGTGCCCATTTGGCCAATCGCCCCGAGGTGTCGGGTCGGCTGAGCACCGCTTTCAGCGGTTGATCCGTCAAGACGGCGATGGGATGCGCTTGGAAATAGGGCCTGAGACGCTGGGTAGACACTATTAGCGCAAAAAACGAGTTTCTCGGGCCGGGAATACCTGAGCTCCGCGTCCCGGAGGAGTTTGCTGGTATAGTACACCGGTCGCTGGATCCCGTGGTCGTCGGTTCGGACCAAGACAGAGCTGACGGCCTCCGGGGTAACGGCCAGTAGAGGGTAAGCTCCTCCCCTTCCTCGGGCATGGACAGCAGAGGTGGTGATGCGAGCGTCTTCTTCAACTCCTCGAAGGCCTGCTGGCATTCCTCGGTCCAGGCGAAACCGTTCATCTTCCTCAGCACCTTGAAGAAGGGGCGGCAGCGGTCCGCCGACCTGGAAATAAAACGGCTAAGGGCCGCAACCCGACCGGTCAGCTGCTGCACTTGTTTCTTGGAGGCTGGCTGCTCCATGTCCAGGATGGCCTGGACCTTCTCCGGGTTGGCCTCGATTCCTCTCTGGGTCACCATGAACCCCAGGAATTTTCCGGCGGAGACCCCGAAGGCGCACTTCGCTGGATTCAGCTTCATCTGGTGGCGCCGGAGGTTGCCGAACGTCTCTGCCAGGTCAGCTACGTGGTCCGAGTCAAGTTTGCTCATTACCAGCATGTCGTCCACGTACACCTGCATGTTGCGGCCTATCTGGTCTTTGAAGACTTTATTGACCAGACGTTGGTACGTCGCCCCCGCGTTCTTGAGGCCGAAGGGCATCATCCTGTAACAGAAAGTCCCGCGGTCAGTTATGAAGGCGGTACGCTCTTCGTCCTCCGGATTCATCCGGATCTGGTTGTATCCGGAGAAAGCGTCCATGAATGACAGGAGACGGTGTCCCGAGGTGGTGTCGACCAGCTGGTCGATCTTTGGCAGAGGGAAGCTGTCCTTCGGGCAAGCTCGATTGAGGTCGGTGTAGTCCACGCAGATCCTCCACTTACCGCTGCTCTTCTTTACCATGACCACATTTGCTAACCAGGTGGGGTATTGGACTTCTCGGACGAAACCGGCGGCGAGAAGTTTCTCTACCTCCTCGTCGATCGCCTTCTGCCTCTCCATGGCAAAGCTTCTCTTCTTCTGGCGGACCGGGCGGCTGCCTGGGTCCACGTTCAGGCTGTGCATGATAATCTCGGGCGGAATACCCGGCATGTCGACCGCCGACCAGGCGAACACATCGGCGTTGGCACGGAGGAACTCCAGCAGGCGGGTTCGTTCCTCTTCGGGGAGCTGGGCCCCAACTTGCACCGTCTTCAGGGGGTCTGAACCAAGGGGAAAGGAGAGCAGGCGCTCTACGGGCCCTCCCCTGGGTTCCTTTTCTCTTAGGTCGAGGTCCTCGACCTCGCGGGCGAGCTCTGCGCCCTTGATGCCCGGGATTGTCTGCAGGCAGAGCGGGACTGGCTGGATCGTCCCCTTCATTTCCCCGAACCCGAAAGGCGTGGGGAACTGCACCAGCAATCTCCTTGTGGAGATAGTGGCGTCTAGTCGGTTGAGCCCGGGACGCCCAAGGATGGCGTTGTAAGGCGAAGGGAGCTTGACTACAGTGAAAGTTACCATGATGGTCGTCTGCCGAGGCGGGGATCCGGCGGTAACTGGGAGAGTGATTTCCCCTTCGACTCCGACGGAGTCCCCTGTAAAACCTACCAGGGGGTGTGCATTGGCTTTAGCTGGTCGAGAGACAAGTTCATCCGAGAGAGAGCGTCATAAAAAAGTACATCGGCCGAGCTTCCACTATCTACCATGATTCGATGTACAGGGTGTTTCGCGATGGTCATCTCGACCACCACGGCATCATCGTTTATATTGCCGCTAAATTCCCCTCCTTTGGGAGGGATTACATTCTCCGGGTTTCCCGGGCTCTCTTCTCTGCTCGGCCAGATCCGCGTGAGATCATGCCCACGGGCCTCTCTGTTGGCCGGTTGTCGATCGCAGGGACAGGTGGCAAGGCCGCGAGCGACTGCTTTTCGGAGGGAGCCTCGTTCTTGACGAACTTCCGGAGGTATCCCCTCCCGATCAGCTTCTCGATCTCCCGCTTCAGGTGGCGGCACTCCTCCGTGTCATGCCCGTGCTCGCGGTGGAATTGGCAGTACTTTGATTTGTCTCGGGCTGCCCTCGGGTTCTGAGGTGGAGGTCGGCGGAGATAACGCTCGCCCTCGATTTCCATAAGGATTTTGGCTCGAGGTGCGAGGAGAGGGGTGTACCTCCGCTCGGGGGCAGATTCGGCCCTCGGCCTTGGGTTCGGGCGAGGGTCGGCTGGTGGCCCGGGCCTCCGAGCTCCCGGGGCATCCCTCGGGTTCGACTTCTTCAAAATCTTCCCGTCCAGCTCTCGACGGGTGCGGTCGGCCTCCTCCGCTCGGATGTACTTGTGGGCGCGGAGGAGGAGCTCGGAATACGTCCTGGGCGGCTTCTTGTCCAGGGAATAGGTCAGGCGGGACGTCTTGAGCCCGCGCTTTAGAGCCAGCATAGCGACGGGCTCGTCCAAGCTGTAGATCTCCAGGGCCGCGGTCTTAAACCGGGCGATGTAGTCACGGAGCAGCTCCTGGTCCTGCTGGCGGACGGAGAAGAGGCTGTCCACCTCCCTTGGCACCTTTCGACAAGCGTCGAAATGCGCCACAAACTTTCCTTCCAGCTGCTGGAAGGAGCGAATGGATCCGGGCTCGAGACGGGCGAACCAGACTCGGGCGGCCTTCCGAAGGGTTGCAGGGAAGGCGATGCACAGAAGGGCGTCGGTGGCACCCTGGACCTCATGAGGGCTTTATAACCCTCCAGGTGGTCCAGGGGGTCGGTGGTCCCGTCGTAGGGGTCCACCTGCGGCATGCGGAACCGTTTCGGGATTGGTTCCGTCTGGATCTCTTCGGAGAAAGGGGGGCGGGAGTCGTAGCCCGCCGGGTCGGCTGACGAGTTCTGCAGGTCGGCGAATCGCTGGGCGAACTCCGCCAACTTGCGCTCGTGTTCCTCTAGGCGCCTTTCGGCCTGGCGCCTGATGGCTTCGTCGGTGGAGTCTTCCACCGAGACTGCAGGTGAGGGAGGCGCCGATTGGTCTCGGCGCGGGGTCCGGACCCGGCGTCGCTTGCTGCGATGCACCGTTTCGGCCCCATCGGCCGGGGATCGACTCTCGTGATCCTCCGAGCCGGAATAGTCTTTCTTCGGGGGAGCTTGGCGGCTCTCTCGGGGTTGGAGATGGCTTGCGGATGGTACGGCCTGCCCTGGATTGAGCGCAGGCTCCCACGCTGTCCCGCGACCCGGGCCGCGGGGGTCCCTGGCTGCGGCTGAGTGGCCAGGGACCGTTGCTGATGCTGGAGCTGTCGGACCGCTGAGGTCAAGGTCTGCAGCTGCTGGACGATGGCCGCAAGGGATCCGTCCGCCGGGGTAGGCTGCTGCAGAAGAGGAGGGGGAGCGGGAAGCTCCCGTTCGGGGGTGTGGCCCCTGGCGGGAGTGGGCTTCTCCCACTCGGCTGGTGGACGCCTCGCGACCACGAGTGACCACCATTGTTAGGGAGCGTGATACCTGCAAAAAGCTAGTTCCCACTGGGGGTTAGTGCCCTGCCCCCCTACCTGGTGCGCCAATCTGTTGCCGTCCTCGTCGTCGCGCCCGTGCAGAGGATCAGCCGATCCTCCCTGACCGCCTGGCAGAGGAGCCTCCCTTCCTGCGAGAAGCCTGCAACAAAGGGGTTAGAGGACCCTGGCCGGGGATTCCGGCGAGGGGGCTCCGACGGTCAAGTCAGTAGACGACGTGGAGGAACAGACTCTCCCTCCCGATCCCCCTGGAGGGTCTCAGGCTTGGAGAGTTAACTGGTGAAGGGAAAGCGCCGGGGACCGGAAACTCGGCTGGGCCTGCCCGCTGAGCTCGCGTCCAGTCTTCCCTTCTCGGGATCCCTCGTTTTCTTCCTCCAGCGAGGCCTTATGCCGGTCTTTCCTTCTTGTCCCCAGGCTCTTTGGCTTACCTTGCAGTCTTTGGATCCTTCCCTCTTTATCTCCCCCCGTCGTGCGCTCGTCCTTTTCTCCCTCGAAAACTCCTCCTCCCTATCTTCCTTTCTTTTCCCTTTCTGGTGAAGGAGGCCAGGCGGCTTTCCGGCCTCGTCCGCCGGGCCCAGCAGGAAAAAGGCAAGGACAGAAGAGAAAAAGAGGGAAGGCGGCGCTGGCAGAGCGGCAAGTCGTCAGGCCTCGGGCTTCGTGAGGGTGCTCTTTTCCCCGGGCGTGGGCGCTATCCGTTTACGGGCCCTGTTCCGTCAGGATCGGGTCTCTCGATCGCGGGACCTGCCGGCCAATGTAAGTGACGTTCCGCGTGCCGCCGCCCTCCGTACGGGACGCCGTCTGGGGTCGGTACGGCCCGAGGGATGGCCTCGGGACCCGTCGCTTTCCCCGGGGGCCTCTCCGTACGAGCGGCCTGGCCTTGGCTGAGTTGGACCTATCTCCGGGGACCAATTGGCGAGAGGCGAGGGATCGGCCGACCTCGGCTTAGGTGGACCCCTCCTGGGTGGACACCTGGCGAGGCGGCAGAGGGTCGCCTGGCTTCGGCCGAGGTGGGCCCGTCTCCGGGGGCCACCTGGCGCAAGGCGAAGGGTCGGTCGACCTCGCACTAGGTGGACCCCTCCTGGGTGGACACCTGGCGAGGCGGCAAGAGGTCGCCTGGCTTCGGCCGAGGTGGACCCGTCTCCGGGTGGCCACCTGGCGCAAGACGAAGAGTCGGCCGATTTCGCACTAGGTGGACCCCTCCTGGGTGGACACCTGGCGAGGCGGCAGGAGGTCGCCTGGCTTCGACCGAGGTGGACCCATCTCCGGGTGGCCACCTGGCGCAAGGCGAAGGGTCGGCCGACCTCGCACTAGGTGGACCCCTCCTGGGTGGACACCTGGCGAGGCGGCAGGAGGTCGCCTGGCTTTGGCCGAGGTGGACCCGTCTCCGGGTGGCCACCTGGCGCAAGGCGAGGGGTCGGCCGACCTCGGCCGACCTCACTTGGGTCGTCTCCTTCGCGCGCGGGCGCAGATGAGTCGGTGGAGGAACCCCGCGCCGAGCTCGACCTCGGCCTGGGCGGTCTGCTCTCGGATAATCGTCGGGCGGCGCGATCTTGCCGACCCCAGCTTTAAGGGCGTGGCGCTGATTCTGCGGGAAAACTCACACGTGGCTTGTTCGCATTCGGCGATACCTGAGCCTGGCCACGTCACTGTCACGGATGTAACACAGTTCATAATATAATGCAAAATATATAAGAGTAATCATAATACAAAGCTAAACATATAACGATAAGAAGAGGTGCAGTCTATAATATAATGCTAAACTTATAAGAATAATAAGTGGAGCAAGATAATATGAATAATGTGCTAATGCTCCTATTCCTCCTCGTTCTCGTCCTCCTCAGCGTCATCCTCATCCTCGTCCCGCTGTGATCCTTGTCCACGATACATCTGATAAGGATCAACTCCAGTTCATTGCGAAGGATTACCACTAAAATCATGAGTTGCAGGAGTTGCTGTAGGTTGAAAATTTATGTTGGCTAATATCTCCTGCAACATTCGTTCATTGTGTTCAACTCACCTCCGCAGTTCATCCCTTTCTTGCTTGGTAGCTTGTACCCGAGCATTTACTTCTTTGACTTCATCTTCAATCTGCTTTCGTACTTGCTCCTGGAATTCTTTACTATTCAACTATTGTACGGAAAATGAAGATTGTCCAGGAAATTTTGAAGTTGGTATCAGTGAAGTGGACTATAATCCTAGCCCATACACTCTTCCTTTCTTCTTTCCACCAACAGTACGTATCCATACATCCAATTCTGATGGCGGAGTTTGCTGCTGGCTAGAATCAGCACTGCTTTGACTTTGTGACTCTTCCATGTTCCGTTTAAATTCAGACTAAAATTAATTTAATTCAGTGAGTATTAAAAAAATTATAATAACTTAAAAATTTAACTTATGCAAATATACTCTGATTTCCTGTCAACCCATGCCTTATCATTCCTCTGATGGGTATGAATAAATAGCTCAAATGGAGAAGGCACAGTACTAGTCTTTGAAGTATGTAACTCGTAGAACAAGATATTTTATTAATATGAATTATAAATATATTAAAGATTTCGGTTGGTAGTGCTTATCAATTGTATCTGTGCTAGGATGTAGTGATTGAGCCACAGGTATGACGTGAAGGACCAAAACCATCAGTATCAGAAGCCTTATTTGCTTTTGCCTTTTCTGATTTCTCCTGATATTGGGCGGTGCGCGCCAGTGCTCACATAATCTATTTCATACAAGTTCTCCTAGCCATGGCGGGTCTCCATAGCTCTTCTAGCAGTAGCAAGGAGATTTTAAGTCGAGCCGCATCACGTCTTTCAAAATTACGACGTGCCCATATATTATCCGGTGGCTGAAACTGATATCTCCTCTATTGCAAATTAAAAAACCGGTTAAATGACAATAATAAAATTCAAAATTTATTTACATCTATCAAAGCAAAATTACTTGCCTTGAACTCATCAAACCACAAATCCTTTACACCGTACGGTATTCTTTTCCATGATACCCACGGCTCCTCAAAATGGCTCCTCATTATGTCTTTAATGGCATTGGCAGCTGGATGAGATTGTAAAAATCTACAAAATTTAAGTCAATCAACAAATCTGATACAACCCACAAATATGATATAACTTAAAAATTTTCAACTGGGGATATAAGACTATTACCCCTCTCCATCTAGGATCAGCACAGTCCTGCCATCGCTGGATGAATGAGGAGATGCTAAATGAACTGCGCCGGTGGATGAATGAGGAGGATGAGATGAACAAATAGCGGTCGATCCTAACTGAGGAGATGATGAATGGACTGTAGGAGATGTAGAATAAGTAGGGGATGGTATAGTATACATGATAGGGCATGGAGCATGTATAGGAGGCCCTGAATATAATGGAGGTGACAACGTGCCTCCTAGTGAACATGGCGTAGTAGTAGTATGTGGTGGACTAATGAATGGAGACGCAGGAAAAGTGGAAAATGCATGTGGGATAGTGGATGATGGGGATGGGATTGTAACGGAGAGACGATGCCTCCTCCCACGACCCCTACATGATGATGCAGGACTGTTCCGGATTGATCTGCCATCTACAAACAAACATAAATAATTTAAGTCAACTTCATGAATAATATGATAAAGTAGTTAAATACATTCCATACATATAAAATTAGGGATCTGATTATACGTGACTATTCATCATCAGAAGAACTTCCATGTTGGTCATGCTCGGTATCATCCTCTTGGCTAGAATCAAAATCATCATTCTGTTCTTCATCTTCATCGTCTATGTTCAAATTCGTATCGACGATTTGTCAACTTCTTAAAAATACAGTCGTTATCGACCAAATTTTTAACTGTATTATCATGCGGTATACTATTCACATAAGATATTGTATCATCTTGGTAAGCAATCTCAATTGTATATCGATCATCCATAGTACGTCTCGGTCTAGTCATAATTACAACCCATCAATATTGCTTGTCCCTTAACTTCTCAGGATATGGTAGATAGTATACCTGAATCACTTTTTGTGCAACTATAAAGGGATCATATCTTGAATACCTTCTGCTGTGCCAGATCTCAACGATTCGTAATCCTTAAGCATTTCATGCAACGATTCAATACCGTATCAAACATTCACAATTAAATAATACTACCTGTTTTATTGGATGGCCAGGATATTCTACTTGATTATTTCCTTAATTATGCCATAGTAATAATTGTGTTCTGCAGCTTGTTCTGAACCTTTGACGTATACTACTATTAATTATTTTTTTATAGCTGCTCCATTCATCTGTGTGAAACTTATAACGGTTGACAAAATATGTCTGCCATGTATAGAACCTTTCTTTTTGAACCCCATGCCAAATCATGGAAATATCGATTGTTTACTTAACTCTGTGGATTATGAACCTATACATGATATAACGAAAATGCATGAATGCCATTACTCATCGATATAACATAATTCGATAGACATATACCACAATTCGAAGAAGCACTTACAAAATACTTAAACCAATATGGAAAGTCAGATGCATCCTAGAATCAATTTCTGTGGTGCTTATATTTGGTATCGAAAGCCGTAATTGCTCGCTAAAAATTTTGAAACCAAGATTTTTTCAGAGTTAGTATCTCAATAATCGATATAGGGTTTGAATAATTATGCATTAACGATTATTTAAGCTTACTCGATAAATGGTTGAACCTCTTCACAATTGAGCAATATATGTAAATGCGCAGCAGCTAATTCCCTGTCATTCAGATATCGACTTTGACATCTACCAGAAGATCGGCCAGGTTTATTAAATATTGACAGAGTAGATTCATATGTCATATCCTGACCCACAACATCATTTCTTCCAATTCTATTTCTTGATGACTGCACATGTGGTTCAAAATAATATGAACAAAAAGAAGTTGTCTCTTGACACAAGTATACCTCGCATATAGATCCTTCAACACGAGCTTTGTTCTTGATCATCCATTTTATTTTGTTGAGGAACATACATCATTTAAGCATTTAAAATATGGTTACTGTCTAACGTACATGATATATTTTGTTGCAGAAGACTAGGTTTGTTGAATTGATATGTGATATATTTACCTCTCAACGGATACATCCAACGATATTGAACTGGACCGCCAACTATTGCTTCATATGGTAAATGAATCGGTAAGTGCTCATTGAGTCAAAAAAATGGGTGGAAAAAATCCGTTCCAATTTGCATATAATCAAAGTAATATTATGTTCCATTTGCAACAAATCGTCGATCCGTAACATTGTTGAACACAAATCCTTAAAAAACATACTTAGCTCTACTATAGGCTTCCATACATGATCTGGTAGAGCTTTAAATGCAACTGTCAACAAACGCTCAAAGAAACATGGCAGTCATGACTTTCATTCCAATTAATTTTTCCTCATTCATATTAACACATCTGCTTAAGTTAGATGCAAACCGTCAGGCATTTTTAATTCCTTCATCCATTAAATACACCTCTTTTCTGCTCCAGGTTGAAAGAATATGTTGCTTTTGGTTTCAATAAATTTCCATTAGCCAACTCTTATAATTCAAGTTCCCTACGCTTGCAGTATTCCTTTAGATCCATTCGTTCTTTGATATTATCTTTGGTTTTGCCTTTGATATTCATTATAGCGTTTAAAAACATTATCAAATACATTTTTTTCTATGTGCATCACATCCAGATTGTGTCTTATCAAATTAGTCTTCCAATATGGTAAATTCCAAAATATGCTCTGTTTTAATCAATTATGTGTAACCCCATATCCTTCAACTCTGCAGAACCCTGCTCGATTAATTTGGAATGGAAGATACACTTCCCATATTCCTCTCCAGTCAAACTTCGTGGAGGTTGATCTTTTCAATCCGATTTTTGTAGAATGCATCCTTATTTCTTCTTAGTACATGATCAATAGGCAGAAACTGTCGATGTCAATCAAACAAGAATTCTTCCGACCATGTTTCAAAGTGAATGCCTTTGATTGGTCCATATAATACGGACAAGCCAATTTCCAGCTGTTCTCTATCCGGACAGCATTCCATATGCAGGAAAGTCATTGATGGTCCACATCAATGCAGCCCTCATCACAAAAGTTTACTTTATTTCAACTCATCTATCAAAGGCTGTAGATACACATCTATCCTGCTTTTTGGATTATGTGGACCCGGAATAATTATTATCAAGAACATATAAGGAATGGTCATGCACAATTCAGGTGGCAGATGTAGGGAGTAACAATAACTGGCCAGCAAGAATATGGGGCTGATAACTGACTGTAAGGAGTAAAACCTCAGCATATAGGCCTAGCCTGACATTGCATGGTTTAGCTACACAATCAGGATAGCTTCGGTCAAAATTTTTCTAGGCTTCTCCATCTGATGGATGACACAATATCCTGGCTCACGCCTGTTCTCATAATGCCATGTCATATGTGGTGCAGAACTCATTGAAGCATATAATTTTTTTAATCTAGGAATTAGAGGTAAATAATGCATTCTCTTCATCGGCACCTCTTTATGTTTACTGTCTGCACGAGGCCGAGGTTTATATCTACCAATCCCACAAAATTTGCATTGCTTTTCTTTAGATTGTTGACCATAATACAGCATGCAACTATTAATACAATAATCAATCTTCTCAGCAGTAAGTCCGAGTTTGGACACCAATTTTTTTGTCCTATAAAAATCCTGAGGTATGGTATTATCGGCTGGAAGGGTCTCTTTCATAAGACCCGCAATTTGATCAAAGGATCGTTGTGAAATATTACCTTCAGATTTGATGTTAAGCAATCGTACAGCTACCGATAACTCAGAATGATCTGTACATTCCGGCCATAATGGTTTTTGGACTGAATGCAGTAAGTCATAAAATTTTTGATCATCCAAATTCGGTGTCTCCTCTTCATTAGACGAATGGTCAGGTACGTACTCTATTCCAAATGTAACGAATATCATGCGTTGATATGTGTTCTGTGGATCATTATCCATTAGTGAAAAAGCAGGATCATTTTCATGCAAATCAGGTACCCCACTGACATGAGGATCACTCTCCTCATGAGATGTCCAATACTAGTAATTCGGTATAAATCCTTTTTTATAAAGATGAAGCTTTACTTCATCGGTAGTTAAGAACCTTAGATTTTTGCACTTGCAACAAGGGCATCTGAATTTTCCTTCACTTTGAAAGTTAGGTTGCTGACATGCAAAGAGTACAAAATCTTCCACGCCCTTTAAAAATTCTTCGGTATATCCCTTTCGACCTGGTAAAAGTCTATTATACATCCAACTATGAGTTGAAAAATATCCATATTCTGTACCATATCAAAACATGATGATACAGAAAAATCAAATGAGGCTAGACTAAGCATTGTTAAAGAAGATGGTTGCATCTAAAATCTGCATAGTCCCTCTCTCTCTTTGAGATATAAATTAACATATATAAAAGAATACTATAGAAGCGACTAGTCTTAGAATCGGGGCTACAAAAGCATTGAGATTGAGTACAGAGTAACCAACCAGCTACAATAAGTGCCAAGAAATATTATCAAGAGATTATGAAGCACCATAAGATTCATGAAGGCATCATAACCATATAAGCAAATGGTGAAATGTGTAACAATCAACAACTTGTGGCAAATGGCCCAAACTGTGAAATTACATTATAGCATGACTCTTCATAAAGAGCTAGAGTTTATAATTCCTGAGATGGATTGTCTACGATTACTTCTTAACCTTAGTACTCTCAAACTCTATTCCAATATATGTTGCAATACACATAGTAGAGAAAGCCTAGCTTCAATATAGTCTTAAAAGAAGTCAAACGTGGTTCCTCCAACATTTTTTGCTTCATCATTCGAAGCCATAGTTGTCAAATAGTCCAGGAAAACCCAGGCATGGACCTCCTATAGCCTAGGCAATTAGGTAACCACCCAGGTGACAAAACTTTTACAACATTCAAAAAATAATATATATAGCTTCATAAATTTCAATTATCAACCAAGAATTGCATTGCCGTCAATAAACTATTCATCTCAAATGACTCGAGGATACATCGCTAATGGCCAATACAAAAGTTCTTTTTTGTAATAAAACTTTCTAGTTCATCATAGTTTTATTATGTACACTAAACTTGTAGACCATAACATATTTTTGTCTTGACTCAGATTATATTGCAAACGTTATTAAATGGACATGTATATGGATTCAAATCCCATTGAAAACACTACAAATGATGAATTTACACCAACTACACACATATGATTAATTTAAATTGTTATACCGAGGAATACAAAAAACGGAGCAAAGTTTCAGATCATAAAAACAGAGAAAATATATAACAACAAAGAATCCAAATCCGGTAGCAAAATAAACAATTAAATAGGTAAAAAGAGGGAATTCGACGGTGAGGGTCCCGAAATTGATCGACTAATCCAAGAAGACCTCTGCAATAGAGGATATGCCCTATTTAGGGCATTCCACTCTAGAAGGGAAGGAAAAAATGCGTGGAAGAACAAGGGAAGGGAGCATGAAGGAAGAGAAGCGGACATACCTTGAGGCCTCTCGGATCCTCGCCGATTGCCCGTGATCAATGTTCGACTGCCGTCGGATCTAAAGCCATCGCTCACCTTTCCAACACCCAAGATGGGGAGCGGACAGCGGAAAGATGCCCGACGAGGCTCGGAGCTAGGTTGGAGAGTTGAGAGATGGGAGAGCCAGAGGTGGTGGTCGGCAGGGCTCGGAGCTGAGGAAGGGAGAGCCAGAGGGGTAGCGATACCCGACGACCAACGGGGCTCGGAGATGAGGAAGGGAGAGCCGGTGGCGTAGGAGATACCCGAAGCTGGCGAGGCTCGGAGCTGAGGAAGGGAGAGCCGGAGGCGGCGACCGGCGGGGCTCGAGCTGAGGAAGGGAGAGCCGGAGGGGTAGTCGGTACCCGACGACCGGCAGGGCTCGGAGCCCGACAAGGCTCGAGCTAGGTTGGAGAGCTGAGAGATGGGAGAGCCAGAGGTGGTGGTCGGCGGGGCTCGGAGCTGAGGAAGGAGAGCCGAGGGGTAGCCGATACCCGACGACCAACGGGGCTCGGAGATGAGGAAGGGAGAGCCGGAGGAGACGGCCGGCGGGGCTCGAGCTGAGGAAGGGAGAGCCGGAGGGGTAGTCGGTACCCGACGACCGGCAGGGCTCGGAGATGAGGAAGGGAGAGCCGGTGGCGTAGGAGATACCCGGAGCCGGCGAGGCTCGGAGCGGAGGAAGAGGGAGCAGATGGGTAGGCGGTACCCGGAGCGGCCATCGAGGGAAGCGATGCATCGGCCGTCGAGGAGGCGCGGAATCGACGACGGAGGGGATTTAGGTTAGCAGGGAACCGGGAATGGGAGAGCGAGAGAAAAAAAATGGGGGGCTAGGGCATTTCTAAAAATCGGAGATTTTAACCGATTTTGTTAATTAACCAATTTATTATACCCCTCCATTTCTAATTTTTTTTTAAAAAAAAAATTAATTTTTTTTTGCAACCGAAAATATCGGTTGCAAATTACAAAAATGATAAAACTTATTTTCTTAAAAAAATTAGCAACCGAACAATTCGGTTGCAAATTTCAAAATTATAAAATTTATTTTTAAAAAAAAATTAGCAACCGAATAAATCAGTTGCAAATTTTAAAAATTAAAAATTTATTTTTTAAAAAAATTAGCAACCGAATAAATTTTGCAACTGAAAAATCGGTTGCAAAATTTTAAATATATATTTTTTAAAATTTAAATTTATATATTTATAATTTTTTTTGCAACCAAAAAAATCGGTTGCAAATTTCAAAAAATTATAAAATTTATTTTTTAAAAATTTAGCAACCGAAAAATTCGGTTGCAAATTTCAAAAATAAAAAAAATAAATTTAAATAAAATTTTGCAACCGAAAAATCAGTTACAAATTTTAAATATATTTTTTTAAAAAATTAAAAATTTATATATTTAATATTTTTTTTGCAACCGAAAAAATCGGTTGCAAATTCAAAAATTATAAAATTTATTTTTTAAAAAATTTAGCAACCGAAAAATTCGGTTGCAAATTCAAAAATAAAAAAATTTAAATTAAAATAAATTTGCAACCAAAATATCGGTTGCAAAATTTTATTTAAATTTAATTTTTTTATTTTGAAATTTGTAACCGAATTTTCGGTTGCTAAATTTTTAAATATAATTTTTAAAAAAATTAAAAATAATTTCTGTTTCGGTTGCAAAATCGATTGCAAATGGAATTTTTGTAACTGAATTTGCAACCGATTTAAATCGGTTGCTAAATTATTCAGAAAAAATATCGGTTGCAAAATCGGTCACAAATTTTTTAAAAAATTCGGTTGTAAATTTGGTTGTAAATCGGTCACAAATATAATAAAAAAATTAGTACAAAATCAGTTATTAAAACTGATTTTTCTTATAGTAACATAATATGATAGATAAATCAGAGGGAGAAGGCTGAGCTAGATAAATCAGAGGGAGAAGGCTGAGCTGCGGACGGGCTCATAAAATTGCCACCGAGTGCAATTTATCATCCAAGCATGTTGTACAAAACAAATCAGTTTTCCTTGTGTATAGCGTTACCCTATTTGTGTACAATATCAGACTTCGTCAAAATGCGGTCTTGCACGCTATGTGAACCCAGCAATGCTGTAGCCTACGTAAGCCTGATATGTGTTTTGGATATATATATATATATATGCTTCACTAGACTTTAGTCTACTATGATATATGCAGGCTTTGTGAACCCAGCAATGCCTGTAGCCTACGTAAGATGTATATAACTGTTCACATGCATGTGCCGTACCACAACAAACCTTCTCCAGGAGGCTAGCATCTGGATCGAGATATCTAGCTAAAAGTTAGAATACCAAGAATTACATTATTTACAAAAACTTATATATCCTCATCGTATGCACCATGTGTCCATGCATCATGCCAATTATCTTGTTTCTTTTTTGTGAATTCTGTTTATTATGCACTTATCTCAGTGATTGGTCCATAAAAAAGAGGCAACCTGATTAGCATGGTGCACAACGATATTGGTGCATGCAGTGTGTTGAAAATTAAACTTGATTTTGAAATTTTAAAGGGTATTGGCTATGAATTTTGGATAGTAATTGGAGCAGTTTATTTTATGAAATACTAAAAGTCAAGAGTCATGAGAAATTGCAAGAGACATGCAATCTACCAAGAATTATGATAAGAGTTATGTAGTGTTATACGGGTTTTAATTTTGTCTTTAATATGAGTGTGTAGAAGTATATTTTGAAGTCTGTAGAAAGGGTTGTAATTTGTCATTCTACGATAAGTGAATATGAAAAAAAGGTTTTTAGTTTATCCAATTCCTCCTTCTCTATTTAGTTAAGCCTACCATTCTTCCATAAAATTGCCAACACAGTGTAGGGTATAATTTGCTTCAACATTCTCCATCTTAATGACTGATATCTGGTGAGATGTCTGGTGCTCTTGCAACACTACCCTTGGGAAAGATTCTTAGATTCCTGTATCCCGCATAATCACTAACCAACTTTAAAAAATTATGATGTAGCATATGGAAACACTGAAAGACGGTTTAAAAGATCAAGGCTTCACCAATAAAGCACCAGGTTGATGATATATAGACTAGGTCATGATGCCCGGAGTATCACTAGCTAGCTAATTTTGGTATGAAAAGTTCTATTAGTTGTGTTTCTGACTTGCAAAAATAGCCATACTTTGAACTCAAATATGAACATAAGGCAAACTATTTTAATTTTCAAGCATGCAAGTAACCGTACTTGGGTGGTAACCTAAAGAACTACCAAGGGAAAGAGTTTTCCTTGAAAATGCTACGGACGAGTGTTTGTATAGGTGCGGGATTTCGGCTCTGCAATTTCATCCCTTAGAATTATATTTGAGCTTTAGTTATTTGGGGGAGGATTCAAGGCTACCAGACTTTTCATAGAAATCCTTGAAGAAAACGTACGTTGGAATGCAAGTGTTATGTTTAATTGAATCGATGTCCACATCAAGAATATTTATCCATATTAATTTATTTCAGTAAAGCTAGAGTTGAGTGTGGCATCAAGGTAGAAAAAGTCATCTCTCTTGAGTTGGGTATGCCTAAGAACAGTTGAGATCTCCCATTTTCATGTATTTTTACTACCCAAAGGAAGGAGAAAAACCTTTATAGCTATTGCGCTTTGCAAGCGAATGATATACATTGCTGTTGCAGTTCTTGTAACCCTAGCGGACTAGCTATTGGATCCCAACCTTCAATTATGACCACATTAAGTTTGAATTGTCGATCATTTTCTTATAAGCAAACTTGGAATATCATCTTGAATGCTATCACAAATCTTTGAAGGAAAAACTATCTCCATTTATCTTGTTACTTTCATGCTAAGGTCTCGAGAACAACTTCACATAACTTAGGGTGAAGTATTGTATGTTTAATTAAGTATTGTGAGGTAATGTGAATCAAAATTACAGAAGAAGCATAAATTACATTGTTGTTCTAGGCGTTCCTTGCTTTATTCTCGATCATTTTTCCTATTGGAAAATAAGCTTTACTCCATCCGAGTGTTGCCCAAAATCCTAATGCCAATTACTACTTATGCCACCACCTTTAGGAACCCAAATATGCATATCTAGATGAAAGATAGATGGATTTTTTTTTTTTTTTTGTGCGTGCATGATGACATGAAGTGTACGTTGTGACCCGAACAAATATGTTGTGCTTGTTAGATCAAGATAACATGCATATGATAATTATGAAACCTGAGGTTTTCTTTTGTTGGGAAGACAAAGCTTGGGTATGCATGTATATGACATTATCAACATGACATATTCATTGCAATATTATTCAGTGAAAGAATCCGTGAAGTCAGTGTATCAGATCATATTATTCAGTGAAAGAATCCGTGAAGTCACTGGTGCACACCATCCACCAGTGACAAATGCCTTATTATTCTACCTCCTTCTAACTCCCGATACTTTCAGAGTGTAACATAATCCCGTTCTATGTTCAAAAATGTCATTTGCTCAACATATAGGTAACCGCCCACCAAAAAAAAAAAAAAAAAAAAAAAACCACACCCACATGTCCTCAATAATTTTTCATTACAATTATTCCATCCGTTTGCCGATTCTAAGACATTTCACTACCAGAAATTAACCTTTCAGCGAGAAACAAAATCCCTTGGTGAAAGTCAAAAATCCCTGGTGAAGATTTTCACCGAGGGATTTCGAAAGAAAATTCGTCCCTTGGAATATATGATGTTGGTGAAAGTCTCCCTCAGAAATCCCTTGGTAATTACTGAGGGATCTAAAACTTTCAGCAAGAAATTTTTCTTGATGAAATTGTAGTCCATTTACCCAAAAACAACCATTTTTCAAGGGATTCACTAACCAAAATGCACTTAGAAATCCCTTGGTAATTACCAAGGGATTCATCGAGAGAATTTTCCTTGCTAAAAATTGGCTAACTAAATGATTTGTAAGGAATTATCCCTCGCAGATCCCTTGGTGATTATTTGAAGTTTGTTAAAAAATTTCTTGGTAATCCTTTGGTAAAATTTTCATCTTACATTCTATTTTGCTTACAAATCATTTGGCAAAGCTTTCACCTAGAAGACAATTTTATAAATATAATAGCAGCTCTATATACATTATAATTCTCAACACATCAACCATAACTCAATTTTTATAATACGAAACAACATCATAATGTATTTAAGCAAATTTTAACATGTCTATTAAATAAGTTTAACATCCATCAAGGTTTCAATCCATAAACAAATAAAACTATATCAAAACATGAAACAAAAAAACTCTAGTTAATACCCAACATCAAACATATACATAATAAGTTCATAACAAACATCAATCACATGGAGAACCAGTTGAAGGGTTAGCAGACTCAGTTCCTTCTTGTGGAGGTGAAGACGGCTCAGAGGATGTAAAACCAAGACTAGAAATGAGAGATCGCAACATTTCCTTATGTTGAGGGTTCATCAAAACTGCCATAATATGCTCCTGCATATTCTCCATAGCTCCTTGGATAACATAGTTGGTGGTAGGTGCACTTCCCGAAGAACTGCCTAGTTAAGAAATAGAGCATGATATAGAAGTCCTCACGAGTACATTGGATGAATGTGCATGTGGCCCAAATCCGTATACCTTGTTTTTAGAAACACCTCCTGTGGCTTCCACCCATATAGTAGCATCAAATGAAGGTTGTGATTTAATCTCCGAGCCATACTTTTCATTAAGACCAGTCTTATATGCATCCTGCAACCATATATTAGAATAAAATAAATATAAGAATTATAAATAAGCAAATATATCTATGTCATGGATGATATGCATAAAAATAAAATAAACAAAAGAATAATAAATTAATCTATTAATATATATATTAACATAAAATATATTTAGATATAAATTGAAAACATATACTAACTTTCTTGGATTTTGCATCCACAAACTCTCCTGTCCCTTTCTTCATATAGGTGCACTCAAAAAGCGATGCAATAGTAGGTTCTACACCATTCTCTTGCATCTACAACAAGTTATTGTATCATAAATATATATGAATATAAACATCAATAGAATTAAGAAATACTAATAAATTACCATTCTCCTCTTATGCGTCACAAAAGGAATGGAACCCCTGAATGCTTAGTGATTGAGCTTTTTTTTGCTTCATTCGATTTTCCTGACCAGCTTTAGACTTTTACTGCCACTTATCTTTAAGCCAATGCCTCTGACATAACTCTCCCATATTTCTTGTCTCATCCAACTTGGATGAACTTTGCCGATTGTGTCTGCAAGTGTGGCTAGTGGATTCCTCTCCTTTAACTCATCAACACATTTCTTTCGTGCCTCACTCATCATGCTTGTCAGTAGAGATCTGTTGGTACTCACCCAATATTTTCTAATGTTATAATTATCAGCTGGAGACCATCTATACCTTGCCTGTAAAACATATCAAAGACTTATGCTATGTTATCATAATAACTTCATTATGAACTAAGTAACAATTTAATACATCACCTCAAATCTATGTAACAACTCATCTTTGGTTGTTAGCTCCACTGAACCTCACAAAGGCTAAGCTTCTTTAAAACATTGCTTCAACCAAACACTCATCTGACGTGATACCTCAGGCTCAACGAATCTATGCATTAAACATCAAGCAAATTAATCGTATGAAATAAAAATAAAAATAGATATCAAATAAAAACATATAATTATAAAACTTACTTATTCATTTCTACTGTGATGGAAACTTTATCTGTTTCAACTGTTGGCTCAGGAGCAGGCTGGTTCGGGCCTCTTGTATGTGTAGAGCCAATCGAACCTACACTATCAGGCACATGAGGTGAAGGATTGGCAGAGGGCTCCTCCATGGGCACTGATCCATGTTGCTCAACACGCGAAGGTGTGTTAAATAGCCTACGGGTAGATCGTTGTGGATATCTTCCAGTATCCCTATCATGTTCATCTTGAAGCTGTTGTCGGGATACATCTCTTCCTCTACCACCCCTTCTACGAAGTCTAGATGCTCCACCATGTGTCATTATCCCTGTTGATATACAAAGATTAGATGCATATATTAAATATCATGGATGTAATTTAAGATCATATATCTTATTTACAATAATATAATACAAACCCACAATGTAAACATAGTGCAAATAATCAAGATAAATATTTGATAAATTATGATCAAAATTATCCAAAATATATAAATTATAAATAATCCTCATTACATGGCAACTAAAATTAAATGTGAATAGCAACATTATACAAATCAATCATTATCACTATCAAACAATTCAAACTCATTTTCGTCCTCATTAGACTCATCATTGTCTTCGAATTCTTCTTCTTCCTCATCTTCTGCATCCTCTCCATCCTCTTCTTCTTCCTCTTCATCTTCTACCACTGCTTATTCTAATATTTGTTGCAACTTACGTATCTCATCATCATTAAGCATTTCATACTGAGAGAAATCAACTAGCAAATCAGGTATATCAAGATGATCCTATAGTTCTTTATCAAAAGAAAAAAGAACATACATTTTTATAAAAAAAAGGAACTTATATAATGAATAAGAAATAGAAGAGGAAAATGAAGTATTGGCATTTGGGCAAGATGATCCTATAGTTACTTTAAGAATGCAGCAACTCGTTCAAGCTACTTAGATTAGCAACCCTATCACTTATAATATAAGTAGTATAAGAACTAACAAAGCTATGGCATTTGGGCGAGATGATCCTATAGTTACTTTAAGTTATTCAAATGAAAATGTTAGGTAGATGACAATTTGTTACGCAATGGATAATTAAATAAACAATGATCAAGAAACATTAGATACTAAACATTCCCAAAGTTGAAGGTTACAAATAAGAATACACTAAATGCATTATTAAAATTATGCATCACTGGTAAAACTATGCATTAATCCTATAGTTATTTTCAGATTTTCCACAAGATATATCTTACCAGAACGAAGAACTTCAAAACTATGCATCATTGGTACAAGAAACTATGCATCATTGGTAAAACTATGTGATGTGGTACTGAACACTCTGATACCAAGGCTGGTGTTGGACCGTTGATCGTTAAGAAACGATTCTAGATTAGGGTGTCAAATTTAATTAAATTAAATCTAATTAAATAGAAATAACCATCAATTGACTAGATCAGGATCTCAAAATGGATCTCACCCGAAAACACGGAATTTCACGAAATTTGGAAAAGGAAGATCATCCTGAGTCATTGAAAATCCGGACCAGTAGTTCACGGACGAGATTGATCTGAAGCCGTTGGACCTGGAACACCAAAAAACAAGCAATATATCAATCTCAAATTAAATAAAAGTTAATTAAAATCCAATGCTTTAAAATCTATGCTCTAAGATCCTTGTGACTTTGAGAACCGTGTGCCTCTAGGATCTGTGTGCTCTGGAATCCATGTGCTCTGGGATTCGTGTGGTGCAGAAGTCGGCAGGACAGAACGTGTAGGTTTTCACGTTCGTGCCAAGTTCTTCCTTGGTCCGATGCAGGGGAGAACAGGGACCGAACGGAAGAGGAGATCTGGCAGGATCTTGCCGGTGACGAGGCTGGGCGGTGACGGCGGATCGGCGCAGGGGTCACGGAGGCAACCGACGATGGTGAAGCGGAGGAGTCTCGGTGATTCTGGTCACGGGCGGACTGGCACGGGATGGTGCTTTGACGGCCGTGCGAAACAGGGAACGGCGGAGACGGACGGGGTGCTGGGCCGGAGGGAGGTTTTCTGGTTTGCCATGGGCGCTCGGTCTGTCGGACGGGCGTTGGCCATGGAGGGTACGTCTGCAGCGGCGGCTAGGACGGGAGGGGCCTCACGAAAGGGCTCATATGGCATTGGTGGCGGGCGGACGGGCCGGCTTGGCTCGGTTGGAGACTTCTAGTCGGCCGGTGGTGGTGAGGTGTCGCAGGAGGCTAGGGGATCCGGCGACTTGGGGCTTCGATCGGGCAGATCCGGAAAGATGTTGGTAGGAGACGGGAAGAAGCAGCGGCCCAAGTCCAAGTATGAAATTTTATATATGTACAAATTTGCAACTTTAGGTCTACCATTTTCCAATTCTATATGTTTACGAATAATACAGCTAACGTGCCATGTACAAATTGGAAACCATTTTCTTCTTTTTCCTTTTTTTTAAAATTTTTTAAACAAGGTCCAGATGAAGGATGACCCGAACTCAAATAGATTGGATTATTCTAGAATTGATGATGTTGTGTCTGAAACTTGGCCTTAATCTGACATGAATTAGAACTGGTCAGATGATACTTGTCACGTGAATGACTTTAATCTATCAATAAGGCCAATTTCTCCAAAGAGATTTTCCCTATCAGCCTCTTGTGTGCAAGTGGGATGCTGGGCCCAAACAAGTGAACCCAAGTGCCCAACCAAACGTAGAGCCGGTCCATCCTTGAAGGCAAATCCAGTCTGTTAGGTTAAGTGTGGCTCTCAGATTAAGACTCAGCTCCCTAACATATTTGACATGAAACTTATAATTTCAACCAGTCCAATTGAATTTGATCCTATATATATATATATATATAATCTTGGTCCCGTCAGGTCTCCTTTCAGATCATTATTAAGTTTTGAAGTCTAGGACCATATTTTTTAAGATACTTATATATATAACTAGAGGCTCGTTTCACTACTCTAATTTGGGTGAGAATTTGAATGTGGTCATGACGACCTTGACAAACTGGCATTTGATGGTTACCTTCTACATGCTCCATGTTGCACAGCGCTTACACTTCTTTGAGCCTAAATTCATCGATGGAAGGACGGTGGTCCTCTTTGGCTTGCTTAATGGCACCTCTATTGGCTTTCTCAACCTTAGCCTTGGCTTCAACTCTATTGGATTCTATTAGGCAAGTGCTCCTGCAACTACTTTACCTTCACACCCCATGCTATCATCATCTTATAACTCTTGTCAAATGATAATGGTTGTTTCATTTCGAAATATTTCAATTTCCCTCATATATATATATTCTAAAAAATCCATGCAATATTAGTTTAATCAATATCATCTATTGATATACTTGCAGATGACTAAACTCGCCATCGTACCATTCACGGTGCTGTTGGAGACTGTCTTCCTAAATAAAAAATTCAGGTCATGCAAAGCACCAGTGGATATTACTCCATTTTTCATCTTAACCTTTTGGTTTCTTTTTCATCTGTCAAAAATAAGGAAAAGGATGTATGTGATGTATCCCTACCTGAAGCGTATTTGGAAAGGGCTTCAGATTTATCCCAAAAAAGAGAAAAAGAAAATAGAGGGGGGGGGCTTCAGGTCCAAACCTGATACAATTGGTCAATAAATAAGAGCATATGATATGCTATGTACTAGTTTGACGGAGCTTATCTATGCAAGATAAGTTATTCGCGAGCTGCTTATCTCTGCTCGTTCATTAGAAGGGTGGAGAGGTGGTGTGGAGTGAAGGGAGAGGTGGAATGGTTTGTTTTTAGTTAGAGAGAGAGTGGTGTTTTGATAAGATTTGAACGAGTTAGAGAGAGAGGGATGAAGGAGTTTTTTTGGTTTAATTAATAGTATTAAAAATTAGTACATAATATTAATTTTACCTATGACTTTTATTTTTATGCCAGTGAAAGAATCTGTAAATGATATTTGCTTGGTACAAGATTTTAAAATCACTAAGGGATTTCTAAGAAAAAACCCCTCTCTGATATCATTTTTTTGTTTTTAAAAATATCTTACCAACACCAAGGGATTTATCCCTTAGTAAATCTCCAAGGGACCGACCTTCTCTTACAAATCCCTTGCTAAAAATTGTTTAAATAATTACTCACTGATCCCTGGCAGATTACTAAGGGATTTCCAAGGAATTTATCAAGGGAAATATATCCTGGCAAATCCCTTAGAAATTCCTTATTGAAACTAAATTTTGAATGCAATTTAAAATCCCTTGAAAATCCCTTTCTAATCCCTTGGTAATTTTTCGAGGGACATATCCCTTGGTGAAAGGCTGATTTTGGTTGTGTCTGTTGGTACTCGCCCAACATTTTCTAATATTATAATCATCAGCTGGAGACCATCTATACCTTGCCTGTAAAACATATCAAAGACTTATGCTATGTTATCATAATAACTTCGTTTGAACTAAGTAACAATTTAATACACACCTCAAATCTACGTAACAACTCATCTTTGGTTGTTTGCTCCACTGAACTCCATAAAGGCCAAGCTTCTTTAAAACATTACTTCAACCAAACACTCATCTGACGTGATACCTCAGGCTCGATGAATCTATGCATTAAAATCAAGCAAATTAATCATATGAAATAAAATAAAAATAGATATTAAATAAAAACATATAATTATAAAACTTACTTATTCATTTCTACTGTGATGGAAACTTTATCTGTTTCAACTGTCGGCTCAGGAGCAGGCTGGTTCGGGCCTCTTGTATGTGTAGAGCTAATCAAACCTACATTATCAGGTACATAAGGTGAAGGATTGGCAGAGGGCTCCTCCATGGGCACTGATCCATGTTGCTCAACACGCGGAAATGTGTTAAATAGCCCACGGGTAGATCGTTGTGGATATCTTCCAGTATCCCTATCATGTTCATCTTGAAGCAGTTGTCGGGATACATCTCTTCCTCTACCACCCCTTCCATAAAGTCTAGATGCTCCACCATGTGTCATTATCCTTGTTGATATACAAAGATTAGATGCATATATTAAATATCATGGATGTAATTTAAGATCATATATATTATTTACAATAATATAATACAAACCCACAATGTAAACATAGTGCAAATAATCAAGACAAATATTTGATAAATTATGATCAAAATTATCCAAAATATATAAATTATAAATAATCCTCATTACATGGCAACTAAAATTAAATGTGAATAGCAACATTATACAAATCAATCATTATCACTATCAGACAATTCAAACTCATTTTCGTCCTCATTAGACTCATCATTGTCTTCAAATTCTTCTTCTTCCTCATCTTCTGCATCCTCTCCATCCTCTTCTTCTTCCTCTTCATCTTCTACCACTGCTTCTTCTAATCTTTGTTTCAACTTACGTATCTCATTATCATTAAGCATTTCATACTGAGAGAAATCAACTAGCAAATTAGGTATGTCAAGATCTTCATCAGCTTGAACTATAGATAGGTTTGTGATCTCATCCTCTTGATAAATATCAATATCCGGAGATACATTGATATTACTTGTATCCACGAAAGGGATATTAAAGGAATTCCTAGCTTTAGCTTTACACAGCCCACCAACCATCTATCTCCCTACTCTTGCATGGATAAGTGGTGTAATATACTTGTTGTGCTTGTTGTGCCAATACAAAAGGCTCATTGGTATTCAATCGTGATTTGTAGCGCACGTCCACAAGGCCATGATCACGATGCACTCTAATGCCTCTCTCAGTATCATACCAATCACATTTAAATAATACAACCTTGTTTGCAGCACCATAATAAGTTAACTCCAAAATCTCAATTAACATGCCATAATAATCATGTTCAAAGTCATTGTAACAGCTTCCTTTTACACACACCACTATTCATTGTTTATTTATTAATGCCATATTCAAGTGTGTGAAATTTGAAACCATTGACAAAATATCCTTTGAAAGTTGTAACTCCTGCATTTGGGCCTTGTGCTATATCCACGATACGTCGATCAATTCCATGCCTCTCACTCTTCACCTATTTTCAAGAAAAAATTATCACAATCATCTAACTTAATGATCAATAATAAAAAAAATATATTACATAAAGTACATTATCAACTGACCAAATTTTTAACCATCTTGCAAACTCTCGCTCACGTTGTCTCTCAACTTCTGCATCGGTTATTTAAGGTGAACATGCTCTGACATGCAACTCATATCGACTATATTTATGTTAGTTGCACATAGTTAGTCCAAATAATTTAATACCTTATATATATTATAAATTAAAAATGGAACACTTACTCTATAAATGGTCCAAGCTCTTTACAGTTAAGCAATACATAAATATGTGCAGCATCATACTCTTCATCAGTCATTAACCTATAAGATGCAGTTGTTTCCATCGGTCGTCCACGATGTGAAAATATAGAAAGACATCCTGAAGGCCTCACATCTCCTCCATCATCATTTTGTGGAACTCGAGTTAACCTTGTTTGTACCTCAGGCTCAAAATAATATGAGCAAAAAGAGCTAATTTCTTCGATAACATAGGCCTCACATATTGAACCCTCAACAGAGGACTTATTTCGTACCATTCTTTTCAAGTATAACATGTACCTAAACAACATAAATTTTACTTATATAAGATAGAAATTTAATAAATTATATACTAAAAATAAAGAATGGTACCTTTCAAATAAATACATCCATCTAAATTGATTTGGTCCTCCAACCTTTGCTTCATAAGCCAAGTGAACCGACAAGTGTTCCATGGAATCGAAGAAAGTGGGAGGAAAGATTTTCTCTAACTTACATAAAGTTTCAACAATATTTTTCTCTAAGATTTCCATATGCTTAACCTGAATGACAGTGGAGCAGATATCTCGAAAGAAATGGCATAATTCGGTTATTGCATTCATACTGAAGGTGGCACAATATCCCGAAAAGCAATAGGAAGCAATCTCTCCATAAGTATGTGGCAATCATGACTCTTTAATCCATAGAACTTATTCATCAACATTTACACATCGAGATATATTTGAGACATAGCCATCGGGAAGCTTCAATTCCTTTAACCATTACAAATATTTCTTTTCTGTTCAGTAGTCAATGCATAAGAGCCTTTAGGTTTGCAAAGCCTGTCATTATATGACTTCAAGTACAAATGAGGCCTACTGCAATATCTTTCCAAATCTTTCCTTGCCTTTGCATTATCTTTGGTTTTATTCTTAATATCCATTACTATATTAAAAATATTCTCAAACACATTTTTTTCTACATGCATAACATCAAGGTTATGTCTGATAAGATTTGTGTGCCAATAAAGCAACTCCCAAAATATACTTCTTTTTACCCAATTATGTTCAACACCAAATCCAGGTAATTTTTGTTTAACATGTTGTGTGCCAAATGTGATATCTGGAAACATGCACACTCTGTTTAATATTTCTTCACTAGATAATCGAGGAGGGGGTACATCTCTCTCAACTCGACCACGAGAAAAAGCATTCCGTTGTCTCCTGTATTGATGATCAAGAGGTAAAAACTGACGATGACAGTCAAAAAATGATGTCCTGCCACCATTTTTTAGGATGAATGCCTTAGTGCGCTCCATACAATAAGGACATGATAGTCTCCCATGTGTGCTCCATCCGGATAACATGCCATATGCAGGAAGTCACTAATTGTCCATAGAAGTGTTGCTTTTATTTGAAAATTTTGCCTTCTACTCACATCATAAGTATTCACCCCCACTCTCCATAACTGCTTCAACTCCTCAATTAGAGGCCTTAGAAATACATCAATATTCTTGCCTGGACTCTTCGAACCTGGTATCACCATGTTTAAAAAAATATACTATTGCTTAAGACACATCCATGGAGGTAAATTATATACCGCAATCAAAATAGGCCAACATGAATAAGGTGTTGATGAATGTCCAAAAGGATTGAATCCATCGGTACACAATCCCAAACGCACATTTCTTGGATCGGATGCAAAGTCAGGATGAATTCTATCAAAATGCTTCCATGCCTCATTATCACACGGGTGCGCTATAAATCCATCTGCACATCTATTTGAAGCATGCTAAGTCATATATTGTGCTGTTTTTGATGACATAAATAACCTTTGAAGCCTATCGATTAATGGAAGATATCGTAGTACTTTAAAAGGAATATTCTTTGCCTTTACACCACAATCATTTCTTCTAGATTTCCATCAAGCATGACCACAAATACTGCATTCTGTCTTTGCCTCATCTTTTAAATAATATAACATACACATATTAGGACACACATCAATCTTTTGATAGCCAAGGCCAAGCTTCCCCATCATTTTCTTTGTTTCATAGAAATTGTCTACTAGATTCTCATCTTCTGGTAACAAGCCCTTGATAATCGATAGGAGACGATCATAACAGTTTTCACTCATATTGAATTCAGACTTACAATTTAATAGTTGCGATACTGCAGATAATTGGTGTGCTTTCGACATCCCTTCCATAATGGCTCATCCGCTGCTCTGAGCAAAGAATAGAATTTCTCAGCATGTGGATTTGGAGGTTCATGCACATCATAACCTTCTTCATTGGTGATCTCCATATTTGGTTGGAATTCTTGAAATTCTGGACCGAACCCTTCTACTACCAACCTTCTGTATGGATTAATATCATATTCTGAAGATTCTCCGACATGACTATAAGTCTCACTGTGTGAAGTCCATACAGTATGGAGAGAGATCAGGCTTCTTCTCCTAGGCATCTGACAACACCTGCCACAGTAGGGTTGTTTGGGGAACCAAGCACACAGGCCAGGGGTAGAGCTCCCCTTGTAGATGAAGACCCCAAACCTGAACATCGGGTCTTTGAGAGAAGGAAGTTGAGGGACAGTAATGCCCCTGCTGTCGGCACTGGCCCTGACAGCCTAGGGCTGGGAAGGTCTTCGACCGTCCCTCGAAGGGACAGGGAGGAGACCGAGGTGCAAGGGTTGAGGGACCCTTTCTCCCTCATGCTCTCCAGGGTTCTGCGAGTAAGTGTCGGCATAAGTGTCGTATGCATACCAGCTACAGTCTAACTGATTTCATGTGTGCTTGCTTTTGACAGGTTGCTCGAGATGTCTTTCTATTGGAGGAGAGCATCCGCGAGTCGATTGACTTTGGCAAAAGCCTTTGAAGCCAGTTGGCTTCGGCTGTAGCTGAGAGAGGAGCGCCCGAGAAACAAGTGGATGAAGCTGCTGCTGCGAACAGTTCCTTGAAAAGGGAACTGAGAACACTTGAGGGGTACGCAGCTGAAATAGCATCGGAGCTGCAAAAGAAGAGAAAGAAGGTGATCTTCGGAGAATTGTTGTTAAGAGATTGCCTTCAGAGTTCTGGAGAAGAAGCGACCCGGAAGGCCGAATTGATGAATAAGGTCACCCAATTGGAGGCGGACATCCTGTTGGCTCATCATAGGGCAGAGCAGGCAGAGAGGAATGCTCTTCAGGCCGTTGACGTCTACAAGGGATCTCAAGCCTTCAAGGATGAGATGCATGAGGCTAGGGTGGAAGGCTATCTTGCCGGCCACTGGGACTGCTTGGGAGAGATCAAGAAGACCCATCCGAACTTAAACATTTCCTCAACTAGCAAATTGATGGGTTTGACCGAAGAATCGCTAGCTCCTTCGGAGGTCCCTGTTCTCGCTCTCACTGCTGAGCCCCTGATGACAAATGATCTGTTGCATACATGTTCCTTCTTCTTTTCTTCTTCTTCTTTTTTTGTAATCCCGTTGATTGTACAGTTCTTTTATTATTGAATGAAGATGCTCTTCGATTGGACAGATGCATTCCAAAATAATGTTAAGTGTGAACTCTTCGACATAATAGATAGTAGCAAAGTCTGTCCATTCACTTGGGTCGGATTTGTTGCTAGGGTAGGCCGATTAAGCCATCATTGGGGCATCTGTTGATTATAGAGTGAGTTGTTTGGACCCGCTTCGGTACGTCTGTGGATTTACCGTAGGGTAGGTCACTTAGACCATCCCTATGCCTTTGATTGATGTTAAGGTAGGCTGATTAGGCCCACTTCAGCATGTCTGCGGATTTACTGTATGGTAGGTTATGTGAACCATCCCTGCGTCTTTGATTGTTGATCATAAGATGGCCTGGTTGGGCCTTTCTTTGCGCTCGTTGGATATACCGATAAGGCGAGTGGATCAGACCCACCTTTGCTCTTTTTGTTGTTGATCATAAGATGGCCTGATTAGGCCCTCCTTTGCGCTCGTTGGGCATATCGATAAGACGAGTGGATCAGATCCACCTTTGTACTTTTTGCTGTTGATCATAATGTGGCTTGATTAGGCCCTCCATTGTGCTCGTCGGGCATACCGATAAGATGAGTGGATTAGACCCACCTTTATGCTTTTTGCTAGTTTCATTGGGTGGGTCACTGAGACCATCCTTGTATCAGTGATTGACAGTGAAACAGGCTGACCAGACCCATCTTCAAATAGACTTTTATTGAAGTCTTCCCCGGTGGAAACTTTTATTGATAGTATTTGCGGAGATTTTCTATATTTCAAGGTCGAGGTAGCATAACAGCAGCCAAAGTCTCAAGTCGATACATCCCTGGGTGTATGACTTCTTTGACTTGATAGGGGCCTTCTTAGTTAGGAGAGAGCTTGTCCTGTTTCGTTGGCCTGGACACTTCAGATTTTCGCAGTACTAGATCTTCGGGTCAAAAAGTTCGTTCCTTCATCCTGGAGTTGTAATATTTGGCAACTCTCTGTTGATATGGCGCCATCTTCATCTAAGTAGAAAGTCTGGTACCTTGTAGCAAGTCCAGATCCATCCTTCGGTGCTCCGAATTCTCAGATTCCTTGTACTGGTCGATCCTTAAGGATTGCAAGATAATCTCCACAAGAAGAACTGCTTCTGTTCTATAAGCTAAATGGAATGGAGATTCGCCGGTCACTATTCTAAGAGTTATCTGATATGCCCAGAGAACTGAATTCAGCTCTTTAGCCCAGAGCCCTTTGGCATCGTTAGTCGGGTCTTTAGACCATGGAGGATGGTTCAATTTGTGACTTTGGCTTCTCCTCCAGTTGGTTGGTCGGTGTAGCATGCCTACTCTCCCGTCAGTGGGCCTTTGATGGGACAGTTCAGCTTCCTCAATGGCCCGTTGAGAGGCGGTGGCTTCAAGCTGAGGTTCTGGATGTCCGACGTACTTTTCCAAGTACCCCCTCTTAATGAGGTCCTCTATCACATCCTTCAGTTAGATGCAGTCTCGGTATTATGGCCATGATCCATATGGAACCCATAGTACTTGCTTCTGTTCCTTGCAGAAGAGGACGATCTCATAGGACGTGGCCATTGGAGATAGTTTTTTTTTCTATCTCCATCAGGATCCTCTCCCTTCGGAGGTTGAGGGGGGGTGTATGAATCAAATTTTTCGTCCAGTGTTTTGGGCATGGAGCTACATCACCGGGTAGAATCGCCATTGCTTGGGGGAGTACAGGGGTTTGGCTCTTTGCCGTTCTTCTTCTTGGGGACATGTTTCCCTTCAATCAGACGCGATTAGTCGCTTGTTCTTCGACATCGGTATACTTCTGAGCCCTTATCAGGAGCCCAGTGTAGCTTGTCAGGAACCTTTTGTCTAAAAAGAACATGAGCCTGGATGACCGGAGCTCCTTCTTTAGAGTGGACATGGCCATATGCTCATTGAGATTAGGATCTCGAGAGTGGCCAAATTTAATCTTGTAATGTAGTCCTTGAGGTTCTCTCCCTCATTTTGGTAGAGGAATAAGCTGTCCGTATTTCGGGGCATCTTCCGACAGGTCTTGAAATGCAAAATGAATGGTTTTTCTAATTCAGAAAAGGAGTCGATGGTACCCGAGTGGATGCTCGAGTACCACTTTGAGCTGCCTTCTTTAGGATGGCGGGAAAAGCCAAGCAGTATAATACATCGGAGGCTCCTTGGATCATCATATGGGCTTTGAAACTGCCGAGATGTTCCAGGGGGTCAGTAGTCCCATCATAAGGTTCCATCTGAGGGACCTTAAAATGCCGAGGGATGACTTCCTCCATTATCCTAGAGGTGAACGAGGCCATGAGTCATAGGTCATGTGCTCGCCGTCTCTTTTCAGATCGTAGAGCCTCGCTATTTGCACCTCAAGTGTCTTAAATTTTTCTTCATAATCATAATGGGTTTTTCTCGGCCCAACATCTTTGGGAGTAGGGTCTTCGGAGGAGTCAGAAGGAGATTGCTGGATCTCTTCCTCACTCATTGGCTTCCAGTCTACTTCAGATGTCGAGAGCTTTGGGTCTCATGGGAAGGTCGATCCCGGAGGGAGTGTTGGGTAGAACCATGGTGGTGGTCTCCCTTCTCCCCAGATCGATGGATGTGTCTGGAGACGGCCGGTGGGTGCCCTGCCTGGAGAGAAGCCTCCTGAAAGTTTTGAACCAAGGTTGTGAGAGCATCAACCCAATTTAGAAGGTCTTCGAACTGGTGCGGTCCCATGACCAAGGTTGGAGGTAGGATATTGTTCTCCACTGGGGGGTCGTTCCTCTTGGAGAGAGGATGCCTCCTACTTGTCGAAGCATTTTGAGCTTTACCTTTTACCATTACAATTTTTCATAACTCTCCTTTGCAAGAGAGGGTTCACGACGCCCCCTTCCTAGCGCGCCAATCTGTTGATGTCGAACCCTGTAGACCAGACAGAACGGTGGGATCGTTGGTGCGCCTCTTGTGACCCCTACGAAATAGGCCCCTGATCGGAATTTCTCCGGTGAGGGACACTCCGATGCTTAAGTCAGTGGGGATTCTAGCAACAGGATGGAGTTATTGAGGAGAAGAGAGTGAAAGTAGCTCAAAAGTGAACAGCCTTAGCTTCGCTTCTCTCAGCTTAGCTTTTCTTAACTTGACTTATCTCCCGTGAGTGTTCCCTCTTACCAGTATTTATAATGGTGGCCATGTTTAACTGTAGTCGACTCCACTTGTCCTTGGTTAAGCGGGGTTAGTTAACTTAACCCTTCCCCTAACCGAAAGTGGTTGCTACTTGAGGTGGCCACTTTGATGCTGTTGGAGTTGGAGTTTGTGGCCACGTTGTTGGTTATAACAACCGTATCCATGTTTGGAGATTCGAGGCTAGCTGGAGATTTGCTTTAGAGCCACTCCCTCAGAAAGGGCCGAAGTCGAGCTGGTTGATTGTCCTGTGCCCATCCTCTTCAGAGTAAGCCGAAAACATCTCGACCACTCGCATCAGAGTTGCTTTCTTCGGAGTGAGCTGGATTGCTTACATCGTACTTGCCTTCTTTGGAATAATTAGAGAAATAAAGTGATTATCTTCTTTCTACTAACCTTCTTCGGATTAGTCTTCTTCGGATCGGACTTCTTCGGATCGGTCTTCTTCAGACTGACGTGAAGAAGATCGACCGATCACTCGATGGTGCAATAGCTAAAATATAGGCTTCGGGGCCAGTGTCTTCGACTTAGGCCAAAGACTGGCCCTAAAGTGGTGCTGTAGTGCTATTGGGTCATCTTCGATTCTTTTGGTGCAAATGATCGGTTCGAAAGAGATCCGACCGGATCTTTGAACCGGGGGTTAGCCTTAGTTGAGTCGACATATCCCAACATTAGTTAACTAGCTTAAAGTTGTGTTACCTCAACTTATTTTGCTAGAGCAAGGTGCCTTTGTTTGTAAAAGATAAATTACTACAAATATTTTGATTGTTCAAGAACTTGTACACTTTATGACTAATACTTCATGGACAAAAAAATTAATGATGTTGAAATTAGATATTAAAATATATATATATATAATAGGGTTCATTGGCCATTTTTGTTTACTGTTTTGTCTCAATTTGGATTTCATGCTACTTTTATTAGCTAGATTTAGGCTGGTGTGACCCTCTTTATGCATTATTGTTTAATAGTTCCCTACCAATTGATTTATTGGTTCTTGTGGTCAACATCAAGGGTGCCATCTTTCTCTTTATTTTTTTATTATCTGTTCCGAAATTTTTTTTGTTCGCTTTAAAAAGCTATTAATAATCATTTACTAAAAATTTATTGTCCGTGTGCTGGTCCTACTATCTCTCATATTTTTTATACTGATAATTATTTACTTATTGCTCGAGCTACTTTAAGTAATGTTGTCATACTAGTTGCTATTATCGATGCTTATTGTTATCACTCAGGAGGCATCATGTCAATTTTATAAAATCCCATATATCTTTCAATCCTTTTATTTTAGCTAGTGTTCAAACAAATACTTTCACTATGTTTAGTATTTTTGAAAAACATTTACCTTGGTAATATCTGGGTATACTCATTTATGGTAGCTTTGGCTTTTCATCATTTTCAACCTCTGATTAATAGAATTACGATCAAAAGTGCTGCTTAGAAGTGCCAGACTCTGACTTTTATAGGTAGGACCACTTTACTGTACTATGTGCTACTTTCTCTCCCTCAACATACTATATCCTCTATTTGTCTTCCAAACTCTCTGCTTCATCTGGTTGAAAAAGAGTTCCCTGCCTTTTTGTGGGGCCATCCAATTACTTATTGCGGCCTTCATCGCATAGCTTGGAATAAGATATACTTCAAAAAAAAATGGAGGCTTAGGTATCACTTCTTTATTTGACAGGAGGAATCAATATCTCTATAAACTCTCTTTCTCGTTGTTTCTTGACACTAATTCATTTCATTCTCAGTTAATTAGAGCTATGTATTAGTTTAATGGTTCTTGGATTAATTATCATAGGCCGAGGCATGGTTCTAATGTTTGGCATAAAGTTTGTGATGTTGGTCTTCAAATTTAATTTCAATGTCATTGGATGATTGCTTCTAATAATTCTGTTAGTGTGTATAATGATATCTGACTATCTTTATTACCTTTTTCGGTTTGGCCATCTTATATCAACATAGATAGATATTGCCCATGCTTGCATGTCTCTGATTTAATTAATAAGCTAAGGAATTGGGATGCTAGTAAATTCTATCAACTTTTTTCTTGTGATATTGTTTATTAAATTTTAACCATTCCTATCCCTTTATTTGCTACCAGTGATCAACTGGTTAGGGACCATACAAAACTTCTGATAGTCTCACTCAAAGATATGACCTAATTGAACAAACAAATTGCTGTTGATTCTCCCTTCCCAAATTTTAAATGGATATGGTCCTCAATTGGCTTGAAATAGACTGCCAACTAAAAAATTTCTTGTGGCACATAATGTTCTACCAAGAATTTAGCAAAATTGTGACCTTTGCCATGGCTTTATTAAAGACACTTCCCAAGTTTTTATTAATTATTCCTTTGCAAAGGATTGCTAGTAGTTTATTACAACTCATTCAAGTCTCTTAATTTTATTTTTATATTGGAGGATCTATTTAACTTTATGAGATCTCCTTCTGTCCTACAGAGATAAAAAGAATTTATTGCCACTGTAGTCTAAATGCTTTGGACCGTGCAAAATGAGCAAATTTTCTATAACACCTATACTTCTTCATCTTAGATTTTTCATAAGGCTCTTACGTATTCCACTAAAAGTACTTATCCCTCATCTAGGTATTGTGGTAGTTCTTTATTATCGACTTATTTACCTTCTTCTTTGGTTCGTGGCTACTACCTTTCTTAGGGATGATAAAAATTAATTTTGATGGTTCTGTCAAGTCGTCTGTTGCAGTTGTAGTGTATGTTACTCAAGATCAGTATGGTTCTTTTATACAAGCTAGAGATAAATTTCTCACATATGCTTGGTACCTTTTGTGGAATTGATTGTTGCCTTAGGACTACATGCAACTATTTATGAATTGAATGCAATACATATTTCAATAGAAGGAGATTCAGCTACAGTTGTTTTATAGATAAATACTGTTGATATTTCATATAAACCTAACAATCCTTTTTTTGTAGGATATAGCTATATGAAAATTCTCTCTTTTATTTTTAGCTATTTCACATAATTACCGAGAGGCAAATCAAGTAGTTGATTATTTAGCTAATTAATTTGACACTTTCTGGATGATTTCGCTGGCACAAAAATGATGAAGTTGATTCTCATTATAGATATCTTCTAAATGCGGATCAGCGATTTGTTCGTTTCATTAGAAACTAACATGCATTTGCAGCCTTCTACTAGCACTATAAAATTTGCTCTGAATTATATAGCGAAGCTGAAATTATGGATAACATACAATTATGGTTCACATCTGATATATGCTGTGGATGGTGGAGATTGGTTACAACTTTATCACTATAAGGGCATATGGTGCACTACCATCTTTAACAAATTTAAGTCAAATATTGATACCAAACAGTTTGTTATCCATGGCTCAAGAGGGTACAATTTCTTTGAATTCTTAAACCAAGTGGATCGGAAGACTACTTCTGATTATTTTGTTAATGGTTCCTCTGATGTCAACATCGCCATTATTCCACTTTCTGCTTTTATTTAAGGAACATGAAGTTATATTCTCTACATTCAGAATAGAGCAAACATTATGGACATCATTCCTTTGTAGCTTTTCTATGCTTAGTCTTCAATATAAGGAATGTACTTGTTACCCTTATTGTTGCTGGACCAAGGACATAAAAAAAAAAAAAAGGACAAAAAAAAAAAATATATATGAGGAAAAATGTAAAAGAAATGTGATAAACAAAGAAAAAAAAAAAAAGAGATGGCAAAAAGTAGAAGTTGGGAATTATTTCACTTGCTAAGTTGCTTCTATGCGCAGGTTCTTTTCATGTATGTTATATCTACAAAGTTACTAATGTTACATGCCCTGTTGAGGATTTATATTATTCCATCAACATCCTTTTACAAGGTTCTGCTTTATCTGTTGGATGCCTGGATGATGGTTCGGTTTACTCCAGTATTGTCATTATACTGGGTTCTGGATTATAGTATTTCTTCTCCTTACAGTGCTTTACAGACATACAATTATGTTGACTACCATCTTGGGGATTATTATTGGACTTCATAGATGTTTATAGATGTATGTCTGATTACTCTTCTTCTATTAAGTCATCGAATTGTAGGGATGGTGGATACATATGTACCGAGGACAAAAGAAAACTTAAAAGTACAAAAAAGAAAGATATGTGACGAAAACAAAATTTAAAAGAGGTGTCAATGAAAAAGAAAAAGAAAAGTACAAAGAAAATGAGGTGAAAAAAAGGAGGAAAATTTTTTACTTACCATTTTGCTTCAATGTGCAGGTTCTTGGAAAATTTTTTACTTACCATTTTGCTTCAATGTGCAGGTTCTTTTCATACATGTTATGACTGCCAAAATTCTTCTATTAGACACCCTGTCGAGGGTTCTCATCAGTCCAACAAGATCATCTTACAAGGTTCTCTCATTAGTCCAACAAGGTCATCTTACAAGGTTCTGGCTTATCTTAAGCGTGTTCATTTCATACATGTTATGCCCAGGAAAGTATTTCTGAAAGATGCGCGGTTGCTGATTCAACTTATTCCAACACTGTCATTATATTGGGTTCTGGTTATCTTATATTTTCTCCTTATAGCTCATTACAGCCTTACAATCGTGTTCATTACCATCTTGAAGGAAATAACATTACATCAGGCTCGGATGAACTAAAAATTCTATTGTTCATGTTCGAGAAGCTTGGGAATCATGGAATGATTAGAAGAATTTGCTGGTCTGCTGTTAATAGATTGATTAGAAGAATTTGCTGGTCTGCTGCTAATAGATTGCAGTGCTGTCAATCTTATTTCATTACAGAGTTGATTTGTTTTGTGGAAGCAACCCTTGAAGCACATCACCATAGGGACCTGTTCATACCACATTGCAGCTACTACGTAACTCAGTATCATACACAGGAATTATATCTCTACATGGAGCTGGAATTATTCATATCACGAGGCGGTAGCTATCTACTTCTGTATTATACAATGGAATCACATTACTGGATTAATTCTTGCTATTTCGCTTTACTTCATTTACTGCTACAGGAACACGGTTGCTGTTATTATTGAATTACTGGATGTCAAGACATTTGGTTGTTATAACTACAATAGTTGCTTGTGATAGATACAGGGATACTGGCTGCATTACTGACTTAAGGACATTTGGTTCTTTCTCACATCAATGCATCTTTCATTGTCATCCTTTTGTTGAGCACATCTGATCTTGCTTACCTACAAAAGTTTTTTTCTTTTTCCCCTTTTGTTATTAGCTGGGCTTTTGTTATGCTTACAACCAACTTTTTTGGGTTCTGTAATGCTGAACATATATGAATTCTCTGTTAGCTTAATGCATATACTTTTTCTTTTTTTTTTTTTTTTTTAAAAAAAGCCAAATATTAAAAAATAAAAAAGTAAAAAAATCCTAGGGGCAAACGCGTGAGCGTGACGTGATAAATTTGTATGATTTTTAAATTGGACAGCATGCGATCGGGTCGGTTCGTACCCAACGGGTTTACTATTTCTTAATAGATTCGGATACGGATAGGGTAAATTTTGCGGACGCCCTACGGTTGCCATTCCTTCGCATGTTAAGGACCCGGTTCGTTCTTTCGCATTCCCTTTCGTACGAGCCCTAGCCGACTCGGAGCGTGGGTGAGTGACGGGAGAGAAGAAGCCTCTGGCGCTACGCCACCATGAAAAGGTAAATTCCTTTTTTTTCTTTGAATCTTTTTATTCTGTTTTTCTTTGTGATTCTGTGAAGCCTCTTTTCATCTGTTTTTGATTTCTTGAATTGTATAGGATAATGGAAATGATGAAACAACCAATTAATTTTGCGCTGTTACTCAAGCTCTATGTGAAAAAGATTGGTTAAACTTGTTACTTTTTAATGTGCAATTGATCATAAATTCATGGTTCATATCTCCAATTTCTCATTTCTTTATTACTGATGATTTTTTTTTTTTTCCATCGAGTTCCTGTGGAATATCGTCTATTGCATACTTAATAAGGTAAAACTTTAAAGATATGTTAATGGCCAGTGATGGGATGAAGTCGCCGTCGATGGTGTTTGTGCGCTATGAACCAAACAGGTTGGCCGCTATGTGCCTACCTAGCTTTTTGAAACATAGACGGTTAAAGATGCGTACAGTATGATAAAAAATGTAGTCGTAACCTCGTGTACTTGCTGTTAGTTAGAGGTAATGGATTGTAAAAACTTAAAGCAGGGAGAATCGGTTTTCTTTGAGGTAAAATAGTAAAGAAATGGAAAGAGGCTTAAAACTATCACTATATGTAATATGGGGAGTTGATGAATGTATCGTCATGGCATATACAGAGGCAAAAGATGCATGAGGAAGCAGAGGTTAAAAAGCCAAACGAAGGATCGATTTCTTTTTTTTTTTTTTTTTTTTTAGAATGTCTTCTATAGTATTTTGATAGATTAAAATGTTAGAAGAAAGGCTAACAGAGCGACAGTTCCACTTCACTTCCTGAAAGATAACCATTCCACTTAAGTACTATTAAAATAATATCGCAGGGGTTGGTGCACTCTAATCATCTAATAATGAATGTGTGGAGTTTTAATTCTTTGTATTTGGATATACTCATTATAGATTCAGTACATGGTGATTTAATTGAATAATTTGTAATTCTGCTTTGGAGTGCTACTTGAATAAATGGGCATTTTTTAAACAATATTTAATTTCCCTGACTCTTGCTGCTGTGATACCTATGTTTTTTATTATTTTTGTTTACCTTCTTACCTTTTCTTTAACCTTTATTTTAAGAGTTTTCTTCAATTTCATTTTGCCAGATCACAAGTTTCTCATTTCTGGTTTCCCTGATTTAGTTTTTGTTTTCACTTTTTTCACTTAGTGACAATGGCAAGCCATCCAGCTGCTGTTGAATATCCTTTTTATGTATATCTAACCTGCATCCTATGGGCTTTTTGCTTTGTTTACAGCAGTGCGAAGAACAATTGAAACCATTCTTCCTGACAATCAGATATCCTTCAATTTATTGAATTCCTACAATGTCGTCTGGTCCTGGACTTCAGTCACTAGTAGATCGTATGTGCCCAATAATCTATCTTTTGTTGATTAAAATTTTGCTTACCACATGTTAAGGCTAAATATTTGGAGAAACGTTAATTTGTTAATTGCTTTATCTAGATGGTGCAGTACTGAATGGTTTTGAAACTCCATTAATCTCTTAATTTTTTTTAACCTTGCAGAGACCATATCAGTCATTACAAATGATGGACGACATATTGTTGTAAGTACCATTTTTTATTTTTGGATAAACATTCCAAAATTTTGGAATTTTCAGATATATCATGAACGTTTCATCTAAAGTTTACATGAGCTTTGATTAGTTTCTCTCTGTTACTTGTAATTCTCTTATTTTTCTTTTCCCTTTTTTAGATGATTTACATGATTGACTACTGAACTTTTCACAAATTTTGATTCTCTCTGTGTGTGTTACTTGTAATTCCCTTATTTTGCTTCTTCCTTTTTTTAGATGCTTTACCATCTCCAACTTTCCTGATTCTTATATGTTTGGCCATAGATCATCGGCCCTGCAGAGTTGGTCCTGAATGTAAGAACATAACAGTAGTCAGGACCTATGATTCCACCCTGCTTTCATCATGATAATCATTATCCTTTTTTTTTCCTTTTTCTTTTTAGGGAATTTTGAAAGGGTTTGACCAAGCTACCAATATCATTCTTGATGAGTCACATGAGCGGGTTTACTCTACAAAGGTTTGTCCCCTTGCTTTTTTTATTTGTAGATATTATGAGTTTTCTTTCACATGCATGAATTTCTATTAGAGTGTTGTATTTTCAGAGTTTTTGCCTGCTTGTGGAACAGGGAATCTTTTGATTGTCTTAGTACATTCTCCGTTTTCAAATTTATTATTTCAGTATTTTGAATTGCAGTTGAAAATAGTAAGATTTAAATAAGGGTGGGAATATTATTGCTTGCTTATGTTTCTATATTATCAATAGATGGTAAATTCAACTGGTTTTGGTCGATTTCTTGTGAAGAATGCTAAAGAAAAGGTTTTTGCATTAGGTCCTATGTTTGTAATGTTCTTCATATTCTTACCTAAATGTCAGTTGGAAATCCATGATCAAGGTTTTAGATAAGGATCCAGAAGACATCTTTAAATCACTAGATTAGTTGTTGACAAAAAAAAGATTGAGGATGTTGTATAGGATGCAAGCAAGAGTGTTCCTTGAAAGTTGAAAGTTGTATAGCCTTCATGGACTCAACTAGCATGATCTTCAGCAATGATTAAGATACCATCAAGAAGAAATCTAGTTGTATAGCACTTGTTTAAAACCAAATACATGGCTTATCCATCCAAAACCTTGACACACACAACCAACAAATGTATTGAGCCTGATTCTACCTGCCAATTACTCTTAATGAGAACATCTGTAAGGTTATTGTTATATTTTAGTTAATATATGAAGGAATTGCTCTTTAAGTTCATTTGATACATGTAGGTGCTCAAGTCATTAAATTCATCTTCAGGCATCAAATTTGGGAGATCAGATTGTTTGAATTTAATATATGGATCCTTTATCACTGATTTTGGTGCTTTTTTCGCCTTTGTTCATTTAGTTTTTTGCATCTTGTTGATGGAGAATGGACAGGGTTATTATGCCACCTTAATCTCCTGTAGAGGGGGCTTGATGAAGTGGACAGGCAATGCATCAGAAGGGGGTGGTGGGGTGAGGTTTCATGTGTCCATACTTGCCCACATTCCTCTTATTTAAGCTAGCCACATATGGGTAGTTTGGGGACTAAGTTATGAGTTACAGTTTCTTTTTTTGACCTTGCTTTCTGTTTCGAGCTTTTGATTGGACATTATATGCATGCATGTAAAGGCTTCTTGTCTTCATGCTAGTTTGGTGCCCCGTCTTATATTTTTCCCTTTTATTCTTTAACTTTTCTTTTCTTCCACTTTTCTAACTTCTTGTTTCACATTATTTTTTGCATGTCGTTGGCCGGAATATTTTATTTCTTGCTGTTCTGATTCCATTGCTAATTAGATTTGTCGAGTGTTTGCTTTCAAAAATGCCTACTTGATTTTATGCATGGTAGAACCACATCTATAAATATACTATTTTTGGCTTGAGAATATGAAGTTTATGCTTGCCAGATTTCTGGATTGTATCCAAAGTTCTCCATAAGAATTCCGAACTCCCTTCGATTTCCGGTTCGGATCTGAAACTATAATAACCTGAAACCTTTGATCTGGTCCTAATCTATGAAAGTTCCCATCAAGTTTGAAGCCCTGAACTTGTATTTGATGCATACAATGATCTAAATGTATCAAGGATCATATTGATGCACTGCATGAGGGTTTACATGGTCTTTCTGGCACTCGAAGTCAACTGGTAGTATATTCAGGAGATAACAGAATAAGGACAAAAATTTGCTGAATCCTTTCATGCATCAATTAAGATGGATAATGCTAGGCATGATAACAGATTGGCTTATGAGAGACCATTTCAGGGTGTATGTTATGCATATACTATGGAAATCAGCTTAGTGGAGGTTCCAAATTCCTGTGAAGATAAATTCGGAGGTGTTATTAGAATGAACAGCAAGATGCAATAACTATGTTGAATGGCAATATTTGGCTGATGTACAACTCAGTTTAACTTAAATGATTACCTTAACTAACACTCCCAGATTGCCTATTTTATCTCAAGTGCCAATATTAGTCATAATATCATTGGGAACAATCTCATGTGACCAAAAATTGCATGATGTCAACAGTTATTGACTGTTGGTAACAGTTGAGACAAATAATACATGTAAGATATCATCCTCAAGAATTTGTGATGATTTAAATCTATGAAAGGATGAATTTCCTGTCAAAAACAAACTTAGGTTGATCTTTCTCAAAGATCCTAATTAAATATCATCAAGTTTACCATTGTGTTGCCCTTTTTAACATTTTTTCTTGACTTTTTTTAAGGTAGAGGTGGTGATGGTAGCAACAAAAGGAGGGGAGAGGGGATGAAGCATACAAGAACAATGAAGTATTTAGATGGTCCTCATGTTTTTTTCCTTTTTATTTATGGTCTAGAAAGTTGTTAGTGGTTAAAATGGTAACATCTCAGTAGTCAATAGAGGGCTTAGTTTATCCGGTGATGTGGCATAATATATTCTCTAAAGTAAAATGGCTCACTAATGGGCCATTGTTACATATACATATAAATATACATATATATGTAGAGAGAGAGAGGTCTGTCAACCTTTAACTCTTTTTGGATGATTGAGTGAAAGAAATGAAAGAAAGGGGGTTTCTTTTCTTGACTCCTCTACCTTGTATCACCCTTTGTCTTTTTAGTTCTTGCTCCTTTCATTAGTATCTTCTTATCTAATCCTTTTCTTGATTGATATATTTACTGGAAATCAATTTTTCCTCAACTTTTTTTTACAATTCATGCATGGTTAATTTTCAGTCAAATTGTTTGCTGTTTTGTGTGTTCTTTGAATATGCAACCATCCTGTCATAATTTTTCTACATCTGTTTGAAGTGGTTGAATTGTTGTAATTGTCAAATCTCGTTTAGTGCATGAGAGTTGATATGTTATCCAATATCATTGATTGTTGAACTTGGCACTATTTATGGCATTTTAAAATCAATGTCCGTGCAAGTTTTAGTGTGTTCCATGAACAAAATTCATTATTCTTGTTTACTGATTTTCTTGAAGAGGAAACAATTTTTTTATTGTTTTATTTAATTTTCTTGAGGGGCTCAGAAACCCTATTGATGAGTCCCCCCTTTTTACGTGCACACGTACAAGGTGAAGTTTAGAAAACATTCATGAACTCTGCAAGAGGTTGAAGATTTACTTGCACACGTATGCAGTAAATGCTGTGATTTGGGGGAAACAAGCATTCACTGGCTTGCAAACTCTCAACAATAGCATGCAATTGCAAGAGAATTAAGACTTTTCATGTACTTCTTCGAGAGAACTAGTCAACTAGTATCCATGTAAAATGACTTTCTTAATTTCATGACTTAGAATTTTTTTTTTTTTGGTTATTTCACTAAAGTAGAGTCTTTGGTATGCAAAGCCGAAAACAAAAAATGCATTTCTGCTTATTTCTAAAGTCTCCTTTTCTACACTTTAGCAACTAGCTGAATCTTTTATGCTTTGTGAAACTGCTGATTAGAGCATGGTCTAACTTCAACTATTTATTATGCATTTCAGAATCCTATTGCTCTGACCAACTATATCTGTGCATTATTTGCAGGAAGGTGTTCAGCAACTTGTTTTAGGACTGTACATTATAAGGGGGGATAACATGTACGTTTGAGTTTTTTTTTTTCCATACTGGCAGTCTAAAATTTTAATTTCCTAGTTTGTTTCTTTCATTTGTCAACCAAGTTAGTCTTTTTAACATGTTTCCCAATCATTTGCAGAAGTGTTGTGGGAGAATTAGATGAGGAGCTGGATGCAAATCTGGACCTGTCAAAACTAAGGGCACATCCTCTGAAGCCTGTGATCCATTGATCAGCTTAATGTCCAATCCTCCTGATATTTTCCTCTCTAGAGGAGAGATGTCCTGCAGTGGGATTTGAGGTATTTAGTTGTTCAAAACAAGAATAGACCTGTTGGTTGTGTACTAGAATATAATTTGTTCCTACGCTGCTATAATTTTTTATGCCAACTAAGCAACATTATTTCCAGCAGACACATTAAAAAAGGTAATGCATCAGAATGAAAGGATATATGGATCTAAACATTTTGGAAACCTTTTACCTCCTATTTCCCTAAAAAAATATCATAAGAAATATTGAAACGAATGCAATGACCTGCCAGTACGACATTTTGTTACTCTTAGATTTCCACGACTTAATATTTAAGATAATCCATATCAATTGGACTCAAACCATGCAAGAAACAGTGAACTCTAAAATTTTTGCATTTCTAGCTTCAACAGTTCTAGGTAAAAAGGTAAAATCCATTAAAATTTGATGTCTGGTTTATGAAAAGGTATGTGCTGGTTAATGCTAGAAGATCTACAAATGACTTCAGTAGTCCATATCGTATTTGCACTATGGTAGGTTAAAATCATAATTCAGACCAAGGTTGAGCATTTAGACCTGACATGGTGGTAAAAAGGTCATATGATACCTAGCGGGTGACCTATCTTTCAGGTGAAATTTTGGAATATTTCAGTGAACTTGGAAATTCCTTCTTTTATCTATTATATAATTTTGGGTGATCTGATGTTCAAAATCGCAGTTCATCATATTAAATTTGAATCGTTGGAGAAGTATGGTGTGCCACCGGTAAGCATATATATGAACTGCTTTATCTCAATATGCATTATATAAATTCTAACAACACAAGCTTTTAGTGTCCTTAAACTAATGTCAAGGACCATTTATATCTTTTTACTTGACCTCCGGGTTGTTGCAATTGATTTTTTTTTTTTTAAATTTTTTTTGGCAATGCTCTTTTAATAGTCATCTTCCATGTCGCATCTTGTTTTAGATTTCTGGTTCGCAAAATGATCCATCCAATGACATTATGTTCCTTGTCATGGAGCAAACACGGTTCACTGTGCGATGTACAATTTTTTATCAGTTCAGTCTTTCTTCACATTTACTGCTAAGATGATGATAGGTTTCTCAGCCCATTCAAGGGCAAGGGGCGTTAGCAGAAACTTAAGCTGTAGAAATAAGCTAAAGAGATCATTCACAAGCCAATACCTTGTGAATTGTTTCCCCCTTGTAGATGGTGTGATCTGATACGGTAAAGGGGATGTATTATGCAAACACAAGGAGGATGTTTAACAGATTCAGAACACATCAGATCGGAGGAAATTTAAATTGCAATGTAGCGGTGGTAGAGACAAAAGTCCAGTACATAAATAATGAGGAAAAAAAAAAAAAAAAAAAACTCTAGGCCTTTTAGCAATGTCTCATTTCTAAGGAATAAATAAGAAACATACAATATCAACCAGTTAAAATACAAGTGTCATTGCAACCAATCCATTTTGTTTCGTAGCATATTGTCATTGATGCCGGTGTTCCAGATATGGCATGGATTGATGGATCCATTGTTCTGCACGTGTGGTTCGAGAACTCTAGAATTTATTACATGGTTCCACAGGCTTTCTCAAGTAGTATGAAACTTTGTATGAGGCCAAAGAATGAGAAGCGTTCCTTGGCAATATGTTTCATTGCATATCCGTTATAAAGTGCGCGTGGACGAGCATGTAGGAAGAAGAAATTTGGTGTTCGTTTTCCTAAATGAAGGGGGATATTTGACGAAAGAAAGTGCTTCAGAAGAAGAGGATTTACTTGTGCATGATCTCCAGAGACATGGTCTGAAATTAAGTGAATGGAGACGGTAATTCGGGACCATCAATTCTTGTAACTACCATGTATAAAACCTGGCAATCTTTAGATAAGAAGTAAAAGCCCACAATTTTTTTGTTTTTTTTCTTATAATATTTTGGGGATTGATTTTAGTTTGCATCTAGATCGAGATGCAATGGGAATCCGTTGGCCGTGTGAATTGCTGTTGCAGTCATCTCTGCGCTACACGCTAATTGACCGGGAGTGGCGTGATTCACGGGTTCGATATTGTTCATGGCCTGCCGCATCGTGATATGCTTTCCGCTATCTTTGAAACCCTCGGTCGATAAAATTCCGTGACTTGGAAATGCAAGAACCGTTCCAAAATGAAGCAGATGAATTTCCATCGGCCCACCTACATCAATTTAATTATATATACTAATTTTCAAACAGACCGATTATTTTTATATATACTAAAGTTATGGTTATCATGGTCAGACCGATTATTTTTATATATACTAAAGTTATGGTTAGCATGGTCGGGATGTTTAAAGCAATCGGTCAAGGAAGTTTTTTCTGGAATGAAGAAAATGGTCCGTTTTACCGGGGTCTCTGGCCTTTCCAAATGTTCCAGGGGATAGCACGTATACCCTATTCATTTAATAGCTGCCATATAAGTTCACCATCGACCAAACTCTCGAAGTGCCCCTTGGTCTAATGGAGCATTCCATCCCTAAGAGGCTCTCCTCCCTCTCTTTGATCGCTCTCCTCTTTTCGGCTCTCATCATTTCTCCATCTCACTCAAGGGAAATTCCAAGCCGCGATAACCCGAGTACAGGTATACATCCGTTCGTCGTCTTTTGCGTTTTTGATAGGAAAAATTATGGCATGAGACTTTCTGTTGGGTGATTGATGTATATAGGTGGAGAAGCTGCGGTGAGCTCGCGGGGATATGTGAGGATGGTTTGGACCACCTTCGCCCACTGCCAATACGTCCCCCCACGGCTCCTGCTGCGACTGAGAGGGAACCTGGTGGTCCTCATGGTTGAGGCTTGCAACTTCTGCCTCGTGCCTTCGAAGTTTGAACTTGGGTTTGTCTATTAAAGGGTTATTAGTTTTGGTCGTAGTTCCGGTTATGAATTTGGAGTCTTTGTCATGAAATCGAATTGCAGGGAAAATAGATATCTCCTACAAGTAAATAAATGTGATTCCCTCCCCCCACCCCCACTTTTTTTTCTTTAATAAAGTTTTTCATATTTTGCTATGTAGATGTCATGTTTTTCCTTTTCCTTTTCCTTTTTTTTTATTATTTTTTAAGGTTGGGGCGGGGGTGCTTGGAACCCGGTGAATAGTTTTCTTTTCTTTTTTGGGATCCTACTAGGCTACTGGCTATTGAGTTTATGGGTCACTGAGTCTCACCCAATTATTCCACATTCTTCTTGTCACGTCCCGACCGAAGCCCCAGCCAGGCGTATGATAATGACCGCATATTTTTAGGATTCAATCTTATCGAATATGTAAGACCTATCTTACTATCAACAATTACACAGTGATAAAGAATAAATTTATTAATTATTTATTTAATTCTAGAATTTTCCATCAAGGTTAACAGGTAAATAAAATTAACTAAAATTTAAGATAAATCATAAACTAAAAGATTAACACCTAAACCCTAGCTCACTAACTGGTCCCGAAGTCCGATTGATTTTCGGATATGTAACAAAGATATAGGAAACAGGGGATGAGCTATACAAACTCAGTAAGTTATCTTCATATTTAATATATGCATAAATATGACAATAATAAATTATAAATATACACAAATCATACATCATAAAACAATCAGCTCACGATAAAATAAAATGCAGTATTACATTAATATGCACATTCAATTACAAATGACACGACTATGGATGGCCAACCATTTACTTTACTCTCCTAGTCCCTCTGACTATGGCCACGATCGGCTCGTGGCTAGCCCCGAAAAGACTAGATCCTGATTACAAATACCGATAACTAGTCATGTACCAGTGATCGTCCCATTGGAGGCCCGGAAGGAAACTAGCTATGATATCACACGAAAAAATATGCATCCTTAGCATGTACCATCGATTGCAATAAAAAAAGACAACTAACTCCTGACTACAAATACCGTATATTGGTCATGTGCAGTGATCACCCCACTGGAGGCCGGAAAGAAATAAGGTCCTTGTGTGATCGTAGTCGAACTAGAAAGCGTCAACACCAACATACAATAATGTATGCAATCCAATGCAAATCAAATTATGCTACACACATTTAACATTTCATAACATTTATATCTTATTTAGTATATAACACCGAGGTCAATATAACTTACCTGAAATTGATTCTATCAGGAACACGTGACTCAAACTCTAGATCCTCGATACTCCAATACTGATAAAGTAATAAAGGCTCTGATAAAATAAGTTAAATAATAAATCCTGAATCCAATAAAAAAATAAGGTAAAAGATTTTTTGACTGATCTAGGGCTAGGCTCGATCTAGATATTTATTTAGGTCGATTAATGGAAATCAGGTTAATCAATAAGAAAATAATCTAAATATCCAAATTTATTTTACAAAATTTATTTATTTATCTATTTTTATTTTTTTCTTCTTCTCTCTCCCTTTTTCTTTCTCCTCTTCTCTATCACTTTCTCTCTCATCTCTCTCCTCCTCTTCTCTCTCTTTTCTCTTCACTCTCTCTCTCTCTCTCTCTCTCTTCTCTCTCTTCTTCCTCTCTCCTCTTCACTTTCTCTCTCTTCTTCTTCTCTCATCTCTCTCCTCTTTCTCTCTCTTCTTCTTCTCTCATCTTCTCTTTCTCTCCTCTTCACTTTCTCTCTCCTTTCTCTCCTCTTTTCTTTTTCTTTTCCTCTTTTCTTTTTTTCTTCTCTTTTTTTTTTCTTTTTTTTCTTCTTTCTTTTCCTTCTCTTCTTCCTTCTTTCCTTCCCCGATCCTCTTTCCCTCTCGGCCCAAGCTTGCCTCCTTTGCTCCGGTGAGTCAGAGGAGGGCAGCGGTTCATCGGAGTCTTCCCAAATGGAGCAGGGACGGGGGTGGCTGGTGCATCCATGGCTATCCCGACTATGGACATAAAAAATCAAAAGGAGATGAGCTAAATCCTTTCCGTATCAACTAATTAACCTCAAAAACAAGTCTAGGAAGAAAAGGACTTACCGGCGACGATCCAGGAGCTATCGGCCACCGGAGAAGAGGAAAAAATTGATGGAAAACTTAGCAATAGGGAGGTTTTAAAGAGAAAAAATGGAGTTTTTCTCATCATACAGGAAAGAACCTTGACCGATCGGAAGCCCCGTCCCTCCACGATACTCCACCGGCCGAGTTCAACCCTTCTATGGCCCCCTTCTGACATCTCCGGTGAGGTATTCGGTCGGATAAAATAAGGGCTCTGTCCCCTTTTTTTTTTCATTTTCTTTCTTTTTTTTGAATTCGAATTGAAGTCGACAGAGGTTGCCGACTTCAGCCCAACAGGCCCAAAAATGAAGTGGGCTTCATAATCTCCCCTCCTACAAAAAAAATTTGGCCTCAAAATTTAATATACTTGATTCATGAAATAGCTGAGGATATTTGGCTTACATAGACTCTTCAAGTTAAAGAATCGATATTCTTGTCCAAATTCAGTAATCCCAATAAGAACATCTATTCTTCTATCATAATACACTTTAATTAATCCTAATATCTTTAGTCCTCTACATTTCTGCTATGCACTCTGATATAAATTTTCAAATTCTCTAATTTTATTAGATAAATTTCTGACAAAGATACCACTTTACGTTATAATTTAAACAAAATCTAACCTTCAAATATTTTAACTAAAATAAGGTCAAAACTATTAAACTTCCTTATCTTTACTGGCCTCGAGCATATTACATCAAATTTAAAAGATATTGATCCATTTCTATATTTAAATCCTTTGCATAAAATTATACCTTCCATTCAAGACATCAATAATTCTAGACTAAATCTGAACTATTTTTATTTTCTTTGATAATTCAATTAAACAATCTAGACCAACTTTTTTCTTGAAAAGTTAACATTAATCCTAACAAAGTAAATGACTTTAAATTAATACTCATGAATAGAATCAATCATATCATTGCTCATAGATCGATCTTACCATGATTCTTAGCATCAATTTATAAACCATCTAAAATATTATCTCTCATAGACTAAACCCATATAAGTCTTTCAATATCCATTTCCTTGCTCATTACAACATTAATAGCAGGATAATCTAAATATTCTCATAGATCTTAAATTTGACCTAAAGTTTAACATACCCAATAATCTCCAGCAAATATATGGAAGATCAAGTAATCCAATCCAACGCTACTAACATAAGCCATCAAACATTTTATCAAGATATGCATGCCACATCCATATAATATAATTTAATCCACTAATAACAAATTACAAATCTATGCATTATCCCAAATACATTTTCTATTACATATTTTCAATAATAATCGCCATATAGATTCATCAAAAAAATTATCATTCTTTATATCATTAAACTCTTTCATAACCTACATCATAAACATTTTATAACGGTCCTAAATTTATAATCCAGTAATTAACAACAAAACTCATATGCTATCATGATCTTCATCCATATCAAGTTCAGGTTTCCAAAATTATTTAATTAATAATCAAACAAACATATTCACCATAACATAACACACTATACTTCCAGGCTAACACTTCTGAAGCTTAATCAAACCCATTTATCAAAGATAAAGACACATTTTGTTGGCTTTAGCCATTGATTTTGATGACTAACAAAATGTTGAGCACATATTTTATACTAATATTTTAATTATAGTTATGAGTTTCAGGATACAAGCACCTCAAATTTCAAATTAAAAGTATCATGAAGCTAAGCAATTTTCAAGTTTTGGGAAGTCTTCTCATCTGAAGAAAGCCTCAACATTGATCAATCATGGTTTACATAAGATGATTTGAAGTTTGATTGAAGATCTTTATATTTTTGAGATGTTGGCACATGTTTTTAGCAAACTGCAGAACCAAGTGTCGACTCATGACTCCCCAAGTGTCGACACTTCAGAAACTGGCATGCAAAAATTTTCTCTGGCATGTCAAGTGTCGACACCTAAAATTCAAGTGTCGACACCTGAAACACATGTGTCGATATCTAAAACTCAAGTATCGACTTAAGGCCTGAGATTTTTGAAAATACAGAACTATATCATTTGGAGTATTTTTGTGTCAAGTGTCGACACATAAGCTTCAAGTGTCGACACAGGAAATTCAAGTATCAACACCTGCAGGACCAAGTATCGATACCTAGGAACCAAGTGTCAACACCTGGAAGTCAAGTGTCGACTCAGGGTTTGACAGCTTCAACGGCTCTATTTTTTGAGAGGCAATTTCATCTTTTCAAGTCCCCAATGGCTAGTTTTGATTCTCCAACAGTCTCAAACCATTTTTTGAAAAGTTTTGAAGTATTTAAGCTTCACCAAACTCATTCATGAAGCATTGAACTCCATTGAACACATAAAGTCAAATATTTCTTCAAGAACTTACTTCCAAAAGCCAAAAAAGGAGAGATTCCATTCAAAAAGCTTACAAGCCTATCATTTCAGCTTTCCAAAAGTATATTTGAGAAGATTCCAAGGAGAAGACAAGCATCTTCAAGAGCCTCAAAGCTTCCATATTCCACTTTAGAAGAGAGTTTGATTATGCTTTTATTCTTGTATATTTATCTTTATACTTTGTTGACTTAGCTTTCAAGATTTTTGAAAGTAGGTTGTTGAGGTTGTTGGTGAGCCAAAGGTACAAAACCAACTAGGGTTTAACTTGTAAGCCCGAAGATAAAACAAGTTATAAAGGTTGTTGGTAATCCTAGATGACAAAACCAACTTAGGTTTTGACTTGTGAGCCTTGTAAAACAAGTCGGCTATAATCTTGAAGAGATTATAGTGAAAATTCTCAAGGGAAGCTTGGGGAGTGGACGTAGGTGCTTGGAGTACACCGAACCACTATAAAACTTGGTATTTATGTGTGATTGCTCTTTCTATTACTTGCACTTTATTCTTTGCATTTAATTTACTATTCTCCATTGCATATCTTTGAGTTTAATTACATTGTTCACAAACACTTCAAGACCGGTACATAATTGCTTAAATTTTTGAAAGACCCAATTCACCCTTCCTCTTGGGCTCCATTTCTGGGCAACAAGAGGTATCAGAGCATTGGCACTCTACTTGTAGGTCCAACAATCTTGAGTAAAAGATCATGGTAGCCCTAATTGGTATGGGTGTTATAAAAGGTCAAGCCTCTAACCATCCTCCTTTATTTAATGGCACAAATTACATATATTGGAAGACATGCATGCGTATTTACATTCAAGCCATGGACTATAACATTTGGAAAACTATTATTAAAGGCTCTCATCAGCCTACTATCTTGATTAATGGCATTTTCCACTCCCAAAATGGAAGATGATTGGGATGAGAATGACATTAAGCAAATAGAGCTTAATACAAAGGCTATGAATATATTGTTTTGCACTTTAGACCCAAGCGAATTCAATAGAATCTCAAATTATCTCTCCGCAAAGAAAATATGGGATATACTTGAAGTTATCCATAAGGGTACTCATCAAGTAAAAACTACCAAAGTTAACATGCTCATCATATATATGAGATGTTTAAAATGGAACCTTCTGAATCTATTAGTGAAATGTATCTAGATTACTAATATTGTGAATGGTATGAGAAGCTTGGAAAATGTTATTTCTAATGATGAACTTGTCAATAAACTCCTCAGATCTCTTCTGGCTTCTTGGGATGCTAAAGTCACTGCTATAGAAGAAGCCAAAGATGTAAATACACTTCCTCTCGAGCAGCTGTTGGGCTCATTAATAACCTATGAGCTCTCCTTAAAATAAAAGACTGTGGACTATGATAAGAAGAAGAAAGTGATTGCTTTCAAGTCCATTACAAAAGAAGAGTCAAGTGAAGATTCTGATGAGGAAGATGAAGAAGATGAGACGGCTCTCATAGCAAGAAAGTTTATGAGGTTTATGAGAAAGAATAAATACAATTTCAAGAAGAAATATCAAAAGGGAGAGCCTAGCAAAGAAAAGGAAAAAGAAAAAAAAGGAGTAGCCCATATGCTTTGAGTGCAAGAAACCTAGCCACTTCAAGATAGAATGCCCCTTACTCAAGAAAAGCAGAAGAAGATTAAGAAAGAAAGCTATGATGGCAACCTGGAGTGACAGCGAGGATTCAAGCTTCGATGAAGAGTAGCAAGAGGTTGCAAATTTTTGCTTAATGGCCAACAATGATGAGGTACTGTCTGAAGCTGAAGAAGAATTTACTTTTGATAAATTGAATGAAGTTTTTGATGAACTTGTGATTGAATTTCAAAAACTTAAATTGAAGCACAAAGAACTAAAGAAGCAAAATCTGGATTTACTTAAAACAAATGATAAGTTTTTAATTAAAAATGATTGCTTATTTCAAGAAAATAAAAAGTTAAATAGTAAAATCATTCTTCTAGAAAAAGAAAAGGAAGATTTGAAAAAGAAAGACTCTTTTGTATCAACTGAAAATTTTACAAAACAAAACAAAAAAATTTTGCAAGAAAATAAAAAGTACGAAGATGAACTTGAAAAATTGAAATCATTTGTTAAAAAATTACTTACAGTTTTGAAAAACTTAATATGCTTTTGAATAATCAAAGAGCTATTTTCAACAAAGCTGGATTGGGTTTCAAAACTCAAAAACAACAAAAGTTTTTCAAGATTTTTTTTTACCTGCTTCATCTTCTATTACTTGTTATTCTTGTGGCAATTAGGACATAAATCATATCTGTGCAATAAAAGAAAATTGAATAAAGTTAGAAAAGTTTGGGTTCCAAAAGGAACCGTCACTACTAATCTTAAAGGATCCAAGATGACTTGGGTACCTAAAGTCTCCACCTGATTTGTTGATGTAGGTGTGCCTTGTAACCAACTAAAGAAGATTGTTGCACCTCGACAGCGGTTGCTCAAGGCACATGACTGGAGATGTGGAGCAGTTCTTCTCACTTGAATATCAAAATGGTGGTAATGTGACATTCGGTGATAATGGAAAGGGCAAGATTATCGGAATTGGTAAAGTCCAGATCACCCCCTCCACTTATATAGATAATGTTTTATATGTTGATGGTTTAAAGTATAATTTACTTAGCATTAGCCAGTTTTGTGACAAAGATTTTAAAATTGTTTTCGAATCTTTCATGTGCATTGTTTCTAATCTTGATGATAATGGCATCAAGTTTATTGGTCATAGGCATGGCAATATTTATATGGTTGATCTTGATGATCTTTATGTTCAAAATGGTCAATGCCTAGTGGCAATGGAAGCCAAGATCAATGAAACTAGTTGGCTTTGGCATCATAGACTAGGGCATGCTAGTATGCATTTGCTTTCAAAACTTTGCAAAAAAGATTTAATAAAAGATTTGCCAAAACTTAGTTTTGAAAAGGACAAGATTTGTAGTACTTGCCAACTTCGAAAACAAACTAAATCATCTTTTAAATCTAAAGGAGTAGTCTCTATATCTAGACCCTTAGAATTGCTTCATATGAACCTCTTTGGACCAACTAGAACATCTAGTTTGGAAGGTAAGAAGTATGGTCTAGTCATTGTAGATGATTTCTCACGTTTTACATGGGTGATGTTTTTAGCTCACAAAGATGAAACTTTTTCTGCATTCATTAGATTTCATAAAAGAGCTTCAAATAAAAAAGGTGTTTCAATTATTTCTTTAAGAAGTAATCATGGTACAAAATTTGAAAACCATGATTTCGAAAAGATTTGTGATGAAAATGGTATTCATCATAATTTTTCTGCACTTAGGATACCTCAACAAAATGGGGTGGTAGAAAAAAAAATAGAACTCATGAAGAAATGGTATGCACCATGCTTTGCGAAAATGATTTACCTAGGTATTTTTGGGCGAAAGTCATAAACACTGCTTGCTATATTTTAAATCATGTTTTAATTTGACCTATTTTAAAGAAAACACTTTATAAGCTTTGGAAATGTAGGAAACCTTCAATTAAGTATTTTCATGTTTTTGGATGCCGTTGTTTCATTTTAAACAATGGTAAGGATAATCTAAGTAAATTTGATGCCAAGTCAGATGAGGGTGTCTTCTTAGGTTACTTTACATCTAGCAAGGCATACAGGATCTTCAACAGAAGAACACTTATTGTTGAAGAATCCATCCATGTTGTGTTTGATGATACTAATCAAAGATCTTCTAGAAAAGAAGATATTCTTGATAATGATACAGGTATCCAAAGAAATGAAGAAGTGAACAACAATGAAGAACCCACCAAGGAGCAAGATGATAATCAAAACAATGAAAGAGATCAAGTACAAGGAGGTGAAAACACATCTACACCTAATCCTCTACCTAAAGATTGGAGGTATGCTCATGGACACCCCAAAGAACTTATCATTGGTAATCCATCAAAAGGGATAAGTACTCGTTCATCTCTTAGAAATGTATGTGATTATTTAGCTTTTGTTTCTCAAGTAGAACCTAAATCTATTGAAGAAGCTAAAAATGATTGTAATTAGATTAATGCTATGCAAGATGAACTAAATCAATTTAAAAAAATAATGTTTGGATTTTGGTTGATAGACCTACTAATGTTTCGATAATTAGCATAAAATGAGTTTTTAAAAATAAGCTAGATGAAAATTGAATTTTTACTAGAAATAAAGCTAGGCTAGTTGCTAAAGGATACAATCAGGAGGAAGGGATTGATTTTGATAAAACCTTTGCTCCTGTTGCTAGACTTAAAGCAATTAGGCTATTATTAGCATTTGTATGTTTTATGAATTTTAAATTATATCAAATGGATGTTAAAAGTACCTTTTTAAATGGATTTATTGAAGAAGAGGTTTATGTTAAACAACCCCCCGGTTTTAAAAATCATGAGTTTTCAAATCATGTTTTTAAACTTCATAAAGCTTTGTATGGTTTGAAACAAGCTCCAAGAGCTTGGTATGATAGATTGAGTTCTTTCTTGCTTAAAAATAATTTTTCTGGAGGTAGTGTAGACACTACTTTATTTTTCAAAAAGAAGAATGATGATCTCTTAGTATTACAAGTTTATATGGATGATATCATATTCGGTGCTACTAATAAATATCTTTGTCAAGAGTTTGCAAAGTTAATGCAGGGTGAGTTTGAGATGAGCATGATGTGAGAGCTTAACTTCTTTTACGGACTCTAGATAATGCAAACAAAAGAAGGGATCTTCATCAACCAAACCAAGTACATTAAAGAAATATTAAAGAAGTTTGGGATGGAGAACACCAAGCCATTGATACGCCTATGAGCTCCTCTTGTAAGCTTGATAAAGATGAATCAGGTAAATCTATTGACCAAAAGTTATATAGAGGAATGATTGGTTCATTACTATATCTAACTGGTAGTAGGCCAGATATTATGTTTAGTGTTTGTATGTGTGCAAGATATCAGTCTGCCCCTAAAGAGTCTCATCTTTTGGCTGTTAAACACATACTTAGATATCTATCTGGCACTATAGATATTGGTCTTTAGTACTCTAGAGATTCATCATTTGAATTGATTGCTTATTCTGATACTGATTTTGCTGGGTGTAAACTTAATAGAAAAAGTAATAGTGAAACTTGTCAATTTTTTGGAGTCAATTTGATTTTATGGAGTAGCAAGAAACATAATTCAGTTACTCTATCTACTGCAGAAGCTGAATATATAGTAGCTGGAAGCTATGATGCTCAAATTCTATGGATCAAACAACAACTTGAAGATTTTGACATCAAACTAACTAAGATATCTATAAAATATGACAATACTAGTGTAATCAATTTAACTAAGAATCCTATGCAACATTCAAGAAGTAAACACATTGAAATAAGACATCACTTCATAAGAGATCATGTATAAAACTCTAATGTGATGTTTGAATTTGTTGGTACCGATACTCAATCAGCTGACGTTTTTACCAAATTCTTGAGTGAAGAAAGATTTTGCATGATTAGAAGAGAGTTAGGTATCATAGACCTCTTCTTATAGAACTCTCTTAAATCTTGTTCATACCCAATTTCTTATTGCTCAAAATCATATTCTCTTTGCCCTAAATCTTTCACTAGAGTCCTCTTGATTTTTCGAGAATTTTATTGGATTTTTTTTGAATTTCTTGGCCAAGTGTCGATACTTGACTTTTGGCGAAGTGTCGACACCTGACCAAGTGTCGACACTTGACAAATCGCAAGTGTCGACACTCGGACGATTTTTTCTATTTTCTAGGGCATCACCCAGTCACTTTCTTTTCTTTATTCCTTTTTTCTCCTGTGCCATAGTGGTCCCCAAACAATCCATTATCCGCGGAACAGTGATTTTCCACTCGTGTGCCCCGAAATTCCGGTAATTTCTTCATCTTTTCTTGGTTTGGACCATTCATTCACTATTTTCGTCTATTTTTTCTTTGGTTTGGTCCTATTCTTCACCGTTAATCACCATTTTTCTGTTGTTTTTGAACCGTGTTTATCCTCGTTTGCTATTTTCCCTCTTTGGATCAATCTTCATTGATTTTTCCTACAGATTCATTCGGCACTGTGCTCACCCCTCTCCGTTTCTTCCCGTTTTGGCTCTTGTTCTTGGCCGAACCCTTTTTTTTTCTCTTCCCGTTGGTTTCTTTTTGGTTGGACTATTGTCATTTCTTGTTTCATCCTCTTCACTCCTTCCATTCCCTCTCTCAGTTGGTAGTCATGGGACCAAGGAAGCAGCTTGCCTATAAAAGGAAATCGAGTCAGGGTTTAGCAGAAAGAAGGACTAAGGCTAGGAATGACAGTAGTCAGTTGACAGAGAGAGTAGCACCTCCTCCTTCACCTGTAGCTGACAGGGTATCAAGGAAGATGATTGCTGCCGGTCATCGAGTGGACTGGGTTTCTTTGACCATCAGGACTTCAGACTAGGACAGGTTCTCGAGTCAGCAGGGTTGATCTCCTTCTGTACTATGAAGGAGAAATACTATCCACATTTGATTCGTGAGTTTTATGGGAGCTTTGATTGTAGCAGGATGTTATGGAGTGCCATAGTTAGAGGTATTCATATTCCGGTTATTGAGCAGGCCCTTAGCAGAGTTTGGGAGATTCCCCATCTTGGGATCATTGCTTCATGTATAAAGGACCGAGAGGAGGCTTTTTGGTGCATACTAGAGCCTGATGACATTCGTGATGTGGCTACAGTCATCGCAAACTAGCTTTCAGTTGAGATGCGCCTCCTGCACCACTTCATTGCTCGGATTTTGCTGCTGAAGATGGGTCGTTTGATTTTATTATTGAGAGGGAGCTGATGCTGGTGGTGTGCCTGACACATAGGACTGCTGTTGATCTTCCTGCTCTGATGTTGGCGCAGATGAGAGATGCTGCTCTGATTATGAGATAGTCAGTCGAGACACCCAGACTCCAGTTGTTCATCCTGATGATCCTTGTGATACTCTGATTTTGACTGCTCCCATCTTTCTGACACCCTCTTAGACTCTTCCTCCACCATCTACTTGATCTTCCAGGGTTGTGCCCAGATTTGGACCATCTACTAGGACTAGGAGTCATAGTATCCTTAAGACACCTAGAGCCCTTATTCCTAGGTCTAGGATTACTGGTCCTATTTACTTTGAGCTTCCATCTGATGAGGAGTAGTCTCATATATGTTTATCATGATGTTTGATGCTTTTGTAGTAGTTTTCATGTTATCATATATGTTTAGTGTTTATCTATGTTGTACTTGTCATGTTTATGTATCATGTTTTAGTATATGCTGAGTGTATCAGCAATTTTGTACTGAAAACTTACTTATATATATGCAAACTTGTATTTTAGCTCTTTACTTGCCTATCAGTCTTGTATCATTATGTATCATTCTTGGTTACTCCCTACCTTATTCATTTACTCTGATACTTGTTGAATTTTGCTAATCTAATCTTGTATCATAACCCCTAACCAAATTTTTATGACCTAATGCATCAATTCAGGAGGAGTTTACTCCCTTTATTGTTTAATATTGATAAAAAGGGGGAGTGAGATACATATATAAGCATTAAGATACATATCTAAGCATTTTCTTAAATTTTGAATTGTTTCATATCTCAACTCACTTAGGGAGAGAGAAAATTTAACTTCAACACTTAATTTGTACCTCTCCTCTATTAAAATTATGTTGTATGAGTTTTAATTCATGATTATGGGATACAATAGCTAAAATCAATTTTGAATGCTTATATACACAAAGTTTTGTCATCATCAAAATGGAGAGATTGTTGGCTTTAGACCTTGATTTTGATGACTAACAAAATGTTGAGTACATATTTTATACTAATGTTTCAATTATAGTTATGAGTTTCAGGATACAGGCACCTCAAATATTCAAAATAAAAGTATCATGAAGCTGAGCAATTTTCAAGTTTTGGGAAGTCTTCTCATATGAAAAAGGCCTTAAAATTGATCAATCATGGTTTACATAAGATGATTTAAAGTTTGATTGAAGATCTTTATATTTTTGGGATGCTGGCACATGTTTTTGGCTAACTGCAAAACCAAGTGTCGACTCATGACTCCCCAAGTGTCGACACTTCAGAAACTGGCATGCAAAACTTCTTCTCTAGCACGCTAAGTGTCGACACCTGGAATTCAAGTGTCGATACCTGAAATATAAGTGTCGACACCTAAAACTCAAGTATCGACTCAAGGCCTGAGATTTTTGAAAATACAGAACTATGCCATTTGGAGTGTTTTTGTATCAAGTATCGATACATGAGCTTCAAGTGTCGACACAGAAAATTCAAGTGTCGACACCTGCAGGACCAAGTGTCGATACCTGGAAACCAAGTATCGATACCTGGAAGTCAAATGTCAACTCACGGGTTCTGATAGCTTCAACGGCTCTAATTTTTGAGAGGCAGATTTCATCTTTTCAAGCCCCCAACAGCTAGTTTTAATCCTCCAACGATCTCAAACCAATTTTTGGAAGGTTTTGAAGTATTTAAGCTTCACCAAACTCATTCATGAAGCATTGAACTCTATTGAACACACAAAGTCAAATATTCCTTCAAGAACTTTACTTCCAAAAGCCAAAAAAGGAGAGATTCCATTCAAAAAGCTTACAAGTCTATCATTTTAGCTTTTCAAAAGTGTCTTTGAGAAGATTCCAAGGAGAAGACAAGACAAACATCTTCAAGAGCCACAAAGCTTCACATTCCACTCTAGAAGAGAGTTTGATTATACTTTTATTCTTGTATCTTTATCTTTATACCTTGTTGACCTAGCTTCCAAGGATTTTTAAAAGTAGGTTGTTGAGGTTGTTGGTGAGCCAAAGGTACAAAATCAACTAGGGTTTAACTAGTAAGCTCGAAGACAAAACAAGTTATAAAGGTTGTTGGTGAGCCTAGATGACAAAACCAACTTAGGTTTTGACTGTGAGCCTTGTAAAACAAGTTGGCTGTAATCTTGAAGAGATTATAGTGAAAATTTCCAAGAAAAGCTTAGGGAGTGGACATAGGTGCTTGGAGTGCATCGAACCACTATAAAACTCGGTGTTTGTGTATGATTGCTTTTTCTATTACTTGCACTCTATTCTTTGCATTTAATTTATTATTCTCCTCTGCGTATCTTTAAGTTTAATCATATTGCTCACAAACACTTTAAGACCGGCACATAATTATTTAAATTTTGAAAGACCCAATTCATCCCCCCTCTTGGGCTCCATTTCTGGGCAACACATTTTATCTAGCTTTTCAATATCCATAATATGCTTAGTTATTATGATCAAATAGTATAAATCATTCAGCCCCTTTTCACTCATTCAAGATCAATCTTACTACTTATATTAGAGACAAAAATTATATTCCTCTTTTTTTTGCTAATTATATGCCAGATCTTATACACGGTACCTAGGAATTTAAAATCCATATCTTGAATCTGTTTTTGCAACTTTATCATATCCCAATTGATCATAACACTAAGTTCAAATACCTCTTAAATCACAATCCATAGTAATTACAACTTAAATTTTAATATCACTCAAATCATATCCTAATTACTTATATCACAGATCCAAGTGATCATAATCCAAGCTTCGATATCATTCAATCATGTCTTAATAATTATCATATTAATTTCTAATCACTTATATCACAGTCTGTAATTATATAACAATTAGATTTTCAAAGTAAATCAAATCCATAATATAACTCAAAATATACATTCTTATATCCATTGTCTAGCCTCGATGATATTCTTCCAAAAATTAAGCTAGCAGAGTTTAATTCAACATTTTATTTGTGCAAGCTTTCGATACTTAGAAAAACTCTTAGAACTATAACATACACCTATCAAAAAAAATTAAATAAATTTTTAGTATCGACAATTATTCCAAAATATTCAATCGAAATTTTAATTCTATCCTACTCTCATTAATTAAATCATCTTGATCTTAAATCTTTATTTTGATACTATTAAATCTATCATATCCTGACCTAAAGCCCGAGCCAGGTGTACGATAGATGGCTGCATATCTTTAGGATTCAATCCCGTCGAATATGCAAGGTCTATCTTACTAATCAACAATCAGGCAGTGATAAAGAATAAATTCACTAATTATTTATTTAATTCTAGAATTTTCCACCCAGGTAGCAGGTAGATAAAATTCAACTAAAATTTAAGATAAATTTAAACTAAGGGATTAACACCTAAATCTTATCTCCTTATTGACTGGTCCCAAAGTCCGATTGATCTTTTAAATCTATAACAAAGATATAGAAAATAGGAGATGAGCTATATAGGCTCAGTAAGTTATCATTACCTCTAATATATGCATAAATATGGTAATAATAAATTGCAAACATATACAAATCATACATCACAGAATAACGAGCTCATGATAAAATAAAATGCAACATCACATTAATATGCACATTCAATTACAAACGACATGACTATGAATGGCCAACCATTTATTTACCTCCTAGTCCCTCTGACTATGATCATGATCGACCCATGGCTAGACCTGAAAGAGACTAGATCCTGACTACACATATCGATAGTTGGTCATGAGCCAGTGATCACCCCACTAGAGGCCTGGAAGGAAACTAACTCTGATATCATACGAGAAAATATGCATCCTTAGCATGTGCCAGCGATCGTAACAAAGAAAATGTAACTAGCTCCTGACTATAGATACCGTATATCAGTCATGTGCCAGTGATCGTCCCATTGGAGGCCCAGAAGGAGACAAGGTCCTCGTATGATCATAATCGAACTAGAGAGCATCAACACCAACACACATAACAATATATACAATCCAATGCAGATCAAATTATACTATATATATTTAACATTTTATAATATTCATATCATATTTAGCATGTAATATTAGAGGTCAAGATAATTTACCTGAAACTGATTCTATCAGGAACACGTGACTCAAACTTTAGTTTTAAATACTCTAATACTGATAAAGGTAATGAAAGCTTTGATAAAATAAGTTAAATAATTAATTCTGAATCCAATAAAAAAATAATGTGTTGCTGCTTACACCGTCGTGGCCCGCAGCTCTGGCATGGCACCGGACATTAGCCTCCTTATCCAGAATCCAGCACGCATACCCGGACCTGCAAAAGAAAGAAGACCCGGGCTGGGGATCCCAGCGAGGGCACTCCGATGATCAAGTCAGTGGATAATCTAGGAAAACAAATCCTTCTCTGTGGATCCCTGTGTGGTCTCCATGCTCGGAGGAGTTTCTTAAGTAAAGAGTGGAGTGGGAGTTATAGCCGAGAAGGAGGACTGGAGTGGTGGTGGCTGTATCCGTTGAGACTCTTTTGATGAGTTCTCCAGTAGCCTCAGAGTGTTCTCACTCGCTTGCTCTCCCTCTGGCTATCTTTTCTTACCATTTTCCAGGGCCCCTTAGGACAATCTTTTTAGACCATGGATCCTCTTCGTTACCCACTTTGGGTTCCCCCCTTCTAGGGGTGCTCGATTGTCAACGAGCGGCAGCACCCCGTGGGTCATGCTCTAGTGCCCTCTCCCTTCCTGGTAGGGAGTTACGTCATGGATTCTGACCTCTTGGTAGGTTGCCATACTTGAAAAAATTTGACAGAGCCTTGATCCGGGGGTAGCTGTTCCTAAGTTTGAATCCCCTGGTGCGACTTTCTTCTTCGGGGTAGTGCAAATCGTTGGCTGGGGGATGCAGTGTTTTGATTGGAACATTATTTCCTAATTAGTGTAAACAACGATGGAAGACATCCGGGTGCTCCGGGGGGATGCCCCTCTATAGGTCGGTGCACTTCCCCTTCGTAGGCCTTGGGCGGCATCCCACCGCCCTATGGTCGAAGTGGCATCCCCTTCTCTCTGCCCTGGGGGCTTTTGAGTTGCGATGGACCTTGGCCATTGGGATAGCCTCGAGTCGGTAGACCTTTCCACCGAAGGGCACTTGGCTCGAGGAGAGGGAGCTCGACTTCGATCGAGGTGGGCTCGACCTCGGGGGAGCCGCCTGGCGGAGGAGCTCGAAGAGAGGGAGCTCGACTTCGATCGAGACAGGCTCGACCTCTGGGGAGCCGCCCAGCAGAGGAGCTCGAAGAGAGGGAGCTCGACTTCGACCGAGACGGGCTCGACCTCGGGGGAGCCACCTGGTGGAGGACCTCGAAGAGAGGGAGCTCGACTTTGATCGAGGCGGGCTCGACCTCGGGGGAGCTGCCCGGTGGAGGAGCTCAAAGCGAGGGAGCTCTACTTTGATCGAGGTGGGCTCGACCTCGGGGGAGCCACCCGGCGAAGGAGCTCGACTTCGATCTAGGCGAGCTCGACCTCGGGGGAGCCGCTCGGCGAAGGAGCTCGAAGAGAGGGGTTGACGTGGTGACATCTGCCAGTGTGGCCGCCAACTGGATCCAAGGGGGACTCCATGTCAACGATCCTACCACATTATTTGCCCCCCACTCCTAGGTCCTGAAGGAGCATCACGTTCGGGATGAAGGGAGTAAATGTGAAGTTGACACGAAAAGTCAAAAATCTGGTACCATTAATACAATGATCATCGCCACTTCACGAATCAGGCCTTGAGGCCAATATGGGGATGCCATGTCAGTGAATCCAAGGAAGTATAATGACCGATGGACCCGAGGCAGTTTTTAGTGAACTGAGGCATTGTCTCTGGTTGATCTCGACACGCGATGCCCATCCAATGGAGGAAGTCCCAAAAAGATGCACAATCATTATCTGGCCATTTGGAAAGAAAGGAAACTTTCCTTAAATCATCTTTTTTGAATTCTTCGCACTCGTCAACGGACCAGAGTCTCTTTCTTCCCCCCTAGCTATCCTTTACCTTCAAGGCAACCAGGTTAGTCTCCCTTTATCTTCTCCTTCTTCTCTGACTAGGTCGAGTCCTCCTTTAACCCTCCCTGACTTCATTTTTCATGTTCTTCCTTCCTTGTCCTGTCTTGGATGGCTCCCTCGGGTCGGAACCATTGTCTCTCTAGCAACCCCGATTAGGCAGGGCCCTCTCGACCAAGGACTCCATCCTCCGATGAGGAGGAGGAGGTTCCTCTCTGCATCCGTAGGGGTCCTCGTTCGACCGACATAGTTATAGGAGAACCTAGGGCTCCCCTTCCTGCTCCTTCTGCTCCTGTGGTCCCTTCCAGATCTTCCCATTCAACCGGGCCCTCTAGCATCGCATTGATGATGACCGGAGAGGACCTCTCTATGATCCGGGATGCTTACAGGATTCTGGACTCCTTCCGGCTCTCGGTCCCGGGACCAGGAGAACGTGTCACTTCCAGCGGCTCGGGTCGAATAGCCCCCTACGAGGAATTCTTCATAGGAGGTCTTTGATTACCTTTTCATCCTTTCTTCCTTTCCGTGCTCAGTCACTATCATTTTGTCCCTGCTTAGTTGGCCCCAAATACAGTTAGAGCCATTAATTGCTTCATTATTTTCTGCCACTTCTACGGGATTGTTGTCCGTTTCTTCTTGTTCAGGGCCTTCTTTACCTTGAAACGCCACTCAATCGAGGATGGGTGGTGGTTTGTGTCTCCTCGTCCAAAGGGCATAAAGTTTGAACTTCCCTCTTCCATTAAAGGATGGAAGAGCAAGTACTTTTTTGCTTTCATCGATGGAGTTGACTGGGTTTGGAGTGATCCAAACCGGGCTCCAAACCGAAACTCCCAGGTTGAGGCTACTGATTGGGAAGTATATGACTAGCTCATTTCCGACCAGATCCCCTCCCTTAAGGTTCTGCTATCAGAGCAGAACCTATTCGAAGCTGGGATCAGCCCAATCCAGGAGTTGGGTGAGTTCAGAACAATGCTTTTTCTCCTTCTGCAAGCCTTTTTTGGCCCGGGGTTGACCTTTGTTTCATTTTTCCTGTAGGTATAAAGTTTTTGATGGAGCAGCTCCTGGAGTCCACCCAGAAGAGGAGCACATCGATAGGGCCAGGGAGACCTTGTCAAAGAGGGACCGAACTGAGCCCAGCTGAGGGCCTGGGCCCGTTGTTGCCTCCAGCCCATAAGGGAGGGTGGGCGAACCGGCCCCCGACTCATTAAGGCAGTAGACTCAGCCTCCAGCCTGAGATTTTATGTGAGCACGTGGACCCAGCCCATCGCTGCCACCGCGGTCCACCTTCCAGAAGTTTCGATCGTGGTGGCGAGCTCCACTTGAATGACCGAGATGCCCTCAGTAACTCCTTTCCCGGGCACGGTGGCAGTCCCAGCACCGATAAGGACAGTCTCCAAAGGGCATCGATCGAGGTGATGCCGAACTCCTCGGTCACCAGGATCGAGCAATGGCCGAGTGCATGATGGACTTCGCAGTCCAGTCATGCGACCGGCGTGAAAGGGGAGGCAGGCCATTGTCGGATGCCATTCTTGTCATTTTTTTCCACCTCTTCACAGTAATTTTTTTTTAATTGCCATGATTGACATTTTCATTGGTGCAGGTCGGGACGGACCTCCTCCTCATCCACGACTACTATGCCCAGTGGGCCAAGAGGGAAGACCTGAAAGAGCAGCAACTCACAGGGCTGGCGGCCGAGGCCAAGGAAAAGACTGAGAGGGCTCAGGCCATTGAAGAGAGGAACAGGGCCCTCCAAGTTGAAGTGGCCGATGCCAAGAGGCGGGTCAGGGATCTCGAAGCATCCCTGGCCTGAGAGAAAGAGCGGGCCAACCACCGGGCGGAGGAGCTCAAAGTCGAGATGGCCCAAGCAGAGGAGTGGTCTCAGAAACTCCGAACTTAGCTGGAGGCAGCATAGGCATGAGCATCGGCAGCCGAGGAGAAAGCTACCGAAGCGGTGGCTTTGATGGAAGCTACCAAGAAGGAGGCCGCCGAGGTGGTACCCAAGTTTAGGACCTCGGTGGAGTATGCCGATGAAGTCCGGGAGGCAGCCATGGACTCCTTCATCAAGGGGTATGGATTCTGCCAGTCTCAGGTGGCCCAACTCCTCTTGGAACTGAAGTTGGATGAGCTTGCTCTTCTAGGAGCTCCGGGTGGAGATTTGGAGGAGGCAGCGGCTCTTACTGAAGTGGAGGAGATAGGGCCCACGACTGACATGGAAGCAGCCCCTCTAGTGGAGGTCCAAGAGGATGTCGGCGTGCCTCACCACCATCCCGGGAAGGAGCCAGTAGAGCAGTAGCCTCCGAGCTTAAGGACCTTTCTTAGTTTACTATTTTGCTCCTTGTACTTTTCTTCTTATTTTGTTTCGGGACCGCCCGGCCTGTCAAGGGTCCTCCAATGATGTAACCATCCAATGTTGACTTCAATGAAACATCATTTCTTTTCACTGGACTCTTGTGTTCTTGTACTTTTTATTATCTCAGTTTCTCTTTTGCAATTGCCCATACGTATATTTCTGTTGTAATGCTTTATCTTGAGGCATCAGGCTTTCAATCCTTCTAGGTAGGGTCTCGGGCATAGTAGGTAGCTAGGAAGAGAATTCAGGAACTTCACGAGGTACCTCCACTATGCCAGAAGCTTGGTTGCAGGACTTCATGCATCTTCTCGGAGCTAGTTGCATATTCTGGGGACTTTCTGGCCAAATCTTGAGTTGGTGGATGGCTCGAGGGGGCCTGAATGGCCCCGAGAGACCATCTTCGGGTGCTCGGGATGCCACCAAGCTATGGAGCTTAGCTTGAGAAGTCCTGAAGACATCTTTGCCGAACTGAGAATTGAGCAAATTGAGTGCGGGGCTTCTGGAGCTCCTCGGCTTAGAGGTGCGGGGCTTCTGGAGTCTCTCGGCTTCGAGGTGCAGGGCTTCTGGAGTTTCTTGACTCCGACGTGTGGAACTTCTGAAGTTTTTCGGCTTGCCATCACCGAACTAAAAGTCCAGCAGATGAGTACGAGGCTTCTAGAGTTTCCCGACTTCAAGGTGCAGGGCTTCTGGAGTTTCCTGACTTCGAGCGGGGCTTCTAGAGTTTCCCTGCTTGCCATCGCTGAACTTGGAGTTCAGCAGATTGAGTGCAAGGCTTCTAGAGTTTCCCGGCTTGCCATCGTCGAACTGGGAGTTCAGCGATTGAGTGTGGGACTTCTGGAGTTTCCCGACTTTGGTCACTAGACCTGGGGTCGGGCAGTAATATTCCTGCAAGGCAAAGATAATTTTGCACCAAAAGGAATTCTTTTATTAGTGAGAGGAAGCCATACATTATTGATAGTACATCCTCAAATTGTTGGCATTCCAGTTTCGCGGGAATTGGGCACCATCGAGCTCGGAAAGATAGTAGGCTCCATGGGGAAAGGCTTCGACTACCCTGTAAGGGCCTTCCTAGTTTGGGAAGAGCTTGCCGCATTCCTGAGGCTGGGAGGCTTCGGCCCACCGTAGTACCAGATCGCCCGAGCGGAAGGTCTTTGGCTTTACTCGGGAGTGATGCGGGATAATAATTAAAACTAAATTACTAATATAAAGATCTAATTAGCAGAGAAAAAAAAAGATTATTTTTTTATTTTTTTTAGATTTTTAAGGGAGACTCAAAGTAGACAGTAAAGGAAACTAGTTCTAGTTAATTACTCCCAAATAAACCTACAAAGTAACTAGAAAAAAAATAAGACTTGGTGGCTGAGAAACCACCGTAAACTAGGATCTACTTATCAATTATTCAACAATTAAAGAGAAGGAAAGGGGTTTTAAGTTTACCAACGTAGAACCATTCCTCTGAAGTAAATCTAGCAGGACTCTCAAGATTGTCATGATAGGGTTTCAAGAACTCGATCTCGGGCTTCGATCTTTCGTGCGATGCTAGTTTCAAGGCAAGAATACATGACTTCGATTCCTGGTCACCTGCAATCACTCAACAATGAAAACTCAGATTAGAAAGTAGCAAAGGAAAGAAAAAGAATGGAAGGGAAGGGTTAGAAGTAGTGGCTAGGGTTTCTTGTCAGCTGGATAGGTAGGGCCTCACACCCCGCGATGCTCCGTAGAACAAAGGAAGGGCCTTACATCCTGCGATGCACACATCAAAGGAAGAAATTTTGACAGTCTCTTTATTGATAAATAATAATATTTATTTACAAGGGGGTTGATGGGATATTTATAGACCCATAACCAGTAGTGTAAGAGATACAAAGACTCGACTTGTACTCCCTTGGACTACAACATGAAGCTTTTCATCTCATTTGGGCGCCAAGATGAGGATTGGTGAGGTGGCTTGATGCAGGGTCAAGATGCTCCATCACTTGGCCATAGTTGTTGGACTCTGGAATCTTGATGTTGTAGGCTTCTGCAGGTAGGTGGACTCTTCAGTCTGGATAGAAGTGGACTTTAGAGTTTTGGTGAGACTCTTGAGTTATGGAAACTTAAAAGTAGCTCTGAACATGTTTGATTAAAATGCTTGAAGTAGAAACCCTTGGACTTCCAATACTTTGGTGAGCAAATATCCTAGAACTCCTTTGAAGTTGGCGACAAGGAATAGGTTAATTGCTTTGGCTGACTTCTCTTGTTTTGGCGTGAATTACTTGAGTTGAGGAGTGCCGATTTGGAGAGTCCTTCACATTTACTTATCTTAAAAAGGAGGGGTGCCAATTTGAAATTCATTTGGCCGACCAAAGTACAAAACATGGAGTGACATGGCAAGTATTCTTGTCGAAGATGAAGTACCAAGTGATGTTGTCCCAATAAAGTGTCATGACATGTCCAAATATAACATGTGCTGATGTCCCCTGATGATGTGGCAATGATGTCCAAAAACTTGCAAAGGTGGCGCCAAGTATGGATGACATGTGGCTCCTAGAACAAATTGACTTAGGTTGGCACATGGGGTTACATGGGCCTTGACTTGAGTGCACATGTGATGTTGATTTGGGTGCACATGAAGTCACATGGGTCTTCAATTAGGTCCCCTTTGTATTACATAACTCAATAACTAAATCAACTAACAATTACAGGACTCAAAACCAAATAACTAAAGCCCTACTTGATCAATTAGAACCCAATTTGATCAAAAGGCAAGACCTCATGCAACAAAAAGAATAAATTTGGTAAACAGGATTTGGCCTAATAGGGTTTGACACAACTGATAAATAAAATTTTTATACAAACCCTAATTGGTAAAAAGGGCGAAACCCAACTAAGCCTATATAACAAAATTTAAAATAAAATATTTACATGGTAAATGGGGTTGGGTTCAGGGCTTTATTTATGAGTGATCCACAGGGATGTGGGTTTAATCTGTCGATATTTTTTGGTCCTGGTGTCCATACCAATTCTCTCCAGGTGGAAGAAACTCAACCCTGTCGAGTATGGGTCAATGTCGCTATGATAGACTCCAGTAAGTCTGGGTCAACTCTCTGCAAGTCCTCTCTGGTGATTCAAGAATCATCAGTCTCGGGTCGTCCTTACCAACGAACCATATATCATTGGTAATCTTTGCTCCGGGTAGCGATGATCTTGTCATCCAAGATCCGCTCGATCTTGTCTTTCCGGGCTGGTGGTATGGAAGGTGGACACACTTGGGTTGGTTCACTCTCAAGGACTGCATTAGACCCAAATGGCTCACTAGGAATCAATGTTGGCTCCCTATACTCAATAAGGTCTGAAACATTGAAAGTAGAGCTAATATCTAGTTTAGGTGGCAACTCAAGCACATAGGCATTAAGTCCAATTTTCTTAATTACTTTGTATGGTCCACTACTATGGGCATGTAACTTTTTCATGGTTCCAGGTGAGAATCATTCAGGTCGTAGTCTAACCATAACAAAGTCTCCTTCATTGTATTCCTTGAGTCTTCTCTTAGTATCAGCCATATGTTTATAAGATTCGTTACTTTCATTAATTTTGTTACTTATCTCTTTATGCAACTCTCTAACATGTTCAGCATATGACTCAGCAGACTCTGAGATACATTCATGCATGGGTAAAGGAATGAGATCCAGAGGTTTTCTAGGTTTGTCCCCATGAACAATTTTAAAAGGATTTTTTCCTGTATACCTATTCACTAAGCTATTATATGCAAATTCAGCTCTAGACAGTAATAGGTCCCAATTGGTAGTATGCTCTCCAATTAAGCTTCTCAATAAGTTTCCTAAACTTCGATTTATTACTTCAGTCTGGCCATCAGTTTAAGGGTGATAAGAAGTGAAAAATTTAAGTTTTATCCCTAATTAATGCCAGAGTGTTTTCCAGAAATAATCGGTGAATCGGACATCTCTATCGAAAACTATTGTCCTAGGTAAACCATGTAGTCTAACGACTTCATTTAGAAATAGCTTGTCTACCTTAGAATCATCATAGGTTTAGAAACAAGGCAGGAAATATGCCATCTTTGAAAACCTATATCGACCACTACAAATATAGAATTATTTTTCCTTAGGGTCTTAGGTAATCCAAGAACAAATTCCATACTAAGATCCTGCCATGAGTAATCCAATATAGGAAGTGGGGTATATAAGTCAGTATTTTGCTTTTGCTGTTTAGCAACAGCACAAGTTCTACATTTAGCTATAATTTGTGCAACATTCCTCTTAAGACTCGGCCAATAGAATGGTCTTCTAGTGCTAAGATTGTCTTATTTCTACTGAAATATCCAGCCAAGCCTCCAGCATGTGTTTTCCAAATCAAGAAGTCTCTAAGTGAAGTATTAGGAATACATAGTTTACTTTCTCTAAATAAGTAACCATCTTGAATAGTATACTCACTATATGAGCCAATCGGTCCTTGTTTAACTACCTTATAGATTTCACCAAAATCATCACAGTTCTCATACTCATCTTTTAATTTCTGAAATCTGACTACTCTAGTGCTAACATAACTCAAGAGCATGAATCTCCTACTCAATGCATCAGCAACTTTGTTATCAGTACTCGATTGATGTCTCAAAACAAAAGTATAGGTCTATATATATTCAACCCATTTTTCATGCCTTGAATTCAATTTATTTTGCGAGTTAAGGAACCTAATAGCTTCATGATTAGAATAAAGTACAAACTCTTGCGGTAGCAAATAGTATCGCCAGTACCTAAGTGCTTGAACCACTACATATAGTTCTTTATCATAAGTAGAATATTTTAACTTAGCATCGTTTAATTTCTCGTAAAAGAAAGCAACCGGGTGATTCTCTTGACTCAAGACTCCTCCAATTCCTACCCCTGAGGCATCACAAGCAACCTCAAAGACTTTCAAAAAATCGGGTAGCCTTAAAATTGGGGCTTGGGTCATCTTGTCCTTAATGTCATTGGAACCCCTATTGGCATCTTTTGACCATTCAAAAGCTCCTTTCTTCATACAATCTGTAATTGGCGCAACAATCATACTAAACCCTCAAATAAATCTTCTATAGAAAGTAGCTAATCCATGAAAACTTCAAACATCATGAATATTCTTAGGGATAGGCCACTCAACTATGGATTTTATCTTCTCGGGGTCTGCCGATACTCCTTCAGCAGTCACTACAAAATCTAGGAAAATAATCCTTGGAGTCATAAACTACATTTCTTCGAATTTGTATAAAGATTATCTCCTCTAAGTACTTGACAAACCTGTTAAAGATGGTTTAAGTGATCATTCTTATTCTTACTATATATGAGGATATCATCGAAATATATTACCACAAATTTTCTAATAAATGATTTCAAAACTTGAGTCATAACCCTCATAAAAGTACTTGGTACGTTCGATAAGCCAAAAGGCATCACTAACCATTTGTACAAGCCAGCCATGGTCTTAAATGCAGTCTTCCATTCATCCCCGGGCCTAATTCTAGCCTGATGATAGCCATTCTTAAGGTCTATCTTTGAAAATATGGTAGCTCCGGCCATCATATCTAACATGTCATCAAGGCGGGGTATTGAAAACCTATATTTCATTGTAATTTTATTGATGGTTCTACTATCTACACACATGTGCCAAGTGCCATCCTTTTTAGAAGTCAAAAGGGCTGGAATAGCACATGGGCTCAAACTTTTCCTGATAAATCCTTTCCTAAGAATATCCTCAACTTGCCTATGTAATTCCTTATGCTCAATAGGATTCATCCTATAGTGAGGTAAATTTGGCAAGGTAGCTTCTGGGACTAAGTCTATAGCATGTTGTATGTCCCTTAATAGAGGAAAACAGTCAGGGAGGTCTTCTAGAAATACGTCCTTAAATTCTTTTAGAAAATCTAAAATTTCCTTAGGATGTTCTTTTTGTGGTTCATCATGAACTTCTTTAGCAATCAGCATCCAGACTGTTGAACCTTCAACAATTTCGTGCTCTAATTTCTTAGAAGTAATTAGGTTCAATCTGGGTTCTTTTTTCCTTAAATGACTAGACCCTCTTTTAGTGTTGTCTTTGGGTGGGGTCGAATTGATCACAATTCTCTTTTTAGAGTGTTTAAATGAACACGAATTAGATCGGTCAAAGAGGGTTGCATCATGATCATATAACCATGGTCTGCCTAATATGATGCTACTAACCCCTATTGGAATCACATCACACCATACCTTCTCTTGGTAGGATTGAATTTGGATTGGGACCTAGCATTGTAACCTAATAGGAATTGATGTAGCATAAATCTAAGATACCTTATATGGGCTAGGATGCGGAACTGTGGATAAGCCCAAGCTCTTAACAGCATTAGTGGATATTGCATTCACATAACTCCCACTATCTATAATAATTTTGCACACTTTATCTCCTAGCTTAATGAAGGTTTATAGATATTCGTCCTACGCCAGTCCTCATTCTTCTTAGTTTGAGCTAGAATACATCCAACTATACCTAGTAGGTCAGATGACTTTATAGGCTCTTCATCACCTTCGTACTCTTCTACCAAGTCTTCCTCAGCTTCATAAATTTCCTTCTTAAATTCTTCTACATTCTCTACATTCTCTTCCTCGCATTCACCTATATGCAATGTTTGTACGGGACAGTTAGCAGCAAAATGACCCATTTTACGGCATCTAAAATATACGGTATTTTGATTCCTATCTCTAGGGACCATGGGTGCCTTTCCTTTATTTTCCCTGCGAACTAGTTGAGAACTAGGATTGGGTTGGCTAGGTGGAAATCGATTAGGGCTAGGTCTAGTTCCAGGGGTACTAAACCTACTCAGATCTATAGATAACAGGTCTTCTCTGGAAACATTCACAATCCCTAGCAATCTGGTAAGCCTATTCCAAATCATTAACTTCCTTTAAAAATAACTCTCTCTGGATATCTTCATGAAAGCCAGCTCTAAACCTTAACAAGGTGACAGCTTCGGACTCGACTACACTACACCTCATAACGAACTCATCAAATTTGGTAATATAATCAGCTACTGATCTATTTTCTTGAGTTAATTTTTGCCATTGGTCTAATAATTTTTGTTCATATGAGAATGGTAGGTATTTCTCTTTAAGCTTTACTTTTATGGCTCGCCATGTACCTATAGGTAGGTCACCTCTCTGTCAATTCAGTCGTTCTACATTTTTCTAATATAATCTAGCCTGTCGACTAGTCTAAGCTTGGTAAATTTGAACTTTCTCTCCTTCGACATTTCGTACCATTCAAAGTACTAGTCCATATCACTCTCCCAATCTGTATGGACCTTAGGATCTGAACTACCCTTAAATGTGGGTGCATCTAAACGAATGCTCCTAAGAATCCTTTCTTCTTGGTCATTCACATCAGGGGTGTGGCGCCTAGATATTGGGTTAGGAGAAATTTCTCTATGTTGGGCTCTTGGACCTGGGTAAGCAGGTTCTCTGTATTGACCTCTTAGATCTAAGGGAGTGAGTTGAGCTCGAGAAATTGGGGGAATGAGTCTAGGCATCTCAAAGCTTTGACCTAGAGGAGTGGGTAGGGGTTTCAGAACTTTGATCTGGGTGAATGGGTCTAGGTGTTTCAAGGTCTGATCGAGTCACATGGGATTCCTCAATGTTACCTATTCTCTCATCCATCTGGTCAAGCCTAGTAATAAGTCGGCTAAATTGCTCAGTGAATCAAGCCTCCATATTGGGGTCCATGGATGAATTAGGTTAGGTTTGATTAGGCTGATAGGGTGTACCTGATCTAGTTGTCATGTAATGCACACACAAGACTCAGACTAGGGTCTCCTAGACCTAGAGCTCAAGTAGAATGGGTATGCTGAATTTATAACCAATTCAGTAATTATCCTGTCTATTGGCCAGGTAAGAGGTGGGTTCGTGGGAGGCTCCCCCTGCTCTCGCAGGGTCCTAATTTAAAACCATGAAACTATTTAAGGTATTTGCCTCTGGACCTCTAGCCTTAGACACTAGATTTAAGTAATAATTAGAGGATTAGGTGCACTAGCTTACTCACAATACTTGAAACTCGACCTGTTGGTGTCCCTAGCTCACTAGAGCAAATTAAGTCTAATTAATTTTAATTAGAGTTAAGACCGATGCAAGGGTGGTGATTGTGGGCTAAGGAAGGGTGATGAAATCCCTTCCTTATGTAGATATTGAGTGCCCTTAAGATTAGGTTTCTTAATGATGCACACACACAAATATGAAATCCTAAATGCACTAAGATTAAAATACTTAAAAATAATAGAAAAATAAATATTAATTACTTTTTTGTATTATCTATAAATTAAGTTTCTGATAAAATTAATTCAGATTTTTGATATTAGGTTTTCACGACCAGCCGTAGCTCATTACTCCCATGGGTCATAACTATACTTTCGTATACCCGCTTAGGAGGCGTGATTTCCTTCCACCAGAAAATAGTAAATAAATTTTTTTTATCTGAATTTTTTCTAAGATTAATAGAGGATTAGTAGAGGATTAATAGAAAATTTATTTCTAATTCTTTTAAATTTTTTTAAATAGATTTTTATATAATTTAATTTCAGCCTAGTTCTAGGTATGCAGAAATTAAATCAATTTAAGTAACATGTATTTGGAGTCAAATCAACAATGATTAATCAAGATTTATCAAAAATAAGGTTGAATGGATCTAATTTGAGTCAAATTTGGAGAAAAGATTTAATCAAAGGGATTGATGATCCCGAGCTCTCTTCTAATCATACAGAATCGATCTTCCAAGAGAGGTTTAGTTAAAATATCAGCTAATTGAAATTCAGTACACATAAATTCAAGCAAAATATCATTGTTTTCAACATGATCTCTAATAAAGTGGTGCCTAATTTCAATGTGCTTGCTTCTAGAGTGTTGAACATGATTTTTAATCAAGCAAATAGCACTAGTATTATCACATTTGATAGGAGTTATAGCCAACTTGATTCCAAAGTCTTCAAGTTGTTGCTTAATCCACAAGATTTGAGCACAATAACTTCCTGCTGCAATATACTCAGCCCCAGCTATGGATAGTGCAACTGAAGTTTGTTTCTTGCTAAACCATGACATTAAGTTAACTCCAAGAAATTGGCAAGTTTCACTAGTACTCTTTCTATCTAATCTACAACCAGCAAAGTCTGCATCAGAATATCCAATCAATTCAACAGAAAAATTTCTAGCATACTACAAACCAATGCTAATAGTACCAGACATATATCTAATAATGCGCTTAACAGCCATAAGATGTGATTCCTTAGGTTCAGACTGATATCTAGCACACATGCAAACACTGAACATAATATATGGTCTACTAGCAGTAAGATACGGTAAAGAGCCTATCATACCTCTATATAATTTCTGATCTATAGATTTACCATTTTCATCTTTGTCTAGTTTACATGAGGGGCTCATAGGCGTACCTATTGGCTTAGTAGTCTCCATCCCAAACTTTTTGATAATTTTTCTTATGTACTTAGCTTGGTTGATGAAGATACCATCTGAAGTTTGCTTAATCTGGAGTCCAAAAAAAACTTGAGTTCTCCCATCATACTCATCTCGAACTCATCCTGCATAAGCTTAGCAAACTCTTGACAAAGAATTTCATTAGTAGCACCGAAAATAATATCATCAACATATATTTGTACTACTAATAAATCAGTATCTTTCCTTTTCAAAAATAGTGTTTTGTCAACATTTCTTCAAGAAAATTCATTTTCAATAAGAAATTTGCTTAACCTTTCATACCATGCTCTGGGTGCTTGCTTTAATCCATAAAGTGCTTTGTGTAATTTGAAAACATGATCAGGATGTGCATGATTTTTGATATGGCTACATCGCTACGTGGAGTGCGTGTCAGGTCCAGCTGGACACGGTCAGTACCACGTGGATTTTTTCTTTCAAAAGATCTCCTGTTCGGGGAGAAGTGCTCCTGCTCCTTCGCCAGGTGGCACCCCAAGACGGGTCCACCTCGATCGAAGTCGAGCCTCTCTCTGCCACTCCACCAGGTGTCCACCCAGGAGGGGTCCACCTCGGTCGAAGCTGGCGGCCCCTCGCTCCCTCGCCAGGTGGCACCCCAAGATGGGTCCACCTCTGCCGAGGTCGAGCCGGGCCCTCCTGCTCCTTCGCCAGGTGGCACCCCAAGACGGGTCCACCTCGATCAAAGTCGAGCCTCTCTCTGCCACTTCGCTAGATGTCCACTCATGAGGGGTTCACCTCGGTCGAAGCTGGCGGCCCCTCGCTCCCTCGCCAAGTGGCACCCCAAGACAGGTCCACCTCTGCCGAGGTCGAGCCGGGCCCTCCTACTCCTTCGCCAGGTGGCACCCCAAGACGGGTCCACCCTGGTCGAAGTCGAGCCTCTCTCTGCCACTCCATCAGGTGTCCACCCAGGAGGGGTCCACCTCGGCCGAAGCTGGCGGCCCCTCGCTCACTCGCCAGGTGGCATCCCAAGACGGGTCCACCTTTGCCGAGGTCGAGCCGGGCCCTCCTGCTCCTTCGCCAGGTGGCATCCCAAGATGGGTCCACCTCGACCGAAGTCGAGCTTCTCTCTGCCACTCTGCCAGGTGTCCACCCAGGAGGGGTCCACCTCGATCGAAGCTGGCAAATCCTCGCTCCTCGCCAGGTGGCACCCGAAGATGGGTCCACCTCTGTCGAGGTCGAGCCGGGCCCTCCTACTCCTTCGCCAGGTGGCACCCCAAGATGGGTCCACCTCGACCGAAGTTGAGCTTCCCTCTGCCACTCCGCCAGGTGTCCACCAAGGAGGGGTCCACCTCGACCGAAGCTAGCGGCCCCTCGCGACGGTGGCACCCAAGATGGGTCCATCTTTGTCGAGGTCGAGCCGAGCCCTCCTGCTCCTTCGCCAGGTGGCACCCCAAGATGGGTCCACCTCGGCTGAAGTCAAGCCTCTCTCTGCCACTCCGCCAGGTGTCCACCCAGGAGGGATCCACCTCGACCAAAGTTGGCAGCCCCTCGCTCCCTCGCCAGGTGGCACCCCAAGACAGGTCCACCTCTGCCGAGGTCGAGTCGGGCCCTTCGGCTCCTTCGCCAGGTGGCACTCCAAGACGGATCCACCTCAGCCGAAGTTGAGCCTCTCTCTGCCACTCCGCCAGGGTCCACCCAGGAGGGGTCCACCTCGACCGAAGTTGGCGGCACCTCGGTCGAAGCTGGCGACCCCTCGCTCCCTCGCCAAGTGGCACCCCAAGACGGGTCCACCTCTATCGAGATCGAGCTGGGCCCTCCTGCTCCTTCGCCAGGTGACAACCCAAGACTGGTCCACCTCAGTCAAAGTCGAGCCTCTCTCTGCCACTCCGCCAGGTGTCCACCCAGGAGGGGTCCACCTCGGTCGAAGCTGGCTGCCCTCGCTCCCTCGCCAGGTGGCACCCCAAGACGGGTCCACCTCTACCGAGGTCAAGCCGAGCCCTCCTGCTCCTTCCAGGTGGCATCCCAAGATGGGTCCACCTCGACCGAAGTCGAGCCTCTCTCTAGTACTCCACCAGGTGTCCACCCAGGAGGAGTCCACCTCGACCAAAGCTAGTGGCCCCTCGCTCCCTCTCCAGGTGGCACCCCAAGACGGGTCCACCTCTGCCGAGGTCGAGCCGGGACCTCCTGCTCCTTCACCAGGTGGCACCCCAAGATGGGTCCACCTCGGTTGAAGTCGAGCCTCTCTCTGCCACTCCGCCAGGTATCCACCCAGGAGGGGTCCACCTCGGCCGAAGCTGGCGGCCCCTCGCTCCCTGCCCAGGTGGCATCCCAAGACGGGTCCACCTCTGCCAAGGTCGAGCCGAGCCCTCCTGCTTCTTCGCCAGGTGGCACCCCAAGACGGGTCCACCTTGGTCGAAGTCGAGCCTCTCTCTGCCACTCCGCCAGGTGTCCACCTAGGAGGGGTCCACCTCGGCCGAAGCTGGCGGCCCCTCTTTCCCTCGCCAGGTGGCACCCCAAGACGGGTCCACCTCTACCGAGGTCGAGACGGGCCCTCCTGCTCCTTCGCCAGGTGGCATCCCAAGACGGGTCCATCTCTGCTGAAGTCGAGCCTCTCTCTGCCACTCCGCCAGGTGTCCACCCAGGAGGGGTCCACCTCGGTCGATGCTGGCGGCCCCTCGCTCCCTCGCCAGTTGGCACCCCAAGATGGGTCCACCTCTGCCGAGGTCGATCCAGGCCCTCCTGCTCCTTCGCCAGGTGGCACCCCAAGACGGGTCCACCTTGGCCAAAGTCGAGCCTCTCTCTGCCACTCCATCATGTGTCCACCTAGGAGGGGTCTACCTCGGTCGAAGCTGGCGACCCCTCGCTCCCTCACCAGGTGGCACCCAAGACGGGTCCACCTCTTCCGAGGTCCAGCCGGGCCCTCCTACTCCTTCGCTAGGTGGCACCTCAAGACGGGTCCATCTCGGTCAAAGTCGAGCCTCTCTCTGCCACTCCGTCAGGTGTCCACCTAGGAGGGGTCCATCTTGGCCGAAGCTGGTGGCCCCTCTTTCCCTCGCTAGGTGGCACCCCAAGACGGGTCTACCTCTGCCGAGGTCAAGCCGGGCCCTCCTGCTCCTTCGCCAGGTGACACCCCAAGACTGGTCCACCTCGGCCAAAGTCGAGCCTCTCTCCGCCACTCCACCAGGTGTCCACCCAGGAGGGGCTCACCTCGGTCGAAGCTGGCGACCCCTCGCTCCCTCGCCAGGTGGCACCTCAAGACGGGTCCACCTCTGCCAAGGTTGAGCCGGGCCCTCTTGCTCCTTCGCCAGGTGGCACCCCAAGACGTGTCCACCTCGGCCGAAGTCAAGCTTCTCTCTGCCACTCCGCCAGGTGTCCACCTAGGAGGGGTCCACCTCGGTCGAAGCTGGTGACCCTCGCTCCCTCGCCAGGTGGCACCCCAAGATGGGTCCACCTCTATCGAGGTCGAGCCAGGCCCTCCTGCTCCTTCACCAGGTGGGACCCCAAGATGGGTCCACCTCGGTCGATGTCGAGCCTCTCTCTACCACTCCACCAGGTGTCCACCCAGGAGGGGTCCGTCTCGGTCGAAGCTGGCGGCCCCTCGCTCCCTCGCCAGGTGGCACCCCAAGATGGGTCCACCTCTGCCGAGGTCGAGCCGGGCCCTCCTGCTCCTTCGCCAGGTGGCACCCCAAGACGGGTCCACATCGACTGAATTCTAGCCTCTCTCTGCCACTCCGCCAGGTGTCCACCCAGGAAGGGTCCACCTCGGTCGAAGCTGCCAGCCCCTCGCTCCCTCGCCAGGTGGCACCCCAAGATGGGTCCACCTCTGTCGAGGTCGGGCTGGGCCCTCCTGCTCCTTCGCCAGGTGGCACCCCAAGACGGGTCCACCTCGACCGAAGTTGAGCCTCTCTCTGCCACTCCACCAAGTATCCACCCAGGAGGGGTCCACCTCAGCTGAAGCTGGCGGCCCTCCTCCTTGCCAGGTAGCACCCCAAGACGGGTCCACCTCTATCGAGGTCGAGCCGGGCCCTCCTGCTCCTTCGCTAGGTGGCATCCCAAGACGGGTCCACCTCGGCCAAGTTGAGCCTCTCTCTGCCACTCCGCCAGGTGTCCACCTAGGAGGGTCCATCTCGATCGAAGCTGGAAGTCCCTATTCCACCACCATGTGGCATCCCCTGATGAATCCACCTCGACCGAGGTCAGCCATACTCTGCAATGCCCGGGGAGGCAGAAACACGGGTCGCAAGGTCGCCACTAGAGCCAGCACACGCCACGCTCTGTACAAGGCATCGGTACGGCCTGTAGTGATACGCAAAACCTCGTTTACACCAGTTAATCAGGGCCCCGTAATCGGGGAATGAAATCCTACCGGGCAGGAGCCTGAAATGGCTGGAAGCCCACCGTCAATGCCCCGAAAGGAGAGCTCCCGTGCTGGCCCAAGGCCTCACCAGTCTTCCCCCTTTCGTGACACACTGCGGACGAGGCGGGCCAGCCACTTAACTTCCAGACTCGAAGAAGAAGGGGAAGGAGAAGGTCCAGAGGTCTTAGAGAGCCCCCTGGAGGGGAGTGGGCTGAAGGCAGTTCGGTGATATAAAAGGGATGGTAAAAATGGACGAAAAAGTAGATGGAAAAAAGGGGAGAACACCAAAAGAATGATCCGGGAGGATCTCGGGAAGTCCTCAGGTGAGAGCTCGGTGGCCCTAGCACAGGGAGACTGGGCCTCAACTCCTCTCTTCCCCGTACTTCTTTCATTTTTCATCTCCTCTAAGCACGGGGATCCTTTGGGAGCCCGCCTTAGAGGTCCTGTTCCATCTTGTCGCTCTCTGACTTGATCGTCGGAGTGCCCCTGCCGGAACCCCTGGCCCGGGTCTCTGACCTTGTTTATAAGTCCGGAAGTTTGGAGATCTCGAGATGAGAGAGTCCGAGAACCGGTGCCAGATCACGAGCTACAGGTCACCGCAGTGAGATCGGCAACAATTTTCAAATCATGGTGGTTGTTCAACAAAAATTTTTGATTTATAAAACCATTTAAAAAAGTACTTTTAACATCAATTGAAATAATTTGAAGTTCATGAAACATGCAAAAGCTAACAATAGTCTAATTCTTCAAGTCTAGCAACCGGAGCAAAAGTTTCATCAAAGTCAATCCCTTCCTCCTGATTGTAGCCTTTAGCAACTATCATAGCTTTATTTCTAATGACAAAACCATTTTCATCTAATTTATTCCTAAATATCCATTTAGTGCCAATAATAGAAATATTAGATGGTCTTTTTACAAGTGTCCAAATTATTTCTATCAAATTGTATTAGTTCTTCTTGCATAGCATTGATCCAATTAGAGTCTTTTTCAGCTTTTTCAAAATATTAGGTTCTACTTGAGATACAAAAGCTATGTAATCACATTCATTTCTAATTGAAGCTCTAGTTCTTACCCCTTTAGATGGATCGCCTAGGATTAATTCCTTAAGGTGTCCATGAGCATACCTCCACTCCTTAGGCAGATCATGATGCACTGGAGTGTCATCTTCTTTCTCACCTTGTCCTGATTCTTCATTTGGTTAGCTTGATCATCCAATGTCAGCTTCTGAAGTTTGTCAGCACCTGCACATTCATCAAATGTATCCTCTTTTCGAGGACTTGTTAGAACATTCTTAAATACGAAATGTACTGACTCTTCTACAACTAAAGTTCGTTTGTTAAATACTCTGTATGCCTTGCTTGATGTAGAGTATCCTAAGAAGATACCTTCATCAGACTTGGCATCGAACTTTCCTAGATGATCTTTTCCATGTTCAAAATAAAACACTTACAACCAAAAACTCAAAAATATTTCAGGGTTGGTTTTCTTTGGTTCCAAAGCTCATATGGAGTTTTCTTTAAAATAGGGCGTATCAAAACTCGATTCAAAACATAACAGGCTGTATTTATAGCTTCAGTCCAAAAATATCTTGGCAAATTATTTTCCAAAGCATAGTGTGTGCCATCTATTCTAAAGTGCGATTTTTCTTCTACCACCCTATTTTGCTGAGGTGTCCTAGGCAGAGAATTATATTCTATGCCTTTTTCATTACAAAAATTTTTGAAATCTTGATTTTCAAACTCGGTTCCTATGTAATCACATTCATTTCTAATTGAAGCTCTAGTTCTTACCCCTTTAGATTGATCACCTAGGATTAATTCCTTAAGGTGTCCATGAGCATACCTCCACTCCTTAGGTAGATCATGATGCACTGGAGTGTCATCTTCTTTCTCACCTTTGTCCTGATTCTCTTCATTTGGTTGAGCTTGATCATCCAATGTCAGCTTCTGAAGTTTGTCAGCACCTGCACATTCATCAAATGTATCCTATTTTCTCGAGGACTTGTTAGAACATTCTTCAAATACGATATGTACTGACTCTTCTACAACTAAAGTTCGTTTGTTAAATACTCTGTATGCCTTGCTTGATGTAGAGTATCCTAAGAAGATACCTTCATCAGACTTGGCATCGAACTTTCCTAGATGATCTTTCCATTGTTCAAAATAAAACACTTACAACCAAAAACTCAAAAATATTTCAGGGTGGTTTTCTTTGGTTCCAAAGCTCATATGGAGTTTTCTTTAAAATAGGGCGTATCAAAACTCGATTCAAAACATAACAGGCTGTATTTATAGCTTCAGTCCAAAAATATCTTGGCAAATTATTTTCACAAAGCATAGTGTGTGCCATCTATTCTAAAGTGCGATTTTTCTTTCTACCACCCCATTTTGCTGAGGTGTCCTAGGTGTAGAGAAATATATTCTATGCCTTTTTCATTACAAAAATTTTGAAATCTTGATTTTCAAACTCGGTTCCATATCACTACGAATACTAATGACTGAAACACCTTTTTCATTTGAAACTTTTCTATAAAACTTTATGAATACCGAAAAAGATTCATCCTTTTGTGCTAAAAAGAAAAACCAAGTAAATCTCGAGAAGTCTCCATAATAACTAATCCATATCTCTTGCTTTCTAGACTTGATGTTCTAGTTGGTCCAAAGAGATCCATATGGAGTAGTTCAAGTGGTCTACTAGTAGTTACAAATCCTTTTGGTTTAAAAGAGGTTTTGACTTATTTTCCAAATTGACATGCTTGACAAATTCTATCTTTTTCAAAACTGATTTCAGGTAAATCTCTAACTAAATTCTTTTTGTAAAGTTTTGAAATAAGGTACATACTAGCATGTCCTAACCTTCTATGCCACAACCAACTAGTCTCTTCTTTGGTAGAATTCATTGCAACAAGGCATTCTCCATTAGATAAAGATAGATCATCAAGATCTACAAGATAGATGTTTCCATGCATTTTTTCAATGAATTGTACTCCATTTAAATATGGACTAGAAATCATGCAATATAATGATTTAAAAATTACTTGAAAACCTTTATCGCAAAACTGACTAATACTTAAGAGATTATGCTTTAAACCATCTACTAGAAGTACATTACTAATACTATTAGGAGTTATATGAACCTTACCAATTTAATGATTTTACCTTTACCATTATCATCAAAGATCACACAGAGTCGGAACATACCTCTTCGTATCTTGATGTGCTATGAAGCAGAGATTTGTAGTTTTAGTCTGCTCTTCTTCTGAACTGGAGTCTTCACTATCACTCCACGTGGCCATCATTGCTTTCTTTCTTAGTTTCTTCCTTGATTTCTTGAGGAGAGGACAATCAAATTTGTAGTGCCCGAGCTTCTTGCACTCGAAGCATATAGGTACTCCTTTCCTTTTCTTTTCTTTCTCCTTTTCCTTTCTTTTTCCTTTTCCTTGGATTGAAACTTCTTTTTGTAGGAAAACTTTCACCTCTTCATGAATCTTCTAAATTTTCGGACAAGGAGGGCTTCTTCACCTTCTTCTTCTTCATCATCATCGGACTCTTCAATCGAGGATTCTTCTTGAACATTTGATTTAAAAGCGATCCCCTTCTTCTTTTATCCAAGTCCATTGATTTCTGTTTCAAGTTGAGCTCATAGGTCATCAGCGATCCTACTAGTTGCTCAAGTGGAAGCTTGTCTACATCTTTTGCTTCTTGAATTGTGTCACCTTTGGATCCCACGATGTCGGTAGTGACCTAAGAATTTTATTCACAAGATGAGCATTAGATATGACTTTACCAAGATTCCTCATAGCATTTACAATATTTGTAAACTGTGTATACATATCAGTAATAGATTCATTTGGTTCCATCCAGAACGTCTCATATGTGTGCACTAACATATTTATCTTGGTGTTCTTCACTTGATCGGTACCCTCATGGGTAACCTCAAGTGTGTCCCATATTTCTTTGGCGGACGTGCATGTAGATATCCTATTGAACTCACTAGGATCTAATGCACAATACAAGAGATTATTGCCTTAGCATTGATCTCGGATTGTTTAATGTCATTTTCATCCCAATCCTCTTCAAGTTTGGGATGGAAACACCATTAACCACCACCGAAGGAACATGAGGATCCTTATCAACTACTTTTCATAAATTGTAATATATAGAATGCATATAAATTCTCATCCTAGTTTTTCAATAAGTGTAATTTGCACCATTGAAAAATGGAGGTCTATTTGAGGCTTGTCCCTCAACTATACTAGTACCAATAGGGATTACCATAGATCTTTACTCAGGGCAGTAAAGTCTATAAACTGAGAACAAGGCTCTGATACCACTTGTTGCCCAGAGAGCAACTCAAGAGGAGGGGTGAATTGGGTCTCTAAAAAAATTTAAAGCTAAGCTTGATAGAACAAGTAGCAAACTTCACAAGACAAGATATACAATTCAATTCATAAGGTACTAAAATTAAAGGCAATGCTTTAATGTAAAAGTATAGCAAAATTTAAAGCAATAAGCAATAAAGTAAAGAGCAAGGAGGGAGAGAACAAGATATCACAAACACAACAATCTATAGTGGTTCGGTGCCAACAATGCACATACATCCACTCTCCAAGATCTTCTTGGAAATTCACTATAATCCAATGATTACATCCGATTAATTTTTTGGGCTCACTAATCAAAACCCGACTTGTTTTTACAAGGCTACAAGTCACAACCTCACTTGGTTTTACGGGCTAACCAAGAACCTAATTGGTTTTCACAAGACTAACCAAAAACCTCCCTTGGTTTTTCGGGCTAACCAAAAACCTTAGTGGTTTTGCGGGCTAACCACTAACCTAATTGATTTTCTAATAGGCAAACCAATAACCTTCACAAGATATAAGATGTGGAAATAAAAAATCAATGTAAGCTTTCAATAAAAAGCAAATAAGTCGATGTAGCTCGAAGTAGTGTTGCTTTGCTATTGTTGAAGCCTTTTGAACGTCCAAGATTGAATGATCTTCAATGCACTTGATAGTTTTGAATGCTTGGAAGGCTTCCTTCTTGCTTGAGAGTAGTTGAGCTTTGAATGAAAGGAAGTTAAGGCTCTTCTCTCTTCTTTTCTCTTTAAACTCTTTAAGGATATTCAATACAATGAATAGTTATTGTCTTGATTTGATTTGAAGCCTTTATATACCTTCCTAAGTCCCCAAAACCAAAATCTAGCCGTTATACTTGAAAAACTAGCTGTTGGAGGGCATTTGGAAGAGTTCTGCGCTTGAAAAAACTAGCCGTTACTATTGTCAGAACTCCATGTATCGACACTTTCTCTTCATGTGTCGACACATCAAGTCGATACATGTTCTTCTTGAGTCGACACAAGTTCAAAATATTTCATTTAGATTCTCTGAAAAAAATCAGCTGAGTCGACACATTCTCAGTGGAGTTGACACATCGAGTCGACACATTTGGTCCGTGTGTCGACACATCAACTGTTCTTCAACTTCTGCAAGTTCTGTGTCTTGAAATTCTCAGGCGATGTGTTGATCCATGTGTTGACACTTTGAGTCGACACATAAGATCCATGTGTTGACACATCATCTGTGCCATTTAAATTTCGCTGCGTGCCGGTCTGAGTCGACACACCATCTTCATGTGTTGACACATCAAGTATGTGTCAACACCTTGAGTTGATACATCAACAAAAAATGTGCAAAACTTGCTGAACTTGTGTTGGAACAAGTTTTTATTTGCCTTAGTCATCCATTCATCCAACTCTTTGAGTGTCCAAGTCTAGTTTTGTGCAATCATTCCATTCAAACTTGGTTCTTCAACACAATTAGGCTTCTTCAAAACTTTGTAAGCATCCTTTAAATAAAAATACACTTAAAGTAGATCATTAGTCCTCAATTTATACTTAACTATTTTGCTTATCATCAAAATCAATTAGTGGAGTTAACACAATTCCCTCCTCCCTATAAAGGGGAGTACATTCTCTGACCTCTCCCCCTCCCGGGTTCTCCTAGAAGCGCGCTCTATTCCCCAGCATATCATACCCACAGGCTTCTTGGTGGGTCGATTGTCGACTGGAGGGATAAGAGGAAGAGCCACAAGCGCTTGAGGTTCTGCCAGGGTCTTGCCCCCTACGAACTTTTCGAGGTGGCTCCTTCTTATCAGTCTTCAATCTCTCTTTTGAGGTGGTGGCATTCCTCGGTGTCATGGCCATGGTCGCGGTGAAATTGACAGTACTTTATCTTATCATGACCGTTGGATAGCCTCAGCAGGGGAGGGCGGCATAGGTAGCGCTCGCTCTCAATCTCCATTGGAATTTTTGATCTCGGGGCCAGGAGTATATCTTTCTTCTGGGTTGGGGCCGCCATTCGACTTCGGCTATGGTTGGAAGTTCGGGGTTGGTCTGGGCCTCCGCATCCCGGATGCATCTCTCGGAGGCTACTTCTTCAGTGGCTTCCCGTCCAACTCTCTCCTGGTGCAGTTCGCCTTCTCGGCACATATGTACTTGTGGACACGAAGGAGAAGGTCGGACTACATCTTCTATGGCTTCTTATCTAGGAAGTAGGTCAGGCGGGAGGTCCTGAGCCCTCTCTTCAGTGCCAGCATGGCGATGGGCTTATCCAGGTTGTATATCTCCAGTTAGACAACCTTGAAGCAGGTCACATGGTCCTGCAAGGACTCATGGTCCTGTTGCCTAATGGAGAAAAGACTGTCTACCTCTCGAGGCACCTTCCGATAAGTATCGAAGTAGGCCACAAACCTCCTTTCTAGTTGTGCAAAGGAGTTGATGCTTTCAGGCTCGAGATGAGTAAACCAGACTCGAGCGGCCTTCCGAAGAGTGGCTGGGAAGGCAATGCAGAGAAGGGCGTCGATTGCCTCCCTAAACTCTTGTAGAGCCTTGTAGCTTTCCATGTGGTCCAGGGGTGGTGGTCCCATCGTAGGGTTTCACCTAAGGCATACAGACCGACTCAGGATCGACTCCTCTTGGATTTCTTGGGAGAAGGGGAATGGGTGTCATGGCCTGCTGGCTCACAGGAGGAGCCCTGCATGTTTGCAAACTGGCGGGACAGTTCCGCTAGCTTACGCTCTTATTCCTCCAGGTACTAATCAGCCATGCACCTGATGGCCTCGTCGGTGGAACCTTTTGTCGAGGCTGTTGTCAGAGGAGATGAAGGTGACAGTTGGGTGAGGTCACGATCGGGAGCCTTGCCTCGACGGCTTCGGCAGCACTTAACAGCGGCGCACTCGAAGACCGAAGACCGGCTCTCTCAATCAACTGACCTAGTCCACTGTCTTTTCACCGGGGTCTGATGGCTTCCCCGGGGGTCAGTTATGACTTGCCGTAGCGATGGCCTTCCTTGGAAGGAGCACAGGCTATCGCAGGGTACGATGGCTTGGGCCACAGGGGTCCCTGGCTACTGCTGGGTGGCCAGGGATCGATGCTGATGCTATAACTGTCACATTGCCGTAGTCAGAACCTGCATCTGCTGGGCAAGCACGATGAGCTGGACGTCCACCGAGGGTGGTATGGTGGAGCGGAGAGTTTCCTCTCTAGGCTGTGTGGGCCCCTACGAGAAGGAGGGTCTCTTGCATGGCTGGTGGAGACTTCCCGTGCATGTGTCACATCATGTCTCGGGTGGAGTTGTTTGCAAGGGGATTAGATTGAATCGGACTGCATCCTACTCCCCCTTCCTGGCACGCAAATCTATTGCCGCCTACACTGCCATGGCCCGCAGCTCTGGCATGGTGCCGGATGTCAGCCTCCTTATCCGAAATCCAGCATGCGTACCCGGACCTGCAAAGAAAGAAAACCCGGGCCGGGGATCGCGATAGGGGCACTCCGACGATCAAGTCAGTGGGCGATCTAGGAAACAGATCCTCCTCTATGGATCCCTGTACAGTCTCCATGCTTGGAGGAGTTTCTTAAGTAAAGAGTGGAGTGGGAGTTATTGCCGAGAAGGAGGACTGGAGCGATGGTGGTTGTGTCCATTGACACTCTTCTGATGAGTTCTCCGGTAGCCTTAGAGTGCTCTCACTCGCTTGCTCTCCCTCTGGCTTTCTTTTCTTACCCTTTTCCAAGGCCCCTTAGGACATCCTTTTTAGACCATGGATCCTCTCCATTACCCACCCTGGGTTCTCCCCCTTCTGGGGTGCTCGAAGGTCAACGAGCGGTAGTGCCCCGTGGGTCGTGCTCCGGTGCCCCCTCCCTTCCTGGTAGGGAGTTACGTCGCGGATTCCGACCTCCTAGCAGGTTGCCATACTTGAAAAATTTGGTAGAGCCTCGATCAGGGGATAGCCACTCCCAGGTTTGAATTCCTTGGCACGACTTTCTTCTTCCGGGTGGTGCAAACGGTCAGTTGGGGGATGCAGTATCTTGATTAGAATATTCTTTCCTAACTAGTATAAACAATGGTAGAAGAGGTCTGGGTGCTCTGAGGGGACGCCCCTGTGTAGGTCGGCACACTTCCCCTTTGTAGGCCTTGGGCGGCATGCCGCCGCCCAATAGATGTAGTGGCATCCCCTTCTCTCTGCCCTGGGGGCTTTTAAGATGCAGTAGACCTTGGCCTTTGGGACAGCCTCGAGCCGGCAGACTTTTTCATCGAAGGGCACTCTGGTCAAGGAGAGGGAGCTCGACTTTGGTCGAGGTGGGATCGACCTCAGGGGAGTTGCCTGGCGGAGGAGCTCAAGAGAGGGAGCTCGACTTCGGCTGAGGAGGGCTTGACCTATGGGGAGTCGCTCGGTGGAGGAGCTCGAAGAGAGGGAGCTTGACTTCAACCGAGGTGAGCTCGACCTTGGGGGAGCTGCCCGATGGAGGAGCTGGAAGAGAGGGAGTTCGACTTCAGCCGAGGTGGGCTTGATCTCGGGGGAGCGCTCGGCAAAGGAGCTCGACTTTGGCCGAGATGGGCTCGACCATGGGGTAGCCGCCCAGTGAAGGAGCTCGAAGAGAGGGAGCTCGACTTTGGCCGAGATGGGTTCGAACTCAGGGGAGCCGCCCGGCGAAGGAGCTCAAAGAGAGGGAGCTCAACTTCGGCCGAGATGGCTTGACCTCAGGAGAGCCGCCTGGCGAAGGAGCTCGAAGAGAGGGGCTGACATGGCGGTATCTGCAAGCACGACCATCAACTGGATCCAAGGGGACTCCACGTCAACGATCCTGCTACATCATAATGTAAAAGATTTTTCGATTTGGTCTAGGACTAGGCTCGATCTAGATATCTATTTAGGTCCGGTTGATGGAATCAAGTTAATCAACAAGAAAATAATCTAAATATCCAACTCCTTTGCTCTAATGAACCGAAGGAAGGCAGTTGTCCATTGGAGTCTTCCCAGATGGAGTAGGGACGGGGTCGGCCAATGCATCCACGGCTGTCCTAGCTATGGATAGAAAAAAATCGGAAGGAGACAAGCCAAATCCCTTCCGTATTCAACTAATTAACCTCAAACACAAGTCTAGAAGAAGAGGACTTACCGGCGATAATCCAAGATTAATCGACCACCAGAGAAGAGGGGAGAATTATTGGAAAACTCAGTAATAGGGGGATTTTAAAGAGAAAAAATGGAGTTTTTCTCACCATATGGGGAGAAAACTTGATCGACCAGGAGCCCCTCTCCCTCGACGACACTCTACAGGCCAAGTTCAACCCTTCTACGGCCCCCTTCTGACATCTTCGATGAGGCATTCAGTTGGATAAAACAGGGGCTCCGTCCCCTATTTTCTCTCCTTTTTTTTTTCAGAATTCGAACTGAAATAGGTGGAGGTTGCCGACTTCAGCCCAATTAGTCCAAAAAATAAAGTGCGCTATACACTTTTTCTTCTCCTATTTTGAGGATGATAATAACCCTGCCTTCAACCCAAGGACCATCATGATAGAAAATCTCCCAAGGCGCTATATTCGTTGGATATCAATGAAGGGTTGCTTACTCTACCAATTCAAACTTCTCTAGACCTTGTTCAAATAACTTTTATGCACTCTTAATTAAGCGCAAATACTATTTTCAACTTCAACATATATAAGAACTAATTTGCCTTTTTCTTTCTTTGATCTCGTTGTTATTTCCAATTATATGTAACACCAGGAAAGACAAAAAAAAGGGGATTTAAGTCCACCCGGCCCATCCATTGGACCGGCCCAGAAACATAGCGCACAGCCCAGCACGCGGGATGCACAGGCGCGCGGCGCACGAGCGCGTTCACGGGCGTGAAGGGCATGAGCGCGCAGACGAACGCAGACGCGAACGCGGGCTACAGCGTGGCGACATGTGGCGGCGATGCGTGGCGGGCGGGCGACGCGCGAGCGAGATCGTTATTGCGCGACCCAGGCCCAGACGCACAACGCATGCGAGCGCTGGGCTCGGCCCAACTGGAAGCGGCCATTGCGTGGGCATTTTTTACGCATTTTCCAGCCCATTTCGTGCGGTTCACGGCGATCCATGGGGTTTCTGAGCGATCTGGACCGTCCGATCGTCTGATCGAATGGCTGAGATTAATCTGAGGGAGTTTAAAGCTTGATTAGGCGCTTTTGGATTCAGATTTGAACGTGGTTTGAGGCGTTCTCAGATCTATCTACGGCATGGAAGGTTTTTAGTGGTTTTAGGAACTTTCTGAGAGAGTTTGATATGATTCTGGACTAGTTCTTTCTCTCTTTTTATTAGGGGACGTCGACAGAAGGCAAGGAAGAGCTTGCAAAGAGGGAAAGAGAGATAAAGAGAGGGAAAGAGGAGAGAAGAAGGAAGAAAGAGAAATCGGAAAGATAGAGAAGGGAGAGAGGGAAGGGATTTTGGTTTGGAAGATGAGGAAAGAAGAAATCAAGGGAACCTTCTTCCTCAAATTTGTAAAAACTAGGATTTGGATTAAATGAATTTATTTATTATAGTAGGAGATCAACCTTTTGAGCATGAAGCATTTGAACGAATTTCGGGTATAGATGATATCGGATATTGGGATTAGCTATTGAAGATAAGGATTCTGGACCTGATCACCAGTATATATATATCATGTGTGTGTTTATTATTTTAGTTGCCTGATTTGATCCGAATATACATAAGTTTACATGCATTGGTGCTTTCGATTAGCATGATTGATTTTTCAAATATAAATGGATTTGTTAATATTGTTATTTGTGTTTTATTTTAATATAAAACTTCTTAGACCTTGTTCAAATAACTTTTATGCACTCTTAATTAAGCGCAAATACTATTTTCAACTTCAACATATAAAGAACTAATTTGCCTTTTTTCTTTCTTGATCTCGTTGTTGTTTCCAATTATATGTAACACCAGAAAAGACAAAAAAAAAAAGGGATTTAAGTCCCACCGGCCCATCCATTGGACCGGCCCAGAACATAGCGCACACCCAGCACGCGGGATGCACAGGCACGCGGCGCACGAGCGCGTTCACGGGCGCGAAGGAGCATGAGCGCGCAGACGAACGCGGGCGACGAGCGAGGCGACATGTGGCGAGCGACGCATGGCGGGCGGGCGATGCGCGAGCGCGCGTTGCGCGGCCCAGGCCCAGACGCACGACGCACGCAAGCACTGGGCTCGGCCCAACTGGAAGCGGCCATTGCGTGGGCATTTCCTATGCATTTTCCAGTCCATTTCGCGCGGTCACGACGGTCCATGGATTTCTGAGCGATCTGATCGATCCGATATCATCGATCGAACGGCTGAGATTAATCCGATGGAGTTTAGGCTTTTTAGACGCTTTTGGATTCAGATTTGAACGTGGTTTGAGGCGTTGATCTTAGATCTAACGGCATGGAAGGTTTTTAGTGATTTTAGAAACTTTCTGAGAGGAGTTTGATATGATTATGGACTAGTTCTTTCTCTTTATTAGGGGACGTCGACAGAAGGCAAGGAAGAGCTTGCAGAGGAAAGATAGAGAAAGAGAAGGGAAAAGGAGAGAAAAGGAAGAAAGAGAAATCGGAGAGAAGAGAGAGAGGGAGAGGGAAGGGATTTTGGTTTGGAAGATGAGGAAAGAAAAATCAAGGAACCTTCTTCCTCAAAATTTGTAAAAACTAGGATTTGGATTAAATGAATTTATTTATTATAGTAGGAGATCAACCTTTTGAGCATGAAGGATTTGAACGAATTTCGGGTATAGATTGATATCGGATATTTGGGATTAGCGGTTGAAGATAAGGATTCTGGACCTGATCACCAGTATATATATATACATGTGTGTGTTTATTATTTTAGTTGCCTGATTTGATCCGAATATACATAAGTTTACATGCATTGGTGCTTTCGATTAGCATGATTGATTTTTCAAAATATAAATGGATTTGTTAATATTGTTATTTGTGTGTTTATTTTAATATACCATGGTTATCAGTGATCTTTGAAATGGGTTGGATCGTAATATCGGTTGTTGGAAAATGACATTTTGATGTGAAAAGATAAGTGTAACGTTGTTAGGACTAGCCATGCCACGGGATCGTGGTTATATAGCCAGAGCGGGCTTAGTACGTGAGCCTGGCCATGGACAGGTTGTACATGGTCAATTACATAGCCAGAGCGGGCTTAGTACGTGAGCCTGGCCATGGACAGATTGTTAATGGTCGATTATGAGATTGCCAGTCACAGGCTGGAGTATGACATATAGTGTGACAATCACAGGCAGGAGTGTGACAACAGTGTACCAGTCACAGGCTGGAGTGTGACCGTGGCTAGTCCAGACCCTAAAGAAGAGAAAAAGTTTATGAAAACGTATAAAGGAAATATAATGTTTTAAAGGTTTTGATATACTTGATATGTGATTGGTTTTGGTTGTGTGACTTAGAATTTATCGTTTTCCTGTTATATTATTGTGATATTGCTGCTTTCAGTTTTATATTAATACTAGTGTGATTGTAAGGGAACCTTACTGGGCTGTAGAGCTCACTCCCTACTTTTTGATTTTTCAGAGACTCAGGATGCATGACAGGATTTGGGCTGGGCGTGAGACGGAGCTTCATTAATGTTGCATTAGTTAGTTAGTTAGAGTTGGTTTCGGTTACTACTGATGCTTGTTGTGAATATAGACCAATTAATGATGTTGATTTAATAAATGGAAGTTTTTAATTGTTAATAAATTATTTATAAAATATTAGTTTTAATTTTGATGTGTTTGATTCTGGTATATCTAGGTCTTGCATGATCTCTAGAATAAAATCTAGAATTTGTACGGCCGGTGACGTAGCCGATTCCGATACTAGATTCGGGGTGTGACATTATATGTGTGCATGCTTCTTTCGCATGCATCAATAATAATAAACGATGACCGTTGCAACTGACCTTATGCTGCATTTGATATAAGAGATAACTTTTGGAGGGTTATCCCTTGCTCTAGACGAGATAGTCTATTCCGTGAAATAAGTTCACTTTTATCGTTTGTAAGAGGGGTAGCGAAGAAAATAAGTGAGCACTTGATGTTCATGATTATTTGTACTTTGTCATAGGGATGAAATTGCCCGCTCACTTTCTGGTATGTTCGGCAAGCAGACATGGACAGATCGTAATTGGAGGAATAAATTCCTCCTATTCCATGCAATGATTTTATTCAATCATCTCGGTGAAATAGAATTATTTGAATAGATCACTTTTTATCCTCCTAATAATGCTATTCTCTGCAATTTTTAAGCTTTACTTATCCTGCGGAAGATCCCATGAAAAAGCAAGCCGTTAAAAATCTAATAGGCTAACCATTCATAACAGCAATATTTGCCAGATGTTATGTGAATCAAGCTTCCTGTAGGTCTGAGAGCGATGCTTAGAATACGTCATTGTTTCTAAGTGATCGTTCTATTCCTTCTTTTATCCTTCGCACATGATTTGGAAGGGACAAGATCGTAATTGGAGGGAATAATTCCTCCTATTCCCATGCAATGTTTTTCAATCATCTCGGTGAAATAGAATTATTTGAATAGATCACTTTTTATCCTCCTAATAATGCTATTCTCTGCAATTTTTAAGCTTTACTTATCCTGCGGAAGATCCCATGAAAAAGCAAGCCGTTAAAATATCTAATAGGCTAACCATTCATAACAGCAATATTTGCCAGATGTTATGTGAAATCAAGCTTCCTGTAGGTCTGAGAGCGATGCTTAGAATACGTCATTGTTTCTAAGTGATCGTTCTATTCCTTCTTTTTATCCTTCGCACATGATTTGGAAGGAAAAACTTATTCCCAACACCGATCTAAGTTTAAGTAGCATGATGGTTGGCATCCCTGCTCTCATGGATTCATGAAGGGAGGAGGGTCAGGATGCTCGTTACCCTTCGGTGATGGCGGTGTAAAAGGTGACACCCTTGCGATGCCTTCAGCAATTTGGGAGGCCACGCAACTCCATTCTTACCTGAGGTTATTTGAACAATCTTGATCAGAACACGTTACAGCTACAAATACATACATGTTATATATACATATAAATGTTAATGGAGAAAAGAAAGAAATAACCAACCTTTTACTATGAAATGATAACTTGGCACAGACCTGGCAGAAGAGGTGATCAGAGTTGAGAAGAGGAGAAAGAATATGATTGAGACCCCTAGAGATGAAGGCTTCATTTTGAAAAATCCTGTTTTTCAGAAGATATGGCAATCCCTGTGAGCTCTTTGTAGATTTGGAGAATGGTGATTAAAGATACGTTGCTCGCAACAGCTAGCTGTACATTGCTAATTCTAGCCAACTTTCTTTTATCGGCCTGGATGGCTAATACATATCCTTGTAGTCAAACCAAGGTTAGGGATTGATTTCCCCTTTAGATTCTTCGAATATATACTATTTTTTTTTTTTTTTGATAAGGATGTGCACCAGTTTTCCTAAACCACCCGATTTAATTTTGAGCTCCCTATTTTGGTAAGAGAGGATTCTTCCATGAACAAAATTGGCATATTTTTATTAGGGATTTATTATATAAATGATCGAGAGTAATCTAGGTCTATGATTTTCAAAGCATTTTCATTAAATTTAATTAGATTTTCATATGCTAATTATGCTGGTTGTAAATTGATAGAAAAGTACTAGCTGTACATACCAATTTTAGGATTGAATTTAATTTCATGATACTGTAAAAAACAAAACTCCGTAGCACTATCTACTACTAAGACAGAGTATGTTGCTGTTGAAAGTTGTTGTGCACAAGTGTTGTGAATTAAACAATAATTAGAAGACTTTGGTGTTATACAATCTAAAATTCCTATCAAATGTGATAACACAAGTGCTATAAATTTGACAAAAAATCTAATTCAGCATTCAAGACTAAGCACATAGAGATTAGACACCATTTCATAAAAGATCATGTTTTAAATGGTGACATTGAATTAGAATTTATTCCAACTGAAAACCCAATTGCTGACATTTTCACTAAACCACTTAATCAAGATAGATTTGAAATGATTAGAGGAGAATTAAGATTCTATGACCCTTTTAGAAAATTTCCTTAACCTAATCTCTTCAAAATTAAGAAAAAATATCTAGAAAGCCTCCTACATCAAACCAAGATCTTTGACCATCTCTCCTTATGATTTTCTAGAATTAATTTTCATTTCTGAACCTTTTTGACTTTTATAGAGGGTTCCTGTTCGAGTTGACTCGAGCTACATTGCTCAAGTCAAGCCGACTCGAATTTCTGATTAGTTATGTAGAGCTCTGCTCGAGTCGACTCGAGCAGATTAGGGCTTGCCAAGCTGACTCAGATGTCGGGCAAGCTACTTTTTAATAGAGTCGAATGACTTATTTTTATTGTTTATGCTTTTTGCTCTTGCTCAAAACTCGTGTTTCCCGCTCGAACTTCACTTCCATTCTTCCAAAAGATATTTTTAAGGATGGATGTACTATTCTAGGGCGAAGGGTGGTTACTATTACTGCTAAGGCGGTAGCCCGGTTGGTAATGAGGCAAGTCAAGGCATGATCCTGTGGGTGGCTCGATTAAATCCAGGAATTTTAGGTCAAGGCTTCTCTTTGTCCCCGTTCTACTAGCCGGCATTTTAGTGATATTAAGTTGACCTACTCATCTTTAGGTAGAGAAAGATTATGAAAATCTAAGCATCTGGATACTATTCATATTTTTATTTGATGGGTGACACATATCTTCAAAAAATGATGCATGTGAATTTTTAATATTAAGTCCAAATCTAGGTTCATAAAGCCATTCGAGTCATGATGCTTTCTATTTTTTTTGAAGAAGGTAGGAGAAAAGTACCAACATTACTAAAAATTTATGATACTCAATTTTAAGAAGAATTTCTTCACACATATCTGAATCCATCCAAATATTAATAAAAATATAAGTATCCAACTAATAAGCATAATCTTAGATATATTCATTAAAATATATATAAAAATAGATAGACAACTACATGATCCAAATCTAAATATCTAATTCTATTTATAATCCTATTTAATTTTATATAGTACCCATAAATTTTTAAATATCAATTCTATTTGTAATTCTATTTAATTTTATATAGTATCAATAATTTTTTAAAAAAGTAAATGATTATATTAGCATACCATTAATTTGATTTATCATTCACTTGATAATACTTGAATTTCATAGTCATAAAATTTAATTATCCAATATATATCCATATTTTGGGTATTGGATTTGTATCCATACCTATTTAAAATAAATATAGACATGATTTTTTACACATGTTTTCATATCTATATTATTTAAATAAAATAAATATAGATATACTGGTATCTAATACATATTTGATCTAATTTTAGCTTTACTAAATTTAATTTATTCTTTAATAATCTCTTTTTATTTAGTCAATCAAATACCACTATTTTAAATTAGTCTGCCACCGTTTAAAAAAATAGTAAAACTGAACCTCTCAAATTTTATATTATATTTTTCTTATACATCAAATGTAAAATGTAATTAATTCTTTAGGAGATGTTTAGTGATCCAGATAGGATTACCAAAAATAATCCAAATTTTAAGATGATCTAATCCTTGGTGATTTAAGATCACTGTAATTGATCGATCATAGTACAGTGATTAAAGATCCTCGAGTATGTACGAGTAACTTTTGAGTATATTATAGGAATAGAAAATTAGAGAGTATATAATACCAAAAATATCTCTGACAAAATTATTTAACAAAGTTAAACTTAACTGAATATAAATTAAGAAATGAAAACTCTTATATTTCATGAAGCCAAAATGAAAGAAACCAAAACAAATTTTATTTCTTATTTTTTCTTTTCTATAAAAAATAAAATTAAAAGATCAATCAGGAAAGATAACAAGAAAGCCTAAAGTTAGATATTTCCATATCTCACATAAAAAAATCCGTGATAAAAAAATGATAATATTTCTCTTACTCTTCTCTTTCTTGATTTCTTCAAATGCTTGGTTTTCTTTTTTCTACGGGTTCTCCTCTTTTAATCAAGGAAGAGGATGATACTAATAAGAGATTTTTCTTCTTCATGGATATAATGCCCCAACCACCCATCGTGAAAAAAATATTATGACATAGAAAATTTATCATGGCAAAAAAGTAGGATAATTTTGTCTTAGCTCTACAATTATGAGGGATATTTTGGTTAACATATTTTAATCTAAGATCGCCATAATATGGTGATGTTGGATACCTATTCTCGAGAGTAGGTTTTCGATCACTAATTAGACAGTGACTTAAAAAAATGAGGTAATCCAAAATCACTGCCTTATAGGATTAGTATGATATAACCAAATAAGATAATTTTATTATCTTTACATAGATCATCCTTGATCTTGGAATCATCATCCTATATCAAGCGCCGCTTAACAATAACCTATATCATATCTATTCATAGCATGTAGCATATTGCCATGTGCAAGACTTTGAAATCTCATGTTGCCTATATTATAAATGATTGGGAGTTGGCAATAGAACCTTATATATGTTTCGATTTTTTTTCTTAGCTACATATAATGTCATCGCAACTTTTCAAATTATTTTTGAAAACTTTCATTCTTGTTTATCATGTTTTCAATTTATTCTTAAAGCTTTCAAATATATTTCAATACCTTAGCTTGTAGGAACCTTCTAAATTCTTTATTACACTTGTCCATATTATTTTAATTAATTTCCTACCACTTCGTCTTGAATTAGTTTTGGTCTCTAATTCCACTAATCTGCTTCTCTACCCTTTTATCGTTCACAATTTTTCTTGTGAATCATCTCACCTAATGCCAACGCGACTCATTTCTTTTATATTCTTTTATTATGTTATCTCCATTATTATTTAATGTTCCAAGCTTTAAATGATTGGAACCTTATAGTGCTGGCCTACTCATTAACCTAGCATTTGTATACTTCTTAAATTCGTAATTATTTCATTTTTGTGAATTGTTTTTTTTTGATGAACCAAAAAGGGGGGAGGAGTTAGACCCCGGGCGTGGACGGTCCCCCACCCAACGGTCCCCCAACCCCAACCAGGAATGTTTGATACACGACGCATATTAATTTTTCCGTAGCCGTTCCCCATCCGAAGATGAGTACGTCAACCTGACTGCTACTGGTGTCAGTCGAGTGAACGGGATTTATTATATATTCCCAAACTTTTTCACTACAACAAGCCAACAGGGGCTCCAGGGTTATTTTATTAATTTTTCTCTTTTTTTGATTTTATTCTTGGACTATTTTTCTATTTTTTATTTTATCTTTGGACTTTTTCATCGAATATGTCGAAACCAAGACTTGAATCCCTGCCAACTGGTTGTGAGAAAAGTCTCACAACCAACTGCACCACTCACCAGTAATTTTTTTGTAAATTGTTTGGATAGAACGTTGACACCTCTCTAATTTGATAAAGAATTTATTAATAAAATCCTAATTCAATAAAATTTTTAAATAGCATCTTTATCTTTATTTTATAAAATCTTAATTGCACAGTGGCATAATTATATATTTTAAAAAAAATTATTTTTGGAAGCACAAGATGTACACTCTTACATTTGACATATGCAACGAGGATTGTACCAACTTAGAATTTACTATCTACCACCAGTAAAAAGCTAAGTAGGGGCGCATGTGCTTTTTTTTTTTTTTTTTTTATAGAAAAATAAAAAGGGTAGGAGAAGTTTTATCCCGGTGTAACTTTCCATTCTGGTCCCCAGTCCACTAAGCGTTTATTCGATACAAGTCATAATTTTTCGCATACCTTTTTCATCAACCGGTGAGTACATCAGCCTTTCGCATACCTTTTTCATCAACCGGTGAGTACATCAGCCAAGTCCCATGACAGCGCCGGAGTATTAGCCGATCCATCTTCCAGTCACGTGCATCCAAAAATTCTAGAATTTTAATCAACTCATCCAAAAGCTCATTCCTTGAACCCGTGACCGGAGAAGAGAAGAGCCGATCCTTTACCAACCGCGGTCTCCGTTCCTTACTCTCCAAATGCTTTAATTTTAGGGTTGTAAGCGGGTCTCCGTTCCTTTCTCTCAAAATGCTTTAATTTTAGGGTTGTAACATAAATGGTATCCCTTACTTCGTGACTAAATTCAGTCGGTTCTATTTTTAGTTTCGAATATTATATATCCTGGAGGGAATTTTACCCGACGTCCTTGGAGGTTGAGACCTTGAGATATGACCCGGCGTAACCCACAAGTAAAAATTTTGGATATGGCTCAAGTCCAAATCAAGTCGCGTTTTCTTGTACGTGGTCATCGGACCCACTTGAACCCCCCCCCCCCCCCCCTCGTCCTGAACGAGGACATGGGAAAGAGTGGAAGCCAGGGACCATAAAACGAAGTCCATGGGATACGCAAGCAAGCAACTGGGAAAGCCAAGAAGCCGTAGAAGCACCTTGCGATCCACCAACCACAAGCCACAGAGAGAGAGAGAGAGAGGGACGACGGATCCCCATCCAAGCCCAAATTTTATCTCGTCTGAAGGGACGTGCCTGTGATCGCGTCACCAGGAGCACGGCGCATGCCTTAGCTATCGTACCCTATTATATATATATATATATATATATATATATATATATATATATATATATATTCCTTCTTGCAAACCAAAGCTATAATTTGGATTGGTTTTGAACATACTTTTAAAAACTATAAGATAAATGGGCTAATAGGTCCAATTCTTATAAAAATCTCGGTCCAATCATATGAGAATGTCCAAATAAATTTTTAATAATTTCATTCTAGGATAAAATCCATGATGGTTCTGATCTATCTAAAAACATTATCTTTCGGTCTGATCAAAAAGCGGGAAGCATGTGGGACCAAGCAGCATTGCCCTTTGTTCTCTCCCGACCATCTGTTTGATGGGTTCGCCATGCGCTCACCCGACCTTCACCTATCCAACTAATCATCCACAGCTTTATATACTATTATCGGCTAGAAAAAAAGAAGTATTAAATTTTAATTTCTAGTACAGGACGATACAAAAGCTTTACTAGTTTGGAACACACAAGATGCACATCAAGGAAGCACGGATAGATATGGATCCTTATTGGAGTCTTATATATATATATATGTATTTTAAATAAAAAGGCTTTAAAATATGTGCCAACTTTTAGCTGGTGTGGACGATAAAAAAAAAAAACAAAAAAAAAAAAATTTGTATAAAACAATGTCAAAAGAATAAAAAAGAGAGCGAAGGCCCATTTTGCTTTATTGTTTTCCGTTAGATGGATCGAGACTCTCTCTTATTTTACCATCCTGTCCATTTTTCATAATTGAGCCAGTAATATTAGCCGTTTTAGTCCAAGTAGTGGACCAATCCAAACCGAGAACCAAAACTGCTATACTTAATCAAACCACATGGTACAGGATTTTTTTAAAAAAAATAAAACTATTCATGATTAAAAAAAAAAAATGTACATGGATGGAAAATTGACTCATACTATGTTTAATAATGTTTTGTGGATTAAAAAAAAAACATTTATTTAAATATAAAATGGTTGCTTGTCTTTGCCTCATTCTCTCTCCCCCTCTCAATCCTGATGATCCTTCTTTATTCATCTATTCAGCAATCAATCGGTTGCTACGCTAATTGTATTGGCAAACAATGACTCCAAAGGAAATACGTTATATTATAGCAGAGATCAAATCTGGTCGATATCTAGCTACCATCAGCGTATAAAATAGCCATGTATTCCCCGACTTAAATATTTGTACTTGAAATCCAACTTATCGCAAACATGGAAAACGCCTTGGTTGCCATCTTTATGTGATATGAGAGGTCGTTAGGTTCGGTGCAGAGGCTTCTTCCATGTTCTTGTCCTAATTTCCAGTAAACTGAAAAATTAACAGAAATATTCAAAGGTTTAACAAACCCCTGACACCAAAGAAGATTAATCCACCTGATCCAACCTAGGCTGAGTCGAAGAACTATTGTAACGTGCATGCGTGGTGATCAAGCTTTGGCTAACTTTACTCGACGGTGATCGATTTCTTGAGCCAATCCAAGTGATATCCGTTATCTCCAATTATACCATGAAATTGTAATTTTCATGCCACTCACCTAGCTTAGGCTAACTTGATTGATTGGTCCACACTGAACCTCCAGGCTAAACCCCTGGTAAAATAGAATGAAATGACAACTTTTATGCGTGTTGATGGTAGCGATAGCAAATGCATGAAGCTTGAAATTATTGCAAGGGAAAAAGAAAAAGCAGCGTTGAGATACACCAAATCGAAATTGATGAATAGAGAGAAAATGACCACCCACGAATACATATTAATACATTTAGAGAGCCAAACATCTAGCAATCCTTATAGAGAGATAAACATAAAATTCCATCTGAAAATGAAAATCTCTGATCGAATAGATAGTTGAGCAGGTTGAAGCATATAGAAGCCCACGAGAAGCAATCCTGGATGGTATATTTGCAACTTCATCAACAAAGATAACATTATATAAAGAGTATAAAAATCAAGACCCAAGTGACAGTTATCCAGGAATGCACATAAGAAAACCTGCAAGATAAATATACTGCCAGTGAAATACATTTCTTCTTTGATGACTATAGCAAAGCCCATTGATTATCCTGCGAATAGAACACACAGAGGGAATAATGTAATGCTCATTAACAGCATCCTGATAGACAATGTGGCCACAAATAGAAAATACAGGGATAAAGATAATGAATGCAGTACCAATGAAGACGACAATAATGCATCAAGCTTCTTGGTTCCGGTCCTTCCATACTTTGAATTTACTAGTAGAGCATGCTAAATTGTCATGAACATTTAACCTCAATTTATAACAACCGTCACGAATTTTAATGGATGAAATAGTAGCACATACTTCTTGTATAGAAGTTAATACATGGACTTTTAAATTTTTACAATACTTCCCATAAGTATATTTAACTTCTTTTGATCTATTATATATTAAATTACATTACTAATTTGATAATATGACCATATTTAAATTCAAGTCTTCGACTCGTTTGATAAGATTGGAGTTGAAATTTTTTTTTATCCTTGGAGCATCCAACTCATCTTCAGCCTGCCTAACTAAATTACCATCCTGATTGATGGAAATAATTATTAATCAATAATTCAATTATCTACTATTTTTATATAAAAATATTAAAAAATATTAAAAATAAATATAAATAAATTTTAATAATTTATCCAAAACTGAATAATATATTTAGAAACTATTATATATATATATATAAGTATATTAATAAATTATTTATTATCTAAATATTATTCAAAAAATATAATTTTTTAGATAAAAATTTTTATCGTAAAAGAACGGATCCTGAATTGATCCCCACCATCGATGGGTCGGGAACGGCGGAGATGGTCTCCAGGGTGGGAAGAGCTTAGCGTGCGCCTCCGGTGCGCTCCCCGAGGCCCACGCGCCGCGCCGTGTCGCGCCTCCGCCCGGCAACGCCCAGACACGTGTCGCGCGTTCAGGGGCACGGTTGTATGGGAGAGCGTTCGAGTACCCAATGATTAGACTATTCTAATTTACGTCTCCCACCAAACCCCACGCTGGGGATCAAAACATGGTCATTATTATATTATAATGCATGGAAATAAATTGCCATTTTTCGATGTGATTGATGCGTGCCCATGAGGTAACTCGTGGCCAGGGCATAATTAATGGGCCCTTGTTCGTGGGATCACGGGAGAAATCTAGGGCTTAATCAAAAGAAAAGTCTTAGAAATCAGTAAAGCATCAGTAGTGGGGATTTCTCTTAGCTTTGTTAGGATGGCGGTGCCTCAGGAAGTCTTCCCGATAAAGGAGAGAATCTCTTAATTTGACCACCAGCCCATGCTTTGCTTTTCTATTTTCCTCGGATTGGGGCTTGTCCTTTCTAATCGGCCGTTGTTGCTCTTCTCCTAACCCTATATTGCAACATCAAGAATCCTAGGGCATATATGCTGCTAGACTTACAAACTCTTGGTCATTGTCTTATATTAGCTACATATTCGTTTGGTCTGCTGAAGGTTTCTAATGGTTGATCAGTGATCTCGACGGATGGTAACATGTCTGTCTATCAAATGAATATTTCTTTTTTTTTTTTTAAGGGGAATCGATTTTAAATTTTAATCATGGAAACATATGGTTTATCTGTTTCTAGACATTTTAATTAGTGAAGGTGTAGGTAAATAACAAGGCCGATTGCTCTCTACCATGACCACAAAAATTTTTATATTATTGACCATGGCAATTAATCTTTTTGCAAAGACAGGATGAAAATTTGCTAAAATAACCTTTTGACAAACCTGGATTTCATATTAAGACACCAAGCATTTCATTGATTAAATACTTGCAAGATTTACTTTTAACTACATTTACCCTGAACGACTATTGGTGCTTCCAATGCATAAAAGCGACCTTTATCGGCTGATGGTTTCAAAATGCGTGCGCAGCCAAATCAAGATGCATTTTTACCATTTCTTACTAATTCATCTACATGGATTGTTAGCAATAAAGACAATTTATTTGTTCTATTATGTAAGAGGAAGATATCTAAATAAGTTGAATTATATTCTAACACAAAAGAATGGTTTGGATTGTCAACAAGGCTAAACCATTTTCACATATATTTAACTTGTAATATCCCATCTATATTGGTAAAGTCTACTAAATGGGACGAGATCTAGATAGCTAAGCATAATTTTTTCTTGCAAGAAAGCCCACAATAATCAACAATCAAAGCTATCAATAATTGATGACTGATGGTGAGCAGAACTCTCATGAAACTATCTCAGCCAAATTGAAGACTGTCCTGGATTCGATGGGGGTGTCATCTGGGGGGTCCAGGAAGGGTGTTGATACTCCTTTGCCCAATGTTCAAGGGCCTGGTAAAGTGGGGATGGAGAATGTCAAGGGTTTGGCCTCGTCTGGGAAGGGTATCTCTGTGTCTGTTGTTTTTGGAGATGGAGCCGGATCGGGATCCGGATCATCCAAGTCTGACTAAGTCGTAATGAAAATTTTAGTTAGGAATGGTCGGGGGGCAGGGAAACCAGCCTTCTTTTCTACTTATGGTTGCTTTCTTTAGTTGTGTAACCCTCAGATGTGTATTATTCTTGAGACCAAGCTTTCGGGTCCAAGTCTCGAGCGTGTGCGACGTCGATTTCCCCGGAATTGAAATTTTTATTCTATTGACTCTCATGGCCTGTTTGGTGGTATTATTGTCACCTGGGATTTGGGAGCTGCTAAAGTCAGTATTTTTCACCGATCTTCTCAGATGGTGGCCATTGTCATCTCGAAACCTAATCGCCTTCTTGGCTTTTGTACGGTATCTATGCTAGTACTTCGGATAGAGAGAGGACCGTGGTCTGGGAGGAGGTCTCTGTTTTGATTTACCAGGGTGTTCCTACTATGATTGCTGGAGACTTCGATGTTATTAATCGGGCTGAGGACAACAGGGGCGGTAGGCCCTTTGTAAAAAATATTGCCTCTTTGGAGTTCACCAATTTTATTTATGATTCTAGCCTGATTGATTTGGAATTTGTTGAACCCTGTTTCACTTGGTGTAACAACCGGTTGGGTGCTGCTAGGGTCTGGGAGAGACTTGACAGATGCTATGCTACCCCTTCTTGGCTCTCTCTGTATCCTACCTACACGGTTCGTCACCTCAGCCAAATTGCCTCGGATCATTGTCCTCTCATTCTGTCGATGGATGCCCATGTCCGGGGATCCACCTCTTTAGATTTGAAAAGTTCTGGCTTTCCTATCCTAAACCCAGAGAGATCATCAGTGAGGTGTGGAGGACTCCTATTCGGGGTGATGCTTCTTATCGGATATTTAGGAGGCTGGAGCTTCTCAGGAGGCGTCTACTCTGGTGGAATAAAGTGGAGGTGGGTAACATCTTTTCCAAATTGAAGTCTATGGAAGATACTATCAATCACCTGCAGGACAAAGAGGACAGGATATGTTGTTTATCATAGCCTGACCTGGACATCCTTCGTGCTCACCTTACCATGCACCATTCTCTGCTTTGTCATCAGGAGGTCATTTGGAGACAAAAGTTTAGAGTCCAGTGGTTGCAGGAAGGGGACAGGAACACCCGATTTTTTCATCATGCCACTATTATTCGTAGACACAAAAATATCATCCGGGTGTTACGTTCTTCTGATGGTCAGTTACTGGAGGACGAGGGAGCTATTCGAGAGGAGATCCTTTCCTTCTTTAGATCCAGATGGATGGACTCATGTCCAGTTACTCCCTCTTTCCCCCCTCACCCCCCGTCCACTGTTGTTTCTCCTTGTCACAACTCTCTCCTGCTGGCTCCGGTTCTCGGGAAGGAGGTTCGATCTGCCCTGTGGGCTCTGGGGGAGGATAAAGCCCCTGGTCCTGATGGATATCCTCCCTTCTTCTTTCGAAGATATTGGGACATTATTGGCTCTGATCTTATTGATGTTGTATAACTTTTCTTTGTTTCAGGTTTCATGCCCAACTCCTGGAAATAAACTTTTATTGTTCTTATTCCCAAGCATCCTGATGCCATGGAGCTTGCTCATTATAGACCTATCAGTTTATGCAATACCCTCTACAAAGTATGTGCTAAACTGATGGTCAATCGAATGAGACTCATTCTTCCGTAGCTAATCTGTTCGGAGCAGGGAGCTTTTGTAGCGAGCCACAGCATCTCTGATAATGTGCTTATCGCCCATGAGTTTATGATGGATCTCAGTCGAGCATCGTCTTATCAGAGTCTGATGGCAATCAAGCTTGATATAGAGAGAGCATATGATAAGATCAACTAGGACTTTCTTCTCATGGTCCTGCAGGCTTTCGGCTTCCACCAGACATGGATCTCTAGAATCTTGTCCTGTGTTATCAGACCTTCATTTTCACTGCTGGTTAATGGCTCTCCTACATGCTACTTTATGTCTAAAGTTGGCCTTCGGCAAGATTGTCCCCTTTCTCTCTCCCTTTTCATTATCTATGCTGACCTTCTGTCGAGGGCATTGCGAGCATCGGTGCAGGACTTGGGCATCCAGCCGTTCGTTCCTGCTCCTGGTGCTCCTTCGATCTCTTATCTCTTAATTATAGATGACTGCTTCTCTTGGGTAGGGCTTTAGTTGCTAGTGCCCAGGGGTTCCAGAGGGTTATGATGGATTACTGTATGGCTTCAGGTCAAAGAGTCAATCTTCAAAAATCTGGTATTTATTTTAGCCCAAAGATCTCCACTCGACTCCGCCATCGGATTTTGGATGTTCTTGGTATTCAGGAGCGTTAGGGTTCTCTCACCTATCTGGGTGTACCTATCTCCAGATCCAGACTATCCAGGATGGATTGCACTCCGATGGTTTTAGCAGTTCGGGAGCGGATTGACGGATGGCAGGGTAGATCCCTCTCGTCGATGGGGAGGATTAACCTAATTCGCTATATTCTCACTTCTCTCCTGATCTATCTCCTATCTCATACTGTTATCCTGAAGACTATTATCCTGAGATTGGAGCAGATGATTCGGGCCTTCCTTTAGAATTCTTCTCCTGCCTATCGGAGGATTCATCTTGTTAGCTGGCAGACTATTTGTCGACCGACCAATCATGGCTGGTTGGGATTACCTCACTGCTCAAGAGGAGAGAGGCTTTGCTCGGGAGGCATATTGCCAGATACTTTTTATGCCCTGACAGCATGTGGTCAACTATACTGACGGCCCGCTATGGGGGCTATTCGACCGTCCTCGACGGATCTCATTGCCCTCCAAGGCATTGTTTGGCTATATGGAGGGAGATGATGGCGAGAGCTCCTCTCATTACTTCCCACCTCTCTTGGGTCATTGGAGATGATAGATCTGTCAGATTCATGATGGACCCTTGGATTTCTGATATCCCTCTGATTAGATGACCCACATTTATCTCCGTTGATATGCCGGACATGATTTCTATTGCTGATCTCATCATTCTAGGACAGTCCCGATGGGATAGTTAGGTGGTGTTTTCCACTTTCGGGGATATTCTGGGTCATCCACTTTCGGGGATATTCTGGGTCGTTGGGTTTTTTTATCATTCTGCCTATTTTTCCCATCCCGGATATGAGAGTTTGGAGGCACTCGTCCTCCCCCCGGGTGCCGATGTCTGATCTGATATCCATCTTCACTCCGGATGACTCTGCAGTCTCCTCTTTCGATTGGATCTGGGTTATTCTGGTTCATCCTAGGATCTCTCTTGTTCCATAGAAGCTTGCTTGGCATCGCCTCCTGACCAGACTTTTTTTGGCAACTAGAGGCATTCACATGCCCCCCGGTTGTCCTATATATGGATTAGAGGATAAAACCCAGGCCCATGCCCTTTTTTTTGTGACCGGGCTTCGAGGGTTTGGCAAGCGGCTGGCCTAGCTAGGCTCATCTTCTAGACCCAAGATGCTGAGGACTCTCTCCGCTCTACCTTGAGATCAGCTCGGGAGCTCCCTTATGCTAATCTTCTGGCTTATCTTGCTTATTACATATGGATTTCCATGAATGAGTAGGTCTTTAGCTCAGTCAGATGTTCTTCCCGGTCACTGGTTGATAGAGCCACTGCCTCGGCCTATGAGTATCTTTGTTCGACTGGGAGGTCTTTGGAGATCTGGGATCCCTGTTATGCTCTTCGAGCATTCCGAGTGGTTTTCTTTTCCTCGGTACCCCCACCTTCACTGTACTTCACAATCAGTTTTGACGGGAGTCTCGTCACAGATCTGGAGGCACTACCTTTGTCATCTATGACTCTCGACTGGGCTTCTTGGCTGCTAGTGGTATTCCTCTTATTGACTCTTCCGTCCCCGAGACGGAACTGTATGCAGCCTGGGCCGGTATGAGGTACGCCCGTCAGATCCTCCACCTTGATCGTCTCATCATCGAGGGAGACTCCTTGACGGTCATTTCCTGGATCAGGCGGTCGATATCGGCTTCCTCAGTCCATCCCATCTTGAGGGACATCTATTTCCTCTTACGGGATTGCATGTCCATTGAGATTCGACACATCTATAGGGAGGTTAACTCTGCTGCTGATTGGGTTGCTTCCTTCATCGCCTAGCATTCCATCTCCTCGGTCTGGTCCGACTGGCAGTTAGCTACTGTACAGCTTAGGGATATTATTCTCTCTGACTTTTTGGGTTGTGTTCACTCTCATTCTTTTTAATGAATACCCCGTTCTATCAAAAAAAAAGCTATCAATAGTATACCAAGATCAATTGATAAAACAACCCTTGACAAGAAATAAATGAAAATCATGTTGATACCAGCAGGACTGGAACTGGGCCGGGTTGGCCCGATAGGCTTCAGGCCGGGCTTTGAGCCAGGCTCTAAATAATTTCTGATGGACTTCGGGCCATATAACAGAGTCCATTTAATTTTCGAGTCAAGCTAGGGCACCCATTTGGCCCAGCCCAAAAACAGGCCCACCCAAATCCAACTTGAATCCAAAGAAAATTTAAGCAGTCAGCCTGTCACCGACTCACCCTTGCACTCAGCTTGCTTTGCTTCTATTTTTCTCGTTTCTAGCCACCTCTCCCATCCCAGCCCCGGAGGTACATCCTGTGCCACTCACCAGATTTGCACCAACCTCCTGATCCCAGTGAAACCCACACCCCCTGGCTCCGTGCAATCCCATCGCCATCCCAGACTCCATTCTCATTTTCTCAGCCCTGATGCACGGGCTGATGCCCCCTTCCCCTACGCGACCTCACAGCCCCCTCGGCTTCGATCTTCCTCCCCGATCCCAGTGCATGCACTCAACACTCCCTCCCCCGACCCCCCACCTCCACACGATCCCACAACCCCCCAGACTCCAATCTCCCTCTCCGGTCTCGGTGCACACACCTGACACCCTCTCCCCTCGGCTCCGATCTCCTTTCCGGCTTCGGCGCCCACACCCGACACCCCTACCCCCCTCCCCCCGCACAGGATCCCGAGCCCCCCCAGCTCCGATCACCCTCTTCCGGTCCCAGTGATCGCATCCAATGTCCAGCAATTTTTTTTCTGGTTTCGATCATTCTGTCTTTAATTGGGCCAGATTCGATTCAGGATGGCTTAATCAAACTCGAGTCGGGCTCAGGCTTGGGCTCAGGTCAAGCTCAAGCATGATATTTTTAAAAAACTTTGAATCTAAGCCGATCTGAAACCTGAATTTTTTTCTGGCCGGACTAGGTAGGGCTGTGGCCTGGCCTGTCCCAATCCAATTCGAGTCCTAAATACCAAGAACAACCAAAAAAAAAAAAAAATGGTAATAGTTATTTTAGTGATTGGCATTGACAACCATGAAAAGAAAAGGGGTTAACAATTCCATATGTCATAGTTTGTTAGACAAATAGGCAAATTCATTTATCAAGGAGATCGGTTTTCTTTTTTTCTTTTTCTGCATTCAAAGTTTTTCATGCAAATAAAAATCATTTTGTATTAAAAAAATCATAAAATTTAAATTCATGCTCCACTTGCATCATATGGAAATTTTTTGCCATATCAAAAGCTACCATAGACGAAAAGAGAGAGAGAGAGAGAGAGAGAGAGAGAGAGAGAGAGAGAGAGAGAGAGAGATGAAAAGGATTGAAGCTTTTGCCTTAGCTAAATTTTCCACATGGTAGACAATATTTTCCACCGTAATAAAGTGTTCAATGGAATTGAAGCTAGTGTAAGTACAATGATAGAACTTTGAAGCTCGGTTGTCAACAAAGCACCATCCATATCTCCGCTGATTATGTACTCATTACTCAATATAATAATGCCCATGTGTTAACTTCATGTGAAACATGGTATATATCGGCACCCCGAACCAAAATGAAAAAGCAACCAAATCCGAACCGAAGTCGGTCAACATACTTGGATTCCAATGACCCCAGTAGATCGGCAACTCATTCTCGAGCCAATAAAAAGTAATCGATATAAATAGTACCTACGTAACATAAATGTATAATATAATTTATAAATCATAAAAAATTTTAGTAAAAACATATTAATATATAATATAATATCAAATTTATACAAAGTACTATAGGATATAAACTCAAAGTATTAAATAACAATCAAATAAATTGAAGTAAATTGAACGAAGATGGAACATATTTTTTATAGGGATAATTCTAAAAATTTGATGGAGTTGGATCTAACGAGCTTGAAAACTCGATAAATTTACCAAGCTGGATCGTCGAATTGTCCATTGAATCGTTTACGTGAACATGAGCGAGTTCATGAACAATCCAAGCATAAGTGGGACTGATTTGGTTCGAATCAGGCGGTTCTTGAGTTGGACTACGGAGGACGATGCTTTTGAGTTGGATCGCGGACTTCATAAACCAGGGTCAACAGGGCAGAGGCCAGTCCAGCTCCCCCCACCCCTGCCCATTCCGATTTTGGCTTATTTATTCCCCCTAAAGAAAATATTTCCCCACATACGTATGAAAACTCTCACCCCATTACGCTTTGAAATCCGAGTAGGTGCAACCCCCCCTGCCCATTCCAATTTTGGCTTATTTATTCCCCCTTGAAGAAAATATTTCCCCACATACGTATGAAAACTCTCACCCCATTACGCTTTGAAATCCGAGTAGGTGCGTTTTGCATTCCCCACAAACGTGCCCCCTTGAAAATCCACACGGCATTGCCAAAAAATAAAGACCCGCCTAAATATGTGGTGACCCTACTTGTCCCCTGCCTTCTTTTGCCCTTAAATTCCTTTCTTCCATGCTTCAACACCTCCACACACATCGCCACTTGAACTTCTCATTTTCCCCACTTGGTTTTTTTTTTTTTTTTTCCTTACCAAAGCCTTTTCTTCTTCTTCTTCTTCTCTTCATGGAAGCGGGGGTATTCTGGCCAAAGTTAAGGGATCCTGGGGGTGGCTACAGAAGTTGCCACCAGAGGAGGGCTTCTTCTCTATGTATATGCGCCAAGTCTGAAGGCATATGAAGAAAAACAAAGAGAAGATAACCAAAAAAAAAAAAAAAAGCAAGACTTTGCAGTAGCCCTCTCCTCTGCTCTACTTCCCACTCCAAGTAGAGCCTGGAGAATGCATTGCACTGCGGGGAATTGAGGTTCGTGGTCCGATCTCTAGGTATCTTATCACACTCCCTCTATCTCACACTCTCAATATATATCTCTCTGGTGTTTTTTTTTTGGGCAATTTGGTGGTCTACTTTCTCTTGTTTTGTTTTGCTTAAAATTATGGTGAGCATGGGTTGTAAGGGATGCATTCGTAGTCTGGCGATGGGGGTTACATGGGAGGGATTTGGTGCTGGGAATGCATAGCTTACACTTGTCATGTAATTCTCCTAAAAGCATTTCATCAAGTATTTAATATAATATATATTACTACTAGTAATCCAAGACTCGTCCTTTTCTCTTACAAACTGGTTGCTTGTGTTTTGGTGCTGGATTGGATTTGAATTCCATTAATTAGGGTTGTTGATGCTGGGGCGGGGAATATTCAGCGAGTTAGGATAGATTTTGGCAGGCCAAGTTGGGCCTTATTTATTTCTCCTTTATGCTTCTTTAATGAGGGAGGACAGTGGAGGATAGCCGTACCTTGACCTTGGAACAGGGGAGGATGTCCCATCCCTTTCTGCGTTTATCTGCGTGGTATATCCGCTGATGTGTCCAAGTCTGTGTCGTGCGCGTCGTTACGTCTCCTTTAAACGATGGAAGTGGACTCTGTCACGCAGTGCCAGATGGTTGCGAGTACATGTGGACAGCTTTGGCTTTAAGCATCAATTAGTGACGATCGATCGGTGACGATGATACTTTTTTTTTTTTTTTTTTTTTTGCTAAGATCGGTGCTCTCTGAATCCTAGGCAATCATGCTCTTTTATTGGGGCAAAGCAAACGATGGGATAATCCTAGGTAATCATGCTTGTTATGAGTACACGGCTAAGTTGGCATAACAAATTATTCTCCACCTTGAGTGTTCTACCATGATTACTCACTGGCATGCTTCCTTTTTTTTTTTTTTTTTTTTGTATGTGTTATCACAATTATTCATCCTTTTGATGTTGGTTAAAATTTCGTACCGGGTAAATTTGGGCTAGATTTGTTTCAGATTAAGCCAGCATCGTATTAGCATTTTGAGACTGTAATTGTGAAGTTTCATTTGAAATTTGAGCATCCAATAATTATGATCCGGTGCTTCATTTGAAGTCTTGAGTCTCTGGGATTTCTAATGATCCTTCTGTACCATGACTCCATTGGTCATATGAAATAATTGGAAATTTTCTAAAATTTAGAAATGTGAAAAGAGATGGATGGACTACATATGAAATTACCCACCAAATCCTGAACGGATGGAATTATTAGAAATATAGATGGAGGTCGAGCTGTATACGGTCAGATTAGGTCACCAATTTATGAACACTTTGGTTGGTTTCTTTGTCAGATGGCGAATAGCTTAAGTTGGTGTTGGTAGATTTTGATACACCAGACAACGATCATCCAATGATTAATTAATAAAACCCAATTAGGATTATTTAGATCAAGAAATCCTTAAAGTTGAAGTCATACGTGCTAGGGGAATACCTTCTTCAAAAGGTCAATCCTTTTTTTGGAAAATTGTACACTAACTTTGACTTCAATACCATGTGCATTAGTCAAAAAAATAGCTCTCTGAATCGGAGTAGTTAGCACATGTTTTACAGGCAAAGGAAAAAAAAAAAAAAAAAAAGATCTCACCACGACCTCTCTTGGTTGTGAGGTGAATATAATTAAGAAATTAAATTTGAAATCATGACAAAAATCTGTAAATCTTCTCAACAACCGCATCACAAATTTCTCATCCTTTCCGATACCTTTTTAAAATCTTTCATATTGTTTCCATAAAATGAACAACAATGGTGGGCGCCAAAAAAAAGAAAAAGTGGGTTCCAATTTCCTCCACCTACTTGCATGTCTCTGACGAATTGGAAGCAGCAAAGAAACCATTGCTTCGAGGGACTCTGTGCGGTGCACTGTCGAATGGTTGGCATGCGTCCACTGTATTGGCAAAAAGGTCCACCTTGCCATCAATAAGAACCAGTACCAGGGTCCGGAGTCCTCGCTGAATGCACCATTTTTTCCTCCCCTGGGTTACTTTTCATTTTATTATTATTTCTTTTTTAAAAAAAACCTTTCTATCTTGCTAATTAGAGTTAATTAATTTAAAAAAAGTTTTTTTTTTATTAAAAATAAACCTGGTTGCAATTGTTATGGTTAATTTACCAACCGATGCGTAAACTAAGTGATATCAATCCATCTTTTGTATAACATCGGCAGACATAGAATAGAAATTGGATGGAGTAATTTCACGAGAGTCTAAAAATTAGAAGAAGTTCATGATAAGACCGGTTGTTGTTGGCATTACCTGGGAGATATAACTTGGAACAATACGGAGCAAGTAGATTTGGATAGGGTATAACTAGGTTTGGGTCTTAAATGATCATTTAACTGGTTGGGTTCTAATTAAGAGATTTGACCTGATTGATCCAAAATTACATGATTATTAATTTGGTAGGATCGTGCAACCTTACTCAAAACCCATATGCCACCTTGCCAAGTAATCAGCATTGGGAAAAAAATGATAGAATTTCAAAGTAAAAGGGATGGTATAAAAGTTAAAATTAATCCCGCGAATGATAGAACTGTCGATGTAATATGCCTTACTTTTCCACCAGAAACGTAGTGGCAGAAACCCCGCCACCTACTTTATTCGAAGCTAACGGTAATACCTGTACGTGGCGTAGCCCAGCCAAAGCAATGGCCGAGAGACCTCATCTTGAGCCATTAAGGACGGTCATCAAACAATACACGAGGCGTGCATCATACGGTTCATGTTTGTTTGTGCATGGATTGTTTGATGATCATCGATCCTGCAATGGTGGTGGCCATGTTTAATGAATTTTTTTTATAATTTTTAATAATTCAATCTCTACTTTTTTTTAATATTCAAATTTCATTTTAATTTTAATCATGAATCAAACGAAGATCAGACCATTTCGATTTTCATTATAATGCACTCTAATTCCAATCATGAATCAGCTCCCTTGGTCCTCAAGGAAAGGGATAGGGTTTCTATTCCATATGGTGTTTGACTCTTATTTCATCTTTTTTTTATAATTTGTTTGGATGTTTAGAATTTTTAAATTTAAGATAAAAATCATACTAGGATATAAGATTTGATCATATAGTATTACATATCAAATTTTATTATTAAAAAATCATGTAAATAATTCCATCTTATATTTGAATGATAAATTAGAATTTTCTCTCTCCCATCTTTTTCTTTTCCCTTCCCTTTCTTTTTTTATTTTATCAAGATAATAAACTTATCATTATCAAAAAATCATAATAATTATTAATATTATAATAATTCATATCAAGGAAAATAAAAATATCTCTATATACTTTTGGAATGTAAAATTAAAACTCATTTCATTTTGAGATAGATTTAAAATTTGTCTTTATGAATTTAGAAATTATCCCTTGGATATTCATCACTCGAATCAAAATATATATATATGGAGAGAGAGAGCGGTAGATTTGGTTCCTTTTGAAAGGATTTGGTTCTCAAAACTTTATAATAGAAATTCTACATCGATGATCCAAGTATTGGATATGATCTAGTACATCGAAACTACTTACATATCAAAAATCACATGATTTAGGAACCCCTAACCTATGAATCAAATAACTAAAAAATATATCTATTTAATTTTATTTAAGTTATCTATTTTTTAATCACTTGATGCATAGGTTAAGGGTTCTCAAATTATATGATATATGATTTTTGATTAAGTAGTTTTGATGTAGTAGATTACATCCAATGATTTGGATCATTGATATATGGCCTTTATTGTAGAGTTTTGATCTAAAAAGATTTCAGTTTCAAATCCTTTCAAAAGAAGCCAAGCCGCCCCCCCCCCCCCCCCCCCCCTCACATATATATATATATATATATATATATATATATATATATATATATATATATATATATACATATATAATTTATATAATTTTTTTTATTATAGATCTAACTTGATTCAACTCGACTCGACCCAACCCTCTTATCTAGTTGACTTAATTTGATTCACTTCGATTCGATCCAAGATGAGTACCGAACAAGAATGGATAAGAGATTTTTAATTAATTATAAGATGATTATGGATGTTGACCGACTTTATCCACTATTTCTAAATTATTTAAGAATTTAGAATTTAAAATTAAAATCCATTTAAATTTGGATATGAGGATTCAAGAATTTGAACCTAGATTTTTGGATGATCTAATCACTATCTTAATCAACATGCCTTAATCATCTGGACTTAAATTAGTTATTAATATATTTATTTAAATTCTTATATATAAAAACCTAACACAAATCCCTAGCTATCATCTCAGCTTCCCTATTCATTTGCTCTAAGCCTCTAACCCATCTGAGATCCCCAGGATGGAAAAAAAGAGAAAAAATTGCTGGAGCCATTATCCATGCTTTTCTATTCATTTGCTCCAAGCCTCCAATCCATCTGCTATAAGCTTCATATCCATTTGAGACTCTAGAGGATGGAAAAAATAGAGAAAAAATTGCGAGAATATAGCCTCCAACCCAATTGAGACTCTTGAGTAGGACTGGAAATGGTTTGGTTGGTTCTGTTTTAAGTAATTTTTTAAAACCAAATTGACATTTTGGTTTAAGAGATTTCTAAAACCAAATATTTGATTAAACACAATTAGTTTTTTTGATTTGGTTTTATATCAATTCAGTTTTGTATTGGTTCAGTTTGTTTATGTAATTTTTTCAAGTATTTGAACGATTTTAATGGTTTTCGATTTAAACAGGTTGGTCAATTTGATTTTTTAAAAAAATGAAGAGAGGAAGAGAGAGAACACAAGTTGGAAAGTCATTAAAAGAGGAAAGGTTGTAGGGATTTGCGTGGTGCTCCCAAGCTTTGGAGAGACTTGGAAGATCATGGCATGGATACTGGAGGCGATCCCTGGGGCTTAGGGGCGTGTCCCAAGCGGGTCCTGGATGTATTCCAGGGGTTTCCTGAAGGTGTTACAGGAATACTCTGAGTCTGAGGTTGAGAGAACTAGTGAGACATGGGTGTACATGAGCTCGGGTTTGGGTTTTCTCGAGTGACTTAGAGGGGGGAGTTTTTTAGGGCTAGGTCGGTTGTGACCTAGGGTTATATCTTTACGTATATAAAAAATGACAGAACGTCGGGAAATAAGAAGAGAGACGCGATCCCTTTTCTCCTCTTGAAATCCTAGCCTCTCTTCTTCCTGGTTCTTTCTCGTGTGTGGAGCCCCATGGAGGCTCGCCCCCATGACGGGAGCGGATGGCACGCCCCTTCTCTTTCCTGGTGATTGTTCCTTTTGCACCATGGAGTCATCAAGGAGGATCCCGGGCATTCCGTGGAGTGGGTTTGCTCCAATAATTGGTTTCAGAGCCAATCTTGATGCGGTGGCGTGAAGGAAGCAGGGAAGAGGATCGCGGTGGTGCAGATCTCGAGGTGCCGAGATCTAGAGGTGAGGGCCTGCTGCCCTCCATGGTAACAGAGATGGAGAAGGAGCAGATCCGGCGTGGATCTGGGTGACTCACGGAGCAGCACATTGCAGGGCGAAGCATAGGGCATCAGTCGCAGGACAGCGGCGCGAGGGTGATGCAAGGTGGCTTGGGCGAGAAGACATGAGGGCGCGCAGTGCAGTGTGCAGGCGCGGTGCGGCCGCGGGTGCGTACGTGGCGTAGAGCGGCGTGGAGGCGTTGCAGTGAGGTCGCCGGCGTGGGAGCGGCACAGGGCGATGCCGGGCATGGCGCAGGGGAACGGGCTCGGTCACGGGAGCGGCACGGGATGCAGGCGCTGCATAGGGTGGCGTGGCTCGCTCGGTCGCGGGAGCGGTGCCGGGCGCGGGTGCGGTTGGCCGATCGTAGGTTAGGTGGCTCGGGCTCACCGGTCGCGGGCGAGGGTGTAGTGCAGGGCACGCGGCGAAGGGCGGTGCGGCTCGCCGTTCACGGGCTGCGGAGGATCTAATCGGGTGCGGCACGGCCGTGCGGGCGGTCGCCAGAGGCGCTGCATGGCGACGGGTAGTCGCCGGGGTGCAGCGCGGTGGCCAGGGGGTGACGGCGTGGCAGGGAGAGGCTGCGGTCCACGGTTCCTTGCCGTGGACCGGGCTTGGTGCACGTGAGCCCTTGGGCCGGTTCACGGTGAACCGGCAGTTCAATCACTATGCTTTGAAACCATGTAGATGGATTTTCTGTGATTCCGGGCTCAACTGAACTTCGATTTAAGCCGCATCTGGGCCGTTGGACTCCATTTTTCGAGCTCTTCATGTTGATCTAGGTTGGATCTGATGATGGAGTCAGATCACAGGGTATGTGTAGATCGCGATGCAGCGACTGTGTATGCGGGCAGCATGTGCAGGATGGTTCCATCTTTGGCATCCTTGACAGACAGAGGTTTGAGGTATTTGGAGCAATGCGGAGGTCTGCTGGTGGAGCGGATCTCATCGAAGATGATGGGTTCGGTGGAGCAGGAGTTCACGACGGTGGTGCAGAGCTGCAAGTTCTGTGCTGAGAAGCTATGACAGGTCAGGTGATATATGGTTTAGCATAGGTGGAGCGATACATACCGAGGATATTTTCAGAGCATGAGTGGTAGCTCCATCGATAGTGGACCAGGCTCTTGGTCACTATGGAGGAGAGCGATCGGTAGTACTCCAGCTACCTTGATCGTGATGGAGCTGGACGTGGGTGGTATCCCGCGTGGTTGAAGGTCGGTCTCAGGAGATGGATATCTCATAAAGACCAGGTATATCAGCAGAGGTGGTATCAGAGGTAGCTCAACGAGATAAGGGACAGTCTTAGGGAGCGCGGAGGTATCGGGCAGTCGGGAGTGTCCTAGTATGGTGGCTTTTGCCTAGGAACAGCGACTAGAGCTGATGGGACGGCAGCTCAGGGAGACCGAGGATAGGTCTCAGGGAGCGCCATGGACATCATGCAGCCGGGACATAGGCTGGGACATAATGGAGCAATCGTTGGAGATGGTTGCTGGTTCAGTCGCTGGGTTAGAGGAGTTGGGATGAGCTCCCGGGTTTTGGAGGTTCCTACGAGGATGCAGAGTATCCGAAATGGTCTCGGAGGGGTCTGCGGTGATGCGGAGGGTCAGAGGAGGCAGTGACTAGGTACGAGGTTCGGGTGCAGGCTCAGTAGGGTAGCGTTGAGTTGCTGGCCTCGGGGTTTCTTTCTGTGGCATCAGGGGGACTTCAGTTTCAGGTGGAGCACCGGTGACATGTGGCTTCACTAGTAGAGCAGGTTTTGACATGAGTTCAGAGCGGGAGGTGCATGGAGGACTATATCCTAGCACGAGTGCCAGGGGTGCACTTAGCCAAGTGGAGCAGAGTGTGCGGAGATTGGCATGGCTCTGAGATGATGGTGTCAGGTAGAACTCCAGTTATAGCAAGTGCCGGTTCAGGTTCGCTGGGTTCTCTCCAGGGAAGTTCAAGAATAGACTGATGTAGCTGCCAAGCAGAAGGAAGGCTATAATTGGTGATGCCAGGATACAAGCGAGGGTTTTCAGCTATGGAGGCGGTCATCCCAAAGGCTTCCAGGTGAACTCAGCAACTGAAGAGTGTTGGCAAAGGCGAGGATATCCGCACAAGCTGTTAAGACACAGTTACAGCAGGGTTGTGCGTGAAGGATATTGCCAGGTTTGCCAAAGCTTGAGAACACCAAGGTGGAGATTGTAGGGATTTGTATGGTGCTCCCAAGCTTTGGAGAGACTTGAAAGACCATGGTAGGGATGCTGGCGGCGATCCCTGGGGCTTGGGGGCGTGTCCCAAGCGGTTCTTGGATGTATTCCAGGGTTTCCAGGAGGTATTCCAGGGATACTCTGAGTCCGAGATTGAGAGAACTAGTGAGACATGGGTGTACATGGGCTCGGGTTTGGATTTTCTCGAGTGACTCAAAGGGAAAAGTTTTTTAGGGCTAAGTCGGTTGTGACCTGGGATTATATTTTTATGTATATAAAGAACGACGAAACGTCGGGAAATAAGAAGAGAGACGCGATCCCTTTTCTCCTCTTGAAACCCTAGCCTCTCTTCTTCCTGGTTCTTTCTCGTGTGTGGAGCCCCATGGGGGCTCGCCTCCGTGACGGGAGCGGATGGCGCGTCCCATCTCTTTCCTGGTGATTGTTCCTTTTGCACCATGGCGGCATCAAGGAGGATCCCGGGCATTCCGTGGAGTGGGTTTGCTCCAACAAAGGTCATGAGCGGGAAAATGAAAATAATAGACTTACATGGTATTTTAAGAGATAGAATATAAAACATGGAACATGGATATGTCCTTGTATATATAAATATATAAAATGATATTGGATAATAAGTTCGGCTCGGTTTTAGTGAGTTACATTAATCAATAAATTAATAATCGAACAAATATTTTAGTTTTTCTATTTTAGTAAATCAAGTTGTATTGGTTAAATTGTCAAACTATCATATTTAGTTCGGTTTGGATTGGGTTGGATGGTTTAGATAGTTTGATTGAAATTTTTTACACCCTACCCTTAAGGATAGGAAAAATATAGAAAAATTGGGATGGAGGAAAAATCAATGAGAACAAAGAAAAGATGAAAGAAATCAAAATGTAAGACTTTTTTTTTCCAAACGATTGATTATTTTCTTTTCTTTTTACCTTATTTTCTTTTTATTTCATTTTTCAAAAATTTGTGACGAAGGAGAGCACCTGAGGGAGATCAAAGGGCGAGGAGAGGGAGAAGAGGAGGTGGACGAAGGCAAGGAAGGAGAGGGGCCAGAGGTGGAAGAGGGGAGGGTGGAGGCATGGGAGGGGAGGAGATGGTGCTAGTATGCAAGCCCGATAATCATAGGAAAAAATTGTCATTCATTCTTTTATGGATAAATATCATGGAAAAGTTATTAACTTTTCAAGATGGATAAATTACTTTTCCTGGATTGTATCTATCTATTAAATAGGGAGAAAATCTTACCTATCTAGAGGATGGCTAAATCATTTCTCCATTATCCAGTAAAATAAACATTCAAATTTATTTCTAAAATGACCTCCTCCTGATTTTTAAGGCTTCCTCATTCAATGCCCAATAACCTAGTTGTCCACTATCCCCAAATTCTAGTCCCCATAAAGGGTGTTAAGAAAAATATGGATAAATTTTATCAACTTATTCAAAAAAGTAATAATATAAAAGAATATAGATAACAAATTTTAAAGCTACTTTTTCATGCATAAAAGTATATAAATGAATCATTTTCTTGTCTAAACATTACCTGGAAAATATTTACCAAGAAAAATATCGATTCACAGCTAAATTTTTTTATCCACAAAAGAATGAGCTTTTAGAGATTAATTGTTATGACAACTACTTACTTAATCTCGCGAATCAATCGTGCCAATGACTAAGAAAGAGGTGACTAAGCCTACAACTACACTAGCAACCACGACTACCTAGACCGAGAAGCTACAAATGACTAGGCTCGAATGGCACAATATCCCTCTATGCACATTTACCAAAAAACTACTTGACCCAACTAATCACCAAGGTGGACTTAGTTAGGTACACCAAGATACAGTGTCTAGGCCCCTTCTGTTGGTGATGAGCAAGCTGTCCTGATGCTTGAAGTCCACAAAGCTCGAGCAAGTGATAAAAGCAAACTAACCACGTTTATCCTAGCAAAGATCGTGATGGACAAGATCTCAATAGATACTATTATCTCAATAGAAAGATCCCAACAAGAAAATCTCGAGGGACAAGATCCCAATATCCAATAAAAATCAGTTATCTATGTCAAAGGAGGCCACCTCTAAACGAAATTTAGTTATCCCAAGTAACTTTATATATAAGTAAGAGGGGACTAGCGATGAGGTATGAACATATTGTTATCACTTTTAAATGAGCTTTCTTAATGCTCATTTATTATCATCACTCTTAGCTCCACTGTTGTGATCCATTTCCTTCACTGACTTGAGCATCAAAAGGTCTTCATCGGTAACCATCAGTCAAATGGGACTATTCTTGTAGGTTTCTATCCGGGAGATGCCAAGGAGTAGGTTTCCATTCTATTAAGAAAGTTGGGAGACCTCTAGGCACCACAAAAGTTCTAGGAATGGGGATTAACGGCAATATATTGGCATGCATGATAGGGGAGTCCTCGAAGAAGAAGATTTAGGAGTTGGGAGCTTGATGGCAAAGACTTGAGCACGAGACACCTCCACCAACTGCACCGAACGTTCTTCATGCCATGAAGAACTACCCAGCCAAGCGATGGAGCCCATCGTTCCACCACCTGCACAACCAACAGACCATTAAAACTTGCTTGCCACTTCGGTGCAGCAAGTGTAAGCATTGACCATGGTGGTGCAAGGGTTGCAATAGAAGCTGTCCAACTGTTTCCACCATTATTAATTGTCTTAGCGGTCTTTCCATGGAAGATCTTCTCATTGGTAGATCTCTCATGGGTCCAGTCTCTTTCACCATGACAAGTGAGTCCCTAGCATGAAGAGCAATGACGAGAAAAAGAGTGAAGGTGAGAGAAATGCCCCGTTCCTCGTCCGAATTCTCACAAGAGGGATCCATAAGTTTGTAGACAATCTATCGAACAACGGCTCGATTATTACAATCGCAAATTACAAGAGATCAACCTCCGACTTGTAGATCTTCAAGGAAGATGCAGAGCCTTGACGAAGGTCAGCACCTGTCCTCCTTTATCCCGAAGGATCTTGGAGGAACTGATTCCAAGTTGGCTCAAGATGTCCTAGTTGGATCCCTATGATGGCACAACTGATCCGCTGGACCACCTAGAGAGCTATAAGGCTCTCATGATGATTTAAGGCATCATCAACACCTTACTTTATCTAGCCTTTCCAACCACTCTTTGAAAAGTATCTTGAGCATGGTACACTGGACTCGAGCCAAAAAGTATTCACTCCTTCAGACAACTAGAGAAATAGTTTGTGGCATATTTCAATGCCATCCGAAGGATGCCGCAAGACCTCGATAATGTCTTCTTAATCCATCAGTAGGAAGGACAGTCGTTGAAGGACTACATGGTTTGCTTCAAAGCAATCATGCTAGAAATCTACCACCTTAACGAGATGGTAGTTATGTTGGCAATGGACGACTACGTCCTTCTCGCTTCACGTACTCATTGTATAAGACTTCTCCCAAGTCTTATTCAGAGCTAGATCCATTCCCATAAGTATATTCATATGAAAGAAGGCACACTTAGTCGATGAGAAGTTGATGGAAGGCCAAAGAAGACGCAAGCTAGAAGGAAACTAAGTGGGAGTCAACCTAAGAAGCCAGACTCTTCCCACCAATAGAGTTCCAAGCTGAAGAACTTGACTAGTAAATTTGGTAACTGCATTCCTCTCTTAGCCGCAAGAACTAAAATTTTTATAGAAAAAGGAGAGAAATATTTGTGAAGGCCTTGCTCGATGAAGTCCTTATCAACCTCCAATGACAAGAACAAATACTACTGATTCTGCCAAGACCAAGGCCACGACATCGAGGAGTGCTTTCGGTTTAAGAAGGAAATAAATAACTTTATTCAACATGGCTCTCTCAGGAAGTACGTTCATGGAGGAGCTCGACCTGATGCTCAAAACCTTGACTAGTAGCAGGCCTAAGCAAAGATCGACAATCAGCCGAGAGTTGCACCGATTAATATGATCAGTTAGGGGGTAGAACACTCTTGAAAGAGGCAAAGAAGTTGAGATAATGTAATTTCTTTTTTTTAATGAAGATTTAGTTGGAATTTAGACTCTGCATGATGATGATGTTATCGTGTCTATGATAATAGTAAATTATGATATAAAAGAGTCTTAATTGATAATAGAAGTTCAACAAATATCTTGTTTTACGATATTTTCGTTCAAATGAATTTGCCTAAAAATCAACTGAAAAGGGTCTCTATATCCTTAGTCGGCTTCTCTGGAAACTCAGTCGGGGTCAAAGACAAGATTACTCTTCCTATTACCATTGGAACTCCACTCTAATAGAGCACTATCCACCTCACATTTATAGTTGTTTGAGTACTCTCCACATACAACATTATTCTTGGATGGCTAGAGGTAAATAAATTGGATGCAATTGTCTCAACCCGATGTCTCCTCGTCTGCTTTCCAATAATGAATGGGGTTAGGGAGATGCATGGAGATTAGCAACTGGCCCAACAATGATTCATGATAGTGATCAAGGTATAGAAGGCTAGCAAAACTTCAATCACTGAATAATTAGATCATGGAGAGCTAGAGAAAAGAGATGAATCAGCTGAACAACTACTTTCTTTTTTGCTAACTGATAAAGACTCCTTAAAGGTGGTCCATGTCGGAGCTCTCCTATCCGAAGAAGAAAGGAACCGATTATTCAAATTCTTGTGCTACAATGCGGATATTTTTGTTTGGTCAGCATTCGACATGCTGGGTGTTGCCGCCAAGAACGTCGTGGCCCGTAGCTCCCACCGGCACTGGAGTGCACTTCCCCCTGCCGCCCGCCATTCTTCGGTTCCCGGATCTCCGCGCTAGGTGTGGCCTTCTCGTTGCCCGACGATCTTCCTCTCTTAGACCTGCGAGACAACGGTTAGAGACCCGGGCCGGGATTTCCGGTGGGGGCACTCTGACGATCAAGTCAATGACGATCCAGGGGAACAGATCCTTCTGGACGTGCTCCTCTTGATGGACTCCGTACTAGGAGTAAAAGATGTGCGTGGAGGTGTGAACGTCACAGGGGGAGAGTGATGGCCGGGACAGACGGATGCTCTGTTCCTCCGCCTCTCCATGTGCCCCTCGATTCCCTCCATTGGTTGTGGTTGCAGCACTTCGCCCTCTTGGATGGGTTCGCGCTTGAGTTGGTAGTGGTGATGGCGGTCATGGTGGTGCCATGCCCCCTCTCTCTTTTTTTCCTGGCTTCCTCTTTGCCTGTGTGTTCGAGTTGTTGTTTTACCTTCAGGTTCATGGCGAACTTGGTTACCGTTTGGTACTTGTCTCGGGATTCCCACCAGGCTGTCAGATGCATGCGGTAGTGTTCCAGGGAGCCTTTCCTGATTCATGATAAGGTACGTTGTCAGGCGCTCTGACACTCTTCTTGGTTGCCTCATTCCAAAAAATTTGGGGGTGCCTCGAATGGCGGGCCGCCGCCCGTGGGATTCGAATCTCCCGGTTGGCCTTCTTTTCTGGGTAATCTGAGTGGTTGGTGAGGAATGTAGCATCTTGATCGACGTGCTGCCTACCTTTCTGGTGTAATTGACGGTTTCAAACAGTCAATACGGTCTGGGGGGCGCTCCAATACGGTCCTCGGGTGGCTCGCTGGTGTCCTCGACCGGTGAGGACCTCGTCCAGGCTGAGGTCGAGCTGGGACAGCAAGGTTCGCTCTATCCTAGGCACTCCAAGCTTGCGGGGATGCCTGGGCAGAGAGGGGCGGAAGGTAGACCCGGTCCAGAGGGTGCGCCCTCGGAGAGGCTCCACATCAACGAGTGAGCTCTTGGCTCGACCTCGACCGCAGGGCACTAGCCTCCGAGAGTCTTGCTCTGAAGGGCGGAAGGCGGACCCGGTCCAGAGGGCGCATGCTCGGAGAGGCTCCACATCGACGGGTGAGCTCTTGGTTCAACCTCGACCGCATGGCACTAGCCTCCGAGGGTCTCGTCTTGGAGGGCGAAAGGCGGACCCAGTCCAGAGGGCGCGTGCTCGGAGAGGCTCCACATCGGCGGGTGAGCTCTTGGCTCGACCTCGACCGTAGGGCACTAGCCTCCGAGGGTCTCACTTTGGAGGGTGGAAGGCGGATCCGGTCCAGAGGGCGCACGCTCGGAGAGGCTCCACATCGGTGGGTGAGCTCTTGGCTCGACCTCGACCGCAGGGCACTTGCCTCCGAGGGTCTCGCTCTGGAGGGTGGAAGGCGGACCTGGTCTAAAGGGCGTGCGCTCAGAGAGGCTCCACATCGACGGGTGACCTCTTGGCTCGACCTCGACCGCAGGGCACTAGCCTCCGAGGGTCTCGCTCTGGAGGGCGGAAGGCAGACCCGGTCTAGAGGGCGCGCGCTCGGAGAGGATCCACATCGGCGGGCGAGCTCTTGGCTCGACCTCGACCGCAAGGCACTAGCCTCCGTGGGTCTCACTCTGGAGGGCGGAAGGCAGCTCCGACCTAGACGTCAAGCTCATGAGCCCAACCTGGTGGAGGACTAAACTCGACTTGCTGCCCTGGGGGAGCTCAGCTCAGCTCAGCTCGGTAATGGGATCCGAGCTGGAGGGTCGACGTGGCATCTTCTCTTGACGTGGCGCCTGCAGGTTTCTTCATGTCAGCGGTCCTGCCATATCATTTGCCCCCCACTCCCGAGGCTCGTTAGTACGCGGCGCTCGGGTCGAAGGGAGTAATTGCGATGCTGACATGGAAAGGCAAAGATCTAGCACGAAGATGGCCATGTTCGCTGGTGCTTCGGGGACTGCCCCTACGGGCCAATGCGGGGATGCCACGTGGCCACGTCCGAGGAGCAGTTAATGCTGGCACAGAATGCAGAGCGGCCGGGATGCCATTCTCACCGATGGGAGGCTCGTGGCGCAGATCCATTGGTGGAGCGGTTGAATCGGTACGAATCCCTTGGGTCATTTCGAAATGAAAGGAAGGCCTTACTCGAACCATCTATTCTTGTTGAATTCTCCGTCCTGCTGCTGCCGCGCCCAAGCTTCTTCTTCCTTCCAGTCATCCCAAATTTTTCTAAGGAAACAGGTTAGCTTCTTCTTCCTTCCAGTCACCCCGAATTTCTCTAAGGCAACAGGTTAGCTTCTTCTTCTTCCTTCCCCACTAAAATAGGGTTCCTTCCCGGGGTCTGATGTCTCCTCTTCGATCTTTAGCTTTGAGGATGTCCCATTTTGGTCTGGGCTTTCATCCCTCCACAGATCAGGGCGAGGCCAGTCCCTTCGAACGGAGGCCGGCATCTTCTTCCTCTTCTTCTGACTGGGAGGGAGATTTGGCTCACTTTGAGCTTAGTAGGAGACGCCCTCCTAGTCCGGTTCTCATTAGGGAACCGGGATCTGGTCCTTCTCTTCCTCCTTCTTCTGCTCCTGTCCTCGAGTCTGTCCGGTCTGCAGGTCCTGGTGGGGTCGCCTCTCTAATCACCACCGGGGAACTCAGGACTATCCGGGATGCCTAAGGCATCCCACCTTCTGTCTGGCTCATGATCCCTCGTCCGGGAAAATGGGTCATTTCGAGTGGCCCGGGCTGTCTTGCCTTCTATGAGGGGACCTTCTCTGGAGGTCTCCGCTTTCCCTTCCACCCTTTCTCTCTGTCAGTTTTAGATAATTATCGTTTGGTCCCGGCGCAGCTGGTGCCAAACGCTATTAGGGTTATTTTCTCCTTCATTGTGCTTTGTTATCTTCACGGGTTCGTGGCCCGATTTTCTTTGTTCAGGACTTTCTTTGCCCTGAAGCGCCACCCAACCGAGGATAGGTGGTGGTTTTTATTCTCTCGCTCGAAGGGCATTAAGCTTGAGCTCCCCTCTTCCATCAAGGGATGAAAGAGTAAGTTCTTCTTTGTCGAGGTCGAGGGGGTTGACTGGGTCTGGAGTGATCCGGACAAGTCCCCCAACTGAAACTCTACGGTCGATGCGGCTGACCGAGATGATTACGAGCAGCTCCGCAGCATGCAGATTCCTCCTCTTGAGGTCCTGTTGTCTGAGCAGAACCTCGCCGACTCCGGGGTCGGCCCAGTGAATGGGTCGAGTGAGTTCGACCTGAACTCTTCTTTTCCTTCCTTTATGCACTCCGTGTGTAGTTTCCCACAGGTTCTGACCGCTGTGCAATTTGCATGCAGGCATGATCTTCTCCAAGAGGGACCTTTTGGCCATTACCAAGAAGAGGCGGCCGACCGGACTGGCCAGGGAGCCTGCTTCCAGGCGGGCCCGGGGTGAGAGTGTTTCTGCGATCGCCCAAACGGTAGTGATCGGTCTGGGCGCGACTGCGGCTGTTGGCTCGAGCTCAGAGGAGTCCCACGCTGCTCCTGCACCGGTGGAGAGTGCAGCTCTCGCGGCTCCGAGGTCCACCCAGCAGGCTCCCGTCGCAGAGCCCGAGGTGGTAGTCCGGGCGAGGGCTGCCGCCGCTGCTGCTGCACCCTGACCTCCTCCGGGTCCGCCCGTCACTGACGCCAGGGGTGAGGAGACCCGGGCCACTCCCAAGGCCACGACAGATGTGCTGCCTGCACCGGCACCGGCCTCCCAGCCTGCCCCCTGGGGTCCTTTACCCAGCGGTGCACGACCGCCCGTTCATGGAGAGAGTCGAAGGGAGGAGGGGCGACGCCATCTCCCCTTTAGGATGGGGCCGGAGAACTCAGTCCTCCGGAGCCCCGAGCTTGTCGAACGCTTGATGGACTTCTCCATCCAAGCGTATGACCAGCAGGAGATGGCCAAGATGCATGTGGCCGATGTCTTCAAAATTTTCTTCTCCCAGCTGTACTCCGTGAGTCCCTTCACCTCTTTCATTTGTTCTTCATTTCATTTTCACACATTTATCATTCATTTCATTTTTTTTCTTTTTTTTTCATGGTGTGCAGATTGGTGCTGAGGCCCTTTACATCTGGGGCCATTTTCAGAGCGGAGAGCGTCTCAAGCGGCAACAGGCCATCGAGATTGAATCTTTGAAGGCCGACCTGAAAGAGAAGGTCGGGGCAAGTGGGGCCCTTGAGTCGAAGATCAAGGACCTCGAAAAAGAGCTCGCCGATGCTGAGGGGCGAATGAAAAGGCTCCTGGCGGCTCACGATCTGGAGCGGAGCCGTTCGAAGAAGGCAATTGATGACCTCTCCATCGTCGAAAAGAAACTAAACTGGTATAGTACCGAGGTCGACTGGCACAAGGAGATCGCCCGAGCCGCCCAGGCGGAACTGGCGGCCGTGAAGGAGAAGCTCGCTGCTACTGAGAAAGCGGCAGAGACGGTGACTGACTCGGCAGAGGCAGCCAGGCTGAGGGCTGCCGAATCGGAGAGGGTGGGCGCCGAGGCCACGAGGAATGCCAAGAACGCTGTCGCCAACTTCAGGGCTTCGGAGGAGTTCGTCGCCGATATCCAGCAGATGGCGTCGAACTCTTTTTACAAGGGTTTCATGTACCTGTGCAGCTAGGTTGAGACGCTTGTTCCTGATAAGGATCGTGGTTGCCTCGAGTACCCTTCGGCCATGGAGGAGGAAGCGGAGGAAGAGGTCATCATGGGAGGCGCGGGCTTAGAGCCTCAAGCACCGGCTGAGGGTGGCTCTTCCACGGCTAGCACAGCTCAGTCAAAGTCTTCTGAGGGCAGGAGCTCTCGGCCTCAGGACCCGGCAGTGAAGCCGGTCAGTGCAGAGTGACTCTTTTCTTCCTTGCTTTGCTTCACAGTTTTTATTTTTTGTACTTGTTCGGGGTCTCCCGGCATGTCGGGGTCCAAAAGATACTTGTAGTTTGTGTTTAATCAATGAAGCTTGGATTGCTTTGTCAGATGCTCTCTTCCCTTCTCTCTTTCTCTTTTTTTTTTACTTTGTTGTTTTTGTTTGAGGACATCAGAGAGAAGGGCTTCACCTTGCTTGAGGTTGAGTCACAAAACTTGAGGGCCACTAAGCCCAAAGGTGTCATTGGCTCATGGTCGTGCGGCTCGAGGCTCTCTTGGCCGGAGATCTGAGCTCCGGTCTTGAGAAGGCATCCTAGAGTTGGGCTCGGGGACGAAGATTGCTGAGAGCTGCTTGGCTCGAAGTTCTCTTGGCCGGAGATCTGAGCTCCGGTCTTGAGAAGGTGTCCTAGAGCTGGGCTCGGGGACGAAGATTGCTGAGAGCTGCTTGGCTCGAAGTTCTCTTGGCCAGAGATCTGAGCTCCGATCTTGAGAAGGTGTCCTGGAGCTGGGCTCCGGACGAAGATTGCTGAGAGCTGCTTTGCTCAAAGTTCTCTTGGCTGGAGATCTGAGCTTCGGTCTTGAGAAGGTGTCCTAGAGCTGGGCTCGGGGATGAAGATTGCTGAGAGCTGCTTGGCTCGAAGTTCTCTTGGCTGGAGATCTGAGCTCCGGTCTTGAGAAGGTGTCTTGGAGCTGGGCTTGAGGATGAAGATTGCTGATAGCTGCTTGGCTCGAAGTTCTCTTGGCCGGAGATCCGAGCTCCAGTCTTGAGAAGGTATCCTGGAGCTGGGCTCGGGGATGAAGATTGCTGAGAGCTGCTTGGCTCAAAATTCTCTTGGTTGGAGATCTGAGCTCCGGTCTTGAGAAGGTGTCCTGGAATTGGGCTCGGGGATGAAGATTGCTGAGAGCTGCTTGGCTCGAAGTTCTCTTGGCCGAAGATCTGAGCTCCGATCTTGAGAAGGTGTCCTGGAGCTGGGCTCGGGGACGAAGATTGCTGAGAGCTGCTTGGCTCGAAGTTCTCTTGGCCAGAGATCTGAGCTCCGGTCTTGAGAAGGTGTCTTGGAGCTGGGCTTGAGGATGAAGATTGCTAAGAGCTACTTGGCTCGAAGTTCTCTTGGCCAGAGATCTGAGCTCTGGTCTTGAGAAGGTGTCCTGGAGCTGGGCTCGGGGATGAAGATTGCTGAGAGCTGCTTGGCTCAAAGTTCTCTTGGCTGGAGATCTGAGCTCCGGTCTTGAGAAGGTGTCCTGTAGCTGGGCTCTGGGACGAAGATTGCTGAGAGCTGCTTGGCTCGAAGTTCTCTTGGCCAGAGATCTGAGCTCCGGTCTTGAGAAGGTGTCCTGGAACTGGGCTCGGGGACGAAGATTGCTGAGAGTGGTGGCTTCGGTGACGCTGTATTTTCTTCTTATTCTCTCTTTCTTTCCTTTCCCACTCCTCTTCTTTCTCTTTTTCCTTTTACCTTTCATTTTTCTCTTCATTCATTTCATCATGTTTCATCATTTTTTTTCTTCTTTTTTTTTTGTTTAGAGTGGGGAGATCAAAGGAGAGGATGCTGGCTGGACCCCCGTTTTGTTCTCTTTCTTTCCTTCCCCGCTCATATTCCTTTCGAGTGGGGAGATCAGAGAAGGGGGTTACCGAGCTTCCCCCTTTTGCTCCGTTTCTTTCCTTCCCCTCTCATCTTCTTTTCGAGTGGGGAGATCAGGGAAAGGGGGGTTACCGGTCTTGATTGCCTTTGAGCTAAGCTCAAGGCCTTCCTGGACGTGGAGCTAGGGTCGGGCCCAGGGGGTTGCCTGAGATCTTGGCTCAGGTCTTTGGCGCCTTGGAGCTAGGGTCAAGGCATTGACGGGAGCTGCGTGGCCCCGTGATCCCTTGGTGTCTCGAAGCTAGGCTCGGAGATGTTTGAGATAGAGCTGCTTGGCTCGAAGTTCCTTCGACGTCCTGGATCTGGGCTCGGAGACGTTTGGAGTTGGAGAGCTACCTGGCTCAAAGTTTCTCAGGCGCCCTGGAGCTGGGCTCAGGAGCGCTGGGAAGTGGGAGCTACGTGGCTCGAAGATTCTTTGACGTCCTGGAGCTGGGCTCGAGGATGCTTGGAGTTGGGGAGCTACGCGGCTCGAAGTTCCTCTGGCGCCCTAGAGCTGGGCTCGGGAGTGCTGGGAAGTGGGAGCTACGTGGCTCGAAGATTCTTCGATGTCCTTGGCTGGGCTAGGGGATGCTTGGAGTTGGGGAAATACGCGGCTCAAAGTTCCTCTGGCACCCTGGAGCTAGGCTCGGGAGTGCTGGAAAGTGGGAGCTACGTGGCTCGGAGATTCTTCGACGTCCTGGAGCTGGGCTCGGGGACACTTGGAGTTGGGGAGCTACGCGTCTCGAAGTTCCTCTGGCGCCCTGGAGCTGGGCTCGGGAGCGCTGGGAAGTGGGAGCTACGTGGCTCGAAGTTCCTCTGGCGCCTTGGAGCTGGGCTCGGGAGCGCTGGAAAGTGGGAGCTATGTGGCTCGGAGATTCTTTGACGTCCTGGAGCTGGGCTCGGGGACGTTGTTGACCCTTTCCTACAAAACATGCGGACAGCCGTGCAAGGAAAAAAATCGTTACCATAATTACTGGTGAGGGGACTTACCTCATCGGGGGCGTCTTCGTTGGCTGTAGGCCCTCCTCCCTCGGGGAGCCTGACATCGTCGAGTTCTTCGAGGTAATGGACCTCTCGTGATGGGACTCAGGCCGCCTCGTGGGGGCCTTCCCATGGTGGTTCGCCACCATCGTGCTGACGACCGTGACGTCTTTATTTAGCTTTCTTCTTGCCGTATGGTGGGGAGATTGCCCTCGGGGCTCCATGCTCCCCGAGTCTTTTTGAGTGCATGCACGATTCTCCAGGCGATCACACCCGCTGCTTTCATGGTGGTGCAGCTGTCGGTGGTTGAAGCCGACAGGGGACCGGTGAGTGCTTGGGGGCCCCGCTTGGAGTCTGCCCCCCACAAATATTGAGAGGTGGGTCTCCTTGTTGAGCTTCTCGATCTCCTGCTCACGGTCGTAACGCCTTTTGATATCGCGACCATGACCGTGGTGGAGGCAATGGTACTCCGCCGCACTATGGTCGATGAAGGACTCCACTAGTGGTGGACGTTGCAGTCCGGAGGCTCGACAGCTGAGTCTCGCGTACTGACGAACCAGTGGGGGGATCCCACCAGCTGGTGCTCATGCTTCATAAGGCATGCTCTCGCTGTGTGCTAGTTGGTTTCGTCAAAAGATTCCTTGCCGAAGGGGACGGGGGAAGTGACGTACTGGAGAGGCCTGGAAAAGATTGCCTGGCTGTTGACCTTTCCAACTCATGTCGCCACCGTTCTTCTGCGGTGTGTTGACCTGGGGAGTGGTGAATGACTTAGTCATGCCCGTCTGCCCCTTCCTGGCGCGCCAATCTGTTACCGCCAAGACCGTCGTGGCCCGTAGCTCCCACAGGGGCCGGAGTGCGCTCCCCCCTGCCGCCCGCCATTCTTTGGTTCCCAGATCTTCATGCTAGGTGCGGTCGCCTCGCTGCCCGGCGATCTTCCTCTCCTGGACCTGCGAGACAATGGTTAGAGACCCGGGCCGGGATTTCCGGCAGGGGCACTCCGACGATCAAGTCAGTGACGATCCAGGAAAACAGATCCTCCTGGTCGGGCCCCTCTTGATGGACTCCGTACTAGGAGGAGTAAAAGATGTGTGTGGAGGTGTGGACGTTGCAGGGGGAGAGTGATGGCCGGGACAGAGGGATGCTCTGTTCCTCCGCCTCTCCTTGTACCCCTCGATTCCCTCCATTGGTGGTGGTTGCAGCACTTCGCCCTCTTGGATGGGCTCGCGCTTGTATTGGTAGTGGTGATGACGGTCATGGTGGTGCCATGCCCCCTCTCTTTTTTTTTCTGGCTTCATCTTTTCCTGTGTGTTCGAGTTATTGTTTTACCTTCAAGTTCATGGCGAACTTGGTTACCGTTTGGTGGTTGTCTCGGGATTTCTGCCGGGCTGTCAGACGTACGCGACAGTGTCCCAGGGAGCCTTTCCTAATTCATGATAAGGTGCATTGTCAGGCGCTCTGACACTCTTCTTGGTTGCCTCGTTCTGAAAAATTTGGGGGTGCCTCGAATGGCAGGCCATCGCCCGCGAGATTCAAATCTCCCGGTTGGCCTTCTTTTTTGGGTAATCTGAGTAGTTGGTGAGGAATGTAGCATCTCGATCGACGCGATGCCTGCCTTTCTGGTGTAACTGATGGTTTCAGGCGGTCAGTACGGTCTGGGGGGCGCTCTGGTACGGTCCTCGGGCGGCTTGCCGGTGTCCTCGGCTGGTGAGGACCTTGTCCGAGCTGAGGCCAAGCTGGGATGGCAAGGTTCGCTCTATCCTAGGCACTCCGAGCTTGCGGGGATGCTTGGGAAGAGAGGGACGGAAGGCGGACCCGTCTAGAGGGCGCGCGCTTGGAGAGGCTCCACATCGGCATGTGAGCTCTTGGCTCCACCTCGACCACAGGCACTAGCCTCCGAGGGTCTTGCTCTGGAGGGCGGAAGGAGGACCCGGTCCAGAAGGTGCGCGCTCGGAGAGCCTCTACATCGGCGGGTGAGCTCTTGGCTCAACCTCGACCGCAGGGCACTAGCCTCGAGGGTCTTGCTCTGGAGGGTGGAAGGCGGACCTGGTCCAGAGGGCGCGCGCTCGGAGAGGCTCCACATCGGCGGGTGAGCTCTTGGCTCGACCTCGACTGTAGGGCACTAGCCTCCGAGGGTCACGCTCTGGAGGGTGGAAGGCGGACCCGGTCCGGAGGGCGCACGCTCGGAGAAGCTCCACATCGACGGGTGAGCTCTTGGCTCTACCTCGACCGTAGGGCACTAGCCTCCGAGGGTCTCGCTCTAGAGGGCGGAAGGCGGACCCGGTCCAGAGGGGCGCGCTCGGAGAGGCTCCACATCGGCGGGTGAGATCTTGGATCAACCTCGACTGCAGGGCACTAGCCTCCGAGGGCCTCGCTCTTGAGGGTGGAAGGCAGACCCGGTCCAGAGGGCGTGCGCTCGGAGAGGCTCCACATCGGCGGGCGAGCTTTGGGCTCGACCTCGACCGCAGGGCACTAGCCTCCGAGGGTCTCGCTCTGGAGGGCGGAAGGCGGCTCCGACCTAAACGTCGAGCTCATGAGCCTGACCTGGCGGAGGACTGAACTCGACTTGCTGCCCCGGGGGAGCTCAACTCAGCTCAGCTCGGTAGTGGGATCCGAGCTAGAGGGTCGACGTGGCGTCTTCTCTTGACGTGGTGCCTACAGGTTTCTCCACGTTAGCGGTCCTGCCACATCACTGGGGATTCTTCCAGAAATTATTTCTCACAAACTGAATGTTGACCTGAAGTTCAAACCAATCTGCTAGAAGAAGAGAAATTTTACTTCTAATAGATAGAAAGCTGTTGACGAGGAAGTCAACAAACTTCTAGTAGTTGATTTTATTCAAAAAACTTATTATCCCGATTGGTTGGCCAATATTGTTATAGTTAATGTTCTGAGTGAAAAATATTATTATTCATTATTAGAGCTATAAAGACCTTTAAATAGAGTACATGATTATCAGATATAGTGATATGTAACTCCTAATAGGACTACAGTAATACTCCTAATAGGTCTACAATAAATTATGATGTTCTAGGAAACAACATAAAATAAATTGCTCTATTTTCTATTTCTAACACTCCCCCTCAAGCTGGATCATATACATCAACTAAGCCCAGCTTGTAACATATAGTAGAAAACCGATTAGACTTGAGAGCTTTGGTGAAGATGTATGCGAATTGATCTACTGAACTGGTATAAGGTATCTTTACATTTCCACGTAAAATAGCTTTTCATATAAAATGATAGTCTATCTCTATATGTTTAGTCCGCTCGTGAAAGACAGGGTTAATAGCAATATAAATTACTACTTGATTGTTACAATACATATCTATTAGCTTTGTATAGATAAATCCCAAATCTTCTATAAAGAACTTAAGTCACATCATCTTGTAAGCAGTATGGGCCATTGCTCTATACTTTACCTCCACAGTTGATCTAGCCACAACATTTTGCTTCTTGCTTCTTCATATGACTAAGTTTCCTCCAATATAAGTACAATAGCCAGTGGTAAAGTGCCGATCTTCTACAGATCCTGTATGTCTACATCTGAGTATGCCTCAATATCAAGATGTCTAGATTTCTTGAAAAGTAGTCATTTTCCTGGAGAGCCTTTTATATAATAGAGAATTGTGATAGCTGCTTCCTAATATCTTTTTTTTGGCTTATGCGTATACTTGCTGACCAATCCAACTGCAAAGAAAATATTTGGTTGTATAATGATAAAATATATTAGTCTTTCAACTAATCGATGATATTGAACTAGATCTAGAAAATCATTCTCATCATTTTTAGATAGATTGTTGTGATTGGTAACCATTGGAGTGACAATAGGCTTACATCTTAGTAGTCCGATATTTGCAAGTAGGTTATGAGCATATTTCCTTTGAAAAAGACTAATTTCATCAAAATAGTAAGTAATCTCAATACCCAAGAAGTACCTCGGTCTGCCAAGATCTTTGATAACAAAAAAAGATTGAATATATTATTTAACTTCAGCAATATCCTTTTTGTCATCACCAACAAGGAGAATATCATTAACATAAAGAATAGGTATAACAGTTCTCCATAAACTTTTCCTGACAAAGATCGAGTGATCAAGCTATGACCATTTGAGACCTATACTAGCAATAACTTTTGTAAACTTGTCAAATAAGACATGAAAACTTTGTTTCAAACTATAGATAGCCTTATTGAACTTGCATAGCCGATACTCCCCCTGAGAAATATATCCTGGTGGTTGCTCCATATAGACATCCTCAGGAAGATCATCATAGAGAAATACATTCTTGACATCCATCTAGATGATGGACCAATCTTGGTTAACAACAATAGAGAATACCACACGAATAGAATTCATCCGAGCCATTAGAAAAAATATCTCATAGTAGTCAATCACATAAGTCCGAGTAAAGCCCTTAGCAACCAAACAAGCCTTGTATCAATCCATGGATCCATCTGACAAGTATTTGATAATAAACACCCATTTGTACTGAACGGGCTAGGCACCCACGAGAGGGGGCACAAGCTTCCAAGTGCCATTACTAATAAGAATATTTATTTCTTCATCCATAATGGCTTTCTAGGATGGATCACATGATATTTCTAAATAAGTCTTGGAAATAGACACAGACAAGATAGACAAGACAAAATACTGAAAAGAGGGATTGAAATGATCTAGGAAGACATAATCAGCAATAGAATGCATGGTACTGATATATTTTTCCTTACGAAGAGTAATGAAAAGATCAAGATTGCATACCTCAGGATTTGAAACTGGAGCCGGAGAAAGTAGACTGGAGAGAACATGAGTTATAGGTTTTTGATGACGTTGATAATCCTGCAACATAGGAGAAACTATTGGCTGAGTCTCTAAAAGCAGCTCAGGAATCGAGGAAGGAACATCTTGTAGAAACGGAGCTAGTGTCGAAAGAGGAGGTCCAGATGAGGGCTCTAAATGGTCTCCAAAGAGGAAAAAAATGAGATAGACTCAAAGAAAGTATTATTAGCCAAAACAAAGTAACATCGAGTGACAAGATCATAACATCTATACCCCTTTTGTGTCCAAAAATAATCCAAGAAAATATACTTAACAGACCGAGAAGATAGTTTATCAAGTCTTGGTCTAAGTAAACAAAGCAAACACAACCAAACACCCAAGAAGTTAGTGGAAAGGGAGATTGATGGGATAAAGATAAGAAAATGGTATGTGACTAGCAAGTACGGAGGACGGAAGATGATTAATGAGATAGTAGGCTATAAGAACAGTGTCCCCCCATTATCATTTAGGCACATGCATCTAAAACATCAAAGTGTGAGCTATATTCAGAAAGGTACAATTCATATGGTTAACTATCCCATTCTATTAAGAAGTGTAGGCACATGGGGTCTGATGAACAATACCATGAGAAGCATAAAACTATTTAAACAAGGAACTTATAGATTCTAAGATATTTTTAATCCTCAAAGTCTTAAATGGCATAGAAAATTGAGTCTTTATTTTCATATAAAAGTTTGAAAATATATGAACAACATCAAACTGACTCTAAAGAAGATAGATCTAAGTGACTCGAGAATAATCATCTATGAAAGTAACAAAATATCGAAACCTAAGACGAGATAACATAGAACTGGGATCCTAGATGTTAGAGTGTATAAGCTCAAAAGGAGTAGTACACTGATGATAAACACCAAAGGGAAAGGAAGTCCAATGGTGCTTACCAAACTCATAAGTAGCACAGGGCAAAGAGGATAATATAGATGGAATAGAAACAAAGTGACTCAAGGATGAAAGTACAGGATGACCAAGTCTACAATGTCAAAGAGAGAGATCCGAATTCTGAACAATAGGAGAAGCAACAGTAGTAGCAAGTTTAGCATCCAAATAGTAGAGATCCTAAAACTCATGCCCGCCACCAATCTACTTTTCGGTCTGAATATTCTAAAGAATACAGTAGAAAGGAAAAAATATAACAAAACAATCCAAAGAATGGATGAGGTGACTGATAGAGAGAAAACTAATAGAAAAATTAGAAGTATATAAAACTTTGTCAAGTGATAAAGAGGAGGAGCAACCACTCTTCCTTCTCCAATATAGAAAAAAAGAAGCCATCAGTAGTAGATATAAGAGGATAAGTAGAGGAAAGGGATAGCTTGGAGAATAAAGGCCGATAACCTGTCATATACATGGAGGCACCAGAGTCGAGAAGCAAGGACTTATCATGAGTAGCAACAGAAGTAGATCTAGAAGATGGAGATGCAAGAAAAGTATAGGTGACTGTAATAAGTTACCATACTCCGTCTTAGTAAATTTAATAACATCACTTGTGGAGCCAAAAATAGGGGTAGTACTCATAAAGACAATAGTAGCAGCAGTGGATATAGAAGTAATAGCTTGTTTGGCAGTTTCAGATCTACCAAATTTTTGCCTGTACCATTTAGAAAGATGATTGGTGCGGGTGCAATGAATACATGAAGGAAAAATCATGGCCACAACCATGACCATTGCCACGACCCCAATCACGTCCCTTAAAAGTAGCATAAGTAGACTAATCAGTAGGTGTAGCAGAAAATTCAGAAGTAGCAATGGTCGTAGATACTCGAAGTACATGAGCAAGAGTACTAGACAGAGACTCAAACAAGAGAAACTACTAACATGACTAAAACTTTCATCCAATCCTGAGAGAAACTTGGCTACAAAATTTTTTTACTTTATTGCTTCAAGACAGTCACATCATTAGTAATAGATGGTGAATAGTTAGTTCATCCCACTTTTATTTAAGTGCTACAAAATAGTCATTGACAGAGCACCCGTCTTGTTGAAGTATAAAAATCTATTAATATGGAGAATAAACCCGGCTGATATTCTTTTCATGTCCATATATTTTCTTAAGAGCATCCCACATATCTTTCACCATCGAGAGGAATATAATATTATCACTGATAGAGGGTTCACAGCTATTCAAAAGCCAGGTAATAACTGCATAATCATCATCTTACCACTTATCCATGGAGCTAGTCGCTATCTCGCTATTAGAGTACTTGAAGGAAGAGAAAGCAACAAGAGGGTCATCGGTAAGATGTTTCAACTTATGTTGAGAACCAACAAGAAAATGGAAAGTCTAAACCCAGAGAATATAATTAGCATCATATAACTTAAATATGATTCCCAAAGCTATGGACTTCTGTACTTCCGAAGATGATGCCATATAAAGTCGAGAATATCAATGGCAGTAATTTAGAAAAGAGAGGAGAGTTCTGGATCATAATATAAATGAAGGGGAGACCAAGGAAGAGAACCTTTCATCTATGTGTGAAGGTATTAAAATGACAGCAACAACCTTTATTGCTATTTTTTTTAATTATTTATTTTTTAATTTTAGTTTTTTGGGATTTATATATATTGTTTAAGGGTCTATGGACCGGGTCTATAGAAACCCACTAGACCATTTCAAAGGAGGGAGGAGGGGTGGTGACCTCAGCATCCGGTGAGGGGAAAGGCTGCAACGACGAGGGGCTTTGATGGATTCGGCATTGGCGAAGGTTGCAACGGCAAGGGGGTTCCGGCGAAGATGGCTCCCAAGAACGGCGATGGACAGTGAAGGAGGCAGCGAGTGGTTCATACCGTCGGTGTCTTTCACTATCTCCGGACAATGCAAAGATGGCGACGAAACTTCGGTGGCTCCAAGTGGCGGTGGATTTCTCGGTCTCCCTTCTCGTGATGCTTGCAAATGACGGTGGTTGGCTGGAGGTGGTTGTGTCCTTCTCTATCCCCGTGTGATGCAGAGATGGCGACAGCACGTCGATGGCAGATTCTTCCTTCTCGTGATATGCATGGACGGCAGTGACTGGTAGTGGCGGACGATGGTAGGGAGAAGAAAAGGCAGCTAGCATTAACTTTTGTTGACAGGGAGAAGAGGTGGTGGTTGCAGTCAGCGGGGAACAACAACAACAAGGAGGGGAAGCTGCATGCAGGGAGGGAAGAAGAGGAGGCTTCGAGTGGCCGAATATGGTATCCTTGGTCGGAAAGGTCCGAGGCTTCATGGCGGAGGGGGAGGCGGAGGCTTCACGGTGGAGGGGGAGATGCACACAGCTAGATTTTTTTTTGAGAGAAGATTGGATCTTGGATTTTTTTTTTTTGAGAGAAAATTAGATTGGGCGATGAGGGGCTGGGCAGCAGCTTGAGTTAAGGCATAGTGGCAGGGATGTGTTACTTTGATATCATGTCCGGAGAGAAAAAGATTATTATTCACTATTAAAGTCGTAAAGATCTTTAAATAGGATACTGGATTATGAGATACGGTAATACATGATTTTTAATAGTACTGTAGTAATACTTCTAATAAATCTAAAAGATAGATTATAAAATAGATCGCTCTCTTTTCTATTTCTAATAATTAAGAAAGTAAATAAAAAATAAAAAATCCGTATTGACTCCACCGATCTTAATAAAATTTATCTAAAAAATAATTTTTTATTATCAAAGATTGGCCAACTTATTGATATCGCATGCTACTAAACTTGCTTTTTTTAAGACTACAATGAGATAAGGGTGGCTCATGTATTTGTTTATGAGAATTAATCATTTTCTATAATTTTTATCTCAGGATTTAATTATTTAAAAGTAATTAGAAAAAATATATAATTTTTATTTATAAATTATTAAAATTTATAGAATTTTAATCAATCCTACGACCTGCACGCAAGCTTCCTCCGGCTGGTTTGGGGCGTAGGTGGTTATAAACGACGGTGCGGTGCACAACAGAAAATTTTTTTTTAAAATGATATTTTTTTAATAAAAAATTATTGAAATAGGTGATTTCGAATATATTATCGAAATATATTATTTCGGACGATATGACAATCATGGAACACCTGAATTCGTCTTTTCAAAAGATGAATTCAACTTCATTTTTTGAAAAGATGATTTTCATATAATCATCAAATTTTTTTAATTTAATTTTAATTTTGATATGATATTTTTGAATTAATTATGATGTGATAACTGAATTCATCTTTCCAAAAGACAAATTCAAATAATTTTTTTTTCCGATTTCAGAAATATTATTATTATTTTTAAATCTAATTAATAAATTTTAATTTTAAATAATAAATAATAAATAAAAAATTAGTATTAATTAAAATTATATATATTATTTTTTGTAATATTAATTATTATATTATTTTGAAATAACATTAATTAAAAATAATCTTAATTAACTATATAAAAATAATATTAATTTAAAATTAATAATAAATTAACTAAAAATAATATTAATTGAAAATAACATTAACTAAAAGATATTATAATAATATATTATAATATATTTTATATTATAATAATTATTTTATATTCTAAAATATAATAAATATATTATAATTTATTATATTATATATTATATACTATAATATAGTATAAAATTTTTTAAAAAAATAAAAGAATCATCAGGTCGATACTATCCGGTTGCCAGCCCGGTACCAGTTCGGTCGACAGCCCGGTATCAGTCCGATCCCTTGCTCAGGATCGGTGGCAAGACCCCGACGACCGGACTGGCAATCAGATCTGTGGCATGACTGCAGCTAGACTGATGGCAGGATCCTGGCGATCGGACCGGTAATTGGATCCTAGTGGCCGAACCGGTGGCCAAACCAGCGGCAACATCGGTAACCGGACCGGCGACCATACCGGGGATATCATAATTAATATAAAATATTATTATAATATTTTAGAATATATTTTAGAATATAAAATATTTATTATAATATTAAAATATATTATAATATATTATTATAATATTTTTAAATTAATTTTGTTTTTAATTAATGTTATTATATCTTTTAAATTTTGTTATATATTTTTTAAAATTTTATTAAATTAAAATTTAATTAAAAAAAGTATGCATGGGGTGTCAGATGATAGGCATTTATTTCCTTAATTTCCTAAATATCCTTTTAAAAAAATAAATCCGAATAACTATGAATGGCATTTTCGTAATTAAATGAATGGCATTTTCATAATTAAACCAAACATTATGGAGGGTATTTTGAAAATTAAATTTTTAAAAATAGGATCGAAGCCTGAGAATAATTAATTTTCAAAATGCCCTCCGTAATATTTAGTTTAATTATGAAAATGCCATTCATATAATTACGAAAATGATATAGAAATTTTTTTTCAAAAGTGTATTTAGGAAATTCATACTTTTGGCCGGGTTGAAATTGTCTTTGGCAAAGACGATTTCAAGTTTTGAAATCGTCTTTGCCAAAAATGATTTCTCAAGCAAGCGGGATGGCTGGGGGAGGGGCTGGGAAGCCTGAAATCGTCTTTTAGAAAGATGATTTCTCGACATGAAATCGTCTTTTCCAAAGACGATTTCAACCCAGCTAGCAACCCGCTGCCATGTGGCAGGTGTTTTTGGTGCCGCATGTTCACGTCAGCCAAAAACATCTACTTTCGTAAATATACTGTACGATACCTATTTTTGAAATTTTTTTAGCATTATTTTTAAAAAATATTCTTACAACTGCATGCAACTCTACGGTTAAAAAGCTGCTTCTTGCCCTTTGAAATAAAAAAAAAAATGTTTTTGGAGAAAAATTAATAGAAGATCGTTGATGCAAGATATATTAAACATATTTTTTTTTCGATAAAACAAAAAAGAAGGGGAGGAGTTAGATCCCGGGCGTGGCCATCCCCAGACGGTCCCCCAATCCCAGCCAGGAAATGTTTGATACAGGATGCATATTAATTTTTCCACAACCATTCCCTACTCGAAAATGAGTACATCAACCTGGCTATCATTTGCGTCAGCCGTGTAAACGTGATTTATTATATATATTCCTAACTTTTTCACTACCACCAATCAACAGGAGCTCCAGGATTATTTTATTAAATTTTTTCTTTTTTTAATTTTATTTCTGGACTATTTTTTTATTTTTAATTTTATTTCTAAATTTTTTAATTAAAATATATCCAAATCAAAATTCAAAACCACCTTACCTCGTCGTGAGAACATATTAAACATATTTCACCGCAGCAATACGTTGACACTGATAGTAGCATCAGGTACTATTATTTTCTTTATTATTGATGACTCATCTTGGCACCGGAGATGGAGGAGCATGTGGTGGCGGTGGCTTCAGTCCTTGTCTCCCACCCAGCATCCTTCCGTTCATACTTGCAAAACCTAAAGTTTTGAAGGTAATAAAACATATTCAATCAAAATTATAGTTTGGTTGTTAGAAAAGGAAAAGAGAAAATTTTAAATGGAGCTGCAATTTGCTTTACTTACCATCTCCATAAACAAATTCAAATTTCATGGCAATGCAAGTAGCAAACAGTAATACATAAAAAAATAATTTTGCTGGCAAAGAAAGTCTGATCTTTTTTCTTTACAAGCCAAGACATGCCCCCAATCTGTATACGATGGCTAATATATATACTAGGCATTTTTTTCATCGTCCTCGCTCTAATTTTTGACTAATTTAATAATATTATCATGGTCATGAAGGTTATAATCAAACTTCATCTATTTCTGCCTAGATTTCCACAGCATTGCAATATTCCACGGTCCAACTTTGACGGGAGACTTGTCCCCTTTCTAAGATAGATAGATGGATAGAAGAAGGGAACACTTAATTCCCAAAACTTTTTACTCACATTTATCTATTCAATATATTTGCACAAATCTTCTATGATGCATACTTAGTATTATAAAGTATGTACGGTCATAGATCATCATCATCAGAAAATAGACGGTCATCAAACAAATCCACAAATACCTATTATGTCTCATTTAAAGTGCTTATTATCTTATAGGCATGGATATTTTAAGGGCAGTTATCTGGAAATGCACCATTCCATGGTGTGCGGACCGCGCAGCATTTCGTAATATGTATAGTATGAGACCTGGTCCATCTGGGTCTATTTTGGATTGAAGTCGACAAGCCTTTTCGACTTCAATTCAAAATTTCAAAAACAAAAAAAAAAAATGATCGAAATAGAGGATCCTATCACCTACTCGATCAGGCATTGTAACCATGTGAACGATCAGAGAGATCGTCTCAGGCAAGTGAGGAACGGCTAAAGGGCTGTTTGGAAGTGGTTGGACTGACGAATGGCCAGACTTTTCTATCGTTGAGTTGAGTTAATCTCTTCCGAGCCATCCTCTCCAACTTTCTTCACAATTTTTCCTAATGCCAGCAATCGTAGAACTGCCATGGTTAAGTCCCTGCCACCCAAAAACCCTTCTACTTCCTTCCTAACCTCTCTACCCTCTTTTGATTTGGAAGATTTTGAGCAATTTGGCCTTTTCACTACCGGAAACTTGCCCCATCAGTTAATTCCTTGCCGTCGCCACCATCAGTTCTGTGTTTCTTCTGGTATTTGGGTGCTGCCATTGTGGCAGCAAGGGGCAATGCCCTATCTTTTCTCTTCCTATCTCGGCTCCCTTATTAGTGGCTAGATTACTATCAGTTGTGTTGCCCTAACCCCTGATCCCTTTCCAACTATGCCCCCTCGAGCTACCCCTGCCTTTCTCTTTTCCTAGCCTTCCTCATCATAGATAAGGCCATGTTCGGCCAAAATAAAAAGAAAGAAATAGAAAGAAGAAAAACAAAGAAAGAGATAAAAGAAGAAAAAGAAAAAAAAAGAGAGAAATGAGGAAAGAGAGAGAAAGGAGGAGAGAGAAGAAAAGGAGAGAGAAAAGAAAAGGAAAACTAAATAAATAATAAAAATTGGATGGGAGATCAATCTTAAATTCATTTAGTTTATTTGGTTTAATCTAGATTGATTCTTTATCAATCAAATCGGATTCTCATAAATTGGATCCAATGGCTACCTAGATCAAATCTATAACTAAACCTAGACCTAACTGAGTCTCTCTCCTCATTTTAGTTTTTTTTATTAAATTAAAGGTTAATTATATAATTAACTTATTTTATCAGAGTCTTCATTGCCTCCATTGGTAGAGGAGTACTAGGGTTTAAATTGTATGTCATTGATAGAATCAGTTTTTGGAAGTTATCTCTAATCCTAATATGTTTTATCATATATGATCTTATTTAAAGATTGATTTATTATTGTGTTATATTTCTCAAGGTAAATATATTATGTGCTTTGTGAAATATTTAACATGCATATTTGATAATGAATTGTATTGCATTATATCGAAAATATGTTATTTATTGATTTTGGTGCCATCTAATCTGACTATGATTATATAAATTAGGATCTAGTCTCCTTCTAGGTCTCCAGTAGGGTGATTACTGGCACATGACTGATAGACTGTCTATTATAATCAGGAGCTAGTTTCTTTCTGGGTCGAGCTAATCGAGATTAATCACTAGCATATGCTGAGCAAGTATATTTTTTCATATGATATTAGAGCTAGTATCCTTCTGGACTTTCAGTAGGGCGATCATTGATACTTGACTAATGAATAATATGCGTAGTTAGAATTTAGTTTCTTTTGGTACTAGCTACAGACCGATCATGGCTATAGTCAAAGGGACTAGGAGAGTAAGAGCGAGTGATCAACCTTCGTTGTTTTAAAAAAATATGATAGTCAAATATACATAATTAAAAATTTATATTGATTGATTTAACATATCTTCTTGGTTTATGTTTTATAGATATCTTTCAATTTTATAATTTATGAATTAGAGGTTATGATAATTTATTAGGCTCGTATAACTTATTGTATCTTTTCCTCCTTTTTAGATGTTGTAGGATAATCGAGCTTGGCATTATGCTACGAGAAGCTTAAGACCAAGGAGAAAATAAATTAGGTTTTTTTTAGACAAATTATTGGATACTATGTGATATATTATGTTACCTTTTGATATTGTAAACTCCTATTAATTATCATAAATAGTTGATTCTTGCTTTCTACCACTACCTGATTAAATGGTTTATGACTTGTGAATTGTTGAAAAGGTCAGCCTTGCATATATAATGAAATTAAATCCTAACAAGATGCAGTTGTCTATCATATACCTAATTCAGATCTTGAGACGGGATATGATAGATCATAAAAAAATAATTTTGCTAGCAAAGAGAGCCTTATCTTCTTTTTTTTTTCTTTTTGTTTTTGATAGAACGGGGTATTCATTAAGGACAACGAGTGTGAATACAACCCAAAAAGTCAGAGAGTATAACATCTCTAAGCTGTATAGGGGCAACATGCCAGTCGATCCAGATTGACGAGATAGAATGCTGGGCGACGAAGGAGGCTACCCAATCAGCAGTCGAGTTAACCTCCCTATAGATGTGACGAATCTAAATGGACACACAATCCCGTAAGAGGAAGTGGATGTCCCTCAGGATGGGGTGGGCAGGGGATGCTGACATGGACCGCCGAATCCAGGAGATGACCGTCAAGGAATCCCCCTTGATGATGAGCCAGTCCAGGTGAAGAATCTGACGGGCATACCTAATGTCGGCCCAGACTGCATACAATTCCATCCCAGGAACGGAAGGATCAAGGAGAGGAAAGTCGCCCGCCACCAGGAAGCCCGGTTGAGAATCCTGTATGACAAAGGCAGTGCCTCCATATCTATAGCGGAGACTCCTGTCAAAGCTGACAGTGAAGTGCAGTGGAGGAGGGGGTACCCAGGAAACGAAAATTACCCGGGATGCTCGAAGAGCAGAATAGGGATCCCAGATCTCCAAAGACCTCCCAATCGAGCAAAGATATTCATAGGCCGAAGTGGTAGCCCTATCAACCATCTACCGGGGAGAGCATCTAACTGAACTAAAGACCCGCTCATTTCTGGCAATCCAAATGTGATAAACAAGATAAGCCAGGAAGTTAACATAAGAAAATTCCTGAGCTGATCTCAAGGTAGAGAGGGAGTATACTGCATCCTGGGATCGAGAGATAAGCCCAGCAAGGCCTGCCAGCTGCCAAACCCTCAAGGCCAGTCACAAGAAAATAGGGCATGGGCCTGGGTTTCCTCCTCCAGCCCACATATAGGGTAGCCAGGGGGCATGTGAATGCCTCTAGAAGCCAACAGAGTTTTGGTCAGAAGTTGATGTCGGACAAGCTTCCAGATAAAGAAGGAGATCTTGGGATGAACCGAAATAGCCCAGATCCAACGGAAGGAGGAATCCACCGGCTCAACCAGAGTAAATATGGACAGCAAATCAGACAAGGGCACTAGGGGGGAAGAAGAGTGCCTCCAAACTCTCAAATCCAGGGCGGAGAGCATAGGCAAAATGATAGAAAGAACCCAACGACCCAGGATATTCCCGAAGAAGGAAATCACCACCTGGCTATCCCATCGGGACTCCCCCAGAATGATGAGGTCAGCAATAGAAATGGTGTCCGGTATCTCAACCGAGATAAAGGTAGGCCATCTGATTAGAGGAGTGTCAGAAATCCAGGGGCCCGTCATAAACCTGACAGATCTGCCATCTCCAATAATCCAAAAAAGGTGGGGCGTAATGAGAGGAGCTCTCGCTGGCATCTCCCTCCATATAGCTGAACAGTGCCTCGGAGGGCAGTGAGATCTGTCAAGGACAGAGGAATAACCCACGTAGTGGGTAGTCAGCAGCGTCGACCACATGCTATCAGGACATAAGAAGAACCTGGCCAAGTGCCTACCAAGCAGAGCCTCTTGCCTGCTTAGAAGAGAGGTAATACCCAGCCCACCGTGGTCGGTCGACCTGCAGATAGACTGCCAACTCACGAGATGAATCCTACAATAGTTCGGAGAAGAGTTCCAGAGAAAGGCCCGAATCAACTGCTCCACACTCAGGATAATAATCTTCAGGACCACAGTATGAGATAGAAGATAGATCGGGAGAGAGGTAAGGACCGAGCGAATAAGGGTAATCCTTCCCATGGACGAGAGGACTCTACCCTGCCATCCCTCAATCCGCTCTCACATAGCCAGCACCATCGGAGCACAATCTGATCTGGAAAGTCTAGCCCCAGAAATCAGCACACCTAGGTATGTGAGAGGACCCTGACGCTCATGAATACTAAGAACATCTAAGATCCGATGACGGAGACAAGTAAAGGTCTTAGGATTGAAATAAATACCGAACTTCTAAAGATTGACTCTCTGACCTGAAGCCATACAATTATCCGCCATGACCTTCCGAATCCCCTGGGCAGTATGAATAGAGGCTCGACCCAAAAGTAAGTAGTCATCAGCAAATAAGTGATGAGAGATCGGAGGAGCACCAGGAGCAGGGATAAACGGCTGGATGCCTAAATCCTGGACAAATGCACATAGCACCCTGGACAAAAGATCAGCAAAATAATAAACAAGGAGGGAGAAAGGGGATAATCTTGTCGAAGGCCCACTCTAGATGTAAAGAACTCAGTAGGAGAACCATTAATCAGCAGAGAAAATGAGGGTCGAATAACACAAGCCAAAATCCCGGATATCCAAATCCGGTGGAAGCTGAAAGCATGCAGGGTTATGAGGAGATAGTCCTAGTTGACCCTGTCATATGCTCGCTCCATATCCAGCTTGATAGCCATCATACTCCGACGAGACGAAGCACGGCTGAGATCTGTCATAAGCTCATGGGCAATAAGCATATTATCAGAGATGCTCCGACCCGCCACGAATGCTCATTGTTCTGGACAGATAAGGTGAGGAAGAATGGCTCACTCATCCAATTGACCATTAGTTTAGCACATACATTATAGAGGATATTGCATAAGCTGATAGGTCTATAATGAGCAGGCTCCATGGCGTCGGGATACTTCGGAATGAGGACAATAAAGGTCCACTTCCAAGAGTTGGGCATAGAACCTGAAACAAAAAAGGACTGTACATCAGCAACAAGATCAGAGCTAACAATGTTTCAATATCTCCGAAAGAAGAAGGAAGGATAACCATTAAGGCCAGGGGCTTTGTCCTCCCCAAGGTCCCATAGGGCTGATCGAATCTCCTCCTGGAGAATCGGGGCAAGCAGGATAGCATTATGAGAAGGATAGAGAACAGTAGACGGGAGGTAAGGGGGAACATAAAGAATAACTGGAGAGGAATCCGTCCATTTAGATCCGAAAAAAGAAAGGATTTCCTCTCGAATAGCACCGTCATCCTCCAACAGCTGACCATTAGATCCATGATGGCTAATATCTTCTTCCTTTACAAGCCAACGCGTACCTCAAATCCACGATGGCTAATATATATACTAGGCACTTTTCTCATAGTCTTCGCTCTAATTTTTGACTAATTTAATAGTTTTATCGTTGTCATAAAGGATATAATCAAACTTCGTCTATTCTTGCCTAAATTTTTATGGCATTGCAATATTCCACAGTCCAACTGTGACAATAGACTTGTGCCGTTGTGTTGCCGCCTAGATCGCCATGGCCGGTAGCTCTTACGTGGCCTAGGTGAGTGAACTCCTCACCAGCATCACCGGGCTCATTGGTCGGAGACGATCAAGGGGAACATAGTCATAGTTGGGATGAAAGGGGGCTTGGTACAGTGGTGGTCCTCCTGTGGGCCTCTCCGGTGATGAGTAATCTTCTTCCACGTCATCCCTCCGTCTGGACGATACCTGCAAAACAGGGGAGACCTGCGCCGGGGATTCCGGTAAAGACATTCCAATGATCAAATCAGTTGGACGATTGAAAGAAATGAGGGACCTCTGAGACGGAGAGCTTGGGGGAACTCTCTGCTGCCAGAGGGTGACAGACAACGTAAGAATGAAGAGAGTGTGTTATCTCTTACCCCTTCTTACCTCTTCCTGCTGCTCTTATGTAGACGAGCAGCTCTTGGTATTTAAAGAGGCACGTTCTTCTTGGTATAGGCCTATGAGGCTTCTGCAGGCCTGGGAGGCTTAGATAGGTTGGTCAACCTTTTCCTTCCAAGTGGTTCAGGTGGTTGGTGAAGGGGCATAGTGCCTTGGATGGGACACGCCTTCCTAATTGGTGTAAACTATGTCCTGGAGGCTTTGATATAGCCTCCCTTGTAGGAGGCGCACTAGGAACGGTGATTTTACGTGTCGGGCTGTCATCCAAACTTTTTCTGTACCTGTATATTGAGAAGCGTACCTGGATGGAGACGATGATGTATGGATCAAGAGAGACAGGAGGAGACCTCCATGCGTGGCGAGATACACAGAGGCCTCTATGCATGCGGGCCAAGGTGCATGGGGCAGATGCGTGGACCGAGGCGTGGCATGCAAGGTCTCCCCTCACGCGCGGATCGAGGCTGCGCAACTTCGCTTGGAGCGGGGCACTGGGCGATCCCCAATGGATGCCGGGCGGAGTCGTGAGCACACGTTGGACACGCTCCTAGCCGGAGCCGGGCCTGCCAAGGCGTCGGACCGAGCGGAGGCACACCGGACCGGTGCGGGGGAGCCGGACGGAAACGGATCGGAGCTGGGTGCACCATGGGTGGAGGTGGAGCTGACCAGGCGTGCCGCGGGCGCGGAGCAGGCGCGGCTGGGGCCGCCGCGAGCGTGCCAGGGGAGGACCCGAAGCCATCGGAGCTGGAACCGGATTGGGCGCGGTCGGATGTAAGGCGTGCTCCAGGCCGGAGCCGGGCTGGCCAAGCCGCCGAGGTAGGAGACGGATGGGGTGCGCGGGCGTCTGGACCGGAAGCCATTGGGCAGCAATGCAGGCCTCCCGCGGGCGGACCCCTGCGGGCGACCAGCCGCCGGAGCGGGCAGAGACAGGGTGGACCGGCGCCGAGGTGGGTTCCCACGGGCGGAGGCGGAGCTGCGGGTGCGCAGGTGCTACCCGGCCAGGCTAGGAGCTGAACCGAGGCACCGATCGTCGAACTGGAGCCGCGAGCGGAGGCAGTGCCGAGGTGGGGTCCCACGGGTGGAGGCGGAGCTGCGGGCGCGCGGGTGCGGCCAGGCCAAGCTGGGAGCCGAACCGGGGCACCGATCGCCGGACTGGAGCGGGGCAGGACCGGAGCCGCGAGCGGAGGCGGTGCCGAGGTGCGTTCCCACTGGCGAAGGCGGAGCTACGGACGCGCGGGTGCGGCTAGGCCAAGCTGGGAGCCGAACCGGGGCACCGATCGTCGGACTGGAGTGGGGCAGGACCGGAGTCGCGAGCGGAGGCGGTGCCAAGGTGGGTTCCCACGGGCGGAGGCGGAGCTGCCGGCGCGCGGGTGCGGCCCTGCCAAGCTCGGAGGCGCGGACGTGGCTGGGTGCGGGTGAACGCCTCCCACGGGTGGAGCGCACAGGTGCTGGATCCAAGGTGGACACGTGCCGAATTGGGCAGATGCGTGCCGGGCTGGGCACGTGTATCGAACTGGGCAGACCCGCGCCGAACTGGCTCGGGCCCGGTGCTGGAGCTGATCTGGGCATGCCACTAGCTTGCCAAGCTGGAGTTGTCCTGGGCATGCCACGAGCGTGTCGAGCTGAACTGAAAGGCCGAAGTTGGATTTCTCATAGCCGAAGTGAGGCCGAGGTACTGGGGTTCACCGCCGAGGTGGGGCCGAGCTGAGCTGGGCTGAACCGCCATATGGCTGAAGTGGGATCGTGGTGAGGTCGAGGTGGAGAGGTGCCTAGCCAAGGTAGCAGAGTATATGGTCGAGCTGGGGCCGAGGTGGAGAAGTGCATGGCCGCGCCAGCCTCCAAGGATGATGCGTATCAGGGTCGAATGGATCTTGTTTACTACTGTAACACGTTGCATAAAAAAAGTGAACACTTAATTTCCAGGATTCTATACTCAGATTTATCAGTCCAATAAATTTGCACGAAATCCTCTATGATGCATACTTAGCATCATAAAGTATGTACGACCATGAATCATCATCGGAAAATAGATGATCATCAAACAAATCTACAAATACCTATTGTATCATATAGGGTGCCTATCATCTGATAGGCATTGATCTTTGAGGGCATCCATCCAAAAATGCACCATTCGATGGTGTGCAGGCTGCGCAGCATCCCCCAATGGTATGGCGGCTTGGAAGTCTACGCACGGTGCTGATCCAAGCAACGCGTAAAGTGTAGTCTCCCGTCGACCATCATGGCCTCTCAGGCTTCCCATTTCTAGAGAGTCGCTTGATCCTCTCTGGCTCATGCTTCACCCACCAAATCCATTCAACCGAGTGGGGCCCTCTAATTTATGTTAGGTGATAGAACGAATGGTTAGGAATCCACTTGTCTAATATCTATCAAAAAAATATATATATATTTATATATCTATCGATGAATGCCACCAAAAATGAAAGGCGGTGTGATTGTACCATAAGTAATGAACGGAAACATGGGTTTTTAACCGAAATAATATAAAAATAAATTTATTTCTCAAATTATCACCGTTTCAAATAATATAAAAATAAATTTATTTCTCAAATTATCACCGTTTCGTTTTTATTTATAGATCTAGATGATTTTGGCCATATATTTAGATACGTGGTAGGGATGCTAATGATATGGCATGAAGGTAAAAATATGGATTGGACCTGCGAGTTCCGTACGAAATCATTGATTGAACCAAATTTTAATCTGAAAAAAAAAGAGGGCACTGGTCAAACCCGTGTCTTCCCACTGAACGAAAAAAAAAAAGGTATGGGTCGAATCCGGGTCTTCTCCCACTTAATGAAAAAAAAAAAATGAGAAGGCACGGGTCGAACCCGCGTCTTCTCCCGCTGATTGGAAAAAAAAAATACCCCGCATGGGAGGATGCTTGGCACCCAAAAAAAAAAAAAAAAATCCTAAAATATCCTTCATCTAATTTCGAAAATGTCATCGGAAGGATATTTATATTTATTTCCGAAAAACATTTGATTTAATTTCAAAAATACCATTCATAATGTTTGTCCATTTATAGTTTAATTTCAACTGGATATTTAAAAAATTAAATAAAAAATCCCACACCATAAATTATTTTTTAATTAAATTTTAATCTAATAAAATTTTAAAAGATAAATAACAAAATTTAAAATAATATAATAAAATATTTAAAAAATAAAATAAAATTAAAAATATTTAAAATAACATAATAAATTAAAAATATTTAAAATAATATAATAAAATTAAAAATATTTAAATATTTAAAATAATATAATAAAATCTAATTTTTTTTTAAAAAAAATAGAAAATTAAAAAAAAATTACGGAGCACCCGGACGGGTACCGATCACTGATCTAATTTTTTTAAAAAAAGTTACGGGGCACCGGTTCGACCAGATCGGTAGCCGATGGCCGGACCTTGGCGACCCGGCTATCGGTCTAGTCGAACCGGTGCCCCGTAATTTTTTAAAAAAAATTTAGATCAGTGATCGATACCAGTCCGGGTGCCCTGTAACTTTTTTTATTTTTTAAATTTTTTTAAAAATTTTAGATTTTATTATATTATTTTAAATATTTTAAAATTTTAAATTTTATTATATTATTTTAAATATTTTAAATGTATTATGTTATTTTAAATATTTTTAATTTTATTTTATTATTTTAAATAATTTATTATATTATTTTAAATTTTATTATTTGTTTTTTAAAATTTTATTAGATTAAATAAAAAATAATATTTATGTGTTTAATGTGATTTTTTATTTAATTTTTTAAATATTTTTTTGAAATTAAACTGCAAATGGCATTTTTAATATCAAATCAAACCTAATGAATGGCATTTTCGAAATTAAATCAAGGATATTTTGAAAATAAATCTAAATTTTTTTTTTTTCAATCAGTGGGAGGAAATTCTGGTTCGACCCGTACCTTTTCTTTTTTTCTTTTTTCTTTTTTTTCCATTCACTGAGAGAAGACTTGGGTTCAACCCGCGCCTCCTTTTTTTTTTATTTATTTTTCATTCAATGGAAGAAGATGCAGGTTCGACTCGTTTTTTTTTTTTTTTAATTCGGAAGAAGACACCGATTCGATCCGTGCTTTCTTTTTTTTTTTTCTGGACTAAAATCGCGAGTCAACCCGTAATTTCATATAGTTCTCGCGGGTCCAACTCGTATTTTCAACCTCATGCCATATCACGAGCATCTCCATGATCAAAATTATCTAAATTCATAAATAAAAATAAAATTATGATACTTTGAAAAATAATTTTTTTATATATTATTTCGGTCAAAAACCCCGGGAACAGAAACTATGGAAACCGTTTGGCCTGCCACTCTGCTAGCCGCTGAAGTGCATGAAACGAACGGTGATACGGAACTCGTATCCATGACATACATCAGGTATCCTGTATACCTTACTCATACAAAATAAATAAAAAATAAAAATACCGCATCCATCTACCCGGGAGCCAGGACTGTATTGGCGTCCCACAAACAGGTGGCGCTAAACTATGGGAGGCGTGCAAAGCCTATTTGCTCCAGCTGGCATCCTTTATTTAATTATGACTTAAATATCGGGCAAACAAGTTAGCATGCTCACGGGTTATTTAAGTCAGATTTGAGTTAAGCTCGACTCAATTTTATTATTATTGAATTCGAATCGAGTTCCAGTAATTTTTCAAATCAAGTTCGGATAGCACGATACTGTATTCAAATAAATCTATTTAAATTTATATATTTTTTAAATAATTTTATTTTTATTTATAATTTAAATATAATAATATATATTATAATTAGTTGAGTTTCGATTTCGAGTTTAACTTAAACTTGAATATAGTTTGGTCGATATTCGGCCGAGTTGAGTTAAGTTCGAATATTATTTTTTTTTTCTTTTTTTTTTTATTTGTTGAGCCGAATTCGAACCTAGAGTACTAAAATTTGATTTAACTCGAATTCAATTCAAATCCGAGTATTTTAAATTAAGTCAAGTATAGGCTTCTAACTATTTGACTTAATTCAGCTCAATTGTGCCTTTAAATTCTTAGCCAACTCATTAGTAACATGGGGAACATAAAATTCTAAAAGTTATGGGACGGATCTTTTAATATTTTGAAAGCAAAAACAAATTTTAATATATCTGTATTTCTTTTTTTCTTATATATTTTGATTTTTAAGGAGTTAGGTGGGTTTTTCCGCCTCTTTCTCAAAATATCTTTATATATAAGTCTTTTCTCTCTCACACACACGCACTAGGGGTGGAGAAATCTATATGAAAAATTGGGCTAATATGTGGGCATAGGAACTACATCCTTGGTACTAACTCCCAAAAACTTTACTAGTTTTGCTAATTGACACTCTCATTAATAATGCCCTTTTATGTCTTCTAATCTATATTGGGATGAGGGTCCAGAAATAAACATCATCATTGTTGATGTTGATTCTCAAGAACCAGATGGAGTATCTAGATCGCCGGTTCACCTTCTTAGATTCCTGCAAAACAAGCCCTTGATCAGAATTTCTCCAGTGGAAGATACTCTGATATCTAAGTCAGTAGAATTATACCAACAGAATGGAGAGCTCAAAGGAAGAATGCAGATAAAAAAAGAGAGGAATTAAATTGGCATGGCATAGACTTGTCTTAAACTTGCCTAGAATTACTTAGATTGCATATCCTGGAGGTCCCCTCTTACCTCTGTTTATAGACGTTGTTGAAACTGAAAGTAGTTAAGACTTTCTGATTTCTATTAGGGAAGTTAGTTAATGTAACTTTCCTTCAGCTAATTGTAGTTACTGCTGGTAGTTAGTCATCTTGGTCTTGCTGATGCTAAGGCTATCAGTTATATGATTGGTTGGTTATAACAACCAGGCTCATTCTTGCCAGGCCTTTACTGAAGTAGATTGGCTGACTGTAGGTCGGCCAGTTACTTCGAAGTACATCGATCGTAGATCGACCATTCGCTTCAAAGTAGGCCGAAGGCCGATCTCAAGTCGAGTGCCTCAGCTGGCTGAAGTGCCGCATCAATCCATTGTGCCGATCCGTCTAGTTGATTGGTCAGGATGGATTAATTAAATCTTTAGATCGGTAATTAACTTTCGGGACTGATTCATTATAATAGTTCCCCTCCACTCCCAATTTCAAGATAATTTATTGTTCTAAAAGATGGGAGTATTATATATATATATATATATATATATATTATAAAAGAGAAGATTACTAATGATGGCAAATCTCATATTCGGTTGGCTATAATAATTGCCTTCTGTTTCAAGTGTTGTGCTCTGGACAGGTGTCGAACATTCGTTGGCTCCTGGAGATTCAGCATGGGTTTAAGAGTCATGCCGACTCTTTCAATTATGGTACTCCGGCTGATTCCCGTCTTCGACCTGGATCATGGGACGGGGCATCATCACGTCTATTCGATATCGTGCAGGAACTTTATCTTGGCCGTTAACCGCATTCTCACAGATCAAGACTGACAGGCTATTTTTTCTCCCATCGAGTTGGCTAGCATCTCTTAGTAGTTCGTACCCACTATCGGCGCCATTCATACGTGGTGCCATCGGAGATGCTTCGCACCTTCCGAGGGATACATATGAACCGTTGCCGTTGTCTATATTAATGGTGCTTGCCCCGGAGAACGAACTTTCTTGCTCTTCATCTCCTACCACCAAAATCTTCTTCTTCTGCATCCTGCTTCAAGCTCCCATTTTTTCAAGTTCTCTTTCCACTTCACATGTTAAAGTCTCTTCCTTTCTTCCAACATGGTTAGGTCCTTAAAGGTTCTTGCCACTGGCAGGCTTTCGACCGATAGGAGAAAAGGCAACCCCTCCGGCGCCATAGGTTCTTCTAGGAGAGGTGGCGACGAGTCGAAACCATAGTCCATTGTGAGTTCCCTGTCCTTTTCTAGATTAGCTTCCTTGCGGGATCATTACCACATCCCGAAAATCCATCCGTTAGTGCTTCCTCGGTCTAATGAATGGGTAAATCATACTTCTCTTAGCACAATCTCAGTGTACGAAGACCACCTGAAGGCTGGTCTTCGGTTTCCTTTTCAACCCTTCTTTGTAAAAATTTTTAATTTATACCATGTAGTTCTAGTATAGTGGACTCCGAACAGCATTCGGGTCATCTGTACCTTCTTAATCTTCTACCATATAGCAAATGTAGAGCTGAGGACCTCCCTGTTCACTTTTTTCTTCATGCTGAAGAAAAACTTCCATGGCCAAGGGTGGTGGGTCATTGGCCCTCGCCCTGGTCGGAAGTTGGTCACAGGGCTGCCATCCGCTATCCACAGATGGAAGCATTGTTTCTTTTTCTTGTTTTCCTCTTATCCATGGGGTTTCAATATGAAATGGCGAGAACCCTACTTGGATGCCAATGCCAGCAAGAAAGTCCTGAAGGTCGACCAAGCAGACTTCAATAGGCTCTCGGGGTCTGGCATTCATCTAGCGAAAGAGCTACTGAGCGAGCATAATTTACATCTCGCTCAGATCAGTTCATCTCTATTGTTAGGCATACTTCATAATATACGATTTCTATTGTCTTTAATTTATTGACAGCTGACCATCATTATCTCTGTGTTTTACAGGTAACAAGATAAAACCAGACTTCGGCAAGCTTCGCCAAGCTACCTGCAAGAGACTTGTACTAGTCCCTTTGGCAGAATCGGAGGACCGAAAGAAAGCTCGGGCCGAAGAGGCCACGAGAAGTGTTCCAACACCACTGAGGACGATGTCGGACGACAACGATGTTCCTCTGACCGAGATCCATTCCAGGGGCACTACTCTAGCTCATACTTCGGGGAGGCCGAGTCTAGCCCCCGTCGTCGATGCGCTAACAGTCCAGCTCTCCCCCCAAGATAAGGGTAAGGCTCCTCAGGCTAAAGAGGGGTCGGAAAAAGAGATTCCCTCCGAGAGGGACTATGAAGTAGATTCGCAGTCTTATCCGATGGGAGGGGTTTGGAGAACCCCGAACTTGATGGGGACATCAGGATCAGACCAATTTTTTTTTTGGGTTCCATTTGAATCGCAAAGTGATGTTCATTTGACTGAGTCTATGTAATCAAGTTCATGTCAAGTTGTTGAGTCTAATTAGTCAATTGAGTCCATTGAAGTCCTATAATAAAATCCAGTTGAGTCAATGAATCCATGTAATTGATCAAGTTGAGTCATGTCAAGTCAAATTGCCAAGAGGAAGACCAATTGAAGACCCAAGTCAAGACTTCAAGAAAGACCACTCATTCTTGCACCTCCACATGTCATGGCCCACATGATCTAGCAAATTTGGCAAGTGATAGGCGTTGCGCCTCGGCTTGGAGTGGTCCCCCCTTCCCTTGTTTCATGGAGTCGTCCAATGCAAGAATAGAAAGTCAAGATAGCTCCCCTTGTTTCTCTCTCCTTATTTCCATATACATCAAGCATAAAAGGAAGATATCTGGTGCCCAACAGAAAAGGAAGGAGAAGAGATCCCCACCTCCTAGTTTCATGCAACTGCCCACTACATTTATGGAATATTCTTGGCACCTCCTCTTTCCTCTCCTTATTATGTGGCCCCAAATATCACCAAAGGAGGAAGTCTTCATGCAGCTCCATATCTGGCTGACCAAAGGAAGAAAGAAAGTAGATACAGCCCCACTCCATGCCCATCTTGTCGTCCAAAGATCACCTGTACCCATATTTGTTTATCTTATCACGTATGCTATAGGAGGTCCATAAAAAGGCCCCTCCTCTTGTATTTTGAAGATAGATGAGTGAATGAATGAATGAAGTTTGATGAATGAAAGCCTTTGAGAGTTTTTCTATTTGCCTTTGCTTATTATAAGTATCGAAGGGTGTGAGACCCTACCTTGCCTTTGCTTTCGAGCATCGAGGAGTGTGAGGTCCTAGTTATCTTCCACCTACTTCTAGCCGACCACCATCAACCTCCTTCCCCCCCAAGCATCTAAGTTCTTCAAGCTAATATCTCTTCTACAAACCAGGAATTAAGCTACTACAACAACTTCGGATCTACATCAACTTGGCTTGATCACAAGACATCTTCTCTTTCTTTTCTTATCTTTCTTTGCACTCTCTATATCTCTAACTTGAGTCCTTATTCTTTCTTTGTGTTTGTAGATCCCTCAGGTACTAAGAGCTATAGAGGAGGTCCTCTTTGCCATCAATAACCATCAAGCAGGAGCCTAGCATCAAGACCTTAGCCTCTTCATCCAGGTGCCTTTCCTAGAGTGGAGAGATCCAAAGATTCAATGAAGAGCAATCACTATTCGGTAACAAAACTCACCCTTCTCTTTAGATCTGATTTCTTGAATGTTTAGAGCATATCCTAATATGGGATTTCTTAGCCCTAGTGATCCTTCAATCTTATTTACTTTAAAGATAAACTTTGCGGGTTGTTTCTTATCCTCATATGTATTCCCAATGCATGTTCCTGTTTTTCTCTCGAAAAAATCATAATTCTGAAAATTGATCATCTTCAATCTATTACATCTTTAGTTTAGATTCATCCCCATCATGTCCCGCATCAGAACAGGCCAAGAAATTACTGAAGGCCACGCTCCTCCCAAGAGACTGGGAGGTGACGAAGAATCACCGGCTGGAGCAGGTCATCGATTCAATTTATCCGAATATTCTGAGAGTAAGTAACACTTTTCTCGTTAATTTCTTTGAAATTGTGGTTAATATGACTAACTTCTTTCTTTCGTTGCTTAGTGCAGCTTATTCATGAAGTGACCCTGATAGAGAAGGGCATATCGGGGTTCACTAGCCTTAGCAGAGGTCTTCGTGAAGCATTGGAATCGGTAAGAGCTGAAATGGAAGTGGTTGAAGAATTGAGATCGGCCATGGAAGAGAAGCTGAATAAGAGCGTAGCCGATGTTCAAATTTTGGAGGCTGAGGTGAAGAAGGTCCAAACTAAGATATTTGAACAAGAGGCAAAGCTCAAGAAGAAGAAGAAGAAGATCCATTCTCTAAAGCAGTCGGCCAAGGAAAACCAAAAGAAGGCCGATGAGGCCTTGCAGAAGGCTGACTTGGCTACCAAAGAGGTGGAATTGGCCAAGAAGCGGGTGGTCCGGGCTGTTGAGGACTATAAAAAGTCTTCAAGTTTTGATGATAAAGTGACCGAGGCTAGAGCAATCAATTATAAAGTCAGCTTCAATGATTGCTATAAGGAGATTCTCCAACTTCATCCAAGCTTGGATGTCTAAGGCATACGGTCATATGAAATCGAGGAAGAACCCGCGACGTAGCCTGAGGCTGAAGAGACTCCAAGGTAGCTAGAAGAAGCTTCCACTATGGCCAATCCAGACATTGCTCCATCCGTTAAAGACTAATTCTTGTACCTTTCTTCTTCTTTTTGTAATAGAACTGAGATGTACGTATCGAATCTTTTGAAATGAATGAAGAACTTTCCTTCCATTCTGTGTCTTTTCGCAATAACCTTTCTTCCGAAATTTTTCTAAGTATAAAGTAGTCGGATGTTCCTTACCTTCCATTTTGAGAAAAAAAATTTTTAAGTATGAAGTCATCGGACCTTTTTAATCTTCTTAAGTATATGGATATCAATATGATGAATGAATGGCTTTAGAGCATTTCCATGGAATAGTTTTGGATTTCTTACTGATTCTGATCGATCTCATTAATGTTGTGGACTGAAGGTCCCAGTTTTGCTGATATAGTAGGCAGATTAGGCTCACGTGCATGTTTGTCGGATATACCAATAGAGCAGGCTAGTTAGCCCCCCTCTCGTGCTTGTTAGCTATATGTGAAAAAGTAGGCTGGTTAGTCCTGCATTTGGACTCGTCGGACATACCGATAAAGTATACATAGTATATATAATACTCCCATCTTTCAGAGCAATAAATTATCTTGAAATTGGGAGTGGGGGGCAACTGTTATGATAAACTGATCCAGAAAGTTAATTACCAGTCCGAAGATTCAATTAATCCATCCAGACCGGTCGACCAGATGGATCGGCAAAATGGTTCGATGCGGCACTTCAGCCAGCTGAGGCACTCGACTTAAGATTGGCCTTCGGCCTATTCCAAAGCAAATGGCTAATCTATAATCGATATGCTCCGAAGCAAATGGCCAATCTACAATCGATCTACTTCGAGGCAACTGGCCGACCTACAGTCAGCCGATCTACTTCAGCCTAAGGCCCATCAAGAATGAGCCTGGTTGTTATAACCAACCAATCATTTAACTAATAGCCTCAGCATCAGCAAGACCAAGATGGCTAACTATCAACAGTAACTACAATTAGCTGAATGAAAGTTATATTAACCAACTTTTCTATCAGAAATCAAAAAGTCTTAACTACTTTTAATTAGAACAACGTCTATAAAAAGAGGTAAGAGGGACCTCCAGGATAAGCAATTCTAAGTAATTCTAGGCAAGTTTAAGACAAGTCTATACCATGCCAATTTAATTCTTCCCTTTTTCTATCCACGTTCTTCCTTTGAGCTCTCTATTCTATTGGCCAAATTCTACTGGCTTAAACATCGAAGCGTCCCCCATTGAAGAAATTCCGATCAGGAGCTTATTTTGCAGAAACCCAAGGAGGTGAACCGGCGACCTAGGTACTCCATCCAGTTCGTGAGGATAAGCATCAACAATCATTAATCATATCTGTTAGATAAAAATAGCAATAGGTTTATCTCTAGCATTCTTACTTTGTAGTGGATCTCTCAATTATAAATCCTCGTAGCCCATTTTTTTTTGGTGAACCATCTATTTTTTTTTATTTTATGTCTTTTGCGTGCCAAAACCCCACCTGCATTTTTGACAAATCTTTTTCGGTAGTTCTAGCAGACATTGGGGTGTGTTATATTTTAACAAACTAATGTTAAGGAAACAAGGTTAAGCAAAAGCAAAATTTAGAAACACGATTAAATCTCAATTTCAAGTCCTAAATATTTAATGGCTACCAGAATTCCAGGTTGCGGCGGCAAAGGTTGAAAGATCGATCAACAGACAGAATTGAAATGCTAGATTGCAAGTTTTAATTGTACTCATGTGATCTTCGACAAATGGGCTTTGGATATGCTGGAAGGAGGTATCGCCGCCTTGGCATAGTTGATGACAAAGCAAAATATCTAATTGAACTAATCCAAATCAAGCAATACTCAAACAAGCATGAGCATCAGTTTTAGAACAATAATAAAAGCATGGCAAACCTTACACTCTACAATAAGCCAATAATTCTTATGGGAAATGTTTGCATATTCCTGAAATTATTTAAAAGGTGATATATATATATATATATATATATATATGATCTCCACTTGTTCCTTGCCGATGACATAACATAACAACATCTTAAAATAAATTTTCTTATGAAGAACATCTAAAATTCACATTACATTTTCCATGAACTCCTTGTCCTCTAGCAACAAACTCATTGCTTGGGACGAAAGGCACACGTCCAAAGCCATGCTCCCTTCTTCACTCCCCGGAAAGACAGATATGGTTCCGTCCACCTTGTTTGCACCACCACTTCGGACTGCGATCGGTCTCCCCCATCCAAAATCATTCCCATAGACATCAAACCTCGGCGAGCTACCAGTGACTACGGTACCAACCTTGGTTTCCTTGAAGTGCAGATAGGTGGGATTCCGAGTCCATGATTCCAGCCAATTATGAATCATGCCATTGGTCTGGGAGGCCACCATCTCGTTCAACAACGATGCCGCCCATCCCAAACCCCGGTCCAACACCTCCCCTGAAGTGGTTGTCGTTGGAACCCCCATAACAGCGTTCCCAAAATATCCCGCCGGCAATTGTGGCTCTAACCTCTGTCGATAGTTTACCGTTAAGCGATAGCAAGTTTTCTCACTTGGTAGAAGCCTTTGAGCACGAAGCACGGATCTCCAGACAAGAGCTAGCAGTGCTTGGAGTGAAGATATGCGATCCGTGCTCATTTCCATGTTGGCTCTGAGCTTGAGCTTCGCAATAGTTTGCACCGAGAATTGGAAGAATGCTTCGCTGAGCTGGGATGACGGATATATCTTGACGAAGTCTTCGCGTTTATAGACAGGTAGATAGATGGGAGGTGAGCATGATTCGTGGAACCAGCGATTCAGCGTGGGCGGCCGAGAGATCTGTTGGACACCGGTTCGCGAGATCTCTGACCACGAGTTGAGGAAGTGCCAGAAGGAGGTCCCATCGGCGACCACATGGTTGAGAGCGCAACCGACGAAGACGCCATCGGCCAATTCCGTGACCTGGACGGCGAGGAGTTCGAGGGAGTGGCCGTCGTGGTTGATGGCTCCATTGAGAGGGAAGAGGGATTGGATGATGCCGGGGATAAAGCGAGAGGTCAAGACGTCGGCCGTGGTTATGTCCGTGGCGGCGGCGTGGATGAATTGGGCTCCTTCGTCGTTGCATTCGATGGCGGTCGAGAGAGATGGCGGCGTGGTGTCGTGATTGATGGTGGCGAGACGGCCGGCGAGGGGATAGAAGTGGTCGAGGACGAGAGAGAGGGAGGATATGAGGCGGGGAATAAACGGGGTGGGGGGTTTGGGAAGGAGGATGCCCTTCTGGATGTAATCTATGGAGAGTAACCTGAGATCCCAAGGAGTGAGATGGATCAGCCGTTGCCGCCAGCCTTGCTTGCTTGCTGCTTCTTTGTTATTGGATGATGGTCGAACCACACAACTTGAAATGTAGTGAATCTTCTTCTTGGAAGTCGCTTGCTCGTTTGCCATCTCTTTCAAATTTTCCTTCGAGGTGTATGTGCCGAAAGAAAGGGGGGGATTCTGTTGTTCCGACCTCCCAAGATCATTTGCCGTCGGCTAGAATTAAAGATTGAAGATGGTTGGACTCGATCTCTTTCATTTGCTTCATGAAAGTGAGATTAAATCGTACATTATTATTCTGAAAACAATAAATAAATATAATTTGACTTGACCTATGTATATAGAAATCAAAATCTTATGACTTTGCTCCTACTACTATTGGAGGTTCGAACTTTAGACCTAATCCTTTCTCTAATTATCTCAGTTTAAACAAGGAAATGCAAAACACTTCCAATATACTACAGTACGATACAAAAATCAACTGATTCATGTTTGTACATTTTTTATCCATCTTTTATTTGTTAGTTGGGCTTGAGAGGCACTAGTGGGTACCGACATAACGGGGATTTTGACTTTTTTTTTTTTTTTTTTTTTTTTTTTTTGTGGGGCCGGGGGGGTTTGGGGGGCGCTATATAATATGACCACGGACTTGCTCATAGGTGTGATTAGGTCCACTAAAATCTCTCTATTAATGGACTACTTGTTCTACCATTTTATGAAAGAGAAATTTGTTGTATCGCTTTCAACCACCGAGCGGATAGCTTTCTTTTTGCTTCAGACGCAGCTGACTCATGTGAAAGGGTGCCAATCAAGGATCTGTGGCACACTTGCAGTGTTTGGTTGCAAGCTAATTTTTCTAAAGCCTTGCATCCAATTATCCTGATGTTAATTGCTACATCGGTGTGGTATTGCTGGAAACAAAGGTGTTATAATATCCTGATTTAATCTTAAATAATCATCGGTTTATTTTTTGAACCAATTTTAATTCATGGTTTACCAGTCAAATCAATACATTAAAAGAAATATCTCCAGGATTTGATAAAGATTCTGATCCACAAAAGGATATATAGTATGTCTTCGGCTTCGTATCTTTATCTTGGTCCGAAGACTAAGCCTATTAACCTTGTGACTCCAGCTTCGTATCTTTATCTTAGTCCGAAGACTAAGTCTATTAACCTCGTGACTTCGGCGACGTATATTTATCTTAGTCCGAGGACTGAGCCTATTAATCTTGTGACTTCGGTTTCGTATCTTTATCTTAGTCTGAAGGCTAACCTATCAACCTTGTCTCCGACTTCGTATCTTTATTTTAATCCAAAGGCTAAGCCTATCAACCTTGTATCTTCGGCTTCAGCTCTTACTTTCTTTCGAGCTTCAAACTCTGCTGGAACTAGTACCGCCCTTTTCCTTGAAGCTTGTCGAACTTTTTCAAGATTCGGCCTCATTGGTTCATCTACAGTCAAAAGAAAGACAATTTCAGCGCGCGCACACACACACACACATATATATATATATAAGAGAAAGAGAAGAAAAATCCAAAGACCACTATCTCTATACCTAATGTTGAGACTTCGCTGATGTAGGCACGATGAAGGTTTTCTTCCTTCAGCAGTTCTTTAAACATGAAAATTTCCGGCTCTGATAAAGTTTCAAAGTCCTTGAGATCGGCTTTCAAAACCCTATTCCCAGCGTTTGCATCCAAACGTGGAGCTTTTCATTCAGTATTGAACCCCCAGTTGGTATAGTATACAAAGAAAAAACAGGATTTCCACCTATGTATGACACTAGGAGTCCCTTTTATTAGTCTTCGGCCTGGCCGAGGATCTATGACCCACCATCCCTTATCATGGAAGTCTCTTTTTGATACAAAAAGAGAGGTAAATAGGGAAGTCTTCGGCTCCACGTTCCGAAGCTTGCAAAAAACTAGAAAACCGCAGATATTTCTAAAGCTGTTCGGAGTCAACTAAGCCAGAACTATTTGATAAAGGTTGAAAATCTTTGTAAAAAAAGGATGAAGTGGAAGCCGGAGACCAGCCTTAAGGTGGTCTTCGTATATGGCAATTGACTTCATGGGGGGTTATCTACCCTTTCTTCTGGTTTCGAGAGGATTGTTTTAAAAGTTCGTGGAATGTGAAAGCGGTGCCTAACACTTTCTATCTTGTCAAGCGACAGGGTGCTGGTAGCAGTATCAGGAGATCTCTCCGGACTCCTCTTCCTACCCGAACCTTTTTCCCTACTGGTTTCACCTCCTGGCGGTCACCTGCTGGTTTCACTTCTTGGCGGACCCCTACTGGTTTCACCTCCCAACGAACCCCTACTAGTGAAAGGATTCCTAGTGGACTCCAACATTGCAAAGAAACAAAAAGAAAGAGAGAAGGAATTCTACCTCTAAAAGAAACGAAAATGGCTGGTTGCAGTGCAGAGCGAGAGGAACAAGGAACGCGGGGGCAAAGAAGTTCTTCTCACATGGTTCTTCTCCCTTTTATAGTGAAATAATGGAATTTCGAGACGGTTCGGAGATCTCCTCGATCGTACACCATATCGGCAGCCTCGATCGTGGGTACAGTTTTCTAAGAACCATCCATTAATGAAATGGTGATTGTGATCCGCGTGAAAAGCCATGGATGGCCAGGATAGTCTTTTGACTGTGATCAAGCCTCAGATGACTGCCAGGTATCCTGCCTCGATCAAATAAAAGTCCCTTTTTGCAAAAATTCCTTAAAGAGTTTTTCTAGATTCGAAACATCTTTTTGAAGCAGCGAATAAAAGGCTGACATGTGTCTTCAGCACGTCCCTCGCGCCACCAAGTAGTTATTGCGAATGATGGGTATCAGGGTTCAGCGCCATCATTACTTGTCAGTTACTGCAAAATGACAAATTTAATACTCCCATTTTTTGAAAAAAAAATCATTTCGAACTTAGGAGTGGGGGGCAGCTGTTATAATATCCTGGTTTAATCTTAAATAATCACCGATTTATTCTTTGAACCAATTTTAATTTTTGGTTTATCAATCAAATCAATACATTAAAGGAAATATCTCTAGGACTTGATGAAGATTCTGATCCATAAAAGGATATATAGTATGACTCCGGCTTCGTATCTTTATCTTAGTCCGAAGACTAAGCCTATTAACCTTGTGACTCCTGCTTCGTATCTTTATCTTAGTCCGAAGACTAAGCCTATTAACCTTGTGACTCCGGCTTTGTATCTTTATCTTAGTCCGAAGACTAAGCCTATCAACCTTGTGACTCCAGCTTTGTATCTTTATCTTAATCCGAAGGCTAAGCCTATCAACATTGTCTCCGGCTTCGTATCTTTATCTTAGTCCAAAAGCTAAGCCTATCAATCTTGTATCTTCGGCTTCTTATCTTTGTCTTGCTCCGAAGATCAAGCCTATCAATTTAACACCTCCAGCTTCGTACCTTCAGCATAATCCGAAGAGTATGTTATCTTATCTTCAGGATGGCTGCAAGTGTTTACTTATTTTTCCTTGTTATTTTCAAAGAAACTCTTCCGAAGTTGTATAGCTAACATTCTCTTTAGGAGTACTACTAAAGAGAATGTTGAGTTCGCTTCGGATCTACTTTAGAAAAGAATGAGGTATATTAAACATATGGGCTTTTCTAACTCGGAAACAGTTGAAGTCTATTCTAGTTATTGCAACCGCCCACATGGTCGAAATCCTCATATTGGATAATTATGTAATAACTAATTTTCCGACCACCACTACTTATAGTTATGAGGAGATTTCATTTGCTAACTTCTATAACCATAAGTAGTTGTTGCATTGGAGTCTATAAATACTGGTAAGAGGGGATACTCGAGGTAAGCTAAGCTTATTCCCAGAAATTTGAATTCTTTTCTTTCCCTCTCTGCTTTCGACTCTCCATTCTGCTGTCTGAGTTCTTGCTGACTTTGGCATCGGAGTGTCCCCCGCCGGAAGATTTCCGGTCAGGGAATCTGTTTTGCAGATTCCGGGTGATGATGAACCAGCGGGCGAGCCACTCCATCCGTCCGGCATGGATTCAATGTCAACAAAAGGAATGCCGGAATCTTTTTGAATGGCTCTTCTCCCTCAATTCTGTTTTCTCAATATGTGCAAATCTTTCTAATGATCGATCTATGTTATGTGGAGACAAGTAGTTAATTGCCGGTGTATCTGACTATATGGAGGAATTCAAAGTCAATCCTTTATATCAACTTCTAGGATGAATTCTGTTTTGAGCGTCTAACAAGTTGAGATGGCTTCTGCTGCTGCTCCTTGTTGCTCTGCTGCCACTGTTTTCACCTGCTGGTTTTGGAGGTTTGTCGGTTCCCTTCTGCAACAGACACAGATGCTATACCGATCTTCTCTTTTGGCTTCTTGGACATACCTTCTCTGCTTCACTGCTTTTTTGGGAGACAATGATGGAAGAACTAGACAGTAATGCGAGCCCACCATGAGCTCTGCTTCCATCTTTCGCTTTCTCTTTTAAGTCTCTTTTGGTCTACCACACCAAATGGTCATCATTCCATTTTTTGGGATGGTTTTTATACGGTCTTCCTCTTGTTGTATAGCTCTGCTGTATCTAATTTCAAACTTTATATATTCTTTTACTTTATTGAATTTATTGGTGACCAATGGATGCTCAACCATTAGCCTCCGTTTACATCACGAAAAAAGGGTGCCGGTCAGATAGATTTGGTATAGTCCGTAGCCAGCCAAGTCACAACCTAACCAACAGACTGACCGCATCTCCACCCAAACACGCAATATATATACCTATCAATTCAAACATAGAATTAGATTAGGTTGTGATGCGCCCATTCAGCTAGTCCCCGGTCGGACCGGCCCCCGGCATCCGATCAGTTGGTCCCCGCGCGGAGTCCGACTTCCTGGTCGACTTTCTCAAAGGACCGACCCGGTGGCTTTGAGGGTTGATAGGCGCCCCACCGCCCGTGCGACAGCTCTTTTTATCGTCACGGTCGGCTCCTGAGGAGCCGGCTGATCCACTGCTGAAGAGATCGTCCGTGGTTTCCAGGAACCTTTCCTCTCTGACAGTTCTGACATTCTGTTATAGCAAATTCCAGCACATGGCCACTACTCTGACACACCTGGCACGCCGCCACCCACGATCTCGTCGCCACGCCTTTCTCCTGGAGACATATTCTGGTTTTTCCAGCCTGCTCCGCAATAGAATTTGGCAGCGCTCCGTGCCTATAAAAGGCACCCAGGGGACCTCCGCGAAGGGGAAGGTTCTTCTTCCCCATTCTGATTCTTTCCCATAGTTCTTCCCGTTCTGTTGCTCCAACCCTTCTCTAACTTAAGCATCGAAGTGTCCTCCGCCGGAGCCCCCTCCGGCATCTAGGAACTTCTTGCAGGTTGTCCGATCGAGGAGCCCTCCAGCGCGTCCGTCGAGCTCGGTTCAGGAAGAAGAGAGGCAACAGGTTGTATCAGAAAGTCAGGTTGGTTGGGTTTGACAATCCTATCATGTAATCGGAGGTTCTCATATGTTTGTTAAAAGAAATCAATAATTCATCACAACATTTGCTCATGACCATTTTGCAATGTTAAACATTTTAACAGACATGCCTCGAGAACAACCTTCACCTGTATAGATCGTCATGGGATGGATCAATTAAATAATCTTGACCAACTCAAGCAGGACCGAGCCCAAGTGCATCGGAGTTGGATTCAAGTTTTAATCCTGATCGAATATGGTTCACTTTTTGGTCATGCCAAAACCAGGTCCAGCCTCGCTCACCCTAATTGTTTTAGAAGCAACGGCTTCTTCTCCAGAGGAAACATAATAATTAATGCATGGGTTTCATGTTGGTTATCTTAAATATAAGCGTATTCATAAGATAAAAAATGGTTTTCACATCTGAGAGGTAAGTAGCAGATGAAAATGACTTTTGATAAATAATGAGATGATAGCAGTGTTCGAGTGACCTGCATGGTTGCAAATTTGTTTTTAATGATATTGCAAGAACAGAGTAAGGGTATCGTCCATTTCAGCAACCCCATCCCATTTGGGTCACTTGCACAGTTTAGCCATAGCTAAGGCCCATGGTCCATCCAAGCTTATTTCCGCTTGCTTCAATATCAGAAACCGATATGATACAAATCAGCATCCCTTATTAATCTCGAACGATATATATCGAAAAAGGGTGAATTTTTTAAAAATCTGTTCCATGAACCTCAAAGTTGCCTTCTACAACCCCCTTCTTTTGAAGGGAAATCGAGGAAGCAGGATGCTTCCCCCGAGTTTGTTTAGGACAGGAAGATCTACACGGTAGTGTTACGGGGAAGAGAAGTCTCTTAAGGGCATACGGAGAACAACAGAATTGAACGGTGAATTATCACTTAGTGAAGTGAATTAATTACAACCCTTATAAGAATATGCAAACAAAACGATTAGCACTTATTCGTTCCAAGCTGCTGCTGGTGGAAGCCTGGAAATTGGATGATTTATTTGGTTTTGGAGCAGGAGGGCCTCTACCACCTCTATCTCCCTGGTGCAGCCACTTTCTATCTAGTTAAGAACACCAAAAAAAAGAAATCAAACATGCTCTGCTAACTTAAGAACATATTAATGGCTTGCTAATGACAATCAAGGGATTTGTGATATGCCAGCAACTTCGAACCTACCTCCATGCACCGATCCAAATTGCATTGCATAAAATGCAGCAATTAATGCCACGAGAAGCAGCCAACGGATGGAGGACGGAATAGACATCTTGATCTACGTTCCGCTTCCTTCGAAACAAATTCGATTTAACTTCTTTCTACACCACACGGGAGTTGCCGTCAAAGGGCCCCGGTATATTTATGAACGCTCCTTTCCGCACCGCACATGACTTCTTTGACATATATGAACACTGCTTTCGACACCACATGTGACTGATTTTTTTTAATAATATTATTTTAATAAAAATTTATAAGGGTGAGCTGAAATAAATTTATCAAATTTGAATAGCAACCACGTCACAAGACGTGGATTTAGGGATGGTAACCGGGTCGCATCGGGCATATACGAGTTGGATCATATATGGATCGGATCAAAAAAAAAATTTCAATCTGAACCTGACATATTTATTAAACAGGTTATAATTTAAAACCTGAACCTCATCCATTAAATTAACAGGTAATCTGATTCGACCTGTTTAACCCGTTTATTAAACGGGTAACCTGCTAACCCGATTCAATCCGACCTGTTTAACCCGTTTAACAATTGAATAACATATTTATCCAACCCAATCTGACTCAACCTGTTTAATAAATAGATAATCTGTTTACCTAACCCGATCCGACCTGACCCGTATATTAAATGAGTTAAATGAGTTAAACAGGTTGGACCTAAAAAATCTGAACCCGACCCGTTTATTAAATGGATTAAACGGGTCGACCCGTTTATGACCCGAGCCCGTTTATCCCAAATCCAAACCTATTTATGACAGGTCGAACATGGATCAGATTGGCAGATCCGGTCATAAATTGCCACCCCTAAGTGGATTGAACTGGTGTCTTCATTAAATGAATCCACCGCAATAAAATTTAAAAATATAATAAAATTTAAAATAATATAACAAAATTAAAAATATTTAAAATAATATATTAAAATTATAATATATAAAATATTCAAAATAATATAATAAAATTAAAAATTAAAAAAAATAAAAAAGCTGTAGTTAGAGTGAAGTCACAGGTCGTACATGCGACTTCATCTTATTCCTACACCACCATTTTTAAAATAAAAAAATAAAAAATAAAATAGATATAAGTAAAGTCATAAATTATTATATTAATAATATTATAAAATATTAAATTATATATTATATGTTATATTATAAAATATAATAAATATACTAAATATTTTATACTATAATATAAAATTTATAACTTAGTCGGTGCCAGTTTAGTCACCAGTCTGATCGCCAGGCTGGTCACCAATTCACTTATCGGGTCGGTGCCAGTCCGACCATCAACCCAATGTAATTCGGTCGCCCGTCCGGTCACCAGGTTATAATACCAGTTCGGTCACTAGTCCGATTGCTAGCTCGGTGCTAGTTTGGTCGGCAGCCCGTTGCTAGTCCAGTCCCCTGCCCGGTACTAATTCAGTTGCCAATCCGAGCTGGATTGGCACCAACTTGGTGATCAGACTGGTACCAGCCTGGCGACCAAACTGGTAATTAAATCGATGACCAGACCAGCTATCGGATCGGTGGTCGAACTGGCAATCGGATCGGTGGTCAAACTGGTAATCGAATCGGTGGCCAGACTGGCGACTGGATCGATGGCCGGACTGGAACCGATCTGTGACCGGATTAGCTATCGGACTGATGATCGGATTGGCGACCAAACTGGTGATCGGATTGGCACTGTTTTGGCAGCCAAATTGGTTATCGAATTAGGAGCCAAACTGGTGGCCAAACTAATGATAGGATCGGTGGCCGGACTGGCCGCCAGACTGGCAATTGGACTGACACTGACCTAGCAGCCGAATATCAGATCGGTGGCTGGAGCTAGACTGGCTATCGGAGTGGTAGCCAAATCGATGACCAGATTGGCACCGACTTGGAAGCCGAACTGGCAACCGGACCGACAGTAAGACTGGCACAGACCTGGCAATCGAACTAGCTATCAGATCGATAGCCGAATTGGTAACCGGACTAGCAATCAAACTAGCACCGACCTGATGACCGGACTGGCTATCGGGCCGGTTGTCGGACTGGCAGCACGACTGGTAGTCGAACTGGCACCAACTTAGTAGCCAGACTGGCTATCGAACTAGGAGCTGAACAGGTGGCCGGACTGATAGCCCAACCAGTGGTCAAACTGGCACTAACTTGGTAGCCAGACTGGCATCGAACTAGGAGCCGAACTGGTGGCCGGACTAGCAACTGGATTAGCTATTAGACCGGTGACCAGACCGACGATTAGACTGGCATCGACCTGGTAGCCAGACTGGTTATCGGACCGGTGGCAAGACTGACAGCCGGACCGGTGACCAAATTGGCATTGACCTGGTGGTTGGATTGGCTGTTGACTGGTGGCCACTAGTCCGATCACCAATCCAGCTCATAATCCGACAGCCAGTCTGGCTACCAAGACGGTGCTAGTCCGATCACCGGTCTGGCCGTCAGTCCAACCATCTATCCGATAGTCAATTTAGGCACCGACTGACCACCAGTCCAGCCATCAATTCAGGTGCCAATCCGACCCATCAGTCCGGTCTCCAGTTCGACCACCAATCTGATTATCAATCCGGTCACCGATCAGATTGCCAATCCGGTCATCGATTTGATTACCTGTCTGGCCGCCAGGTCGGTGCTAGTCCTACTACCAGGTTAGTGCCAATCCAACTCGGACTGGCGATCGAATTGGTACTAGGAAGGGGACCGGACTCGCACCACGCTGTCGATCGAACTTGCACCAGGTTGGTGACTGGATCGATGACCAGACTGGTATCGACTTAGTGACCGGACTAGCTGTTAGATTAGCATTGGGTTGACGTCTAGTTGCCAATCTAGTCGGTGCCAGTCTAGTCACCTATCTGATTACCAATTCGCCAGGCTGACCATCAACCCAATGCTAATCCGACCGCTAGTCCGGTCACCAGGTCAATACCAGTTTGGTCATTAGTCCGGTCACCAACCCGATGCAAGTTCGATCGACAGCCCGGTGCCAGTCCGTCCCCTGCCTAGCACCAATTCGATCGCTAGTCCGAGTCGGACTAGCACCAACTTGGCGGTAGGACTAGCACTGACCTAGCAGCCAGACAGGTAATCGAATCAATGATCGGATTGGCAGTCAGATCAATGGCCAGACTGACAATCGGATCAATGGCCGAACTAGCGACCAAATTAATGAGTCAGACTGGCACCCGGATTGATGGCTGGACCGGCATCCAATCGATGCCCGAACTGACTATTGGATCAATGGCCGGACTGACTGCTAGACCAGTGATCGGACTAGCATCGTCTTGGTAGCCAAACTGGCTATATGATCAGGAGCCGAACTGGCGACCATATTGGCAACCGGACTAGTGGCCACCAGTCTAAAAGCCAGTCTAACCACCAGGTCGGTGCAAATTCGATCGTTGGTCTAGCTGTCAGTCTAGCCATTTGTCCGATAACTAGTTCGGCTACCATGTCGATGCCAGTCTGACCGTCGATCTGGTCATCGGTCCGATAGCTAGTCAGTCACCAGTCCGACCACCAGTTCGACTCCTAGTCCAATAGCTAGTCTGGCTACCAGTTGGTGCTAGTTTGACTATCGTTGGACTGCCAGTCCAACCACCAGTTTGGCTTCTAGTCTGATAGCCAGTATGGCTACTAAGTTGGTGCCAGTTCGACTGCTAGTCGGGCTGCCAGTCCGACCATCGGCCCGATAGCCAGTCCGATCATCAGGTCGGTGCCAGTTTGGTTGTTAGTCCGGTCCCAATTCGGCCATCGATCCGATAGATATTTATATTACCAGGTCTGTGCTAGTCCTGTTGCCAGTCCGGTTATCAGTCCGGCCACCAGTCGGTGCCAATCCGGTCATCGATCTGGCTACCACTTTGACAGTCAGTTCGGCTCTAGCCACCGATCTGATATTCGGCTGCTAGGTCAGTGTCAGTCTGATTAACAGTCTGGCGGCCAGCATGCCACCGATCCTGTCACCAATTTGGCCACCAGTTCAGCTCCTAATCCGATAACCATTTTGGCTGCCAAAATGGTGCCAGTTCGATCGCCGGTCTGGTTGCCAGTCCGGCCATCGGTTTGATAGCCAGTCCGATCACCAAGTTAGTGCCAGTTCGACCATCGGTACGGTTGCCAGTCTGGCCACCGATTCAATTACCAGTCTGACCACCGATCCGATTGTCAGTCCGATCACCGATTCGATTGCTAGTCTGGTCATCGATTCAATTACCAGTTTGGCCATCATGATGGTACCAATTTGGCCATGAGGCTGGTACCAGTTTGATCATCAGGTTGGTGCCAATCCATCTCAGACTGGCGATCAAACTAGTACCGAGTAGGGGACTAGACTAACAACGTGCTGCCGACCAAACTGGCACCGAGCTAGCAATCGGACTAGTGACCAGATTGGTATTGACCTGGTGACCAGACTGACGATCGAATTACATCGGGTTGATGGTCGGACTGGCACCAACCCGATAAGTGAATTGGTGACCAGCCTGGCGACCAGACTGGTAACTAGACTGGCACCGACTAAGTTATATTATAAGATAAAATATTTAGTATATTTATTATATTTTATAATTTAATATATTATATTATATTTAATATATATTATCATATTTATATTATTTATTATATATTATAATAAATTTTATTTTATAATATTAATTATTTATATTATTATTAAGGTAACAATTGTTGACTTTACTTATATATATTTTATTTTTTAAAGTTTTTTTAATTTTTTAATTTTTTATTTTAAAAATGAAGATACGGGAATAAGACGAAGTCAGAGATGCAACCTACGACTTCACTTTACCTGCAGTTTCTTTAATTTTTTTATTTTTTTTAATTTTTAATTTTATTATATTATTTTAAATATTATAATTTTATTATGTTATTTTAAAATATTTTTAATTTTATTATATTATTTCAAATAGTTTAAATATTTTATTATGTTATTTTAAATTTTATTATATTATTTTAATTTTATCATGTTAAAATTTAAAACTGCATTCATTTAATGGAGATGCACATGCTTCATTTAGCTGTCATGTATACCGAACTATCCTAATTTGATAAAATTATTCCAACCAACTCCAGTATGATATAATTTTATTAAAATATATTATTTAAAAAAAATCCTTCGACACCACATGTGACTTCTGGGTACTTGTCCGACGGCCCAAATTTCGATACGTCGTACCAAAACTTTTGAGGTCATAGGAGGGCTCGATAAGGATGGCAACGGACCGGTGAATATCCATATATTGTAAATAAAAATCTAACATCTATATCCATATCAAATCGTGTTAGGTCCCCTAAAAATATAGGCTGAATTGGATCAAAACAAATAGATAAGAAAGATTAAATCGGATAAAAACATTTATCATATAAATATTATAAAATAATTATAATTTTAGATGAAGAAATTAGATTAAGATTATATCAAATCGGGTTTGGAATTGGGCATACCATTATGCATAGCGAATTTGAACCCCCTTTGGATATTTTTTCTACAACTTATAATCATCCTAGATTCTATTCTAATAAGATAAAACCCATCCCATTCAAATCGACGACCCTGATAGAAGCACTATAATATAGTATTAATATATTATATTATATTATATATTTTAAAATTTAATTTATTTAATATATTATATTAAATAATATATAATATATTTATCTTAATTTATTTAATTTTATATTGATATAATATATATATTTATATTATATTATATTATATTATATATATAATATATATTTAGTATATAAAATAATATATTGAATATATCATCTATTTAATACATAAATTTTTATATTAAATGTATTTAATATAATAATAATTTTTATTTCTATAAAAAATAAAATATAAAATTATGTATATTTAATAAATAAATAAAATATAAATTTAATTTAAAGATATTTTAAAATTTTAATTTTATATTATGTAATATTATATTTGTAATACCGGGCTTGGGCTGAAGTCGGCAGGCCCAGCCGACTTCAACCCAAGCCAGTAAAAAAAAAAAAAAAGAGATCAAGGAAGAGACGGAACAGGCGAGGAGTGCTCGCCGAAGTTTTCGCTAGAGGACTCGGAGGGAGGAGTTGTAATGGAAGTGGGAGTGATCGGCGACCAGTCCGGGATGGAATAAACTCCGATTTAGAGGAGTTTGCTTCCCAAACGGCAAGAAAAACCACCGGTTAATCCTATAAATTCCCTTCCACCGTTGCCGAATCAAATCCATCAATTCCTCCATACCATAGTTGTTTTCTCCGGCGAGCAGCGAAGGGTTTCAACCACCGGTAAGTTCCTTTTCATTTAAATCTATTTTTTTTGAGAATTTTGATGTTTTTTTTAGGTTTTCGGTTTAGTTTGGATTGTTCGCCACTCTCGCCGCCGTCGTCGTCACCGCCGTCGCCGTCGTCGTCACCGCCGCCGCCGTCGTCACCGCCTGCCATTGGTCTGTGAGGGCCCTGTGACAACTACGGAGTGGTTGCCGGCAGGTGCGGGGGGTGTGAGGCGGGATCGGCGAATAGGAAAATAGGGGAGGGGAAGGTGGTTCGAAAGAAAGAAAAGAGGAAGAAAGAAAAGAAAAGAGAGAAAAAAAAATGTGGGGGTATTTTTGTACGGTCCGGAAAAAAAAAATTAAATAATAATAATAATAATAATGGAAGAGAGAGAAAGAGGAGAGAGAAGGAGGAGAGAGAAGGAAGAGAGAGAAAGAGGAGAGAGAAAGAGAAGAGAGAAGGAGGAGAGAGAAAGATGAGAGAAGGAGGAGAGAGAAAGATGAGAGAGAAGGAGGAGAGCGAAAGAGAAGAGAGAAGGAGGAGAGAGAAAGAGGAGAGAGAATGAGGAGAGAGAGTGAAGAGAGAGAAGGAGGAGAGAGAAAGAGGAAAGAGAAGGAGGAGAGAGAAGGAAGAGGAGGGAGGAAGAAGAGAGAGATCAAGGAATTTTCTCGAGATTCGTGAAATTTGGAAAAAAAAAAAATTTTAAATTATTTATTAATGTAGGGAATCAGTCTATTGAGCAGGAAGGCATCGCTTAAAATTTGGGTACTGACTAATATCGGATATACTAAGAATAGCGTGTTAAGGTAAGAAATTTTGTACTGATCATTTCTTTATGCTTGAATTTATTATAGTCTGGTTTGATCTAGCATATATGTTTTATATATTTGTACGTATGGTACTATATGACATGGTATAGTTGTTTTCTTGAGATAGAAATTGTGATTTTATTGTCGGTATTTCATGCATGATGTTATTAAGAAAATTGATATCCGGATGGGTTGGACCATGATACCGGATTGTTAAATAGGTTGAATCATGAAACTGGATATTGAGTGGGTGGGACCATGATATCGATTATTAAAATAGATGGACCACAATATCAGTTATCGAGTGGGTCGGACCACGATACCGGTTATCGAGAGGTCTTAGAAGATATGTTTTGACAAGTGTTAATGAAGTGAATATGATTTTTTGTCTAGCCATGCTACGGTAGCACCGTGGTTATACAGCCTGAGCCACGGGCTTTGTATGTGGGACAGCCGAGCCACGGGCTTAGTACGTGAGAAGGACTGACCATAGTATGCATGATCGCTTTGTGGTTGCCAGTCATGAGCTGGTAAATGACCGTGGCTAGTCCAGAACCCTAAAGATAAAGGTATAATAATGAAAATATTAAAGAAAAAATGTAAAAAATATCAAGGTGTGTAATACATGAAACCTAAATCATTTGATTGCATGACATAACATACCGGTACATTATTATTTCAAAAATTTATATTATTAATTAGAATGATCATATGGGTACCTTACTGGGCTGTTAAGCTCATTTCTTACCTTACTGGGTTGTTAAGCTCATTTCTTAACTTTTGATTTTTCGGAGACTCAGGATGCATGACAGGATATGGCTGGGTGTGAGACAAATTTTCATATATGTTGAGTTAGTTACAGTTAATTTCGATTACTGAAATTTGTGAGTCAGTAGACCATTTAGTAAGGTCGACTAAATAATTGGATTATACACTTGTTACTTGTTCGTTTATATAATATTAATTTTTATTTGATATGGTTGACTTTTGGTGTACTCAGGTCTTGATATGGTTGACTTTTGGTATACCTAGGCCTTGCATGATTTCTGGGATAAAACCTAGAGTTTGTGCGACCTATCACGTAGCCGACTCCGGTGCTAGATTCGGGCGTGACAATATTATATAATATTATTTATATATATATAAATAAAATGTAATAGCCTACTTTACTTGTAATCAATATCGCTTGGCAATATATTAAATGCAACCTAAAAGTCATCATTGCCATGCCCTTTTCCTTACAAGGCCATCTCATTCTCTCGTGTGGTTGCTTTAACTTTATCAGTGGCAAAAGATTTAGCATGAATTTAGTCGAGAAAACACTCAAATCTATCCCTAGTTCGAAGGTATATGAGCCGAGCTTACCAATGATCTAAGTTTAAAATTAATTTCATGTTGAAGCAAAATTAAATTTTGTTTGATCAGTCTTAGCTAATCGCATAGTCCATAATTTGAAGACGGTTCCAAACTTGAATATTTATTTGATTTTTAAAATTATTAAATATTAATTATAGATTTGAACCACACATGAGTTCATACTTAAACCAAGCTTGAATCTGGCTTCTATTCAAAGCTTGAACACAGCTTTGGTTCAAATTTAATTTGGTTTCCAGTTCAATTTAAAATTTTTGAACAAATAATTAAAACAATGATATCCCAAACCTTCGTTGTAACTCAACCCTCTCTCATCAAATTCTCCTTCGTTATAGCTCTACCCTCATTGCAAGAGGAACCATGAGTCCAATGACATCCCACACCTGACCGTAGGAAGCCATTAAATGGCCACCATAGCTGCTAGACCCATCCCTCTTGGTCATTCTTTTTATTTTTCTAAGTAATTTTTCAAGAATCTGTTTAAATGTTTAGATTCAAAATTTCATCAACCATCAATAAAATAAAATTATAAGTTGATATTTACAACCAATATTTGCAACCATCCAAGAACATCTTTCTTTTGAATAAGCTGCTGCAGATCTCATCAAACCAAAAATATGTTTGGTTGCTTAGACCAGCATAACATATAAAAATCTAGAAACCTTTACAGAATAAATCGATCCGAATTCCATAGGAAAAAAAAGGATCTCAACCTTTTTTTTTTTTTATAAAATCCTCAGCACCGCATGCTAAAATCCCTGAATTTTTATCCAAACAAATCTACCACAAATTAATTTATTATCTAAACAAACCTACCACGGGAAAATTTTCCTAATTATACTAGTCCAATCTCATAAGTTCTATAAAATTTTAGACCAAAACGATCAAATGGATCCTAACTTTTTTTTTTCCTTCCATTCTATGAAATTTGAACCAACTCACTCAAAAAGATAACTATATAGGTATAAAACATAAAACTAAATCAATCATATTTTTGACAATTAAACACTAAATTTTATAAAATGTTTGACCCAGTCATCCAAATAGATTATTAATAACTAACAACCAAGCATATATTTTACAGGATCCCAACTCCACATTTTTGTTTTTTTTTTTTTCTTTCTTTCTTTATGTTTAGGTTGAATAAAATTTGTCTTCGAAGGTAAACTTTTTATAACCCTTGGCATAACCCCACATTCATTTTGTCGAGACACGGTGGTAAAATAGTTAATGATGCCTTAATTGACCACCAACCCTTTCCACGGCATGTAAATAGACACGATGTACTACCAGACACGGTACTGCACGGTGCTCCTCAAAATATCCGATAAGCCATCTTACTTTGTTAAATAATTTTTGTTATATAATTAAATAACCATCTTATATTTCGAATAGCTGATTAATGGATAAAATTATTAAATTAAAAATTTTATATGATTCATAAATATAATTAATACAATCAATAGGATCATAAAATTATATATTAAATCTATATTTATAAAAAAAATTAGAATGAACCGATCTTAATTTTATAAAAATAATAATAAACACAAAACTCCAGTGAAATTTGAACCGACCTAATTCCCAAATTATTTTAAAATATTTATTCATATTTTGCCTAATTTACATCCCATTAGAGCCTGATTGAACAAGCATAAAACCGTGGACTAAATTAAACTCATATTTATAAATACTTAAAAATAATTTTAAGATAAAGTGATTCGAATTTTATATGAAAAAATTCTTATCATATTTAAATTTTTTTATATTCGGATTAATCCACATCTCAAAACTAAAAATTTTATAAAATTTCATCCCAATCAACGAAAAGGATCAATATCTAATCCAACCAAAACAACTTATAATCAGACTTCGTGAGAGCACACCCCCGCGTGTCCGCATAGATGGCCGTTAAAATATAAAAACCCTCGCAAATTTAAATCCACACGGGTAGAAGAGAATTGAACCACCAAACTTTATAATCATCCACGCTATTTTTTTTTTTTTTCCTCCCCTGCCGGGTAACGGCTCACTCTCTCCATCCCCTATTTCGAAACTCGTGCAATCAACCTTTTTTTAGCCATCCACTTTTTTTTTTTTTTTTCTTTTTCTAGTGCATCAAAGATGCTCCATGAATCGCTCATAATGGTTCGGTATGAAACATCGAATCGAAAAATACACAGGATTAAACAACCACGGTTCCATAAAAACCGTGTGGATGAGGGCCATTGCATCCTTTAAGATGATCAAAAAACTCGCATTTAGCACCCTCTTCCTCTGCGACACACACACCTCACCCAACTAAAACAGTACCATTCTTTTGCTTCTTAAATATTCGCAATCCTACATATGGATCACACCTTACACAGATATTCTTTCAAAATAGTTCTCCACATTTTTTTATGGGTATAACTTTAATATTTTCAAACCTGCTCATTTCACTAATATTAAAAACAAATTAATAAATTAAGCAATTTTCTCGCTTAAAGTTCTTCTAGTCATACTTCTGAACGCAGTGTAATTTTTCTGGGTGAAAAGGCTGAAAAAAAAAAATACTGTTTTGTTGCATACCTTCAAATTAACCGCGACCGACAAAAAAATAATAATAATTCCATGGATAACCAGACAATTCTACGGCCGGTTTACAATCCAATCCCAAAAATTAACCACACTAAAACGCACAAATCAGTTGATGAGTGGGAAAAAATAAAATAAAATAAAATCCGATAGAAAGCACAAAGGAAATTGCACCAAAAGGAATGAAAAATAATAATAATAATAAACTCATGGAATCAAACAGTGGCAGGGGAGAGGAAGGAGCTCATAAAAACAGTAGGAATGGGAGGCATCGGCAAATACCCAAGCACCTCATCCTCCCACGCGGCCGGCGTGGGAAAAAGAGGAGGAGGACTTGCTGATGCCCCCATTCCCACAGCTCTTACGAACCCATAACTTTCTCTCCCATCACCCACTTCTTCCTCGACTCAAATAAGAAAGAGAAATAGGCATCTCAACTCTTGCAAACACACCCAAAAGGCGGCAAGGGAGAGGGAAGGATGACTCGAAACTGTTGGCATGGGAGGTATTGGAAAACGCTGCAAACCCTAAGCTCCTTGGGAACGTAAAGGAGAGAGCGTTTTCCAAACCAACCCCATCCCAAAGGTTTCGAGAGACCCATCTCCCCTTCCCTCAAGCCCTCTTCTCCTTCCCCATTCCGTTCCCCCATCTACAGATCGCCTGCCCTTGAGATGTTGGGATATAAAGAAATGGAAAGGACTGCGGTTTCTTAAAACCACCGGTGCCGCCCCTAGTTTTCTTGTAAAACCGCTTTTACGTGTCACGCGGAGAAGGGGTTGTTGTTGGGCCGTGGAGATAAGGATGGGGCAGGAAAAAACGTAGAAATAAAGGAAAGATGGAGCATTCGCGTCCTTTTTTAAGTTGTCTCTGGTTTTGATTTTAGATGTGATCTTTATATAAAAATTATAAAATATTAGATAATATTATATATTAATAGATGTTTATAATTTTTTTTCTTTCTTCTTTAAATATTTTTATTCTATATAAAAATATTTCTAATTAATGAAATTTAAATAATTAATATAATCATCAACGTCAAATTTTCTATACCGATCAAAACATCCTTATCTTGACTTTAAATTTTCAACGGAGATCTCGAAATACTTTTTTTTTTTTAATAAATTTCTATAACTCTAATTTCGTTGGAGATAAATCAGAAAATCCAGATTCATCGCAATCGTTGAAAAATACCGTTACGATCAAAGTTTGCAAACCTGGCACGGGACCTTCGTGTACATGTAACGAGTTCACAAGATTTCTTGCGGCTTTTTGAATGTTGCTTCAGCTAGATCGCTGGTTTGTTGATTTATAAGTGAATCTCGTATCTTTATAACATTTTTTTTTTTTAATGTTGCATCTTAAATAAATTTAGATTTTATTTAAATTAATTTTGTATTACATTGACACCTTACGAATTTTATAGAAATAACTAGATGTCATATATGTTTGTTTCATTCTTGCATTTATATTATATTAGACTAAAGTTTTTTCTTTTTTTTTGATAAATAAAAAGAAAGGGGGGATAAATCTCGTTGTAGCTATCTCCACTGGGGCCCCTTCCTACCAGACCATGTTCGATTCTGGTCGCATGATTTCGCATGCCCTCTCCATCATAGGTGAGTACGTCATCCTGGCCTGCTAAGCCAACGGAGCAGTGCGCTCTCCCATCATCCCGGTCACGTGCTCGATGACGCATCATAAATTTAATTGAGTTATCCGCATGGATCATACCTCGAATCCATGATCGGTAGATGAGGGGTTTAAGTCCCTATCAACCGGGATACCACATTAACGGTAACTAATATTTTTTCAATTTTTAGCTCGTGTTCCATGAAGGCTAATGCTTACTTGCTTTGTTACGGGTTTTTTTTAAAAAAAAAATTGGTAGAAAGGAGATCAAATCTCTATATATTAAGAAAGATTTACATAATACTGTTTACAAAACAAAAGAAATCCAAAAATATTTATCAATAACAAAAGCCAAAAAGTTCGCTGAGTGCCGTCGGAAATCTCAGTGACTTGGAAAGTGTGCTTTCATTCCTCTTGCTCCCTCTTTCGAGTTCTTATGGGTTTCTCCGAGCTCGTCGTTCGAGAATGGTGGATGTGGAGAAGCAGCGGGCTTCCGACAGTATGGATGACGGGGAAAGGTTGGATGGCGAGCGCTTGTGGGCTAAGGTGGTGCAAGGACAGGTCTGCGCGCCGGTTTGGTCTTCTTATAAGATCTCAGAGGAGGACATTGACCATCTCCAAAAATGCTTTACCAAGGTGCTTCAGTTGCTGGTGATGCTTTTGGAAGGCTCTCGCCGGCAGTGGGAGGACGTCGCTGTTATTTTTCAGAGTCTGGGTCGCCAGGTTTCTCTGGTTGGGGTGGCTAAGGAAGTTCAATTGAAGCAGCAGCTAACCTATGATCCTGAAACCTTCCCGATTGGTGATGATCACATAGCTTTGTGTCTGAGCACCGCCGGAGACTATGCAAAGGTGTTAAGGGGTGGGCCGTGGTTCGTCGGTGGCCAACTCATGGCTCTAGACAAATGGGTTCCAGACTTCCTTCCTACCCATCACCTTATCAACAAGATGGTGGTCTTGATGCGTCTCCAGGAACTTCCTCTCAAGTACTGGCTCCCTTCGGCAATCATGGCCGTGGCCGGGGAAGCTGGGCACCCAATATTGATCGATAACTTTATCGATCAACAGAAGAAGACCGGCTACGCGAGGGTTCGGATGGAACTGGATGCATCCAAGCCGTTGCTTATGGGTGTGTTGATCCAGGGGCAGACGATGGTATTTTGGCAATAATTTGTATACGAGAATCTTCCCTCGGTCTGCTTCCAATGTGGTCGAATCGGGCATTTGGCGGACGGCTACATCTTCCTGAGCAAAGTGGAGTAGGATCCCTTTGTTGGCCTTGCTCTGGGATCGAATAATCTGGTTGCTGATGAACGGCTCGAGGAAGGTTCGAAACCGGGCTCGGTGGGTGTCGATGGGGCCCCTACTGCTGCTGGAGGGCGTTTGAAGTTTGGACCTTGGATGGTTATATCTAGAGTTTGTTAGCCACGGTCGCCAGGAGCTCCTTTGAAGAATGGTCACAAGGCAGACAAGGGTAAGACCCCTGTTTATTCCTCTGATCCCCCTTCCTCCTCGCCGCCTCGGTCATCCTCTATGTCGTTCTCTTCTTCTCCCAACTCGCCACCCGACTCTGACGGGTGGCAGAAGCCCACGAAGGTGGCACGGAGCCGCTCCCCCGTGGCGGGCCGGTCAAAACCATCTGATGATGTTGCCGATCTAAAAGGTATTTCTGGGATCTTTGCTCCTCTTGCGAACTATATGGAGGTGGTTCCGATGGAGGCAGGCCCGACGGACCATCTCATGCTGGAGTATGGGGCCATTTCGTTCAAGCATGGCCGGAGCCCTTCTAAATCCTCCGACCCTCCATCGCCAAAGGTTGTCTCAGGTTCTTCTGGCCAGGTGCCTTCCTCTAAACCTTGCTTGTCGATTAATTTGGTTGGTGCTTCTTCTGGGGTTGTGGGACAATCTGAGGCTTTTGTGGGTGGCTCTGGGGGTGTGGGGAAAGGCTCTGTCCAAGTGAGGGAGGGTGTTTTAAAAGTGGATTGTTGTGGGGAGGGGAAGGCTGGGGTCATTGGTCAAGCCTTGGGGGAGCCGGTGCTGGTTAATGTCCCTGTGGTTTCTGCTATGGCTGGGGTGCTAAGGCTTTTCGGGAGGGTCCAGTATGGGAAAAGGGCTTCTAGTGGTGATGGTGGTTTAGGGAAGTTAGTTTCTTCACCTTCTGTGGGGACGAGCTCGACTGCTGATCGGGCTTCTGGCATCCTGGGGGGTAGGGATGAGACTGGGCTTGGAAGTTCCTTGGGTAGCTCTGGTATTGTGAAGAGGGGCTCCGAGGGGTCTCTGGGGTCTCATGTTGCTGGCTCGTCCTTGCCGGGTTCTCAAGATGGCCAGGAGCTATTACAGAAGAATTCCTCCTTGTCTGGGACTGCTATTTTGGCCTCTGTGGGTGAGCAGCACAGTCATGAAATTATCTCAGTCAAATTGAAGAATGCCATGAGTTCGGTTGGGGTGCCTTCAGGGGGATCTAAGAAGGGTGCTATTTCACCTAAGCCCGATGTTCAAGGGCCTGTCAAAATAGGAATGGGGAATGTCAAGGGATCTGCCTCATCTGGAAAGGGTACCTCCTTTTTAAGTTGTTTCTGGGGATGGAGCTAGATCGGGGTCCGAATCATCCATGTCTAACTATGTTTGTAATGAAAATCCTAGTGTAGAATGCTCAGGGAGCGGGGAAACCCACCTTCCTTTCTACTTATGGTCGCTTTTTTCAACTATGCAATCCTCAAATGTGTATTATTCTTGAGACTAGGCTTTCGGGCCCTAGTCTCGAGCGTGTGTGGCTTTGCTTCCCCTAGAAAATGGGGTTTTTATTCTATTGACTCTCATGGCCTAGCAGGTGGTATTATTGTCACCTGGGATTTGGAGGCTGCTAAAGTTAGTGTTTTTCATCGCTCTTCTTAGATGGTGGCCATTGTCATCTCTGAACCTAATCACCTGTCTTGGCTTTTGTGCGGCGTCAATGCTAGTATATCGGATAGGAAGAGGAGGGTTGTCTGGGAGGAGGTCTTCATCTTGATTGACCAGGGTGTTCCTACTGTGGTTGCTGGAGACTTTAATGTAATTGATCGGGCTGAGGACAAGAGGGGTGGTATGCCCTTTGTGGAAAATGCCGCCTCTTTGGACCCCGTTTCACTAGGTATAATAACCGGTTGGGTGCTGCTAGGGTCTAGGAAAGACTTGACAGACGCTATGCTACCCCTTCTTGGCTCTTCTTGTACCCTATCCATAGGTTCGTCACCTCAGCAGGATTGCCTCGGATTATTGTCCTCTTTTTCTATCTATGGATGCTCATGTTTGAGGACCCACCCCTTTCAGATTTGAAAAATTCTGGCTTTCTTATCCAAAATCCAGAGAGATTGTTAGTGAGGTGTGGAGGACTCCTGTTCGGGGTGATACATCTTATCGGATCTCTTGAAGGCTGGAGATTCTCAGGAGGCATCTTCTCCGGTGGAATAAGGTGGAGGTGGGAAATATCTTCTCCAAGTTGAAGTTCGTGGAAGAAACTATTAGTCAGCTATAGGAGAAGGAGGACAGGATGGGTTATTTATCGCAGTCTAACATGGATACTCTTCGTGCTCACCTCACTATGCATCACTCTCTTCTTCGTCATCAGGAGGTCATTTGGAGACAGAAATCTAGAGTCCAGTGGTTGTAGGAAGGGGATAGGAACACTCTATTTTTCCACTAGGCCACCATTATTCGTAGACACAAACTCTATCCGAGTTTTGCAATCTTCTGATGGCCAGTTGTTGGAGGATGAGGGTGCTATTAGGAGGGAGATTCTTTCCTTCTTTAGATCCAGATGGACGGACTCTAGCCCTATTACTCCTCCTCTCCCGTCTATTACTGTCTACCCTTTTCATAATTCTCTCTTGCTGGCTCCGGTTCTCGAGGAGGAGGTTCGATCCGCCCTGTGGGCTCTAGGGAAGAGGATAAAGCCCCTGGTCCTGATGGCTATCCTCTTTTCTTCTTTTGGAGATATTGGGACATTATCGGCTCTGACTTTGTTGCAGCCGTGCAACTTTTCTTTATTTTAGGTACTATGCCCAACTTTTCGAAGTGGACCTTCATTGTTCTTATCTCCAAGCATCTTGATGCCATGGAGCCTGGGCACTATATACCTATCAGTTTAAGCAATACCCTCTACAAAGTATTTGCTAAATTGATGGTCAATAGAATGAAGCTTATTCTTTCATAGCTGATCTGCCCGAAGCAGGGAGCTTTTGTAGCTGGCCGTAGCATTTCTGATAATGTGCTTATTGTCCATGAGTTTATGACGGATCTCAGCCAAGCTTTGTCTCGTCGGAGTCTGATGGCCATCAAGCTTGATATGGAGAGAGCATATGACAGAGTCAACTGGGACTTTCTTCTTAAAGCTCTATAGGTTTTCGGCTTCCACCGGACTTGGATCTCCAGAATCTTATCCTGTGTTATCAGACCTTCTTTCTCTCTTCTGGTTAATGGTTCTTCTACATACTACTTTACCTCTATGGTTGGCCTCCATCAAGGTTGTCCCCTTTCTCCCTCCCTTTTCATTATTTGTGCTGACTTTCTGTCGAGGGTGTTGCGAGCATCAGTGCGGGACTTTGGTATCTAGCCATTCATTTTTGCTCCTAATGCTTCTTCGATCTCCCATCTCTTATTTGCAGATGACTATTTACTCTTGGGTAAGGCTTTAGTTGCCTGTGCTCAGGAGTTTCGGAGGGTTATGGTGGACTATTGTATCGTGTCAAGGCAGAGAGTTAATCTTCAGAAATATGACATTTATTTTAGCCCAAAGACCTCCACTCGTCTCCATCATAGGATTTTGGGTATTCTTGGTATTGTGGAGCATCAGGGTCCTCTTACCTATCTAGGTGTGCCTATCTCCGGATCTAGACTATCCAGGATGGACTGCTCCCCGATGATTTTGGTAGTTTGGGAGCGGATCGATGGATGGCAGAGTAGATCTTTCTCGTATATGGGTAGGATTATCCTTATTCGCTCTGCTCTCACCTCTCACCCGATCTATCTCCTATCTCATGCAGTCATCCCGAAGACCATTATTCTTAGATTGGAGTAGATGATTCGGGCTTTCCTTTAAAATTCCACTCTGGCCCATCGGAGGTTTCATTTAGTCAGCTGGCAGACAGTTTGTCGACCGACCCATCTTGGTGGGTTGGGGATCGGCTTGCTGCTCAGCAGGAGAGAGGCTTTACTCGGGAGGCATGTTGCCAGATACTTTTATACCCGGATAGCATGTGGTCGACTATGCTGATGGCCTGCTATGGTGGCTATTTTGCTGTTCTCGACAGATCTCACTGCCCTCCCAGACACTATTCTGCTATTTGGAGGGAGATGATGGCTAGAGCTCCTCTCATCATTCCCCATTTATCTTAGGTTGTTGGGGATGGTAAATCTACTTGATTCATGCTGGACCCTTGGATTTCTGATATCCCTTTGATTAAATGGCCCACCTTTATTTCCGTTGAGATGCTGGATATGATTTCCATTACTGATCTCATCATTCCTAAGCAGTCCCAATGGGATAGTCAGGTGGTGTTTTCCATTTTCGGGGATATTCTGAGTCTTCATATTCTTTCCATTATTCTGCCTATTTTCTCCTGCCCGGATATGAGAGTTTGGAGGCACTCTTCCTCCCCCTGGGTGTCGATGTCTGATCTGTTGTCCATTTTCTCTCCGGATGATTCTACATATCCTCCTTCAGATGGATCTGAGCTATTCCAGTTCATCCCAAGGTCTCCTTTTTTTCTATGGAAGCTTGCTTGGCACCGTCTCCCTACCAGACATTTCTTGGTGGCTAGAGGCATTCACATGCCCCTTGGATGTCCTATATGTGGGTTGGTTAATGAAACCTAGGCCCATGCTCTATTTTTCTATAGTCAAGCTTCATGGGTATGGCAGGCGGCAGGCCTAGCAGGGCTTATTTTTCAGACTCAGGATGCCGAGGATACTTTCCTCTCTACTCTGAGATTAGCTAAGGATCTCCCTTATACTAATCTCCTAGCTTATATTGCTTATCACATATGGATCTCCATGGACGAGCTAGTCTTTAGCTCGGTTAGATGCTCTCCCCGGTTACTGGTTGATAGAGCCACTGCCTCGGCCTATGAGTATTTCTATTTGACTTGGAGGTCTTTGGAGATTTGGGGTCCCCGTTCTACTCTGCAAGCACCCCGTCAGGTTTTTATTTCCTGGGAACCCCTCCTCCTTTTCACTTCACAGTCAGCTTTGATGGAAGCCTTCGACATATATATGGAAATGCTGCCTTTGTCATCCGCGACTCTCGTCTGAGCTTTTTGGTTGCTGGTGGTATTCCTCTCATTGATTCCTCCGTCCCCGGGATGGAACTGTATACTACCTAAGCTAGTATCAGGTACGCCCGTCGGATCCTCCACCTTGACCGTCTCATCATCGAGGAAGATTCTTTGACGGTTATTTCCTGGATTCGGCAGTCGATGTCCACTTCTTCTATCCATCCCATCATGCGGGACATATGTTTCCTCTTATGGAATTGCATGTCCATTGAGATACGATATCTATAGGGAGGCTAACTCTGCTGTAGATTGAGTTACTTCTTTTATCGCCCGACATTCGGTCTCCTTAGTCTGGTCCGATTTGCAGTTAGCTCCTATACAACTTAGGAATATAATTCTCTCTGACTTTTTGGATTGTATTCACTCCCGTTCTCTTTAATGAATACACTATTTTATCAAAAAAAAAATAAAAAGCCATAAAAGTTCTTGAAAACAAGATACTTTCCTACCATAAATTATTTTTCATGTGTAGTTAAGCCTCTCTCAATTAATTGAGTTTAAGTGTATGCACCATCTTTTTCTTATATTTATAGTCATCATTGTATTTTTATATATCGGTTATTTATGAAGATACATGACTCTATTGTTTTACTTGTAAATTGTAGTTCAAAATATTCTAAGGACAGGATTGAGCATAAGACAAGCCGGAAGTTTATGTCTTGAAGGTAATATGAATTTTAAAGATGTGAATGAAACATGTCTTCCTTTTAATGACTTGCCTACCATAAAGTATTTTTCATGTGTAGTTAAGCCTCTCTCAATTAATTGAGTTTAAGTGTATGCACCATCTTTTTCTTATATTTATAGTCATCATTGTATTTTTATACATCGATTATTTATGAAGATACATGACTTTATTGTTTTACTTGTAAATTGTAGTTCAAAATATTCTAAGGACAGGATTGAGCATAAGACAAGCCAGAAGTTTATGTCTTGAAGGTAATATGAATTTTAAAGATGTGAATGAAACATGTCTTCCTTTTAATGACTTGTCAGCCATTACGAATTAAGATTACGAGAGGGAATCTATATAACGTTATGATAGGTTTAGCAAATTTGCATCTCTTAGTAGAAGCGTCTAAAAGGAGTGGGTGTATCATTGAATAGATAAGAAATGGCATGTAGAATAAAAGATGTTACTGGATGATTAAGAATCATGAATTTCTAAGACAATCCCACAATTAGTTATTTGATATAACCATGCATCCTAATTTTTTTTAAAAAAAAAAATCATAGCTCCTCCATGTTGATGTGCAATGTTTCCTGATAATTATTTAGAAATATGGACCTATATATATATATATATATATATATATATATATATATATATATATATATATATATATATATATATATATATATATATATATATTCCTAAGGAACCAAGAATCAGTTTAACCAAGTTGGAATAATTACACAACTTTTATTACCAATAGAAATTAATGTACAAATGCAGCCAAAGTGCACTCAAATTCTGTGATGAAACTTTATTTTCAGGAATCAGCACGGATTACCATAAACATTTATTAAGATGTCATCAAATTATGACAATCCACTATCATACGATCCCAACAAGACCATGGGTGTTCTCCTCCTTTTTTTTTTTTTTTTTTTTTTTTTTTTTTTTTTTTTTTTTTTTTTTTTTTTTTTTTTTTTTTTTTTTTTAAATCCTAGTATAGCTATCTCGTAGACTTTTATCATATCAGGTAATGTTCGATTCGAGATGTGAGACGATCAGATTTTTGCAGTCTTTTTCTATCAAATGATGAGTACGTCAACCTGACACCACTAAGATGCCGGCTAGTAAAACGGGGATAAAAAGGAAGATCCTGATCTCTCATCCACATCAACTGTCGCTCAGGTGCATATCTCATCCACATCAACTGTCGCTCAGGTGAATATCTCAACCTGATATCACTAAAATGCTGGCTAGTAGAACATAGACAAAGGAAGAGACCTTGATCTCTCACTCACATCAACTATCGCAGGTCCCAGAAAAAAATTTCTGAATTTAATCGAGTCACCTGCAAGATCATGTCTTGAACCTGGACCTGTCGGTAATGAGACAAGGTCTCTATCAACCGGACTACCGCCTTAGCGATCAATAGGTGTTCTTCATGTTTACATTCTGTTCCAAGATTGGTGGGCTTGAATTGGGTTCAAATTCCCATTTGGCACTAAATAATGTATTGAATGGCTAACCAAGAAAAGTCATACATGCTTTGACAAATTTATTGATGAAACATCTAATAAACGGTTTAAAAATTAAAACACCAGCAACAGTTACTTAATTATGTAATTATAGTTGATTCAAAATTCAAATGCTATACTTATTCTTCAAATGTTTACCAAAAAAAAACCCAAAAATGTTCAATCATGTAAATACAAAAAATCCTCCCCCTCCATCAAGACATGGCGTAGCACCAAGTTTAAAGTACCAGTAGTTAAAAAGATAAAGAGTACAAAGTGAAACAAATATTATGCAATCAAACCAAGCAATTAGTTAGTGCCAAGTCCGGTCTGTTTTAATAAGGGTTCCATTTGTTGTCCAATCCGTCTTAGATGCACCAAACCTGACCTGAAATTTCCAAGCAATGGTCGAGACGGGCGAGCTATTGAAATCCAATCGATCGGGCCAGATCTACATTTAAGTCCTAAATTTATTTTTAAAATTATATTATAATTAGAGTAATCCTAGACGGATTCTCAATTAGGTTAACCAGAATAAATGTACGATATTTATGCTTAAATTAGATTTATCATTTTTTAGCCATGTTATATGGATCACTTAACCGATATACAGTATGCCATTTAATTGATTCGCAATTCTATTATTATTATCATTATTATTAATAACTAATTTTAAAATTATTGGGATTTTATTACTTAAAACACGGGATAGAACCATTAGATGTCTAAGATTATGTAAATCACTTACCATTTTGAAATTTAAATCTTGATTATGTTAAATTCAAATTTTAAATACCACATGTTATACCCAACTGGCTCACTATCGAACCGGACCGCCACTCTTGCTGAGGTCTGACCGATCCACTGAAGTCGAGGTCCGAACGATCCACTTCTGCTGAGGTCCGGCTGACCCGCTCCTGCTGAAGGTCTGACGGACGCACTTCATTGAAGGTCCGATCGACCCACTGAAGTCGAGGTCTGAACAACCCACTTCTACGGAAGTCCAGTTGACCCACTCCTGTCGAAGGTCTGACGAACGCACTCCATCGGAGGTCCGACTGACCTACTGAGGTCGAGGTCTGATGATCCACTTCTGCAGAGGTCCGGCTGACCCGTTCCTGCTGAAGGTCCGACGGATGCACTCCATCGAAGGTCCGGCCGACCCACTCTTTAAAGGCTACTTCAAAGATAGACTAGGAGACTCTAGAAGCCTTTTCCGGCTGATACCAGAATTTTGTTACAACGGAACCCTGCCACATCAGCTCCACTACTCCCACGATGTCGCCTTATCCTAGCGCCACGTGGCCACTCTCCAGATTCTCCTAGAGGCAGATCGATCTTTTTTGGCTTCATCCCTAACAGATTTTGGTACTATTCAATACCTATATAAGATAAACCGGGGGACTCTAGAGGCAAGTACTCTCTTCCTACTCCATACGCTTATCTCCATTTGACTCCTCCATTATGTTGCCATCAAGCTCCTGCTAACTTAAGCATCGGAGTGTCCCCCACCGAAACACCACCGATCATTGGGGACTTTTTTGCAGGAACCGGGAGAGGAGCGCTCCAGCCAAGCCGTCTGAACCCGGTCCGGGAGAAGTTGCAGTAACAGATTGATGCTAAAGGTAGGGGCGTCCCTGTTTTCCCTTCTTTAAAAGGAGGACTCTATCTGCTAACTAAAGCATTGGCAAAGGGAAGAGCCCAGAACACCTCCGCCAAGAGAGGCCACTCCCCGTCTAGGTCGGAAGGACCTCCCAGGGAGAATGATGCTACCGAGCCCACTATCACTCTAGGACTGTAGTAATTTCAGACACTCCTGAACAGCATCGATACACTTACTACCGCGGTTCAGCACCTCCAGGACGCGGCTAATCATCGGCAGTAGCCGCCTGCTGCATCTCGCACAAACCACCAACCTATCGCTGAGAGAAGCCAACAGCGAGAAGTTCCTCAGTCCCACTCTCATGCTGCTTTGGAGCCTCAAAGGTCTCAAGGGGCCCGTGCTGACGGGAAGAGGGTGAGGTCCGCCTCACCCTCCTCCGCTGACTCCATCCCTGATGGCGTTCATCACCCTAGCGAAGTCCCGAGAGACTATACCAGCAAGATTTTGCGCTGGAAGAGCGGATTGCTGAACTAGTCGATCAGCAGAAAGCCGATGGGGGGCAGGCGTATGACTCCCGCCCGCCCTTTTCTGCTGAAATCATGGGAGAGTCGATCCCCCATCACTTCAAGATTCTGCAAGTGGATCCCTACGACAGCACCACCGACCCGCTGGACCATCTAGGCATCTACAAGGCCCACATGATGGTACAGGACACCTCCGATGCCCTCCACTACATTGCTTTTCCTGCAACACTCAAGAAGGCCACTTGGATGTGGTTCTCCGCCATCTGGCCAGGTATGATCCACTCCTTCCCTCAGCTTGAAAAACTTTTTCTCTCCTATTTCAGGACTTGCAGTCAGACCCCGAGGAACACCAACTACCTCTTCGTCATGCTGCAAAAAGAGGAAGAGACCCTCCAGGACTACATGGCCCGTTTCAACTCAGTGACCATTCAGATCTCGGATCTGAATGAAGATGTAGCTATGTCGGCCTTCAAGAGAGGGCTACATTCGTCCAGGCTCACATTCTTCCTGGATAAGAAATTCCTGACAAGCTACTCCGAGCTGCTAGCCTGGGCGCAGAAGTATGCCATGGCAGAAGAGCAGGCGGCAAGCCAACACCAGGCTGAAGGGAGGTCAGCCCCCAGGAAGCGGAGTGACGGGCAACAACTCGGCCCGACGCTGCAGCCCAAAGCCAAAGGACTTTCCCAGGAGGTTTGAAACTTATACGCCCCTCTCCCTTTCGAGAAAGAAGATCCTCCTGGAAATTGAGAACGTGACCTTTCTATAAAGGCCTCGTCCGATGAGGGGCCCCTTTGCATCCAGAAACAGAGACAAGTACTGCCAGTTTCATCGGGACCATGGACACAACACCGAAGACTATCTCCAGTTGAATGATGTAATTGAAGACCTTATCAGGAGAGGGTACCTGCACAAACACATCTGACCCTGAAAGGATCGGGCCGAAGCTTTGACTGCCAGAGACCCTCCAGAGGAGATAGAGATTCCCAAACAGCGTCCAACCGATGGGAATGTTGGTATGCTGCACCATCGGTCCGACTGGAGATATAATGAAGACCAGGACATTATGAAGAGATCCGGGGGTTCCAATGTAATTAGCTCCTCCAACGAAGACCTTCTGGAATCCCACATTTCTAGGAATGACCCTGTAGTTGTGTCGGTAGTGATTGCCAACTATGATATAAAGCGGATTCTTATTGATAATGGAAGCTCCATGGAAGTATTGTTGTACGATGCCTTTGGCAGAATGAACCTGTCGAGGTCAAGACTGCAAAAGTCCCCTATGCCGTTGACGGGCTTTGGGAGAAACTCCGTCGGAGTTGAGGGAGAGATAACTCTACCCGTGACCATCGGGACGGAGCCTTTTCAGAAGACTCTCCCTATCAACTTTGTGGTCGTACGTACGACCTCGGCTTATAACGCTATTTTGGGTCGACCGGCCCTCAACAAGTTCTGGGCCAACATCTTTACCTACCATCTACTGGCAAAATTTTTGTCTCGGAACGGGGTCGGAGTTATGAGGGGAGACTGCAGGATGGCCAGACAATGCTTAACCATTCAAGACAGGCAATTGGATGGTCATTCTACTCTGGAACAGCTTGAACCCAGGGCCGAGGCCGACGGCCATGGCCAACCTATCGAGAGGATCTTGTTTGTCCCCCTTCAAGAGGATGACTCCACCAGGGTCCTCCAAATTGGAAGCACTCTTAGTGAGGAGGACAAATTGGAATTGATTGACTTCCTAAGGAATAACGCCGACGTCTTTGCTTGGTCGGCGTCGGACATGCCAGGCATTCCGTCGGAGGTCATAACTCACTAGCTTAAAGAAGATCCGACCTACAGGCCTGTCAGACAGAAGAGGATGAGCTTTGCTCCCGAAAGACAAAGGGCAATTAACGAAGAGGTCAAGAAGCTCTCTAATGCCGGCTTCATCAGAGAGGCCCATTAGCCCGACTAGTTGGCGAATGTTGTAATGGTGAAGAAGGCTAATGAAAAATGGAGGATATGCATTGACTACACCGACCTCAATAAGGCTTGTCTGAAGGACAGCTTTCTCTTACCAAATATTGACCAACTGGTAGATGCCACGATCGGCCATCAGCTTTTGAGCTTCATGGATGCCTTCTCCGGCTACAACCAGATAAGGATGCACCCGGAGGATGAGGAGAAGATGGCCTTCATCACTGACAAAGGGCTATACTGCTACAAGATGATGTCCTTCGGCCTGAAGAATGCCGGTGTTACTTTTCAAAGGCTAATCAACCGGGTCATCGAAGGGTAGCTCAGAATAAACATGGAGGCGTATGTTAATGATATGATAGTCAAGAGCCTCCACAAAGCCGATCCATCAGAGACTTGCAAGAATCCTTTGACGTGCTGAGACGTCATCGCATGAAGCTGAATACTGCCAAGTGCACTTTCGAGGTGACTTTCGGAAAGTTCCTTGGCTTCTTGGTCACACAAAGAGGAATTGAAGTCAACCCTGACAAGATCAAAGCTGTTATTGACATGGGGCATTCGACCAACAATAAACAAGTGCAAGAACTTATAGGCCGAATAGCCTCTCTCAACCGTTTCATTTCCCGGTCAGCTGAGAAGTCCCTACCTTTTTTCAAGACCCTCTGCCGGTCGGATCGCTACCATTGGACCGACGAGTGTCGGTCGGCTTTTGAAGCTTTGAAAGATTATCTAAAAAACTCTCCATTATTGGTCAAGCTGACGGAGGGAGAGCCATTATACTTGTACCTGTCAACGTCGAACAAGGCGGTAAGCTCCGTCCTCATTCGAGTGGGGGAAGGCAGTCAGCAAAGGCCTTTCTACTACATCAGTAAAGTTCTCCATGACACCGAAACAAGATATCCTAAGAGGTAAAAGCTTATCTTTTCCTTGGTCATAGTAGCCAAGTGATTACGGCCCTACTCTCAAGAACATCCGATTGTCATCTTGTCCGACTAGCCTCTCAAGGCGATCCTTAGAAGCCCAGACATATCCGGTCGGCTTGCTAAGTGGGCCGTCAAGGTTGGCGAATTTGACATCTCATTCCAATCTCGGTCAGCCTTGAAAGCTCAGGTAGTTGCTGACTTCATTGCAAAATGTACATGGAAACAGGAGGTACCCTTGCAAGCAGTCGATGCACCTGTATATAATGCCATTGGTGAGGCAGAACCCGCTTGGACTCTCCACGCGGACAGTGCGTCCAACCTTGTAGGCTGTGGAGCGGGTCTGATCCTACCCGACTCTGACGGATAGAGCTTGGAGTATGCCTTGCACTTTGCATTTCAGGTATTCAATAACCAAGCAGAATATGAAGTCCTCCTTGCTGGACTAAGAATAGCCAATGAGTTGGGCATCAACCAAATCAGGGCCTTCTCCGACTCTCAGCTGGTAGTAAATCATGTGAAGGGCGAATTCGAGGCAAGAGATCCGACCCTGGCCAAGTACTTGAGTAAGGTACAAAGTCTCGTATCTCGGCTTAAATTTTTTGAAATTCTTCATATACCTCGATTGCAGAACTCCCGGGTGGATGCTTTATCGAGGTTGGCTACGGTCGTTACCAACATCTCCGACCGAACCTTCATGGAGTACCTGCAGCGTCCAAGTATAGCTGAAGAGCTGACAGAAGTCCATCAAGTTGAGCAAGAAGCCTTTTGAATGGACCCAATTCTTATATTCCTTGTCATAGAGATTCTATTGGAAGATCCGACCGAAGCCAAGCATGAACGCTGGACGGTTTCAAAGTATGTCGTTCTTGACGGCACTCTTTACAAACGATCATTCTCACAACCATTGTTGAAGTGCTTGGGGCTGACTGATGCTGACTATACACTCAGAGAAGTACACGAAGGCATTTGCAGCGACCACTTGGGAGGAAGATCCCTGGTTCACAAGATCATCCAACAGGAATTTTACTGGCTGACCATCCAAAGGGATGCGTCGGACTTCGTTAGAAAGTGCGACGCGTGTCAGAGATATTCCAACATTCAAAGAAGGCCGGCTAGTCAACTGATTCCACTCACCGCACCTTGGCCATTCGCATAGTGGAGGATGGACATCCTGGGACCATTCCCCCCTGCATCCGGCCAACAGAAATTCCTAATTATGGCCATTGATTACTTCACCAAATGGCTGGAGGCCGAATCACTAGCACAGATTACAGAAGCTAAAGTGAAGAATTTTGTACGGAACTGTATCATTTTCTGATTCGGCATTTCGCAGACAATCATTACCGACAATGGAAGACAATTCGACATTTCCAAGTTTTGGGACTTCTGCCAGCAGTATCACATCTTCCATTGGCTAACATCAGTCAGCCATCCTCAATCCAATAGAGAAACCGAAGTCACCAATCAGACGATCCTGCACGGATTAAAAACCCGACTGAACGATGCCAAAGGATTTTGGGTAGAAGAGTTTCACTCGGTGCTCTGGGCTTATTGGACGACCCCCCGAATGGCAACTGGGGAGACTCCATTCAATCTGACCTATGGAAGTGAAGCAGTCATTCCTGTGGAAGTTTCCTTACAATCCCTGCGGATTGACCATTTTGCGAAACCGATCAACTCAGAGCAAAGGAGGGATGACCTAGATCTACTCGATGAAACTAGGCTCCAGGCAGGCTTGAAGATGGTGACTTATCGTTGGAAGATGGCCAGATACTACAATTCTCAAGTCAAGGCTCGAACCTTCCAGGTTGGAGATCTAGTTTTGTAGAGGACAGAAATCTCAAGGCCGACCAAGCAAAGAAAACTTTCTCCCAATTGGGAAGGTCCTTATCGAGTTGTTGAAGTAATTCAAGCCGGAACTTACCGACTCGAGCATTTGAATGGATTGCAAGTGGCGCGTCCATGGAATGTAGCCAACCTTCGTAGATATTATCAATAAAGGCCACAACTTCTTTTATGAGGCATTTTCGAAAGTCCGACTCCGGTCAGCAAAGGCTCTAGGGTAGCCCACTTCTGAAAGTCCGACTCCGATCGGCAAAGGCTCTAGGGTAGCCCACTTCCGAAAGTCTAACTTCGGTCGGCAAACGCTTCAGGGCAGCCCACTTTTGAAAGTCCGACTCTAGTCGGCAAACACTCTAGGGCAACCCACTTCCGAAAGTCCGACTCTGGTCAACAAAGGCTTTAGGGCAGCACACTTTCGAAGCCCGACTCTGGTGGGCAAAGTCTCTAGGGCAGCCCACTTCCGAAAGTCCGACTCCAATCGGCAAAGGCTCTAGTGCAGCCCACTTCCGAAAGTTCGATCCCGATTGGCAAAGGCTCCAGTGCAACCCATTTCTAAAAATCCGATTCCGACCGGCAACAACTTCAAAATGATCCACATGAAGATCTGGCTTCGCGATCGGATGGGCCGACGGACCAACACTTAGAAAAATTTCTAAGCATCTGGGTTCGAACTGAGCCACTGTCCAACAGCTACTTCGAAGGTCTCATGCTCGGACGGGCCGACGGACTAACACTTAAAAAAATTTCTAAGATCTGGGTTCGGACTGAGTGATGGGGCACGGGATAGGGATAGGATCGTCGGCGAGCTAAGAAGTCACCGAAGATTAGGGTATCCTATTTTTTTTCTATTTTCTGATTTCTTTATGGTGGTGACGAAGGAAAAAATAGGGATGGAGGATAACGAGGATGGACTACCACGAACCCTGAAACCCACTCTCACAGAGAGACTTCACACCTCTAGGGCATTATACCTACCACCCACCTCACTACATGCAGTCTAGGGTATCTCACCTACCACCCATCTCACTACACGCGGAGCCCAGGGTATTTCACCTGCCACCCAGGTCACTCCTGGAGCCATGAGGGGGATTTCAAAGAATGTGGAGGAAAACGAAGATGGGGGGATAACTAGGGCATCACGCCCCTACGATGTCTTGAAGGACAAAGACAACATCAACACCCGCAGGTGAAGACATAATGGGCCATAGCCCTGAACAACAACTGCCAAACCAACTGACAAACCAAATCCCAAAAATTCAATTTTTTTCTCCCTTTTTACAATAGGAATGAGGGGTTATTTATAAGCTCCATAACCCTCATTTGAATTTGAATACAGGATAGGGATAACTCAAATTTAAATATAAGATAGGATAAGATAAGCCTATCCATATCTCAATCATAACAAACAAAATCCTAATTTAAATTTCAAATAAAAGATAGGATAAGATAAGCCTATCCATATCTCAATCATAACCAACAAAATCCTAATTTAAATTTCAAATAAAAGATAAATCCTAAATTTATTTTTCAAATTTATTTGCTGCTCCGAAATTTGTGCTGCTCCAAGATTCGTGCAGGATGATGTCCCCATCATTCTCCTGAGGTGGGGAAAGCAGGGGGTGTCGACACAGAAAAGAGTTGGGAAGAAGAAACGTACCCTAATCCATCTAGGCTCTGATACCAAGTTGATGGGGCACGGGATAGGGATAGGATCGTCGGCGAGCTAAGAAGTCACCGAAGATTAGGGTATCCTGTTTTTTTTCTATTTTCTGATTTCTTTATGGTGGTGACGAAGGAAAAAATAGGGATGGAGGATAACGAGGATGGACTACCACGAACCCTGAAACCCACTCTCACAGAGAGACTTCACACCTCTAGGGCATTATACCTACCACCCACCTCACTACATGCAGTCTAGGGTATCTCACCTACCACCCATCTCACTACACGCGGAGCCCAGGGTATTTCACCTGCCACCCAGGTCACTCTTGGAGCCATGAGGGGGATTTCAAAGAATGTGGAGGAAAACGAAGATGGGGGGATAACTAGGGCATCACGCCCCTACGATGTCTTGAAGGACAAAGACAACATCAACACCCGCAGGTGAAGACATAATGGGCCATAGCCCTGAACAACAACTGCCAAACCAACTGACAAACCAAATCCCAAAAATTCAATTTTTTTCTCCCTTTTTACAATAGGAATGAGGGGTTATTTATAAGCTCCATAACCCTCATTTGAATTTGAATACAGGATAGGGATAACTCAAATTTAAATACAAGATAGGATAAGATAAGCCTATCCATATCTCAATCATAACAAACAAAATCCTAATTTAAATTTCAAATAAAAGATAGGATAAGATAAGCCTATCCATATCTCAATCATAACCAACAAAATCCTAATTTAAATTTCAAATAAAAGATAAATCCTAAATTTATTTTTCAAATTTATTTGCTGCTCCGAAATTTGTGCTGCTCCAAGATTCGTGCAGGATGATGTCCCCATCACTGAGCCACTGTCCAGCAGCTACTTCGGAGGTCTCATAGTCCAATCAGGCTGACCGTCAACACTTAGAAATATTTTTGGAAGAAAGAGTTCAGTTGATCCGACCGACCCAACATACACCGAGACATATACAAAAGATGTGTCAAAAAGAAGTACTTCTATTTCATTACAAAAATGGTTTCTTACAGAAGGTAGGTCAGACTTTTACAAACATCCTAGGTCTGACCCACCGAAGGTACAGACGGGACTTCGGCTTCGGCCCCCTCGACCATGCCTGAAGCCCCGACCGGAATGTCTGCAGTCCCTACATCTGCCACAGACTCCGGACTCTGAGGGCCTTGGGTCCCCTCTGCATCAGCTATGGCTTGAGGTCCGGCCCTACCATCAGTCGGGCTCACTTCTTCCTCCGCTCCCTCCTCTTCAATCTGCCTTCGCAGCTGCAGGAAGGCAAGATCCAGTTCGGGAAAGGCATCGATGACCTTTCCCAAGCAGTCTTCGTAGTCCAAGTCGTAGCCAACGGCTCCAGCCTCGTCCATCTCCTCCTTAAGGTCAGCGGAGGCCTTGTACTTCCCTACGGTGTCGTTGACCGCCTCCGCCATTTGCTCCTATGCCTTCTTCAGCAAGCCCTTGTATTTCTTTGCCACTGCTTGGTGGCCCCGCGAGCACCTTTCGGACTCGACTAGTTGTCCCTCCTCTTCGGCCAACCGATGGGCCAGGGACTTTAACTTCTTCTTCTTCCTTTTCAGACTGGCCTCCCAGTCAGCCTGCTAAGCCTGCAGGTCATCCACCCACTTCTTGTGAGCCTCTGCCTCTGCCCGATTGGCAGACAACTTTTCTTCGGTGGCCTTCAGTGCCACCTCGGCTGTAGCTCGTGCCATCTCCACTCCTTCGGCCTTCCTAAGAGCCATCTCTCTTACAAAAAGCATCTCGCCGAGGCCGTCGTCCATCTGTGAGATATCGTGAAGGAGCTACAAATAGCAGAATAGTGTCAGTCATACACAAGAAGACAAAGAGGAAGACAAACCCAAGTGTAAATAACTTCCCCATCAAGTTGCAGTATGAGCTCCTAGTAGCTTTGTTCAGCATCTGCTGACTCGACTCATCCCAGTTGGTCTCCGTGACAGCTCCCTTGAGCAGGTCTTTGGCCTACTCCGGGTTGTGTAGGGCATGCCAGGATTGGTGCACCTCACGACCGACTCCGCCAGCCTTGACCCTGCCGGCCTCCTCTCCTTCGACCGCCCTCTTCCCTCCGGTCGTCGATGGAGCTTCTTGTGCCAATTTAGTGATAGGCGATGTTGGGGTTGTCCCCTCGTCAGTCGACCCTGACCGTTCCTCAGCAAACCAGGTGGCCAACTATCCTATTGAGGATGAACGCTATTGGGCTATCACGACGCGGCGTTTCGACAGAGGCACGTCGTCGTTGGAGTCTACTGCTACAACAGTAGAAGTCAGCTCCTCTGTTCGCTGCTTCTTTGACCTCTGGGATGCCGGCTATGCAATCCGAATGCCTCTCTTTTTAGCCACCCGCGCTATGATTGTTGCTCAATCCAGCTTCATCTTTCCACCTGCCACCAAACAAATTTGGAGTTAGCGACAAACAAACAAAGCCGACAAGGAAAGACAGAAGACCTACAACAATGGCCTCTACCCTACCCAAGTGTCGGTGTTGGCTGATTCCGGCCGAATGGAGGTTTTCCTCTCGGAGTAAGTCGTGCACAAATGTTGGGTCGTCCTCATCCATCTTATTGAAATCGGCCTCGTCAGCCCTCAACACTTTCCTCCCATCCACGACCTTCGGCCTTGGCTCTCTCCACATTGGTTCAAAGCCCTAGGGCTCTAAACTGTCTATGAAGAAGAATCGGGACTTCCATCCGTGGATAGCCGACGGAAGCCCGCTAGTATCCTCCGGCCAGGGCGGGGACTGAACATCCACCACTTTTGGCTTCGGAAATCCTATTTTAGAAGGAAGAAGTTTGCGAAAAGAGACAACCTCGGCTCGACTTCGGCCCTCTGGCAGAGGACCATGAAACCGCAGAACGCCCGAATGCTATTCGGGGTCAGCTGCGTTGGGGACACCCTATAGGTATTGAAGATCTGAACGAAGAGGTCATGAAGAGGAAAACGGAGGCCGGCCTTAAGATGGTCCTCATACACCGGGAGGGCTCCCGGATTCAACGGACCGTTCACTCTACCCTCCCAATTTGGGATGGTCAGGTGCAGGGTGGAAGGAATATTGTATGTGACCCTAAGATTCTCTGCCCTTTCCCGGGTCATTTCTGATGGGATGCTATTGGGACCTGGTTCCCTATGGTCAGAGCTTCAGCTGCCGGAAGCCATTTTAATGGAGGTTGGAGGGGTAAGACAGGGGAACTAACCTGGTAGTGGGGTTCCTAAAGGGAGGCGAGAGCAGCGGGAGAAGGAAACTCTTTCTCTCCAAGTGCAGGTGCAGCGGAAGACTCCCTCCGGGCCTTCACCCCCTCCTTTTATAGCCGCTAAGGGGCCGCTTCCTAGCATCCCTCGAGCACCACAATCCACCGTCAGACGATGCAACTTCCCAATCCAACGGAGAAATCGATGGGACGCGATGAACCACGTCCAACCGCGATTCGCATGGTCGTCGAACCAACGGTGGATGAACCACTTCGAACGCAGTGCCAACCGCCTGGATCTCGCCACGTCGTCCACGTCACGTCAAAGACCCGACGGACGGGCGCATTAAGCTGGCAGCCCATCATTGCGCCCCATCCGCATTAACTACCTCTTCTCCCACCTCCAATGCAGTGCTGACATCTGTCCTGGGCACAGGATTTCGAAATGGAAGACGACCGGTCGCAGTACGCCGGATCAGATTCACAATCATCTCAAGGATTGGTGCATTAAATGCCAAATGATGCTCTCATCCTTTGAAGTCGCACGTCTCCTCAAAGGCCAAGAGCAAGGGGGCAACTGTTATACCCAACCGGCTCACCATCGATCCGGACCGCCACTATTGTTGAGGTCTGACCGATCCACTGAAGTTGAGGTCCAAACGACCCACTTCTACTGAGGTCCGGCTAACCCGCTCCTGCTGAAGGTCCGATGGATGCACTCCATCGGAGGTCCGACCGACCCATTGAAGTCGAGGTCCAAACGACCCACTTCTGCGGAGATCTGGCTGACCCGCTCCTACCGAAGGTCCGACGGACGCACTCCATCGGAGGTTCGACCGACCCACTGAGTTCGAGGTCCGAACGATCCACTTCTACAGAGGTCCGGTTGACCCGATCCTACTGAAGGTCCGACGAACACACTCCATCGAAGGTCCGGCCGACCCACTCTCGAAAGGCTACTTCAAAGATAGTCCAGAAGACTCCAGAAGCCTTTTCCGACTGATACCGAAATTATGTTACAACGGAACCCTGCCACATCAGCTCCACTACTCCACTACTCCCATGATGTCGCCTTATCCTAGCGCCACGTGGCCACTTTCCAGATTCTCCTAAGGGCAGATCAATCTTTTCTGGCTTCACCCCTAACAGATTTTGATACTATTCAACACCTATATAAGGTAAACTGTGAGACTTTAGAGGCAAGTACTCTCTTCCTACTCCATATGCTTATCTCCATTTGACTCCTCCATTCTATTGCTCTCAATCTCTCACTAATTAAGCATTGGAGTGTCCCCACCAGAATACCATCGATCCTTGGAGATTTTTTTGCAGGAACCGGGAGAGGAGCGCTTCAGCCAAGCCGTCTGAGCCTGGTCCAGGAATAGTTGCAGCAACACCACGCAACTCGGATTGTCGAGCGGTATGTAGCCCCTCCCTTTTTTTTAAAAAAAAAAAAAGATTATCAAAATATTAAAATAGCGAAAGTTATACATATAACGGTGGTGCTCTTTTGCATGATTAGGTTAAATTTGTCAACAAATAATCTAACAGCAGAGATTTTTTTTTCTTTTCTTTTTTTTCTTTTTCTTTTTTCTTTTTTTCTTTTTTTTTTTTTTAAAGGTGAAAGTAGAGATACAATTTATTAGCTGCTATGATAGGACGTTTTAGGTTACTTTGATAAGACGGGCAGAAATCGGACTAGACGACGACAGTCTTAGTAAAATCTCCCACAGGCCGAGTAACGGTATCCAGAAACAACAGCAGAACGAACATCAACTCAAAAAATTATACCAATTCCAATCCATGCCATCCAAAAAAGCATCGTTAACATCTATAAACGTACTTCTGCGACATTAGCCGTCCAAACAATATACGTCAAACCTAATACGTAAATCTCAAACATGGGCGAGATTTGGAAGCTTCTGAAATCCAGGATCACGTGATTCTAATTTAGTGGCACTCATGGACCGACGGTATACATAAAGACCTCCGATGTCAAGTTCTCAAAAACCGGAGAGATGCACCGAATTCGTGCCTCCCTTAGATTTTCTGGGGTTAAACTTAGATTGCTCGTTCCTTTTAAACATGTTCCAGGATGATTGGATAAATTGTTCGATAAGCATAACAAAAGCATCAGTCTCCTTGTTTTTATCTTTTGTTTCCTGCCGAAGACTGCAATCAGAAAAGAACGCGATCGAAATCGCCTAGATTTTGTTATTTATTATTATAAGGGAGGCTAAGAGAAACCGCCCGGCATTTTTTTTAAAAATTTTAATAACTAAAATAACTATAAAAATTTCATTTTATTAAAAATAATATTTAATACATACTAATAACAAAAGATAGCATCTATATCCAAGTATTCAAAATATATATATATATTTTTTATTTAATCAGCACGAAACCATCTCTTATATATAAAATTTGAATCACGATGAAATTGATTAAATAAAAAAATTATTCTAAATATCTAGATATAAATACATAAAATTAATTATTAAATCAATTAATATTGTAATGATAAATTAATTAATATTATGATAAAATTAGAATGATATATTTATTTAATATAATAAAAAATGATTGAATCATTTCTATTATTGCCATACATCAAAAGCACCCTCCAATAATAGAATGAAGTTCCTTTTGTTCACACCTAGAAAGATAGCCCCTGCTGATCCCTTCCTTTCGCTCATCACGACAACATAAACAAAAATTGAAACAAAAAACTTTACAAGGACACGGCGGTGATTAAAATTTGGAGGCCATCGAGATGGTAGATCACTTGATGACGAAAAGGCTGAGAGACCGACAGCTCTAATGGTTGAAGGAGAGACAGCATAAAAGCCGATGTAGAACACGGTTTGCTGAAGGTCACCGGCAAAACAATTGTAGAACACGGTTTGCAAAACAATTTGAGACTAGGAACAAAGTAGATTCTGAAGCGGATAAAGTTCCACTGAAAGATCGCTCGAATTCATAAACCCTTTACGCCATCCAATTGGAGCTAAAAGTGGGAAGAATCTCAACCAAAACGATGGACGCTTCACATGTCAGGATAAGCAACTGACTTTATCATTCTCCCTTCTGTTTATCCAATTTACCACTTGATCCATTCTCCTTTCTGTTTATCCAATTTACCACTTGATCCAGCCACCTACTTGGTTATGTGGTAAGTTTTAGAAGTTAATCAACTTCAACGTTTTCAAGTTTTATGACACTTTAAACAATTAATTCCATTCTCCTTTGAAAATAGACAATACATCTTTCCCAAAAAAGACACAAAAGAGACAATTCTTGTAAGGAGAAATCTCGAATACGTCCGATACATATAACAACATGCCTTGTGATTTGATTATTTTTTTCAAGTTTAGCGTGTCTAAGTAAACATACTGACAAAATTTATTAAAAAATTATAATTATATAATTAAATAATTGGTAAGATCAGCAAATAATAAATCAAAATAGAAGGGATTTTCTTTGGAACATGAGAGCGGTGGATGAACTACCAACCTTCTGATGCCTGTAATATTTTAAAACACGAATTCATAGCAGACACACAGAATACACCTAGCATTTCACATAAAAAGAACAAACCGGCCAGAGACCAAAAGAACAAAATCCACTGATTACCGATATTACAGCAATTCTTTTATATTCTTCAATAGTAACGAAGGTCTTACCGATTTGGGCCTTACAGCTCATATAAATAATAAGTTTTAGCCCAATTAATCACTTAATGCTCCCTCACGAGCTGCATAACATTCTATCGAATCATCGATAGACTTAATATCTTCCCAACCTCTCCTCTCACCCAAAAAAAAAAAAAAATGAAACAAACAAAATATTACGTGATATGAAAAAAAAAAAAACGGTCACCATTTTTGTAAAATGGAAAAAAAATCATAACTGGTAACTTCTCAATCAAAACTCAAAAGGATTTAAAAAAGTTTACTACTTTTGTGATAGGGAAAAAAAAAATCTCATGCTGCCGAAAACTATATATATTCAGCAACTTTTCACTGATTAAAATAAGAATCAACATGCAACAAGTATTAAAGATGAATCTGTACAGCCATACAGTGGATTGGGAAAGGAAGGAGATCCAGAAAACAGTAGGAATGGGTGGGATTGGGAAGTGTCTACATACCCAGAAACAGGTAGGAGAACTCCCTAACTTCCCCATTCCCACAGCTTTCAGAAGCCCATACTTCCTCTCCCGCTTCCACTTTTCCTTCAAGCGATAACGATAGACAAATGTTTTCACACATCTCTCTCATCACTTCTTTTGAAGACAGAAAGGGAGAGAAAGGAGGAACTCGAAGCCGTTGGAACGGTAGGTATTGGAAAATACTATAAACACAGAGTTTCTTTTCCCATGATATAGAGATAAAACTCGGAGAGAGGATATTCCACACCAACCCCACCCCAGAAGCTTCGAAACTCATCCAACTCCCTCCCTCCCATCCCTCGTCCGAGCCCTCTCACCGATGGGAGGAAACATCCCCACCTCTCCATATTTATCACGATGGACGGGAATGGAGGTGGGACCGGGTGGGTTTCGAAAACAGCCTACTCGCCCCTTGTTTTGAGAAAACCACGGTCCAAGTGGTTTTTTTGGTCCTCGGTTTCAGGCAGACTCGAACAGGGAAAGCGGTTTAAAAATGGGGAAGGAGATTTGGCACCGACTTACATGACCAGCTGTCACCAAATCTTTATCGGGAAAGCAACAGGTCACGTGGTTGCAACTAACCATTGTGGAGGATTACCGCCAGTAAAAATACGTGGCTCCCCGTCTCTTTTTAATCATAGGATCGAGACACCATCTTTTGGATGGTCCGACTAAAATTTAAAATTTTTTTTTGGATGCACATAACCAGATGTTGGAGTGATTGATGTTCTGATATTTTAATAGAGTCCGTTGATTTATGGAAAGGATATGCGGAAAATATGCTATCCATATCGAATAATAATCTAACAAGTTAGAAGCCGGAAATTATACCGAAAGTTATTCTTTCTATTTTTTTTATTTTATCAAAAAAATAAAAAAAAAATTTAAAAATTTGTATAATTTATTATAATTTATTATTTTTATTTATATATTGTTGTTATCGTCGATCGAGTTACCTTCTCCCGACTACGTATCGAGTTGTCCATCCTATACTTATCAGCCTGTTGGATTTTTAATAAGATAAGAGACTGTTTGAAAGACGGCTTATCAGATCTATTAGTTGAATTATTTATTTTATTAAAAAAAAAAATTCATCTTTGCCCGATATAACTACTATCATTGAGAAATTATAATGTATATAATTTAAGATATTTATTATTAGCTTTACTCTTGATAGCAAATAATGATTAATTTTTGAATTGTTGGGCCGTGGAGCTTGATCCATCAATTTGCACTTATAAAAAAATCTAAAAAACAATTCAAAAACCAGCTTAAACAAAACCAGATCTAGCACAGAATGAACCAGGTCCAACCTAGACACACGATCCAAGCAGTGTCACGGCATACAATGGACCCCTAGCATGATCTATGGCTTCTCACACGATCCATGGGAGGTGTTATTGCGGTCTATAGCAGTTTATCACCATCTACAGCTTTGTTTTGCAGGCATAAGCACATTTAGTAGGCAAAATCCAATAGTCAAAGACATTTTCTAGCATGATTTGGACTTGATTAACACTATTTTCAATAAGTTCGGTGCTGATCAAACTGTTGGGAGTGTTTTAGGAGGTCAAACATTAGTCGGAGATAGATTTCAAGTGGTTTTCTACAGGGATTCAATCTACTTTGATCTCTAGTTCCATGAAGGCTAAGAGCAGGTCCTGTGAACGCACCTAGTGCTACAAAAGGAACACATGAATATTTTCCAAGAGAGAGAATAAAAGAGAGAAGACAAAAACTCTTCTTATACGATTTCGTAGGATACTTCCAGGATCAAGGAGCATCTCTAGGGAATTTTTTTCTTATTAGAGCTATTTTTTGCATCTAAAAAAGATAGAAAATTGAGGTTCTTAATTCTTATCTCTCGTAAATTTTTTATATTTTTTACAATAAAAAAATATATTTTATGTGATTGTCTATGCGAAAGCAAGAGATTATAAATCATGTAAAATTTTTGTATTTTGTTCTTATGCTATTTTATATTTTCAGACTTTTTTTTTCGTTCTCTTTCGATTACCATATTTTGGTACATACCGCTTCCTAACACAAAATAAGAAATAATCATTGTAAAAAGGACTATTATTTGATGACTTCAAATGATTTTAGTTTAGATAATATCAATCAGACGACGATTGCCTGATATTTATTTTATTCTCATATTTTTAAACAAACAATAGAAATTTAATATTATAACGTTGATAAGCTGGCAGTTACATATTCTTGCAATACAATTTTAAGGACCGTTCTTTTATATTAAATAAATTTATCTAAAATTTTATATTTTTTTAGATAAATATTTTTTAGATAATATTTAGATAGAAAATTAATTTATTCATATTTTTTTTAATAAAAAAGTGACTTTAAAATCTATTGTTACAACTTCTCCGGGATCGGGTTCGGTCGACTTGGCTGGAGCGCTCCTCTCCCGGTTCCTGCAAAAAATCTCCAAGGACCGGTGGTATTCCGGTGGGGAACACTCCGATGTTTAAGTTAGCTGGAACTTGAGGGCAACATAATGGAGGAATCAAAGGAGATGAGCCTGTAAAGCAGGGAGAGAGTTCTTACCGCCTAGAGTCCTCAGTTTTACCTTACATAGGTACGGAACATTATCAGAATTTGTTAAGGGCTAGGCACGAAATGACCGAGCTGCCCATAGAAGAATCCGGGAGTGGCCACGTGGCACCAGGATAAGGCAGCATCATAGAATTAGTGGAGTAGTGGTGTTAATGTGTCAGGGTTCTGTTGCAACAGAATTCTGGTACCAGCTGGAAAGGGCTTCTGGAGCCTTATGATTGGTATGAACTAGGCTCTGATGAAGTGGGTCTTCGGATCTTTGATGAAGAAGGTCTTTGGACCTCTGAAGAAGAGAAGGGTCTTCGGACCTTCGCTGAAGAAGAGGATCTTCGGACCTTTGATGAAGAAGAGGGTCTTCGGACCTCCGCTGAAGAAAAGGGTCTTTGGACCTTTGATGAAGAAGAAGGTCTTCGAACCTCTGATGAAGAGGATCGATTGAACCTCTGATGAAGAGGAGGGTCTTCGGACCTCCGTTGAAGAAGGTCTTCGGACTTCTGAAGAAGAGGAAGGTCTTCGGACCTTCGTTGAAGAAGAGGGTCTTCGGACCTCTAATAAAGAAGGTCAATTGAACCTCTGAAGAAGAGGAGGGTCTTTGGACTCTAGCTGAAGGGGGTCTTCGGACCTCTGATGAAGAGGAGGGTCTTTGGACCTTCGCTGAAGAAGAGGGCCTTCGGACCTTCGCTGAAGAAGAGGGTCAATTGAACCTCTGAAGAAGAGGGTCTTTGGACATCTGATGAAGTGGGGTCTTCGGACCTCTACTGAAGAAGAGGGTCTTCGGACCTCTGATGAAGAGGATCGATTGAATCTCTGAAGAAGAGGATTTTTGGACCTTTGATAAAGTGGGGTCTTCGGACCTCTACTGAAGAAGAGGATCTTCGGACCTCTGATGAAGAGGGTCGATTGAACCTCTGAAGAATAGGGTCTTTGACCTCTGATGAAGTGGGGTCTTCGGACCTCTGCTGAAGAAGAGAGTCTTCGAACCTCTGATGAAGTGGGATCTTCGGACCTTTGCTGAAGAAGAGGGTCTTTGGACCTCTGATGAAGAAGAGAGTCTTCGGACCTCTGCTGAAGAGGGTCTTCGGACCTCTGATGAAGAGTGTCTTCGGATCTCTGATGAAGAGGAGGGTCTTTGGACCCCTGCTGAAGAAGAGGTTCTTTGGACCTCTAAAGAAGAGAATCTTCGGACCTCTGAGGAAGAGGGTCTTCGGACCTCTGCTGAATAGGAGGATCTTTGGACCTCTGAAGAAGGTCTTCGGATCTCTGTTGAAAGGGTCGATTGACCCTCTGAAGAAGAGGGTCTTTGGACCTCTGATGAAGTGGGGTCTTCATACCTCTGCTGAAGAAGAGGGTCTTCGGATCTCGGATGAAGAGGGTCTTCGGATCTCGGATGAAGAGGGTCGATTGAACTTCTGAAGAAGAGGGTTTTTGGACCTCTAATAAAGTGGAGTCTTCGGACCTCTACTGAAGAAGAGGGTCTTCGGACCTCTACTGAAGAAGAGGGTCTTTAGACCTCTGAGGAAGAGGGTCTTCGGACCTCTGCTGAAGAGGAGGGTCTTTGGACCTCTGAAGAAAGTCTTCGGATTTCTGTTGAAGATGGTCGATTGAACCTCTACTGAAGAGGATCTTCGGATCTATGATGAAGAGTGTCTTCAGACCTCTGATGAAGAGAAGGATCTTCGAACTCCCGCTGAATTGGGTCGATTGGACCTCTGCTGGAATGGGTCGATCGAACCTCTGCTCTGTCTCAACTGAAAAAAAAACCATTGGCTCCGATCCGGTTCAAAGAAAAGTTGATTGGGTATAACAAAATCTATTATCCATGTTCTTTTGCATGACCACTTTCATGTATAAGTTGTTAAGATTTATTCATATTTTTTATAATATCCTTTATGCTTTCTAAGGGTAAATGATAATGGACAACTAAGTTATTAACCATTGAATGAAGAAGACATTATAAATAAAAATAAGGGTATTTTAGGAATAAAATTTAATATTTATTTTATTGGTTGATAAAAAAATGTTTAGCCATCTCGTAAATAAGATTTTTCTTTAATTTCATGTTAAATATTATATAAAAAAATAATCTTCTTGAAAAGTATCAAACATGAATTAATCGGCCAATAAAAAAGTTAGACTATATTCTTACCTTATATATCCACAAAAGAATGGATTACCCGTCAAATGTTTATTTTTTTAATAAAAATATAGAATCCATTGCAAAATATTTTAGATTACCTTATTTTATATTTTTAAATTTAAATATTCATTATTCATAAAAAAGTATTTTTTTTTTTTATAGAAAAAAAATAGGGAGAATAACCCCCGGTGTAGCTCCCCCATTGGGTTCCCAACCCGTTAGACCATTGTTCGATACAGGCTGCAAATTTTTCTCATACCCTCCTCATCAATCGATGAGTACGTTAGTCTAATCCCACTATGATGCCGAAGTATCAGCCGCTCCCAGTCATGTGCATCCAAAAAATTTAAAATTTTAATCGAGTCATCCAAGAAAGTATTGCTCTCTTTCATTCCCTTTGCCAGCCTCTTGATGATCTCCGTCCAATCTTTTCACATTTGCTTCAAACATATCTGCCTCTCCCATCTAGTTGATGACCAGATTAAATTCACCGTCGATCTCTCCTATCAGACCAATCTGCTCTCCCTCGATTTCTTCCTTCATCCACTTCCCGCTATGCCCCAGACGAGCTCCCCAATGGCCGTGACAATGGCATGCAACATCTACCAGCCGCGTGGCCTTTCAGGTGGTTATAGTTGGACCAACCATGGTTGCCGCCATTTTCAAAATCATCGAGATCCACTCTGTCCTCGAGATGATTCTTAGAATGCATTTTGAGGATCAAAGTCATTCACCATCTCTCCTTTTTCGCATTGCCTGGTGGCCTCAACATCCTTGAACGGCTTTTCTTTTTTCTTTTTTTTTTTTTTTTTTTTTGAGTGAACCAACTGCAGTTTTTTTTTTTTTCTCCCCTTAATTATGGCAATGTTGCCGGACGCATCCGAGACAGACGGCATCGATCCACCAAGCCGCACGGTACCACCACATAAATACTTCATATTAAGATATTTGATATAATCTAAAAATTAAAAAAAAGGGGCTCTCTACCGGGTAGCTTTCCCGTTAACATTTGTAAATGATTTTTTTTTTCTCTCATAAATCTAGAATAATATAACTTTATATTTATTGATTTTATATATTTTGATTTTACGATGGATCATGCTGTACCACGCCAATCCATGATCACCATCCAACTCATATGATTACTAAGATTGGACCAATATTTCAACGGATCGGATCGAGCTGGAGCCACAAACTTTGGGCCCGATTTACAATCAAGCCTAGCTTGGCCGATGATTTATGAGCCTGATTGTCTAACCTAGCCCACCCCGGTACTTATATTAGATATACAATAATACAAATACATTTGGCATCATATACAGTAATATAAACATGACAAAAATATATTATTAATAATTATCTTCCTTATAGGTAAAGGCATTATTCATTCGAGGAATTATCCTTCTACATAAGAATGCACGTACTACTGATTCAAATCTGGAATGGAGACAAAATGTAGGTGATTTTTTTTTTTTTTTTTTTTTTTAAAAAAAATAGTGTTTAACTGATTGGGCCCGGCACGAATTCTATCCGAGCTTGCTTGTAGCTTGCTTTGTTGGGATAATCTTCGGTTCATATATGTTGGGTTAATTATGGATTTTGCTCAGCTTGGGCTCTAGTATCCCAGGTCTAGCTTTCTATATCCTGGTGGCCCTAGTCCAACAATGCATCCTTATATTTTATATAAAACGATCAGGTCGCCATCATAGAAGCATAAGCATACACATCAAGTAAAGGCGATGAGAACACCGGTCTCTTTGTAGAGAAATATGGAGAGCCTGTCTCGTTCCTCCTTGCAGAGATATATGAATCGGTCCATCGGACTACACAATTTTGCACTGCTAAAAAAAAAAATTTGTTTAAGAGAAATAAGCAAAACATCTTTGTACATTGCACGACTTTAGATGATTCGACATGGTTTCAGGTGAGTGGCAAACATTTTTTTTTCGTTATCAATCAGAGAACAACCATAGCTATCAGTGGTGATCCCCTTCAAATTTGATGGGGCAAGAGTGATGTCGGAGAAGACCATGGAACTTTGTGAGAGTCCCCTCCTGGCCCCTTTGCGTAGGTTGCAATGTTTCTACCCCACCATGACCTTCTTTGTGGGGATGTCAAACATCTGGATTGAAATTATTATAATAGAAATGATTCGTTTTGAGCTGACATCAACGATGATCTTGTCTAATATTCCAACTTTGACATTCGACAGAGATTCCAAGTTGTAACAATTAACTCGTATTGCGAGATCATATTTTTGCAAACCATTGGCAACGAATTTTGGAAGTATTGAAATTCCTACTAAAATAATATTCTTTGAAAAGAAAAAGCTCGTGAAAGACTTCCAAGTTCATATGCTAACGGGCTCGAGCACATTGGAGATGAAAAGGGTTAGGCCCATTTGGGCAAACTCATTGAAGGAACCCATATAACCAATGGAACCCACAGGAACCAAGTCTTGTAGACATCCTTGGGTGATGCCCGAGAGGCCCTGCACAATCTTGTTCTCTTTGACTTTTTAGGTTACGTTCACTTCAGATCTGTATATTGAATGCACCGACTTACTCCAAAAAACAAAAAAACAAAAAAAAAAAACAAAAAAACAAAAACCCATATAACCAACGGAATCACTTATAGGCTGACCACGCAAAGGCCACTACATTAAAAGAAAATTTTTGATGCAATCTGTGATGCGGGATATCTTCAACCCTAACAACCGTAGATGCTAATCATCCAGGAAATTTTGAACACAATAGAAGTTGAATTTAATCTAAAAGATGTCAGATTTGAATGATTCATTGTATTCTAAAAATCATTATGCTATATATGGAATGATGTCCTATCCCATACCATCCGATATGGAACATATCGTATCATCTTGATTTTGTATCGGTACATTATTTTGAAGCATAGTGGCATTATTGTACCATACCGAACCATGTATTAATACCATAACAGGATTTTACCGGTATCAAGATGATAAATCTTGATGCTAGATGATAAACATATTATCAAGTTATTTTTTGAAAGCAAAAATTATTTTTTTTTTCCTTTGAATTAAGATTGGAACTGGGCTGGGCCGGCATGATGGATTTTGGGATAGCCCGAAATCGGGTCAGGCTTCGAATCAAGTTTTATATAAATCAAGTTAGGCTTTGAGCTTTATATTAGAGCCCATTCAATTTTCGGGCCAGGCTCGAGCACCTCTTTGACTCTGCCTAGACTGGTCCAAAGCCTGACCCAGACTAAGCCCGATGCCCCCCAAAGTTCTCAGTTTTTTTTCTTCCCTTTCCATTTCTTCTCCCGTTCTCCATTCTCCCTTTTCGTTTCTAAATCCACCCCACCCAACACCCCCTGCCACTCAACGACGGCATTGCCTCGACTTTGATCTCCTACCTCAGCCAGCGCTCGCACGATTGCACCAGACGCCCTGGTCCCTTGTGCAACCCCGTGGTCCCCTTGGCTCCGAGCCTTCGATCTTGCTCCTCCGGCTCCGAAATTCCTTCCCCGATCTCGATGCTCGCCCCCAACGCCCCCGCAGTCCCTCTTCAGCTCCTATCTACCTCCTCTGGCCTCAGTGCCTGCACCCAACGATCCTGCCCCCCGTGCGATCCTGCGGCCCCCCTCGGGCTTCGATCTCCCTTCCTCGGCCCCAACACCCCACCCAATGCCCTTGCCCCCCATACGACCTCATGGCCTCCCTCCCCGACTCCGATCTCATGGTTCCGACGCCCTCACATCCCCCGTGCTTTGGCCAGATCTCACGGTGAGTCGGTGAACCAGACATTTTTTTTGGTCATTTGGACTTGTATTCGGGTCGGCCCAATCGGCTCGGGTTGGGCTCGGGCCCGATGTTTTAAAAAAATTTCGGGCCTAAGCCTGGCCCAAAGCCTAAATTTTTTTTTTCGAGCCAGGCTTGGGTAGGGGTGCAGCCCAATCCGGCCTGGCCCACTTCCAGCTCTACTTTGAATGCCTGAATGTTTTCACCATCACTATAACAAAAAAAAATCTATAGTAACGTATAAAACTATTACAAAAAATATAAAAAACTGTTGGTAAAATTTATACTAATAGTTGGTAAATCGCGATAATAAGTGGCATCACTAAAAACTATTACCACGATTTTGGTGAGTGTTGGTATAAGTTTATAGTAAGAATTTTGAATTATTTTATAGTGATGATTTGTGACCATCAGCATATAACTTATTACAACATTTTTAACCATCACTATAGATACAACTTAAATCAAATATTTTTTAAAAATCTATATTTATGATTGTTGCCGTCCTCGTCGCCGCGCCCGTGCCGAGGATCAACCGATCCTCCCTGACCGCCTGGCAAGGGAGCCTCCCTTCCTGCGAGAAACCTGCAACAAAGGGGTTAGAGGACCCTGGCCGGGGATTCCGGCGAGGGGGCTCCGACGGTCAAGTCAGTAGACGACGTGGGGGAACAGACTCTCGCTCCCAGGCCCTCTAAAGGGTCCCAGGTTTGGAGAGTTAACTCGTGAAGGGGAAGCGCCGGGGACCGGAATCTCGGCTGGGCCTGCCTGCCGAGCTCGCGTCCAGTATTCCCCTCTCGGGATCTCTGGCTTTTTTTTCTCGGAGCGAGGCCTTGTGCCGGTGCTTCCTTCTTGTCCCCAGGCTAGTTGGCTTACCTCGCAGTCTCCGGATCCCTCCTCCTTTATCTCCCTCCGTTGTGTGCTTTCCATCGTGTGTTTGTCCTTTTCCTCCTCGAAAACTCCTCTCCCCTGTCTTCCTTTCTTTTCCCTTTTTGGTGAAGGAGGCCAGGCGGCTTTCCGACCTCGTCCACCGGGCCCAGCAGGGAGAAGGCAAGGACAGAAGAGAAAAGGAGGAGGGGGGCGGCGCTGGCAGAGCGGCCAGTCGTCAGGCTTCGGGCTCCGTGAGAGTGCTCTTTTCCCCGAGGGTGGGCGCCATCCGTTTACGGGGCCCGTTCCGTCTGGATCGGGTCTCTCGACTGCGGGACCTTTCGGGCCAATGTAAGTGACGTTCCGCGTGCCGCCGCCCTCCGTACGGGACGCCGTCTGGGGTCGGTACGGCCCGAGGGATGGCCTCGGGACCTGTTGCTTTCCCCGGGGCCTCTCCGTACGAGCGGTCTGACCTCGGCTGAGTTGGACCTGTCTCCGGGGGCCAACTGGCGAGAGGCGAGGGATCGGCCGACCTCGGCTTAGGTGGACCCCGACTGGGTGGACACCTGGCGAGGTGGCAGGAGGTCGCCTGGCTTCGGCCGAGGTGGACTCGTCTCCGGGTGGCCACCTGGCGCAAGGCGGGGGGTCAGCCGACCTCGGCCTAGGTGGACCCCTCCTGGGTGGACACCTGGCGAGGTGGCAGAAGATCGCCTGGCTTCGGCCGAGGTGGACTCGTCTCCGGGTGGCCACCTGGCGCAAGGCGGGGGGTCAGCCGACCTCGGCCTAGGTGGACCCCTCCTGGGTGGACACCTGGCGAGGTGGCAGAAGATCGCCTGGCTTCGGCCGAGGTGGACCCGTCCCCGGGTGGCCACCTGGCGCAAGGCGGGGGGTCAGCCGACCTCGGCCTAGGTGGACCCCTCCTGGGTGGACACCTGGCGAGGTGGCAGAAGATCGCCTGGCTTCGGCCGAGGTGGACCCGTCTCCGGGTGGCCACCTGGCGCAAGGCGGAGGGTCAGCCGACCTCGGCCGACCTTACTCGGGGCGGACTCCTCCGAGCCCGGGCGCAGATGAGTCGGTGGGGGAACTCCGCGCCGAACTTGACCTCGGCGGGAGCTGTTTGCTTCAGATAGTCGTCGGGCGGTGCGGCCTTGCCGACCCTAGCTTTGAGGACGTGGCGCTGATTCTGGCAGGGAAACTCGCACGTGGCTCGCTCGTATTCGGCGATACCTGAGCCTGATCACGTCACTGTCACGGCTGTAACAGTTGCCCCCCAGCCCGCCGTTCCGTCGGGGTATCGTAAAACGGAACGTCGGGATTAATTGCAGACATGACGTGGGGAGGCGAAGATCTTGCATCATAATTGGCACGATCCCCATTCGTCGTGGCTCGATGTGGCTGAAGACCTATGGGGGGTCGCCACGCGTCGTCCACTTGCCCGTAATCAATGCGTCGCTTCGGGGCAGAGGCCGTTACTCTGCTAACGAGGCGACGGTGTCGGGCGTGCGCCCACGTGGCGACCATCCAGTGGTCCGAGGCGGAATGATGGGTACGGCTGCTGCCGGCTGAGTTTGAAAGGGAGGGGACTTTCCAGAACGAGGCCTTTTCCCTTGCTTCGTGGGCGGTTTGCTGCAGGCTAACAACTTCTGCCGCTCGCGCCCGTCTGTGCATTTTTGGGTGAGTGCCTTCTTCTCCTTCTCTAGCCCCCTTCCTCTCTCATTTCTTATTCAGTTTCTTTGTCCTTTCCTTCCCCATGGCGCGCCGTCGCCATGTCTCTTCTAACCCGGACGAGGCCGGTCCATCCCGGCCGAGGACTCCATCTTCTTCCTCCTCGGATGAGGAGGTAATTCCAGAGGAGGTCCGCCGGCGCTTGCAACCCGGGGGTGTCACTATTGGCATCCCCAGGGGGGTCCGGTCCCCTCCGGTTGCGCCTGCCGTGCCCCTCCGTTCACTCCCCGCCTTGGCTTCTCTTCCTGCTCCGCCACTTCTTCCCGCCGGTCCCTCCGGTCATGCCTCTACCATGACCGAAGGTGATCTTTCTCTGCTCCGGGATGCCTATGGCATCCCGGGATCTGTTCGTCTGTTTGCTCCGCGGTCCGGGGAGCGTGTCACCATGAGCGGCCCCGGCCGCATTGCCTTCTACGAAGACTTCCTCCTCGGGGGTCTTCGTTTTCCTCTGCACCCTTTTTTCCTTTCCTTTCTCAGCCATTTCCGGCTCGTCCCGGCTCAGCTGGCTCCTAATGCCATCCGGGTCATCTTCTCCTTCATTGTCTTCTGCCATTTCCACGGGTTCGTTGCCCGTTTTTCACTCTTCAGGGCCCTGTTCACCCTGAAGAAGTGCTCCACCGATGATGGCTGGTGGTACATTTCGCCCCGGCCTAGGTGTCTCCGGTTCGACCTCCCTTCTTCGGTCAAGGGATGGAAGAGCCGGTTTTTCTTTGCTTCGGTCGACGACGTCGACTGGGCTTGGAGCGAACCGGACCGGTCGCCGAACCGGAGTTCTCGAGTCGAGCTCGCGGACCAGGAGTCTTACAGCCAGCTCCTGAGTGACGTGGTCCCGCCGCTCGAGGTTCTGCTTTCTGAGCAGAATCTTTTTGAGGCCGGCATCAGTCCCATCCGGGAGACCGGTGAGATTTGGCCCCGCATTAACTCCTGCCCTTCCCCCTCTCTTTTTAAGATTGAACTGTCTGACCTTCTGATTTCTCCACTTTGCAGGGATGAAGTTTTCCTTAGAGAATCTTCTGGAGGGAGCGGCCCAGAGGGAGGTCGTCGACGTGGACGAGCCCGTGGCGAAGAGGGCTCGCACAGAGACGAGCCGGGAGGTCGCAGCGGCGACCGCGCCCGGCCTAGCCGCCGCTGTTTCTCCGCCCATACCTCCTCAGGGCGGCGCCCCTGGCGCCTCGGCCCCACGACCTGGCAACGCCGCCGAGAGAGCTCCGGCGCCCGCCGCTCTGCCCATCGCCGGGCCCACTCCTGTCAGCAGCCCCACGGCACCGCCAGTGGCGACCGCCGGTCCGTCGGCTGTAGCTCCAGCAGAGGGGGCAGCTGCCGCGGGGATCGGCCCGAAGGGCCCGGCGCCGGTGATCTCGCACCGAGACTCGGTCATCCTCGACCGAGGACTGGCGGAGAAGTTGATGGAGTACGCTTCCACCGCCCGGGACCGCCGAGCTCGGGGCGGCCGAGATTACGCGGATGCGCTGCTCGGCATCCTGCCCCAACTCTTCACGGTAAGTCAGAGCTTTCCCTTCTTCTTTACTTCCAATCCGAGGGCTTCTGCCTTGATGCTGACATGCGCTGTCTTTGCCTTTGCAGATCGGGAACGACGTCCTCCTACTGAGGAACTACCTCGTAGGGAACGCCAAGCGGGACTCCGATCGGGAGCTAAAGCTTGGCAAACTCGCGGCCGATGTGAAGGACCTGATGGACAAGGGGGCCGAGCTGCGAGCTGAGAAGCGGGCCCTCCAGTCCGACCTGACACGTTCCGAGGAGCGGAACAAAGAATTGGAGGCCTCCTTGGCGGAGGAGCGGACTTCCAACCAGCGCCGGACTGAGGAGGATGCGGCGGAGAAGGCCCGCCTGCAGGCCCATTCCCTGTTTTTGGAGCGCCAACGGGATGAGGCCCGGCGAGAGGCGGCCGCGGCGAAGGACCGGAGCTCCTACATCAACGGGCTCCTGGAGGCGGCGAAGCGGGAAGCGCAGGAGGCCGTCCCCAAGTTCCGGGCCTCCGACGAGTTCACGTCGGAAGTCCGGGAGGCCGCCGTGGACTCCTTCCTGAAGGGGTTCCGGATGTGCCGGGAGAAGGTGGGGGCCTTCTTCCCCCAGCTGGACTTGAGTGGGGTCGTCGTCGGCGGCAGGAAGCCGGGGAGCGAGAGCAGGGTCCCCGGCGCGACCCAGGCGACACCTCAGGCGACACCTGTGGCACCTCCGGCCGGTGATGCCGCGGTCCCGGCACAGCCCCAGGAGCCGGTCGTCGTGGAGGTTGAAGAGGTGGCGCCCGCGCCTCCGGCGGACGGCGCCGACCCTGCGCCCCAGTGACCTTTACTTTGTATTCTTGCTGTCTCCGTCCTCTTCTTTTTTCTTGGGGGGTTCCGGCCTGTCGGAGCTCCCAGTTTGTACTGAACACTTTGTAATGAAGACTCCTTTTTCATAAAAACTTGTCTATCATCTTTGCTTCTTTTTCTTCTTCTTTGTTTGTTTGTGAGATGTCGGTCTGGGACACCTGAGATAACTGCAGGCCTGGTCCTTCTATACTAAATCGAAGGACGGGGTCTGCAGAGCCGTGTTGCGGCAAGGCAAGAATCCTGAGCAGGTCCGACTTTGGGTTGCCTTCATGCTTGCGCGGACAGCACAGTTCCTGCACCATCTTCTGGGCCGAAACCCGGGATCCTCCGGACTGAGCTCGATGCCGCAGGCTTTCTCAAACCTTGCGCGGCTTGCTGAGCCGTGCTCCGGGCTTGCGTGGGCGAAGCGGATTCGGCGCCACCTTCCAGGTCGGAGCCCAGGATCTTCCGGACTGAGCTCGATGCCGCAGGCTTTTTCAAACCTTGCGCGGCTTGCCGAGCTGTGCTCCGGGCTTGCGTGGGCGAAGCGGATTCGGCGCCACCTTCCAGGCCGAAACCCAGGATCTTCCGGACTGAGCTCGATGCCGCAGGCTTTCTCAAACCTTGCGCGGCCTGCTGAGCTGTGCTCCGGGCTTGCGTGGTCGAACTGGGTTCGACGCCACCTTCCAGGCCGAAGCCCAGGATCTTCCGGACTGAGCTCGATGCCGCAGGCTTTCTCAAACCTTGCGCGGCCTGCTGAGCTGTGCTCCGGGCTTGCGTGGTCGAACTGGGTTCGACGCCACCTTCCAGGCCGAAGCCCAGGATCTTCCGGACTGAGCTCGATGCCGCAGGCTTTCTCAAACCTTGCGCGGCCTGCTGAGCTGTGCTCCGGGCTTGCGTGGTCGAACTGGGTTCGACGCCACCTTCCAGGCCGAAGCCCAGGATCTTCGCAGGCCTCCTCGCTGAAGTTTAGAGAAGAATTTTTAAAGTGAAGAAGCTTTGTTCAAGGAGCCGGGAGCCTTACATCACTGGTAGTACATTCTCAGGTTCGAGGGGTTCCATGTCCGGGGGAACCTGGCACCTCCCAGTTCTTCCAAGTAACATGCCCCGTGGGGGAGGGCTTCTGCTACCCGATAAGGGCCTTCCCAGTTGGGTGAAAGCTTGCCGCACTCTCGTGGCTGGGAGGCTTCTGTACGCCGGAGGACCAAGTCCCCGGGACGAAAAACCTTCGGCCGTACTCGGGAGTTGTAATATCTGGCTACACGTTGCCGGTATGCCGCCATTCGAATTCGGGCCTTGTCCCTTGTTTCTTCGAGGAGGTCTAGGTTGAGCATCATCCTGGCCGGGTTTTCTGTCTCGTCGTATTGTTCTACGCGCAGCGTGGGTATGCTGAGCTCGATCGGGATGACTGCCTCGGCCCCGAAGACGAGGTTGAATGGGGTTTCGTCGGTAGCTGTCCTTGGAGTGGTGTGGTATGCCCAAAGAACGCTGGGAAGCTCGTCGGCCCACCTGCCCTTGGCTTGGTCTAGCCGCGTGCGGAGGCCCTGAAGAATGGTCCTGTTCGTGACCTCGGCCTCCCCGTTGGTCTGGGGGTGCGCCACCGAGGTGAAGCGATGCTTGATGCCGAGGTCGTTGCAGAAATCCTCAACTCTCGACAGTCGAACTGGCGTCCGTTGTCGGTAACCACGGTGTGGGGGAGGCCGAAGCGGCAGACGATGGACTTCCAGAAGAATTTGGCGACGTTTGCTTCGGTGATTCTTGCCAAGGGTTCGGCTTCGACCCACTTTGTGAAGTAGTCGATGGCCACTATCAGGAACTTCCGCTGGCCGGATGCCGGCGGGAATGGGCCCAGAAGGTCCATTCCCCACTGGGCGAATGGCCAGGGGGCTGAGAGTTGAGAGATCGGGTTGGAGGGTTGCCGCTGTACCGTGGCGTGGCGCTGGCACCGGTCGCATCTCTTCACGAAGTCAGCGGCATCCTCCTTCATCGTCTCCCAGAAGTAGCCTTGACGAAGGGCCTTGTATGCCAATGCCCTGCCCCCCACGTGGTTCCCACAGATGCCTTCGTGAATCTCCTGGAGCACAAGCTTGGCTTCTGCGGGTCCAATGCACTTGAGGAGGGGATAAGAGTAGGACCTTCGATACAGCTGCCCGTCCATCAGGACAAACCGCACGGCCTTCTTCCTGATGAGGCGAGCCGCGTCTCGGTCTTCCGGCAGAATGCCGTCGGTGATGTACGCGGCGTACTTGTCCATCCAGCCGGGCTCTTGGCTGACCTGATGGACCCCCGCCGGTGCTTCGAGGCTTGGGACTTCGAGTCGCTCCACATGAGCGCGTCCCAGCATTGTGTCTGGCAGAGTCGCCAATCGAGAGAGAGCATCCGCGCGGGCGTTCTCCCCGCGGGGGATATGAAAGATGTTGAAACGCCGAAACTTGGACGCGCCCGCCTTGACGAGCTCCAGATACTTCGCCATCTGGGGTCGTGAGCGACGTACTCCCCGGACACCTGCCCCGCCACGAGCTGGGAGTCAGTGAAAGCTCTGAGGTTGGTCACGCCCAGCTCGCGGGAGACCCTGAGTCCGGCGAGAAGCGCCTCGTACTCCGCTTGATTGTTTGTCGCGGGGAACTGGAAACGGAGCGCACATTCTGCGACGACCCCGTCGCCGTTGGCAAGGATGAGCCCAGCTCCGCTCCCTCCGGAGTTTGAGGCTCCGTCTACATGGAGGATCCAGGCGTCCTCTCCGGGCTTGTTGGCGCCGACCTCCATCGGCTGGGCCGAAGGTCCTCCTCGGGCTCCTTGCCCAAACCTGCGCATTCGACCAAGAAATCGGCCAGCACCTGTGCCTTCATTGCCGACCTCGGTCGGTATGTAATGTCGAACTCGCTGAGTTTCAGTGCCCATTTGGCCAATCGCCCCGAGGTGTCGGGTCGGCTGAGCACCGCTTTCAGCGGTTGGTCCGTCAAGACGGCGATGGGATGCGCTTGGAAATAGGGCCTGAGACGCTGGGCAGATACTATCAGCGCAAAAACGAGTTTCTCGGGCCGGGAATACCTGAGCTCCGCGTCCCGGAGGAGTTTGCTGGTATAGTACACCGGTCGCTGGATCCCGTGGTCGTCGGTTCGGACCAGGACAGAGCTGACGGCCTCCGGGGTAACGGCCAAGTAGAGGGTAAGCTCCTCCCCTTCCTCGGGCCTGGACAGCAAAGGTGGTGATGCGAGCGTCTTCTTCAACTCCTCGAAGGCCCGCTGGCATTCCTCGGTCCAGGCGAAACCATTCATCTTCCTCAGCACCTTGAAGAAGGGACGGCAGCGGTCCGCCGACCTGGAAATGAAACGGCTAAGGGCCGCAACCCGGCCGGTCAGCTGCTGCACTTGTTTCTTGGAGGCTGGCTGCTCCATGTCCAGGATAGCCTGGACCTTCTCCGGGTTGGCCTCGATTCCTCTCTGGGTCACCATGAACCCTAGGAACTTTCCGGCGGAGACCCCGAAGGCGCACTTCGCCGGATTCAGCTTCATCTGGTGGCGCCGGAGGTTGCCGAACGTCTCTGCTAGGTCGGCTACGTGGTCCGAGTCAAGTTTGCTCATTACCAGCATGTCGTCCACGTACACCTGCATGTTGCGGCCTATCTGGTCTTTGAAGACTTTATTGACCAGACGTTGGTACGTCGCCCCTGCGTTCTTGAGGCCGAAGGGCATCATCCTGTAACAGAAAGTCCCGCGATCAGTTATGAAGGCGGTACGCTCTTCGTCCTCCGGATTCATCCGGATCTGGTTGTATCCGGAGAAAGCGTCCATGAATGACAGGAGACGGTGTCCCGAGGTGGTGTCGACCAGCTGGTCGATCTTTGGCAGAGGGAAGCTGTCCTTCGGGCAAGCTCTATTGAGGTCGGTGTAGTCCACGCAGATCCTCCACTTACCGCTGCTCTTCTTTACCATGACCACATTTGCTAACCAGCTGGGGTATTGGACTTCTCGGACGAAACCGGCGGTGAGAAGTTTCTCTACTTCCTCGTCGATCGCCTTCTGCCTCTCCATGGCAAAGCTTCTCTTCTTCTGGCGGACCGGGCGGCTGCCTGGGTCCACGTTCAGGCTGTGCATGATAATCTCGGGCGGAATACCCGGCATGTCGACCGCCGACCAGGCGAACACATCGGCGTTGGCACGGAGGAACTCCAGCAGGCGGGTTCGTTCCTCTTCGGGGAGCTGGGCCCCAACTTGCACCATCTTCAGAGGGTCTGAACCAAGGGGAAAGGAGAGCAGGCGCTCTACGGGCCCTCCCCTGGGTTCCTTTTCTCTTAGGTCGAGGTCCTCGACCTCGCGGGCGAGCTCTGCGCCCTTGATGCCCGGGATTGTCTGCAGGCAGAGCGGGACTGGCTGGATCGTCCCCTTCATTTCCCCGAACCCGAAAGGCGTGGGGAACCGCACCAGCAATCTCCTTGTGGAGATAGTGGCGTCTAGTCGGTTGAGCCCGGTCGCCCAAGGATGGCGTTGTAAGGGGAAGGGATCTTGACTACAGTGAAAGTTACCATGATGGTCGCCTGCCGAGGTGGGGATCCGGCGGTAACTGGGAGAGCGATCTCCCCTTCGACTCCCACGGAGTCCCCTGTAAAACCTACCAGTGGGGTGTGCACTGGCTTTAGCTGGTCGAGAGACAAGTTCATCCGAGAGAAAGCGTCATAAAAAAGTACATCGGCCGAGCTTCCGCTATCCACCATGATTCGATGTACAGGATGTTTCGCGATGGTCATTTCGACCACCACGGCATCATTGTTTACATTGTCATTAGACTCCCCTCCCTTGGGAGGGGTTACATTCTCCGGGACTTCCCGGGCTCTCTTCTCTGCTCGGCCAGATCCGCGTGAGATCATGCCCACGGGCCTCTCTGTTGGCCGGTTGTCGATCGCAGGGACAGGTGGCAGGGCCGCGAGCGGCTGCTTTTCGGAGGGAGCCTCGTTCTTGACGAACTTCCGGAGGTATCCCCTCCCGATCAGCTCCTCGATCTCCCGCTTCAGGTGGCGGCACTCCTCCGTGTCATGCCCGTGCTCGCGGTGGAATTGGCAGTACTTTGATTTGTCTCGGGCTGCCCTCGGGTTCTGAGGTGGAGGTCGGCGGAGATAACGCTCGCCCTCGATTTCCATAAGGATTTGGCTCGAGGTGCGAGGAGAGGGGTGTACCTCCGCTCGGGGGCAGATTCGGCCCTCGGCCTGGGTTCGGGCGAGGGTCGACCTGCGCTCTCGGGGGGGCTCTCGAGGCCTCCTCCGCTCGGATGTACTTGTGGGCGCGGAGGAGGAGCTCGGAATACGTCCTGGGCGGCTTCTTGTCCAGGGAATAGGTCAGGCGGGACGTCTTGAGCCCGCGCTTTAGAGCCAGCATGGCGACGGGCTCGTCTAAGCTGTAGATCTCCAGGGCCGCGGTCTTAAATCGGGCGATGTAGTCACGGAGCAGCTCCTGGTCCTGCTGGCGGACGGAGAAGAGGCTGTCCACCTCCCTTGGCACCTTTCGACAAGCGTCGAAATGCGCCACAAACTTTCCTTCCAGCTGCTGGAAGGAGCGAATGGATCCGGGCTCGAGACGGGCGAACCAGACTCGGGCGGCCTTCCGAAGGGTTGCAGGGAAGGCGATGCACAGAAGGGCGTTGGTGGCGCCCTGGACCCTCATGAGAGCTTTATAACTCTCCAAATGGTCCAGGGGGTCGGTGGTCCCGTCGTAAGGGTCCACCTGTGGCATGCGGAACCGTTTCGGGATCGGTTCCGCCTGAATTTCTTCGGAGAAAGGGGGGCGGGAGTCGTAGCCCGCCGGGTCAGCTGACGAGTTCTGCAGGTCGGCAAACCGTCGGGCGAACTCCGCCAACTTGCGCTCGTGCTCTTCTAGGCGCCTCTCGGCCTGGCGCCTGATGGCTTCATCGGTGGAGTCTTCCACCGAGACTGCGTGTGAGGGAGGCGCCGATTGGTCTCGGCGCGGGGTCCGGACCCGGCGTCGCTTGCTGCGATGCGCCGTCTCGGCCTCATCGGCCGGGGATCGACTCTCGTGATCCTCCGAGCCGGAATAGTCTTTCTTCGGGGGAGCTTGGCGGCTCTCTCGGGGGTTGGAGATGGCTTGCGGATGGGACGGCCTGCCCTGGATTGAGCGCAGGCTCCCACGCTGTCCCGCGACCCGAGCCGCGGGGGTCCCCGGCTGCGGCTGAGTGGCCAGGGACCGTTGCTGATGCTGGAGCTGTCGGACCGCTGAGGTCAAGGTCTGCAGCTGCTGGACGATGGCCGCAAGGGACCGTCCGCCGGGGTAGGCTGCTGCATAAGAGGAGGGGGAGCCGGAAGCTCCCGTTCGGGGGTGCGGCCCCCGGTGGGGAGTGGGCTTCTCCCACATGGCTGGTGGACGCCTCGCGACCACGAGTGACCACCATTGCTAGAGAGCGTGACACCTGCAAAAAGCTAGTTCCCACTAGGGGTTAGTGTCCTGCCCCCCTACCTGGCGCGCCAATCTGTTGCCGTCCTCGTCGCCGCGCCCGTGCCGAGGATCAACCGATCCTCCCTGACCGCCTGGCAAGGGAGCCTCCCTTCCTGCGAGAAACCTGCAACAAAGGGGTTAGAGGACCCTGGCCGGGGATTCCGGCGAGGGGGCTCCGACGGTCAAGTCAGTAGACGACGTGGGGGAACAGACTCTCGCTCCCAGGCCCTCTAAAGGGTCCCAGGTTTGGAGAGTTAACTCGTGAAGGGGAAGCGCCGGGGACCGGAATCTCGGCTGGGCCTGCCTGCCGAGCTCGCGTCCAGTATTCCCCTCTCGGGATCTCTGGCTTTTTTCTCGGAGCGAGGCCTTGTGCCGGTGCTTCCTTCTTGTCCCCAGGCTAGTTGGCTTACCTCGCAGTCTCCGGATCCCTCCTCCTTTATCTCCCTCCGTTGTGTGCTTTCCATCGTGTGTTTGTCCTTTTCCTCCTCGAAAACTCCTCTCCCCTGTCTTCCTTTCTTTTCCCTTTTTGGTGAAGGAGGCCAGGCGGCTTTCCGACCTCGTCCACCGGGCCCAGCAGGGAGAAGGCAAGGACAGAAGAGAAAAGGAGGAGGGGGGCGGCGCTGGCAGAGCGGCCAGTCGTCAGGCTTCGGGCTCCGTGAGAGTGCTCTTTTCCCCGAGGGTGGGCGCCATCCGTTTACGGGGCCCGTTCCGTCAGGATCGGGTCTCTCGACTGCGGGACCTTTCGGGCCAATGTAAGTGACGTTCCGCGTGCCGCCGCCCTCCGTACGGGACGCCGTCTGGGGTCGGTACGGCCCGAGGGATGGCCTCGGGACCTGTTGCTTTCCCGGGGGCCTCTCCGTACGAGCGGTCTGACCTCGGCTGAGTTGGACCTGTCTCCGGGGCCAACTGGCGAGAGGCGAGGGATCGGCCGACCTCGGCTTAGGTGGACCCCGACTGGGTGGACACCTGGCGAGGTGGCAGGAGGTCGCCTGGCTTCGGCCGAGGTGGACTCGTCTCCGGGTGGCCACCTGGCGCAAGGCGGGGGGTCAGCCGACCTCGGCCTAGGTGGACCCCTCCTGGGTGGACACCTGGCGAGGTGGCAGAAGATCGCCTGGCTTCGGCCGAGGTGGACTCGTCTCCGGGTGGCCACCTGGCGCAAGGCGGGGGGTCAGCCGACCTCGGCCTAGGTGGACCCCTCCTGGGTGGACACCTGGCGAGGTGGCAGAAGATCGCCTGGCTTCGGCCGAGGTGGACCCGTCCCCGGGTGGCCACCTGGCGCAAGGGGGGGGTCAGCCGACCTCGGCCTAGGTGGACCCCTCCTGGGTGGACACCTGGCGAGGTGGCAGAAGATCGCCTGGCTTCGGCCGAGGTGGACCCGTCTCCGGTGGCCACCTGGCGCAAGGCGGAGGGTCAGCCGACCTCGGCCGACCTTACTCGGGGCGACTCCTCCGAGCCCGGGCGCAGATGAGTCGGTGGGGGAACTCCGCGGCGGGAACTTGACCTCGGCGGGACTGTTTGCTTCAGATAGTCGTCGGGCGGCGGCCTGCCGACCCTAGCTTGAGAGTGACGTGGGGGAAACTCTGGCAGGGAAACTCGCACGTGGCTCGTATTCGCTCGATATTCGGCATACCTGAGCCTGATCACGTCACTGTCACGCTGTAACAATGATCAACTATATTTATAAAAAATATTAAAAAAGTTTATAATCATACTTGTAATTTTAATTAAATTTCTATATAAGAATTCAAACCTAAAACCTATTAAATATTACCTACTACTTAGCAACAATGACAACCCTAATTTCTAATAAAAAATGATGATTTATTGTACTTATTCAAAACTTATTTATATTATAAAATATAATTATTTTAAATATAATATGATATTTTAATTTTAATAATAAACTATTTTCAAAAAATTTAATTCCTTTAATTTTGAAAGAAAATAAAAAATAAATTACTTCATTTTACTACTATAATATTTAAAAAGTCTTATTATTTAAAATATTTTTAAATATAAATAATTTTCATATATTAGTATAATCAAGAATATTTTTTTCTAAAGTTCTTTAAAAGTGGATAATTCATGATTCTTCTTATTTTACTATAATTAAAAAGTAATGCTATTTAATATATAATATATTTAAAAATTTATATTATACATTTTATATAAGTAATCCTTAAATTTTTTATATACTTTTAATATAAATTAGATGGGATCAGACCCAAAAAAACAAATTACTTCATTTTACTATTTATAATATTTTAAAAATATTTTATTTAAAATATTTGTAAAATATAAATAATTTTAATATATTTTTATAATCATGAGTTTTTTTTCTAAAGTTCTTTAAAAGTAGATAATTCATGATTCTTCTTATTCATACTATAATTAAAAAGTAATGCTATTTGATATATAATATTTTTTAAAATTTATATTATATATTTTATATGAGTAATCCTTAAATTCTTTTATATACTTTTGATATAAATTAGATTGGATCATATCTAAATTCTTGGTCAAATCTATTTTCATGTAAATTTTTAATAATCACATCATAAATCATTACTTAGTTATGGTATATTGTATTCAATATTAATAATAAATTTTACATCAAAAACTATTTTTATTTAATTATTAAATTATCTTGAATCATATAGTTAAAACCATATTAATTTTAAAATTTATTAAATTTATATAATATTTTAAATAAAATTTAAATATATATTTAGTTGTCAAACATTTTTATTAAAAAAAATAAATTAATTTACAACAAATACAAATTTATCAAAATTAAACCATAAATAATTAATAATAAAATTGTTATTTATATAATGATTTATAAATTAAAAAAACTTGATATAAATTATCAATATTCTATAATAAATTATTAATACTATTGCTTAGGTTATATTTAACTAGAAAATATTATTCTTATAATATACCAATGTAATATTATAAATTTCAGTAATATCTATAAATAATCATCATAATATTATAAACCGTCTATGGCAATTTCTAAAATTGCTTTAACGGATCGTAATTTCTTGTAGCGGTGATAAGATATCATCACTATATTATAATTTTTAGTAATACTATCGATGGAATGCTACGGTATTATATATTTTTTATGATGTTTTTTAAAATTATTTCTGGATAGTGTTTATAGTAATATTTTTTTTTAATATTTCTAAAATTCTACCGTCGTAGATTATTTTTATCGTTGTGCATGATCCACTCCTTTCCTCCTTTTTTTGCACCGACCATGGGAGCTTTGTTGCGAGGATGGTGACCGCCTTGTTGGAACAAACCTGCAATATCTAACTATTAGATCGGAAAAGTAATTTCTAAATGCTAATTCTCCTCATTTCATGTAATTAATTCGAATGAAATGACCATTTGGTTCATGAGTACACTTCCATCATTATCATCATTGCACTTATTATTATGCTTTTTGTTAGAGAATGAACTGAACGTGGAGGCTAAAATTACCGAAGAAGAGATTATATTTTTAAAAGGGAAGCGACATACATAGCGTCGCATGCAAATTATGTCTGTTCGGTACTGCTTGTGCTAGATGAGCACAATATGTTGAGATAAATCATCCGACATTTTCTTTCTTTTATTCTTCGTGAAGAAAAGTCGAGGCATGACCCTAAGAATTTATTGGCTAAAAGAGATTAAAATGGGACGTATAATTCCGAAAAGCATTTGTTTGGATCATGAAAGGCAGTGGAAGAGAGTAGTTGCAGGTGAGGCATTTCAAGGTAAGGGCAGCTAAATCAAGTGGAAATAATTCCGAGCCAGGCAGCAGGGAGAAGAGGCGAGATTCATGGGAATCGAAGGTCCAATGTGAACCGAGGTTTGGAGGTGGATATCAGTAGGAATTGATTTGAGGTGGTGTGGCCAACTCTTGGGAGTAGGCAACCAAACAACCTCCTCCTGATCACCTTGTGTTTTTCTTGTTTACGCTGGTGTGGCTGAAATGAGGTCGGGGACAAACAAAGGCCAGTCCAGGACCCGGGGGATCATCGTGCAACTGAAGAACAAGGCCGGATACTTTTATTGCATATTTGGAGAAAAAAGTTGTGTGAAAAAGCACAATTGAAACCACAACGCTGGAATTTGCATTACCTAAACCGTTAATTTCATCTTTGGAGGGAGACGTGCCGACAATCTTGTCATGCCCCGGCCCGTGGTTCGAATCAGGTATATAACAGATGACCGTATTTTTTTTAGGATTTGATCCCGTCGGACATGCAGAGCCTACTTTTATTATAAATAACCAGGCCGTGGCATAATGTAATTTCACTAATCATTTCATTTAATAATAAAATTTTTCCATCAAGATTAACAAAAAATAAAATAAAACTCAACTAAAAAAATCCGAGATTAAATATACTAACTAAGAAAACAATACCTAAATCATAAGTTCCTTGCTGTCCGGTCGCAATGCCTATATGATCTTCTGGATCCGTGACAAAAATATAAGAAATAAGGAGTGAGCTTTACATGCTCAATACATTATCATAATCTCTAATTTATGGATTAATATTTATAATCATATACATAAGCTAATCAGACATAGCAAAACAATTAACACAATTTTTCAATATGCACATTTGATTTCTATTTATTTCAAATAAACACAACCATGGATGGCCATTCATTTTCACTTTACTTTCATAATCCCTCTGACTAAGGTCATGATCGGCCCATGGCTAGTCCCGAAAAAGACTAGATCTTGACTACACATATCGACCATCGGTCATGTGCTGGTGATCGTCCCACTAGAGACTCAGAAGGATACTAGCTTTGATATCACACGAAAAAAATGCATTCTCAATATGTGCCAGCAATTGCCCCGCTTGGCTAGGCCCAAAAGAAAATTAGCTCCCGATTACATATTTCATCCATCGATCATGTACCAGTAATTATCCTACTGGAGGTCCGAAATGAGTCTAGATCTTAATTCATGTGATTATAGTTGAATCAGAGAGCATCAACGTTAACAAACATTATAATTTATGTAATTCAATACAACATATTTTAAGGTATGCATGTTCAACATTCCATAACATTAATAACATGACCATAACACATTAATAATTTAATCTTTTAGACAGCATAGGTTGGCATAAAATACTAGATGTTAAGATAACTTACCAGAAACAATTCTTCCAATATATTATAAATTCAAATCCTAACTCTGATACTCCTCTATCAACGAAGGAGATAGAAATTTTGATAAAATAATGTAATTATATAATTATTCTTCTATTTAAAAAATGAACTAAAGTAGAAAAAGAAATTCTTGGTCAAGTCTAAAACTTGGTCTAAACATGAGAAGGGTCGGTTCAGATTTTTACTATTTACTTTTTATTTATTTTGCTATTTCCTTTCTCTCTCCTCTTTCCTCTCTTCTCTCTCCTCTTTCTCTCTTCCTTCTCTCTTCTCTCTCTCCTCTTTCTCTCTCCTTTTTTTTCTTTTCTTCTCTGTTTTCTTTTCTCCTCTTTTGTTTTCTTTTCTTCTTCCTCTGCTTTTTCTTCTTCTTTGGCTCAACCCGAATGGGCCTTCCATCGTCCTAAAGAACCAGAGAAGAAGAAGAAAAGGGGAGGAGGTTCAAGATGGTGGTCCGACGACTCGACCAGAGAAGAGGTGGGGTCGGGGCGGTGCTATTAGCGATGGTCCGTCCATCAACAGGGAACCGAGAGGAGAAAAACCCATTACTTGGTGGTGGTTCCCATGTTCAAAATTAAATAAAGGAGGGAGAGAGATTTACCGGTGAGGGTGGCGATGGCGAGGCAACCGACGATGCTTGACTTCGGTGGCAAAAGGAGCCGAACGGCTCAAGATTGCTGAATCAAGAGAAAATAAAGGGATCAAGAAGGTAAGGGAGAGATCTTTGGATAGTTGGGCTTAGCTTCAAGGGTTCTACGGTCACCGGTGCTAGGGAAGAAGGTAGAGCAAGGTTGAGGGGCTCGTTTTGACTTGATTAGAGGCGATGTGGGGAGGAATTTAAAGGATGGTTTCAAAGGGAATAACTTCATCGCACGATGGATAAACCTGGCCAATCAAGAGTCAAGTCGACCCATCTCTCCATCGATGATCTCCCATCCATCTACAGCATCCTCGCCAATCTTTTCAACAAGCTTAATGCTCGGTCAAGCAGAAGACGAGGTCTCCTATTTTGAGCTCTCTATTTTTTGGCTTTGGGTTGAAGTTGATTGGGACTACTGACTTTGGCCCAGAAAGGACCAATTAGCCCTGATGTGGCAACATCCACTGACATGGAACCAACCAGCTGCCGTGTGGGTGGAGACTGCCACCTGGACATGGTGCCCGAGTAAAAGACCAAGGCGAGCCCTCCTGCCGAGGTTAGCTCCAAGCTGGGGTCGTGCTCATGAGACGAGCCCTCCATCTGAGGTCAGCACATGGCTGGGGTCATGCTCATGCAATAAGGTGAGCCCTCCTGTCGAGGTCAGCTCCCAGCTAAGGTCGTGCTCATAAGACGAGCCCTCCATTTGGTTAGCACCTGGTCGGGGTCATGCTCATGCGACCAAGGCCAGCCCTTCTATTGAGGTCAGCTCCCAGCCGGGGTCGTGCTAATGAGGCGAGCCCTCCATCTAAGGTTCGCACCCGGTTGAGGTCGTGCTCATGCCACCAAGACGAGCCCTCCTGTCAAGGTCAGCTCCCAACCAGGGTCATGCTCATGAGGCGAGCCCTCCGTCTAACGTCAGCATGCGGCTGGGGTCGTGCTTATGCTGTCAAGACAAGTTCTGGGATATAGTTCTCCCAAGATGGGACTCACCCCGCATCAGAAAGGCCAACAAAAACTCAAACCATGGCGAGATGAAGCCTGACCACCCAAAACCTCCGAGAGGGGTCAGACACCCAGTCATGAATTCAAACTCTATGATGCGCCACCTGCAAACTTAGCACGGAGCATGCTCCTTCAGGCTTCGAGCCCCGTGATGAGCTGCCACCCTGATAATTATGCAACCAGGGGGGTCAACCCTTGCAACGCGATCAAGAATCTTCCCCAAGAGGAGTACTCCATCAAGGCCCAGGGCCCTGCAACGTTCTGACGGTCCCTCCAGTAATGGAAACATCCCACCGTGGCACAGGGCTCAATGGCACGGTGCCTGTCCCCCCACGGGAGACTGCACTATACTAGAAGGACAGGATATGCCCCACACACACCTAACAGAAGGATCTCCTCCTAAGGACCTATCTGAGAGGGGGAAAGCCGTGGGCAACGGTAAGCCCCTCTCAGAGAGGGCACACAAAAAAGGACACCGGGACAAAGCCCCAGATCCGGTCTGGGCCATCTCACATACATAAGGTTAGAGAGAAAGAAGGCAAGAGGTAAGTGAGTGAGTGATGGAGAAAGGGGGGGAGAGGGAGCTGACGAGCAAGGAGCTAGCCAGAAGATCCTCTCAGGCTCACCTATCCCATCTCTGCCTCGCTCTTGCAATCTCAATCCTACATCTTTTTTTCACCCTCTATGCGGAGAGTCCTCCAAAGCTCTCTGCCATGGAGATTCTATTTTTCATGATCATCCCACTGACTTGATCATTGAAGTATCCCCGTCAAAATTTCTGGCCCAGTTTTTTTTTTTTTTGCAGGCCGATCGGACCAAAGGGCCGACCCCAGAAGAGGAGGAAGTGCATCCAGCGGGAGGAGGCACCAATGTAGTGGCGATGCATCGAAGCTATAGGCCATGACGATCTAGGCGGCAACAAATTGGCACACAGGGTATGGGGGCAGGACACGATCCTGTACTAAGTCCCCCTACAAGAAATGCCCACAGAGCTCTGCAGCCTCATGGAAACCACACTTACACACAGAGCCTCTACCAGTCGGGAAGGAGATCCCCTCCATCGTGGTGGCCAAAGCTCAATAGGGGAGCTTCCCGCTCCATCACTGCCACCTCTGGCGGACCCCCAGATCATCGTGCTAGCTCGACAAGTCTGCACCTTGGCTGCAGTGGTGCTCCGGTTCCAGAAGAGCCACCGGTCCTAGGAAACTCAGCAACAACCAGAGCCCCGGCATCCCACGCCACCGATTTTCATGCCAGCTTATGGTCCTATCGGAGGGGTCGTTGCATGTGGCCCCCTGTTCGTGGGGAGACCATCGAGCGATAGCAAAGAAGTGGCGACGTGGTCCATCCATACGGGAGAATTGATCCCCGGCCTCGGACCAGGGCATGCCCGTGCACCGTCGACGCCGGTGCGGCCAGAAATTCGAGTGGGAGTCCTACTCCGACTCCCCTTCTCCCCTTGCAGTTCCCGTCGAGGGGCCCACAAACGAGGCGATCCGCCATCGGGCGGAGAAATGCTTCGAAGAGCAGGAGTGCAAGCTGGCCGACCTGATCCGCCGGTTTGCAGAAGTTCATGGTCGGATTGTTCATGACCGAAAATATGAGGAAGATGAAGAGAGCTCTTTACTGATAATATTAGCATAAATTCTTTACATTCCATGGTCAGACCATCCGGTGGCTGTCTAGGCTTTCTATCCGGTAGGTTTCAGATCGTATCACTTCAATGATTCGGTAAGGGCCTTCCCAATTGAGGGCAAGCTTGCCTTGCTCTTTAGGTCTAGATACTTCAGCTCTCCGTAGTACAAGATCTTCAGGTCAGAAAGTTCTGGCCTTCACCCGTGAGTTATAATATCAGGCAACTTTTTATCGGTATATGGCCATTCGTAGCTGTGTCTGAAGTCTTGCACCCTCAAGTAAGTCTAAATTGGCTCTCCTTTATTTCGAATTATCTGTCTCCTTGAAGTGGTCTGTCCTTCTAGATCGGAGGATGACTTCTACCGATATCATTGCTTCACTCCTGTAAGTTAGGTTGAATGGTGACTCTCTGATAGTAGATCGAAGAGTTGTCCGGTATGTCCAAAGAATTGAATTCAGTTCTTCGGTCCAAAGTCTTTTTGCTTCATTCAATCGAGTCTTCAAACCATGAAGAATTGTTCGATTGGTCACTTCAGCTTTATCATTTGTTTGAGGATGTCTGACGAAAGTCAACTTATGAATAATGTGGTATTAAGCATAGAAGTCTTTGAATTTTTAATTATCAAATTATCTCCCGGTGTCGGTGATGATGGCATAAGGAATTTCGAATTGGTAGATTATGGAGTTCCTGACTAAGTTTTCGACTTTTCCTTCGATAAAATGGATCAAAGGTTCAGCTTCAACCCGTTTGGTGAAGTAGTCATAGCCATGTTTACAAATATTCTTTGTCCGGAGGCAGAGGAAAGGGGCCAAGAATATCCATTCCACATTAAGTGAATGGCCAAAGGGTGATCAATTGGATCAGCTGGCTTGCCGAATGCCTCTGAATATTAGCATACCTTTGACATTGGTTCCACCTCCTTATGAAGTCGGTAGCATCTTTCCAGATAGTCGTCCAATAGTATCCTTGGTGAATAATCTTATATGCCAGAGATCTGCCTCCCAGATGATCACCGTATATGCCTTCGTGGACTTCTCTCAGGATGTAGTCGGCATCCAAAGGCCCCAAGTACTTCAGCAAAGGTTGCATGAAGGACCTCTTATAGAGAGACCCTTCTAGGATGACATATTGAGAAGTCATCTATCGGATTCATTTAGCTTTGACGGTGTCTTCTGGTAAAGTCCCTTTGTTCAAGTATTTTGTGATCAGATCCATCCAGCTTGGTTCTCACTCAATTTGGTGTATTTTTTCTACTCCTTCCATCATAATGCTAGGAGTCTCTAAATATTCAATGAAAATTGATTTAAAAAATCGAGTGCCATTATGGCTAGTCGAGATAATGAGTCGGCTCAGGAATTCTCCGTTCTTGGAACATGAGTAATGTCAATACAGTAAAATTAGGTCACAAGGTCCCGTACCTTCTCCAAATATTTTGCCATCATCAAATCTTGGGCTTCAAAGTCTCCTTTTGCTTGGTTTGCCACTAACTGAGAGTCTGAAAATACTTTCATCTTCCAAACATCTAATTCTCTGGCCATCCTAAGTCCTGCCAGAAGGGCTTCATATTCGGCTTGATTGTTTGATGCCCAAAAAGAGAAGTGAAGAGCATATTCCATAACATCTCCATCAAGGGTCTGTTATAATTAGTCCAGCTCTGCAACTAAAAGAGTTAGATGCTCCATCCGCATGGAGGATCCGTGTGGAGGAGTTGGAGTTGTCCTCAGTTTCTCCGGTGGGGTGTTTCTCAGTAGGTGCCTTTTAGTCATTCCAAGTGCATTCGACGATGAAATCAGCCAAGACTTGGGCCTTCATTGCTAGTCAGGGTTGATATGTAATATCGAACTCTCATAACTTGGCAACTTATTTGGCTATCCGGTCAGAAGTGTCAGGGCATCATAGGATGGCCCTCAATGGTTAATCCATCAACACGGTAATAGGATGAGACTGGAAGTACGGTCTCAAGTACTTCACTGCTATCACGAAGGCATATATCAGTTTTTGTGCCTTTGGATATCTCATCTCAGCATCGTGAAGCACTTTGCTGGTATAGTAGATCAGCTTGTAGGCACTATCGGATTCCTTCCTGACGAGCACCGAGTTGATAGCTTCATTTGAAGCAGCGAGATAAAGGTATAGGGTTTCTCCTTCCTCAGGTTTTGAGAGTAGAGTCGGATTGGCCAAGTAGTTTTTCAGCTCCTCGAATATCGATAACTTTCTGACCACTCGAAGCTTCTCGTTTATCACAGGGCTTTAAAGAAAGGAAGGCATCTTTCTACCAACCAAGAGATAAATCGACTTAATGATGTGATCCATTCGGTAGCTGTTGAATTTTATTTTTGATAGAGAGATGTCTCATATCGAGGATTGCTCGGATCTTCTTTGTCTTGGCTTCAATTTCTTGATTGGTAATAAGAAAATCATGAAACTTTCCCAACGTAATCCCAAAGATACACTTGATCGAATTCAACTTCATCTAATGTCTTCATAGTACATCGAAGGCCTCTTGGAGATCTCTGATATGGTCATCAATCTGGATGCTCTTGATGATCATTTCATTGACGTATGCTTTCATAGTTTTGTCGAGCTATTTTTTGAAGATTTTATTAACCAGCCGCTGATATGTTGCTCCACCATTCTTCAAGCCGAATGACATTACCTTATAGCAGCATAGCCCTCTTTCAGTAATAAGGCTGTCTTATCCTCATCTTTGGGATCTATCCAAATCTGATTATAGCTGGAGAAGGCATCCATGAAGCTTAGTATTTATGTCCAACGGTGGCGTCAACAAGCTGATCAATCTTTGATAGTGGGAAGCTATTCTTGGGTAGGCTTTGTTGAGGTTGGTATAATTGATGCAAATTCTTTATTTACAGTTCACTTTTTAACCATTTCCATATTAGCAAGCTAATCAGGGCAATGGACCTTCCTTATAAATTCTACATCAAGGAGTTTAGTTACCTACTCATTGATGACTTTCTGTCTTTCTAGGATGAAATTTCTCTTCTTCTACAGAATAGGCTAACATCTCAGATCGACCTTCAGCTAATGGGTGATGACTTCTGGAAGGATCCCCAACATATCATTAGCTGACCATGCAAAGATTTTGATGTTGTTCTATAAGAATTCGATCAATCTTGTCCTTATATCTTTATTGAACAGACTTGCAATCTGCATAACCTTAGTTAGATCATCCCTTGTGAGAAGTATGGAGACAGATCTTTTGACCGGCTCTCCAATCTCTTCTGTCCATTCTCATTGGTCCATCTGTTCTCAAGTCATTCTACTGACTAGTTGTTGGTCTTGAATTATCATGCATTAGCGAGCTACCCTTTGATCTCCCTTTATCTCTTTGACTCCGTCCCTAGTCGGGAATTGTACCAGAAATGGTAAGTGGAGATGATGGCTTAGAACTTATTTAAGGCAGGTCATCCTAAAATGGTGTTGTATATAGAGGATGTTTAGACAACCAAAAATGTGATTGAAAGTATTTTCTATTGGGTTCTATTTCGAGGGTTACGGAGAGTTATTTCCCCTTCCACTCCTACCGGATTCCCTCCGACCCCAGTAAGGGGTGTTGAGGTTCTTTGTAATTTATCTCTCGATAAGTTCATCTTAAAAAAAGCATCATAGAGCAAGATCTCAATTGAACTTTCATTATCCATCAAAATTCTTTTACATCATAGTTTGCAATAATAGAAGAATAACTATAGGATCATCATGAGGTATTTATACCCCTTGTAAGTCATCGTCAGAAAAGCTGATGGCATTATTTTTCGTGGTCTCTTTGGAGAGCTTTCTTCTCCGAAGCTTGATTGGCGATGCAACATGCTGACCATTCCATCGATGGGTCGCTGGTTAGGAAGTTCTATGCCATCGATGATTTATTTTTGGGCTGCCACCTCACCCTGGTGATCTTGTGGATGTACTTTTTCAAGTACCCACGTTTGATCAAGCCTTCGATCTCATCCTTCAATTGGATGCATTCTTCTATGGTATGCCCATGATTCCTATGTGTTGACTCTGATCTTGATTTTGATGATTGACAAAATATTTAAATATATATGAGTACTATTATATTTTTAAGTGTGTTTATCAGATCTTAGTACTCATCCATGTTAAATGAAGAAATACATGTGATGTGGCGGGATCGCTAACATGGGGGACCCACAGGTGCCGCGTCAAAGGAGGACGTGCGTCGGGCACTGCGTCAATTCTCCAGCCTGGACTCTGCTGCCGAGCTGAGCTGAGCTCCCTCAAGATGGCGAGCCGAGCTCTGTCCTCTGCCAGGTCGAGCCCGCGAGCTCGGGACGCCTAGGCCGGAGCCATATTCTGCCCTCCAGAGCGAGACTCTCGGAGGTTAGAGCCCTGTGATCGGAGTCGAGCTCAGTGCTCACCCGCCAACATGGAGCCTCTCTGAGCGCGTGCCCTTTGGACCCGGTCCGCCCTCTGCCCTCCAGAGCGAGACCCTCGGAGGTTAGAGCCTTGTGGTCGGAGTCGAGCTCATCGCTCACCCGCCAACGTGGAGCCTCTCCGAGAGCGCGCCCTCTAGACTGGGTCCGCCCTCTGCCCTCCAGAGTGAGACCCTCAGAGGTTAGAGCCATGTGGTCAAAGTCAAGCTCAGCGCTCACTCGCCAACGTGGAGCCTCTCCGAGCGTGCGCCCTCTGGACCGGGTCCGCCCTCTGCCCTCAAGAGCGAGACCCTCGGAGGTTAGAGCCCTATGGTCGGAGTCGAGCTCAGCACTCACCCGCCAACGTGGAGCCTCTCCGAGCGCGTGCCCTCTGGACCAGGGTCCGCCCTCTGCCCTCCAAGAGCGAGACCCTCAGAGGTTAAAGCCCTATGGTCGGAGTCGAGCTCAGCGCTCACCCGCCAACGTGGAGCCTCTCTAAGCACGCGCCCTCTGGACCGGGTCCGCCCTCTGCCCTCCAGAGCGAGACCCTCGGAGGTTAGAGCCCTATGGTTGGAGTCGAGCTCAGTGCTCACCCGCCAACATGGAGCCTCTCTGAGCGCGTGCCCTTTGGACCGGGTCCACCCTCTGCCCTCCAGAGCGAGATCCTCGGAGATTAAGCCCTATGGTCGGAGTCGAGCTCAGCGCTCACCCAACGTGAAGCCTCTCCGAGAGCGCTTCCTCTGGACTGGGTCCACCCTCTGCCCTCCAGAGTGAGACCCTCGGAGGTTAGAGCCCTGTGGTCGAAGTCAAGCTCAGCGCTCACTCGCCAACGTGGAGCCTCTCCGAGCGTGCGCCCTCTGGACCGGGTCTGCCCTCTACCCTCCAGAGCGAGACCCTCGAAGGTTAGAGCCCTGTGGTCGGAGTCGAGCTCAGCGCTCACCCGCCAACGTGGAGCCTCTTCGAGCGCGCGCCTTCTGGACCGGGTCTGCCCTCTGCCCTCCAAAGCGAGACCCTCAAAGGTTAGAGCCCTGTGGTCGGAGTCGAGCTCAGCGCTCACCCGCCAACGTGGAGCCTCTCTGAGCACGTGCCCTCTGGACCGGGTCCGCCCTCTGCCCTCCAGAGCGAGACCCTCGGAGGTTAGAGCCCTGTGGTCGGAGTCGAGTTCAGTGCTCACCCGCCAACATGGAGCCTCTCCGAGCGAGTGCCCTCTGCCCTCCAGAGCGAGACCCTCGAAGGTTAGAGCCCTGTGGTCGAGTCGAGCTCAGCACTCACCCGCCAACGGGAGCCTCTCCGAGCGCGCACCTTCTGGATCGGGTCTGCCCTCTGCCCTTCAGAGCGAGACCCTTGGAGGTTAGAGCCCTGTGATCGGAATAGAGCTCAGCGCTCACCCACCAAAGTGGAGCCTCTCCTAGCGCGCGCCCTCTAGACCGGGTTCGCCCTCTGCCCTCCAGAGCGAGACCCTCGGAGGTTAGAGCCCTGTGGTCAGAGTCGAGCTCAGCGCTCACCCCAACATGGAGCCTCTTCGAGCACGCGCCCTCTGGACCGGGCCCGCACTCTGCTCTCCTCCACCAAGACGCCCCGCAAGCTCGGAGTGCCTAGTCAGAGCGAGCCCTGCCGTTCCAGCTCAGCCCCAGCTCGGACGAGGTCCTCGCCAGTCCAAATGTCGGCGAGCCACCCAAGGACTACACCAGAGCGCCTTCCAGGCCGTACTGACCACCTGCAGCCACCAGTTATACTAGAAAGGAAAGAAGCACGCTGATCAAGGTGCCACACTCCTCACCAATCACCCAGATCATCCAAGAAAGGAAGCCAACCGGGAGATTCGAATCCCGTGGGTGGTGCCCACCATCCGAGGCACTGCCAAGTTTCCTGGAATGAGGCGACTGAGAGGAGTGTCGAAGCGCATGACAGCTCTCCTTATTATGAATCAGGAAAGGCTCCTCAAGACCCCCGCATGCGCCTGACAGCCCGGCGGGGATCCCGAGGCAAGTGCCCAACTGTAACCTAGTTTGCAACAAACTCGGAGGTAACACAACAACCCCAACACACAGAAAAAATACAAGCCATAACACAAGAAAAAAAAAAAGAGTGCAACCCCCACCAGCAAGAGGGGCATGGCACCACCAGCATTCTAGAGCAAGGTCGGAAGGAAGGGCCACACAGGGACTCCCCCTAACCAGGCCACATTTTTCCTGACACACCTGCTACTCACACTCACAACTCACTCCTCCTCGTGTGGAGTCCATCAAGAGGGGCTCGACCAGGAGGATCTATTTTCCTGGATCGTCACTGACTTGACCATTGGAGTGCCCCCGTCGGAAACCCTGGCCCGGGTCACACTAACCCCTGTCTTGCAAGTCCAGGAGCGGAGGACCGCCAGGCAGCGAAGAGAGCACTCTAGCGCCGGCAGCAGCTATGGGCCACAGCGATCCTGGCGGCAACACATGTTTTCAGTTGAATAAAGTTCTTAAATTAATAAAAAATTAAGTATATGGACTTTAGAATTGATATGGAAGAACTTGAAGAGGCTAAAATCAATTTTGAAGAAGTTTCAGCAAGTTTCAGTATTGGCACAATCAAGTGTCGACTTATGAAGAAGTTCAAGTGTCAACTCAAGGCCTGAGAACAAGAAAAATACAGAACTGTGAAAATCTAAAATTTTTAATTGAGCTGACTCAAGTGTCTACTCACTAGATTCAAGTATCGACTCATGAACAAACTTAAGTGTCGACTCACCAGATTCAAGTGTCGACATTTGGAGTAACGGCTAGTTTTTTTAGAAGTGCAGAATTGATTCCAACTTGCTTCAAACGACTAGTTTTTCATCTCCAATGATCATAAATGGTCATCTATGGTTTGGAAAGCTATATAAACAACAAAAATCAAATGGAAAAGCAATCCTTTGAGAGAAAAATTCTATACACTTCAAGGATTCATATTTTGAGTGATTTAAGCCTTCAAGCTTCCAAGTTTCAAAGAGAGGATCCTTCCAAGTTTCAAAGAGAGCATCCAAAGTTCACATCCTTAAGCATCATTTAAGGCTTCAACAAATTGCGACAAGCTTCTTCAGCTTCATCCAAGAGCTTCAAAAAAATATTTATTTTATTTTATAAATCTTTCATTTTGTATTCTTAAATTTATACTTGTGCTTAATTATTTTATTGAGGTTGTTGGTGAGCCTTTGTAAAACCAACGGAGGTTATTGGTTAGCCTTTATATAAAACCAACAAGGTTGTTGGAAAACCCGCAAAACCACAAGATTTTTGGTTAGCCATGAAACCAAGAGGTAGTTGGTTAGCCTAAGTTAGAAAACTAACAAGGGATTTGATTAGTGAGCCCAGAAAACTAATCGACTGTAATCTTGGTGATTATGGTAGAATTTCCAAGACGAACTTAGGAGTGGATGTAGGTGCCTTGGAGTGCACCGAACCACTATAAACTTATTATGTTTGTATAATTGCTTTTACTCTACATTTACTTTATAATTTCTACTGTATATTTTTTGAAGCACATAAATACTTTGACAAAATACTAGCACTTGATTTGAATTGGCACATACTTGTTTTATATTCATTGAAATAGTTCAAATAATTTTTAAAATCCAATTCACTCCTCTCTTAGGTTGCATCATCACTAGAGAACAATTAGTATCAGAGCCCGGAATCCAAAATCATTAGTATCTAAACTTAGTGCTTTGCAAAGAATCCAACGGTTTTGAGTTAAAAGATCATGGCAGTCCTAGAAGGTACTTATTTTTCTATAGGACATGCTACCAATAAACCACCATTTTTCAATGGCACTAATTATACTTTTTGGAAAACTCGCATGCGAATCTATATTCAATCTATTAGTTTATTTTTTTTGGAAAGTTATAGTTAATGATCCTCATATTCCTTCCATTTTGGTTAATGGTATTTCCATTACATGCTCGAAGAGGATTGGAATGAATATGATATTAAGCATTGAAATTAATGCTAAAGCAATGAACTTGCTTTACCGTGTATTGGACTATAATGAATTCAATAGGATCTCCACATGCATATCAGCGAAGGAGATATGGGACACACTTGAAATTACTCGAGGGTACTCTTCAAGTGAAAAGTACTAAAATTAAAATGCTTGTTCATTCTTTTGAAATGTTTAAAATGATGTATTTTGAATCTATATTTGATATGTATACAAGATTTATGATTATTGTTAATGAATTAAAAGTCTTGGCAAAGTCTATACTAATGCTGATTTGGTTAATAAAATTTTTAGATCTTTGCCAATATCATGGGATCCAAAGGTAACGGCAATCCAAGAAACCAAAGATATTGAAACCTTACCTTTGGAGGAGCTCATCGGTTCACTCATGACCTATGAGTTGAACTTATGGCAAAAGAAAGTGGTTGCTGATCAAGAGAAGAAGATAATAGCCCTCAAGGCCAAAAAAAAACTCAAAGTAATAATGACAACTTGGAGCGATAGCGAAGATTCAAGTTCGGATGATGAACAAGAAGTTGCCTATATCTTTGCTTTATGACAAATAAGGAAGATGTATATTCTGAAAATGAATATGATTTTACCTTTGATAAATTACATGATGCATTTAATGATCTTGTGCATGAATACAAAGTACTAAAAAATGAGCACAAAAAATTAAAAGATATGTAGATTCTTTTTCTCTTGAGAATACCATCTCGTCAATAAAAATCATGATTTAAATGTAAAGATTGATATTTTAAAAATTGACAAGAATAATGTTTCTAAAGAAAAAGAAATTTTAGAAAAAGAAAATTTTGATTTGAAAGAGTTATCCAATAAGTTTTCAAAAAATTTTTTTTATTAAATGAAATAGAAATTCTAAGAAGATCCAAGATTTTTGTATCAAATTATGAGCTTTTAAAGAAAAACAAAAATCTTGAGTTAAAGAACAATAATTTTTTTGTTGTTACTTCTTCCAATATTGCATGCTTTAAATATGAAGAATTTGGACTTAATGCATATCCTTGTAGATTAAGAAAAATTTGAGTTTCAAAAGGAACCATAATTACTAACCCTAAATGATCCAAAAAAGTTTGGGTACCAAAATTGTCCACATAGTTTATTTTGCAGGAATGTCTTGTAGCCCAAAGAAAGAAAAATAATTGAATAGTGGCTGTACAAGACAACATGAAGAAGTGGACAAGCTATATTTTGAACTAAATGGTAAAGGAAGAATTATACATATTGGTAAATTCTAAATATTTTCTTCCATAATTGAAAATATAGTTGAATATTTGTTATAAATATTGCATCAATTACTTAAAAATTATTTTAATATTTTATTAGAAATAAATTTAGACTTATAGTCATTGGTTATGATCAAGAACTTTTGATGTTGATGAATTTCATGCTTTCTTGATTAAACTTGTGATTATAAGATCTTTACTTGATTTTGATTAATGTATCTTAAATTACTTCATGAAAATAGAACTTTTGATGTTGATGAATTCATGCTTTCTTGATTAAACTTGGATTATAAGATCTTTACTTGATTTTGATTAATGATCTTAAATTACTTCATGAAAAATATTTTAAGTTGCATATTGCTTTGAAAATTATTTCACTGATTAATTAGAATCAAGTTTAGACTAATATCCTTTGTTATGATCATGAACTTTTTGATGTTGATGGATTTCATGCTCTCATGATTAAACTGGATTATTAGACTTTCATTTGATTTTGATTATATGTTTTAAACTGTCAAGTGAAATTTATGATTTATGTGTTTTCATTTTGGCATCTATGCATAAATTAGAAATGATTTGGATCAAGACTAGAACTGTAGTTAAGGATTAATTTAAGAAGAAGGTATGCATATTGATAAGTTCTTGCTCCAGTTGCTAAACTTGTACTAGATTACTTTAACATTTGTATGTGTAATCAAAATTATTTCAAATCATATGATTTTCATGAAATGTATTCTATTTTGTATCCATGCTTGACGAGAAATGATTTGGAACAAGTATGAACTGGTAGTTAAGGGTCATATTTAAGAAGAAGGTATGCATATTGATAAACCCTTAATCCAGTAATTAGACTTGATATTATATTACTTCTAGATTTTCTATGGATATCAAATCGCTTCAAATGGATTTTAAATCATGCTAAAAGTTTTTAATGATCATCTCTTATTTTTGAAGATAATGTATATCTTGAAAATTCAAATCTTTAATTTCAGACTTAGTATGCATGTTTATATTTCAAATTGTCTGAAATTATGATGCTTGTGCTTTCATATTTTATTCCTCAATAAATGCATTTTTTTGAGGGAGAATAATATTTAGGGAAAGCATCCAAAGATTTTTTGCATGTATGATTCTTTCAATATTTTCTTGATATCATACTTATATGCTCTGATACTCTTCTCCTTGTTTTCAAATCTAATCTTTGAGGGGAGTTACATTCAATTGTATCAAGATGTATTAAGAATCTTAAAAAAGGAGAGAGGATCTCTTAGTAACTGCTTTGGATTGGGTTAGACACCATTGCCGTCCGATCATATTAGCTAAGTAGGGTAAAGACCCTCTCTTCCCATTCAATGGGATCTCTTATAACGTGTTTGGATGCCATTGTGGCCTTATCCCATGAACAAATGAATGAGGCTGTTGTCTTGCTATCATTTATGCATATTAAGCTAATATAGATTGATTTTTTTTTTGCATGTGCATGTCATTTTTGTGGTATCATATTCAATTAATATATATTTAATTGGTATCATGATTAATTGATTTTATGTATTGATTTTGATGATATACTTGCTATTCTTTCCACCCTTTATTCTCTTTTGTATTACCTTTCATCCTTTTCATGAATCAAAAGGGAGAGATTGCTGACTCTGATCTTGATTTTGATGATTGACAAAATGTTTAAGTATATATGAGTACTATTATATTTTTAAGTGTGTTTATCATATCTTAGTACTCATCCATGTTGAATGAAGAAATACATGTTTTCAGTTGAAGAAAGTCCTTAAATTAATGAAAAATAAAGTATATGGACTCTAGAATTGATATGGAAGAATTTGAAAAGGCTAAAAATTAATTTTGGAAAAGTTTTAGCAAGTTCAGCACTAACACATTCTAGTGTCGACTCATGAAGAAGTTTAAGTATCGACTCAAGACCTGAGAACAAGAAAAATAAGAATTAAAAATCCAGAATTTTTGTCTTGAGCTGACTCAAGTGTCGACTCACCAGATTCAAGTATCGACACTTGGAGTAACGGCTAGTTTTTCAGAAGTGCAGAATTGATTCCAACTTGCTTCAAACTACTAGTTTTTCATCTTCAACGGTCATAAATGGTCATCTATTGTTTGGAGAGCCATATCAATATCAAAAATCAAATAGGGAAGCAATCCTTTGAGAGAAAAATTCTATACACTTCAAGGATTCATATTTTGAGTGATTAAGCCTTCAAGCTTCAAAGTTTTAAAGAGAGCATTCAAAGTTCACATCCTCAAGCATCATTCAAGGCTTCAACAAATTGAAGATAAGCTTCTTCAGCTTTATCCAAGGGCTTCAAAGAGATATTTTCTTTATCTTAGAATGCTTTCATTTGTATTCTTACATTTATATTTGTGCTTAAATTGTTTTATTGAGGTTGTTGGTGAGCCTTTGTGAAAACCAACGAAGGTTGTTGATTAGCCTTTGTATAATAATGCGGGATGATTTATGCATGCAAAGTATTTTTCCATGATTACGCATGAAGTTAAGGTTTTAGATCTCGAATTTCAAGCCAAGACTCAAAGTATAGAATTCTATGAAATTCTGGAAGTCATGTATGCAGAAATAAATCCTAAAGTAGTAGATAAGCAAGATCGCCAAGGTTGAGAAACCCTGGTCAAGCTAGCTTTCCTACAATACCACTACTGATGAATTAAGGGGGTATACCTGGCAACGATAGAAGTGCCTGCTGAAGATCGTTCCATGAAGAGATCGCTCACGCTCCTGGATGCGGCCTAGAAGAACAAGCTTCTGACCCTGCAGATTCGCGGCTTTCTGCTCAGTGATCCGATGGCTGATCAGAAGGTATCCTTGGACTCGTGGGAACTGAGGACCTACAAATCACCATATGAGATTAAAAAACTAAGAGTATGAAGATTGAATAATTGAAAGAAGGAAAAAGAAAGGCTCTTGGATGATGGCGGCCAAGGGTTGGAAGGAAGGGTTGCTAGGGTTTTGATGTTGTAGATGGAGGCCGGGCGCAGGAACAAGAACTTGCACATAGCTCGCACACAGCAAGGGCACACAGCGAAGAGAGAAAACTCAAATTTAATTCATCAATATGCTAAAATTATATGAGGAGGGGAGGCCTTTAAATAGGCTTACAAACTTGGGGCTCAAGTAAGGGTATTAATGAGAAATTACATTAGTCCTAAACCCATACAAATACATAGACTAGGGCTCTCCACTTTTGACTGAGCCTCTCTCTCTCCCTCTCCTTCTCTTGGTCAGCCAAAGAAGGGTGACTCTAAGGGAGGTCGACCAAGGGGGGGTGACCATAAGGGTTGGCGCCCCTCTTGATGCTCCTCATGGGCCTTGTTGGCCCAGCATGCTCCAGGCTGTGGTCCAGGATTCAAGGCCTTCAAATTCTCTTGCTGGATCTTTATGATCTTTAATATGGCTCCATGACTTTAAGCTGGCTGGATCTTCGATTATCTTGAGTCTTCTACCTATAAAATTGACTGGACTCACTTAAAATTTACAAGACTCAGAAAAATACTCTCAACATGAGCTGACTTAACTGATAAACTTCAAAACTTACAGGACTCAAAACTTGACCCGACTCAATTGACTTGGCATTCTAAATACAGGACTCAAGTATGGATAGGACTCTAATGGACTTACTCACAAACTCAAATAAACTCACTTAAATTGACTAAACCCTAATTACAAATTGAACAAAACTTGGACTCACATTCTAAACTCTAATTTGATGACCACAGAGGGTTGAAATGCCTTTGCCAAAGTCTGGGGCCTCTGATGTCCCATCAATTCTCCCTGGGTGGGAGGAACTCGATCCCGTCGAGTAAGGATCACACTGAACCTGATGCCTCTCAAGAAGGTCTGAGTGGAGGCATAGCAAGTCCTCTCGAGTATCCCACGAAGCGTCAGGTCATGGTAGACCTTACAAACGGACCAAGTGGCGTTGAAAATCGCTATCCCGGGTCATGGAAGGTCGATCGTCCAAGACATGCTCGATCTGTATTCCTCTCTTAGGCTACATTATAGGTGGACACTCAGGGTCAGGCTCACTCTCAATGGATGGGGTACTTTAAAGGCCTCACTAGGAATCACTGCCGGTTCCCTAGACTTAATCAGGTCTGCGATATTGAAGGTAGAGCTAAAGCCAAACTCCAAGGGCAAATCATGCACATGAGGTCCTACCTTCTCTATCACTTTTAAGGATCCAGCTCTACGAGCATGAAACTTCTTTTTAGGTCTAAGCCTAATCAAGATAGAATTCCCTACATTGAATCTATTGGCTCTTATTCGAGAATTATCCAGTTTGTTAGATATTTCATTACTTAAATTACTCTTATGGCTAATATCCTGATGCATATGCTGTGCGGTGTTCAGTGCAGGTGTGGACAGTTGAACTGGGTTTATGGACTTATCAGGCTCAGCACCAGTTGAACGGTCATCAGGAAGGTCTTTGGGAAGAAAGTCTCCTAACTAATGTCCGCCTCCTGGGGTTGTTCCTTAGGGACTTGTTCCTGGACCTTCTCTATGGACAACTTTCTTGAACCCTCTATTATGTTTGATCATGTCTCAGTCACTTCTTCTTTAAATTTTGCAATGGGTTCAGGATCCTTTCCTTTGATTCCTTAAGGGGTTCACTCTCTAGCTTCTCTTCTACTGGACTCAACTCTACAATATCAATGGGCTCAAGGGTTTCTTTCTTTCTATTCCTTAGCCTTAATTAAATTAACTCCTATTTTCTTCTCTCTTAGGCTACTAGAAGCTCCCCTAAATGGTCTTTAGGTTGAGTCGGGTGGATCACAAACTTCTCCCCATGGTAACTAAATGTACAGGTATTGGTTCGACCAAACAAGATTGCATCATGATCATAAAGCCATGATCAACCTAGGGTAATATTACTACTCCCATGGAAAGGACATCATACCAAATCTTCCTATCATATGTTTGCAATTTGATTAGGATTTGGCATCTAGATTTGATTGGGATGGAGGTGGAATCTACCTAAGAAACCTTATAGGGGCTAGGATGAGGAACTGGGGTCAATCCTAAAAATTTCACTATACTGGCATGATGGTATTGATACAACTCCCTCTATCTATTATGATCTTGAACACCTTACCTCCTATTTTAAAAAGGTTTGTAGGATGTTGGTCCTATGCTAGTCTTCCTTAATTTGGATTTGGGTCAAGATGCATCTAACCACTCCTAACAGGTTTTCAGACTCAGGTACTTCCTCCTCTCCCTCATACTCATTTATCAATTGTTCATCAGCTTCATAAACTTCTCCCTCAGGCTCAACTATGACTCAGGCTCATCCTCACCTAGCTCATCTATGTGTAGGGCTCTGGCTGGACACTGGCTAATAAAGTGACCTGGTTTACGACATCTTTTTTATAGCACACCTTCTGGGAGATGAGTTCCCTCTGACCCTCTACAGCTTTGTCTTTATCTTCTTTATGGGTCATAGAGGTACTAGGTTGAGGTCGACTCGGGTAAGGGTGACTTAGACTGGGCCGACTCAGGTTGGGTTGATTTGGGTCAAGTCGACTAGGGTAGGCTTGACTAGATCCTGAGTATGGGCTAGTGTTTCTAATGGGCTTAGGTTTACGAAAGATGGGCCCTCTCTGGAAATGCTCAACATTCCTAGCAATCTGGTAGGCCTGCTCTATGTCTCTGACCTCTCTTAGGTAAAGCTCCCTCTTAATGTCATCCCTAAGGCCAGCCCTAAACCTAGATAGGACAACATCTTCATCTTCATCTAAGTCACATTGCATGGAATACTCATCAAATTTTGTGATGTACTCATCTACACTCTTACTACCCTGACTCAATCTTTGCCACTGATCCAACAAACCCTGGCGATATGAGGTTGGAACGTATTTCCTCTAAGCTTGGCCTTCATGGCCCTCCAGGTGACTATGGGTTCATGGCCTCCTAGCCTAAGTGTTCTTTCAACAGTAGCCCAAAATAACTTGGCCTGGTGGACTAGCTTAAGCTTGGCAAACCTAAACTTACATTCCTCAGACATATTGTACCACTCAAAATACTGGTCACTTCTCCCTCTTAATCTATATAAACCTTTGGGTCAAGACAGCCATCAAAGTGGGTGCATCAAGTCTAATATTTTTATAGGCCCTGTCTTCCTGGTCTATGAAATCCTGATTGGGTCTCTTTGGGTGAACCTCTAGAACTGGGTCATGATGATGGGCTCTCTAGGTTCAACATCAAAGTATGGATTAGGATTTGGGTTTCTCCTAGGTTCAGCCTCATAGTAAGGATCTCGGCATGGGGTTCTCCTAGGATGGGTAGTGACTTAAGTTCTGGTTCAGAATGGGACTTATGTGCCTCCTCTAAGGTTCCTAGCCGAACATCTACTTGGTCAAATCTATGAGTCAATTGGTCAAATCATATGATTAGATCATGTGGTCATCGATTTGGTCTATGTCAGTCATCTATTTGGTCAATCAAGCCATCTGATCACTCAAGGTCTTTAGGATAGCATCAAGGTGGGATTCCATGGGTTTAGTCAGTTATGGAGGTGGTGGATGATATGAAGCTACTGATCTAGTGCACATGTAAGACTCAAATAAATCGACTTCGGGTACCTAAATCTAAAGCCCAAACAGAATGGGCCGACTCAACTTACACACAACTCAACCCTAATCCTTCCACTGGCCAGGTAAGAGGTGTCGTGACACACCAGATGAGATCACCCCGTCCGGACCACTTACAACACCTCAAACACGAAGCACCGTGAAGATACTATAACGGAAGCAACAAGCCTGGCATGAACTTTATACCACAGATCTTAGGAGATAGCGGTACTGAAGATCAAACAAGTAATAAGTCAAGATTAAGAAGATGTTTAGGGAGAGAAACAAGGGTTTAATACATTATCTCCTTTGGAATAGGTTACAGGACCTCTTGGAAGACTCAAGAGATATCTTCTCTTTTTCGACCCAAGACCGTACAATGTATATATATCCCCAGGTTAAACCAAACCTAGCCTTTTGAACCAACTCCCAACTGGCATAGAATCAAAACAACGAACCCGTCATCCGAGTTGACTCGCAGGGTTTGAGTCGGCTTGTCCAGACCACTCCTTCATCTGTTTTGAGAATATGAGCCGACTCCAGCAAACCGAGCTGACTCGTTCAGAGTGTCTACATACCTGTCCTGAGAACCATAGTCGACTCCTGAAAATCGAGCCAACTCAAAATAGGTACATCACCCAAATCCCCATGCTGTGCCACCAACCGAGTCAACTCAAAGGACCATCGAGCTAACTCGAACAGACAGACTGAATAATAAACATTGTAAACATAGTTTATCACCTAGGACTCTTACCGGACTCACTCCTGGCCCTAGTTACATCATGACTAACATGACAAAGACCCAAAACTTGACTCCAGATACCTTGGATACACCACACGAGACTCAACAATCTCCACCTTGGTGTTTCAAGGCTTCGATCGACTCCATCTTGTCCATCAACCGCATCAGTCCCATACACGTGTGAAAGCTGTCCCTTGGAAGAACCTTCGTCAGTGCATCAGCTGGATTCTCCTTGGTATAAACCTTCTCCAGCTCCACCTCGCCTTCCTCCACCAGCTCTCTAACCCGATGGTATCTGATATCGATATGCTTTATCTTGACATGATATACTAAATTCTGTGCAAGTAACAATGCACTCTGGTTATCACAATATACCTTAACAACCTCCTGTTTGCAGCCCATCTCCATAGCCAATCCCTTCAACCATAGAGCCTCCTTTGCTGCCTCCGTGATGCTAATATACTCTGCTTCAGTGGTGGATAATACCGTTATAGGCTGCAAACAAGACCTCCAAGACACAGGTCCTCCATTCATGCTGAATATAAAGCCTGTTATGGAACGACGGGTATCCACATCTCCACCAAAGTTTGCATCCATAAAGCCTTCCATCTGTCTCTGAGCAACCTTGGCTATGTTAGAGTATTCCACAGCACCTCCTCGTTGTCCATAGCAAATGCCCACTCCAACTGATCCCACCAAGTATCTGAAGATCCCCTTCAGTGCTTGCTAGTGTTTCTTGCCAGGCTATGCCATGAATCTGCTCACTTGACTCACTGTATAGGCTAGATCCGGCCTACAATACACCATAGTGTATATTAGGCTTCCCACGCCAGATGCATAAGGCACCCTCTCTATTTTCTGAGCCTCCACCATAGTCTGTGGTGACATACTCTTCGAAAGTCTGAAATATCCTGCAAGTGGCATTGCTGTTGGTTTGGCCTCCTTCATTCCAAACCTCTCCAGCACCTTTCGAATGTATCCTCCTTGAGATAAATGCAGCAACTTCTTGGTTCGATCTTTGAAAATTTCCATGCCCAAAATCTTCTGTGCAACCCCCAATTCCTTCATCTCAAACTCCCGAGATAGGCTTGCCTTCAAATCCTGCACTATCCTCTTACTCTTGTATGCTATCAGCATGTCATCTACATACAAGAGTAGATATACCTTGGATCCATCATCCAGAGATTTTATATACACACATGGATCAAAATTGCACCTGGAAAGTCCAATGGTCCTCACGAATGTATCAAACTGCTTGTACCATTGTCTTAGTAACTGCTTCAACCCATACAATGATTTCTTCAACAAGCATACCTTCTCCTTTGATCCAGGCTCCCTGAACCACTGTGGCTGCTCCATGTAGATGCTCTCCTTAAGATGTCCATGGAGAAATGCTGTCTTCACGTCCATCTGCTCTAGCTCCAAATCCTGAGCTGCTACAATGCTTGACAGCACCCTGATAGACATATGCCTGACAACGGGAGAGAAGACCTCAGAATAGTCAATGCCTTCTTTCTGTTAGTACCCCTTGGCTACCAGCCTATCCTTGTACCTCACTCCACCTTGCTCTGAATTTCCCTCCTTCCTTGTAAAGACTCATTTGGAGCCAATGGGTCAACTCCCTCTTGATAGATCTACCAGCTGCCATGTCTTGTTCTTTCGAAGAGAGTCCATCTCCTCCATCATGGCTTGCATCCATGATCTCCCATCTAAACTATCCATAGCCTCCTCAAATGTCTTTGGATCTCCACTGGCAGAGATGAAGCATATGAGATGGTCTCATCTATGCCGTACTTCACCAATTTCTGGATGTTCTTCTTGGGCTTGTGCAGTGCTACACGTCTTGGGTTGTCTTGCAAATCTACAGTTTCTGGACCTTCCTGCACATCCTCCTGGTCAGAAGTCCCCCTCATAGTTCCTCCACATGTATGGGAATATGACTATGACTCGCCATCTCAAAGTGAACCTGTTTTGAGGCTGAAATTGATGGCTAATCTCCTGACTGCAAAAAACGAGATCTGCTATCCTCCATAAACTTGTCAACTCTAGTTACAACACCGGGCTTCCTTAGAAGGCTCCTCTCATCGAAGATAATATTCCCACTGATTATGGACCACTGAGAGTGAGGATCTACCAGTAGGTAATCTTTCACACCCCTTGGGTATCCAATGAATACCAGTTTGCATGACTTTGGATCCAATTTATTCCTTTCGGTTCCTTCCACCAATGCATATGCTGGATTATCGAAAACTTTTAGGTGACCAAGCTCCACCTTCTTACCACTCCGGATCTCCTCTGGGATGCCTCCATCGATCATTCTATTTGGGGACCTGTTTACAAGAAAATAAGAAAAGGTTATAGATCACCCCAAAACACCTTGGAAGTGATGCTTGCAGCCTCAAGCTCCTAGCCTTTTCCGTCAATGTCTGGTTCATCCTTTTAGCTACACCATTTTGTTGGGGAGTCATCTTCACTGTGAATTGGCGTTTGATGCCATTCTCCTCACAGTAGCTTCTAAACTCAAAGCTTGTATACTTTCCTTCATTGTCAGACCGCATGCACTTGACTGATTTTCCTGTTTCCTTTTCCACTTCAGCTCTCTAGGCCTTGAATCGGGCAAATATCTCTGATTTTTTCCTGATCAGATATACCCACACCTTCCTGAAGAAGTCATCGATGAAGGTAATAAAGTATTTTGCTCCACCCCTGGCTGATATGGGTGCCGGCCCCCATACATCCGAGTGAACTAACTCCAAAACTCCTTCACTCCGCTTGGTACTCCTGGCAAACGTTACTCTGTGCTATTTGCTATAAATGCAAGGCTCACATAGATCATCTCCCTCTTTCCTAAGTGCTGGAATTAGACCCTTCTTGGAGAGTTCCATGAGTCCTCGGTCACTCATGTGACCCATCCGATAGTGCCATAGATGGTAGGTAAGCTGCTCCTCCTATGCTGCAGTAAGGATCTCCGCACTATCTATCATCACTGAGCCTCTAAATAACCTAGAAAAATCAAGTTCTTCTTCAACTCCAGCACATGCTTGACATTGGTAAGCGTCTGTATGACTCCATCATATATTCTTATCCTGATTATACCAACACCAGCAACCTTACATGGGTGATCATCTCCAAGACCCACACTTCCACCATTTGCTTTGGCATAAGAAGCTAACCAATTCCTATGTGAAGTGTAAAGAAAAGAACAGGCTGAATCCAATGTCTATTCACTGTCATACTCCATGGCTCCATCTGATACAACCAGTAAATCACCTTCACTGTCCTCAGATGAATGTGAACCACTCCCACCAGTCAATTTGGAAAAGCCCTTACCCTTCTCAATCTTCAAAAGTGGACAGCTCCTCTTCAGATGACCAGGCTGATGACATTTAAAATACTTCCAGCCCTGCTGACTACCTCGAGACTTGGACCTACCTTTTGATTTTCCTTGAGTCCTTTTCCTTGGCTTTCCTTGCCTCTCATTCATAGCAAGAACCTCTGAACTTGAACTCTATTTACATAGCTTTTCCCACTGTCATTAGACCTGAGAACTCCAACCACTTCTTTGAAGTTTAAGGTCTCCTTTCCATACACCAGAGTTGTAATGAGACCGTCATATGACACTGGAAGTGAACACATCAACAGGAGAGCTCTATCCTCCTCATCTATCTTCACATCAAGGCTCATAACATCCGAGCACACTTGATTGAATTTCTGGATATGAGCAATCAGATCTCCTCCCTCAGGCATCCGCAAGCTGTATAGCTATTTCTTTAACCACAACTTGTTCGTCAATATTCTTGTCCAAGTCTGTGTTCTCCAACATTCTCCAAAGATCCTTCATCGTGGTTTCTCCACTGATCTCAAGTAGAACTGATCAGCCAAGCACATCCTGATTGTGCTAAAAGCTATCTTCTTTAGTTCCTCCGATTCTTCCAGATTAACCTTCTCCTTCTCTCGTACTAACACCTTATAGATCCGGTTCGGTATGAGTAAATCCTTCATCCTTTGTTGCTAAGAATTTTCCGGTTACGGATATCAACAGATCTGATCAAATCAACAACACCAACTACTCACCTTGATGTTTTGATCAAAAAACTGTTCCGGACCTGTTCCCAGCAGCGATCTTCTTTCCTTCACGCAACCCAGGCTCTGATACCAAATTATCGTGACACACCGGATGATATCACCCTGTCCGGACCACTTATAACACCTCAAATACGAAGCACCGTGAAGAGACTATAACGGAAGTAACAAGCCTGGCGTGAACTCTATACCACAGATCTTAGGAGATAGGGATAATGAAGATCAAACAAGTAATAAATCAAGATTAAGAAGATGTTTAGGGAGAGAAACAAGGGTTTAATATATTATCTCCTTTGGAATAGGTTACAGGACCTCTTGGAAGACTCGAGAGATATCTTCTCTTTTTGACCCAAGATTGTATAATGTATATACATCCCTAGGTTAAACCAAACCTAGCCCCTTGAACCAACTCCCAACTGGCACAGCATCAAAATAGCGAACCCGTCATCTGAGTCGACTCACAGGGTTTGAGTCAGCTCGTCCAGACCATGCCATCTGTTCTGAGAATACGAGCCGACTCTAGCAAACCGAGCTGACTCATCTAGAGTGTCTACATACCTGCCCTGAGAACTAGAGTCATTCCTGGAAATCAAGATGACTTGAAACAAGTACATCACCAGACCCCCATGCTGTGCCACCAACTGAGTCGACTCGAAGGACCATCAAGCCGACCCGAACAGATAGACTGAACAATAAACATTGTAAACACAGTCTATCACCTAGGACTCTTATCGGACTCTCTCCTAGCCTTAGTTACATCATGACCGACATGACAAAGACCCAAAACTTGACTCCAGATGCCTTGCATATACCACATGAGACTCAACAAGAGATGGGATGGTAGGAGGCCCCCTGCTTAATAGGATCCAATTAAAGAACCACCAATCCACTTAGGTCATTTGACACTATACCTCTAACCTAGACACCAGCTTCCAGTAATAGGAGATGAATTTGGTGCACTAGTCTTCCCACAATGGTTGAACCCGACCTGTTGATATCCCTAGCTCTCTAGAGCAAATTAGGTCTAATCAATTTTAGTTAGAGTTCGGTTCAGATGCAAGGACTGTAGTTTTGGGACTAAGGAGAGATGATCAAATCCTCTCCCCATCTGACATAGTAAAAGTGTCCTTAAGGTAAGTTATGTAGATGATGGCACACATATAAAACACAAATTAAGATTTTGTAGTTTTAGTATTTTCTGATTTTGAATATTTTTTTGTCTTTATATTTGGTAGGAAATAAAATATACAGAAAAGTACCTAATATGCAGGAAATATGCAAAAAAATTAAAATATGGAAAGATTATGTAAGAAGAACCCTAACCATACTAAAATTTGTCTTGCTAAAAAATAGAGCAGAATTGTTCTCATGAAGTATTCCGGCGTACAAAAATCTACAAACCTAATTAAATCATCAAAACTATGAAAAATTACTTTCAATTATAAGGAATCCAAAAAAAAATAAATTTTTGGATCTTCCTACATGCAGAAATCGCAAGAATAACAGACTATATACTGAGATGACGGGATGCAGAAACTAGTCTTAAACTATGCTCTGACTCCAAATAATGCAGGATTAAATATGCATGCAAAGTATTTTTTTGTGATTAAGCATGAAGTTAAGGTTTTAGATCCTGAATTTCAAGCCAAGATTCAAAGTACAGAATTCTATGAAAATTCTGGAAGTCATGCATGTAGAAATAAATCCTAAACTAATAGATAAGCAGGATCGCCAAGGTTGAGAAACCCTGGTCAAGCTAGCTTTCCTACAAAACCACTACTAATGAATCAAGGGAATGTACCTAGCAATGATAGAAGTGCCTGCTGAAGATCGTTCTATGAAGAGATCGCTCACGCTCCCAAATGTGGCCTGGAAGAATAAGCTTTTGACCCTACAGATTCGCGACTTTCTGCTCGGTGATTTGATGGCTGATCAGAAGGTATCCTCGGACTCGTGGGAACTGAGGGACCTGCAAATCACCATCTAGGGTTAGAAAACTAAGAGTATGAAGACTGAATAATTGAAAAAAGAAAAAGAAAGGCTCTTGGATGATGGCGGCCAAGGGTTGGAAGGAAGGGGCGTCTAGGTTTTGATGTTGTAGATGGAGGCAGTGCACAGGAACAAGAAGAACTCGCACACAGCTCGCACACGGCATGCACACAGCAAGGGCACACAGCAAAGAGAGAAAATTCAAATTTAATTCATCAATATTCTGAAATTACATGAGGAGGGGAGGCCTTTAAATAGGCTTACAAACTTGGGGCTCAAGTAAGGATATTCATGAGAAACTACATTAGTCCTAAACCCATACAAATACATAGACTAGGGCTCTCCACTTTTGACTGAGCCTCTCTCTCTCCCTCTCTTTCTCTTGGTCGGTCAAAGAGGGGTGACTCTAAGGGAGGCCGACCAAGTGGGGTGACCATAAGGGTTGGCTCCCCTCTTGATGCTCATCATGGGCCTTGGACAGCCCAGCATGCTCCAGGCTGAGGTCCAGGGTTCCAAGGCCTTCAAATTCTCTTGTTGGATCTTCCATGGTCTTTATGTATGGCTCCATGACTTTAAGCTGGTTGAATCTTCGATTATCTTGAGTCTTCTACTTGCAAAATTTGATTGGACTCACTAAAAAATTTACAAGACTCTGAAAATGACTAGCTCAACATGAGTTGACTTGACTGATAAACTTCAAAACTTATAAAACTCAAAACTTGACTTGACTCAACTGACTTGGCATTCTAAATACAAGACTCAAGTATGGACATGACTCCAATAGACTTACTCACAAAACTCAAATGAACTCGCTCAAATTGACTAAACCCTAATTATAAATTGAACAAAACTTGGACTCACATCCTAAACTCTAATTTAATAACCACAGAGGGTTGAAATTCGTCTGCCAAAGTCTGGACCTCTGATGTCCCCATCAATTATTGGTGAGCCCATAAAATCAACATAGGTTGTTGGTGAGCCCGCAAAACCAACAAAGTTTTTAGTTAGCTGTGAAAATCAAGAGATAGTTGGTTAGCCTAAGTTAGAAAACCAACAAGGGATTTGATTAGTGAGCCCGAAAAACTAATCGACTGTAATCTAGGTGATTATAGTGAAATTTCCAAGAAAAAATTGGGAAGTGGATGTAGGTGCCTTGGAGTACACCGAACCACTATAGACTTGTTGTGTTTGTGCGATTGCTTTTACTCTTATTTTTACTTTATAATTTCTGCTGCATGTTATTTTGAAGCACATAAACATTTTAGCAAAATACTAGCACTTGATTTGAATTGGCACATACTTATTTATATCCATTAAAATAGTTCAAATAATTTTTAAAATCCAATTCACCCCCCTCTTGGGTTACATCATCACTGGGCAATTCTATGAAATTGACAATATTTCGTCTTATTGCATGAGACGGGATGCTCGTATCTGCCGAAGTTTCTAGAGAAAGCTTTCTTTTTTAATTTCCATCAGTATCTTCTCTCTTGGAAGAGATAAAGAAGTGTAGGTGTCGAACTTGCCGATCGGGTTCTTCGACTTTGGATTGCATCATTGAGTCAAGGTGTCCTCATTGCTAGATGGCCGTGGTTCATTGCTACACTTTAGGTTCTTCTTCTTTGGAACAGGTCTCCCTTCAACTTGGCGCCAACTAATGGCTTGTTCTTTAGCTTGCGCATATTTTTGTGCATGTGCCACCAGTTCGGAGTAACTGGTGGAAAGTTTCTTGTCCAAGAAGAAAGTGAATATGGATGATCGAAGTCCCTTCTTCATGGCAGATATGGCGACGTGCTCATTGAGATATGAAATTTTCAACATGATGGAATTAAAGCCAGCCATGTAATCTCTCAGAGTTTTACCTTCTTGCTGTTGGATAAAAAAGTGGCTGTCTAAATTATGCCGCATCTTTCTGCTGATCCTGAAATGAGCCATAAATAATTTTTTAATTATTCAAAAGAATGAACTATGCATAATCGAAGACTCGAATACTACATACGCACGGCTTTCTTGAGGGTTGCTGGAAAAGTAATGCAGTGGAGGGCATCAGTTGTCCCCTGAATCATCATATGAACTTTGAAGCTGCCTAAATAATTAAGAGGATCAGTTATTTCATCATAAGGCTCCAATTATAGGATCTTGAAGTGGGACAAAATCTTTTCCTCCATGATTTTTTTGGAGAAGGGTGGCCGTGAATCATAGGCCATCAATCGTTCATCATTCCTCTATTGGTCACCAAGTTTGGCGACCTGTAATTCCAGCTTCCAGAATTTTCTTTCGAAGTTGTCATGTCATCGAGTTCCCTTGCTTTGTTGGGAGCTTCTTGGGGTGGACGCATTGGTAGAGATGGAATAAGACCTTTGGTGTTTCTCCCTGAGCCAGCTCTTCCCATATTTGTGGAGTCTGGAGTCTTGTCATGTAGGAGAATGCCGGTTCAAGGAAAGATGACGCCGAGAGTATTGACTTGGTTCTGGGCATCGAGCTTCTTGTAAAGGAGATCACCGGCTACACCTCAAGGTGATCGAATGTTGTTGCCCGCTAATCGCCACCTCTTGGAGATTTTGAATGGTAGCGATCAGAGCTTCCATTTTGTCCAAAACAATATCGATTTGATGTCATCCATACTTATTGCAGGGATGATGTCCTCGCCATCTAAGGATGGGTCATTCTTCTTGGATGGTGGACGGACTCTTCTAGCCGAAGTGTTCTACACTTTTCCTTTCACCATTTTCTCTTTCAATGATTCTTTTCAAGATTTTAATCTCTATCCCTACCTGGCGTGCCAATCTGTTGTCACGGAATCCAAGTGATCTTTTCGCACTTTCTTGGTTCGCTCAATCAGGCTTCTCGCGGGGTCCTGCAAAATAAATCCACTCATCAGAGGATTTCTGGTGGGGGATACTTGATGGGGATATCGACTAGCCCAGAATCTGAAGCAGCCCAGATCAAACCTATGGCCTAGCCCAGCCCAAAACCTGAAGCCAGCCTAACCCAGAAACCAACCTAGAACCTGAAGCCAATCCAGTCCAAACCCTGGGGCCCAAGATCCTGGAGTCGATGAGCACACATCCCGGAGTAGCACGAATCTCAGAGCATATCCAAATAAAGATAATGTAAATTTTTTTATGGGTGTACGAGGGATTGGGATATTATGATTTTTTAGGATTTATTTTATCCCTAGTTGGATTAGTTTATTTTTTTAAAAATAAGTAGTTTGAATTTGTTAGGGATATCTGATCAGGATATCGGATATCTTAGATTAGTCTATTTAAGAATGTTTTATTCATCGAATAAAAAGATAGCAAAGAATATTTGAAAAGTGCTTGAGTGTGTCCCGATTGCTCCCCCTCTCCTTCTTTTCCCGTGCTCTTCTCTCTTCTGGTTCTTCCTCCGAGACTCGCTGTTATCTTTTCTTCCCGGATCTTCCCTCTTTCTCCTCTAACTCTCCTGCTTCCTCTTCTTTTCCCCTTCCCACTCTGAGAATCCCAACTTTCCAAGTCAAGCCCTCTGGTTTTTGGTTTTTGGTGTTGATCTATGGAGATGAAGCACGACCGCCCGATCTCCCCGTTCGACAAACCAAGCAAACCACCCCACCGACCGGAATCTCCCTCTGCTCCCAGCCCGTCGTCCATCTCCTCTGCTCCCAGCCCACGTCCGTGATGCCAGTGTTCCTCTCTGCCCATGCCTGTGATGCCCGTGATGCCATCATCCATCTCCCCATCTCCGACCGCGACGACACACCGACGACCGTCGATGCCCTGCTGCCATGATGCCCGCCGCCCACCGGAGAGGCCGCGCCGCCAACTCCCCTGGCCGCCGCCTCTGCCAGCGCCGATGCCAGCGAAATCCTTCCGAAGCTGCTCCCTGCCGCAATGCCCGATGCCTCATCTCCATTGCCAAACGCCGCGTGTTCCCCATGCCGCTGCTCGCCTCCCATCGCCGGTGCCGGTGAAGACCACCGGTTCCGTTGAAATCACCGGTGAAATCCCTCCCCTCCGCGAGCCTCTCTGCTGCTGGTTCGATTTGTGGAGAAGAAGGGGAAACTTGCACGAACGTGAAAGCAATCCCTTCTTCTGCATGGTTCTCAGAGCCAACTAGCTACCCAATGCCGACTTTAGAAAAAGCATAGAAAAAAAGAAAACTGTGAGAAAAAAAAGTGAAAAAAAAGAAGGAAAAGAAAGAAAAAAATAGAAAATAGAAAAAATGGTTATTTAAATAAAAAAATGGAGAAAATAATTTGGTTTTGGTTTAACCTAGCCTAGAGTCGTTTCCTAGCGACCAACGGTCCGATCTCCTAAAATAAATATTGATCGAGGTTCATCCCGCATCAATACTTCGATACTTAAGTCAGCAAAGATTTGGGTAACAGATGTAGAATCTTAGAAAAAATGAATAGAAATGAAAGAATACTTAAGATAGTTATTCTTACTAACCCCCGGAAGTTTTTTTTACAGGTATTTATATGCTTGGGCCTTAACAGAATTTAGTTGAAAGGGGTCTCTGGCAGTTAGTCCCAGTGTTATTCCATTGGAAACTAATCCATGCCTGTTATAACAGTAGTTGGTTATGCTTGTTGAATAACCAACTCTTTTATTGTCGTTGTCATTCCTTTCGGAGTTAGTCGGCCTTTAGGTGCAGGTCGGTCTTTAAGTGCAGGTCGGTCTTTAAGTACAGATCGATCTTTAGATGCAAGTCGGACTAATAAATTTGTAGGTGGTCGGCCGATTGCCGTTCCATCAGCTTCTGGGCTTAATACGATCTTTTATTTATTTTTTGAACCCATCCTGGCCTTTTATGAGCCGGGTCGCTTGACTTATAATAACAATTACCATATACTCCTGGTTGCTAGGATCTTGACGGTAGCAAATGGCGATAGCATGATAAATATTAATTACATCACACTAAACCCTGTAACATATTCGTTGTTGCAAGGTATGCTGAAAACGTAGAGTTGGCAGCAGCATTGGGTGAAAAAATGGACCATTAAACTCATGATAGTCATGATAGTAACTTCGTTTGTTAAGATGAACCTTGAACTATTACGATTAACACGTGGGTATGATTTCTTGAGCATAGTTCATTTTCCAAACGAAGACACCGAATTTAAGCTGCTTAATTACGCAAGCTTCAGTTATTATAAATTATAGAAAGCTCGGCTCCCTCGCAGGCCTGCATGAAATGGGCCAGGGAGGCAATTACGCTACCGTTCAAGGCCCGTTGCTATTGCAAAAGCCATAGGCTGCAATCTCTTCGGTCCATGTTCGGTCCCACCTGATCCACTTCATTCCTCGGCTTTCAAGCTTAACCCAACTGGATGGTCCTTGTAGGCATCCAATAGGTGCCTGTAACCCCTCTCGATTTGAATCTTGACTACTAGCGCCAAATCCGCGAATATAGATACCAGAAGTTTAAGCCCAACAAAGACCAATTTCAAATTTTAAGCCCAACTTGCTGCATCATGATTTAATCTGGTCTTGGTGGACCAGCCTGGTAAAATTGATTAAGATCTCATCACAAGACCAAACTGAATGCACAGCGCAGACACCTTGCTATCATAACCCAATTAGGCCTATCCAGTTTGGTTTTGATATTTTTTGAACCTTCACTACTAGCACCAAATCCAATTACATGAAAATAAGAAAAATAAGCCCAAGCACTTAACACAGGCCCATTGTAAATTTATGCCCAACTTACTGCACCATTATTTAAACTGGTCTTGGTGGACCAGCCTGGTAATACACGAGCTAGTACATGATTAAGATCTCATCACAAGAACAAACTGAATGCCAGCCTTTTGCATTAAATCGTCTGGATTGAGCAACAGTAAATTAATCATCTTCTATTTTCAGTAAGAAAACTAAAAAATTAGATACCGCAAACAGACAAGAGCATGATTGGAAATATTCTGTTTTGTAAGGTAAACCATGTCTCTCAATCATTACAGAAGGTTGGTAAAGACGTTTGGAGTAGATAGAAAAATTAAGGAACGGCAAAACAAAGAAAAGTGAGAAACACAGGCTGCCATCCCACTCTCCCCCTCTCCCCCACTCCCACCACGTACAGATCAACAGGAGAATTTTCACCTGCTCGTTCCAGAATCAACATATGATAGCTAAAAGAAAGAAACACATGAGAATAATAGGAAGTGTAATGAGAGTAATGGAACATGTAAAAGTGGGAGAATAAACTTCCTGATGGACAAGCTGCCCGCCTTAAACTACCTTTTTTTTCAACACTTCTACGATATTTATCATCCTTCGCCATTAATTACTGCTACGTATATAGTTATCATTATCATCACAAGGGATACATACAGTGCAAATTACCTACAAAGCCACCAAACATACGCATATATATTCACATGGCCGCACCATTGATTTAATTGCTGTTTTTTTTTCGGCTTCATTATCCCAAATGAGATGGGAGAGGAGATTTTGCTAATTTTTTTTAATATTATTTTATGATGATGATGGTCGATAAGAATTAATAGGAAGGGCGGAGGAGGAAGCAGTTGGTGGGGAAGGTGTGGCGAAAGTGGCAGCGGTGTCCGTAGGGGCAGGTGTCGCCGGAGAGGATCATGCGGCAGATCTCGGTCTTATAGCGGGGGTGGCGGATAACAGGGCGGAGCTCGGTGATGCCGTGGGCGAACTGGCAGTTCTCGCCGTAGGGGCACTCCCCGCTCTCCTCCCATTTGTTGCACAGCTCCGTCTTGAACATTCCCTGGTTATACACCTCCAGCTCCAGTGCTTCACGCTTTTCATCCTCCTCTAGGCCTCCTCTTTCACCTTTCTTCTTGCTCGCCCCACCCACGCACACCTTTTGCTGTTTCCGTTAAAACATATGAAGAATGCATTTATATAGACCAGCAAACAAATTTAAGATAGTGAGATAAATCCATAAACAAACTATATATACCTCCTACTTCTCCTATAAAAATATATCTTTTTCTTTTCAAAAATCGTCTGACTGTAAGATCATTATTTTTGAGCTATCAGCAGATCGAATCTGAGTAGTCGTTGAATGGATTCTATATTCATCTGATGTTATTCCTGTGCTTAGAAATTTGATAGCATAGTCTTCTTCTTCTTCTTTTTTTTTTTTTTTTTTTATTTTTTTAAAGAGGAGCTTGTTGATGACTTTCATAAATTTGATTAGTGTAGTGTAGTAGTTATCTACCGGCGTCCATTGCAGAGGTCATCCCACCACGGAAATAAATGGAAGCTCCCAATAACACCGTATATCGTTATAACAAATTCCATTTACCATTATACTACAATTAACAGCCGTTATTGAGAACGTCCGGACCATTTTAATTCTTGAAAAAACTTTATTATAAAAATGACATATGACAATAAAAATTTGAGAGCACCGTCCCGTCGCTAACAAAATAGTAAAATATATCATGCGGATGAACACTTTTCTTTATATATATATATATATATATATATATATATATAGACGGGCACTGAAATGCTCGGATAGCGACCGCTATTCTCACTAACCCGCATGTTTTTTTTTTGGTAAGACTAACTCCGCGTGCTATCGTTGCCATAAATCGTGAATTGATTGCCTAGATCTCGTGTCCTTTTTTTTTTTTTTGGGTGATCAAGATCTCGTTTCTTTAGGAGTTCCGTTTCTATGGGCGATTATTGCTGCTGCTCCCCATGTATCAGAGTTTGTGGTGCAGAGAAAACGATCAGATAAGTCCGTTCGACTGTGAATGGACGGATAGTTTGACAAGCAAAGAAAATGTCGTACACATCTGATCGTTTCCTTGTGGGGATTTCGTTTATGAAAATATGAAATAATTCTAACAAACTTAACTTCGTGCACAAGAAAGCTTGAGTGTGGAGCGGGCTGGGGGAAGGGGACTCACCGAACCGACCATGACCGGGCTGGAGTCGTGAAGCAGGTCGTTGCGGTTGGCGGCCAAGAAACCCTGGTTCAGCTTGAGGTACCCGCTGGACCGAACGGAGATGCTTTTGGGCGGCAGGACCCGCTTCTCCGTGGCCCGCCTAGCGAACTGGTTCTCCTGGAACGCCAGCACGCTCGTCGGGCTGGTCTCTGCTGGCGGTTCCCCGACGCCGAGGCGGCCGAACTCGTCCACGATCGACAGCACGGGATGGCCGCCGGCGTCGGGGGACGCGATCCGCCCGCTCTGCTTCCCGGAGAGGAGGTTCAGGCGCTTTGCGAGCTCGCTGTTGGCGATTCGGAGCTTGGAATTTTCCAGCCGGAGGGCCTCCGCTTCCTGCGCCGCGTCCTGGAGGTGGGAAAGGCACAGATCGTAGTGCTCGGCGATCTCGCGGTACTGGACGGTAAGGCGAGCGAGGTAGAGGCGGTTCTCAGTGGCGGTGGGATCTTCCTCGTCGAAGGAGACGGTGGATGGGGTGAGCGGCACGGACCCGGAGCCAGGAGGCTGGGTCACGCGAGTCGTTGTCTCTTCCGTTGTTGAGATAACCGACGTATGCGGCCAGAAGCAATCTCCAACTTTCGCGAAGTACGGAGCACAGGAGAGCCGTCGATCTGGGGATAGGAACGGCGTGGATCCGATGGCAGAACTGAGGCGGTCGCCATTGGTGGGTACCAGCTCTTGCTGCATCCTGTCGCCTACCGTCTCTGCCAACAGAGACGGAAAAAAATCCGGGAAAAAAAAAAGATCAATAGAAACCAAATAAAATCTAGATCACACTTTTTGCAGGGAAGCGATAGATGCCATTCGCAGAGAACTCCACTAAAATATACCTTTAAAAAATCGAAAACTATTTGCCCAGAGCCTGATTAACCATAGTACGATCAAAGATTTTTAGATCAAAAGAAAGCAAATAGATTCACATTAACGAGGAGAAGAACATAAACTCATGGATCTAATAGAATATGCAAAACGCAAAGAACTCTCATCTAATCCGACGCTTCAAAAAAAGAAAAGAAAAGAAAAGAAAACGGAAAAGAAGGGCTCATCTACTTAGCTCTTCCAGCTAAATAAAGGGAAAAAAATCCATCATCGGAGATGATCCGATCATCCAGTAATGTTCAAAAACAACAACAAATTACATCAAACTGATAACATTTTAGATGAGATATGCGACGCAGCTTGATAGAACTAGTTATAGATCATGATGTAAAACTAGAATTCTTCATAAAAATTATGGAAAAAATTGGAAGAAATAGCTAAATCTCAACAAGAACATAGCAGTAGCAGGATTCTCCGGCAGTTCACCTGAACAAAGAGGAGGCATAGAAGTATTTGAGAAGATAAGGGAGGAGGGAGAGGAGAAGAGATGCCAGAAAAGGAGGGAGGGGGGGAGTTTTGCGCAGGGTTTCAAGAAATGGGAAGAGGGGGAGTATATATAGCGAGAGTAGTAGTGGAAGCATGCTTGGCGCCGAGGAGAGGGAGAGGGTTCTTCACGTCCCGCTCGCTGCCGTCTCAGGACATGGAACGAAATCACCGCTTGCTGACGTGGCGTAACTGAATCTCCGGATTAGTTTACGATAACGCCCTCGAAGGTAGCGCGACAGAGAAGCAGTTTCCGGGGCATTTGGGTAATTTTAGACGGCTCGCGGAGACACATTTCCATCTGAACCGTTCAAATGGTTGGGCGCGCTGCCGGGGGATGGCGGGTCCTGTAAACCTGTTTTATAAACGGACGGCTGGGATTGAGAGAGGCCCTGCCAACAGAGCGTGTGCCCTTTATGGCAAATTATTAGGGTTGTACTTGTTTAGTTCTTTATCGCGATAAAGAATATACTTTCGAATTTTATGACCCGAGGAGGAAAATGGGAGGACATAACAAGGAAAAAGAGAAAAAAAATGGGCGAATGATAACTGAAGTCATGTCCGCAGTGGAAGGAATCGGTTCCTGTCAGCTTCTGCGGAGGCTTTTCCTGGCCGTAAATTGTAAATCACTTAAATTGACACGTTCACCCTTGACTGGTAGATCTCTTTCCAAGTTTCCTTCGCACACTCCAGTCATAAGCGATAACGCTACAACGACTGGTATAGCATTTTGGAGGCTTATAAGATAAAGTAGTACACGAGTTTATTTACCTAAAAAATGATATTACAATATTTGGGCAATGATTTTATCAGTCATCAACTCATCATCGTTACTTCCTACAATAACAGCCTGGATTAATTATTCATTTTAGTTCAGAATATCACAGGATTAATCGTGCACGAGTGACGGCCAACGTTATTGCTACAATTGTAACTTTCGCCATGGGAAAAGAAAAATAATTAGTTTAGAGAACTGCCACTTAGAAGACATGCTGGTGCCGCATTGTTATTTTCTCTTATTCATGCAACGTAATTTATGATTCTAAAATATGGTTATACAAGCTAAAATCATCATTGTGCACCCCTAGGAACTCATGGAAAGAATGAAGAACTAAAGAATTGATTTTGGTCCTTCACGCGAAAAATTATTATGATCTTTCATGACAGTACAATCATCTAATTATGCTTTAAGATACATGATCATGCATGACCAAATTAAACATGAACAAAAATGAACATGCATGATCATAGGTCTTCAAATGGTTTGACATCATGATTGAGCAGTCGAATGTGTGCTAATTAAAGATTGGAATGATCTTTTGCATGTATAACTTGACCTTGTTACCTCGCTCAGAAGGTTCAGCTAAAGCAAATATTGCTTACCACACTAGCAACGAGAAGAAGGGTCAGCTCTTAAAGTGATCTATTTGCATGAATTATCTAAATTACACTAGCATTGATTGCATTGCAAGAGCTACATTGAGTAAGCTAGTTCTTTTCTTTCCGGATGGTATCTCTGTCTCTGCACGTCGGAAAACCCTGCTGCTGAATCCTTGATTTGTAGAAATGAGCAGGATATATGTGATAGCCTACAGTTGAAGTACTCACTGGCCAGAACCTAGGATGGGCCAATCACATCCATACACCGTAGATATGATTAGTAGGGGACAAGAGAACGGGCTCGTGGGGCCACCTTGGCAGGGTTTAGGCACGTAAGGGCTGCGGTTAGGGGGTGGGGGCAACTCATGATTTTGTTTGCTTTGCTTGGAAGGCTCTGACCTCCGAGCTACCGTTGTATTCCAAAGCCAGCCACCTTATAAAGAGAAGAATAGAAAAGGATGGAGCTATCATGTTTGCTTCCTCGTCAAATCTTTAACAAACTCGGGCCCATCTCTCTCGTACGGCTTCCATTGAATCAGCTTCGTGCTTCAATTCTAAAACAGAGCAAAAGAACGAAACGAGGGTAAAAAGTTGTGGGTCCGATGTGTATTGGGTTAAGCATTGGCTAATGATTGGTGAAGGACACTGTGTCGTGTTCAGTTTTAAACAGAGGATGTGGTCAGGGAGAAGGGGCGAGGGACACTGCCTTATAGGTTATGAGTTGTCTGTGTGACGCCTAAGCGAATTTTAGGTGCATTGTTTACCGATTCCAATCAGTTTAGTTACGAGATCCTAAAACAATAATGGAAAGCGACAGCGATGGCCTGCATACAGTTGACGTAGGTCTTCAACATCAGTAGACGTAGACTTCATACGGTACTGAGTCGCAATACATAGATCTTGCAGGTGGCATCCGTGGAAAAAAAAAAAATTGAAGTCGTTTTCAAAAGGATGGGATTGAACACATTAGAAATTAGAAATGCTTATGCGGCACCCCCCGAAAAAAAAAAAAACCATAAAAAAAAAAAAAAGAGTATTATAAAAGCCAGCTGTAATGTTTAATCACAATGACCATGTTTATAAGCCTACCATAATTTTTAACAACGCTTGAATATGATGGCTTCACCTATTCTGATTGACCATTGGCGATGCGCGCATCACACTTTGTAACTTGTATTCGCTGACGTTTGCATCAGTTGTTGCGCTCAACCATGGTTCTCCACTTTTTCCATCCAAGCACCTGTCTGAAAGAGAAAAGGGGCATAGTATCGGCCAAGAAAGGTGCATTAAAACTCACAACAAAAAATAAGGGGTTTGGTTTTCATAGGTCTGACCAAACTTGGTTGGCCATAGCTGATGACCTTATAGAAGTGCTCCAAGTATTTTTGTAGTTACAACATATGTTTCGACCTTACTCACCTGATCAATGATAGGCTAATCTTAACCACACCAGAGCATGCTGTGCAGAACCATGTTAATCACTGCCTTGTGAATTGAAAATTTCGTTATGTTGAACAGAATCTCTATCTGAAATCATATGCTACTTGCCGAATTGGATCAAACCAGCAACCACGTCCCTCCCAATCCTCCCATGTTCAAGTCATCAACTGTTAACTGAATCACGCATGCACTGCTCAGGCTCAGTGTGGAACCTGGGGGTATTGTGTTAAAAATTCTCTTGTATACAGTAATAGGTGATGATCTATGATGCTGCATAATCTTAACAGCTGTGGAAATCTTATTTGCATTTCGAAGAAAACTTGAATCAGGAACTATCTTTTCCTGAATGAGCTAAAATATAAAACTCATTTCAAACAAAAAGAAGAAAAACAAAAAACAGAAAGAGAGCTTCCAACCACATTTATCTACCAGCCCTCTCATCCGGGTACTAGCAATTAACTAAGAGCAACATGCAGCAGCTGTAAAACCAACGACCACATTCCAATATCTGTGCCAGAATTGTTCAAGTGTAAACTAAAATTACTCGCCCAAATATAAAACAAACTTCAGCTAAGGGTGGCATCAAATAATTTGATTTATTGAAATCATGGGTACACATACCTTGAGCGCATTTAAGAAAGAACCCTGCCATCTTAGAAACTGATTAAAGATTACATACATGCTGGAAAGTTCACAATTATTCACATTATGACGGACTAGCGTACACCGATATCATTTTTTTTTTTAAAAAAAAAAATCACAAATGGCTTACCCCAGACCAGTCACAATAAACCAAAAACAAACGACAAAAACTAAAGAATATGAAATACGGATATCTTGTTGCGATGCCAAGAACCCCATTGTCAAAAAAAGAGACTGATATATTTCCTTGTGGCTTCACAAAAGCCAAAAAGCAACTGCCTTTTCAATAAAAACCATCCAATTTTTTTTCCTATCAGCTTCATTAATATACAGAAGACATTATACCCAAAAACAAAAGAAAAGGGTATAAACCTCCAAATTTTAACACTAGAATCAGGTGGACTGCAACTCCAAAAATCTTTCATGTTAGCATGACTTCAACATTGCAGAACAGGGAAGTAAGACAAACTTATGATCTTAAAACTCTAACGTAACTTCATGTGAACTTCAAGCATATCATCATTCTCCAAGCCAAGGCCTTCTGGAGTTTCATTTGGGCTTACTTCATCCCCTTCAAAACAGAAGACTAAGTTTTCTAGCTTGAGCTGAGCCTTCTCTGTGTACATTTGAAAAAGCCTCTCAAACTTGTCATCCTACAATAAACAAAAATTTATTTACCATTAAGGCTATCAGCTTTAGGGGAGTAAGAAAACATCAAATCACTGAACAAACAATTGAAGCTCCCGAGCATGAAGATCAAAGGCAACACATCTTAACATGAAGATGGGAAAAACAAAGTCTCAGGTCTCACGAGAAAGTAAACTATAATCTTGGCAATTCAGCAAGGAGTAATTGACATCAATAAACAATTTCACCGATCCATGACAATTACAATCAGAATCAAAGTAACCCCTGTTCAGGATAAAAGGCCACATGCCTGATGGCAGGCCCTTCACAAGCAGAATTCACATTGGTGGGATTATAGATTTGCCAAAAGTATTTGGCCAATAGCTTGCCGTGTAACTTAGCTCTCCACAAGTATTTTATCAGAGACAAGTGCATATTTGCTTGATGAAAAGAGGCATGAAACAAATGCAACAGTTCACCCCATCTACATACATAGAGCCCAACCACACCCAGCCCACACACATACACAATGAGCTAAAAGTTATGACAAAATTATCAAATAATTATCAAGATACGACAATTCTATAAAAGCAAGAAGTACGAAATATCAACTATGAAGAAACTTTGTAGGAAGAGGCATGAATTCCTCAAGCACGAAAAATCTGACTTAAAAATTTAAGGAAATGCACTATGGTGTCAGGTCAGCAGTTCAATCATCAGTCATTCAACATAATTAACAGCACTGATTTCATTACCAGCATTTGCTTAATTTAAGGAAATGGCACCATGGTGTGAGGTCAGCAATTCAATTATTAGTCATTTAACATGGAACCATCCTGATACAGTGTTGGTATGTGTCGGTTCATTGTACTAATACTCGATATGATCTCCAAACCAAGTATCAGTTTGCTTCAAGTATGGGGTGACACTATCTGGTATGCCAAACCATGATTTAAACAATATAATTGGAAAAATGATTGAAAAGTTTGGTGAACAGCATCAAGTTTAAGATAAAAAGGAAGGTAATAGTAATAAAAGGCAATCTTAAATTTTACGTACAGAAATTACTGATTCCAAAGACATGGATTTACATTGTGACATTTATTTTAGGACTGCCAACCAAGAAAGAAGTCCTGAATGGTCGTAAGTCATTGGTTTACAATTGTTTCTGAACGCTGCACCTAATTTTGTAGACAATGCTAGAAATAATTATGACATAAAATGGTTTAATGTCCTAATAGAATAGCATCAGCAGGTCATAATTCATGATATCAAGTGTTAAAACATACAGAGATGTAACCCAAATGAATCAGAGGGGAAAAAGGTATAGAACGAGGACAAAATGTAAATAGTCCGCATATGTAACAGACAGTGACAACACATTGTATTTTGATCAAACAAAAATAAGAAGTGGAGAAGTCCAGCTATTCACTCTCCTCCCAAGTAACTATTTTCTTTCTTCCTTCTCTGCATCCTTTTCACCTCATCACTATTCCCTAATGCTTTTCTCATTCTGTATCAGTTTATTGCACTGCAGATTAGATCAGCATATATCGAGTCTGATCGAATTTTTAACCCAACTCTTTTACATTTGATTCTATAAGAACTCTACATATCCTTTTTCTATAGCGTTCAACCCTCAGTAGCACTATACTATCAAGCTTTGCAGAAATCTTTCACTCTTACTAAATTCTCACCGTATCAACCTCAAGGAACCTCTCTAAAAGCCCTAGAGCTTCTAGAGTAATCTACCTAGTCCCATTTTCTAAACCTTAGGGCCAACATGAAAGCTCCCCTAACCTTTAATCCACAAAGTCACTCAGATCCTTTTTTGGACATCCATCATCATAGACAAGCACGCCCTCCTATTGGTCCAATGTCAACCTGAAGGCCAAAGCTGTATTCTAGCAGTTAATTACGAAATTATAGCACACATGGAGAGGGAAAAAATGTTTTGTAGTAGCTGCACAAAGAGTACAGAGCATTTATATACTACCATTCAACAATTTGAGTTCAATGAGACTACAAGCATGAAGAGCCATTAAATATTATTCTAATAACATGAGCCCCCTTTCTTTCAATATAATCAAGAAACTGTAAACGAATCCATTGCATATGTGCTAAAATTGGGGTTCCCGATCAACAATTCAACATAGCTTGAGAATATACAATGTACCCTTAAAACATAAAAACACTAGATAGAAATGCAGAACTAAAATTAACAAAGAACTGTATTGAAAGTAATACCGAATAAACACAAAACAGCTTTTGTCCATCATTTCCCTGAATAGATATAACAATTTCTTTCTTTCAAGTAATGGTTTTGCTGACTGACTTCCTATGGCTTCCTTAGCATTCCCAGAACTATTAAGTTCACTTTTGGCAGACTCCACTACTGCTTTCAACATATCCTGAGCTGATTGAGCTAATGATACCAATTCCAGCTTCTGTAGTCTAAATAATAGGACATTTTAATCAGTTACAACATCAAGGCAAATTAACAATTACATATTGTAGCATCAAAATAGAGCTATTTTCTTTAAACATAATGCTGAAAAATTGGAAACCAATCGCATGATGATTATAAATATTTCATCTAAATATTTCATTGTAGATGATTATAGAGGAAATTTTATTTTTTATAGACCAGAAACCTAAATCTATGCACTGATTATTGTGTATTAGAGAAAAAAATTAACAAGATCCAAACATCCATATTTGGCAGGTAACATCAGAATTAAAAAACACATGTCGGGACATGAACTATATGATTGCCAAAGAGTAGATCTGAAGACTTAACCAAGCTGAATGATGATCACATAAACAAAAATAGATTTAGTCTGAGATTTCTATACACAAGAAAGCAGCAATTTAAGTCTTCATCCTGTCAGCTTTATTCAAAATTGAGCCCGGAGTGTCATCCATGACATGACATAGGGACCAATTGATAATTCCACATCTAAAGTCTTCATGTCTACAAAAACAAGGATGCTGATCCCTTGAAGTGCATATGCAAGGCATTAAGTGTAAATCTCAAATACCTCAAAGAACTTTGTCCTCTTTCAGAATTCCTTTCTATCAATTTGGGTGTTTAAAACTTGGTGGTCAAGTGAGTTTTGGAGATGTGCTCAATTATAAAGTTAAACATGATATGGATTTCATATATTTACTAGTATTGAAGAATAATTCCAATAATATGTTAATCAAATCATAGAAATGCTATAAAAGGTGTTATTAGTGACAATCAAACATCAAATTATAGTTTCCTTACATAATCAACGAAGTAAAGCAGCCCCCTCTCTCTCACACTCTCTCACAGCAAGAGAGGGAAAAACTGAAAAACCCACCCAACTTTCATTAACGAAATCAAGGAGGCACAAGAATTCTCATAGAGGAAAGAAAAGAGAGCACAGGGAAGTTAAGGCGGCATACAAAGACCAGTGCCAAAAGAATTCATCGGCTTTCTTGGAGAAGACCTTGTGGTTTTGTTCAAGCCAAAAGCACCAGGACTTCCCCACCATGTCAACTGTCAGGAAGATTTTTCTTAGTAGAATACGATCCCTGAAAGCAATGAAGGTAATGCGTGCAGCCTTTGACTCCAATTTTGTCTGTCAACTTTGCACAAAGTTGCATTACTATTAATAATGGTGGCTCCAAGATTTCTTATGGGCACAGGCATCTCAAGTAATTCGGTCAAATGGAATGAGACAAGGAGCAACATATCAGCAGGTGGTTCATGGTTACCTAAGACCATGAGTAAAGTGGGAGCAAGGTAGTCCATGGTTATCTGAGATCTTCAGCAAAGTGGCAGCAAGGGGGATCTGGGCAGTTATGTTTGGCCAGATTCTCCTAGACGATAATTTAGAAGAATTGGACTTTGGTAGGTATATGAATCTTCCAAATTCTCTTAGCCTGAATAAACTGAGAATGTTACTTGAGCTTGCTCAGGTGCAAATAGATAGAGGATGCATGCCATTACTACCTATAGCAATATATTTACAAAGGCGATTCTGCAAATGAAAGGATGGATGTAGAAAATGAAGATTAAATCTTGTCATCTTGGTAGTCTATTGGACATCCTCACTTATTTAGATTGGACACCAGAATGTACTCTACAAGGGCATCAATCTTTGAACTCCTGATGGCACAAGAAGCATTTTGGCACTGGAAAACACCATGATCCCCCATGTAACTCAACGACCCCCCCTCCCAAAAAAAAAAAGGAAAAACAACCACACACACAAAAAGAAAAAAAGAAAAAAAAGCACCCATTCCACATGCATTCCGGAGTTTGCTTAGCAATGCTCAAAAATAAAAAGTAACATTGCCAGGGATGTCTATGACAACAATGTTCCTAACTTATAATGCCTAGAAAAAATGACAATCCAATGTATGAGACTAGAGATGGCAAAATATTACCCAACCTGTCTTAAGAAGATTCGGTTTTGATCTAAACAGGTTCGGATAGTAAACGGGTCAACTTTTTTAATTATTTGGATTAGGTTTGCATTCTTATTTTTTATCTTGTTTAACCCATTTATTAAATGTATTAGGCTAAATCTAAAATTTTAAATCTTTAACTGGCCTGTCTCGCGTGAAAATTGAAAGCAGATTGTGTTTAAAATTTTGAAACCACGTGCATCTTAATCCATGGTTTAAAATTTAAAATCATGCATGGCTCGGGAGTCATGACACTGACCACTGTCAGTGCCTTTAACCCATCACTTCAATTTTTTTTTTTTTTTGGTTCCTTGACTTACCTTTTGTCCCCCTCCCGTCCATGACTTTTTGTTTTGCTTTCGTGACTTACCTTCTGTCCCCCTTCCATTTCGTCTCTCTTTCTCATTCTTCTCTTTTTTTTCCTGGTTAGCAGCAGTGCTAGGGGCTGCGGCCGAGCCAGAGATGAGGTTAAACCCGTATTTTTTTAAAAGATTCCATGACTTTCATCTCTCTGTGGCTCTTCCGTTCCATCTCTCTTAGTTTTTTTTATATATTTTAGGGCAGCAATACCGAGGGCCCAAAGAAAAGGGGGGAGCAAAGAGGCAAGGGTGAAGAGATGACCGAGAAGCGAGGGCGGAGAGGCAGTGATGGCTTGCTGAAGACCTTCTGATATTAGAAATACAAAGCCACTCATTGAGCTTCCAAAAATTTGTGCAAGTTCTCAGAACAAGTGGGTGAAAATTCTTCAGATCCCCGAAAAGGGAATGATACAAGCAATTAAGTCATCCTAGGCACAACACTCCGCATACTGCAGGAGAGGGAATTACATAGGAAAAGAAAAGATATTTAATTTAGTTGTTAAAAACATTCTGCATATCATCTGTTGTCATAATAACTATCACGAAAATTGCAGTTTTACTACAAACTAAGATCTTTAAGGTCTTCTATGTTAATTATTAAAGACCAAACAATCAGTCCGGAAAACTACATGACTACTCAATGCTGACAAAGCTCCATTAAGGAATAAGCAATTTTGACTACCAGAAGTTACCTTGATATCCATCCTCCAATATTGATGCCAAATTTACTGCCCAAGGGAATTAAAGAGGGGCTTGTCATTGAGCCAACATGGCCAGCTGGCAGGTAGATCTCTCTACCCTACCAGTTTTAGTATAATCTCGGGCAAAAAAAACATAGGGTTGAACAATTCAACCATCAATAGAATCTTTGACCCCGATTCAAGGGGATGGGACTTTGTGGGTGGGGCTAGTTTATTTAAAAGATGGGGAAATGCTTCAGAGATAAATAAGGCAAAATTTTATAGATTTCAGATTACCTGGGGATAAAAAACAGTGTGCTATCAATCCTAGGAGAACCAAGAAAGAGATCAGAGAGCCTAATATTTGAAGTCAGACATAAACTACAAAGCTTTAGGGGCTTCAAAATCTTTCAGTAAAAAGAAGCTAAAGGGGGCAAGAACAGGGTTGAAGGATGAGGTTTCACGAAGATTCTGAGTTGGAATGACAGAGGGTTGGGTAATGAAAAGAAAAGATGCTCTGAAATGACATTCTCCTCAAAGCAAAACTTTAGACATGCAAGAAGACTCGACGAAGGAATATGAGCTACCTTTGATACAGGAAGCTCGGCTCACCACCAAGGTACAAAGAAGCCAAAGAAACAGGTGAAACAGTCCGAGCAAGATAATCTATGATGCCACCAAAGGTCCAAGATTAAATATTTAGACAAAATAAAACGTTCTTGAAGTGTGAAAATGAGTGTGGTTTCAAGATACCTCAGTTCCCAAAGAGTCTTATCCTCTTGCAATGCCAATCCCGAACTGGGGATCCTCGGCGGTGAAGGAGGCAACCAATCCTCATTTCTTCTCTCCTTTCCACCCTTCTCATCATTATCATCATCATCTAAAACAACAGCATCCGGCTGTCCTTCACCTTCTCATCCTAAAAATTGAAGAAATTCTAAAAAAGAAGAACATAACGGGCCCAAAAATTCCACAAAACGACAAAAAAACCCTAACCTGAACAAGATGCAACTCACTGTACGATCAGCGGTCTTCTTCCATCTTCATTCCAGGAAAAATTGGAACCGAATCCAGGTCGTTATCTGCCAATCAATCCCTAGAAGTGAGAAAACACCCGAAAAACTTAAATAAAAAAAAAAATCTTCGACGAGAGTAGAGTGAGAGGGAGAGAAAGAAGACCATCGAAGGAGGGGAAATCCATGGGCTGGACACGGCTGTAATCGAAGAGAGGCTCGAGCTCTTCTCCAGGCTCATCCTGCCGAACGAATCAAAGGAGAAAGAGATGAAAACTGAGGGAAGCGAAAAAAAAAACCTAGAAATTTAGCCAGAAGCGAAGCAGAGAGACAGTAATTCACAAACCGTGGGCGACGAATAGCGTTCAGAGGTGGAGAAGGCATTTCGGCGTCGTACTGTTCGCCGAACAGAAGCGGTGGGCAATTGATGTTTTTTTTAAAAAAAATGGTACTGGTGGGAAGGAGATATATATCCTACGCCTTGCATACGAGACCAGCGATACAGCAGGCTAACTTCTATCCGCCACGTGTATCAATCATCTCGACGCATCAGCAGAAGCGGAAGAGTAAGTCTTTGCTTACCACGTGTGGTACAGTAAATTCAACATGATCGATATTATATTTTTTTTATTAACTACAAAGTGGGATGGAACGAGTTTTGTTTTTTCTGAAATTATGTAATCTAATATCATCGTGTGTGCAGCATTTTCAAATCTACAAAATAATCATTTTATTCTTATCCAAAATAAAAAAAAAAATTTATTTGCATTACGACATTCCATCCCAGAATTTGTTTCATTATTTTTGGATATCGTAGATACTTTCATTTTATATTTTTTGCTCTACTTTGATGGTCGAGAAATCGTTTGTAATCTTCCTCTAACATTTAATGCATCTTCGAAATCTTGAGACAATGCAAGAATGAAATGCAGATGAAGAAAGACAATGTAAGAAGGAAATACAAATAGAGAAAGGAAGTACTACAATGGTTGTTTATTCAGGAGGTGATGAGACTCCCTTAAAATCCGTCCCAAAGGATGCTACAGTAGCAAAAACAGGTAAGGAAAATTTTTGATTTCTGCTTGGAGTTGACATTTGGCGTGTGAACTTCTTTTTACAATTTCTGCATGGGTATCGTAGTTTTGTAACTAGGGTGCCCCATGTTTTAAACTAGGATGTCGTAGGTTTTGAACAAGGATGTCGTAGGTTTTGAATTAGGATGTCGTAATTTCTGTTTTAATCTTTGAAATTTATCTCTACAGAAGGACGTCACGATAATTTTTTAAAAAAATATTAAATCTTCATAGTATAAAATCACGACACCGTAGTTCAGAAATTACGATATCCTAGTTCAAAACCTACGACATCCATGCATAAATTATGAAATAAAAGTTTTTAACCCCTCTATCTGAATACATAGCAACCGTGGCTTGTTTTATGACTCCTAGAGTGTCCTAAAATTGCCACGGATGCCATAACATTAATCAAAATTGTCAAAATAGTATTATGACACCCTAGTTCAAAACCTACGACATCCATGCAGAAATTATGAAATAGAAGTTTTTAACCCCGCTACCTCTAATACATGGCAACCGTGGCTTGTTTTATGACTCTCAGAGTGTCATAAAATTGCCATGGATACTATAACATTACCCAAAATGGCTAAAACAATATTACGACACCCTAATTCAAAACCTACGACATCCTAGTTTAAAACCTACGACACTCATGTAGAAATTATGAAATAGAAGTTTTTATCCCCTCTACCTCTAATACATGGCAACCGTGGCTTGTTTTATGACTCCCAGGGTATCATAAAATTGCCACGGATGCTATAACATTACTCAAAATGGCCAAAACAGTATTACGACACCCTAGTTCAAAACCTACGACATCCTAGTCTAAAACCTACGACACTCATGCAGAAATTATGAAATAAAAGTTTTTATCCCCTATACCTCTAATACATGGCAACCGTGGCTTGTTTTATGACTCCCAGGGTATCATAAAATTGCCACGGATGCTATAATATTACTCAAAATGGCCAAAAGAGTATTATGACATCCTAATTCAAAACCTACAACACCCTATTTTAAAACCTATGACATCCATGCAGAAATTATGAAATAGAAGTTTTTAACCCCTCTACCTCTAATACATGGCAATCGTGGCTTGTTCTATGACTCCCAAAGTATCATAAAATTGCCATGGATGCTATAATATTACTCAAAATGGCCAAAACAGTATTACGATACTTTAGTTCAAAACCTACGATATCCTAGTTTAAAATCTACGACGCCCATATAGAAATTATGAAATATAAGTTTTTAACCCCTCTACCTCTAATACATGGCAACCCTGGCTTATTTTATGACTCCCAGAGTATCATAAAATTGCCATGGATGCTATAACATTACTAAAATGGCCAAAACAATATTACGACATCCTAGCTCAAAACCTAGACATCCTAATTTAAAACCTATGACACCTATGCAGAAATTATGAAATAGAAGTTTTTATCCCCTCTACCTCTAATACATGACAACAGTGGCTTGTTTTATGACTCCCAGGGTGTCATAAAATTGCCACATATGCTATAACATTACTCAAAATGGCCAAAATAGTATTATGGCATTCTAGTTCAAAACCTATGACACCCTAGTTTAAAACCTACAACACCCATGCAAAAATTATGAATTAAAAATTTTTAACCTCTCTACCTCTAATACATGGCAACCGTGGCTTATTTTATGACTCCCAGAGTATCTTAAAAATTATTGTTTGGAATTTATTACTTGACTTACATTTATATTTTACTAATGTTTCAGGTGATCTTGCAGTGGTTCGGCTACCTAGAGTAAAAGCTTCATAATTATTTAAAAATTATTGCAAGCCAGCTATGTATGCTGAACAAGTTTTGAAGATGGGTTTCTCAAGTTATCATTTAGAAATAATCCGAAAGACTCCTTTCAATGTATTCGTAGACATGCAACCATTTATTGTCGACGGGCGTCTACTAGCTGAAATTATTAGATGCTACAAGGGAGGAGACAAGTTTATTTTTTGTGGCAATGAACTTATATTCAGTATCGAAGACCTGGCCTTGATTTTGGATCTGCCATGCCACGGAAAGAAGATTGAAATGGAAGATCAAGATAAGAAGGGTCGGTTATTCAGACGATTTAGAAGGGAATTAAATATGCAAAATAAGGGACTGGAGAAGTTAATTGCCTAACTTCATTCATCAAATTTACAAGAGGATGTTGAGGACACTGTGAGATTATGGATTGCATATATGTTCGTAATGTTCATGTGTCCAAAGTCAAATCAATCTTATCCAAGATTTATCATCCCTTATTTAGATGATTTATCCTAGCTAGGTCAATTAGATTGGGCTTCCACAATAAGGGATTTGATTCTTATGTCTCTCCCAGATGCTGCTTTTTGCCTAAGATCCGAGGAGCCAGTCCTAACCAAGAGAAGTGACAATGTTTGGAGGCAGACAACCTTGTATGGGTGTACAGCCGCTCTGGTAGTAAGTATCATTAATATGTAGCAAAAATATAATTGCATTTATTTTAAATCTTCCATATATTTAATATACATGATCATTATGTACAGGTTTGGTTTCTCGAGCATAGTACCTTGAGAGCCCCAGCATATCCAAATAAATTACCTAGGTTGTTAAAATGGTATGACAGCCAGGTGAAGACAAAGATTGTTCAGCTTACGAACTTGAAGCCTCATGAGTTGGTAAATAAAATTATTTTTTCATTATAATATTAATGAATAATATATCATTATCATTAATATATGGTTATTTTGTTATTGTTCTTAGCTTGCAGGTGGAGAGAGCTATTTAGCCTACGATAACGGAACAATGGCTTCTCACTGAAGAAACAGTAACAGCAGCATCCCCCGAAAAAGAAAAAAGTTGTGCAAGTTGTGCACAGGTGAAGGCTGAAGTTGAAGAGATAAAGAAGATGCTTGCGATAGTTGAAACTCTCCATAGTTCATTAGTAAATAAAGATACCAATACCAATAAAGAATGGCAGAAAGGGGCGGAGGGAGAAGATATTGAGGTTGAGGTGGAAGAAATTTTTGATGAAAAACTGGACACCCTTGTAAGTGAGAAAGCTGAGGGGGAAAAAGAAAAAATCCAGATTCCTTCACTTATCAAGAGGGTAAAAAAAGAACCTAGGCTGCAGAAGGCCTCCCAAATCACAGTTGATTCTGCTTTCAAAACAGGCCCATCGAAAAAAAAGATGAAGATAGTGGGCACATCTCAGCCCGAGGAATCAAATTTGAATCTTCAAATTGAAGATGATGAAAATTTAATCAACATATTTTTGAAAGAAAAGATGAACTCGTAAGTTATATCTATTTTTATAATATGTATGCTAATTTATGATCGAAAATACATAATATCCTTCATGTTTATTAATTTAGAGATGTCATCTACAACAATAAATTGGGAGGCACTATCACTAGGAAAAATCTTTTTTATCTGATAAACAATGACATGATAGTTGATGATGTAAGTAATGAAGTTTTACATCATTTTGTTCTTAATTTTTTTTGTATGTTATGATATATTTTATAATAATTATTAAATTCATTTTTAGAATTTTATGAAATCAAGTTGCTTATAATTAATCAGTTTATATTGTATTGACAGATAATTGAAACCGGGCAGGAGTTCATTACAAAGAACTGGATTAAGAGCAGAAAGATATCATAAGAGTATAATTGCACCTATAATGACCTCCGGCATATGCCTAACATCAGCATCACCATATCATGAACTTGCTAGAACAGCGGGGAATATGATTTTTGATGGAGTTAGCGATAAAAATAAGAAGGAATTTCGATTTCTCTTCACTATCATAAACTCGGACAATTCTCACTGGCAGCTGGTAACGGTTGACATGCAAGAAAAAATTTTGATGCATCTGAATTCAATAAAACGCAATTCCAAGTACAAGGCAAATGCAAAGAAGTGGCACAAGATACTAGGTCCAATGTTCCATATATTCTATGACAATACTGAGATATCCAAATGGTACATGCGAGAGATTAGTGAATGCCCTTCCCAACCTACAAGATTACTGGAGTGGTTTGTTTTGCTTGAAATATATAGATTTTATTACTCGCAGAGATAGACCTGATACTTGGAATTTTATAGAAAAAGATATAAGCATGTACCACCATCAATTAGCAGCAAGAATTTTGAGAGAGTCTTGTTACAGTAGGAAATAAGATCCACTCGGCCCTGACATGCATCCTCCTTGGAGGCTGGCACGGTCATGCACTTCTCCACCTCGGCCCCAGCTCGGCCACATACTCTGCCACCTCGGCCAGGTACTTCTCCACCTCGGCCTCACCATGGTCCCACTTCGGCCATGTGGCGGTTCAGCTCAGCTCGGCTCAGCCCCACCTCGACAGTGAACCTCAATATCTCGGCCTCACTTCGGCCATGAGAAGTCCAACTTCACGGCAGTTCAGTTCAGCTCGGCATGCTCGTGGCATGCCCAGGTCAGCTCCAGCTCGGCACACCCACGGCACGCCCTAGTCTAGCTCGGCATGCCCATGCACTGCACCCGCGGCAGCTCGGCACGCCCGTGGCACACCCACGGCATGCCCGAGGCCACCCACGGCACGCCCGCGGTCCAGTTCTTCCAGCTCGGCACGTCCGCAATCAAGCCTTTCTGCCCATGGCACGTCCGAGGTAGCCCTTCTCCGCTCGCTCCGCGCCTAGCCCGCGGCACGCTTGCGAGAGGCCTGCGCATTGCCTCCACCTGAGCCAAGTCTAGCATAACTTCTTCGGCTCCCAGTCCGGCACAAAATGCTCGCGCGCCCCATGTCCGTCTCCCACCTCGGCAACACCGCGAGCTCGGCTCCGGCCAGGAGCTTCTCAGTCCGTCTCCCACCGTGGCGACTCCACGAGCTTGGCTCTAGCCAAGAGCATCTCAGTCTGTCTCCCACCTCGGCGACCCTGCGAGTCCGGCTCCGATGACTTCGGAGCGTGCCCTGCGTCCGCCCGTGCCCGGACCAGCTCCGGCTCCGCCCTACGCCCGCCCGCGCCCAGTCCGGCTCCGACGACTTCGGGCGCACCCTGCATCCGCCCGCACCCAGACCGGCTCTGGCTACATCAACCTCGGCTTCGCCCTATGTCCACCCGCGCCGGGATCGGCTCTGGCTCTACCCTGCGTCCGCCCATGCCAGTCCACCTCAGCTCCATCCGCTTCCCCGTCGGGTCCAGCACGCCAAGCTCCGTCCGATCTGCTCCCCGCCATGGCACGACTATGCTCCAATCCGAGCCAAGATCGGCGCCTCGCCCGCTCGCCCAGGCACCTCGCTCCCGCGCCTCCGGTCCAGCATGCCTGTGTAGGTTTGGCACTTCTATGGTTCGGCTCAGCCTGACAGGACTTCGCCTGGTCCGGCACCTCGGCAAGCCCGCCTCCGGCCCTGCGTCCGCCCGCTCCAGTCGATTTCGCCCGCGTGGGGTCTGAATCCAACTCCAGCTCTGTGAATGCCCGGTGCCCTTCTCCAATGGGGATCCGCGCGCCCAGGTCCGCCCGCATGGAGTGGGAACGCACCTCAGTCCGCGTGCCTAAGTTGATTGCTGCCATGCACCTCGGTCCACGTGTGTGTGACCCTCGCGCTGCCCACCTTGGGCCGTGTGCAGGGAAGGCCTTCATCTACATGATCCATCTACCACTGTCTCAGGTACGTTTTTCAAGATGCAGGTATGATGGCAGCCTGACACGTAAAATCACCGTCCCTGGTGCACCTTCTACAAGAAGGGCTATATCAAAGTCCCCAGGATACAGTTTACACTAATTAGGAAGGCGTGCCCCATCCAAGGCACTGTGCCCCTTCACTAACCTCCTGAACCACCTGGAAGGAGAAGGTTGACCAATCTATCTAAGCCTCCCAGGCCTGCAGAAGCCTCACAGGCCTATGCCAAGAAGAACGCGCTTCCCTGAACATCAAGAGTCGCTCGTCTACATAAGAGCAGCAGGAAGAGGTGAGAAGGGAAGAGACAACACACTCTCTTCATTCTTACATTATCGTCCATTTTCTATCACCCTCTGGTAGCAGAGAGTCCCCCAAGCTCTCCGCCTTAGAGGTCTCTTATTTCCTTCGATCGTCCCACTGACTTGATCGTCGGAGTGTCTTTGCCGGAATCCCCGGCCCAGGTCTCCCTATTTTGCAGGTCCGTCCAATGGAGGGACGATACGAAAGGAGATTACTCTTCACTGGAGAGGCCCACGGGAGGACCACCACAGTACCAAGCCCCTTTCATCCCAACTATGACTATGTTCCCCTTGATCATCTTCGACCGACGAGCCCGGTGATGCTGGCAGGGGGTCCACTCACCTAGGCCACATAAGAGCTACTGGCCATGGTGATCTATGCGGCAATAGATTGGCGTGCCAGGTAGGGGGGCAGATCCACGCTCTTCAACAAGGTGGGACGATGGTTTCCACCTTTGTCCTTAGTCCCTGGGGGGTAGACCGGGGGCACGGGGATGGGGGCACAAGAACTTCTCCCTCTCTCTCGAGGCTTCAAGGAGCGGCCTCGACCAAAAAACCTTGAGCTGTGAAGGTGCATCGCCACCCTTGACGGGGCAACAACATCAAGCCAAGGATGGAGCTACCTCCTGGCGGTGCCACCATCCAAGAGCCCCACTAAAAAAAAAATAAAAAAGGAAGAAGAAAAGAGAAAAACAAAGGAGGGAGGAAGGATCTGGCTATCGTGAAGAAGAAAGAAGTCCATACAACGGAGTATGCTCCCATGCAACGGGGTTTATTCCTATGCAACGAGGGTTTTTTCTCCCTTGTGCAATGAAGCTTGCTCCCATGCAATGGAGCTTACTTCTATGCAACGGGGCTTGATCCCATCCAACGAAGCTTCCCCCCATCCAACGGAGTATGCTCCCATGCAATGGAGCTTACTCCCATGCAACGGGAGTCTCTTCTCCTCCCAAGCAATGCAGCCATTTTTCTCATACAATGGAGTATGCTCCCATGCAACGGAGTTTATTCCCATGCAACAGGGGTTTCATCTCCCTTGTGCAACGAAGATTGCTCCCATGCAACGGAGCTCCTCCTCCTCCATGGAGCTTTGTTCTCCCATGCAAAGGGGTCCCATGCTCCCATGCAAAGGGGTTCCATGCTCCCATGCAACGGCCTCTCTCCCAGGTAACAGAGCCTCGTTCTCCCATGCAACGGAAGCTTCCTCCCATGCAACAAGGTCTTCTCCTCCCATGTAACGGAAGCTTCTTCCTCTCATGCGGTGGAGTACCATGCTCCCGTGCAACGGTCCTCCTCCACCATGCGACGGAGATCTATTCTCCCGTTCAACGGAGTCCTCTTCCCCCAAATGGAGGTCTATTCTCCCATGTAGAGGAATTCTATTCTTTCTTGAGGTAACTCCTCCCTCCACTATCTTTGCAATGCAAGAAACTATGTTTTAGTTCTGCAGGAAGACCTCCTATGACGTCATCAACGGAGCCTCAAGCTTCCATGCAAAGGGGTTCCATGCTCCCATGCAATGGGCTCTCTCCTAGGTAACAGTCTCGTTCTCTCATGCAACGAGCTCTCTCCCAGGTAACAGAGCCTCGTTCTCCCATGCAACGGAAGCTTCCTCCCATGCAACGGAAGCTTCCTCCCATGCAACAAGGTCTTCTCCTCCCATGTAACGGAAGCTTCTTCCTCCCATGCGGTGGAGTACCATGCTCCCGTGCAACGGTCTTCCTCCATCATGTGACAGAGATCTATTCTCCCGTTCAACGGAGTCCTCTTCCTCCAAATGGAGGTCTATCCTTCCATGTAGAGGAGTTCTATTCTTTCTTAAGTAACTCCTCCCTCCGCTATCTTTGTAGTGCAAGAAACTATGTTTTAGTTCTGCAGGAAGACCTCCTATGACATCATCAACAGAGCCTCCAGCTCCCATGCAAAGGAGTTCCATGCTCCCATGCAACGGGCTCTCTCCTAGGTAACAGAGTCTCATTCTTCCATGCAACGGGCTCTCTCCTAGGTAACAGAGCCTCATTCTCCCATGCAACGGAAGCTTCCTCCCATTCAACAAGGTCTTCTCCTCCCATGTAATGGAAGCTTCTTCCTCCCATGCGGTGGAGTACCATGCTCCTGTGCAACGGTCCTACTCCATGCGATAGAGATCTATTCTCCCGTTCAATGGAGTCCTCTTCTCCCAAATGGAGGTCTATCCTCCCATGTAGAGGAGTTCTATTCTTTCTTAAGGTAACTCCTCCCTCCGCTATCTTTGCAGTGCAAGAAACTATGTTTTAGTTCTGTAGGAAGACCTCCTATGACATCATTAACGGAGCCTCAAGCTCCCATGCAAAGGGGTTCCATGCTTCCATGCAACGGGCTCTCTCCCAGGTAACAGAGTCTCGTTCTCCCATGCAACGGGCTCTCTCCCAGGTAACAAAGCCTCATTCTCCCATGCAACGGAAGCTTCCTCCCATGCAACAAGGTCTTCTCCTCCCATGTAACGGAAGCTTCTTCCTCCCATGCAGTGGAGTACCATGCTCCCGTGCAACGGTCCTCCTCCACCATGCGACGGAGATCTATTCTCCCATTTAACGGAGTCCTCTTCCTCCAAATGGAGGTCTATTCTCTCATGTAGAGGAATTCTATTCTTTCTTGAGATAACTCTCCCTCCGCTATCTTTGCAAGTGCAAGAAACTATATTTTAGTTCTGCAAGAAGATCTCCTATGACATCATCAACGGAGCCTCAAGCTCCCATGCAAAGGGGTTCCATGCTCCCATGCAACGGGCTCTCTCCTAGGTAACAAACTCTCATTCTCCCATGCAATGGAAGATTCCTCCCATGCAACGGAAGCTTCCTCCCATGCAACAAGGTCTTCTCCTCCCATGTAACGGAAGCTTCTTCCTCCCATGCAATGGAGCCTTGCTCCCCCATGCAACCGAGTTCTATTCTTCCGTGCAAGGGAGTCTCATTCTCTCCTGAGAGGGCAACCGGCGAATTTGATCCCGGCCCACTCAAGGAAGGAACATATCTTTATCTATTCATATGACCAGAGCTCAACAGGTAACTCCTTCTCCGCTATATTTATATAATGAAAAACGGTGTCACAGTTATACAGGAAAAGCTCCCGATAGCTCTCTAACACCTCGAGACGGGAAACACCAGAGGTCCCGCGCCAAAGCCAAGAAGCTGCCAAAGGTCTGCATTCAAGCTAAGAGTCAATCAAGCCTCTCGGTAAAATAGAGCTAAAGCCAAGCTCCCTAATGGAACCGAGCTCTTTACCAAAGTCAAGCTCTTTGATGAGACCGAGGTCCCTACTAAGGTCAAACTCCCGTTGAAGATGAAGAAAACTAACCCCTACTATGGTTGGGGAAGGCAACGAACGAAGCATGATTCCCGAAAGGAAGAAGCAGTGAAGGCTCAGTCACTTCACGCACATCATGTGAAACTTTGGAGTAGGATTTTTCCCTCCACACCATGCGAACATGATACAAAGGGTGGTCCTGTTCCTCCATACAACATGGGCATTAGGTGGTACAAAACTAATAAATGCATGATCGTCAACAACATCATTGAACATTCTCGGCCGATTGGGATGTGCAAGGCCAACCACCATGGGAAGCTTCGGAGGCCCAACCATTCACGACCCTCCTAGCATGGCGAACAAGCAACTCTGCCATCTCATGAAGGAGGTAAGAATCCCTCCTCAATAATTAAAGTTCCTCTCTGGTCCAACTTTGTTCTTCATCAACACAGGAACTCACCCGTCCGACTCCAAGTCCGGTGAAGTTAAGAGCTAAAGCCAAGCTCTTCACTAAACCCTGCATCTACCTCCTGACTATCATTCGGAGATGTCCATAGGCAGCTCTGAAGGTCCAACCATTTATGGCTCGCCTCCTAGCATGCCAAACAGCTCTGCCACCTCATGAAGGATGTAAGAATCCCTCATCAATAATTAAAGTTCATCTTTGGTGCAACTTTGCTCTTCATCATTACAGGAGCTCATCCGTCCGACTCCGAGTACGACAAAGGAAGCCCGGATCCCGTTCTGGCACAACGGAACCCAGTTCTGGTACAAAATCCCGGACTTCAGTCTGGAAGGTGGCATGAAACCCAGTTCCCCTACGTGATCCTGGACTTCAGTCTAGAAGGTGGCGTGGAACCCAGTTCCCCCACATGATCTCGGACTTCAGTCTGGAAGGTGGCGCAGAACCCAGTTCCTCCACATTATCCCGGACTTCAGTCTGAAAGGCGGCGCGGAACCTAATTCCCCCACGTGATCCCGGACTTCAGTCTGAAAGGTGGCACAGAACCCAGTTCCCCTACATGATCCCGAACTTCAGTCTGGAAGGTGGCGCAGAACCCAGTTCCCCCACGTTATCCCGGACTTCAGTCTGGAAGGTGGCACGAAACCTAATTCCCCCACGTGATCCTGGACTTCAGTCTGAAAGGTGGCATGGAACCTAGTTCTCTCACGTGATCCCGGACTTCAGTCTGGAAGATACCTCAGAACCCAGTTCTAGCATGAAGGCCCGGACTTCAGTCCGTGTGTTATCCCTTGAGTTCCTCCACCAGGATGGCTCCCCCAAGGTCAAGCATTGCTCTCTCGAGGTCGAGCATCTGGCCTGAGTTGAACTCCTGCTCTTTGGGTTCCTCCGCCAGGTTGGCTCCCCCGAGGTCGAGCGTTGCTCACTCGAGGTCAAGCATCTGGCATGAGTCGAACTCCTGCTCTTTGGGTTCCTCCGCCAGGTTGGCTCCCCTGAGGTCGAGCATCTGGCCTGAGTCGAACTCCTGCTCTTTGGCTTCCTCCGCCAGGTTAGCTCCCCCACGATCGAGCATTGCTCTCCCAAGGATCAGCATCTCACCGGAGATGATTTCTCTCTCCTGCTTCTTGGGCTTCTTCAACAACTTCCATGCCTTCATCAAAGGTTCCGACAGATACTTTGAGCTCAGCCATGATCACCATATGCCCAGTAATGTATGTGTGCACCCAAGTTGTGCACCTCCCCAACCTCTTCCTCCATGGTACCACCTTCTATCTGGTCAAAGAGGAGTCAGACAGAAGCCACTCCCTGTCCATGAAAAGGATAGCCAGACTTGATGCCTTCATCTAGGCCTTCAAAGACCAACAGCTAACCTCTGGTAAGTTCAGTTTCATTTAGCGACTAACTTCTTACAGTCAATACAGAGCCCGCTAAGGTGCAGAGCTGAATGGATGATAATACTTCCTTTATCCAAAACAAAGATGTTTTGGACTCAGGGAGTAAGGGCATCTGTTACAGTAGTAAACAAGATCCATTCGGCCCTGACACGCATCCTCCTTGGAGGCTGGCATGGCCACGCACTTCTCCACCTCGGCCCCAGCTTTACCACATACTCTACCACCTCGGCCAGGTACTTCTCCACCTCGGCCTCACCACGGTCTCACTTCAGCCATGTGGCAGTTCAGCTCAGCTCGGCTCAGCCCCACCTCAGCAGTGAACCTCAGTACTTCGGCCTCACTTTGGCCATGAGAAGACCAACTTCATGGCAGTTCAGTTCAGCTCGATACGCTTGTGGCATGCCCAGATCAGCTCCAGCTCGGCACGCCCATGACACGCACCCAATCCAGCTCGGCACGCCTATGCACTACACCCACGGTAGCTCGGCACGCCTATGCACTACACCCACGGTAGCTCGGCACGCCTGTGGCACACCCACGGCATGCCCGAGGCCACCCGCGGCACGCCCGCGATCCAGTTCTTCCAGCTCGTCACGTCCGCAGTCAAGCCTTTCTGCCCATGGCGCGTTCGAGGCAGCCCTTCTCCGCCCACTCCGCGCCTCGCCCGCGGCACGCCTGTGGGAGGCCTGCGCATTGCCTCCACCTAAGCCAAGTCTTGCACAACTTCTTCGACTCCCAGTCCGGCACAAAATGCCTGCACGCCCCATGTCCGTCTCCCACCTCGGCGACACCACGAGCTCGGCTCCGACCAGGAGCGCCTTAGTCCGTCTCCCACCGCGGTGACTCCACGAGCTCGGCTCCAGCCAGGAGCGCCTCAATCCGTCTCCCACCTCGGCGACCCCGCGAGTCTAGCCCGACGACTTCGGAGCGTGCCCTGTGTCCGCCCGCACCCAGACCGGCTCCGGCTCTGCCTTGCGCCCACCCGCGCCCAGTCCATCTTCGACGACTTCGGGGCGTGCCCTGCATCCGTCCGTGCCGGTCCACCTCGGCTCCATCCGCTTCCCCGTCGGGTCCGGCATGCCAGGCTCCGTCCGGTCTGCTCCTCCGCCATGGCACGGCTCTGCTCCAATATGCGCCAAGATCGGTGCCTCACCCGCTCGCCCAGGGCACCTCGCTCCTGCACCTCCGGTTTGGCACTTCTGTGCAGGTTTGGCACTTCTGTGGTCCAGCTCAGCCTGGCAGGACTTCGCCTGGTCCGGCACCTCGGCAAGCCCGCCTTCGACCCTGCGTCCGCCCGCTCCGGTCGGTTTCGCCCGCATGGGGTCCGAATCCAACTCCAGCTCCGGCTCTGTGAACGCCCGGTGCCCTTCTCCGATGGGGATCCATGTGCCCAGGTCCGCCCGTGTGGAGTGGTGAACACACCTCATCTGCCCGCCTAAGTTGACTGCTGCCATGCACCTCGGTCCGCATGTGTGAGACCCTCATGCTGCCCACCTTAGACTGTGTGCAGGGAAGGCCTTCATCTGCATGATCCATCTACCACCATCTCAGGTACGTTTCTCAAGATGCAGATATGATGGCAGCCCGACACGTAAAATTACCGTCCCCAGTGCACCTTCTACAAGAAGGGCTATATCAAAGCCCCCAGGACATAGTTTACATCAATTAGGAAGGCGTGCCCCATCCAAGGCACTGTGCCCCTTCACCAACCTTTTGAACCACCTGGAAGGAGAAGGTTGACCAATCTATCTAAGCCTCCCAGGCCTGCAGAAGCCTGACAGGCCTATGCCAAGAAGAACGCGCCTCCCTGAACACCAAGAGTCGCTCGTTACATAAGAGCAGCAGGAAGAGGTGAGAAGGGAAGAAACAACACACTCTCTTCATTCTTACATTATCGTCTATTTTCTATCACCCTCTGGTTGCAGAGAGTCCCCCAAGCTCTCCGTCTCAGAGGTCTCTTTTTTTCTTCGATCGTCCCACTGACTTGATCATCAGAGTGTCTTTGCCAGAATCCCTGGCCCAGGTCTCCCTTGTTTTGCAGGTTCATCCAATGGAGAGACGATACGGAAGGAGATTACTCCTCACTGGAGAGGCCACGAGAGGACCACCACAGTACCAAGCCCATTTCATCCCAACTACGACTATGTTTTTCTTGATCGTCTCCGATTGATGAGCCCGGTGATGCTGGCGGGGGGTCCACTCACCTAGGCCATGTAAGAGCTACTGGCCACGATGATCTAGACGGCAACAAGTCTAAATCAAAAGATTGAAAGTGCTGTTAAAAATTAGAATGTAAAAGCAAATTATTTGTTATGTACGCTTTTTTTTCGATTCATTCACTTCTGTAATATGTTATACAAATTTGTAACTCACTTGAGGTTTATATTTTAAGCATCATTCTCAAAAAAAAATTATGTAATTCATTCAACCAGTATTATTTTGAATATCATTATCTTATTACATGTAGTTCTTGACAGGGTGTTGTAGTATTTGTACTTGGATATCGTAGCATTTGAACTAGGATGTCGTAGCTTTTTAACTAGGATGTCGTATACTGTTTCAGGTTATTTGATTGATCTTATAGCATCTGTAGCAGTTTTTGACAATCTGGGAGTCATAAACCAAGCCACAGATGATATGAATTACGGGTAGAAGGGATTAGAAATATTTTAATTTATATTTTTTGCATGGTTGTCATTTTTAAAATAGGGTGTCATAGGTTTTAAACCAGGATATCATAAAATTTGAACTAGAATGTCGCAATGTCATTTCAGGTTATTTTATTGATCTTATAGCAATCATGATAATTTTTATCAATCTGGGAGTCATAAACCAATCCACTGATGACATGTATTATGGTCAGAAGGGATTAGAAACATTTTAATTTATATTTTCTACATGGTTATCATTTTTTAACAAGAGTGTTGTAGGTTTTGAACTAGGGTATCATAGATTTGAACTAGGATGTCGTAATACTGTTTCAGGTTATTTGGATGATCTTATAGTATCCGTGACAATTTTTGTCAATTTGGGAGTCATAAACCAATCCACCAATGACGTATATTACTGTCAGAAGGGATTAGAAATATTTTAATTTATGTTTTCTGCATGGTTGTCATTTTTGAACTAGAATATCGTAGATTTTGAACTATGATGTCGTAATATTATTTCAGGTTACTTGATTAATCTTATAGCACCTATAGCAATTTTTAACAATCTGGGAGTCATAAACCTAACCACAGATGATATGAATTATAGATAGAAGGGATTAGAAATATTTTAATTTATATTTTCTGCATGGTTGTCATTTTTTAACTTGGATGTCGTAGGTTTTGAACTAGGATGTCGTAAATTTTGAACTAAGGTATCGTAGCACGTAGATTCATCATAATTCTGTTATCCCTATTTTAGTATTTGGTCATATCAAGTAGTACTATAATTCACATTTGAAAATAACCAGATTTAATAACATTTCCAATACATCCAGTTTTATATTTCTTCAAATAATCTAAATATGCACAGGACAGTATATACACAGGACTGTACGATAATTCAGTATTTTATATCCTCTCATGTGTTAGTTGACTACATACATAAGCATCAAATTCATCTAAAAAATGATCGAAAGATGGTACAGTGTATTCAATTACTGGTTCTGGCACTTCCACTATAATATGGGAAGTCTGCCTTTTACTAGTACTACCTCTTCTTTCATTTTACACTGGAGTGTCAACGGAAGCCTTATCCATATTTTTCTTGATCTCTTTAACATCTTCTCGACTGCACTCTTAATTCTACTCTCTCTTGGACGACCTTTCATAGTAAGTTGGTCAGGATCTTGGATTAGAAGTTCTGTGCTATGTTTAGCTGCATAGTTAGCATCTACAACTCTTTTGAATAATAGTATAAGATCTTCCATTACTAAATTGAATGCATCTTCAAACATGGAGGCTATCTTTGCAAGCTTCATCATCCGATGACTCATCAAAGCATATCTACACTCAATAAAATATAATATTTGTATTAGGATTTTATGACATATGATAGGTTTATATAAACATAAAATAAGATATCTGATTTGAAACAAGTCCTTGAGTGCGTACCGTGATTTTTGCATGCTTTTATCACAAAATTGAGTATTGCATTTGAGATCGTCAAATTGGTATTTTATGTCCTTGCACCATCTATTCAAGAAGTACTTATATGGGATACAAAATATATCGCTTTGATGAAGAACCAATAAGGCATGCCTTCACAGATAACCCTTGTACTGAAAGGATCCACACTGGCAGTTAACATCTTCCAAAAATTTGTCATATGAAATCTCATAATTTTTTATAATCTCTTTGATTCCAACAACTTCAATTCTTTCAAATGATTTAACATAATATACATCACGGTTGTCAACTTCTTCAACTAATTTGGCATTTGATGTAGCCATTTCAAGGACCTCATTTGAAATTTTTTAAATATGTGCCTTGTATATTTTCCTGCTACTTGCCTCTCAAAAGGAGAGGATGTCTTTAGAAATGTATTTGTTTGCAACATTTTATTGTCTTCCTTATTTTATGCTTCATATCTTTTCTCCAAGGTACCTTCGTACTTATCGATGAATTTCTTAAGCGTAGTCTTGGAGTTTATAAACTCATCAAAGAAGTGATTAATGCTCTCGCTCCTTTATAAAGTTGAAATCCTTATTCATAAATATTAAAAAAATAGAAGCATTGAAGATAAAAATTTGTTGGAAATTTTTAAAAAATGAACATTAATCATTCATAATGACTAACAAACCTGCGAAGAATGTATCTTTAAGGAACACTAGAACCTATTTATCCCGACATTTATATATGTCATTTAACAAATATACAGCCTTGCATTCTCATATTTCTTCATTAAATATGCCCATCTTTCCTCGAAAGATACTATGGTAATTGAATCATATATCGCCTCTTCAAACTCTATCATAAATTTGGGATTTGCAGTGCAAATATGGCCAATCTTTTCAGGAATCTTCTTCGAAATATGCCAAAGACAAAATCTATGTCGTGCATTAGGAAACACATCCCTAACAGTAGCCTCGATTACCTTATCTTGGTTAGTTATGATGGCATTAGATGGTTGACTACCATTTTCATCCAGCCATGATTGGAATACCTATTTAAATATCCCAGTCGTCTCATCTGATAACAATGCACAACCAAGCAATGTGGACTGTCCATGATGGTTGACTCCGACAAATGGACAAAAGGGCATTTAATATGTATTTGTCAAATAGGTTGAGTCAAAGGTTAGTACATCACTAAAGTAAGTACTGGTTGACCTAGAATGGATCTAGAAGACAGTCCTAAGCTGTCCATTCAAGTCCAAAGTATAAAAAAATTTGGATTTTTTACTTGCATTTATGTGAAATGGATTATCATTGACTGTGCATCTCCTTCTTTTAGCTGACTCTGACGTTCCCAATAGATAAAATTATGAGCATCCTTCTCTGTGAAGTCTAATTATCTTATACCCCCTTTCCTTCTAGCCATGGCATAGTATATGTAACTTGTGGAAATATTCACGATATGTAAGTTACTGATCTCTACCTTTTCTGGTGTGCTGATCCTCCTATGGGACCGTAGATAACCAGCTGATGATATGGACATCTCATGATTATGTTCTAGAAAAATATCAACCAATATCACTTACTATTTTTAGAATTTAGTCTTACTTTTATCAAAGCCTTACAATCAATTTTGTCAGCATCCCTAGGATTCATGGAGTTATTGATTTTTCTATATTTTCCTAACCTCCAACATGCCACGTACTTAAAGCAGATTTCTTTATTATTGTTGGACCTACTACACACCGTTGTGGTTCCAAAACCTACTCTCCTTGCATATTCATTGTAAATTGTATAAAACATTTACAGAATTGAACTCCATTCCAATTTTAGGATCAACATACTCATTCTCTGTAATTGGGGTGATAGGAGAAGGTGCATTCTTCTAAACAACATCAGCAACCTCATTCAAATGATCATCTTGAGTTTTTTCCAAATTTCTAATTTCAACTCCATATATAGAAATATCTGTATAAAAAATCATAAACATTGATATACATTAATATTTTAGATGACATTTTATCTAAAGTATAATAAATAACGAGTTATGCATTGGATAGAATATAACATGACAGTACAATAATAAGGGCATGGAACCAAATATTTCTAAAAACAGGAATTTAAACTTATAACATCCTAGTTAAAAGATTACGACACCCAATCATAAAACATGAAACTAAAAATATAAACCACCACTACCTGGAGAACCTATCACCTGTGGACCGAGTTATGACTCCTAGGATATCATAACATGCTACGGATACAAAATGATCATATATATATGCTGAAATAGTATTACGACATCCCAGTTCAAACACTACGACACCCTAGTTATAAACCTATGATATCCCTATACAAAAACTTAAATCGGATATTTTGATCCTCCGTAATAGAAGTATTTCGGTATGCATTACTGATATATGATACCCACAATGCAATACAATTCTTCTGAGAAAACTTGAGTATCAAAAACTTCGAAACATGAATAACTCAATACAAAACAAAAATTAAAGCTTTTATCCTCCACCATGGGATATTTCAATCATGCATTGGCTTGAATAAGATTGTTAGATTGTGATAAAAAGATCAGGAATAAAAAAGATTTCACAAAAAAGAGATTTTCATTGAACGACATCCTAGTTCAGAAGTTACGACATCCTAGTTAAAAGATTATGATACCCGATCATAAAACATGAAACTAAATATAGTAACCCCTACTACATGGAGAACCTATCACTTGTGGACTGAGTTATGACTCCTATAAGTCATAACATGCTACAGATACAAAAGGATCAAAAATATATGCTGAAACAGTGTTACGACATCCCAATTCAAATACTACGATACCCTAATTATAAACCTACGACATTCCTGCATAAAAAATTAAACCAGATATTTTGATCCTCCATAACAGAAGTATTTCGGTATGCATTGCTGATATGATATTCACAATATAATAAAATGCTTCTGAGAAAACTTGAATATCTAAAACTTCGAAATATAAACAACTCGGTACAAAATAAAAAATGAAAGCTTTTATCCTCCGTCATACGATATTTCAACCATGCATTGGATTGAATAAGATTATTAAATTATGATAAGAAGACTAGGAAGAAAAAAGATTTCAAAAAAAAAAGAATTTTTGTTGAATGATATCCTAGTTCAGAAGTTACAACATCCTAATTCAGAAGTTACGGCATCCTAGTTAAAAGATTACGACACCTTATCATAAAACATGAAACTAAATATAGTAACCCCTACTACCTTAAGAACCTATCACTTATGGACTGAGTTATGACTCCTAGGATGTCATAACATGCTACGGATGTAAAAGGATCTTAACTAATATGCTGAAACAGTGTTACGACATCCCAGTTCAAATACTATGACACTCTAGTTATAAACCTATGACATCCCTGCACAAAAACTTAAACTATATTTATTATCCCCTCCGACTAGGAATACCTATAACCTGCGAACTAAGTTATGACTCCCAGAGTATCATTAACTTTCTCTAACTACCAAAACAGTTTGTGTAATAAAAGAACTATAAAAAGAAAACTAAACATGAATCTATGAAGGCTTGGTTTACTTCCTATTGGAGATGACATTTTATCTTGAACGTATAGAAGAACTCTTCGGTGGCTTATTCGAACCTCGGATCAAAACATAGAAAGAGCACTTTTTCAGAGAGAGGAAGATGCTAGTATTTATATTTGAAAGTTGATTCCTGCGACAGGACTCTTAGAGTAGATTTTAGAGCGAGGAAGATTTTTCTTCAACCTTTACTGATACCTTGGATAAAAACCAGAGCATATTCAGACTGAAACATTCCCCAAAACCCAAATAACATGACGGGAAAAAGGGGCTCGAGGGAAAGGGTATTTTGGTCTGGATGAAAATTTTAAATAAAAGCTGAACAGTAATTAATGCCAGTCATGCTCAACTTATAACCTGTAATCCGTCCCATCCCATCATGCCACTGCAAATACAATTGGACCAATAGGAAAGTGAGGTGTAGGCCACGTTGGATTTGCTACATGGCAAGCGGTGCACAAAGACTTACTCAAGTGGAAAAGTATGCTTTCGGCCCACTCCACTCCCCTCTCCCAACTTGGTTTTCATCCAAACAACATGGTAGCCGGTGGCACCTTTGCCTACCATAGCGCTACAGGGTTGTCGGAGAGCCTCCGATGGCGATGGGGGTATATCGGGTGTGCGGCGCTGCCTCCGATGGCCATAAATTTGATCGAGACAGTGGTATATATTAATTCCTCAATCTCCCTAGATCGATGGGAGCAGGACCACAAGCCTGCGAGGAGAGGAGGGTGACAGTAACGACTAGGGCCATGAGGTTGCAGATTTGATGGCCGCGGCATGCAAAGTGGAGGCTACCGGTAGCAAAGGAGCAGAGGTCATTGGAGAGAGATCCGGCGGTGAGGGCGCCGACGAGGTTGACGAGGATAGAGGAATAAGACGACGGTGAAGAGAGCAAACTTGACAATGAGAAGTATAGGAGGGAGATGGGTATGACTATGTTTTGTTTGGATAGCCCTCGTAAAAGGAAAGGAAAAGAGAGCAAAATCGTCCTCGCATGGATAATCCTTATTAATTAAAAAAATAATTATTTTAAAAATTAGAAATATTGTTTAACTTTTTAATAACCAATTTATTCATATTTTAATTTTTTAAAAATAAATAAATTATTTTTAATAATATTTATCCATAAATTAATAGATAAATATTAGAGATAGCTAAATCATTTTTTTTATCAATAAGTAAACATCCCATTTTTATTTTTAAAATATATTTCTCCAGATTTACAATATTTCACCACTTAATATGAACACAGTTATCCACCATCTTAAACACTAATCTCTATAAAGGATATTATAAAAAAGTATGAATAAATTTTGTAACTTATCTAGAAAAGTAATAATGTAAAAGAACATGGATAAGAAATTTTAAAGTCACTTTTTTATATATAAAAGAACATCGATAAATTATTTTTTTATTTAAATGTTTGTTGACCCCTGGAATAATTTTGATGATTACAAAATATTGGTGTATGTATTTATTACTTACCTTTTCAATTATTCAAGAAGTTTTTGTAGGAAGCATTTATCAATGTATTATTTTATTTTCTACTTAGTTGAAGTGCATTCTAGTATAATTGCATTATTTGATGAAGAGTTGTATGAACAAATTGTATTGAAGATCTCAAAGTTGTAAAGTCCTAATTCTTATTCTTGTAATCTTGTAAAAAGAACTATAATTTAGTAAAAATGAGTTTGAATAGGTTAGATATCTTTTGTAAATTATTTTAAAGTATTCAGAATACTTGCATTGGTTGGAGATACCTTTGATTGAAGTTTTGAAGAAGTTTTGCTCGAGTCAACTCATGGATCAAGAGCCGACTCATGGACTAAGAGCTGACTCCTGTTCTGGCACGGCATGGAGAGTTTCAGAAACTCGAGCCGACTCGAAGATATTGAGCCGACTCGTCCAGAAATTCTAAATCATATGATTCAAAAACTCAGAGATCCGAGCTGACTTGACCCAGAAGAGCCAACTCGTCCAGAGTTTGTTTTTCTCTTGACTGAGACTTTGAGCCGACTCGACCAAGAAGAGCCAACTCGTCTAGAGTTTGATTTTCTCCTGTCTGAGACTTCGAGCCAACTCAACTATCTTGAGCTGACTCGAGTGTCGGGTTCAGACCTGTAACGGCTAGTTGCAGAATTGAATTTTTGAATTCCAAGAAGGCTCCAACGGGTCTATTTCGATTCCCTAGGCCCTACAATGGCTAAAACTACTGGAAAACTATAAAATGAAGATATTTATGATGGATTAAGAGAATTCTTTGAATTATTCATTGAAGATTAAAGAGCATTCAAGTAAGTTTCAAGTCTTTCACCAACCAACTTCAAGAGAGCATTCAAGAAAGGATTCAAAGCTTCACCAACTCATCTTCAATCATTGAATCCAACTTTTGAGAAAGTCAAGAAGCAGCTTTAAGAGTATTCAAGAGCATCTAAAGCAAGACTTCAATTTGAGCTTCATCGGCAACTACTAAATAACTTGGATTTGTTGTAAAGTTGCTAGTTTCTTTTTGAAATATCTTGTATCTTCTCCAAGAACAGCAAAGGACTATGTCTTGTGAGTGTTGAAAGGTTATTAGGTGAGCCTATTAAAATCTAAGTTGGGTTTCTTGGTCAGCCCGGATTAAAACCAAGGGTGTTGAAAGGTTATTAGGTGAGCCTATTAAAACCTAAGTTGGATTTCTTGGTTAGCCTGGATTAAAACCAAGGGTGTTGAAAGGTTATTAGATGCGCCTATTAAAATCTAAGTTGGGTTCTTTGGTGAGCCTGATATAAAAATCAAAGAGTGTTGCGTTTGGATTGTCATCCCGGTAAAACAATTCGACGTATTCTAGGAAGAATATAGTGGAAATCCCAAGTGGTGCTTGGGTAGTGGACATAGGAGCAAGGTTGCTCTGAATCACTCTAAATTTATTGTGTTTGTGGTTGTGTTTCTTGACTTGTTTATGATTGTTGATTTACTTGCTTCTGTTGCATAATTTATCACAACACCACAACACTAAAAGATTTTCAAAGTGCACATACTTGCAAGGTTTTTATCCCAATTCATCCCCCTCTTGGAAAGCCACCTGGGCAACAATGTTGCATGAAAAATATTTATCCAAGAAAATATAAATACCTAACTAAATCTTTTACCCGTAAAAAAATGGGTCCTAAATTGAAAAAATTGGAAAACTAGTTTAATGGAAGAAAAGGAAGGAAAAGGAATATTCTTTTCTTTCCCTTACTCTTTTTTAAAAGTTAATATCCAAACAAAGAAAAGAAAATCCTTCCTTTCATTTTTCTCTCTTTCCCTTAATAATCCTTAGGGCATGTTCTTTTATGAAAAAATATTATGAAAAAGTTAGACAATTTTTTTTATTAACCAACTTATCCATATTCTTGTGAAATGAAAAAGTTACTCTTCCTGGATGGCATTTATTCATGAATTAGTGAGAAATCTTATCGGAAGATGGCTAAATCATTTTCCCACCAACCAGTAAAGTAAACATTCAATTTTATTCCTAAAATATCATCCTCCTGATTTTCGATGCATTCTCATTCAATGTTCAATAACTCAGTTATCTATTGTCTCCAAATTCTAGTTCCTATAAAAAAAATATTATGAAAAATATTGAGGCAAGTCAAATGACCCAATTCATAAAAGGCCAGATTAAGCACAAGGAAGGAATGAAAGGCCCGATTAGGCCCACGAAAGAAACAAAAGACCAGATTAAGCCCAAAAGCAAAAGAAACGGTAATTGCCGACCAGATCATGAAGGCCGACCAACTTATAAAAGCCGACCAGCACATAGACACCGATCAGTGTATAATGGCCGACCCACCATAAGAGGAATAAAGACAATAAGAAAAGAGGCAGCTATTTTATCATAATAAACCAACTATCATTATCATAGGCATGAGTTAGTTTCTAACGGAACTATCAACCAAAGATCCATCCAACTAAATTCTGTTAAGGCCCACGCCTATAAATACTGGTGAATAGAGCCTCCGGGGATAAGCAAGATCAACTAGGTGAAGCATTCTCTCATTTTTTTTGTCCATTTTTTTTTATATCTGTATCTGTCACTCGAACCCTTACTGACTTAAGCATCGAAGTGTTCCCAATCGAAAATCCTCTAGTGAATGGGTTGTTTTGCAGGGCCGCAAAGAACTGGCTTAGCAAACCAAGAAGGTGCTGAAAGATCAATTCGATTCGGCAACGACAGGAAATATAAATAAATTTTAGTAATTTATTCAAGAAATGAATAATGTAAAAAAAATGGATAACAAATTTCAAAATTATTTTTTCATGCATAAAAAATATAAATAAATTATTTTTATCTAAATATTATTTATAAAATATTTATTCAAAAAATATAAATTTTATCTTAATCTTTTATCCATAAAAGCGCTCCCTTGCTTCTTTTCTTTTCTTTTTTTTCGCTCCCTTGCTTCTTTTCTTTTCTTTCTTTTTTATTTTTGCCCTTTGGTGGAATTTAGTTGGCCTGGTGTATCACTGAGTTGGTACACCCAGCATAATTTTTTTTTAAAAAATAATGCCTTTTTTAAAAAAAATTATGGAAGTAGGTGATTCAAATTTATTTATCAAAGTAGGTGATTCGGCTGACGTAGACTAGAATTCGTCTTTTGGAAAGATGAATGTCAAATTCATTTTTTGAAAAGATGAATTCAATTAATTTGAATTCGTCTTTTCAAACTCGTCTTTTGAAAAGGTGAATTCTTAGTAATTTTTCTTTTAAAAAAATTATTGAAAGGGAAAAGGAAAATAAAATTTTTAATTTTAAAAAATATTGATTTATATTAAAAATTTAAAAATTATTTAAATAGAAAGTAAAAAAAATAAAATTAATAATAGAAATTTTTTTATTAAAATGAAAAATTTTTAAAATAAATATTTTTCTAAAAAAATTAACCAAAAATCATGGATAATAACTATGAAATCAGTCCACAATACATAAATATTTATGTATCAAAATTTTATAAAAAAAATAAACAATTAATAAAAAAATTGCAGGACCGATAGGTGGATCGATGGTCTGACCTATAGGTGGACCGATGGTCGGATGGTAGCAGGACCAGTAGGTAGACCGATGGTCGGATCCTGGTAGCCAGACTGGCGATCGGGACAGTGACAGGACCAAGGGTTGGATCCTTTCGTCAAATGATTTTATTGGAAAAAGAAAAAGAAATATTATTATTATTATTAAATAATTAATATATTAAATTAAAATATTTTAAATATATTAATTTTACCAAATCACATTAAAATTAAAAAAATAAAAATTATTAAAAAATTGTTAAAAATCTTATATTTTTTTATAAAATAAAATAATGAGAAATCATGGGTTGTATCCATGATTTCACTAATTAATATTTTTTAATTAAAAAATAAAAAAAATTAAAATTAACGAGAAATCATGAATTTTAATAAATCCTAAAATAATTTATTATTTTCATAATTTTAATTTTATATTATATATATTTTTTAATTTACTTGAGCAAATAAATGATTCTTGTATATTTTAAGACCGATATATGGACGGATGATCAGATCAGTAGGTGGACGGATGATCGGATCAGTAGCAAGACCAGTAAGTGAACCGATGATCAGATCCTGGCAGCCGGACTGGCGATTGGGACGGTGACAAGACTGAGGACTGAATAGATGACATGATTGACGGAAAATAAAGTTTTTATTATTTTCATAATTTTAATTTTATAATTTATATTTTTTTGAATTTAGTTAAGCAAATAAATGATTATTGTCTATTTTAGGCCAGAACACATATAAACACATATAAAATAAGCACATATATAAATGATTCTTGTCTATTTTGGACTAGAACACATATAAATAAACACATATATTAAAAACACATAATTTTTTAAAATTAACAAGAAAACATGAATTTTAATAAATCCTAAAATAAATGACTATTCGGTCCCACATGGCGACCGTCTCCTAGTACGTGCAGGCTGTATACGACGACGGGTCGGAGGTGACTGATGCTACTCTGTCTCATGCTCTATATCATGTGATGCTTGATATGCAGCATGTTCTACATCGTGTGATGCCTGCTGTGCAGATACGTGATGTGATGACGATCCTCCATGTCCGGAGTAATCATGCTGCCAGCCCATGAAATCCGGTGCAGTAGTATAATCAAAGTGTGCTGCCACATCCTCAGTAGATGTGAACTCTGCATCGGATATGGAGAGGTGCTATGTCGTCGGGTACCTCGTTTGTGTTGAGCTGGCGGAGGTGCTCCGGATGAAGATGCATATGGATAATAAGGCGAAGGAGTCTCATCCTCCTTGTCTCCCTCCTGATAAAACTCACGTAGTGGAATCCGTGCATGCTCGCCAAGAGTATGGAGGGCAGAATGACATATATCCTGTATAGCCTGGGAGGACGTCGCAATGGAACCTGGATGGGCAAGCTCAAGTATCGTCGCAATACTACTGTCTTGTAAATAAAAAAATAATTAGTTTGACAAAATTTAAACGTAGATTATAATTTAAATAGTAAAATTTAAATTACTTATCATGTGATCATATACTGCACCATTGCGACTAATGAATCGACGAGTGATCCTACGGTACCACTGCATATAAGGAATGTGATAATCCATGGTACCATCGAATGGATCACCATGTATAATATAGTCATGACGACTCATCCATAACTGTATATACTCCCGATGAACGATGGACCAATCCTGATCAGATCGTCCTCTCATATCAATATGATGTAGTGTAGACATCGTATCAAACCGATATGGCACGACCTGTCGCATCCCAAACTGGCGCACCACTCTATCTGGTAAATGCCACTTTACTATATAAAAATAAACTAGTGGCACTCGACTACACCAGATCTCCTGACCCTGTAGACAGTAGTTTGGTAACTGTGCAATCATAGCGGCAGTATATGGCTGCCATATGACCTGTTTATAAATAATTTAAAGCATAATTTATTAAACAAGAATAAATAAAACAAGTCAATCATTATGAAAAATTCAGTATTCATTACCTCGTCGGGTCGCAGTCGATCAAGTAAATAACGATATGAAGAGACCACATGTGTAGGTACCTGTGTGATAGAAAAAAGATCTCTCCATCTACAAAATAAATTAAATAAATAAATTAAATAAAATAGTATATATCATACATGGCATAAAAATATTATGTAAATTCTAAACTCACCTCATCCCTAATGATCCCTGTGGTAAACTGGCTCCATCATCATCAAAATCGATCATCGGATCTGGAGCCTGTCGAAGTAATCTATGGGATGTAAGAATCGAAACTTTATCCCATGCCCACAACTGTAGTAGCAACAGCGGACCAGCAATATTAGAAACATCTCTGTGGCTCGCCCTGCACATCTCTCTATACAACCAAGCGGGTCCAGCGCTACCCCAACTATACTGTCCGGCCATCTCGAAATCCGCTAATAAAGGTAGAAACAATAGATGCATGTTGTTCCCAGATTTATCCATAAAAAGACACCCACCCATCAACTATATGGCTGCCTCGTCGGTATCGAATGCTAAAGCCTGGAAGTGCTAGGTAAGCCAGACCAAACTCAATCGTGATCCATGCAATCTATCATCTGGTGGGACAACCCCTAATAACTCAAGATAAAGCTGTTCTCAGTCTACTCGTGTACTACCCATCACTGGTAGACCATCTACTGGCAAACCTAACTGAACAGCAACATCCTGTAGGGTGATGGTGGCCTCTCCATGGGGAAAATGAAAAGTATGCATCTCTGGACACCACCGCTCGATGAGAGCAGTGATCAAATGCCAGTCCAATCTAATCAATCCAACACGTGCTCGACCATAGAATCCAGACTGCATCAACAATAGCATAATACGACGATTGAGCGATATCGATCTGCGTATAACCATCTCTCGACGTCGACAGTGCAAAACAATATCCTGTCCCTCCCAGACCAAAGACGATCTATGTGAAGGCTGATCGTGTAGTACACTACTATCAGAAGGACCAGGATTCATAACTGTAATAACTCAAAGAAAATGAAATTAGCAATCATAAAGCCCATTTAATGCAAAATTATATATAAACAGTAAGGACATCAATCCATATACAAGCTATAAACATCAGACAATAAAACATATCCATATATTACAATCCATTAAATAAAATACAAAGCAATGACAAGATTAGCCTAATATATTACAATCCATATATTAAAACATCTGTAAAATATGACTGATATAATTTAACTAATCTGCTTGTAGAAGCCTTGGACATGATCGTCTATCATGCCCTTCTTTTTTACAGATTGTACACTTGCATCTATTGCCGTCATCTCTTATATCCATATCATTTCTGATCCTCGTGGATCATGGCCTACCTTTCTGTCGCAGCCTATTTATATCAGGTATAATGATACCATATTCATTTTGCTGGGGCCAATATTCTTCATGAGGAATTGGTTGAAATTGTGGTATATAAGTTTGATGATAATCGTGTAATGTATAGTACCGATCAATGTATCTTTTAAAATCAATGGCAACATGTGCACAAGCAGCCATGACGTGAGAACAAGGTAAATGAAAACATTGCCATTTCTAACACGTACATGTCTGCTGGAAAAGACGAACAACCTACAGCATAAAAAATCATAATTCAGCATATACACAACCTAATAACATATTTTCAATGATACATAAAGATCGTAAGTACCTGTGTATTGTTATCCCTGTTCATGTTCGGTCCACGTCTAGTAGTTTGGACTTGAAACCAGCCAGTTGCTCTATCGAATCGTGTAATGGTATGCGATGTCGCTTTGGCTTGGTTGGAGATGACATGTCCCATAACAAAAGGAGTAAACCTTTCATTTCTATCCATTGCCTCTGTTGCTTGGACACGTCAACCTTCAAAGTATGATACAAGCCGAAAAAAGTCAACTGTACCAATGCTGTTATGGAAAAAAATCGAGTATTTTTCAGAACTCCATTGAAACACTCTGATATACTAGTTGTCATCATCCCATACTGTCGGCCGTCATCATGTGAACATGTCCATTTTATTAAAGAAATTTCATTCAACCACTGAACGACTTCTGGGTTAAATTTCTCAATATTCCTTATGTATTCTGGAAATTTCTAGGCTGCATTTGCATTCCTGCTCTTTTCACCACATCTCTTAGTTTGGGATCACGAAATCTTGAATTGAAGTTACTTGCCACGTGACACATGCAATATACATGATAAGCATGCGGTGGCTGCCAACCCAGATACTCATTCTATACTGCAGCAAGTATACCAGCATGTCGATCGAAAATTAGATAAATTTCCTGACGTGTTGTAACAAAAATTCTGATACAAGCTAAGAACCAACCCCAGGTGTCCGCTGACTCTTCATCGACAATACCAAATGCAAGTGGAAAGATCTGATTATTTCCATCAATAGCAGTTGCAATCAACTTCTCCTTATACTTTTCATATATGAAAGTAGCATCGATACCTATGACCGAACGACAATGCTTAAACCCTACAATTGAGGGTGCAAAGGCCCATAATACACGATCAAACTGGGCATAATTTGGTATACCAGTTGGAGTGCTGATAAATTTCATCCAGGAACCCAGATTAAATGTTTGTACAGCATGCAACCATTTCGGAAACAATTGATATGACATATCTCAATCTCCGAACAGCATCGCTATCGCCTTCTATTTGGCATCCCATAATTTTCTATAACTTGGTGTATAGTTGTATTTGTTCTTTATGACTGTACCAAGTCCAGCAATAGCAATGGTAGGAATTTCTTTAACCAGATCCCGAATTTCATTAGCAATTAAAGTGAAGTCCAAACCAGAATGATCCTGAGACATTATTGCAGATAGGCATGTATGAGGACCGGTATATCGTGAGATCTCAAAAAAATCATGACGTTTAATATCTCTCAGCATCCACTGACAGCCAGAATCTCTGCTCTTACATTTCACATGCCATAGATTTGGATTTGATTCAATAACCTTGAATTCGTGATGTCTTTCAATAGAATATTGCTTTACTGCTGTATGTAATTCTGCCTTATCTATAAAGTGGAGTCCTTTATGTAACTCCGCATTTCTTTGCCATATAACATGTTATTCCTGCATTGAAGAATACATTGACATATTTGCAGCATTCCAATCAACCTGAGTGAATGTTCTAGATGGAGCTTCAAATGTAGAATAATTTGGAACAGTGATATCCTCTGGACTTCGTACTGAATGTAAAGTACCGGCCTCACCACCTTCGTCAACCAAATCATGTTCACTTTCGTCATCATTCTCACTAAAAAGTTGATTATTGACATGCACCCTGTCATCAGTAGCTGTATATATTGATGCTTCTCTAGTATTACTTTCTGGTACAGTACTGTTCACCGTACGTAACAGATCTACAGTAAAAACTGAGCCAATATTTTCCACTTCATTATCTGCAATATTCGGAGTACTATATGATAGAACCTGTTCAGTTACACGAGTTGTTGCTATATTTCGAATAGCTTCTTCATAATCATCCTGTTCGCAATCAGGTTCAGGAGCTTCATCGATTTGGATATCTATATATAACTCTGCACCTAATATACATGGATGTGAACCGATAGTTGAAAATATTATCTCCATGTCTTCATCATCGGTTAATGGAACAGGTTCATACTTTACAAATGTCGGCTAGATAACTTATGGATATCTATAGATAATCAAAAATTTTTTCCCAGTTCTATCAATATGGAGAACTCTACATATTTTGTTCTCCAACTCTTGGAATGTCATATCAGAACTGATTCTAATTGCCTTTTTTGGTCTCTGATTGTACTCAATTCCATTTGATCCATTAATCATAGAACCACCAATATAACATAATGCTGTGATTGTTTCCCCCATTATATCCTACATGTTTAATTAACAAAATATATTTAGAAATAACTTTCTCATATATTGATATCATTAATAAACTAATTAAATTACATAATTAATATGACAATAAAATAAAAAATATAATTATTTTACTATCACGATGAATGCATCCTATCATCAACTACTAGGTAAAGGCCATATCCCATTCAGGAATTGCATTAATTTTACAGGTCAACTTATAGTAATCAAACGGTATGCAATGAAGACCGAACAAAATCTTGGCAGCATTTTTCCTTAGTTCTCCACGTACAAATATTTATGTATGCGAAGAACAAAAGAAAAATGATGCTCGAAATTTCATTCGGTCTTCACTGCACATCGTTTGATTGCTATAAACTGACCTGTAAAATTATTTACAATTCCCAAACTGTCCAAATTGGATAATCAATTGCTCAATATGCATAATTCTCAGATCCATACGAGTATAGAAAATATACGGATACTACAGAATATGCATATCAAGCAATTGACGGGTCTACGGTTCAATGAAATACAAATTTTATAAAAATATATATAGAAAATCAAATGATTAACCTAAAAAATTATTTCGAAACATAATTACATCATTGATATCAATATGTACACAATACATACTATAAAAATTCATGCTGCATATTTATATAATAAAAAATATAACTACAAATATGTAAACTTCAAACTTCATTCATAATTTAGTATTACTAACTAATTATTTAACTAAATAATTATTTACAAGATAGACATAATCATATATTATTTTTATATACTTAAATATTCATAATTAAATATTACTTCAATTAATTAACAACAAAATAATCTTAATGATTAATCCATTTACTAACATAAATAAGTTCATATTTATAATATTTTTTTAATAAAAAAGTATTAGCATATCATTATTCTTTTTACATTAATTAATATATTAATTGATTTTTGAAATATAATACTAAAATTTTAAATTTTAATAATTGGATCTACATATTATACATTTATTTCTAATATAAACTTTTTTTATTTAGTTAATCATTATCAATATATATTATTTTTTTAATTTCTGAAATAATAAATATTAAACAAAAAAATAGATAATCAAAACTTCTTATTATTTAATAAATTTTAAATACCTTAAAATTTTCATAAACATTTTATTATTTACTAAAAATTTTATATTCTACATAAATTATATAACCATCATTCTTAATTTTATTTATTATATAAATTAATTATCCTAATCGTCCCTCAAATTTTAATAATATTTTATCAATTTTTATAATTAACATATGAATTTAACTATATATAAAATCAATTTTTCAATATTAATTTCTAATATAAAAGCAATAATGTAAATTATTAAATAACAAATACTAAATAAATTTATCACAGAAAATTCAAAACACAAAACTTAATTACTCAATATATAATAAAAAATTTAATTCAAACAAGTATAAATTAAATTAATTTAATTCTTGAAATTAAATTAATATATACAAAATTTAATTTAAACAATCAAACAATTATAAATTAGTAAAAAATTATCTTAAATCGGGATAATGAAATATGGAAGAACGAGATCTAGATCGTCCAATAGAAGCCAGAAATTGGATCTAAACAAAAAAAAATAATAATAATAATTAAAAAAGAGTTTAAACACTAAAAAAAAAAAAATATTAACCGGAATGGAAATGACCGAGAATAACAAAGACTTCGAACAGCTAGGGGACCACAGGCGAAGAAAAAAATCACAAACCGGGACCACGGGAGGACATGCGAGAGGGAAGAAAAAAAACCGAAGAACAGGAAAAAAAATAAGGGAGCGCGAATAAAAGGGTTTTGCCTGAGTTCGTCTTTCGAAAAGATGAATTCCCAGGCGAATTCATCTTTTGAAAAGACGAATTTAGGTTCGTCTTTCCAAAATTCGAACTCTCTCGGCCACGCATCACCACCGAACGCCAGGATTGCCACGTGTCAACGGATTGCGAGCCTCTTGCTGAGCGATCACGTGGCTTGAATGCCTTTTGCAAAGATGAATTCAAGTTCGTCTTTCCAAAAGCCGAACTCAGAAGGCCACGCGGCACCAGGGGAATGCCCAGGATTGCCACATGTCACCGGATTGCGAGCTCTCAGGATAGCTAACCGAGGTGAATTCGTCTTTTCGAAAGACGAATTCACCCGCTGGCTGGCACGTGGCTTGAATTCATCTTTTTAAAAGACGAATTCAGCCATATTGGCCCTCCGATGCCAAGTGTCCAATTTTTTTTTCCTCCGAATACCTGCTTTGTCACGTGCCACCTAGATCATTTGTTAATCACCTACTTTTACGGATCACCTACTTTTTATAATTAATTTTTTTATATTATTTTAAAAAAATTCCACCCACCATAAGATATAATTTCTCGTTGGAAAGTGGGTGCATGAGGTCGCGGCCAAGGGTGCAGTGCGAAGAGGCAAGAAAAAATGTTTATTGATTTCATTTTGACCATAGTGAAGTGCAGTGTACAATGATGCAAGCGACGGATGCAAGCGACAAGCATGAATCTGATAAAGATTTTTATTAATCTAATAAAGTTTTTTTTTTATTCGGCTAATAGGGCAGGATCAAGCTGAATTCTTTTTTGATTCATGGAATGGGCTGCTGATTTAAGCACAGGTCATGTTAATCCAACACCTCCCATCTCAAATCGTGAAATGAAAAAAAAAAAAAAATCATTGCTAGTTTTTCTCATCTTACATATGAATGGGCGACGTTAGGACTTGGACGGATCCTTAAAAATGCATGCTGAGCAGGCAAATAGATTACAAAGAAAGCAATCTAATCCTTAAAGAGGCCGTGTAAAATTGTGTGCATATACATAAATGTGATGAAAGTAAGGGTGCAAATGGATCAGGTTCGATTGGATCATTAGTAATCTCAATCCAATTCAATTTTTTTATCAGATCCTAATATTAGATTCAGACCCAACCTACTAGAAAATCGGGTTGAGTTGGGTTCATTATTAGAATTTTTAATTCAATGGATCATTCAGATTGGATCGGATCTATAAATAATCCGATTCTAATTTTAAAAAAATTGATCTAAATATGATTTAGATAAAATATAGATAACCATATTTTAATTATTACATATTCAACTATTATTAACCATAAAATAAATAACAAATAATATTATTTTTAAAATAAATTAAGATATAAAAATAATTATAACTCTATTTTTATGTTAAAAATAAGTTTTATATAAATTTTAAATTATAATTTAAAGATCCAAATAGATATGATCATACAGTATTACTATATTCGAGTCGAGCCGGGTCCAAATTTAGCAAACCCAAATTTGATCCGGAAAATAGAACGAGCCTAATTTTAGGATCCAATCCGGATCCATAGATCCATAAAAATGGATTGGATCGGGTCGGATCACGGATCATCCTGATCCATTTGCAACCTTAGATGAAAGGCAGCCCAATCCAAAGACAGGTGCTATGAAAGAACCATTACTGTTGTGCAGCCCATACCAACATGGATCTAAATTGTACTTCGAAAAAGTTTATAGCGCAAGTTTGGCCTGGCCTTAAAAAAATTTCTTTTGATTTTTAAAGAAAGGAAGTACCTTAAGGGGTAAATTGTTCAGTGGGATCATCTAAAAAATGCTTTTACAACAACAAGAAAAGCCAAAAAATTGCTTTTGGAAAAAAGAGTTTGGAAACCTACGTTCTAGCTTATCCCTATATTTTTCCTAAAGCAGAAGCCATGGCACATCATTTCCAAAATCAGGAGGTATATTCCGTGTAGGATTAAGATAACCTTTTATCATTATATCATAAGTCAAATTAAGCATGATTATTTTGAAAAATAAATGCGCGAATGCAATCAGATTAATGTATCAAATTAGGAGATATGGACCTAGCCAAGTGCACAAAAGCACAAGTAAACCATTGGAGAAAACTCTCTCTAATGCAGGTATAATTCCTGTCCCCAGAACAGCTACCTCTTAGGAATCCAGAAAAGTAAAATAAGATCATGGAAATCCTAACTTGGAACACCAAACACACAATCAGGTACATCAAGGAGGAGACAACTTGAGCAATTAATTCTTCATTCATATGCTCCATTCAAAAAGTTCTTCATTCATATGCTTCACAGAATCACAGATACATAGTAACAACCCTTCTCTATTCAAGTATCTATATTTGTTATGGGGCCTTTGAACCAGTGTCTTGCACTCAGAATCCATGATGACACAGAGAGGATGAATAGGCCACCCACAGCAACTGGAGTGTAATTAAGAGTATCCTTTGTTATAGGATAAGCAACAGGAAGCGAAAATAGTACAGTGATAGTTACAACCCAGAGGACAGAAACCCAACCCACAAATATCCCATACCGGCCAAGGTTGTAGGGGCCTGGAACAAAAGTTTTACGGGCCAGCGTCACCCGGAAGAAGATAGGCAAAGCATAAGCAATATAGAGTCCAATCGTAGCTATTGACACCATAGCCTGGAATGCCACCAAGCTTCCAAGAGACTGTAAAAAAAGGATATGAGAAAAGAGATAAGCCATCGAGCAGGGAGTTCCCAAACTCACAAGCAGTGAGAGCATGTGCATCCAAAAGAAATCATGGACTTAACAGGAATTCCCTAACAAAATAGATAAAACAAATAATAGAACTTATACCATGCACACATCTACGTAAAAAATTGATAACTCTCGTATAACCCTTTTCTTTCTTTCTGCATCCCATTTTCCTCTCTTTGAGGGGGCTGGGGTGGTTGAATCGGATGTAACATTTGGTTCTGTTCTGTCGCTTCCATTCATTTACTGAAAATTTCATGAGACCGGTCTGCATTTGAAGGTGTAGTTTTGTATGCAAGTACTGTTTGAAGGCACATTCTTACCATGTATGTGAACCTGATTTCCTGGCCAGTTTAGCCGGTCCCTAAGCAGCAGATGACTTCTAAATAAAAGGTCATCTTGGAAATGCATATTCTTTTCGATACTCATGATCAAGTAATAAACTGAACACAATTTGATGGGGTTCTTTTAATGCATGTCATATTTAGAGGTCTCTGTTGCTAAACAATGACGGCTAGTCCAGAGTTAAGGCCTACAAGTTCACAATTTAGGAGACTGAGATAGGGAAACTAAGTGTGTTATTGAAGAAAGAACTCTCCATTTGACAAGATGCCAATGTCAATTTACGCAGATGCAGGTGATGAATGTGCCAAAAAGATTAGCAAAACTTGAATACACATTTAGGGGTGAAAAATCTGATACTAGGAATAAAAAATACAGGCAATCACCTTAAATTTTTGCAAGCATTATAGCAATGAAATTAACAAGGTATTGGTCTCCAGGGATCCAAATTTGACACTAAAACTCATTCAGGTCTTTGATTTTTCATATGTTATGCTACCTAAAATTTTGATATGATTCCAGTGGAGGAATTAAGCACCAGTAACTTGTGACCTATTAGCATCCGTGGGCAAGATAATTCCATGATTGCATGTGCATGAAATACAAGCTATATCCAAATAAAATTTCAATCCTAGTCATAATATATGCATGATAAAACTAGAAAGTGGGCGACCTTAAATAAAAAAAAAAAAGGAAGATCAACAGAAAATTCATTACCGGCAAAGCCATACAGAAAGATATAAATGCTGAAAGCCAAACTGCATTTAATGGTACTTCTTGCTTGTTCACTTTATGCCACAATGATGATAGCGGCATGGCTCCATCTCTTGAGAATGCATACGCCATCCTAAATTTGAGGAAACAGTTAAACAATAATTTTTTGGCATCTAATGATTAAAACCTAAAGCCAAAAAACAAAAATAAATTGACTCGGATTTATTGCCTTTTAGAAGAGAAATAATAGATAAAATTTCAGATATCAATTAGCACACAAGTCAGGTTTACCTAGAGTTGCTTGTCACCGAGCTCATACCACAAAAAAATATAGCAACGGCAACAATTCCCAAGCAAATGATGCCACCTACACCACTGCCATATCTACTCTTGAAGGCAAGGTAGAAAACTTCTGCAATTGCATAACCTCCGGCATCATTGTCAGTGCTCAAAAGATATGGAATGTTGTTAACAGCAAATGTGATGCCAATCAGATAACCCCAGCCTACAATGATTGATATGCCAATGGCACTGATTATTCCTTTTGGTCCATTCTTATCTGCATTTTTGGTTTCCTCTGTCTGGGAAAAAAAAACAGATATATGCTAATGAACCAATTTAACATTTGCATAAGATCTTTATGAAACAACCAAGATTAATATAACATGAGTATATATGATGGTAGATGAAAGAAAAGAAAAATGAATTTTGGGCTTTAAATTAATTTATGCCAAAGAAAGAGAACTTAGATCCGAAGTCAGATGCTTTGAGAAGAAATGATTTGAGAAGATTAAGATGGAAGTGATGAAAAAGGACTATCTCCTTATGGCAGAAGAAAGGGGATTTGGTGGAAATAATTCCAAAGTATGGTAAATCTAGTTGGATATGTGTCGATTATGAAGGTATGGTTATCAACTAGTTGATAAGTCCAATATCTAACACCAGCAAAGTAAAACACTGCAAGAATAATTCTCACCATATGAGCAGATGCATCATATCCTGTCAACGAGTATTGACTCATCAAGAGTCCCAAAACAAAAATGTATAGCTTGCTGTGGATTCCAGCATCATTTTCAGTGTTGAAATGAGAAAAGACGAAAGCTGCGCTGGCCTTCTTAGTAGCAACAGTTGGGATAAGGATCATAAGGACAAAGACACCTGAAGAGAACAACTTCATTAGGTAACCAAGTGGAAGCTTTGTTTCAATCTCTCAGATGACCCTAGAAATATTGAAAATGGGAAGTATACTCCTACCTAAGACATTCCAGATAGCTGCAAGCTGCCCAAAGAAAGATAACCAGGTAATTGACAGGCTGTTTATTATGGCATGAATCAGCAGAATTCCCCCATGAAGCCCGATGACCACATATTTGGAAGCCAGGTATCCTCCTCCATTGTTTCCACCGGTGCTAAGTAGGATAATTACTTGCAATAGTTGTGCTAATGAGAAATCTACACTAGTAGTGACAGCCCACTGCAAAATAGAGATTTCTTTAACTGTTCAGATCGAAGAATACAAAGGATAGTTTAGCTCCAGTGGAGGTACGCTCGATCTCCACTGGACAATAGAGGCTTTGAACTTCAAACCAAATAACTTCTGCCTTCTGGTATTACCTGTCCAACAATGTTAAACCTGCATGAAAATCAATAGAAATTATTAGCTCACAGAGAGAACACCAATCAAATGGATTACATGGTCACGCGCTAATAAAAAAAGTCATTTTTCATTTCAAAAGAAATACATAAAAATGGCTTGTCTTTCAAGCCTTTGCAAACTCTATTTCGTGAAAAATTCTAGTCACCATTTCACTTGAGATATTTCTAGTACCAGATATTTTATTGCAACATCTGTTACAAAATGAGACAATTTTGCATCATTCTCAGAATCTACTGCTTCAGCAAGCTTTTACCCCACAAGAACACAATCCAAATGTATTCTTGGCCTAAAGAGACCAATTTTGCTCATATCAAGCAGCATTTTCAGTTCAAGCTTTAAAATCATTGCACGACAACCATTCTGCTTTATATCCTCCATTACCGGTCCTACCAAATTTTCAAGTGAAAAAGAATGTAACCACTAAGATGTAAATAGAGCATCTGGTCCCGCTCAAAGGAACATCTAAAATATCCATATGTGGTGAAGAAATTATTGTGATACCAACTACATTGATACTGCTCATCGAAAAATTATTCCCGTTTCTAAGATCACAATTATCGATGTCGATACCACAAGAGAAAGAAGAAAATAAAATAAAGTACAATTATTTGAATATACAAGATTTCACTATGAGAAAAATAAAATTTACAAGATTAGAACTCACTTTCAATCTCGTATAATTCTCTCAACAAGAAATTCTAAATCCCTCGTACAAGCTCTCAACTTACGATTCTTACGGATTTTTTTAAAGAACTTTCATCACTCTTTTGATTCTCATACCCAGTCTCTGGCCCTCTGTTCCTTTTTTTAGTCTCTGGTGCAAAGAACGTCTCACCAGGAGTCCAAAAATCTAAACTACATTCAAGTTGAAATCATGTATCTTTCCAACTTGCATTTAAATTTAGATCAATTTTTGACCGTCCGATCTTGATCGTATCATAGATTTTGAAGATCAAGTCCAGATCAATCTAGACCATGCTTGAAAATATGTTAGGCTGTCTGATCCTTGTGCAATCGGTGCTCGGCCATCCGATCATGTGCATCTCACGTGTGCACCATGTCATGCAGTCGGCCTCTTACGGATCACATTAAATGTCCCTGACACCATTATAGCCGGCATTAAATGCTTCTCCTATGATATCCTAGGACGACTTAAACTCTAATCGACCACTTGATCCATTGATCGCCTTACCAAAACTCCTTCGACCACTTAATGGAACCTATGCACCTGGCCACCATTAATGCCCTGGGCCTGTGCACTACAAAATTGTGGGAGCGAAGAAATGTTTGCCTAGAAAAAAACTGAGCCACATGGGACATAGGTGAGCAGCGTTAAAACGTTATCCTAACCGCCTTTATTTTGGCTCGCTATTCGACTTCTATCTAATTTTAAAAATTTTTAAAAGATCTCATCTTCATACTCTGAAATAAATACCTACTACTTATAAATAAAATAATATAGGGTCGAGCCAAGGAACTCGATCCTATCTTCGTCTATGCTGTACTCTGCTTGATTTGAAACTTACTCGAAATTTTTTTTGATGGTAATAGGAATTTCACCATGCAACATCGCCCGTCGTCCTTCCAAGTCTCTTGTCTCGTATCTGATCTACTTACTTTTAGAGATCCTTCTCATACTGAACTCCTATCTATACCAGGAACTCCACTTCGTATTAGATTTCCTGTCAAAAGATAGTATCATATTTGCTTCTTTTCCTACAAAATGATCCTACTGCCATGCAAAACCTTCAGGATTTTATCGTCGATTCTCCACATGTAGCTGTTTAAATTCAGTTTACTTAGAAAAATTAGATTCTTGCAAAAAACTAGTTATGCATCGGACCTCGTCCAATTTTTTTACTGTCCCATCATGTGCCTTCAAGCTAACTGTCCCAATGCTCTCGATCACACAGCTCGATCCCTCTAACAAGTGGCATAATCCTTTTTACTCTCTAGAAAGTCAAACATCTCCTCTTTACAATACATATGATATAGACAGGCAGAATCTAAAATTCACTAGAAGATGGAGATATCTCATCGGATACCATGAATACATCACTGACATATCCGTCACCATTGCTACCATCGACAACTACCATTGTAGTCTTCTTCTGATCTTTAAATTACGGGCAATCTCTGACATGATGCCCTAGCTTGTCGCACCGGTAATACTTGATCTTGCTTGTATCCTTCGACATAGATTGCCTCTCTCATGATCTTCTATCGCTCCGCCTTCCATCGCATATTCCTCTAGAAATCGTCAATGCTGAGTTTCTACCTGAACTCGAAACTTGGTTCTCTTGCCTGAAAATCTCATTCTGAAATAATGCCAAGGTGACCTCCATCTTGATGGCACTCTTCCCCACTAGAAGAACAATCATCAAGAACTAAGAAAATTATGGAAGTGATGTCAACAAAACCAATGGCATGGTCCTCCTCAACTTTCTTGATCGAAATTGAGGAGATCGGTGAGCATCCTCTAAAAATTATTTAGATACTTTTGCATGCTCTATCCTTCGGTCATCTGCAGTTAGTAGAACTGCTTCTAAAGGAAGAGCATGTTAATGAAGGACTTTACCATATACAACTCCTCGAGCTCCTTTTATAGCACTATTAGGAAAGTCTCGTTCAGTACATAGATCACCACCTCATTCGTCAAATACAAACAGATCATGTTCACCGTTTATATCTGGTGCCGCCTCCAAGTCTTCTTTTCCGTAGTGGTCGCTCTCCTCGTATATGAAAGTATCCATCAACCCCCGCTGGATTAACATGTCTTTTATTCTCACTTGCCAAAAGAAAAAATTGCTCTTTCCAATAAACCTATTGATATCGACTTTGATTGTACTTGCCATGTTCTTCAATCTCGATCAAGATGAATAATTTGGAACTCTGATACCAGTTGTTGTAGTATCAATTGCATCAATACCACTTATCAGGAGATCACTCATGCAAAATATAGATCCATGTTCCAAGATCATGGTTATCGATATTGATGCTGCAAGAGAAAAAGAAAATAAAATAAAGCATAATTATTTAGGTATGCAATGTTTCACTATAAGAAAAAAAAATTTTACAAAACTGGAACTTCCATTCTCAATTTCATATAATTCTTTCAACAAGAAATCTCAAATTCATCGTACAAGCTCTCAACTCACAGTCCTTATAGATTTTTAGAGATCCTTCACCATACTTTTGATCCTTACACCCAGCCTCTGGTATTCTATTTCCATTTTATAGTCTCTGCTATAAAAAATATCTTAACAGGAATCCAAAGATCCAAATCGAAGTTTTATACCTTTCTAACTCGTATATAAACTTAGACCAATTCCTGATTATCATCGATTTTTATCATATTGCAGAACATGCGGAACAAGTTTAAATCAACTTAGATCATGCTCGAAAATAGATTAGATTATAAGATTTCCATGTAATCGGTGCTCGACCGTTCGAACATGCGCATCTCATGTGTACACCACGTCGTGCGCTCAGCCTCTTACATAAAATGCCCGACCCATTACAGCCACTTGGCATTAAATGCTTCATCTGTCCTTTCCCTGAACCACTCAAACTCTAACCGGCCAGTTGAACCAGTCAACACTCCTCTAACCACTTAATGGCCCCTGTGAACTTGACTGCCATTAATACGCACTGCTCCACCAAAACCATGGGAGAGAAGAAATGTTAGAATTTTCTTTTAAAATAATATTTTTTTATTAAATACTTAGTTGAGTAGCGTCCTTCCTTACATATTTATCAAAATAAATATTTTGAGATAAAATAAAAAAAATGACAGTCAGAAATCACATATACAAGCTACGATTTCTCCATCTAAATCTCTTTAATATTAATAAAATATAAAAAAATAAAAAAAATAAAAAAAATAAAAAATAAGAAAAAAATAATATGATATTATAATAATATATTATGATATATTTGATATTATAATAAATATTTTATATTCTAAAATATAATAAATTAAATTATATATTATATATTATAATATAGTATATTTGTTGATATATATCAATCATGGCAACGACGGTGCTGCATTAAGTACCGTTTGTGCATAAATTTTTTTTAAAATAATATTTTTTAATAAATATTTATCAAACTAGGGTGGGCTAAAATAAATTTACCAAACCGGTGCCAGTTCAGTCGGTAGCCCGGTACCAGTCCGATCCCTTACCTGGTACCAGTTCAGTTGCCAGTCTGAGTCAGATAGGCACCAACCTGGCAGTCGGACTGGCACCAACCTGACGACCATACTGGCAATCGAACCGATCACTGGACTGGCTATCGGATTGGTGGCCAGACTAGCAATCAGAGATGGCCGGACTGGCCGGACTGGCGGATCTGGCACCGACTGACGAACTGGCCGGACTGGCACCGACCTGGTGGGACTGTCTTAGCAGCCAAACTGGCTATCGGATTAAGAGATGGACTGGCGACCGGACTAGTGATCGAATTGGCGACCAGACCAGTGTACAAACTAACTGTCGGACTAGTGGCTGGACTGGCGGTGCCATTAGTCCAACAGCTAGTCCGACTACCAGGTCGGTGCCAATCAGGTCATTGATCCGATCACCGGTTTGATAGCCAGTCCAGCTCCGGTCACTAGTTCGACAACCAGTTTGGCTACCAGGTCGATGCTAGTTCGATCACCGTTCTAGCCACTAATCCGACCACCGGACCGACAGCTAGTCCGGTAGCTAGTCCGGCTCTTGATCCGATAGCTAGTCTGGCTGCCAGGATAGTACCAGTTTGATCATCGATCTGGCCACCAGTTTGATAGTCAGTTCGGTTGCCAGGTCGGTGCCAGTCCGATCGCCAGTCCGGCCGTCTATCCGACAGTTAGTCCGGTAAGTAGTTCGGCCATTGGTCCGATTGCCAGTCCAGTTCTTGATCCTATAGTCAATCTAGCTACCAAGAAGGTGCCAATCAATTACTAGTCTGGCCACCAATTCAGCCACCGGTTTGATTGTCAGTTCAGCCCGTTAGTCCGATCGCTAGTCCGGCCACCAGTCCGATTACCAGTCCAGCCACCAATCCGAGAGCCAGTCCAGTGATCGGTTCGATTACCAATCTAGCTGCTAGGCTAGTACCAATTCGATCGCCAGGTTGGTACCTATCCGACTTGGACTAGCGACTGAATTGGTACCGGGCAGGGGACCGGACATGGCGCTGGGCTGCCGACCAAATTGGCACCGATTTGGTAAATTTATTTCAACACATTCCGGTTTGATAAATATTTATCAAAAAAATATTATTTTAAAAAAAATTCTGTACCGACAATATGTGACGCAGCACCGCCACCACCGTGAACGGTATATATCAACAAATATATTATATTATAATATATAATATATAATATATTATATTATAATATATTTATTATATTTTAGATTATAAAATATTTATTATAAGATTTTATTATTTTTTATTTTTCTAAAAAAAATTATTAATTTTTAAGATTTTTTAATATTTTATTAAATATTGAAAGGGGCTTACATGGAGAAATCGCAGCATCATATGAAAGCGTAGGTACATGCTGCGATTTTTCAATCTCATTTTTTATGTCATCCTAAAATATTTATTTTGATAAATATATAAGGGATGGCATTATTTAAATAAATATTTAATAAAAAATATTATTTAAAAAAAAACTCTGAAATATTGGCCTAGGAGAAAAACTGGCTACGTGGAAAAAAGGTGGGCAGCGTCGAGGTGCCATCCCAACAGATATGTCCACATCGAATCACTAGCATGAAAACAATTATACCAAAACTATTGCATCCATCTGTCAATATAAGCTTTGTAGAGGATATCGTGATTGACAAGTCTCAACTGCCTTTGTTGCATGTAGTACAAAAGTTGGGAGTCACATGCGCTTTACACTGGCAGTCTAAATTTTTAAAAATCACGAACCTCTTTTCATGCAAGAAAATGACACATAGACATAGAGAGATTTTAAAATGAGAACTAAAATTATATAAAAATTTATTTGCCAGATATGCACGATCTTAACTTTTGTTGTAAGATGGATCAAACTTCCTAGCCTGTGGTGGGAGATCAAACGCCCAATAAATAAATTATTTATCCTATATTATTGCCCGTGTATTTTGGAATATCATAGATCCGATAACTGAAAAGGTTGGATTAAGCAGCCAATGGTTCCACCACTCCTACTCAACCAATTCAGTCATGGTAATCCCTGAAAGAAACTAGTAATTTGATAATATTGATTCCCATTGTTGACAGGTGTTTGTTTGTCCACTCTGTGCTATGCTCGTTGGATCAACTGGAGACCACTTTTCCCCTTAGAAAGACTAGCTAATAGCTCTAACTAGCAATAAAATTAGTAGTCTTGAGGATCATTAAGCACTAATAGCAACTAAAATTGCAAGCACTTAAGAAGAAAATTATTCTATTTAAAAACTATCCAGGTTCTGGTTGCTGCTTTCTGTGCAACACATCCTATATGGCACACAGTTTTCTACGTAGCAAGCAATTCCGAGGAAAGAAAGTTACAAGAGATCAAAAGAAAAACAACACAAGCAGCAATCCTCCCCAAAGGAATGGGGATTCGGTATAGAAACAAGCAGTGCAACAAATAAACAGTGACCAAACAGCCAAAAACCCAAAGTAATACCAGCCAGTCAACCAGGAAGCAAAGGGTGCCCACTCGTTCCCCGAGAGCTTGGCACTCCAGTAGTATAGACCACCGGATGTCGGGAATGATGAGCAGATTTCCGCCATTGAAAGCCCAACGGTCATCGAAAAGAACCCAGCGATAAACCACCCGAATGTCATGTCTACAGGCCCTCCGAACTTGAGACCGGTATTGTAAAGGGTGGTGACACCGGTAAGCACCGATATGATCGAAAATGAGAAGGCGAAGTTTGACAACACCCTGTGATTCCCCAACAAATACCCATGATTCCAAAATACACAACCACGAAAAAAATGCAACCCGAGCAAGAAATTGAGATTTGAGTGCAGAAAATTACGAGAGATCGCGTTTGAGCTCCTGCTTGTAACCAAGCTCGTAGAGGCGAGCATGCCCGGTATCCATGGAGGAGTCGACATCGATCCTTGTGGAGCCATTGGCCCCATCTTTTCCCCAAACCATCTCTATACGACCACTAGAGGGCCGCTCCCTTCGAAGAACAAGATATGACTAGGGTAAAAGAGGAGACCTCTCTAAGCTCTATCCCCTTCCCAGCACTCCAATAATCCAAGTGGGAGGGATGTTGACAAGTAGGTTGCAACCTGCTCAAAAGATCTTGGTATCATATCATATAGGAATCTCTGGCCCGGCGGTGTGACTTCCAAATACAGCCAAAGACTTGACCGATCTCTCTTTTACTTCTCTCCGCTATATCTTTTCCTCCATCTACACCATGCCTCTTTGTAACCTTTTTTTTTTTTTTAGGCTCCGGTCAGACGAGGGAAGCCAATCGAAGCAAGTAATGGACCGGCTTCAGGTCGATGGGAGATTCTTTGAATTGTGGTGGAGTAGTGTAAAGGGTGGAAGGAAAATTCAAAATTTTTTTAAATTTTTTTTAAAAATATTTTATCTATATAAATTTAGTCTCAGATGAAAAAGAGAAAAAATTTAAGGATATTTATATTACTTTTTTTGTAAGGGTTTTGGTGACCAGGATGGAAGCGTGAATTTCAAAAATTTATTATGAAACCACTGCCAAACTCTTAACCCAAGACCTCCTTACTAGTAATTAAAACATACAAACATGCATATATAATATAAACTAGAGTTTAGGCGCAAACCTGAACCGCTAGTATCCAATCCGATGAAGAAAACCCTGATTCAGCCTTCTTCTCCACCAGGCGCCCAAACGTTCTCCCTCCAACAGTAATCCACACGAAACTCGAACCAAGAAAGAACTCCTTCTTCAAGTTGCTTGGATAAGTGAAACTCTTTCGGCAGCCTTTGGTCTATTGACCACTGTAGGACACCCTGTCATACTGTAGGGCACTAATATACTCTCCTAAACCACTCTTGGTTTTAGGACAACCCTCCTCTAGGATCCCTTAGGCTTATGTCCTAAAACAAAGCCTTGTCCTAGTAGAAAAGATCTTGTCTTAGCAAGACAAGTATTGTCTTAAAGAAAGGAGGAGGGAGAGAGAGACACTCAGAATAATACTTCGGTGGAATTCTTATATCAGACTCATTTTACAGCCCCCTATTTATATATACAAGAGGGGCGTGTGATATGTCCTCCCATCAACTTATTAGATATGATTTTTCAAGACCGAAGATAAGTTATCTGGCTTAAAAAATCATATTTAATAAGCCCATTAATGCACCGAAGGCCTTATTCACATCCCTTCTTTTATCTAGACGAATTCTCGCTTGCCACATATCAATTACCGGTCCCTAGGAAGCCAAGAGGCGCCTCTTCAATCTCCAAACATTGAAGATTATGAAGAGTCATGATAGCAGAAGGACTCTCCATCAGAACCGCGCGCCACATGAAGAGTTGCGACTCTTCATGCACCGCGCGCGCCATCCTTCTTCCACGCAAATCTCAAAGAATTTGACGAGTCAAAACATAGGCAATATGGGTGTCATTGGAAAGAGCATAAAATTTTCTTTCTGACCATATAAATTATATTCAAATTAGAGATCTATAGCTCATTTGTGCCCTTTTGAAGTTAAGGTATCATTTAGGTACCAAGAGTCCCATGCCATTGGGACTCTTCATGTATGGCACCTAAAATGTCCTTAAATCCAAATTAAAATCAGATTTAGCTCTGATTAGGCTAGCCCTACTTAGGACTCAACCTAATTTAGGTTTCTCATAATTAGGTTAGCCCAATTAGCAAGCAACCGGACCTAATCCAATTGGGTTAGGAATTTGGTTAGCCTACATATGCTAGTATGTAATCTGGCTAACCAATTAGGATCCTATGACCCTAATTAAATCATGAATGACTTCCTTGGCCAAGTCTCTATTGTGTGTGACCCATTGGGTTCCACATCTAGCCAGCAGTAGGTTTAGGTTTGAGCCGATTCGATCCGATCGAACCCGATTGACCTAATTAGGTCAAATTGGCTCACCTAATTATCCAATTCGAATCACACATCGAATTGACTCATGAAACCAAATCAATTGGTTCATGAAGACCTACAAGACAAGATTGACGTCTAGCAACGTGTCATGCCTACTTGGAAGATGAGGAATTTTAGTGGATTTACCAAAATACCCTTCAGTGGTGAGTTACCGGGCAATTCAGTCCTTCGATCTACTTGCATCCTGAATATGACTATGGATATGGATACTTGTCAAATCCAATTTCATATTCATTCCTTGCTCAATCTGATAATGATGATTCATTAATGAACCATTAGAAACTATTTCTAATGTTCATACTTTGATCAAAGATTTCTCGAATCTTTATTTGATTGAAATCATTTGGATGCGCTTCCCTCTTACTAGGGTTGATCGATTCCTTTTTGACCTACTCACAACCTCCATATGCAATCCACTATACCCAGTATCACCCAATGCATGACTTAGTGTCATGATTGAGTGTGAACCAAAGTATGGATTCATGCATACAAGGTACCATGGCAGTCTCAGGTCAAAGGACCACATGCACTACTTCCATTATGAGAACTATCTATTGACAAACAGATAATGTTCCATTAGATGTTCTCAAGCTGGATCCATTCAGTGAACTTATTCTCTAATGAGCACCCACATCCTAGTATTAGTGTCAAACATAAGTGACTGTGAGATCAGTCACCCTCTTCACCAAGCATACATAGGATGTGCTGGTCTTATCGGAATCATTGATCCCCTACTCAATATCCCATCGACCAGGAATATTCTAGATTAGGGTTTTAAGGCTTTGGGTCTCACTGGTATGATCTCATCATAATCCTAGAACCATAGTCCTAATCTATGAGGTTCATCATATCTTAATAAAATTAATAAGACAGCGTATGATGAAAATAAAATGCCTTTATTAATTGATAATGTCAATACACAGGTTTGGGATACAAAAGAAAATCCCATCGAAATACAATATTTCGATTGGCCTTTAGGGCATAATCCTTTCAATCTCCCACTTGCACTAAAGCCAATCGCCTTTAAATTTTAACCCCATACATTCGAGGTGGCGATCAAACTCCCGCTGTGGTAGAGCCTTAGTGAACGAGTCTGCTATGTTGTTCTTCGTTTCTACTCTTTTAATGCAGACTTCTTGTCTTTTAACAATCTCTCGAACGAGATGGAAGCGTCTTAGAATGTGCTTTGATTTGTGATGAGCTCTAGATTCCTTAGCTTGAGCGACGACTCCAGTATTATCACAGTAAAGTGGTACTGGACCTTCAATCTCTGGAACAATGCCCAACTCTGAGATGAACTTCTTCATCCAGACAGCTTCCTTGGCAGCTTCACTAACAGCAATGTATTATGCCTCAGTTGTTGAGTCTACTACAGTCTGCTGTTTAGAACTCTTCCAGCTTACAGCTCCTCCATTTAGGATAAAAATATATCCTGAAATAGATTTGCTATCATCTGGATCTGATTGAAAACTAGAATCTGAATAAGCTTCCAGTTTAAGATCAGATCCTCCGTATATCAGAAAAATATCCTTAGTCCTTCTCAAGTACTTAAGAATATTTTTCACAGCCTTCCAGTGATCCTCTCTTGGATCAGCCTGAAATCTGCTGACTATACCTAAGGCATATGCCACATCAGGCCTAGTACATAACATAGCATATATTATATATCCTACAGCCGAAGCATAAGGTATAGAACTCATTATATTTATTTCTTCAGGTGTCTTAGGAGACATCTTCTTAGAAAGATGTATGACATGACCAATGGGCAAGTAACCTCTTTTACTTCCCTCCATGCTAAATCTCTTTAGCACTTGGCCAATGTACCTAGACTGGGATAAGCCTAGCATCCTCCTAGATCTATTTCTATAGATCTTGATACCCAGTATATAGGATGCTTCTCCCAAGTCTTTCATGAAAAACTGTTTAGATAACCATACCTTGACTTATTGTAACATTGGGATATCATTCCCAATGAGGAGTATGTCATCCACATACAGAACCAAGAAAACTATGGCACTCCCACTAGTCTTCTTGTATACACAAGGTTCATCCTCATTTTTGATAAAGTCAAACTCTTTGATTGTCTTATCAAATCGGATGTTCCAACTCCTGGATGCTTGCTTTAATCCATAAATAGATTTTTTCAGCCTACATACCTGATTAGGTTTAGTCTCCAAGACAAAACCTTCCGTCTATGACATATAGACCTCTTCCTCAAGAAAACCATTAAGGAATGCAGTTTTCACATTCACCTACCAGATTTCATAATCATGATATGTTGCTATAGCAAGCATGATCCGAATAGATTTGAGCATAGCAACAGGAGAAAATGTTTCATCATAATCTATTCCCTGTTTTTGTTTGGAACCCTTAGCCACTAATCTGGCTTTATAAGTTTCGACTTGGCCATCTGCCCCAATCTTTTTCTTATAGACCCATTTGCATCCAATAGGGTTAACACCCTCTGGTGCATCAACCAAAGTCCACACTTGGTTGACATACATGGAGTCCATTTCGGATCTCATGGCTTCCAGCCATCTGTCTGAGTCCCTACTCATGACAGCATCCGTATAGGTTAGAGGCTCATCATTTTCAATGATCCGGGCTTCATTACTTTCAATAATGAACCCATACCTCTTAGGTGCATGACGCACCCTATCAGACCTACGGATAGGAGTGGTGTGTTCTGGTTCTATACTAACTATGTTATCATTTGGTTGAGATGTATCTATTTGTTGAACTTCTTCAAGTTCAATATTTCTCCCACTGCCCTTTTGTAGGATGAACTCTTTCTCTAGAAAAGTGGTATGCCTACTGACAAAAACTTATTGTTCAGTAGGGTGGTAGAACAGATATCCTATACTATCATTAGGATATCCTACAAATAGACACTTATCTGCTCTAGCATCCAGCTTATGTCCAAAATTTCTTTTGACATAGGCTGGACATCCCTATATCTTAAGATACTTAAGATTAGGTTTCTTACCCCTCCATATCTCATATGGAGTGCTAGAGACAAATTTAGATGGTACTCTATTTAAGATATTAGCCGCGGTTTCCAAGGCATATCCCTAGAAGGAAACAGGTAACTCTGTGAAGCACATCATGGACCGTACCATATCTAATAAGGTATGGTTCCTCCTTTCAGCAACACCATTTAATTGTGGTGTGTAAGGAGGGGTCCATTCAGAGATAATCCCATTTTCTTTAAGGTTATCGAGAAACTCGGTGGATAAGTATTCACCTCCTCGATCTGATTGAAGGATTTTAATACTTTTCCCCGTTTGTTTCTCTACTATACTTTGATACTCTAAAAATTTATCAAAGGCTTCGGACTTATGTTTCATAAGATACACAAATCCGTACCTTAAAAAATCATCAGTAAACATGATGAAATAAGAGTATCCACCCTTGGCCTGAGTTGTCATAGGCCCACATACATCTGTATGTATGAGTCCTAATAATTCAGTTGTCCTTTCTCTATGTCCACTAAATGGAGTCTTGGCCATTTTACCCATGAGACATGATTCACAAGTTCCTAATGATTCATAATCATAAGGATTAAGAAAATTTTCCTTGTATAACTTGCTAATCCTAGTCTCACTAATATGTTCAAGCCGACAGTGCTAGAGTAAAGTATTGTTTACATCATCTCTCTTTCGTTTGTTACTTACATGAAGTATATTTTCATTGGTGGATAGAGTTAAAAGATCATTGCAAAATATGCCACAACATATAATTTCATTAGAAAAGCTGATTGAGCAACCATTGCTCATCACATTCATAGTATAACCTTGTCTAAGTAACAAGGGTACAGATATGATATTTCTAATGACCTTAGGCATATAATAACAATCTCTCAGCTCTAAAATCTTCCCCGAAGGTAACTTCAAGATATAAGTCCCTACGGCCTCTGCTTGGATGGACTCTCCTCCAGCACCGTAGAGCTCGAAGTCTCCTTCCTTCAAAACTCTAAGCCTCTGCAGCCCCTGCAATGATTTGCAGCTATTATGACCATAGGCGGTATCCAATACCCAAGTATTTGAAATAGAAGAATCCAATGACAAAATAGTATGAACTTCTTTCATACCTTTTGGTGCATCCAATGCACCAGGCTTCACACCTGCAAGGTAAGCCTTGCAGTTCCTCTTCTAATGACCCGGCTTGCCACAGTGAAAGCAGGTCATCTGTCCGAAGGCCTTCTTTCCTTTCTTCTTCTTGATGCCCCTTTTTGGGTTCGATCTCCCCTTGGAATCCTTTATGCTTGACTTCTTCTTGTTGATCCCATCCACAAGAAGAAATGGAGCCTTATTTTTCTTTAAATGGCTCTCTGCTATTTTTAACATGTTTAACAACTCAGATAATGAAGTGTTAAGTTTGTTCATATGATAATTAAGAACAAATTGTGAAAATGACTCCGGGAGTGACTGCAGGATCAAATCTTGATTCAACTCCCCATCCATAACTAAACCCAATTGACCTAATCGAGTGATCAGGTCAATAACCATCAGTACATGGTCTTGTACGGATGTACCTTCTGTTATTCTCGCATGGAACAATTGCTTAGATATCTCATATCTAGCAGTTCGACTATGTTCTTCATATAGCTCTTTTAGATTGAGCAGTATGGAGTTAGTGTCCATGCTATCATGTTGCCTTTGCAACTCATTAGTCATAGAGGCAAGCATGATATATTTGACAGTGAGTGAGTCATTTTGCCATATCTTGTATGTGGTCTTTTCCTCTTGCGAGGCATCTTTCCTTAAAGGTTCCAAGGTAGGGGTATCAAGAATGTAAGAAAGTTTTTCCTGGCTGAGTACTATCTTTAGATTTCTCAACCAGTCAACATAATTCGGTCCAGTCAATTTATTGGCATCAAGTATACTACGGAGTGAGAGTGAAGAGGCCATTTAATCTACATTAACAAAGAACATAACATAAGCAAACAACCAATAATGACAAAATATAATTAAATTAGGATTTTAACTTAATTATGTCTCCCACTATTTTATCAAGCATATAACCCTCTATATGATGATCGAGAAATCCTAATTGGTTTTCTTAGTGGGGTTGAGATCTTAATTCCTTATAGAAGACCTTATGTGTACACAACAAATCTTTTATAAGTTCAAAGGTAGGAAAACTCTTTTCAATTGTATCTCATACAATTCTCAACAAAACTTGGCCTCTAAAATATTAATAGCCTTGTGTGTGCACAACAAACTATAATATTTTTAGTTAAGTAAGACCCTTCATTCCTTTATAGTCATGATTTTAATAATAATACCCTTGTGTGTTTACAACAAAGTATTATATTAAATCATGCCATAAGCATCAAATGCACCAGGCCAAAATTGTGTTAGTTACCATAATAGGCCTTGTGTGTACACAACAAACCTAATACGGATCATAACATAATAATGACCTAGCATGAAGGAAGGCCTAATATAGTGAATATTACACTAAGCATATCAATCAAGAATTAAGTTAATCTTATCAGCCAGGTAAGTGGGAGAGTAGTGCGAGTCCCCCCGTTGCTTTCCTAGACACCAATAAAAATTGGCCAGGTCAGTCAACGGAACCAATTAAAAACCACGTCCTCTTTACCGATCATGAACCACTTTTCCTTGACACCGAATGATCAACTAATCATCTTGATTATTTTGCTTTTGGTATATGACACTACAACATAATATAATTTTAATGGAGGGCAATTCAAACAGAAGCACATTCTAATATTACTATTCATCAACCATGCATCATATATCATTTTATAATATGCCAAGTGTGTCATCATACTAGGACAACCATCTACCACATAATGGATCCACCATTATGCCAGGGCAACCTTGTTTCAGTATGATGACTAGAAAGCTAAACATATCTCTATATCGGTTAAGATTTAAGTGAAAATCCTAACCATTGACATATATATATGCATAAACATATCAATCATATATAACAAAAGTAGGTCCTACAAAATTGGACAACTTCAAATTTTATATGATTTAGCCCTAATAAGGTGGCTCTGATACCACTGTAAGGGTTTTGGTGACCAGGGCGGAAGCGTAGATTTCAAAAATTTATTATGAAATCACTACCAAATCCATAACCCAAGACCTCCTTACTAGGAATTAAAACATACAAACATGCATATATAATATAAACTAGAGTTTAGGCACCAACCTGAACCGCTAGTATCCAATCCGATGAAGAAAATCCTGATTCAGTCTTTTTCTCCACCAGGCGCCCAAACGTTCACCCTCCAACGGTGATCCACATGAAACTCGGACCAAGAAAGAACTCCTTTTTCAAGTTGATTGGATAAGTGAAACTCTTTCGGCAGCCTTTGGTCTATTGACCACTGTAGGACACCCTGTCCTACTGTAGGGCACTAAAGACACTCTCCTAAACCACTCTTGGTTTTAGGACAACCCTCCTCTAGGACCCCTTAGGCTTATGTCCTAAAACAAAGCCTTGTCCTAGTAGAAAAGACCTTGTCTTAACAAGACAAGTCTTGTCTTAAAGAAAGGAGGGAGAGAGAGACACTCAGAATAATACTTCGATGGAATTCTTATATCAGAATCATTTCACCGCCCCCTATTTATAAATACAAGAGGGGCATGTGATATGTCCTTCCATCAAATTATCAGATATAATTTTTCAAGACCGAAGAGAAGTTATCTGGCTTGAAAAATCATATCTAATAAGCCCATTCATGCACCGAAGGCCTTATTCACATCCCTTCTTTTATCTGGACGAATTCTCATTTGCCACATATCAATTACCGGTCCCTAGGAATCCAAGAGGCGCCTCTTCAATCTCCAAACATCGAAGATTATGAAGAGTCCTGATAGCAGAAGGACTCTCCATCAAAAACGCGCGCTATATGAAGAGTTGTGACTCTTCATGCACTACGCGCGCCATCCTTCTTCCATGCAAATTTCAAAGAATGTTGATCAGTCAAAACATAGGTAATATGGGTGTCATTGGTAAGAGCATAAAAACTTCTTTCTGACTATATAAATTATATTCAAATCAGTGATCTATAGCTCATTCTGTGTCCTTTTGAAGTTAAGGTATCATTTAGGTACCAAGAGTCCCATGCCATTGGGACTCTTCATGTATGGCGCCTAAAATATCCTTAAATCTAAATTAAAATCAGATTTAGCTCTGATTAGGCTAGCCCCACTTAGGACTCAACCTAATTTAGGTTTCCCATAATTAGGTTAGCCCAATTAGCAAGCAACCAGACCTAATCCAATTGGGTTAGGAATTTGGTTAGCCTACATATGCTAGTATGTAATCCGGCTAACCAATTAAGATCCTATGACCCTAATTAAATCATGAATGACTTCCTTAGCCAAGTCCCTATTGTGTGTGACCCATTGGGTTTCACCTCTAGCCAGCAGTAGGTTTAGGTTTGAGTCGATTCGATCCGATCGAACCCGATTGACCTAATTAGGTCAAATTAGCTCACCTAATTGTCCAATTCAAATCACACATCGAATTGACTCATGAAACCAAATAAATTGGTTCATGAAGACCTACAAGACAAGATTGATGTCTAGCAACGTGTCATGCTTACCCGGAAGATGAGGAATTTTGGTGGATTTACCAAAATACCCTTCAGTGGTGAGTTATCGGGCAATTCAGTCCTTCGATCTACTTGCACCCTAAATATGACTATGGATATGGATACTTGTCAAATCTAATTTCATATTCATTCCTTGCTCAATCAGATAATGATGATTCATTAATGAACCATTAGAAACTATTTCTAATGTTCATACTTTGATCAAAGATTTCTCGAATCTTTATTTGATTGAAATTATCTGGATGCGCTTCCTTCTTACTAGGGTTGATCGATTCCTTTTTGACCTACTCACAACCTCCATATGCAATCCACCATACCCAGTATCATCCAATGCATGACTTAGTGTCATGATTGAGTGTGAACCAAAGTATGGATTCATGCATACAAGGTACCATGGCAGTCTCAGGTCAAAGGACCACATGTACTACTTCCACTATGAGAACTATCTATTGACAAACAGATAATGTTCCATTAGATGTTCTCAAGCTGGATCCATTCAGTGAACTTATTCTCTAATGAGCACCCACATCCTAGTATTAGTGTCAAACATAAGTGACTGTGAGATCAGTCACCCTCTTCACCAAGCATACATAGGATGTGCTGGTCTTATCGGAAACATTGATCCCCTACTCAATATCCCATCGACCAGGAATATTCTAGATTAGGGTTTTAAGGCTTTGGGTCTCACTGGTATGATCTCATCATAACCCTATAACCATAGCCCTAATCTTTGAGGTTCATCATATCTTAATAAAATTAATAAGACATCGTATGATGAAAATAAAATGCCTTTATTAATTGATAATGTTAATACACTGGTTTGGGATACAAAAAAAATCCCGTCGAAATACAACATTTCGATTGGCCTTTAGGGCATAATCCTTTCAATCTCCCACTTGCACTAAAGCCAATCGCCTTTAAATTTTAACCCCATACATTCGAGGTGGCGATCAAACTCCCGCTGTGGTAGAGCCTTAGTGAACGGGTCTGCTATGTTGTTCTTCATTTCTACTCTTTTAATGCAGACTTCTTGTCTTTTAACAATCTCTCGAATGAGATGGAAGCGTCTTAGAATGTGCTTTGATTTATGATGAGCTCTAGATTCCTTAGCTTGAGCGACGACTCCAGTATTATCACAGTAAAGTGGTACTGGACCTTCAATCTCTGGAACAACGCCCAACTCTGAGATGAACTTCTTCATCCAGACAGCTTCCTTGGCAGCTTCACTAACAGCAATGTATTATGCCTCAGTTGTTGAGTCTACTACAGTCTGCTGTTTAGAACTCTTCCAGCTTACAGCTCCTCCATTTAGGATAAAAACATATCCTGAAATAGATTTGCTATCATCTGGATCTGATTGAAAACTAGAATCTGAATAAGCTTCCAGTTTAAGATCAGATCCTCCGTATATCAGAAAAATATCCTTAGTCCTTCTCAAGTACTTAAGAATATTTTTCACAGCCTTCCAGTGATCCTCTCTTGGATCAGCCTGAAATTTGCTGGCTATACCTAAGGCATATGCCACATCAGGCCTGGTACATAACATAGCATACATTATATATCCTACAGCTGAAGCATAAGGTATAGAACTCATTCTATTTCTTTCTTCAGGTGTCTTAGGAGACATCTTCTTAGAAAGATGTATGACATGACCAATGGGCAAGTAACCTCTTTTACTTCCCTCCATGCTAAATCTCTTGATGCAGAACAAAAGCTCTGATACCAAAAATGATGCAGAACAAAGAACAAAGAAGCGTATGCGGAAGTAAATTTAAGATTAATTCCTTTTTTTTTTAATTTCAGAAATTGGCTTTGACTCAAAGTAAAGCTAAACTAAGTTGAAGGAAACTAGGTAAGGATTGAAAGCACAATTTAGAAGAAACTAAATTATCAGAGTAGTTCAGAAATAACGGATCGCTGGGGGTTGAGAAACTCCCAGACCTAGGGTTTTGCTCTGAACTTTCAACAGAACAGAAATAGAGAGAAGAGATGGTTTACTAACTAGACAGTGATCTTCTCAGGATTTTGGTGGAAGAACTCTCTCGAGCAGATTGTGGGATCCTCGGAGTCGGCTATCTTCGCAATGGATCCTCCAATACTGGTCTCGTGGTTTGGTCGGCTTCTCCTGGACTCAAGATCTGGGAAAGAAGAGGAACAAGTGAAGGAATTCATAAACTCAAGAAAAGATCTTACCAGGTTGAAGAACTTGAAAGCCGAAGTTGCTGAAATCGAATTCTCCTGGAGGCCGATCTGACTTCCCCTTAGAATTGTTGTAGATCTGCAGTATCTGGACTGGAGTCGGATGCTGGTGGTCGGCCAGGACTTGGAGAAGGTGGCCGTGAGAAGAGGAAAAGACTAGGGCTTGGTGGAAAGAGAAGGGTGATGGTGGCTAGGGTTTGGGAATTGAGTGGCTAACCTAGGGTTTAGGGTTTTGGAGATCTCTCACCTCCTCAAGGTTCCAGGGGAACCCGGATTTACTCCCTCACGGAGCTCAACACCTGGAAGCAAGTGCGGACAAGAGAAAACACAAGTTTGCTCAGGAAAAATTTCTTTCATTCATCTGATTCCTTTAAACTTACAAGAGGGGTTTAATTTATAGGGCTTTACAAGGGAGTAGGGTTTTACATCTTCCCATGTGGGACTAAAGGAGGGGATCTACAAATCAGGATAATCCATACACATATGGTCGGCCAAGGTACCAAAAAAATTTGATTTGGGTTATAAAAGGCAGGTAGATGGCGCCTCCTTGCTTAGGTCTTCAAGAGAGGATTTCTTTCCTTCCATGGATCAACTCTTTTGGACTCCTCCTTTTCTTCCTCCCTAAGTCAAGGCCCTTCCCATCTTTGTTTTGGACATTTTTGGCAGGTAGTGGGGGTGTCTCCTAGTATCTCTCCATGAATCAAGGATTTTCCCTTCATGGTTTGGCTCTTTTGGACACCTCCTAGTCTTGCTCCACAAGTTTAGGCTTCTTCCTTTCATGGCTTTGGCACTTTAGGAAACTTTTGGATGCCTCATTGATTTTCTCCCCAAGACATGCTCTCTTTCCTTTTATAACTTGGGTTTTTATGGAACATTGTGGGGCACCTCCTTGATCCTCTCTTCAAGAAAAATTCTTGCCATCCTGGCTTGGGTTTATCTGGAAAGAAGTTGGCTCCTCCTTGGATTGAGGTATCTTGATGGATTTCTCTCCCAAGTGGCGCATGAAAGAAGGGACCTGCTTTCTTATGGTGTGGGGACCAAGGCACACTGGATGGAGATGTGGCACCTCCTGGACTCTGGCCTGTGGCTGGGAGTGTGGCGCCCACTTGCTTTGATCTTGGGAGAAAATGTGGCACCTTGGAGAAGACCTAGACCACTACTAGGACTTGTATTGAGTCAACATGACTCAACAAAATTTAAATTGCAGGGAAATACAGACTCAAACTAAAATTGAGTTGACCAAGTCAACCCTTATTACAAAACCAGAAAATCCTAATTCTTCGGGCAATGTCAATCAGAGATCCAGATGGAGCCCTGAAGTCTTCTTCTGAGTCTGGTGCCCGCACCAATTCTCCCGGGGTGGGAGGAACTCGACCCTGTCGAGTATGGATCAAGCTGGCTCTGGTATCTCTCCAAGAGGTCTGGGTCCAATTCTTGTAATTCTTCTTGGGAGATCCAAGAGTTATCAGAATCTGGCCTTCCTTGCCATCGGACTAGGTATCTTTGGTATCCTCGATTACGAGTAGAGATAACCTAATCATCCAGGATCTTTTCAATATGCTCTTTCCTCACAGGCCAGTTTGTTGGTGGACACACAGGGTTGGGTTCACTCTCAAGAGCAGGATTAGGCTCAAAAAGGCTCACTGGGAATCACAGCTGGCTCTCTATACTCTACTAGGTCTGTAATGTTGAAAGTGGAGCTAATGCCTAGTTCTGAAGGCAACTCGAGCACATAGGCATTGGACCCTACTCTCTTCACCACTCTAAATGGTCCAGCTCCTCTAGCATGTAACTTTCTAACAGTTCCAGGAGGAAACCGTTCAGGCCTTAACCTAATCATTACATAGTCTCCCTCAACAAAAGTTTTGACTCGTCTTTGAGAATCAGCCAACTTCTTATAAGTTTCATTACTTAAATTTATTTTGGCATGAATTTCTTTATGCAAGTCCTTTACATGCTATGCAAGTGCATCAAGAGACTTGTGTGTATGGACTAATAGTGAAATCAGATCAAGTGGTGTGTGAGGCTTGTATCCATGAACAATTTCAAAGGAACTCTAGCCTATAGACCTATTGATCGAAACATTATATGCAAATTTAGTCCTGGACAAAATACAAATCCCAATTCCTGGTGCTCTCAATCAAATGAAAATCAGAGCCAAAGCCTAGTAAAGGGTCAAGAAAAACTAAACTAGACTGACGACGCATTCCTAAAGAATGGACTTTATTCAAAGGAACCCTAGGTCTAAACCTAACAAACTACGACTCTCTAGGTTTGACCTTGGGTTGGAGGATGGCATGCAGAGCATGAAAACTTATCATGGGTGCCTAGTAGGTGCCATAAGGTCTTCCAGAAGTAGGTGGCAAACCTAATAGGTTCTGACACGTGGTTCACTCTAAAGACTTTGACAAAGTATACTTGGATGGTGTAAGAAGCATTGGAAGTCCTAGAGAAAGGGAGGAAATATGAGGTGGAGTCACGAATTACCTGCTGACTAAAGGTGGTGACCTGAAGGTTTGAATGGTGATCTATGAGTGTCAACTGGTCATCCTTTCGAAAGGAAAAGTTTGCTACTCCCAAGAATGGATCAAGAGATGGTTCGGGAAGCAGCCTAGGACATGTCATTGCAACAGTTAAAGTTTGTTCTCTAAGCAAATAATGATCCATTTTCTCAAGAACTGGATTGAAGAATGATTCATGGAAGGGCCTATGGATGATGACCTCAAGACTTGAAATTTGACCTATGGGTGTGGAAAGGTATACTCTATAGAAGGGTAGGTCAGTCATGCAAAGGAAGGGGTCTGGGGCCATAAGGAGGACTTCTACAGGACTGGGTGAACCAATCCGCTCAAGACAAGGATGTTCAACTGAGATTACGGGAGAGACCTTAGTGGCTGGGCATGGGACAAGGTCCAATTGTAAGAGGCTTGATTCAGTCATCCTAAGGAGAGGATCTACCATAGGGTGGGCAAACTTAAATTATTCTATGCAAAGATCTTCAATTGGTACTTGGGGAATGACTGTCATTAGAGGGTACGAACTAATAGCTCGGGCTAACACTATGAGTTCTTCCTAGGGGTATTTGACTAAAGGAACCCGGTTCTCACAAATCTCTTGAATTTCTGAACTAGGTCCTATCAGTTGGTTGCTCTCCAAGGTCTCCTCAGGTAAGAAACCAATAGTATCAATATCACATTCTTCAAGTTCTTCCCCCTCATATTCATCAACTAGACTCAAGCCAGCATCATATACTTCCTCGATGCTATCTTCAATGGGTTTTGGGTCAGTGGTGATCGGGTCAACTGATTCTAGGCTTGTCATACCTAACCTTTCTTCCTCATTGGTAGGCTTGGGTTCTCCCTCATTAATGTCATCCTTAGGATTCTTACTACTTAGCTGTGCACAAGCCAGTCCTATGCATGGGCACTGACTAGATTTATGGCCTCTTTCTCTATAAAACAAACATTCCTGAGATATAGGAACCTGGGTCACACTGGGTTTCAAGCTAGTAGAGACCTTACTTGGGCATGGGTGTGGATCTACATGGTTTGATCTAGAAGACTGGGGTTGTTGAGTGACTGGTCTAGAATATTGTAAGGACCTCTCATAGACACGATCCACACTATAGATATCATGGTTAGGCTTCCTAAGGTTATACTCGGGATCATGGTATAAGGTCCTCCTAGGCTCCTGGCATGGGTGAGGTTGGGGCCTATTAAATTTTGGATCAGGGGTCCAATTTTGATGTCTACGTTTCTCAAGTACTTGGACTCGATCCCTAAATTGGGAAAAACCCTCATTCATGTCCTGACTCAATTTGGTCATACTTTCGGTAAGATTTCTAACCATGGCCTCTAAATCTGGTTGGGTTTGACTAGGTTGGTAGGGTACTCCATTCCGGGTAGACATGATGATGCAAGCAAGCACATAGAATGTGACTAGACTAAAGCGACTACTGGCTAACTAGACCTAGAGCCCAAACTAGATGCCTAATCAGAGTGGCAAGCTAGCCTGTAGTAACTCGGGACTCAGCCAGGCAGGTGTAAGGGGAGTGTTAGGTCCCTAGATGCCAATCCTAGACACCAATCAGTGATTGGCCAGGTAGGCGGACCAGCACACAAGCCCTTCGGGATAGAATCCCTGAACCACCATTCTAGACACTGAGTACAAAGCACACACAGAGTAACCAGACAAACTGACTCAACACTAGCCTTGACCCGACTTGTTGATGTCCCTAGCCCACTAGGGCAAATTAGGTCTAATGAATTTTAAGATTAAAGGCTTAGGTTCGAATGAAGGGATGGTGGTTTTGGGCTAAGGAGAGGTTATCAACTCCTCCCCTTATCTTAGATACTCAAATGCCCTTAAGTTGAATTAAGAGATGAACACTCAAAAATAAATGGATTGCAGAACACAAAAACAGAGTTGCAGTAATTTAATTCTCAGAAATTGCATGGAAACCAATAAATCATGAGAAAATTATGCAAATTAGTTTCAATTATAATGGTTTCAGAAAAATAAAAATTACTGAATTTGGAGTTACCTGCAGTGAGAAATAATTTCTGCAACAGGGCAATTACGGGATGAAAACAGAGCACTTCCCCGTTTACAATTTCTGCTACGAAGTTGTAACCCAACGGATCCCCTACACGCCCTAGGAACACCCCATAGAATGGGAAGAGGAGGTTTGCACCTCGCTTCGTTCCTAGGACCGGACGTCCTGGGGAGTCTACTTCGAGCAGACAAAGTAAAAAGAGAGGGACTCAAACAAGCAATCAAACAGAAATCCTAGACAGGGCTCTGATACCAAAAATGATGCAGAACGGAAGCTCTGATACCAAAAATGATGCAGAACAAAAGCTCTGATACCAAAAATGATACAGAACAAAGAACAAAGAAGCATATGCGGAAGTAAATTTAAGATTAATTTCTTTTTTTTTTATTTCAGAAATTGGCTTTGACTCAAAGTAAAGCTAAACTAAGTTGAAGGAAACTAGGTAAGGATTGAAAGCACAATTTAGAAGAAACTAAATTATCAGAGTAGTTCAGAAGTAACGGATCGCTGGGGGTTGAGAAACTCCCAGACCTAGGGTTTCGCTCTGAACTTTCAACAGAACAGAAATAGAGAAAAGAGATGGTTTACTAACCAGACAGTGATCTTCTCAGGATTTTGGTGGAAGAACTCTCTCGAGCAGATTATGGGATCCTCGGAGTCGGCTATCTTCGCAATGGATCCTCCAATACTGGTCTCGTGGTTTGGTCGGCTTCTCCTGGACTCAAGATCTGGGAAAGAAGAGGAACAAGTGAAGGAATTCAGAAACTCAAGAAAAGATCTTACCAGGTTGAAGAACTTGAAAGCCGAAGTTGCTGAAATCGAATTCTCCTGGAGGCCGATCTGACTTCCCCTTAGAATTGTTGTAGATCTGCAGTATCTGGACTGGAGTCGGATGCTGGTGGTCGGCCAGGACTTGGAGAAGGTGGCCGTGAGAAGAGGAAAAGACTAGGGCTTGGTGGAAAGAGAAGGGTGATGGCGGCTAGGGTTTGTGAATTGAGTGGCTAACCTAGGGTTTAGGGTTTTGGAGATCTCTCACCTCCTCAAGGTTCCAGGGGAACCCGGATTTACTCCCTCACGGAGCTCAACACCTGGAAGCAAGTGCGGACAAGAGAAAACACAAGTTTGCTCAAGAAAAATTTCTTTCATTCATCTGATTCCTTTAAACTTACAAGAGGGGTTTAATTTATAGGGCTTTACAAGGGAGTAGGGTTTTACATCTTTCCATGTGGGACTAAAGGAGGGGATCTACAAATCAGGATAATCCATACACATATGGTCGGCCAAGGTACCAAAAAAATTTGATTTGGGTTATAAAAGGCAGGTAGATGGCGCCTCCTTGCTTAGGTCTTCAAGAGAGGATTTCTTTCCTTCCATGGATCAACTCTTTTGGACTCCTCCTTTTCTTCCTCCCTAAGTCAAGGCCCTTCCCATCTTTGTTTTGGATATTTTGGCAGGTAGTGGGGGTGTCTCCTAGTATCTCTCCATGAATCAAGGATTTTCCCTTCATGATTTGGCTCTTTTGGACACCTCCTAGTCTTGCTCCACAAGTTTAGGCTTCTTCCTTTCATGGCTTTGGCACTTTAGGAAACTTTTGGGTGCCTCCTTGATTTTCTCCCCAAGACATGCTCTCTTCCCTTTTATAACTTGGGTTTTTATGGAACATTGTGGGGCACCTCCTTGATCCTCTCTTCAAGAAAAATTCTTGCCATCCTGGCTTGGGTTTATCTGGAAAGAAGTTGGCTCCTCCTTGGATTGAGGTATCTTGATGGATTTCTCCCCCAAGTGGCGCATGAAAGAAGGGACCTGCTTTCTTATGGTGTGGGGACCAAGGCACACTGGATGGAGATGTGGCGCCTCCTGAACTTTGGCGTGTGGCTGGAAGTGTGGCGCCCACTTGCTTGGTCTTGGGAGAAAATGTGGCACCTTGGAGAAGACCTAGACCACTACTAGGACTTGTATTGAGTCAACATGACTCAACAAAATTTAAATTGCAGGGAAATATAGACTCAAACTAAAATTCAGTTGACCAAGTCAACCCTTATTACAAAACCAGAAAATCCTAATTCTTCGGGCAATGTCAATCAGAGATCCAGATGGAGCCCTGAAGTCTTCTTCTGAGTCTGGTGCCCGCACCATCTCTTTAGCACTTGGCCAATGTACCTAGACTGGGATAAGCCTAGCATCCTCCTAGATCTATTTCTATAGATCTTGATACCCAGTATATAGGATGCTTCTCCCAAGTCTTTCATGAAAAACTGTTTAGATAACCATACCTTGACTTATTGTAACATTGGCATATCATTTCCAATGAGGAGTATGTCATCCACATACAGAACCAAGAAAACTATGGCACTCCCACTAGTCTTCTTGTATACACAAGGTTCATCCTCATTTTTGATAAAGTCAAACTCTTTGATTGTCTTATCAAATCGGATGTTCCAACTCCTGGATGCTTGCTTTAATCCATAAATAGATTTTTTCAGCCTACATACCTGATTAGGTTTAGTCTCCAAGACAAAACCTTCCGTCTATGACATATAGACCTCTTCCTCAAGGAAACCATTAAGGAATGCGGTTTTCACATCCATCTACCAGATTTCATAATCATGATATGTTGCTATAGCAAGCATGATCCGAATAGATTTGAGCATAGCAACAGGAGAAAATGTTTCATCATAATCTTTTCCCTGTTTTTGTTTGGAACCCTTAGCCACTAATCTGGCTTTATAAGTTTCAACTTGGCCATCTGTCCCAATCTTTTTCTTATAGACCCATTTGCATCCAATAGGGTTAACACCCTCTGGTGCATCAACCAAAGTCCACACTTGGTTGACATACATGGAGTCCATTTCGGATCTCATGGCTTCCAGCCATCTGTCTGAGTCCCTACTCATGACAGCATCCGTATAGGTTAGAGGCTCATCATTTTCAATGATCCGGGCTTCATTATTTTCAATAATGAACCCATACCTCTTAGGTGCATGACGCACCCTATCAGACCTACGGATAGGAGTGGTGTGTTCTGGTTCTATACTAACTATGTTATCATTTGGTTGAGATGTATCTATTTGTTGAACTTCTTCAAGTTCAATATTTCTCCCACTGCCCTTTTGTAGGATGAACTCTTTCTCTAGAAAAGTGGTATGCCTACTGACAAAAACTTATTGTTCAGTAGGGTGGTAGAACAGATATCCTATACTATCTTTAGGATATCCTACAAATAGACACTTATCTGCTCTAGCATCCAGCTTATGTCCAAAATTTCTTTTGACATAGGCTGGACATCCCTATATCTTAAGATACTTAAGATTAGGTTTCTTACCCCTCCATATCTCATATGGAGTGCTAGAGACAAATTTAGATGGTACTCTATTTAAGATATTAGCCGCGGTTTCCAAGGCATATCCCTAGAAGGAAACAGGTAACTCTGTGAAGCACATCATGGACCGTACCATATCTAATAAGGTATGGTTCCTCCTTTCAGCAACACCATTTAATTGTGGTGTGTAAGGAGGGGTCCATTCAGAGATAATCCCATTTTCTTTAAGGTTATCGAGAAACTCGGTGGATAAGTATTCACCTCCTCGATCTGATTGAAGGATTTTAATACTTTTCCCTGTTTGTTTCTCTACTATACTTTGATACTCTAAAAATTTATCAAATGCTTCGGACTTATGTTTCATAAGATACACAAATCCGTACCTTAAAAAATCATCAGTAAACATGATGAAATAAGAGTATCCACCCTTGGCCTGAGTTGTCATAGGCCCACATACATCTGTATGTATGAGTCCTAATAATTCAGTTGTCCTTTCTCTATGTCCACTAAATGGAGTCTTGGCCATTTTACCCATGAGACATGATTCACAAGTTCCTAATGATTCATAATCATAAGGATTAAGAAAATTTTCCTTGTATAACTTGCTAATCCTAGTCTCACTAATATGTTCAAGCCGACAGTGCTAGAGTAAAGTATTGTTTACATCATCTCTCTTTCATTTGTTACTTACATGAAGTATATTTTCATTGGTGGATAGAGTTAAAAGATCATTGCAAAATATGCCACAACATATAATTTCATTAGAAAAGCTGATTGAGCAACCATTGCTCATCACATTCATAGTATAACCTTGTCTAAGTAACAAGGGTACAGATATGATATTTCTAATGACCTTAGGCATATAGTAACAATCTCTCAGCTCTAAAATCTTCCCCGAAGGTAACTTCAAGATATAAGTCCCTACGGCCTCTGCTTGGATGGACTCTCCTCCAGCACCGTAGAGCTCGAAGTCTCCTTCCTTCAAAACTCTAAGCCTCTGCAGCCCCTGCAATGATTTGCAGCTATTATGACCATAGGCGGTATCCAATACCCAAGTATTTGAAATGGAAGAATCCAATGACAAAATAGTATGAACTTCTTTCATACCTTTTGGTGCATCCAATGCACCAGGCTTCACACCTGCAAGGTAAGCCTTGCAGTTCCTCTTCTAATGACCCGGCTTGCCACAGTGAAAGCAGGTCATCTGTCCGAAGGCCTTCTTTCCTTTCTTCTTCTTGATGCCCCTTTTTGGGTTCGATCTCCCCTTGGAACCCTTTCTGCTTGACTTCTTCTTGTTGATCCCATCCACAAGAAGAAGTGGAGCCTTATTTTTCTTTAAATGGCTCTCTGCTGTTTTTAACATGTTTAACATCTCAGATAATGAAGTGTTAAGTTTGTTCATATGATAATTAAGAACAAATTGTGAAAATGACTCCGGGAGTGACTGCAGGATCAAATCCTGATTCAACTCCCCATCCATAACTAAACCCAATTGACCTAATCGAGTGATCAGGTCAATAACCATCAGTACATGGTCTTGTACGGATGTACCTTCTGTTATTCTCGTATGGAACAATTGCTTAGATATCTCATATCTAGCAGTTCGACTATGTTCTTCATATAGCTCTTTTAGATTGAGCAGTATGGAGTTAGTGTCTATGCTATCATGTTGCCTTTGCAACTCATTGGTCATAGAGGCAAGCATGATATATTTGACAGTGAGTGAGTCATTTTGCCATATCTTGTATGTGGTCTTTTCCTCTTGCAAGGCATCTTTCCTTAAAGGTTCCAAGGTAGGGGTATCAAGAATGTAAGAAAGTTTTTCCTGGCTGAGTACTATCTTTAGGTTTCTCAACCAGTCAACATAATTCGGTCCAGTCAATTTATTGGCATCAAGTATACTACGGAGTGAGAGTGAAGAGGCCATTTAATCTACATTAACAAAGAACATAACATAAGCAAACAACCAATATTGACAAAATATAATTAAATTAGGATTTTAACTTAATTATGTCTCCCACTATTTTATCAAGCATCATAACCCTCTATATGATGATCGAGAAACCCTAATTGGTTTTCTTAGTGGGGTTGAGATTTTAATTCCTTATAGAAGACCTTATGTGTACACAACAAATCTTTTATAAGTTCAAAGGTAGGAAAACTCTTTTCAATTGTATCTCATACAATTCTCAACAAAACTTGGCCTCTAAAATATTAATAGCCTTGTGTGTGCACAACAAACTATATTATTTTTAGTTAAGTAAGACCCTTCATTCCTTTATAGTCATGATTGTAATAATAATACCCTTGTATGTTCACAATAAAGTATTATATTAAATCATGCCATCAGCATCAAATGCACCAGGCCAAAATTGTGTTAGTTACCATAATAGGCCTTGTGTGTACACAACAAACCTAATACGGATCATAACATAATAATGACCTAGCATGAAGGAAGGCCTAATGTAGTGAATATTACACTAAGCATATCAATCAAGAATTAAGTTAATCTTATCAGCCAGGTAAGTGGGAGAGTAGTGCGAGTCCCCCCATTGCTTTCCTAGACACCAATAAAAATTGGCCAGGTCAGTCAACAGAACCAATTAAAAACCACGTCCTCTTTACCGATCATGAACCACTTTTCCTTGACACCGAATGATCAACTAATCATCTTGATTATTTTGCTTTTGGTATATGACACTACAACTTAATATAATTTTAATGGAGGGCAATTCAAACAGAAGCACGTTCTAATATTACCATTTATCAACCATGCATCATATATCATTTTATAATGTGCCAAGTGTGTCATCATACTAGGACAACCATCTACCACATAATGGATCCACCATTATGCCAGGGCAACCTTATTTCAGTATGATGACTATAAAGCTAAACATATTTCTATATCGGTTAAGGTTTAAGTGAAAATCCTAACCAGTGACATACATATATGCATAAACATATCAATCATATGTAACTAAAGTAGGTCCTACAAAATTGGACAACTTCAAATTTTGTATGATTTAGCCCTAATAAGGTGGCTCTGATACCACTGTAAGGGTTTTGGTGACCAGGGTGGAAGCATAGATTTCAAAAATTTATTATGAAATCACTACCAAATCCTTAACCCAAGACCTCCTTACTAGGAATTAAAACATACAAACATGCATATATAATATAAACTAGAGTTTAGGCACCAACCTGAACCGCTAGTATCCAATCCGATGAAGAAAATCCTGATTCAGCCTTTTTCTCCACCAGGCGCCCAAACGTTCACCCTCCAACGGTGATCCACACGAAACTCGGACCAAGAAAGAACTCCTTCTTCAAGTTGATTGGATAAGTGAAACTCTTTCGGCAGCCTTTGGTCTATTGACCACTGTAGGACACCCTGTCCTACTGTAGGGCACTAAAGACACTCTCCTAAACCACTCTTGATTTTAGGACAACCCTCCTCTAGGACCCCTTAGGCTTATGTCCTAAAACAAAGTCTTGTCCTAGTAGAAAAGACCTTGTCTTAACAAGACAAGTCTTGTCTTAAAGAAAGAAGGAGGGAGAGAGAGACACTCAGAATAATACTTCGATGGAATTCTTATATAAGAATCATTTCACCACCCCCTATTTATAAATACAAGAGGGGCATGTGATATGTCCTTCCATCAACTTATCAGATATAATTTTTCAAGACCGAAGAGAAGTTATCTGGCTTGAAAAATCATATCTAATAAGCCCATTCATGCACCGAAGGCCTTATTCACATCCCTTCTTTTATCTGGACGAATTCTCATTTGCCACATATCAATTACCGGTCCATAGGAATCCAAGAGGCACCTCTTCAATCTCCAAACATCAAAGATTATGAAGAGTCCTGATAGCAGAAGGACTCTCCATCAAAACGCGCGCCACATGAAGAGTTGTGACTCTTCATGCACTGCGCGCGCCATCCTTCTTCCATGCAAATCTCAAAGAATGTTGATCAGTCAAAACATAGGTAATATGGGTGTCATTTGTAAGAGCATAAAATTTTCTTTCTGACTATATAAATTATATTCAAATCAGTGATCTATAGCTCATTCTGTGCCCTTTTGAAGTTAAGGTATCATTTAGGTACCAAGAGTCCCATGCCATTGGGACTCTTCATGTATGGCGCCTAAAATGTCCTTAAATCTAAATTAAAATCAGATTTAGCTCTGATTAGGCTAGCCCCACTTAGGACTCAACCTAATTTAGGTTTTCCATAATTAGGTTAGCCCAATTAGCAAGCAACCAGACCCAATCCAATTGGGTTAGGAATTTGGTTAGCCTACATATGCTAGTATGTAATCCGGCTAACCAATTAAGATCCTATGACCCTAATTAAATCATGAATGACTTCCTTAGCCAAGTCTCTATTGTGTGTGACCCATTGGGTTTCACCTCTAGCCAGCAGTAGGTTTAGGTTTGAGTCGATTCGATCCGATCGAACCCGATTGACCTAATTAGATCAAATTAGCTCACCTAATTGTCCAATTCAAATCACACATCGAATTGACTCATAAAACCAAATCAATTGGTTCATGAAGACCTAAAAGACAAGATTGACGTCTAGCAACGTGTCATGCTTACCCGGAAGATGAGGAATTTTGGTGGATTTACCAAAATACCCTTCAGTGGTGAGTTATCGGGCAATTCAGTCCTTCGATCTACTTACACCCTAAATATGACTATGGATATGGATACTTGTCAAATCCAATTTTATATTCATTCCTTGCTCAATCTGATAATGATGATTCATTAATGAACCATTAGAAACTATTTCTAATGTTCATACTTTGATCAAAAATTTCCCGAATCTTCATTTGATTGAAATCATCTGGATGTGCTTCCCTCTTACTAGGGTTGATCGATTCCTTTTTGACCTACTCACAACCTCCATATGCAATCCACCATACCCAGTATCACTCCATGCATGACTCAGTGTCATGATTGAGTATGAACCAAAGTATGGATTCATGCATACAAGATACCATGGCAGTCTCAGGTCAAAAGACCACATGCACTACTCCCACTATGAGAACTATCTATTGACAAACAGATAAGATTCCATTAGATGTTCTCAAGCTAGATCCATTCAGTGAACTCATTCTATAATGAGCACCCACATCCTAGTATTAGTGTCAAACACAAGTGACTGTGAGATCAGTCACCCTCTTCACCAAGCATACATAGGATGTGCTGGTCTTATCGAAAACATTGATCCCCTACTCAATATCCCATCAACCAGGAATATTCTAGATTAGGGTTTTAAGGCTTTAGGTCTCACTGGTATGATCTAATCATAATCCTAGAACCATAGCCCTAATCTATGGGGTTTATCATATCTTAATAAAATTAATAAGACACAGCGTATGATGAAAATAAAATGCCTTTATTAATTGATAATGTCAATACACTTGTTTGGGATACAAAAGAAAATCCCATCGAAATATAACATTTCGATTGGCCTTTAGGACATAATCCTTTCATTTCCTCCCCCTAAAGTTTATGTTATTTTGGCCTCCTTCTACACACGCGCGCAGCCCAGCCTACTCGCGCGATCGCATCACGACGGTAGCTATTTTATCCTAATACTAATTATCCGATTAATCTTGATTAATCTCTTAATCACCTAACCGTTAATCTATTAAACCATTAGCTCTTAATCACCTAGCCACCGTTAACCATTAAAACCTCGCTTTATTTTTTTGATTTTACTTAATTAAAATCCCTAATGTTAATCCGTATTTAGTCTCGCATTTAGCCATTTTAACGTTTCTTAATTCAACCTTTAAGCCTCTAGCCATTGGGCCAACCCAAACGGCTAGATCTTTTGGCCTATGAAAGGGTTTGGGTGAGGGAGAGAATAGTAGCAACCACTTGGTCTTCCCATTTCTCTCTGCTCATCAAATTCCTATCCTCCATGTCTAATCTTCTCATTCTATTCAATATTTTTTCGATATTTCTCATACAACTTCTCTCTCTTATTTCTATTACTGTGCGAAGCTCTATCATCCTCTCCATGGTCGTGCCTGTAGGAGAGGTATCCGGTTGTATCTTGGGACGAAATTCTCAAGACTGAATCTGCACGAAGGTCGGGAATCACCTTAGAACAGTGCACTGCATGCCTCCGATCAGCTATTCTATTTTCTCCTTCTTTTGTAAAATTTGTAAATTGATATTATATTTTATTATTACTATTGTTAGATTATTTATTTTATGATCATATTCCTAAGGGGAGTAAGGTTTTGTAATCAACCTATCCTTAACAATCTAAGGTGATTCCCCGATTCCGGTTATGATTCAAACACTGGCAATAATAATAATAACTATGACATCATAGATTAACATAAGATCCCTGCACTTAGCTTATATGCTGTTATCTCTTGAGAATATTTATTCTTGCATATCGGTATATTTAAATTTGATACTTTATTTAATTCTTAGTGATATGGTTAAACCTTTGAATCTCTATACATATATTGAAAATATAAAAAGATATTTTAAAAAAATTATATTAGTTATTAAAACAACTAAAAGAATCCTGTATTCTATGCAGCTCTTACCTCTCCTAACCTTTTCCTTAGGCTTTCCTTGAATCATCTCCCCATGGGTTCCGAGGACTCTTCAAATCTCAAACCTGATCGATCCAATAGAAAAGAATTTCTTAGATGGCAAGAACAATTAGAAGCCTGGTTAATATCTCTAGATCTAATATCTGTCATAGAAAAAATCCTTCCCTTTAAACCTAAATCCCAAGATTCAGAATCAACCTCTAAATCTCCTGAAGAAATTGACTATCACTGTAGATTTAGAATCCTAAGCTGTCTTTTAGACGAACTATATGAAACCTACAGAAAATGTCAAACCTCTAAAAAACTTTGGCAAGCCCTAGAAGAAACCTATACTAGAGATAATAATGGGGCTATGAGGTTTACCATCTTAGACTTCCATAACTTTAGAATGGTAGACAACCTGTCTATCAATGACCAGATCCATCAGTTCCAAAACTTAGTTCAAGAGATTCATAGGAGAGGATCTATCCTTGATGAAACCTATCAAGTATCAAACTTGATAGATAAACTTCCTCCTTCTTGGATCCAATTCGGTTGAGATCTTAGGAGAACTCAGTCCTCCCTAACTCTCAGGTCTGTCCTTCAATCCACCAGGATAGAAGACTAGTTTAGACTTAGAGAGACTCAAGAAAATCATTTTAAAGCCAAGATCAATCTTGCTGAAGCTCAAAATCAAGGTCCAAACTCTAAGGGTCAAAACTTTAGAGGTCATAATCCCAATTTTAAACATAAAGGGTAAAATTACAAAGGAAAAGATAAGCCCTTGTATCAAAATCAAAAACATAGACGAAACAACCAATTTCAAAGACCTAAGGAACAAGGTAATGAGAGATTCTGTTTTACCTGCGGTAGAGACAACCACCTTGCTCTTCAGTGCTTCTACAGAAAGAAGCAGAAGGTTACCTACAAGAAGAAAAATGGTATGAAGAACCAGTACCAACCTAAATCTCAGGTTAACATAATTGAAGGGGAACCATCTTCCTTTAGGTTAGTTTCCTTTACCCCTTCAGTCAACTTAACCTATTTAAATTTCGAATGGTGGTTAAATACCGGTGCCAACATCCATGATTGTACTGATGATCTTGGTTTTTCTCATATCAGGGATCAAGTGAAAGAAGTATGACCATGGATGATGGAACGGCTGTTGAAGTTCTAGGATCAGGATCCATCAATCTGAGGTTTACCTCAAAAAAGTTCTTGATTCTTCGTGATGTACAACATGTTCTAGCTATACGAAGAAACTTACTAAGTGGTTCTTTGCTTGTCCAGATAGGACTTAAAATTATTTTAGAGTCCAATAAAGTTATAATTTCTAGAGGAGATAAGTTCATTGGCAAAGATTTTGTATCCGAGAGACTTTTTAAACTGAATGTAATTGCTCCTATTGATATTAATAAGAATTCTGTTTACTTTTCCAAACCTACTGTGTTAAATTCTGAATCTTGTGAAACCTGGCATGGAAGATTAGGTCATGTCAATCTTTAATCAATCAAAAGGATGTCTGACCTAAAGTTAATTCCTAAAATGAATATCGATCACAATTCCAAATATGAAGTGTGCGTTCAGTCAAAATAACCTAGGAAACCTTTTAAGCCTATAGATTTCAGAGACTCACATCTTAGAATTCATCCATATTGATATATGTGACTCTAATAAAATTCCAACTCGTGGAGGTAGTCACTACTTTGTAACTTTTATAGACGACTTCTCTAAGTTCTACTATACCTACCTTCTAAAGACTAAGGATGAGATACTTAACAAATTTAAGGTTTATAAGGCAGAAGCTTAAAATTAGTTGAAAAAAAGGATTAAAATACTTAGGTCTGATTGGGGAGAAGAGTACACTTTGAATGAAATGAGCCTATTCTATGAAGAAAATGGGATAATTCATGAAGTTACAGCTCCCTATCCACCGCAATCTAATGGTGTGGCTAAACAAAAAAATTGAACTTTACTAGATATGATAAATGCTATGATCATTAGTTCAGGTTTCCAGAAAATCTCTGGGAAGAGGTCCTTCTATCTACTAACATATTCTTAATAGAATACCTGTCAAAGATAGAAATAAAATACCTTATAAACTTTGAAAGGTTACCCACCTAGGCTCAGTTACTTTCGAGTTTGGGGATGACTGGCCAAAGTCGAAATTCCTGAATCTAAGAGATCCAAAATTGGATCTAAGACTGTGGATGCTGTCTTTGTTGGCTACTCTCTTGATAGCAACACATATAGTTCCTAATTATTAATTCTGAAATATCTTCAATATCAATTAATATAATTATCGTTCTAGAGATGCAACATTCTTTGAAAATATATTTTCTTTTAAAAATAGAATTTCTAGGCCGACCATCAATCTTCCATCCTCATCTGATTTACCATCATCTTCTTCTTCGTTAGCAGATCTAACCTCTGAATTTGAACATAGAAGAAGCAAAAGAATGAGGTCTTAAAAGAACTTTGGTGAATATTTCATTACCTACCTAATTCAGGATACTCCATCTTCTTATCAAGAAGCCATGGTCTCTCCTAATGCACATTTTTGGAAAGAAGCAATTGATAGTGAAATCGAATCCATTATTGAAAATAATATTTGGATTCTTACTGATCTACCTCTTGGAAACAAACCATTAGGTTGTAAGTGGATATTTAAAAGGAAAATGAAATCTAATGGAACTATAAAAAAATATAAAGCTAGGCTTGTTGTCCAAGGTTTTGGTCAAAAGGCTGGTATCGATTTCTTCGATACCTACTCACCTGTAGCTCATATCACTACTATCCGAGTCCTTTTGGCTTTAGCTTCTATCCACAAACTCTTCATTCATCAAATAAATGTTAAGATTGTTTTCTTACACGGAGATCTAGAAGAGGATATCTACATGCATCAACCAGAAGGTTTTTCTATGCTGGATAAGAAAACAAAGTTTGTAGACTTGTTCGATCCCTCTATGGATTGAAACAAACACCTAAGCAATGACACGAAAAGTTTGACTAAGTAATCTTATCCTATGGATTCCAAATCAATAAATCATCCGAGGTCGAGCTCTCGGTCGATGTCGTGCTCTCGCCATCCGAGATCGAGCACCCGATCGAGGTTGGCTCCCATCCGGGGTTGAGCTCTCGGCCAAGGTCATGCTCCCGCCATCCAAGGTCGAGCCCCCGATCGAGGTCAGCTCCCATTCGAGGTCGAGCTACCGGTCGAGGTCTTGCTCCCACCATTTAAGGTTGAGCCCCTGGCCGAGATCAAGCTTCTGGCCGAGGTCATGCTCCCACCATCCGAGGTTGAGACCCCGACCGAGGTCAGCTCCCATCCGAGGTCGAGCTTTCGACCGAGGTCATGCTCTGGCCATTCGAGGTCGATCCCCGATCGAGGTTAGCTCCCATCCGAGGTTGAGCTCCTGGTCGAGGTCGTGCTCCTGCCATCCAAGGTCAAGCCCCCGACCGAAGTCAGCTCCCTCCGGGGTTGAGCTCCCGGCCAAGGTTCTACTCCCGATATCCGAGGTCAAGCTCATGGCTGAGGTTCTGCTCCCGATATCCGAGGTCAAGCTCTCAAGATAGAGCTTCCGCTTTTCGAGATAGAATCACTATCTAGAACCAAGAGACGTCATCAACTGTTAAGGGATCAAACAAGGATAAGGAGAAGGAGACCACAAGGAATTCAAGCCATGGACTGGGAATTCCAGGTTACCTATGACCTTCAAAGGATGGCGCGTGTTGCCACCAAGATCGTCGTGGCTCGTAGCTGCTGTCGGCGTCGGAGCGCACCTCCTTTTCTGTCTCGCCGTCTGGTGGTCCTGGACCTACAAAACAGGGGTTAGTGACCCGGGCCGGGGTTTCTGGCAGGGGCACTCCGATGATCAAGTCAGTGACAACCCAGGAGAATAGATCCTCCTGGTCGAGCCCCTCTTGATGGACTCCACACAAGGAGGAGTGTATTGTGTAAGAGTGGGACGCAAGTGTGTCGGGGGAAGAGTGGCCTGGCTAGAGGGAGTCTCTGTATGGCCCTTCCTCCCGACCTTGCTTAAGAATGCTGGTGGTGCTATGCTCTTTTTGGTTGAGCTTGCACTTGTGTTCCAGTGGTATGGCTTGTGCCTTGCTTTTTTTCCTGTGTTGTGGTTGTTACCTCCAAGTTTTGTATATCAGGTTACCGTTGGACGTTCGTCTTGGGATCTCCACTGGACTGTCAGGCATGTGCGGTGGTGTCTCAAGAAGCATTTCTTGATCCGTGATAAGGGAAGCTGTTATGTGCTCTGACATTTCCCTTGGTCGCCTCATTTCGGAAAACCTGGTAGTGCCTCGATTGGTGGGTCGCCACCCCTGGGATTCGAATCTCCTGGTTGCCTTCCTTTCTTGGGTGGTTCAGGTGGTTGGTGAGAAGCATGGTGCCTCGATCAGTGGGCCTCTCGCCTTTCTGGTTTAACTGGCGGCTGCAGGCGGTCAGTGCGGTCTGGCTGGTATCTCGGCGTAGTCCTCGGGCGGCTCGCCGGTGTCCTAGGATGGCGGTGCCCATGCCCAAGCTGGGGCTGAGCTGGAATGACAGAGCTCGCTCCGACCTAGACGTCCCAAGCTTGCGGGGTCGCCTTGGTGGAGGAGGACAGAATGCATGCTCGGTCCAGAGGGCTCGCACTCAATGAGGCTCCACTTGGCGGAGGAGGGCTGAGCTCGACTCTGACCACAGGGCTTGATCTTCGAGGGTCTCGCTCTGGAGGGCAGGGTGCGGGCCCGGTCCAGAGGGCTCGCACTTGGAGAGGCTCTACGTGGAGGGGGAGGGCTGAGCTCGACTCCGACCACAGGGCTCAATCTCTGAGGGTCTCACTCTGGAGGGCAGAGTATGGGCCCGGTCCAGAGGGCTCGCACTCGGAGAGGCTCCACGTGGCGGAGGAGGCCTGGGCTCGACTCTAACCACAGGACTCGATCTCCAAGGGTCTCGCTCTGGAGGGTGGAGTGCGGCTCCGGCCTAGGCGTCCCGAGCTCGCGGGACCGACCTGGCGGAGGATGGAGCTCGGCTTGTTGTCTCGAGGGAGCTCAACTCGATGGAGGAGTCCGGGCAGAAGAATTGATGTGGCATCCATCGTGGTGGCTTCCTTTGACGTGGCGCCGTCAGCTTCCCCATGTCAGCGATCCCGCCACATCAGCGCATATCCTACTAGAGGTTCCAGGCTCTGCAACACGCCACCTGCACATTCTGCATGATGCATACTCCATCAGGCTCCGGGCCCTATGGCGCGCCGCCTGCGCCCACTGTCACGCAACCAGGGCTCCAGTTCCTGTGACATGGCACCTGCACCTCTTCTAAGAGGAGTATGCTATTAAGGCCCCATGCGCTACGGCACTCCGATGGTCCTTCCTAGAATAAAAATGCTCCACCATGGCTTGGGGCTCAGTGGCACAGCGCCCGCACCTTCCATAGGAAACTGCACCATCAAAGGGACAAGACCTGTGTTACACCGGCGAACACCTCCAATAGAAAGATCTTCTTCTGAGGACTGGTCCGACAAGGGGAAGGTCGCTGATGATGAGAAACCCCTCCAAAAAGGGTACCAGAAAAGTGACGCCCCGATAAAGCCCCGAATCTGGTTTGGACCATTCTTCTCATATAAAACAGAAGAAGGGACCTCCAGCGGGGAGGGGGGACAATGGGTAAGACAAAGGGAGCAAACGGGCAAGGAACCAGCAAGGAGAACCTCCTTGCTCTCTCACTTCGACTTATTTTTCATCTCTAAGATTCTGTATACTTTACTCTTCTAGGCGGAGGGACCCTAAGCTCTCTGTCGCAGAGGCTCTGCTTTCCTTGGTCATCCAACTGACTTGATCATCGAGTGTCCCCGCCGGAATCCCCGGCCAGGGTCTTTTTTTCTTGCAGGACTGGTCGATCTAGAAGCTGATCAAAAAAGAGGACCGAGCACCTAGAGGGAGCCCGACGCATCCACGAGTGTTAGAGCTACAGGCCACGACGATCTAGGTGGCAATAGATTGGCGCGCCAAGAAGGGAGGAGAGTGCGAGACAGAAGCACTGTTGGTTGTGGAAAGTCCAACGGCAAGTTCCTCCACTATTAGAAGAGAATCCATGGACGACCATGAACCCACGGTGATGACACGCGCACGAGAAGCTTCCGTTAGCCGCACGGGGTATCCCCTTGCTGTGGTATCCAATATAGCCCGGAAAGGGTGCTCCGAGCTCCACCACCACCACCTCCGGTGGACCCCCACATCATTGCACTCACCCAACAGGTCCAAGCCTTGATTATGGTGGTGCATCAGCTTCATCAGCGACACCGGTTCCTAGCAACACAGCAACAGCCGGGGATGCCGGCGGCCCATGCTACCGACCCCTGTTCCAGCCTACAGTCCTACCGACAAGGGCCGTCACATGCTGCCTCTCACCCATGGGGAGACTGGCAAGCGATCAGGAAGGAACACCAGGATCTCCCTACCAGCCGGGAGAGCCACTCCCCGGCTTCGGATCATGGTGCGCTCTCGCGCCAGCGATGCCGACGTGGCTAGGAACTCAGGTGAGAGTTCCTCCACTTCGCACCCCCTTCACCCTTGACGGCCTCCACCGAGGGGTCCACAGACGAGGCCATCCGCCATTAAGCAAAAAGGCACCTCGAAGAGCAAGAGCGCAAGCTGGCTGACCTGTCCCACCAGTTTGCGGAGATTCAGGGCTCCCCTAGAGAGCCTGCAGGTTATGACACCCGTCCACCTTTCTCTTTAAGAATTCAAGAGAAACCGATCCCAAATCGATTCCAGATGCCCTAGGTTGATCCCTACGACGAAACAACCGATCCCTTGGACCACCTAGAAAGCTACAAGGTCCTCATGAGGGTCCAAGGGGCCACTGACATCCTTCTCTGCGTCACCTTTCCAGTTACGCTTCGCAAAGCTGCTTGAGCCTGGTTTTCTCGACTCGAGTCAGGGAAATTGACTCCTTTCAATAGCTGGAAAGGAGGTTCGTGGCACACTTTGATGCATGCAGGAAGGTGCCATGCAAGGTCGACAGCCTCTTCTTTATCCGCTAACAGGATCAAAAGCCCCTCCGGGATTACGTATCTCAGTTCGAAGCCACCACCTTGGAGATCTACCACCTCGACGAGCCAGTCGCCATTCTGGTGCTAAAGAGAGGATTCCGGACCTCTCGCTTCACCTACTCGAGCTCCTCCTCCGGGCCCACAAGTACATCCATGCGAAGGAGGTCAACCATACCAGGAGAGAGCTGGACGAGAGGCTAATGAAGAGGTAGGCCATGGGAGAAATATCTGGCCTCTCAGCCTCGAAGAATGTACCTGCCCCTTGACCGGGCCCCAGTCCCAGGGTCGATCCTGACAAGAAAGAGAAGTTCACTCCTCTTCTTACCCCGAGAGCAAAGATTCTCATGAAGATTGAGGGCGAGCATTTCTTGCATCGACCTGTCCCATTGAGGCCGTCTGCTAGACGCGACAAGTCCCGCTACTATCACTTTCATCGGGACTACGGCCATGATATCGAGGAATGCCACCACTTGAAGAGTGAGACATAAGACCTGATCAGGTGCGGCTACCTTGGCAAATATATGGAGGGAGGAGCTCCCCCAGTGGCTCGGAGTGAAGAACCCTGGCCACTCGCCATCAACAATCGGCCCATTGAGAAGCTAGTGGGGATGATCTCCTGGGGGGCAGGGAGAACCTCGAAGAGGGCTAAGAGAGGGAGGAAAGTGATGACGTGCTCCCCTGCGAGGGAGGAGGGTAGGCTAGGATAGATAATCCAAATAATGATGCTGTCATCATAGAAATGACGATAGCTAAACATCCTATAAAAAGAATTATGGTTGATAATGGAAGCTCTACTGACATCCTTTTTTACAATGCTTTTGTAAGGATGAACTTATCCATCGATCAAATAAAGTGAGTGTATACGCCTTTGGTCAGTTTCACTGAAGACTCAGTCGGGGTCAAAGAAGAGATTACACTCCCAATAACCGTCGAAACACCACCTCGGCAGAACATTATGTTCACAACATTCACCATTATGAGGCTCCCTTCACCTTACAACACGATTCTGGGATGCCCCATACTCAATCTACTCGATGCCACAACTCCACCAGGTATCTTCTCATCCAGTTTCCAACTCCCTGGGAGACTGGGGAGATGCAGGATCCCAGCAGCCAGTCCAGCACTGTCTGCAGACCGTCCCAGGAGTGCGAGGGACTGGGTAGAGTCCTGCCATTGACCAGCTAGGCCCAATAGACCTGGAGCTGAAAGGCAGACCCATCGAGCATCTGCTGTCTTTTTCCCTAGGAGAGGAACCCTTGAAGACTGTGCAAGTGGGAGCCCTACTACCCGAGGAGGAGAGATCCTGCTTGCTCAGCTTCCTGCAGGCCAACGCAGATGTCTTCACCTGGACCATAGTAGACATGCCCGAGATCCCTCCAGAAGTAATCACTCATAAGCTGAATGTCAACCCCAATAGCTGGCCAGTCCGGCAAAAAAAGAGGAGCTTCATCCGAGAGAGGTAGAAGGCGATGGATGAAGAGGTCGAAAAGCTCCTCGCAGTAAGCTTCATCCATGAGGTACGATATCCTAACTGGCTGGCTAATGTAGTGATGGTTAATAAAGCATCAGAAAAGTGGAGGATCTGTGTGGACTGCACTGATCTCAACCAGGCATACCTGAAGGATAGCTTCCCGCTTCCTAAAATTGATAGCTGGTGGATGCAACATTGGGCCACAAGTTTCTTAGCTTCATGGATGCATTTTTCGGGTACAACCAAATCCACATGCACCCGGAGGACGAGGAGCACACGGCCTTCGTAACTGACAGAGGTATGTATTGCTACAGGATGATACCGTTCAGTCTCAAGAACGCTGGTGCCACATACCAGCACCTGGTCAGCAAGGTCTTCAAAGACCAGATTGGCCATAACATGCAGGTTTATGTGGATGACAAGCTTGTCATGAGCGGCCAGGAGTTGGACCACATCATTGACCTGGTGGAGGCCTTCGATAATCTTCGCCTCTACCAGATGAAGTTGAACTTCGCCAAGTATGCATTTGACATCACGACGGGAAAGTTCCTGGGATTCATGATCATCCAATGGGGGATTGAGGTCAACCCCAAGAAGATCCAGGCGATCATCGACATGAGATACCCTATCTCCAATAAGGAGGTTCAATGCTTGACCAGATGCATCGTGGCATTAAGCCATTTCATCTCGCATTCCACCAAGCACTGCTAGCCATTCTTCAAGATGCTACACAAGATGTAAGACTTCACTTGGATGGAGGAGTGTTAAGAGGCCTTCAAGGGACTGAAAAAGCTCCTCGCATCCTTGCCGCTGCTATTTATGCCAAAACCCAGAGAGGAGCTCCTCCTGTACCTGGCGGTCTCACCGGAGGTGATTAGTTTAGTGCTGGTCCATACCGATAAGGATGGCTCCCAGTGGCTGGTCTACTATACCAACAAGCTGCTCCATGATGCAAAAACCAAATACACTCGATCCAAAAAAATTATCTTTGCACTCATTATGTCTACGCAGTACCTCAGGTCCTATTTCCAAGCACATTCGATTATGGTCCTCACCAACTAGCCCCCAAGGGCCATTCTAAGCCATCCTGATACATCAGGATGCTTGGCCAAGTGGATGGTGAAGCTCAATGAATTCGATATCACTTACCATCCGAGGTCAGCACAAAAGGCCTAGGTCCTAGCTGACTTCCTGGTGGAATACACATGGGTGGTCGAGGATCTGGAGGAGGTGGACAACCAAGCTGATCCTGAGCAGGACTCAACCCCGGAAGTGATGTCATGGATTCTCCACGTTGACAGTGCATCTAATACTGGAGGGAGTGGAGTCGGGCTCATCCTCGCCAACTCTAATGGAGTTGTCGCCGAATATGCACTGCACTTTCTCTTCGAGGCAACCAACAATTAAGCCAAGTATGAAGCACTCCTCGCAAGGTAGAAGGTGTCTCGCGAGCTTGGCATAAAGTTCCTGAAGGTCTTCATGGATTCGCAGCTCATGGTAAGCCAAGTCTCCAGCAAGTATGAAGCTTGGGATTCCATGATGATGAAGTATCTGGATAAGGTATACTCATATATAGCGAACCTTCAACAATTCAGCATTTTCCACATCCCTCGCATGGAGAACGCTCGGGCCAACATCCTCTTCTGGCTAGCAACCCTGCCATATTCATTACTGGGGCATACCTTTGTTGAATATCTGGAGACTCCTAGCTACGAGTCTGTGGCAGAGGTCCAGCAAGTTACCTCCGAGATGAGTTGGATGTATCCTTACATCAAATACATCACCACTGGTGCCCTGCTCGAGGATCGCAAGAAAGCTGGCCTCCTCAAAAGGAAGGCCACATGCTTTGTACTGATGGAGGGGCGGCTGTATTGGAGATCTTATTCCTACCCCTTACTAAAATGCCTAAAGCCCTCGGAAGCCACCTATATTCTCCAAGAGATACACAAAATCATCTACAGGAATCATGTGGGGGGCAGAACTCTGGCTTATAAGGCACTCCAACAAGGGTACTTCTGGGAGACCATGCAAGAAGACGCCGCTGACTTCGTGAAAAAGTATGACCATTGCTAGCATCATGCCTATATCTAATATTAGTCGACCGCACCACTCTCCCAGCTATCCGCTCCATGGCCGTTTGCCCAGTGGAGAATGGACATCCTGGGTCCCTTTCCTCCCATGTCCGGTCAACGGAAGTACTTGATCATGGCCATCGACTACTTCACCAAGTGGGTCGAGGCTGAGCCTCTGGAACGGATCACCGAGGCCAAGATAAGATCCTTCTTTTGGAAGTCAGTCATCTGCCGCTTCGAATTCCCACACTCGATCATCATCGATAATAGGTGGTAGTTCGATAATTAGGATTTCGAAGAATTTTGCACCATCCTCAACATCCGCCATTGCTTCACATCGGTGGCTCACCCTCAGATCAATGGAAAAGTTGAGGTGACTAACCGAACCATCTTGCAAGGGCTCTTCTCAATATTGGATGAAGCCAAGGGTCAATAGGTCTAGGAGCTCTCCAGCGTACTGTGGGCCTACCACACCATACCTCAGACGACAATAGGTGAGACACACTTTAACCTCATTTTTGATTCAGAGGCTGTGATTCCATTAGAGGTGGGTCTGCCCACACTGTAGATGGAGCAGTATAATAAAGCTGAGAATCTAGCTCGCCTTCTCCTCAACCTGGATTTGCTAGATGAGGCAAGGGACAAGGCTCGACTACGAATGGTGGTGTACCGGCAGCGGGTAGCTCGCTACTACAACTCCCGTGTCAAACCTAAGACTTTCCATCCGGGTGACCTGGTCCTCAAGCGAGCGAAAGTATCTCAACCAGGAGAATATAGCAAGCTTTCCTCGAACTAGGAGGCTCTCTAAAAGGTGGTCGAGGCCCTGCCGCATGGGGCCTACTACCTCGCCAGACTCGACGGCGTCCGATTCTCTTGGACATTGAATGCCAGCAACCTGAGGATGTACTACCAATAATGTAGACTCTCCATCAATAATTAAAGTTCCTTTTGATACAACGTCATTTTCCACCTATGCAGGGATCCTGTCTTCCCAACTCTAAGTCTGGCGAAGAAAGTCGGGAAACTTATGAAGCCCCGCATCCAAAGCTGGGAAACTTACGAAGCCCCACACTCATCCATCCGATTCCAAGTCTAACGAAGAAAGTCGAAAAACTTACGAAGCCCCACATCCAAATCCGAGAAACTTACGAAGCCCCGCACTCATTTGCCCAACTCCAAGTTTGGCAAAGGAAGCTGGAAAATTTACAAAGCCCCGCATCCAAAGATGAAAAACTTATGAAGCCCCACACTACTCATCCGCCCGACTCTAAGTCCGGCAAAGAAATCCGGGAAACTTACGAAGCCCCGCACTCATCCATCCGACTCCAAGTCAGGCAAGGAAAGTCAAAAATCTTACGAAGCCCCGTACTCATGTGCCCGACTCCAAGCCCGACGAAGAAAGCCAGGAAACTCCAGAAGCCCCGCACTTATCATTCATTCATCTTATTCCTCCGAATCGAAGAAGCAAGCTAGGAAAACTCCAGGAGCCTTGCATTCGCATTGGCAAGAGGAAACAAAGTGTTTCTAGAGTCCTTCCAGTCGATCACAAGGATTCAGACTTAGCCGAAAATGATCGGGACTTGGGGAGTCTTGTGCTTCACTATCGTGAGGCCTATCTTTCTATCATGAAAAAGGTACAAAGGCCAAAGGGAGGAAGGCAAGGCAAAATTCAGTGGCAAAGTAAAGCTTACTCCTCACAGCCCCCCCTCTACAAATGCAACAAGTCCTTACCAAGAATTCCTTGAAGTATGTAAAAAAAAGAGAAGAAAAAAGAAGAAAGAAGAGAAGAATGAAAGGACACATTGGTTGAAAAAAGAAATTTCATTCATTTAAGTATTCTTTACATCTTTAGAGACTTCCGACAAGTCAGGAAGTCCCCCAAAAATCTAAGTGCAAAAAGAAAAGAAAATCCTAGCTAAGTTGAGAAGGACGGCTCCTTCCTGGGTTGGTGTGTCACCTCCTCGGGTGTTGGAGAGACCTTGATCGATGGGGTGTCCTGGGCGATGGCGATTTTGGCTTCAGCCTCCTTTTCGATCTTCGGCTCCGACTCCAGTTCGGCCTCGACGGTAGGCGATCTTGGTACCCCGGTGATAGCAGGCAAGTCGGGGTAGATGTTCTTCAGGCCCTTTAGCCCAAAGAGCCATCTGGCCTTACCCCGGAAGTCGTTGAACCTCTTCTGATAGGAGTCTAAGACCATCTCGGAAACCTCATCCATGAAGGCCTCTGATGCCTTGAACCTTGGGATGGCTTTGGTGACCTCCTTCTTTACCACCTTCATCAACGCCATCATCGTCGTGGCCTTCTCTTCTACCATCACAGCCCAAGCCACCTCCTTATCGAGGTGCACCTGGAGGGTCTGCGCCCTTCTGTCCAGGCGCGCTGCCTCCATCGCGAAGTGTGCCTCTCTCTCAGTCAGGCGAGAAGTCTCCTCCTTCTCTGCCTTCAAGGCATCATTGAGGTCGACGAACTTATTCTCCAGCTCCACCGCTGTCACCTTGAAGCGGCCAGCTCAGCCTGGAGGGCCTTCACCTAGTCCTCTAGCTCTTGCACCTAGGTTGTCTGAGCCCGGGCTTTAGCCTCAGCAGTCGCCTTCTCCTTTTGGAGGTGGTGGTCCTGCTTCATCAGCCCTTGGCACGAGTCCCAAATGAGCTAGATGTCGGCAACCACCTGCAACAATACTAGAAAATGGGTTAGTTGGCATTCTCATAGGCGAATGGGAAGTGATGCAAGTTAAGAATCGGCTTACCGACAAAAGTTGAAGGAATATGTCATAGAGGACCTCCACCAGTGGTCGGTCGGTCTTCTCCTAGCGATCCTGTGGCTGGATGACAACATTCAATATCTGCTTGGCCAGCTTGGCATCCCTCATCACCACTGCATCTGGTGGCAGATAGGCCATCACCCAGTGCACTACCGAGCCCGGCATTGTGGAACGTGCTATGGACCCTGGTGTGGCGGTCGAAGGAGGCGCAGTGGCCAGCAGTTGAGCGCTGGCTGATCTGAGCATTGGTGGTGGTGCCGGCCTCCCTGCGGTGGTGTCATCCGCCACCTCCACCACCACTGGCTAAGGTGGGGCTTCAGTCCGGGGAGGGGCCACCGAGGCCATTAGCATGGCTCCCTCCTCGGGTCCAGCCTCTCCCCCAGCTTCGTAGGTCAGGGGCTGGGTCATCAGTCCCGATGCGGCTGGAGCCTCGTCAGACCATTGCCCCGGCTCCTCTCGGGCCTTCTTGGATTGCTCCTCCCTGAGCCCTGTAGAGGTGGCCCTCTTCCTCGACAATTGGAGGAGCTGCTCCATAGAAAACTTCATCCCTGTAACAAGAAGAGAAAACGGTCAGTCACTAGCCAAAGTAAAAGCTACCTTAAAGAAAAGAAGCCTCAATGTCAAGCCTTACCCTATGATTGGGCCGGGCTGACCCCGGCATCAGCGATGTTTTGCTCGGTCAGTAGGTCCCGGAGAGTCGGGACCTCAGAGGAGACGAGTTGGTTGTTCACCTCCTTGTCGGCTAGCTCAACAGAGGGTAGCCAGTTAAGAGAGCGGTCTGGGTCACTCTAGACCCAGTCCACCCCTTCAACCAAGATGAACAAAAACCTGCTATTCCATCCCTTGATGGAAGAGGGCAGGTCCAGTTTGATAGTCCCCGAGCGGGGGGCTACAAACCACCACCCGTTATCGATCGAGTGGCGCTTCAAGGTGAAGAGGGCCTTGAACAAGGAAAAATGGGCAATGATCCCGTGAAAGTGGCAAAGGATGGTAAAGCAAACTACAGTTCAAACGGCATTTGGAGTGAGTTGGGCCAGGACCAGACGAAAGTTATTCAAAAAGGAGAGAAAGAAAGGGTGGAAAGGAAGATGAAGGCACCCAAGGAAGAAGTCCTCATATAGGACGATCCGACCCGGGCCACTGGAAGTGATCCGCTCCTCCGATCTTGGAACCAAGAATCAGATGGAATCCGGGATCCCATAAGTGCTCTAGATTCGGAGGAGGTCCTCCCCGATCATCATCGAAGTAATGTCGGAGGGACCGGCCATTTCATGAATGGGGGGAGGAGGAGGAGCAGTCGTAGGGGTGCCAATGACTATCCTCGTCCAGCGGGGACCCTTGCGGACTGCCAGAGGAACCTTGTCCTCCTTGCTATCTGAGGAGAGAGCTCTCGGCTGAGATGGCACCACCTCGCCAGAATAATTAGAGCGGCGGTGCCCCCTACCAAAGGAACTCATGGAGGAAGAAAAAGGAGGTGAAGATGAAAGGCAAAAGATCTAAGAACCCTACGGGATCCCCTCTGGCGTAGGCCGAAGGAGAAGAAGGAAAAAGGGAGGAGAAATGGAGGACTAACCTACAAGGACTCTGGATCAAGGAGACAAGACAGGAAGGGGAAGGGGAGCACTGCAGGAAAACCTTGCCCTCTTCGCTTGAGAAGTTCTTAAGGAATGGAGGGACACCCTTTTCAAAAGTCTGCAAACCCTCCATTGCATCGTACTGGTCGAAAACGTGCGTCCTTTCTTCTTCCCAGCCAACGAGAGCTTGCCATGCATCAAGATCCATAGAAGGCGATGCTTCGATCCGAAAGAAATCACTTCGAGCTCGGTGCGATAATTATATTTCTTTTGCCCGGGCTGACGTGGCATCCCCTTGTTGGAATGAAAGCACAATCCTCGTGACCTCGATGCTCGAGGCATTAATGGTGCAGGAAGAGCATCCTTCCATGTTAGCATGATCGTTACTTCCTTCATCCCGAGTGCCGCAATATGCTCTGGGCTCGAGAATGGGGGACAACTGATGCGGCATAATCACTGACGTGGAACCAGCATCGGATCCAGCTGGTGGCTATGCTGGTAGAAGACGCCACCTAGATGTGGCGACCAAGTGAAGATCTGAGGTCGAGCTCCCAACTGAGGTAAGCTCTCATCCGGGGTCGAGCTTTCGACCGAGGTCGTGCTCTTGCCATTCGAGGTCGAGCTTCCGGCCGAGGTCGTGCTCCCGTCATCCGAGGTCGAGCCCTCGGTTAAGGTCAGCTCCCATCCGAGGTCGAGCTTCCGATCGTGGTCGTGCTCCCGTCATCCAAGATCGAGCCCCCGACCAAGATTAGCTCCTATCTGGGGTTGAGCTCTTGGACGAGATCGTGCTCCCGCCATTCGAGGTTAAGCCCCCGGTCGAAGTCAACTCCCATCCGGGGTTGAGCTCCCGACTAAGGTCGTGCTCTCACCATCCAAGGTCGAGCCCTCGACTGAGATCAGCTCCCATCCGAGGTCGAGCTTTCGACCAAGGTCATGCCCTCGCCATCCAAGGTCGAGCCCCCGGTCGAAGTCAGCTCCCATCCAGGGTCGAGCTCCCAACTGAGGTTGCACTCCCGACATCCAAGGTCAAGCTCTCGAGATAGAGCTCCCACTTTTTGAGATAGAATCACTGTCTAAGACCAAGAGACATCATCAACTGTTAAGGGATCAACCAAGGATAAGGAGGAGACCAGAAAAAATTCAAGCCATGGATCGGGAATTCCAAGTTACCAATGACCTTCAGAGGATGGCATGTACCCTAACGAAGGTTCCAGGCTTTGCAACATGCCACCCGAACATTCTACACGGTGCGTACTCCATCAGGCTTCGGGCCCTGTGGCGCACCGCCCGTGCCCACTATCGTGCAACTGGGGCTCCAGATCCCACGACATGGCACCCGCACCTCCTTTAAGAGGAGTATCCTATAAGGCCTTAGGCCCTGAACACTCCGATGGTCCCTCCTGGAATAGAAACGCTCTACCGTGGCTCCGGACTCAGCGGCACGGTACCCGCACCTCCCACAAGAAACTATACCATCAGAGGGACAAAACCTGTGTTACACCGGTGAACACCCCTAATGAAAAGATCTCCTTCTGAGGATCGGTCCGACAAGGGAGAGGCCGTTGATAGAGAAAAACCCCTCCAAAAAGGGTACCAGGAAAGTGACGCCCCAATGAGCCCCGGATCTGGTATGGGCCATTTCTCTCCTATAAAATAGAAGAAGGGACCTCCAGCAGAGAGGGGGACAACAGGTAAGACAAAGGGAGCAAACGGGCAAGGAACTAGCAAGGAGAACTTCCTTACTCTCTTATTTTGACTTATTTTCCATCTCTCAGATTCTATATATTTTGCTCCTCTAGGCGAAGGGACCATAAGCTCTCTGTTGCAGAGGCTCTGTTCCCCTTGGTTATTCCAATTACCTTTGATCATTGGAGTATCCCCCCGGAATCCCCGGCCCGGATCTCGTCTTTCTTGCATGACTGGCCGATCCAGGAGCTGATCGAAAAAAAGGATCGAGTACTTAGAGAGAGCCCGACGTATCCATGACTTGTCAGAGCTACAGGCCACGGCGATTTAGACGGTAACAACCCCAACTAGCTAGGCTATCGCCTTGGCGGTGGGTTCAGTCATGTTTGAAGCATTCTTGAACAATTATATTTGAAAGTGGATTTGTACGATTCTAAATTTAGAAATAAAATTTTAAATATTTAATTACAATTGAAAGTAGAAGCCAATTTTTTTTAAAAAATAATATATTTCTTTTTATTATTATTTTCATTTCTTTTTATCTCGATTCACATTTTCAATTAGTCTCTTCACATCTCTATCCATTCTTTATTGATCTTCTCTAATGTTTCAATTTTTTTATGTATAGACTTATTTCTTTTTTCGTATTAATTTATTCTCATCTTATCAATCACACGAAGTTAATAATTTCTGCTCTATTTTCATATGATTCACCATGTAAATTAAACTTAAAAAAATATAATAAATAAATAAATTAATTAATATCTAAATACTTTTAAAATATTTTATATATTTATTTTTTGATTATTTTATTATTGAAAAGCAATTTTTGGATTTGTTAATCAAATATGCAGTAAATTATTTTTATAATTTTAATAATATTGACAATCAAACGAAATAATTATTTTATCCAAAATAGTTTATGATATTAAAATATAATTTTTATCAAAAAATATATTTTGATTAAAAACTACAGCATCTCCGGATACATCCATAGATAAGCAATTTGCTCCAACGCATACCGTGTACAATTCATACATTTGATAACAATCTTTTAAAAAGTCAGCGTTTGAGGAGGTTTCTTTTCGGCGATGATACCCTTTCTGGTTTGAACCCCAAGTTTTTGCACATGACTTTTTTAAAATTCGCACGCCATAGACCATGATGTTATAAATTATCTTAAATAGCATCTCCTATTTTTTGTCAACGAAATGAATGGTATTCCTTCCTTTTTCAACGTTTGAGGAGGTTTCTTTTTGGTTTTTTTTTGGGTGGTAATCCAATCTGATTGTTTACATGAAATCCCGTTTCCTATGTTTGCATTAGGAAAAAAAGAAAAAGGAAAAAAACTTTTCTGAAGACCGAATGTTGAATAAACATAACTAATGCTAGTTTTACCCAAAATAATAATAACTAATACTACATTTATCCTAATTGAAACCGAGAAAACCAATAACAGTTCATAGAATGTAACTTCTGTGTTAGATATATAATTAAGAGTCAAATCTTATCATATACATTACTATTAATATTTGTACATTTGTCATGTACAAGGAGATGAAAATATAACCATAGCGAAGGGGTGAGGGGTTGCAACACCACCACACGTGGAAGGCAGAGAGTTTGGTGGAAATGATTTTGTGACTATCCTAAGGCACGGAGTTCAATGTTATCAAAGAAGAGGATTGAAAATTTCAACCAGAGAAAAGTCCAAGGTAACAATCATCGACGTGGCGCAAGGAAGACTTCTTGTGTTGATAAGGGCGATAATATCAACATGATCTAGGGTAGGGTAATGACTAAAATACTGCACTTGAAAAGTTTGCACGGTATTATATTCTTAATGCTTCATTAATTTAGCAAGAACCAGACAAGACAAGCAAACGGTTCCAAGAAGATAAGGTCAGGCATCGAAGAGAAACAAACAGCTCATAAGGACGGCTATTATGGTCCGTAATAAAAAAAAAAAGTTAAATCCAAGGAAAATCTCCACCACAATAATTAAATATTTGAGTGGCAAAATTTTGAAGAATAAGATAGTTTTCAGCATGATGAAACCTAGAAGTTCTGTCCCTCAGATGAAGGGTATCTAAGACATCTGAGAACAAAAGCTATACTAATGATGACGAATGCTTTGGCTAGTAGATGCAAGCATGCCAATAAATTATAAGCATGGATAATATACATATGGCAATGTTCAACCTGGGGGATGATATAAAAACTTGCAGCAGTAGGAAGCATCAGTGATTACGAGGAGCTAAAGAAAAGATGACAAGAAACCAGATTAACTAGTTGTAAGTTTAACCATAGCAGCACGAGTTCCTAAAAGATGCATGCAGTGTATTATATGGTGAAGTTTAGTATATACTTATATAGAGAAAGTTAAGCCAAGATGCTTGTGAGAGCATCTGGCTCCAAAAGTTTTGACCTCTCGAAATAAAATCCACACTGTTGATTATGATTTACGGCATTTTTTTTGACTGAAAACCAAAGATCATGCATTTTGAGATCTTTCACCAATGCATTAAACAAAAATTAAATTGACTATTTCAACGTTCTGATATCAAGTTTCAATTCAATCTAGTGTAAGAATATTCAAGTCTGCTGAAATTTGATCTAATATATGTTAAAATATTTAGATCAAGATCAATGTTTTAATATTGCAATTTATATGATTTATACTATGTTTTCGATCACTGGCTAATTTCTACTATTCATTTTTTTTTCATCGCTCAATGTATAGGCAAGAGCTCTCAAAATATAAAAACTTTTTTATTTTGAAAGTACTTTGTATAGCATAGGTCATGATCAACAGCACTGATTTTCATTTTGACAGCTCCTTTGTTGCTATTGACTAGAAAGTATTTTATAAGCACATACATGCATGCACACACATATACATACATAAATATATGTATGTTCTATTAGGATGACCAGAGAGTTGCATCTGATGGGATATGGTGGATTCCAAGGGAAACCATTCCAGTGGATGCATCCTGAAGGATGTGGACCTTCCTGTCACCTCTCTGCAGGGTTGTGATCCTCTAAGAGAGAGGTATGGAGACCATCCAATCATGAGGTCCTCAACAGTGCAGCAGAAGAATTGTTGTGAAGTTCTATACATTCCAGGGCACTATGCACATCTCATACTGAATACGAGCTTTAGACCTAACCAGTCCCCATTTTAACTCAGCAAATACTGCACCCATTTATGAGATCAAATGCAATAACCATAGATCCGTAATAGCCCCTTGAAAGAGGCCATTGCTTTTGACATATTATGTGACTTTGATTCCATATGCACAATCATCTGCTTGTTTGCAATATTATATAAAATTCATTAATCTATCAAACACTGTCAAAAGATAACAAAATAGAGCTCTCACCAGGTAATATCGAGACTCACCAGCCAGTGATCCATGAAGCAAAAGGTCCCCATCAGACTCCACAGAGTCTAGCACTCCAAAAATAGAGTCCACCCGAGGTAGGATAGGCGGAGCAGATCTCAGCCATAGCAAGGCCAACCACCAGAGTGAATCCACCAGCTATGGGCCATCCATAGATCATGGTCACCGGTCCTCCAAATTCAAGGCCAGTGTTAAACAGTGTTGTTAAGCCAGTGAGGATTGATATTATGGAAAATGTGACAGAAAAACTGGATATCGCCCTGCACAAACATTATTCAACGTCATATGCTCTAATGTAGTAAATGCAAAGTTTACATTTAATCTACCAACTTCTGCAAGAACTAATGATTGATACTAGCTATTTTCTACGGGGAGCAGGCATAATTTTCATGAGGACCATGATGGACTACAAGGTATAGTTTAGAGATTAATTAAGGCCTGATATATATTGTTGGCCCCTTTCCTAACATTTTAAGCTTTTGGATCTAATAGTTATTTAATAGGTTAAGGTCTAAGATATTGTTTACCAAGGGTCTCTTCCGTGACTTCGGGTATGCATTGGTGGAGTAAAATTTCAGAGTCTGATAATTTCTTGCAATCTTCGTTCCACAACATTTTAAAAGTGTACAGAGCAACATGATTACCTAGAGTTTTCTTTAATCACTCTAATTTGAAGAACACATGACCAAATGCATTGTTTGCTTGGATTAAAGACACAAGGCGTGCTGATCCTGTCAAAACCAAAAAAGGGAAGCTCAGGGGTTTCAGCTCAGCTCCAATGTGGAAACCACGCAATTATGTGATGCGTTCTAGATTAAATGCTTGCATTTGTAAAGAGTAGAGCTCTTGCAATTAACCTAGCAATATTCATTATAAAAAGGTTTATTGCAGGAATGTGTAACCATCAAACAAACCAAGTCGGTGTAGTTCGCTTCTGCGATAGCCTCTGAGTGTATTGGGAAGCGCGCTTGGGGTTTGGGATTTTCGTGTTGGTGAAGCTATCTCGGATTGTCATGGCGGAAGCGGGTGATTTGAGCAGGAAGGAGGGGAGGAAAGGGTGGAGCTCGGGGGAGGGTGAGCGTACTTGGGCTAGGGTGGTTCGGGATTCGGGAAGAGGGTCGTTTTGGTCCTCTCCTAGGCTACCAATAGAGGAGTTGGAGCTGCTTCAGGCGTATTTTACCAAAGTCCTTGAGCTGCCGAAGATGGAGCTCGAGGAGGCGAGGAAGGAGTGGTCCAGTCTGGCGATCGTTGTCCGGAGCTTGGAACGGCGGGTGTCTACGGACACGGTGGCTAGGGGATCCGCTCGAAGGCCTATCTGTCCTATGACCCGGAGGTGATCCCTTTGGCTGAAGATCACTTGGTGGTCTGGCTCAAAACGGTAAGAGACTGTTTCTCTGTACGTACTGGCGGGCCATGGTTCGCTGGCGACCAGCTGCTGGTCATGAAGGACTGGGAGCCTGATTTTGTGCCGGAACAGAGAAGGATACAGAAGGTGGTCATATGGCTGAGACTGCCGAAGCTGCCTTTGGAGTTCTAGAAGCCGGCATCGATGATGGTGGTGGCGAAGGAGGCTAGTAAACCCATCTCCGTGGATGGGTTTACAGATCACCTTAAAAAGGCAGGTTACGCTCGGGTGAGGGTCGAGATGGACGCTGCTCAGCCAGTCAAGCTGGGAGTTCTCATCAGAGGTAAATCCAAAATCTTTTGACAACATTTTGTCTATGAGAATCTGCCTGCTCTCTGTTTCAACTATGGGATAATTGGCCATGAAGAAGGTGACTGTAGCAACATAGTGCTGGAGGACTTAGGGGGAAGAAAGGAATGGGAGTTTGGGGATGAAGGGTCGTAGGGGTTGCAGGGGGAGGCCTCTGCTACGAACTTGGGGATTCAGGATAGAGGTCGACCGAAATTTGGGCTATGGCTACTCACTACTCGAAGCAGGCTGCCTCGAATGGTTCGATCTCCTGTCAAGGAAAGGAAGGAGGCTGAGGGGGGAAGGGTTGCTGGTAGATCCTCCTCAGATCTTCCCTCTTCTTCTCCCTCCAAGACTTCTCCCACAGCGGAGACATCGATGCCGAGCTAGCCACCGGATTCTGACGGTTGGCAGAAACTGTGCAAGGTGGCACGGCGCCGCTCCCCGGAGGTGCGCTCGAAGGATGCTCTGCGAGGTAGTGCTCCACGAGCCCCTGGCTTTGGGCCATTGGCTGGGTTGGGAATCTTATGGAAGTGGGCCTCTCAGATTCTAGCCCAACGGATCTTGTTATGGTGGACCAGGGCTTGGGAGCTCTGAAAAGGGGTCGAAGACCACCGGCATCTCCGCTTACCAGCCCAAGAGGTCTCGCTACGGTGACCACCAAACCGATCTTGGTGAAGGCTGCTCTCTCTCCTCAGGTGGGTTTGAAGGTGCGGGAGGCGGTGTTGGCATCGCCCCCTGCGGTTAAGGTTGGTACCTCTGATCCTTGTATAGATGGGCTCAAGGGGGGTAAAGCTCCTTTATCTGTTTCTTTGCCTGGGAAGGCTGCCTCCTCTGTTGTTAGGGGTGAGGGGGGATCTGGGGAGAGTGGTGGCGGGCATTCTGGGGGTGCTGCCAAAGGAAAAAAGGTGGTTTTGGATTGGGCTGAGGTGGGGAAGAAGGGTTCTGGGAGTCTAGTTGCTGACCTGGGGTCTGCCATGTTGTTTGGAAGCGGATCTAGGGGGGTGGGAGGGTTGGTGAGGGGGCGAAGGGGAAAGTTTTGACGGTGGGCATTGCAGGGGAGGGGGATAAGGGAAGTGGAGTGCTCAACGGGAAAGGTATGTCTGAGGGTGTTGCTGGGGAGGGGAGAAGGGAAGTGGCTTTGCTGTCAGAGAGGGGAAGAAGGGTTGTGCTTTTGTAGGGGGTTCTCAGGGGCAGCCTCTGGAGCTTGCTGCCTAGTCAGGGTTGGAGTCTCGGGTGGCCGACAAGAAGTTGAAGTTGGGAGGGTTATCTTCCTTGATTGCCTCCGAAAGTTCTATTATGAAGGTCGGTCTGGCAGCAGGGGGGATTGTTCTGATGTGCATTGGGGTGGATTGCAGAACTCCTGAACATGATGATGTTGTGGGACAGCTAAAGGTGGCTCTATTTCAAGAGTCTATGGAGTCCGAGCTTGGAAAAGGAGGCCCTGTTGCCGTTGAGGAATCTGAAACTGGGAAGTCCCTTGGGGAGGGGTCTTCCATGGGTTAGGGTTTTGTATGAAGATATTATCCTGGAATGCAGGAGGGACAGGGAAACCTTTCTTTGCCTCTACTTTTCGTAGAATTAATCTTCTACATCATCATGATGTTTGTGTAATTTTGGAAACCCGTTTGTCTGGATCATCTTTACAGAGGATTCGGCACTGCCTTTCCAAGGATTGGGACCACTATGATATTGATTCCAGGGGATTATCAGGGGGAATTGTGGTTGCTTGGGATAGAAGTGTCGCCAGGATTGACGTATTTCATAAGTCTGATCAGAATGCCATTATGGTCATCACTAAAAATAATGGTCCGTCTTGGATCCTTTCTGCTGTATATGCCAGCACTTGTTATAAGGAGAGGAGGCATCTCTGGAACGAGGTGTCCTAGGTGATCAATCAGGTGTTCCCGACTATAGTTGTCGGGGATTTCAATTGTATTACTAAAGTGGAGGAGAAGCGAGGAGGTGTCCCTGTTTTCCAAAATAGGGCAACCAGGGAGTTTAGTCACTTCTTGGATTCCAACAGTTTGGTTGATTTGGGTTTTGTGGGCAATAGCTACACCTGGTGCAATAACAGATCAGGTAGGGCTCGGGTCTGGGAAAGGCTAGACAGAGTAGTCGCTACCACGGGTTGGCTTCAGCTGCATCCCAAATTCTTGGTGCGGCATTTGGATAGGGTGGCTTCTGATCATTGTTGTTGGCTTTGGCTCCTTAATTTTGATGATTAACAAAAGGTTGAGTATATGTTTGGACTAATGTTTCATTTCAAGATAAAGTTTCAGGACTTAGGTTATTCAAAAAGAGTATCAAGAGTACAATGATGAAACCAAGCTTGCTTGATTTTGGAAAGAGCTTTTCTACTTTGAACAAGATCAAATTTCTCATATTGGACCTTATTATTAAGAAGCAATTGACAAAAGTAACAAAGGCTTAGAGAAACTCAAGCATGGCACGCACCTCTCCAGAGTTTCAGCACATTTCAGACCAGAGGTTGACACCTTGCCAAAGGTCGACCACCAGAGGTCGACTCATGAAGAAAAGAAAAGTTCAGCAAGGCCGGCACGGCAAAATTTCAATAGCACGCTCTAGAGGTCGACCACCAGAGGTCGACACCTGTCCAGAGGTCAACACCAGAGGTCGACTCATCGCCTGAGAATTCAAACTGGGCAGAACTATGGTTTTCTGGATTTTTGCCTAAGATAAACTAGAGGTCGACTCATGAGGTCGACTCATGGCATAACGGCTAGTTTTTATGAACTTTTGATTTAATTTCTAACGGCCATATTTTTGATTCTAACGGTCTTGTGGAGTTGTTTCAGCTTGAATGAGGTATTTAACCTCCACCTAACTTCAAAAAAGACAAGGAGACAAAGTGAAAAAGAAGAGAGTGAAAGTACAAAGCCTTTAATCAATTCTAAGCAAAAAAGAGTGAGAAAACCAAGAGATTCCTTAGCCAAAAGCTTTCCATCTTTGAGGAATCCAACTTTTAAGTCTTTGGCATTTAGTGAGGTCCAAGATTCCAAGAGAAAGGCTTGAAGAGTCTCCATCAAGAGCTACATCGAATTACTTTTTGCTCAAAAGGAGTTTGTCTTATTTTATTCATTGTATTCATATTCTTTTTGTCCTAGGCTAATTTCAAGGGAATTTGAAACTAGTGTGAGGTTTGTTGGTGAGCCAATTGATAAAACCAACTAGGGTTGCTTGTAAGCCCGAAGCCAAAACAAGTGAGTGAGGTTTGTTGGTGAGCCAATAGTTAAAACCAACTATGGTTGCTTGTAAGCCCGAAGCCAAAACAAGTGTGTAAGGTTTTGACTTGTAAGCCTTGTAAAACAAGTCGATTGTAATCTAGAAAAGATTATAGTGAAAATTTCCAAGTGGAGCTTGGGGAGTGGATGTAGGTGCTAGGTGCACCGAACTACTATACTTCTTGTGTGTTTGCATTGCTTTACTCTTCTTTTGCTCTTTAATTGTTGTTATCTTTCATTGCTTCCGTTGCACAATTACTTGAGCACTATCACTCTTCACTTTTGAACTTGATAGCACATATATTGCTTTAATTTTTAAAATACCCAATTCACCCCCCCTCTTGGGCACCATATCTAGGCAACAATTGCCCTCTGCTACTGACCACCATGCATCTTTCCCCTATTCATTCTCCATTCAGGTTTGAAAGAATTTGGCTTTCTTACCCTAATTCTTGGAAGGTTGTTAGGGAGATTTGGAGAATGCCAATCAGAGGAATTGCTCAGTATCACATCACCCATAGATTAGAACTTCTCAAGCGTCAGTTGAGGAAATGGAACAAAGTGGAAGTGGAAAATATTTTTGTTAGACTGGCTGAGATGGAAAAGGTCATCCATGATCTCTAGAGTACGGAGGATAGGGAGCGTGGCTTGAATGATGAAGACATGTCTTCTCTGCATTCTGGGCTGGCTTCCTACAATTCCCTATTGGCCCAGCAGGAAACTATGTGGAGGCAGAAATCCAGGGTGCAGTGGTTGGCTCAAGGAGATAGAAACTCTCATTTCTTCCACCAAGCCACTCTAGTCAGGAGACATCAAAATCGGATTCATGCTCTCAAGACTGATGAAGGGGGCTGGATTGATAGTGAGGAGGGAATCTTATAGGAGGTGGTTTCCTTTTTTAGGTCGAGATGGAGGTTGCAGGAGGGTGATCCTCTTTATTTACAGGATTCTGCTCCTGAGAGCTTTGTTTCACAAGATCAGAATGCTGGTCTTCTTGCTCCTGTTTCTGAGGACGAAGTGAGGGAGGTGCTCTGATCTTTGGCAGAGGACAAAGCTCCTAGCCCTGATGGATTTCCTCCTCTTTTCTTCAGAAGATATTGGGGAATCATTAGAGGTGATGTTGTTTCAGCTGTGCAACTCTTCTTCTTGATTGGTCTGATGCCGGATAAGTGGAAGCAAACCTTTGTCACCCTTATCCCTAAGCGTCCTCAGCCATCTCATCCTTCCCACTTCAGACCATTAGTTTATATGGCACTTTATACAAGGTTTGTGCTAAGCTGCTGGCCACGAGAATGAAGCCTATTCTCTCGGGTATCATCTCCCCTGAGCAGGGAGCCTTTATCGAGGGTCGGGGCATTTCTGACAATGTCTTGCTGGCCTAGGAATTTATGCATGATATGCGAAGGGCTCCTCCTATATCTCCTCCGATGGCCATCAAGATAGACATAAAAAGAGCTTATGATTGGGTACGGTGGGCCTTTGTTGAGCGGTCTTTACATGACTTTGGCTTCCATACTCTGTGGATTTCCAGGATTATGGCATGCATTACGTGCTCGTCCTTTGCTATCCTTCTTAATGGCTCCCCCTCGGAATTCTTTCATTCTACGGTTGGTCTCCAACAAGGTTGTCCACTTTCCCCCTACCTTTTCATTATTGCTGCTGATGCTCTCTCGCGAGCTTTGCGGGATGCGGTTAAGGGCTCGTCTATCCATCCCTTATTTACTGCCCTGACAGTAGTCCTTATCTCGCATCTTCTTTTTGCAAATGACTACTTACTTCTAGGCAGGGCATCTGAGTCTACGGCTCAGGGGTTTTGGAGAGTTATTATGGATTACTACCTCGCTTCTGGTCAGTTGATCAACTTGGAGAAGTCGGAGGTCCATTTTTCTCCAAAGATAGCTGCCCGCACCCGTTCTCTGATTCTCTCGATTCTTGGGATTTGAGACAGGGATGGGCCTATCCGCTATCTCGGAGTCTCAATTTCTGGCAGCCGCCTCCGTAGAGACGATTCTCGGATCTTAGTGCAGGATGTAAGGAGCGGGTGGAAGGATGGCAGGATAGGGCTTTATCGACGATGGGCATACTGACCTTGATTAGATCGGTATTGACTTCTCTACCTATCTACCTCTTAGCTAATGCTGTTATTCCAAAGGCTATGGTGGAAAAGGTGGAGCAGATCCTTCGGGCTTTCCTGTGAAGGTCGAATGCGGTGCCCAGGGGTATCAACCTGGTGGGTTGGCAATCAGTGTGCCAGCCTGTCCGGGATGGTGGCCTTGGTATTTACTCGCTTGCCAGCAAGAGAGAGGCTTTGTTGGCTTATCATGCTACCACTCTGTTCCTAAATCCGGACAGTTTGTGGGCCTCCTTTATAAGAGCGAGATATGATACCCGATCCCTAGAGGGGGTGACTTCGTGCCCTCCTCTCATGGGTCATCTATTTGGAGGGAGATCAGGAGGAGGACTCCGGAGGTCATTGACTATTTAAGATGGATGGCTGGTGATGGAAGATCTATCAGAGTATTGGCTGATGTTTGGATCTCTGAAATCTCCCTTCATAGATGGCCTACATTCGTATCTCCGGACTTGCCGAATTCCTGGATGGTTAGTTGTTGAACCCTGAAGTGATTTTGATGATAACAAAATATTAGAGCATACATTTGGTTATCTAACAACTCTTCAAATGGTTGACAAGTTTTTGTAGGACAACTACATTGACATACTTTCTAAACCCTACAATCTTTATTATTTTGTGTTGAGTTGTAAGTGATTAGAATCTTGTAAAGAAGAACCCAATAAAAAAATTTCCTACTTGAATCAAAGATAAAGGGTTACTTCTAATATCTTTCAAGCTTCAATTTTTCTTGATTTCATTGTAAGAAGACCTTGAGGAAGTCTTCAAAGCTTGGCACAAGAGTTCTGAAAAATTGAATTTGATCTGGCTGAAGAACCAATCTCGAGCTGACTGGATGGAGGAACCAGCCAACTCCGGCACTGGCACAAGAAAGAAGTTCTCTGGCACACAGATCCAGCCGACTGGCACCAAGGCCCAGCCGACTCGTCCAGAACTTGGTTGAGAACGTTCTGAGAATCTCAGGGATCTGAGCCGACTGGATTACAGCCTAGCCGACTCATCCAGAGTGAATTATTTTCTCAACTGTGGAACCTAGCCGACTGGTGTTCAACCCAACCGACCCGAACTTGATCCGAGCCGACTCGAAGAATGTCCGAGCCGACTGGAATGATGGGGTCACCTCCAACGGTTAGTTCCAGTTTTCTGTTTTTGAAATCCAAAAGTGCTCCAACGGTAACCTGTCACTTCCCAATGGTCTACAACGTTCAAAATCAAGGGACGGCAGTTGAAGTCTCTATAAATGAGGTATGAGAACATCTTTGGAGAGACTAATGAGTTAATGAACAGTTATTGAATATTTATTGAAATAAGAAGAGAGAGCACTTGAGCTTTGAAGTCAGTTTTCAAGCCTTCACCAACTTTTATCAGAAGCTTGAGGCATCTTTTGAGGAAAGCAAGGAAGCCATTGAAGTGCATTGAAGAGCATTCAATTGAGCTTCACTCGAGCTGCATCGGCAACCACCCGGCAACTGAGTTTATCAATTTTTGTTGCTTTTTTATTCTACTCTTAGAATATTTGGGTTATTGGTGAGCCGGTTGTAAAAACCAAATAGGTTTCTTTGGTGAGCCTTTTCAAAACCAAAGTGTAGAGGTTCTAGGTGAGCCAGTGAAAACCTAGAGTGGGTTTCTTTGGTGAGCTCGGTTTAAAAACCAAAGTGTAAAGGTTGGGATTGTGAGCCTGTAAAACAATCCGACTGTCTTCCGGTTTGGGGGATATAGTGGAAATCCCGAGTGGTGAACTTGGATAGTGGACGTAGGAGCTGGATTACTCCGAACCACTATAAATTTGCCTTGTTTGTGTTGTGCTTAATTTACTTTTCAGCTTCCGTACTTATTTTTGATTAACACAGCACTCAACCACTAAAAGGAATTACTTATGCACATAATTGCAAGAAATTTTGTAATTTCCAATTCACCCCCCTCTTGGGAAAAGCCACCTGGGCAACATTAGTGATTTCATTATCTCTAGGATGTAGACATGGAATTCTATGCTGCTCTCTCAGTATTTTGGGGATGTACTGAAGGATCGTATTCTTTCTATTGCTTTACCGGTGTCACCTAGCCCGGATACTAGAGTTTGGGGGCCCACATCTTCTTTCTCTGCTCCGTTGTCTAAGCTCTACTCTATTTACCATCTTCCTCAGCAAGGGACTATCTAAGCGGGTTAGATCTGGGCTCTCCCGGTGTACTCGCGGGTGTGTCTCTTTCTCTGGAAGGTGGTCAGGCGCCGCCTCCTTACGAGATCCTTTCTTAGCATGGGTGCAGTACATCTTCCTCCCTCCTGCCCATTTTGTGCTGATCCTGAGGAGTCCTTGGACCACACACTATTTCTATGCTCGAGGGCAAGGTGTGTGTGGACCCTGGCCGGCTATAGATCCCTCATGTACTCGAGAGACGATGTGGTGGACACATTCCTTCGCACCCTGCGTTATCCCCCTGGTACTATTTCCCGGGACTTCATAGCTTATCTGGCATACCACCCGTGGATCGCCCGGAATGCCATGGTCTTCAGGTCATAGACCAGCTCACCAACATTTATTATGGAGAAAGCTAGGGCTCAGGATATGGAGTATCATGGAACGATGGTAGCATCGTCTGAGATCTGGAGCTCCGGTTCGGATCCTCGAGCGCCTCACTGGATTATGGTTTCTTGGGAGCCCCCTCAGGATTATGTTACTATCAGCTTTGATGGAAGTGTCAGAGGGCTTATGGTTGGAGCTGCCTTTGTTATTCGGTCCTCGGGTGCTGACTTTATTGCGATGGGGGGTTTTCATCTAGTGGAACAGACTGTTCCCCTAGCTGAGCTCTATGAAGCTTGGGTGGGTATTAAGTATGCTAAGAGGATCCTTCATCTGGATCGCCTTGTTATTGAAAGCGATTCCTTCATGGTCATCTCTTGGATCCAGATTGCTCTCAGGAAGACTCCCACCCTTCCTCTATTACGGGATATAGCGCTGCTGCTCTGTGATTGTTCTGGGCTTATTATCCGCCACGTCTACAGGGAAACCAACTCTGCTGCTGACTGGGCGGCTACTTTTGTTGCGCATCACTCGGGAGGGTTCATCTATTCCTCTCTCGATGATATGCCTATACAGTTTAGAGATATTTTATTAGCAGATAGTTTGGGTTGTACTTTTTTTAGGACTATTGTATAAAATATCCAGTTTATCAAAAAAAAACAAGCAAACAAACCAAGTCAGGAAAGCTCAGGAAAGGACTGCCTTGTTACATATCACTAGTCATGTTTAAGAATTTACAATGTGACATGAGGCAACTCCAGGAAAAATATTCATTTTCCCTTCAATAATCCACTTTTGGAAAGTGTAGTCATCGTCACCTGGATCATTGAAAATTGAGATGTGGATTTTTCATTGCCCTGTCGGTAATTTATGGCATAAACCTGTCATTTTGAAGTGTGGGTTTAGGCCCTTTTCTCATATGGGAAAGTTAGGGATGTGGGTTTATATTTGAGGGGTGTTTGGTTGGCGGGAGTCCTATCCTGGGTTAGAAAGGGAATGGCCCAATCTCCTAAAATTTAATACCCCCACTTTCTTCTAAAGATTCAAATCTTTATTTGGATTCAGATTTAGATTATGAACTAAATGTTTTAGGAGATATGGTCATTTCGATTTATATTCTGATTCTAATTTCAATTACTAACCAAACACCCCCTTAAGTGACTTGAGTCCAAGCCAAGGTCAGCTATATGACCTAGGTAAGTGCTAGGACCAAATAACTAATAATCTAAGTGCTTGTTTGGCTATTCTTGAAGGATCGGATTAAAAATCCGATAGGATTTGTAGATTAAGTTGTCCATTTAATCATGACCATGTATCCCTTTTCTTCTTGCAGGTGAAAAGTTAAAATGTGGACTAGGTTTAGATGGGCTCTCAAAAAATACAAGCCAGATGGATTAATAGGCCTGATTCCTACCGAGTTTTCTGCCCAATCCTATAGAAAAATCCTGTAGAAATATCCAAACAGGCTCTAAGAATCTGAACGGGTAATCCTGTGCGAGCCAACTTGACTCTCAGCAATGCAGGCTAGGCAAGGCTTTTATCCATATAATTCATAAAAATTATTTTAGAGTAAGCGCTGGTCTGAATCCTGTATGGAGAAAAAGACCTCATCCCATAGAAATGGACTAGGAGAGGTCCAGGACTAGAATCCAAGCGTGATTTTTGTTTTTTTTTTTCCCCTTTCTATATGATTCAGAAAGGTCTACTCTGAAGCTATTCTTGAGAATTCTATGAATATATGTCTGTCTTGGTCCATGGTCCTATAATCCCCACTAGATTATCCAAACGGGCCCTAAAACGAAGCATTGCACTAAGTAATCCAAGACAAGCTCAATGTATTCCAATGATGTTAGCCCAATGGGCCCTATTTGCCACCCGATTGACAGTGTCATTCGTAGCAGATCTAGCCCAATCTAGATACAACAATTTCAAGTAGGGCTGGAATTGGACCGGTCCAGTCCAAAATTGGATCAGGTTTTGAATCATATTTTAAAAATTTTCAGACTAAATCCGGGTATCCATTTGGTCCAAAATTAAATTGATTCTATTTTAAAGCCCGAAGTCTAGCCCGATATGCTTAAAATTTGTTCCAAAATCCGAATCGATTTCGGACGGGCTCGAAGTTTATTGAGCTGGCCCAGTCCAGTTCCAGATAATGGGCTTTGGACCGGCCCAATTCCGACCCTAATTTCAAGTTTAAATCTTATAACTGAACTCTACGTCATTTTTGATCCAGTATTGATCCACTTGCATCCTGTATTAACCGGCGCAACTTGTGGCAGTGTCGGGCAACGAACCTAATGCCCATGTGTCCCTCCACCTATACCCATCAACATCACAAGCACGATTCCACAACTTCGATCCCTAATTTTTTTTAATATTTTTATTTTAAAATTTATTTAGGAATCTATCCTTATTTAAAATTTATATACTAATCTATCCCATTTTCGAACATGTTAGGGAAGCACAATTAGGGTTAGAACCGAACTTAAGTCAACTCGATGGGCTTCGAGCCAGCTTGAAATTAGGCCAAACTTCGAGCCATATCCGAAGTAGATCAAATCAGACTTAGATCTAAAAATAGAATCCATTTAATTTTCAGGCCAAGCTCGGGCTCCCCCGTGGCCCAGTCCAAAAAAGGCCGACCAGAGCCCGGCCTGCCAGCATGATAATTTTAGAATTTTAATCTTTCATTTTTTTTAGAATATGTGCCAGTAGTTAAAAGGACTTCATTTTATCATTTCATTTTAATTTGGCAGGTCCAATCAGGCTTTAATTTGGGCCAGCTCGAATCAAAGCCTGGTTTGAGCCGGCCCAATCGGGCTCGAGCTGGGCTCATTTTCGAGCTTGGGCCGAGTTTTTTCAAAATAAATTAGGTCTAAACTGGGCATGAAGCCCAAATTTTTTCTCAGGCCAGGCTCAAGTAGGGGCTATGGCCCGGGCCCTTTCCGACCCTAAGCACAGTTCGCGACTTCAAAATTTAATTAAAAAATAAAAACAAACAAATTTTAAAAAATTAATAAAATTTTAAAAAATAAATAATAATAACATGGTATTATAATAATATATTTTAATATAGTTTATATTATAATAAATATTTTATATTCTAAAATATATTAAATATATTTTAATATATTAAATTATGTATTATATATTGTAATATAGTATATTTATTTATGTGCGCATATCGGTCACTGTTACAGCCGTGACAGTGACGTGGCCAGGCTCAGGTACCGCCGAATGCGATCGAGCCACGTGGAAGTTTTCCCGGCCGAGTCAGCGCCACGTCTTCAAGGCCAGGATCGGCAGGACTACACCGCCCGACGACTGTCTAAGGCAAACTACCCTCGCCGAGGTCGAGCTCGGCTCGGAGTTCCTCTTCACCCCGTTGACGCCCGGACCCGGGAGGGGTCCACCTAAGTCGAGGTCGGCCAATCCTTCGCCCTTCGCCAGGTGGCCACCCGGAGACGGGCCCACCTCGGCCGAAGCCAGGCGACCCCCTGCCACCTCGCCAGGTGTCCACCCAGGAGGGGTCCACCTAAGCCGAGGTCGGCCAATCCTTCGCCCTTCGCCAGGTGGCCACCCGGAGACGGGCCCACCTCGGCCGAAGCCAGGCGACCTCCTGCCACCTCGCCAGGTGTCCACCCAGGAGGGGTCCACCTAAGCCGAGGTCGGCCAGTCTTTCGCCCTTCGCCAGATGGCCACCAAAAGACGGGTCCACCTCGGCCGAAGCCAGGCGACCTCCTGCCACCTCGCTAGGTGTCCACCCGGGAGGGGTCCACCTAGGCCGAGGTTGGCTGGTCCTTCGCTCCTCACCAGTTGGCCCCCGGAGACGGGTCCAACTCAGCTGAAGTCAGACCGCTCGTACGGAGAGGGTCCCAGGAAGAGAAACGGGCCCCGAGACCATCCCTCGGACCGTACGAACCCCAGACGGCGCTCCGTACGGAGGGCGGCGGCACGCGGAACATCACTTGCATCGGCCCGACCGGTCCCACAGCCGAGAGACGCGATCCTAACGAAGCAGGCCCCATAGATGGATGGCGCCCACGCTTGGGGAAGAGAGCGCCCTCGCTGGGCCCGAGGCCTGACCGGTCGCCTTACCAGCGCCGCCCTCCCCCTTTTTCTCTTCTGTCTTTGCCTTTCCTCTGCTGGGCCCGGCGGACGAGGTCGGAAAGCCGCCTGGCCCCCTTCACCGAAAAGGGAAAAGAGAAAAGGACGGGGGAGGGAAGTCTCCAAGGAGGAAAAAACAAGCACACGACGAAAGGAGATAAAGAGGGAGGAATCTGGGGACGACAAGGTAAGCGAACAAGCCTGGGGAAGAAGAAGAAGCACCGGCACAAGGCCTTGCTCCGAGGGTGAAAACCCAGAAATCCCGAGAGGGGAACACTGGGTGTGAGCTCGGCTAGGAGGCCAGCCGAGATTCTGGTCCCCAGAGCGTTTCTCTCACTAGTGAACTCTCTAAGTCTGGAACCCCTCCGGGGGTCCGTCTGGAGAGTCTGTTCCTTCTCGTCGTCTACTGACTTGACCGTCGGAGCTCCCTCACCGGAATCCCCGGCCAGGGTCTTCTAACCCCTTTTTTTGCAGGTTCGCCGCGGGAAGGAGGCTCCCTCGCCAGGCGGTCAGGAGGGATCGACGGATCCGCGGCACGGGCGCGGCGGCGAGAGCGGCAACAGATTGGCGCGCCAGGAAGGGGGTAGGACACTGAACCCCAGCGGGAGCCAGCTTTCTGCAGGTATCGCGCTCTCCGACAATGGTGGTCACTCGTGGACGCGAGGCGTCCACCAGCCGTGTGGGGGAAGTCCACTCCCCTCCGGGGGGCCACAGCCCCGAAAGGGAGCTCCCGGCTCCCCCTCCTCTTCCACAGCAGCCTATTCCGGTGGACGGATCCCTTGCGGCCATCGTCTAATAGCTGCAGACCTTGACCTCGGCGGTCCGGCAGCTTCAGCATCAGCAACGGTCCCTGGCCACCCAGCCGCAGCCAGGGACCCCCGCAGCCCGAGCCACGGGGCAGCGTGGGAGCCTGCACTCAATTCAGGGTAGGCCATCCCATCCGAGGGCCGTCTCCAACCCCCGGGGGAGCCGCCAAGCTCCCGCAAAGAGAAATTATTCCGGTTCGGAGGATCACGAGAGCCGATCCCCAGCCGACGGGGCTGAAACGGCGCATCGCGGCAAGCGACGCCGAGGCCAGACCTCGCGTCGAGACCGATCGGCGCCCCCTTCACCCGCAGTCTCGGTGGAAGACTCCACCGACGAAGCCATCAGGCGCCAGGCCGAGAGGCGCCTGGAGGAGCATGAGCGCAAGCTGGCAGAGTTCGCCCGCCGATTCGCTGACCTGCAGAACTCGTCGGCAGACCCGGCGGGCTACGACTCCCGCCCCCCTTTCTCTGAAGAAATCCAGGCGGAACCGATCCCGAAACGGTTCAGCATGCCGCAGGTGGATCCCTACGACGGGACCACCGACCCCCTAGACCATTTGGAGAGCTATAAAGCTCTCATGAGGGTCCAGGGGGCCACCGACGCTCTTCTGTGCATCGCCTTCCCGGCAACCCTCCGGAAGGCCGCTCGAGTCTGGTTCACCCACCTCGAGCCCGGATCCATTTGCTCCTTCCATCAACTGGAAGGAAGGTTCGTGGCACACTTCGACGCTTGTCGAAAGGTGCCGAGAGAGGTGGACAGCCTCTTCTCCATCCGCCAGCAGGACCAGGAGCTGCTCCGGGACTACATCACCCGGTTCAAGACCGCAGCCCTGGAGATCTACAGCTTGGACGAGCCCGTCGCCATGCTGGCTTTGAAGCGCGGGCTCAAGACATCCCGCCTAACCTACTCCTTGGACAAGAAGCCGCCCAAGACGTACTCCGAGCTCCTCCTCCGCACCCACAAGTACATCCGAGCGGAGGAGGCTGACCGCACCCGTCGAGAGTTGGACGGGAAGACTCCGAAGAAGCCGCTCCCGAGGGACGCCCCGGGAGCTCGGAGGCCTGGGCCGTCTGCCGACCCTCGCCCGAATCCAAGGCCGAGGGGCGAGGCCACTCCCGAGCGGAGGTACACCCCTCTCCTCGCACCTCGAACGAAGATCCTCATGAAAATCGAGGGCGAGCGCTATCTCCGCCGACCTCCTCCTCAGAACCCGAGAGCCGTCCGAGAAAAATCGAAGTACTGCCAGTTCCACCGCGAGCACGGCATGACATGGAGGAGTGTCGCCACCTGAAACGGGAGATCGAGGAGCTGATCAGGAGGGGTTACCTCAGGAAGTTCGTTAAGAACGAGGCCCCCTCTGAAGGGCAGCCGCTCGCGGCCTTACCACCTGTCCCCACGATCGACAACCGCCCAACGGAGAAGCCCGTGGGCATGATCTCACGCGGGTCCGGTCGAGCGACGAAGAGAGCCCGGGAAGTCGGGAACCCGGAGAATGTAATCCCTCCCAAGGGGGGGGAAGTTAATGCTAATATAAACAACGATGCCGTGGTGGTCGAGATGACCATCGCGAAGCATCCTGTACATCGAATCATGGTGGATAGTGGAAGCTCGGCTGACGTACTTTTTTACGATGCTTTCTCTCGGATGAACTTGTCCCCCCATCAGCTGAAACCGGTGCACACCCCCCTGGTAGGTTTTACAGGGGACTCCATGGGGGTCGAGGGGGAGATCACTCTCCCGGTCACCGCCGGATCCCCACCCCGGCAGGCGACCGTCCTAATAACATTCACCGTCGTCAGGCTCCCTTCGCCTTACAACGCAATTCTCGGGCATCCCGGGCTCAACCAACTGGACGCCACCATCTCCACGAGAAGGCTGTTGGTACAGTTCCCCACGCCTTTCGGGCTCGGGGAGATGAAGGGGACGACCATGCCGGTCCCGCTCTGCCTTCAAACGGTCCCAGGCGCCAGGGGCGCGGAGCTCGCCCAGGATATCGACGACCTCGATCTGAGAGAGAAGGAACCCAGGGGAGGGACCGTAGAGCGCCTGCTGACTTTTCCCCTCAGTTTGGATCCCCTGAAGACGGTGTAAGTCGGGGCCCAGCTCCCTGAGGAGGAACGAACCCGCCTGCTAGAGTTCCTCCGTGCCAACGCTGACATGTTCGCCTGGTCAGCAGCCGACATGCCGGGCATCCCGCCCGAGGTCATCATGCACAGGCTGAACGTGGACCCAAATTGCCGCCCGGTATGCCAGAAGAAGAGAAGCTTCGCCATGGAGAGACAAAAGGCGATCAACGAGGAAGTAGAGAAGCTCCTCGCCGCCGGTTTTGTCCGAGAGGTCCAGTACCCCAGTTGGCTGGCGAACGTGGTCATGGTAAAGAAGAGTAGCGGTAAGTGGAGGATCTGTGTGGACTACACCGACCTCAACCGAGCCTGCCCGAAGGACAGCTTCCCTCTTTCAAAGATCGACCAGCTGGTCGACACCACCTCAGGGCATCGCCTCCTGTCGTTCATGGACGCTTTCTACGGATACAACCAGATCCGGATGAACCCGGAGGACGAAGAGCACACCGCCTTCATAACTGACCACGGAACCTTTTGCTACAGGATGATGCCATTTGGCCTTAAGAACGCGGGGGCAACGTACCAGCGCCTGGTCAGTAGAATCTTCAAAGACCAGATCGGCCACAACATGCAGGTTTACGTGGACGACATGCTGATAATGAGCAAACCCGAATCGGATCACGTGGCAGACTTGGCGGAGACCTTCGGCAACCTCCGGCGCCATCAGATGAAGCTAAACCCGGCGAAGTGCGCCTTTGGCGTCTCCACCGGAAAATTCCTGAGATTTATGGTGACCCAAAGAGGAATCGAGGCCAACCCGGAGAAGGTCCAGGCCATCCTGGATATGGAGCAGCCAGCCTCCAAGAAGCAAGTGCAGCAACTAACCGGCCGAGTTACGGCCCTCAGCCATTTTATCTCCAGGTCGGCAGACCGCTGCCGTCCCTTCTTCAAGGTGCTGAGGAATATGAATGACTTTGCTTGGACCGAGGAATGCCAGCAGGCCTTCGAGGAGCTGAAGAAGACGCTTGCATCGCCACCATTGCTGTCCAGGCCCAAGGAGGGAGAGGAGCTTACCCTCTACCTGGCGGTTACCCTGGAAGCCGTCAGCTCAGTCTTGGTCCGAACCGACGGCCAGGGGCTCCAGTGGCCGGTGTACTACACCAGCAAACTCCTCCGTGACGCGGAGCTCAGGTATTCCCGGCCCGAGAAACTCGTTTTTTGTGCTAATAGTATCTGCCCAGCGTCTCAGGCCTTATTTTCAAGCGCACCCCATCGCTGTCCTGACGGATCAACCGCTGAAAGCAGTGCTCAGCCGACCCGATACCTCGGGACGATTGGCAAAGTGGGCACTAAAGCTCAGCGAGTTCGACATTACGTACAGACCGAGGTCGACCATGAAGGCACAGGTGCTGGCCGACTTCTTGGTCGAATGTGCAGGCTTGGGCAAGGAGCCCGAGGAAGGCCCCTCAGGTCGGTCGATGGAGATAGGTGCCGACGAGCCCAGAGAGGATGCCTGGATCCTCCATGTAGACGGAGCCTCAAACTCTGGCGGGAGCGGGGCTGGGCTCATCCTTGCCAACAGCAACGGGGTCGTCGCCGAATGCGCACTCCGTTTCCAATTCCTCGCGATAAATAACCAGGCGGAATACGAGACGCTTCTTGCCGGACTGAGAGTCTCCCGCGAGCTGGGCGTAATCAATCTCAAGGCTTTCACTGATTCCCAGCTCGTGGCGGGGCAGGTGTCCGGGGAGTACGTCGCACACGATCCCCAAATGGCGAGATACTTGGAGCTCGTCAAAGAGGGCGCGTCCAGATTTCGGCGCTTCAACATCTTCCATATCCCCCACGGGGAGAACGCCCGCGCGGATGCTCTCTCCCGACTGGCGACCCTGCCAGACACGATGCTGGGACGCGCCTATGTGGAGCACCTTGAGGTCCCAAGCCTCGAAGCACCGGTGAAGGTCCACCAGGTCGGCCATGAACCCAGCTGGATAGACAAGTACGCTGCATACATCACCAATGGCGCCTTGTCGGAGGACCGCGAGGTGGCTCGCCTCATCAGGAAGAAGGCCGTGCGGTTCGTCCTGATGGACGGGCAGTTGTATCGAAGATCCTACTCCTACCCCCTCCTTAAGTGCGTAGGGCCCACGGAAGCCAAGCTTGTGCTCCAGGAGATCCACGAAGGCATCTGCGGGAACCACGTGGGGGGCAGGGCATTGGCATACAAGGCCCTCCGTCAGGACTACTTTTGGGAGACGATGAAGGAAGACGCCGCCGACTTCGTGAAGAAATGCGACCGGTGCCAACATCACGCCACGGTGCAGCGACAGCCCTCCAACCCAATCTCCCAGCTCTCAGCCCCCTGGCCGTTCGCCCAGTGGGGAATGGACCTCATGGGCCCATTCACGCCGGCATCTGGCCAGCGGAAGTTCTTGATAGTGGCCATCGACTACTTCACGAAGTGGGTCGAGGCCAAACCCTTGGCAAGGATCACCGAAGCGAACGTCGCCAAGTTCTTTTGGAAGTCCATCGTCTGCCGCTTCGGCCTCCCCCACACCGTGGTCACCGACAACGGGCGCCAGTTCGACTGCCAGGAGTTCGAAGAATTCTGCAGCGACCTCGGCATCAAGCATCGCTTCACCTCGGTGGCGCATCCTCAGACCAATGGGGAGGCCGAAGTCACGAACAGGACCATTCTTCAGGGCCTCCGCACGCGGCTGGACCAGGCCAAGGGCAGGTGGGCCGACGAGCTTCCCAGCATCCTCTGGGCATACCACACCACCCCGAGGACGGCTACCAACGAAACCCCGTTCAATCTTGTCTTCGGAGCCGAGGCAGTGATCCCGATCGAGCTCAGCCTACCCACGCTGCGTGTGGAGCAATATGACGAGACAGAAAACCCAGCCAGGATGATGCTCAACCTGGACCTTCTCGAGGAAACAAGGGACAAGGCCAGAATTCGAATGGCGGCGTATAGGCAACGTGTGGCCAAATATTACAACTCCCGTGTGCGGCCGAAGGTTTTCCGTCCCGGAGACTTGGTCCTCCGGCGCGCTGAAGCCTCCCAACCACGGGAATGCGGCAAGTTATCACCCAACTGGGAAGGCCCATATAGGGTGGCAGAAGCCCTCCCTCATGGAGCATATTACTTGGAGGAATTGGGAGGTGCTAGGTTCCCCCGGACGTGGAACTCCTCGAACCTAAGGATATACTATCAGTAATGTAAGGTTCCCTGTTTCTGCAACAAAGTTCCCCCACTTCAAACACTCTTTTATTGCTTCGACAAGGAAGCCTGCGGCATTGGGTTCAGTCCAGAAATCCTGGGCTTCGGCCTGGAAGGTGGCGCCGAACCCAGTTTGCCCACGCAAGCCCGGAGAACAGCTCAAAAAGCCGCGCAAGGCTTGAGAAAGCCTGCGGCATCGAGCTCAGTCCGGAGATCCTGGGCTTCGGCCTGGAAGGTGGCGCCGAACCCAGTTCGCCCATGCAAGCCCGGAGAACAACTCAAAAAGCCGTGCAAGGCTTGAGAAAGCCTGCGGCATCGAGCTCAGTCCGGAGATCCTGGGCTTCGGCCTGGAAGGTGGCGCCGAACCCAGTTCACCCATGCAAGCCCGGAGAACAGCTCAAAAAGCCATGCAAGGCTTGAGAAAGCCTGCGGCATCGAGCTCAGTCCAGAGATCCTGGGCTTCAGCCTGGAATGTGGCGCCGAACCCAGTTCGCCCATGCAAGCCCGGAGAACAGCTCAAAAAGCCGCGCAAGGCTTGAGAAAGCCTGCGACATCGAGCTCAGTCCGGAGATCCTGGGCTTCGACCTGGAAGGTGGCGCCGAACCCAGTTCGCTCATGCAAGCCCGGAGAACAGCTCAGTAAGCCGCGCAAAGCTTGAGAAAGCCTGCGGCATCAAGCTCAGTCCGGAGATCCTGGGCTTCGGCCTGGAAGGTGGCGCCGAGCCCAGTTCGCCCATGCAAGACCGGAGAACAACTCAGCAAGCCGCGCAAGGCTCGAGAAAGCCTGCGGCATCGGGCTCAGTCCGGAGATCCTGGGCTTCGGCCTGGAAGACGGTGCAGAAACCGTGTCGCCTGTGCAAGTATGAAGGCAGCCCCAAAGACGGGCCCGCTTAAGGCCTACTCTGCCGACAGGCGATCGGGGAGGTCCCAACCTTCGACTTGAGCAATGGAAGGACCAGGCCTGCAACTGTTTCAAGTGTTCCATACCAACATCTCAGAAAGAAAGAAGAAAAAAAGTGAGGTAAGATGAACACGAAGTTTTGACAAGCTGAAACTTTCATTGATATAAAGGATCAGTACAAGCTGGGAGTCCCGACAGGCCGGGAGTCTCCAAAAAAAAAGAAGAGAAACAACAACAGAAAAAGAAAAGACAACAGGGAGAAGGCGCTGGGTTCACTGTGGTGCAGGGTCGGAGCCCTCTGCCGGGGGCGCGGGTGCTGCATCCTCGACTTCTATGATGGCCGGCTCTCGAGGCTGCCCCGGAGCCGCAGCCTCACTGGGCGACGGCACTGCAGGAGTTGCTTCGGCCGCGCCGGAGGCCCTGCTCTCGCTTCCTGGTCTCCTACCTCCGATCGCCACCCCGCTCAGATCCAGCTCGGGGAAGAGGGCCCCCACCTTCTCCTGGCACATCCGGAACTCCTTCAAGAAGGAGTCCACGGCGGCCTCCCGGACCTCCGACGTGTACTCGTCGGAAGCCCAGAATTTCAGGATGGCCTCCTGCGCCTCCCGCTTTGCGGCTTCCAGGAGCCCGTTGACGTACGCGCTCCGGTCTTTCACCGCGGTTGCGTCTCGCCGGGCCTCCTCCAACTGGCGGTCCAGCCACTGGGAGTGGGCCTGCAGGCGGGCCTTCTCCGCCACCTCCTCCTCCGAGCGGCGGTGGTTGGAGGTCCGCTCCTCCGACAGGGAAGCCTCCAGCTCTTTGTTCCGCCCCTCGGAACGCGCCAGGTCGGACTGGAGGGTCTGGTTGTTGGCTCGCAGCTCGGCCCCCTTCTCCATCAGGCCCTTGACATCGGCCGCGAGCTTGCGGAGCTTCAGCTCCTTTTCGGAGTCCCTTTTGGCGTTCCCTACGAGGAAGTCCCTCAGCAGGAGAACGTCGTTCCCGATCTGCACCAATAAGAGCAAATCATGTCAGGATGAAAAGAGTTAGGTTTTGAAAGGAAAAGAAGGGAAGAAGCTCGGACTTACCGTGAAGAGCTGCGGGAGGACCCCGAGCAGCGCATCAGCGTAATCCCGGCCGCCCCGAGCTCGGCGATCCCGGGCGGTGGAGGCGTACTCCATGATCTTCTCCACGAGCCCTTTGTCACGAATGACCGAGTCCCGCTGGGTGATCACCGGTGCCGGGGCGTCGGGCCGGCTCCTGCAGCGGCCGCCCCATCAGTTGGGGCCACGGTCGACGGGCAGGCGGCAGCCACAGGCTGCACTGTCGAGGCGGCAGCGACGACGGGCCCGGCGCTGGGCGGAGGAGCCCTCTCGGCGGCGGCGCCACCAGGTCGCGCGGCCGAGGCATCAGCGGCCCCGCCCTGAGGCAGCCTGGGCGGGGGAACGACAGCAACCGGGCTGGGCACGGTCGCCGTCACGACCTCCCGGCTCGCCTCTGTACGAGCCCTCTTCGCCGCGGGCTCGTCCACCTCAACGACATCCCGCTGGGCTGCGCCCTCCAGGAGGTTCTCCAGCGAAAATTTCATCCCTGCAAAATAAAGGAACAGAAAGTCAGCTGACTCAGTCACGAAGAAAAAGGGGGCAGAAGTCAAAGTGGAGCCGAGTCTCACCTGTCTCGCGGATGGGACTGATCCCGGCCTCAAAAAGATTCTGCTCAGAGAGCAGAACCTCGAGTGCCGGGACCACGTCGCTCAGGAGCTGGGAATAGGACTCCTGGTCCGCCGACTCGACCCGAGAATTTCGGTTCGGGGTCCGGTCCGGTTCACTCCAGGCCCAGTCGACGTCTTCGATTGAGGCGAAGAAAAACCGGCTCTTCCAGCCCTTGACCGAGGAAGGGAGGTCGAACCGGAGACACCTGGGCCGGGGCGAAATGTACCACCAGCCGTCATCGGTGGAGCACTTCTTCAGGGTGAACAAGGCCCTGAAGAGGGAGAAACGGGCAACGAACCCGTGGAAGTGACAGAAGACAATGAAAGAAAAGATGACCCGGATGGCGTTAGGAGCCAGCTGGGCCGGGACAAGCCAGAAATGGCTGAGGAAGGAAAGAAAGAAAGGGTGCAGAGGAAACCGAAGACCCCCAAGGAGGAAGTCTTCGTAGAAGGCAATGCGGCCGGGGCCACTCATGGTGACGCACTCCCCGGACCGCGGAACAAACAAGCGAATGGACTCCGGGATGCCGTAAGCATCCCGGAGCAGAGAAAGATCGCCTTCGGACATGGTGGAGGCATGACCGGAGGGACCGGCGGGAAGAGAAAGAGGTGCAGGAAGTGCAGGAAGAGCCGGAAGAGAGCAAAGGGGGACGGCATGAGCAACCGGAGGAGGCCGGATCCCCCTAGGGATGCCAATGGTGACACCCCCGGGTTGCAGACGCCGGCGGATCTCTTCCGGGATCGTCTCCTCATCTGAGGAGGAAGAAGATGGAGTCCTCGGCCGGGATGGACCGGCCTCGTCCGGGTTGGAAGAGACATGGTGACGGCGCGCCATGGAAAAGAGAAGGACAGAGGATCGAAGAGAAAAGAAAAAAGAGGAAAGGAAGGGGGCCGGAGAAGGAGAAGGAGGCACTCACCGAAAATGCGCCAGACGAGTGCAAGGCAACAGGAGTTAGTCTGCAGCAAACCGCCCACGGAGCAAGGGGAAAGGCCTCGTTCTGGAAAGTCCCCTTTCTTTCAAACTCAGCCGACAGCGACCGTACCCGTCATTCCGCCTCAGGCCATTGGATGATCGCCACGTGGGCGCACGCCCGATACCGACGCCTCGTTAGCAGAGTAAAGGCCTCTGCCTCGAAGCGACGCATTAATTGCAGGCAAGTGGGCGACGCGTGGCGGCTTCCCATAGGTTTTCAGTCGCATCGAGCCACGGCGACGAGGATCGTGGCAATTATGATGCAAGATCTTCGCCTCCCCACGTCATGTCCACATTTAATCCCGACGTTCCGTTCTACGATGACCCGACGGAACGGCGGGCTGGGGGGCAACTGTTACAGCCATGACAGTGACGTGGCCAGGCTCAGGTACCGCCGAATGCGATCGAGCCACGTGGAAGTTTTCCCGGCCGAGTCAGCGCCACGTCTTCAAGGCCAGGATCGGCAAGACTACACCGCCCGACGACTGTCTAAGGCAAACTGCCCTCGCCGAGGTCGAGCTCGGCTCGGAGTTCCTCTTCACCCCGTTGACGCCCGGACCCGGGAGGGGTCCACCTAAGCCGAGGTCGGCCAATCCTTCGCCCTTCGCCAGGTGGCCACCCGGAGATGGGCCCACCTCGACCGAAGCCAGGCGACCCCCTGCCACCTCGCCAGGTGTCCACCCAAGAGGGGTCCACCTAAGCCGAGGTCGGCCAATCCTTCGCCCTTCGCCAGGTGGCCACCCGGAGACGGGCCCACCTCGACCGAAGCCAGGCGACCTCCTGCCACCTCGCCAGGTGTCCACCCAGGAGGGGTCCACCTAAGCCGAGGTCGGCCAGTCTTTCGCCCTTCGCCAGATGGCCACCAAAAGACGGGTCCACCTCGGCCGAAGCCAGGCGACCTCCTGCCACCTCGCCAGGTGTCCACCCGGGAGGGGTCCACCTAGGCCGAGGTCGGCTGGTCCTTCGCTCCTCACCAGTTGGCCCCCGGAGACGGGTCCAACTCAGCCGAAGTCAGACCGCTCGTACGGAGAGGGTCCCAGGAAGAGAAACGGGCCCCGAGGCCATCCCTCGGACCGTACGAACCCCAGACGGCGCTCCGTACGGAGGGCGGCGGCACGCGGAACATCACTTGCATCGGCCCGACCGGTCCCACAGCCGAGAGACGCGATCCTAACGAAGCAGGCCCCATAGATGGATGGCGCCCACGCTTGGGGAAGAGAGCGCCCTCGCTGGGCCCGAGGCCTGACCGGCCGCCTTGCCAGCGCCGCCCTCCCCCTTTTTCTCTTCTGTCTTTGCCTTTCCTCTGCTGGTCCCGGCGGACGAGGTCGGAAAGCCGCCTGGCCCCCTTCACCGAAAAGGGAAAAGAGAAAAGGACGGGGGAGGGAAGTCTCCAAGGAGGAAAAAACAAGCACACGACGAAAGGAGATAAAGAGGGAGGAATCTGGGGACGACAAGATAAGCGAACAAGCCTGGGGAAGAAGAAGAAGCACCGGCACAAGGCCTTGCTCCGAGGGTGAAAACCCAGAAATCCCGAGAGGGGAACACTGGGTGTGAGCTCGGCTAGGAGGCCAGCCGAGATTTTGGTCCCCAGAGCATTTCTCTCACTAGTGAACTCTCTAAGTCTGGAACCCCTCCGGGGGTCCGTCTGGAGAGTCTGTTCCTTCTCGTCGTCTACTGACTTGACCGTCGGAGCTCCCTCACCGGAATCCCCGGCCAGGGTCTTCTAACCCCTTTTTTTGCAGGTTCGCCACGGGAAGGAGGCTCCCTCGCCAGGCGGTCAGGAGGGATCGACGGATCCACGACACGGGCGCGGCGGCGAGAGCGGCAACAGTCACGATAATGGTGGTGTTGCACCGAGTATTATCGGTGCGATATGACAGGATGGGATATTCATCGAGCAGCGAGGTCGGAGGTGACAGAGTGCAAGCGTGGTGATGTCGATGCAAGCTCGGGGCGTGACGAGCGCTTGCACATCAGCCTGTGCCTCTAGACCCGATCACGCTACCCTACAGGTCCGGTCACCAAAGCAGCACGCGGCTCTATTGCATGCGGCATTTGTCGGTGTGGCAAGGCTGATAGAAGCCACAGAGCGATGGCTGCTACTTGGCGCATCAGTGGTTTCCAATCTTATGCACATGCAGCCCTCCGATTGTGTTGTGGTGCATTCCCGCCAATCGTGTCACATGATGGATCCGACCATCATAGTGGTGCACGGCTATACCGTACATAGCACCCATCGATGCAACATGACCGGCAAGAATGCCCCCATTAAAATAATATATTATAATATAAATAAAATAATATATATTATAATATATAATATACTATATTATTATTTTAATATAAGTAATCTATGAAAAGTCGTGCATGGTGTCGGTGTCGGTATGAGCTCAGGGCACGACGGGCGCCTGCCCACTCGCGCCCCCCGATACTCGATCGTGTTGCCCGACAGGTTCGATCGCTAAGATGGTGCACGGCTCCATCGCACGCGGCATCCATCAGTGTGATAAGGTTGATGGAGGCCACCGGGTGGTGACTGCTGCCTGATACATCGATGGTTTCTGATCCTATGTACGTGCAGTCGCTCGATTGTGCCATGAACATTCTGTTGATTATGCTAATCGTGCTGCTCAATGGAAGCTCCATTCTATGGTACCACATCGATGACACTAAGCATGACGCCGCCAGCACTACGATGGACATGCATCAACAAATATACTATATTATATAATATAATATATAATATAATATATTTATTATATTTAAAAATATAAAATATTTATTATAATATATTTTTTATTTTTTAATTAAAATTTGAAATTACGGACTGCCTGCGACTTCTTTTTGCCCGTGACTTCCAAGAGAAGTCGCAGGCAAATTCAATCCATGCTTAGAAGTGAGGCAAATACAATCTATTTCCACGTTATCCTTCCGCGTGTTAAAAAATAGAATAATTAATAAATAAGTTTTGTATGAGGATAAATCCATAAATAAATATTAATATATATATATATATATATATATTTTTTTTTTTTTGATAGAACAGAAGGATAGGGGATAAACTGTGATGTAGCTCTTCATTCTGATCCCAATCATGTGCATTCAAAATAATTTTAAATTTTAATTGAATCATTGGAGAGATCATTTTTTGAATTTACGATCAATGAATTTAATACAAGAACGGAGCTACTTACTAATTAACTGTGCTGTTACGGTAGTGGTAATAAGGATATTTTTTGAAAAAATTCTACGATCTCTAACGGATCCGTGAGAAGTGTACACAAACGCAGGCGGCTGTCCTTTTCGTCCAAAGGATAAGTGAGGGCTTACATTGCTGTCACGGAACCAACAATTGACTTTCTCATACCAACACAAAGGGCCCACGCTAAGCATCAAAATTGGAGGCGCATCAAGTGCCACGTTTTCACTTGGGTGCAGCACAGGGTGCATGAGGTCGCGGCCAAGGATGCAGTGCGAAGAGGCAAGAAAATGTGTTTACTGATTTCATTTTGACCATGAGTGAAGTGCAGTGCACAATGATGCAAGCGACAAACATGAATCTAATAAAAAATTTTATACTACTAAGATGATAATCTGGTTTATAAAGATTTAATCTTATTTTTTATCAATCATGGATTTAAGATATGAATTTCATGGATGACTCGATTAAATCCAGAAATTTTTCTGGATTTACGTGATCGGGATCGTGGATAACTCGATTAAATTTAGAAATTTTTCTGGAATACGTGATCGAGATTGCGAGAAAACGCACTACTCCGACATCTTAGTGATGTCAGGCTGACGTACTCATCAATGGGGAGAAGGGTATGCAAAAAATTACGGTCCGAATCGAACATAACTTGATAGAATTGGGCCTAGTGGGGATAGTTATACCGGGATTTATCCTCCTCTCCTTTCATCTTATCAAAAAAAAAAATTATGAATCTAATGATGTTTTTTTTTGATTCGGCTAATAGGGCATGATCAAGCTGAGTTCTTTTTTGATTCATGGGCTGGGCTGCTGATTTAAGCACAGGTCATGTTAATCCAACACCTCCCATCTCAAATCGTGAAGGAAAAAAAAATGATTTTCATGTGTAGTTTTTCTCTTCTTACATATCAATAGGCCCGCATTAGGATTTATGTTAGGACTTGGACATATCCTTAAAATGCATGCTGAGCAGGCAAATAGATTACAAATAAAGTTGAGTAAAATCCAACATGGCCCGCACCATTATTTTAATTGGTCCATATATATCCTAACTGGCTTGACGTGACGGGACGGGATGTATAACAGGTTAAAAGTTGAGCGTGATGTTCATTAATTACCGTTCAGCTTTTTTTTGAATTATTTGTGCACATCAAAATATCCTTTCCCTCCGGCCTACTTTTTCCTGTCATCTTGCTTGAATTTTGGTGAATCTAAAATATTATTCCCAGTCTTTCTAGCTAAATATTTTAGTCTGAAACATGCTCTGAATTTGGTCCAAGGAATCAATTAAAGATTGAAGGAAGAATCTCCCTTGCTCTGAAATATGCTCTGAGAGTCCTATCATAGAAATCAACTTTCGAATGTTAATATAAACTTCTTCATCGTTTTGAAAAAATGCTCTATTTTAGTCCGAGATTAGAATAAGCCACCGAAGACTTCTTCTATAACTTCAACACAAAATGTCATCTCCAACATTAAGTAAACCAAGCCTTTATAGAATCTTGTTTAGTTTTCTTTTTATAGTTCCTTTATTATACCGATTGTTTTGATAGTTAGAGAAAGTTAATGATGTAGGAAACCATATAAAACTCCTTTAGCATCTATAAAATTTTATGACACTCTGAGAGTCATAACTCAGTCCACAGATGATAGGTATTCCTGATAGGAGGGGATAATAAATATAGTTTCATATTTTCTATTGGATATCATAGTTTTATAACTAGGGTATCATAGTTCTTGAACTGGGATATCGTAATACTGTTTCAATATATTATTGTCATCCTTTAGCATCCGTAGCATGTTATGACATCCTAAGAGTCATAACTCAGTCCACAAGTGATAGGTTCTCCTGGTAGTAGGTGTTAATATATTTAGTTTCATATTTTATGATCAGATGTCATAATCTTTTAACTAGGATATCGTAACTTCTGAACTAAGATGTCATTCCTTAAAAACTCTTTGTTTAGAAATATTTTTTTTTCCGGTCTTTTTATCACAATCTAACAATCTTATTCAAGCCAATGAACGATTGAAATGTCCTATGACAGAGAACAAAAGCTTTTATTTTCTATTTTGTATCGAGTTGTTCATGTTTCGAAGTTTTTGATACTGAAATTTTTTTAGAAGATTTTATTACAATGTGGATGTCATATATCAGCAATGCATACTAAAACACTTATATTATCGAGGATCAAAATATCCGATTTATAATTTTGTATAAAGATGTCATAGTTTTTGAATTGGGATGTCGTAATACTATTTCATATTATTGTCATCCTTTAGCATCCGTAATATGTTATGACATCCTAGGAGTTATAACTCAGTCCACAAATAATAGGTTCTCCTAGTAGTAGGGGTTAATTATTTAATTTTATATTTTATGATCGGGTATCATAATCTTTTAATTAGGATATCGTAACTTCTGAACTAGGATATCATTCCTTAAAAACTCTTTTTTTTTAAATATTTTTTCTCCTGATCTTTTTATCACAATCTAATAATTTTATTCAAGCCAATGCATGGTTGAAATATCCTATAATGGAGGATAAAAGCTTTCATGTTTTATTTTGTACCGAGTTGTTCATGTTTCAAAGTTTTTGATACTGAATTTTTTTCAGAAGTATTTTATTACAATGTGGGTGTCATATATCAGCAATGCATATTGAAACACTTCTGTTATAGAGGATCAAAATATTATGTTTATGATTTTGTGCAAGGATGTCGTATTTTTATAACTAGGATATTGTAGTTTTTGAACTTGAGTGTTATAATACTGTTTCAGCATATATTTGTGATCTTTTTGCATCCATAGCATGTTATGACATCCTAGGAGTCATAACTCAATTCACAAGTGATAGGTTCTTCTGGTAATATGGGTTAATATATTTAGTTTCATATTTTATGATCGGGTATCATAATCTTTTAACTAAAGTATCGTAACTTCTGAACTAGGGTATCATTCCTTGAAAACTCTTTTTTTAGAAATATTTTTTTCTCCTTGTCTTTTTATCACAATCTAACAATCTTATTCAAGCCAATGCATGGTTGAAATATCCTATAACGAAGGACAAAAGCTTTTCATTTTCTATTTTATACCAAGTTATTCATATTTCGAAGTTTTTGATATTAAAGTTTTCCCATAAACATTTCATTATAATATGGGTGTCATATATCAGCAATGCATACTTAAATACTTCTATTACAGAGGATCAAAATATTTAGTTTATGATTTTATATAGGGATGTCAAAGTTTTATAACTACAATGTTGTAGTTTTTAAACTGAGGTGCTGTAATATTATTTTAACATATATTTATGATCCTTTTACATCCGTAGCATGTTATGACATCCTAAGAGTCATAACTCAATTCACAAGTGATAGGTTCTCTTGGTAGTAGGGGTTAATATATTTGGTTTCATATTTTATGATCGGGTGTCATAATCTTTTAACTAGAGTATCGTAACTTCTGAACTAAGGTATCATAAGTTCAAATAATTTTTTTTAGAAATATTTTATTCTATGCCCGTGTTATCATACTGTCGTGTCATATTCTATCCAATTTATAACACATTATTTATTATGCTATAGATAAAATATCATCTAAACATATGTATATCAATGTTTATAATTTTGTTTGTGGATATTTCTATATATGATGTTGAAATTAGAAATCTGAAAAAAATTGAAGATGATCATTTGGATGAGGTTGTTGGTGTTGTTCACAAGAATACACCTTCTCCTATCACCTCAAATGCAAAGAACGAGTCTGTTGATCCTGAAATTAGAATGGAGTTCAATTCTATAAATGATGTATATAATTTCTACAATGGATATGCAAGGAGAGTAGGTTTTTGAATCATAATAGTATATAGTAGGTCCAACAATAATAAAGAAATATATTTCAAGCACCTGGCATGTTGAAGGCAAGAAAAATCTAGAAGATAGAAACTCCATGAATCCTAGGGATGCTGGTAAAATTGATTATAAGGTTTCGATAAAAATAAAACTAAATTCTAAAAATGATAAGTGAATATTGGATGATGTTTTTCTAGAATATAACCATGAGCTGTCCATATTATCAGTTGGTTATCTACGGTCCCATAAGAGAATCACACACCAGAAAAGGCAAAGATCAGCAATTTACATGCCACGAATATTTTTATAACTCAAATATACTCTATCATGGCTAGAAGGAAAGGGGGTAGAAGACAATTAGATTTCACATAGAAAGATACTCATAATTTCATCTATCGGGAATGTCAAAGTCAGCTGAAAGAAGAAGATACATAGTTAATGGTAATCCATTTCACACAAATGCAATTAAAAAATCCAAACTTTTTTAGATTTTGGACCTGAATGATAATGGATAGCTCATGTCTATCTTCTGGATCCATCCTAGGTCAAGATTAGCAAGCACTTACTTTAGTGAAGTACTAACCTTTGACTCAACCTATTTGACATATACATATCAAATACCTTTTTGTCCATTTATCGGAGTCAACCATCATGGACAGTCCATATTGCTTGGTTGTGCATTGTTATCAGATGAGAGGACTGAGACATTTAAATGGATATTCCAATCATAGATTGATGCAAATGGTGGTTAACCACCTAATGCCAACATAACTGACCAAGATAAGGTAATCAAGGCTACTATAGGGATGTTCTTTCTAATGCACGATATAGATTTTGTCTTTGGCATATATTGAAAAAGATTTTTAAAAAGATTAGTCATATTTGCAATGCAAATCCTTAATTTATGATTAAGTTTGAAGAGATAATATATGATTCAGTTACCATAGTATCTTTCGAGAAAAGGTGTGCACATTTAATGGAGAAATATGAAGAATGCAAGGCTATATATTGGTTAAATGATATTTATAAATGTCGAAATAAATGGATTTTAGTCTACCTTGAGGATACATTCTTTGCAGGTTTGTAAGTCATTATAATTCATTAATGTTCATGTTTGTAAATTTTCAACGAACTTTGTATCTTTATTGCTTCTATTTTTGAATATTTATGAATATAGTTGTCAATTTCACAAAGGAGCGAGAGCATCAATAACTTCTTTGATGGATTTATAAACTCGAAGACTCACTCAAGAAATTCATCGATAAGTATGAAGATGCCTTGGAGAAAAGATATGAAGCAGAAAATGAGGAAGACAATAAAATGTTGTAAGCAAATGCTTTCCTAAAGACTTCCTCTCCTTTTGAAAGGCAAGCAGCAGAAAAATATACAAGGCGCATATTCAAAAAATTTCAGAATGAGATTCTTGAAATGTCTATATCAAATACTAAATTAGTTAAAGAAGTTGACAACTGTGATGTATATTATGTTAGATCATTTGAAAGAATTGAAGTTGATAGAATCAAGATGGAGATTATAAAAAATTATGAGGTTTCATATGACAAAACTTTGGAGCATGTTCAATGCTAGTGTGGATCCTTTCAATACAAGGATTACTTGTGTAGGCATGCCTTATTGGTTTTTCATCAAAACGACATATTTCATATCCCATATAAGTACTTCTTAAATAAATGGTGCAAGGATATGAAATACCAATTTAACGATCTTGAATGCAATACTCAATTTTATGATAAAATCATACGAAAATCATGGTACATAGTCAAGAAATTATTTAAATTCAGATATTTTATTTTATGTTTACATAAACCTATCATATGTCATGAAATTCTAATATAAATATTATATTTTATTGATCATAGATATGCTTTGATTAGTCATCGGATAATGAAGCTTGCAAAAATAGACTTCATGTCTGAAGATACATTTAATTTAGTGATGAAAGATCTTACACCATTATTCAAAAGAGTTATAGATATTAACTATGCAGCTAAGCAAAACATACAACTTTTAATCTAAGATCATGACCAACTTACTATAAAAGGTTATCCAAGAGAGAATAGAATTAAGAGTGGAGTCGAGAAGAAGTCAAAGAGATCAAGGAAAAATATGGATAAGACTTTCATTTACACTCCTATACAAAATTAAAGAAAATGTAGTACAAATAAGAGGCAGACTTCCCATATTATAGTGGAAGTACCTGAACAAGTAATTAAACTCACTATACCATCTTCTAATCTTTTTTTAGATGAATTTGATGCTTATGTATGCAATCAACTAACACAGGAGAGGATATAAAATGCTAAATTTTTGTACAGTCATGTGTATATTTATATTATCTGGAAAAATTTAAAACATGATATATTGGACATGTGATTGAATTTGTTTATTTCAAATATAAACTTTAGTACTACTTTAAGTGCCCAAAGATTAAAACAAGGATAACAGAAATATGGTACCCATTGATAGAATGGATGATATCCATTTACAAAATTAGAATACCCCAGCATGAAACAAGAAAGTAAAGTAAATAACTGCTCCTAACAGGACTTCCCATCATCCATGTTCTAAATAATGACTCCCATAATATCATAAAATTACTACGGATGCTATAAGATTACTCAAAATAGCTGAAACAGTATTACGATATCCCAGTATAAAAACTACGACATCCTAGTTAAAAAATTATGACATCCATGCAAAAATATAAAATAAAAGTTTCTAACCGCTTCTACTTATAATACATATCTTCCATGGCTTGGTTTATGACTTTCAAAGTATCAAAAATTGTCACGAGTACTATAAGATTAATCAAATATTCTGAAATGGTATTATGACATCTAAGTTCAAAAACTACGATATCTAAGTAAAAAAATTATGATATCCTACTTAAAAAATTATGATATCCATGTATAAAATACAAAATAAAAGTTTGTAACTTCTTTTACCTATAATACATGTCATCGGTGGCTTGGTTTATGACTCCTAGAGTATCAAAAAATATCATAGATACTAGAAGATTACTTAAATTGGCTAAAATAGTATTACGACATCCCAGTTTAAGAACTACGACATCCTAGTTAAAAAACTACAACACCTTAGCTAAAAAACTATGACACTTATGTAAAAAATATAAAATAAAAATTTCTAACCCATTCTACCTATAATACATATATTCCATAGCTTAGTTTATGACTCCCGGAGTGTCAAAAATTATCACGGATGCTACAAGATTAATCAAATATCCCAAAAAAGTATTACGACATCCAAGTTCAAAAACTACAACATCCAAGTTCAAAAACTATGACATCCTAATTAAAAACTATGACATCCATGTACAAAATATAAAATAAAAGTTTATAACCATTTTTACCCATAATACATGTTATCGGTGGCTTGGTTTATGACTCCTAGAGTATCAAAAAATGTCACGGATGCTAAAAGATTACTCAAATTGGCCAAAATAGTGTTACGACATTCCAGTTTAAAAACTACGATATCCTAGTTCAAAAACTATGATATCCAAGCAGAAAATATAAAATAAAAGTTTCTAACCCCTTCTACCTGTAATACATATATTTTGTGGCTTGATTTATGACTCCTAAAGTATCAAAAATTATCGCGGATGCTATAAGATTAATCAAATATCCCAAAATAATATTATGACATCCAAGTTCAAAAACTACGATACCCAAATTCAAAAACTATGATATCTTAGTTAAAAAAACTATGACATCCATGCACAAAATATAAAATAAAAGTTTGTAACCACTTCTACCTATAATACATGTCATCGGTGGCTTGGTTTATGATTTCTAAAATATCAAAAAATACCACGGATGTTATAAGATTAATCAAATAGTTCAAAACAGTATTACGATATTCAAGTTCAAAAACTATGGCACCCAAGTTCAAAAACTATAACACCCTGTCAAGAAACATAATATTCATTTATACCATCATCATATCAATAAAGAAATTTGACATTCTAGAAGTAAACATAATATCAAAAATACAAAAATTTCATGGAATGGGAAAATGATATTTAAAATATTACTGTTTGAATGAATTACAGAATTTTTTTGGGAATGATGCTTAAAATATAAACATCAATTGACTTACAAAGTTTTGTAACATATTATAAATGTTGCCGCCAAGATCACCATAGTTCGTAGCTACTGTCGACGTCGGATTGCCCCTCGTCTCTTTGGGACCGGCCTACTCGTCGGGACCTGCAAAATAAGGGTTAGAGACTCGGGCCGGGGATTCTGGTGGGAGCACTCTGACGGTCAAATTAGTGACGATCCAGGGAACAGATCTTCCTGGTCGAGCCCCTGAGATGGACTCCATGCTAGGAGGAGGAGATAATGTGTGAGTGAAGTGCGAGTAAGCTAGGAAAGATGGTGGCCAAGGTGAAGTGGGACTGGATGGCTGCGTCCGGGCGATCCCTCCTGTGGACCTCCGGTAGCATTGAGCTTTCAGTCTCTTTGGTGGTTCTCCTGTGTGGCTTCCTCTCCCTCACTTGCTTGGGTGTTTTTTAGCTTAGCTTTCGTCTTACCTCCCCCGTTGGGGGCATCGATGGCCTTTTTTATGTCCTGGTGGTTGACGAACGCCTACCTCGGGATCTCCCCCATGCTAGCAGGCACGTGCGGCGGTGTTCCATGCTATGGATGGGATGTCTTTCCTGATTCATAATAAGGAAAGCTACCTGCGCTCTGACATTCCTTCCGGTCGCTCCATTCAGGAAAACTTGGCAGGGCCTCAATCGGGGGGCAGCTACTCCCGGGATTCGAATCCCTCGGTTGACTTCCTTTTCAGGGTGATGCAGGCGGTTGGTGGAGAGCGTGGCACCTCGGTCAGGGGGCTTCTTCCTTTTCTGGTGTAAGTGGTAGCTGTGGATAGTTATTATGGCTTGGAGGGTACTTCCTTGCAGTCCTCGGGTGGCTCGTCGGTGCCCCGGGAGGGCGGCATCGCTCCTTCGGTGGCCAATGCCTTTGTCCAAGGTGAGGGCCGAATTGGAGAGCTACGGCTTGACTCCGAGGGGCTCGACCTCGAAGGGGCTCCACTTGGTGGAGGAGGGCCGAGCTCGACTCCAGACCAAGAGGCTCGACTTCGAGGGGGCTCGACCTGGAGGAGGGCAGGGCTCGACTCCTGCATAGAGGGCTTGGCCTCGGAGGGGCTCGACCTGGTAGAGGGGAGCAGAGCTCAACTTCGGCCTAGGGGGCTCGGCCTCGGAGGGATTAAATCTGGCGGAGGAGGTCAGTACGCGACTTCTGCGTAGAGGGCTCAGCCTCGGAGGGGCTCGACCTGGTGGAGGAGGGCTGGGCTCGACTTCAACCCAGGGGGCTCAGTCTCGGAGGGGCTCAATTAGGCGAAGGAGGTCGCTCGGCTCCGACCTAGGCATCCCGGTCTTGCGGGAGCCGACCTGGCGGAGGACGGAACTCTCATTCGACATGCCGCCTTGATATGCTGAGGGAGCTCAGCCCGGCAAAGGAGTCCGAGGAGGAGTGTCCTCAGTGGCAACTTTTTCTGACATGGCATCTGACAGGGATTACACGTCAGCCACATCATTTTGAAAGGAAAGGCAACCTTTCCCAAAACACACCTTCTTTCAAATCCTGCATGCCCGCCATCGTACCAAGGCTCTTCTTTCGCTCCCCCGGCCACTTTTGTCTTCCCAAGTTTATAGCAGGTTAGTCTCCTTCCTCCCTATCTTGGTCAAATATAGTTTACCTTCTAGGGCCAGGTTCTTCCCCGAACTCTTGTCCGTCTTTTCCCTTCTTTCTATTTCTTGGCTTTTTTCTTCTAAATGTCTTGTTTCGGACCAAACTTCTATCCCACCACTAACCAGGGTGAGGCCGGGTCTTTCAGGCTGAGGCCGCCTTCTTCTTCTTCTGATGAGGAGGAAGACGTGGCATGCTTTGAGGTCAGTCGAAGACCCGTACCTAGGGGAATAGTAATCAAGGAACCCGTATCTTCCCCTCCACTTTGTCATCTTCTTCTATCTGCTCCCGAACTTGCACCTGCTCCTGAACCTTCCCGATCAATGGGTCCCGGGGGAATTTCTTCGGTGATCTCCGTCGTGGATCTCGTGACCATTCGGGATACCTGTGGTATCCCAGACTCCATCCGGCTCTTAGTCCCTCGACCAGGAGAATGGGACACTTCCAGTGGCCCTCATCGGATAGCCTTCTACGAGGAGACCTTCGCAGGGGGCCTCCGATTTCCATTCCATCCATTTTTTCTTTCTATCTTGAGTAACTACTACCTTGTTCCCGCCCAGCTTGTTCCGAATGCCATCAAGATATTTTTTGCTTTATTGTTTTGTGCCATTTTCATGGGATTGTTGCCTGTTTTTGTTTGTTCACGGCCTTTTTCATCCTGAAACGTCATCCCACCGAGGAGGGGTGGTGGTCTCTTTCTTCTTGACCCAGGGGTATTAGATTCTAGCTCCCCTCTTCCATCAAGGGATAGAAGAGTAAGTACTTTTTCGCCTTGGTTGAGAGGATCGATTGGGCTTGGAGCGATCCGGATCAGGCATTGGACCTGCTTCTTGGATGTCGGGTGCTCCATGTCGACGATCGCCTAGACCTTCTCCGGATTTGCTTCAATGCCCCTCTGAGTGACCATGAAGCCCAGGAATTTTCCTACCGCCACCTCGAAGGTGCATTTTGCTGGGTTCAGCTTCATCTAGTATTTTCGGAGGTTGTGGAAGGCTTTGGTGAGGTCAACGATGTGGTCCAAGCTTGGCTTGCTCATGACAAGCATGTCATCCATGTACACCTGCATCTTTCGGCTAATTTGGTCTTTGAAGACCCTGTTGACCAGGCGCTAGTACGTGGCCCCAGCATTCTTCAGACCGAAGGGTATCATCCTGTAGCAGTACGTCCGGGAACGGGCTCAGTCGCCCTTTTCCACCATCGTTCTTGAACCGATGCATCCACCCTGGCCTGCACTGGCCTTGCCCCATCTTCGGCTCGAGCCCTCTTCGAAGCGGGCTCACCCGCCTCAGCAGCCTGCTCTCATTCCTCAGAAAATGAGAGTAGCTCATCCATTGAAAACTTCATTTCTGCACTGGAAGGAACGAGGTCAGCCTAACAGCCGCAGCAAAAAAAAATGGAGAAGGAAAAATAAATAAGAAACGATGAGGGGGGTGGTTAAGTCAAACTCACCCGGCTCCCACGCCGAGCTGACCCTGGCCTCGCGAAGATTCTGCTCCGACAGCAAGACCTCCAGTGATGGGATCTCGATCGATCTGAGCAGGTCATACGTGTCGAGGTTGGCAGCTTCGACTGAGGAGTTCCTGTTCGGAGATAGATTTGGGTCGCTCCAAACCCAGTCGATCCCCTCTACCGAGGCAAAAAAGAACCTGCTCTTCCATCCTTTGATGGAAGAGGGGAGCGTAAATCTGATACCCCGAGGGCGGGAAGAAAGGGACCACCACCTGTCCTTGGTAGGGTGGCGTTTCAGGGTGAAGAAGGCCCTGAACAAGGAAAAACGGGCAACAATCCCGTGGAAGTGGCACAGAATGATGAAACAAAATATCATTCTGATGGCATTGGGGACCAACTGGGCTGGGACAAGCCGGTAGTCGGCCAAGAAAGAAAGGAAAAAGGGGTGCACAGGGAGGCGGAGACCCCCAGCGAAGGCCTCCTCGTAGAAGGCGATCCGTCGAGGACCGCTGGAAGTGACTCGCTCTCCGGGACGAGGAACGGAGAGCTGGATGGATTCAAGGACGCTGTAAGCCTCCTGAATAGATGCAAGGTCCTCAGTGGTAATCACCAAAGTGATCCCCTCTGGACCTATCAACCGAGAAGGCTCAGGCTTAGGGAAAGGAACAGAAACAGAAGCAGGAGCAGGAAGAGGAGCCAAACGAGGAGAAGTCCCGGATTCCCTAATGGACATCGGGCCATGGAAAGGCTTTCTACTGAACTTGTACCTTGCCACCTCCATCTCCTCATCGAAAGAAAAAGGAGTCTTCGGCCGGGAAGGTCCGACCTCAGCCTGGCAAGAGGGATGGAAGTTGGGCCCGAAGCGGTTCATGGAAGATAAAGGGAGAGAGCAGGGCAACTCCTAGATGACGGAAGGGAGGAGGTGAATGGAGGAAGGCCTACGATGACTTCTAATGGGTGAGAAGAAAGAGCTAACCTGCTAATGCTCACAGAAGATGCCGACGGTCGGAGAAGAAGAAGAAGAAGGCTCCTGTATGACTCCGGGCACGAAGAGTTTGAAAAAAGGTATTTTTTGAAAGGACTTACCCATCCCTTCGAGACAACCTGCGTCCGACCGTACCGTTACGGCTCCCCCAAAAGTCATGCCACGTGTCGCCGATCCACGGGGCCAGCGCCGCCATCCGACCGCGGCCGCTTCAGCTTCCATGCCCGTCATAACTGCTTCCAAGACGTGGCCACGCGGCGCCCCCGCACAGGCTCAAGGGCCCGCCGGACGAGACGCCGTCGATATCAATCATTATTGTACCAGATTTTCTACCCTTCCACGTCAGCACCGCAACTACTCCCTTCGCCCTGAGCGCCATGCGATAACATGCCTCGGGAGTGGGGGGCAAGTGATGTGACCGAATCGCTGACGTAAGGAAAGGGGCCTGACATGGACTCCTCATTGGACACCACACGGGATCCCACTCAGGCCCCTTCGTCGGGCTGAGCTCCCCCATGCCAACGGAGCCGCCCGTCGAAGCCAGGCTCCATCCTCCGCCAGGTCGGTACCCGCTAGGTCGGGATGCCTAGGTCGGAGCTGAGCTCAAACACCACCGGAGGCAGACCTCTCGAGCTCGAGCTCGGGTCCCGTGGTCCGGAGTCGAGCTCAAGCCTCTCCCGTCACGAGGAGCCCCCTCGAGGCCGGGTCCCCTGGCCTGGGCACGCCTCATCCATTTCAGCCAGCCCAAGCTTGGTCAAGGCTGGGCCCCTCCGGCCTGGTTTCGAGCTCGGCCCCTCTCCGCATAGCCGAGCCATTGCAAGGCGGGTCCCCTGGGAGTGGGCCCCATCTTTCCAGCTCGGCCCCCAATGCAAATCAAGATGTCAACCACCAAGGAAGCAGCACCTCCCATCCGAAGACGGTGGCTGGCCCCCCGAGGACCGTACGACAGCACTCACCACGTCACCATTAATGCCCACAGCCGCCATTCACCCCAGGAGGAAAGGAAGCTCACATCAAGGCACCATGCCCCGTACCGGCTTGCCGTACGACCGGGAAAAAGACCCCACCAAGGAGCATGATTCCCGAGAGCAACGACGTGACAGTCGAGGCCCTGCTAGGCTTCCAGGAAGGGCAAATCGAAGAAATGTCAGAGGCTTATGGAAGCTTCCCCAGATACCCAATAAAGAAGGCGTACTGTTCATGGCATGATATCACGTCATACCCATCTAACAACATGGGAGGACCCCGAGGCAAGCCATGAAAAAAGGACCCAGCCAGTATAAGAAAAGGAGAGGTAACACTCATTTTTTCAATTCCAATTCCAAGCAAAAACAAGACAACCACCACAAAAAGAAAGAGGCGAAAGGGGAGAGGCCAGAGAGGAGGGCAAGACCACCTCGGCCACCACATCTCCCAGCTCACTCGCACTCTCATACACTATATTCACTCCCTCTAGCATTGAGATCATTGGGAGGGGCTCGACTAGGAGGATCTGTTCCTCTGGATCGTCACTGACTTGATCGTCGGAGTGGTCCCGCCAGAATCCCCGGCCCGAGTCACTGACGTTGGCTTTCTTGCAGGCCCCGAGGCACCGAAGGCATCTCCCGCGGGCGGACGCGGAACACCCGGCACTATCAGCTGCTACGGGCCACGACGATCCAGGCGGCAACAAACGTCATCGAGGTTTGTACTTATTTTATGTATGACATAATTGTCCATATCGCATCATTGTATGGTTATATAAATAGTTCCATATTTCATACTATGGATGCATGATTTCATATTTATATTACTTTAGACGCATCTAGATCCTGCTAAAGGGGTTATGTTAATTAGATTAACATCTTGATAAAATAGTTTTATCGCTTTTCGCTGCTGTTTGCTTCTAGAAAAGTTTTAAATTGCATGCTTCACCCTAGAAACGGTTCCTTACAATGGTATCAGAGCCAGGTTGGTGCATGCATCTATTTTAATATTTTTCTTTATGAAATCAATTTGATTTCCTTCATGTAGTACTCGGATTAAGGTGGATTCGCCATGGCCGTCCGGTCATAAGAGAGAAGTATGGTTTAAAGACCATCTCTTCCCATTCTAAGGGATTCTCCTATGGCGTGTAGGGGTACCGATGCATCATGATCTTATGAAGAAGAAAGTGAGGAACTTAATGGATTAAAATTATCTTAATCTTTGATTTACAGATCATTATTATCTTTAGATGAGATCTAAAAGAAATTTGATTTAAATATCTTGAAAAGTTCATGTGCAATGTTTGAAGTTTGGAAAAACTATGTTCTGGAAGAGCTGGCTCATTTAGAAGAGCTGACTGGAAGAGCTGGCTCGTTCAAATAGAGTTGACCCGACTAGAAATGTGTGTTCTGGAAGGTCGGCTCGAGCAACAAAAGAGTCGGCTCGAGCAGCAGAGCTGAGCCGACCAGAAATCTATGTTCTGGAAGAGTCGGCTCGAGCAATAGAAGAGTCAGCTCAAGCAACAGAGCTGACAGAATAGCCGACCCGATCAGAAATGTGTGTTTTGGAAGAGCTGACTCGATTTGCTAGAGCTGACTCGACAAGAAAATTATGAAATAGTGATTTTAAGCTTCAAACTTTTATGAAATTGTTTCATTTCACTTTGAAAATGTTTCAAATAGTATGATGCACTTAATTATGAATTAAGATGTATAATTTTAAGATCTAAGATATGATTCTAATCTTAAATCATGATTCATAAATCATGGATTAATGGGATGGGCTAGGAATAGATCCTTATTTGGGTTAGACCTATGTTTACATAAATTGGATTAATTAGAGATAAGAAACTAATCAAAAGTTGAATTAGGTTTCATTTCTCTATAGTTTCTAATAGTTAGAAAGTGTGTTTTAAACATCTAAAAGGATCTATTATGGCTCAGTGATTGATCTAGTTCTTTAATTCTAATCTGGTTGAGGAAGGTGAACTGAATTGGTGTCTAGGCAAGCTACCTTATGGTCTATGGTTATGGGGGTACCTCTTTCCTGGCTAACTCCTTTGCAGCTACTGTCTAAGAAAATATGGTTAATGCCGCAACTCATTCCTTGACCGTGCTTACCTGGTCGATACGGCTAACTAGAATTAACTCATGAAAAGCTCATTGAATTGGATTAACCCATGTCACCTAAGGTTAATCAGATTTGTCTGATTTTAGATGCCCATGGACCAAGATGTTCATGGACCTTCTATAAGTTAGTGGGAGGATTCTTGATCATGGTCCATGTATTCTTCTTATGTCATATTTTTAAATCCTCTAAATTATTAGGTCCTTAAAAAGATGAAGTTGTAGGGATAACTGAATCTTAGCCTCCCATTAAGTTGGATGGTAATGTGTCCTTTAGTTGGGTGATCATCGGCAGTACCAAAGTACGGGTGGTCATCAGGCTATTAGAATTGCCATTCATAATATGATGGTTTAGTGCAACTATCTTAATGGTGGTCAGGTGAGCCAGTCAAAATTGGTCTTGATCTTTCATTAGCTAGAAGCACTGAATTCAGTCATGTTAATGGTTGGACCTAACCAAGACCTTCTTTAGCAGGAAGCCCAAAGGCCGATTGAAGTGTTCATAGGGCAAAATTTTAAATACTAGAAATTGCTTGGAAGAAGTAATTAGTTTATTGAACCTACCTTTAGGTTCACGTGGGTGAGCCGGCTAAAGTCGGGCTCATGTGGCACCTTTAGGATTCTAGTACCCACTAAGGAATTAAGTATAATTCCTCGAATTAGAGGTAGAGGCTACTAATCTGAATAAAATATATGAAAAAATCTTTAGACTAAAGTCCATATCTTTAGGATTAAAATTGAAATTCATATACTAATTGGTCTTATGGTTTCTTTTCAGAAAAATGTCTGCCAACTTGTCCCTCCGCTCATTACTTGATAATGAAAAACTTTCTGGCCCAAACTTCGATAATTGGTATCGAAGGCTCAAGATTGTCTTAGAGCATGAAAGGATCCTATATGTTGTATCGGATATGGCACCTGAGGTCCCCGCAGCTAATGCTCCTACATCTGTCAGGGACACTTATCAGAAGTGGATTTCTGATAGAACTACTATACATTGCATTATGCTGGTGACTATGAATGACGAGTTCAGTCGCAAATTCGAGGAGGCCCAACCGGAGGAAATCTTGCAAAAGTTGCGAGAATCCTTTGGCATGCATGATGATGTAGAGCGATATAGGACTTCCTGTGCCATCTATAATGCTCATATGCGAGATGGGGCATCAGTAACTAATCATGTATTATACATGACCGAGTTATTTGAATGCCTGGCCAAACTTGGATGTCCCTTGCATGAACAGCTGGGGAAGGATGCTATATTGAATTCTCTGCCCCCTTCTTATCTTGGTTTCCTTGATCACTTTCGGATGCATAGGCCTGTAGTTAACTATCATAGTTTGTTGGGGTTACTACAGAACTATGAGAAGGACCACAACCTCAATAAGGGGTTGGTGTACTTGGTGGGAGGAAACAGGGCAGTGCGTCGTCCCCTTGGGAATTGGAAGAAGAAAGATAAAAAGAAAAAGACCAAAAAGGTGCAGAATGTTGGTGGGCCCAGTCAGGCTGGGAAGAAAAAGGTGGACCAGAGTCGAGTAGAGTGCTTCTATTGTAAGAAGCAAGATCATTGGAAGAGGAATTGTCCTCTGTATATTGCATCCCATGACCCAAACAGGTCGAAGAAGAGGAAGCAGCAAGATGTTGCTACTCAAGATATTTATATGATAAATTCCTGTACCTATTCTTTTTGTAATATTACTAATTGGGTACTTGATACTGGGAGTCCTTACCACATTTGCAATAAATTGTAGGGACTTCGAATTAGTAGGAGGTTCGAGGATGGAGAAAGGTTTCTGAACGTTGGAGATGGAAGTCGAGTTCCAGTTCTAGCATTAGGAGATTTTTCTCTTATTTTTGAATCTTGTAAAGTCATTTCATATAACTGCCATTATTGTCTTACATTTCTTGTAAACATTATCTCTGTAGGCTTGTTAGCTAATGAATGTTTTGAACTTTCAATAAAGAGAAATATTTGCAACATTACTTTGAATGGTTTAGTTGTAATGAGTGGAAATCTGGTAAATGGCATTTATATACTATTACAACCTGTGAGTGTAATGTACACAGCTAGCAAACATTCTAGAATGGATAATGTCAGTGATGCTTATCTCTGGCATTATAGGCTGGGTCATATAAACAAGAACAGGATAAACAGGTTAAGACAAGAAGGTCTTTTAGATATAAATGATTTTGAATCATTACCTACCTGTGAATCTTGTTTACTTGGGAAAATGACCAAATCATCTTTTCCTGGAAAAGGTGAAAGAGCCAAAAAAATTCTAAGTCTAGTACATACAAATGTATGTGGACCTGTGAATGTCAGTGCTAGAGGTGGGTATAATTATTTCATTATTTTTACAGACGACCTATCTAGGTTCGGTTATGTCTATCTTATGAGATATAAGTCTGAGTCGTTTGAAATGTTCAAACAATATCGTAATGAAGTTGAAAAACAAACTGGAAAGAGTATAAAGACTCTTCGATCTGATCGAAGAGGGAAATATCTTTCTATTGAGTTTTTGGCTTATCTTCAAGAGATTGGGATTCTCTCTCAATGGACACCTCCAGGGACATCCCAACTAAATGGTATGTCCGAAAAGAGGAATAGGACTTTGTTAGACATGGTACAGTCCATGATGGGGTTTGCTACTCTACCTATCTCTTTCTGGGGTCATGTCTTGGAGTATGCTTGTTATCTTCTTAATAGGTCTCCTAGTAAGTCTGTGGACAGGACTCCATATGAGATGTGGTCTGAATGGAAACCGGTACTCTCACACCTTAGGGTTTGGGGGTGTCCAGTATATGTTAAGCCTTTGCAGACTGATAAACTAGGACTTAGGTCTGACCGGTGCCTATTCGTTGGGTATTCGAAAGAATCTAAAAGGTATTTCTTTTACCTGCATAATGAACAAAGAGTGTTTGTTGGTCTTAGAGCTATCTTTTTGAAAAAAGAGTTCCTTAGTGAAGGAACTGTAGCCACTAAGATTGAACTTAGTGAAGTTTAACAGGTAGGATTATCGATATATTTAAGAGACACATCAGAACTGGATTTGACTTATTCAAATCCAAATCCCATTGAGCACCCATTAAGGAGATACGGTAGAGTACCGCATCCACCAGACAGATACTATGATTTCTTGATCCAGGATGGGGATCCCATTGAACTTGGTGAAAATAATGAGGATCCTATCACCTATATGAATGCTCTTCAAAGGTTCGACTTTGATAAGTTGCTAAAAGCCATGAAATCCAAATGGAATCCATGATCAATAATGTGTGGACATTAGTTGATCCACCTGAAGGGATAAAACCCATTGGGTGTAAATAGATTTTCAAAAGGAAACGGGGCGCAGAAAGAAAGGTAGAGACCTACAAAGCCCATCTGGTTGCCAAGGGATATCATCGACATTATGGTATTGACTATGACGAGACGTTTTTCCTTATGGCAATGCTCAAATCCATTCGGATTATGCTTGCTTTAGCTACATACTTCGACTATGAAATCTGGCAAATGGATGTCCAAACAGCCTTCCTAAATGGTGAGCTGGAAGAGGAGGTGTATATGATATAACTTGAAGGGTTCACATCCATAGATGAGTCAAAGGTTGGCAAGCTTCAAAGATCCATTTATGGACTGAAGTAGGCATCTCGGAGTTGGAACATACAATTTGATAAGTATATCAAATCGTATGGCTTCATTAAGAACGGAGAAGAACCTTGCATTTATAAGTGGGCTAATGCTTTTGTGGTTGTATTTCTTGTATTGTATATGGATGACATTCTCCTAATCGGGAATGACATTCCAGCATTACAGGGAATAAAGGTCTGGATTTCATCTCAATTCTTTATGAAAGACTTGGGTAAAGCTGCATTCATACTGGGTATGAAGATCTATAGAGATAGATCAAAGATGCTTCTGGGATTGTCCTAGTTAACGTACATTGATACCATACTGAAACGGTTCAGCATGGAAAATTTTAAGAAAGGCTACTTTTCGATAGGCCATGGAATTACTCTCTCCAAAAAGGATTGTGCATCAACTCCTAAGGAGAGAGAGCATATGAGTAGAGTCCCAAATGCTTCAGTAGTGGGATCTATTATGTATGCAATGACATGTACTAGACCAAACATGGCATACTCACTAGGAGTAGTGAGTATATACCAGTCTGACCCAGGTGAAGTGCATTGGAAGGTGGTGAAAACCATCCTAAAGTATTTGAGAAATACTAAAGGCCAATGGCTTATCTATGGAGATCCTGACTTAAAACTTGTCGGTTATACCAATTCAAGTTTTTAGTCAGATAGAGATGATAGCAAAAATGAGTCGGGCATTGTATTTATCCTAAATGGAGGAGCCATCTGCTAGAAAAGTTCCAAGCAACACACTGTGGCGGACTCAATTTACAAAGTAGAATATATTGCTGCATCTGATGCAGTGAAGGAAGCTATATGGCTATGAAAGTTCCTAGGCGAGCTGGGAGTGGCACCCTCTCTGGATGGTCCTGTTCCAGTATTTTGTGACAGCACTGGAGCCATAGCTCAAGCCAAAGAGCCAAAGTCCCATCAGCACACCAAGCACATTATGCGCTGCTACCACCTCGTGCGAGAGATTATGGCACGAGGGGACATCGACCTTCAGAAGATAGATGGAAAAGAAAATCTGGCCAACCCCTTCATTAAAGCAGTCGAAATTCAAGAGTTTAAAGATTGTAATTGAAAAATGGGAATGCGATTATGTTCTGATTGGCTTTAGTCCAAGTGGGAGTTGTTGAGAATTGTGTCCCAAAGCCAATCGTCTAGGCTGTAGACGGTTGAGCTATTTGTATATTAATTTTGATATAAATAAAAGTTATCTTTTGGCTGTTCATCATAGGTTCATTTTCTTTAATTTAAACTCTTTTGTGATGATATCCTTTGAGCTACCTTGTATATGATATAGAGAGGATGCATCATGTAGTTCATAAATTAGTTCACGACTAAAGGATATGCTATTTTGGGATGATAGTATATCGAGAATAGGTCATTGATATCAATATGTTGGTTGTCTTCTTAACCAAGTAGCATGGAGATGCTGGTATGACATCAGGTATTATGTTTGACACTTCACTAAATGTGACTCTCATGCGAGATTCTCTTGCTACCGAAGAGGAATCTTGCATTAGAATGTGGACATGAATTATTCCTTTGACTTGAGATCACTATGGCAGCTTGCAAGCAACTCACTGTGCTTTGGTGCCAGACTACCCGGATTTCTAATCCGATAACGAAAGGTTGCTGGGTACAGTCAAGTACTTGTGTAGTGGTAGTAGGATCGAGATAGGATGGACCTCTTCAAATGATTTGGATTGAATGCTTTATATGCCTCAATTGAGTAAGACCTTGGCCAGGGCATTCGTTGTAAAGAGTTGTAGGGATTCTTTGAGACATATTTTGATGGACTGCTTAGGGTTGGGTAGTTTAACCTTATGCTATCCGAAGCATTAGGAGGTTCAGGGAATAAGTTCAATGCTATTCCATATTCGACAGGTTCATGTTATTCTGCAACCTTCAACCTATCCGAACGCCGGGTGTCATTGCTAGATGGCGACTTTGGTTGGTACTGGAAATGTTCCCATGCTACCGGTTTAGTGTTTGAACCTATGGGGTCGCACACCGAGGATTTCTTCTTGTTTTGTTGGTATGCGAACGATTGGAAATCGTTATGGACTCGTTTGACAAGTTATTGTCAAATCCTCTGATCGAGCCTACTCTCCTTGAGCGAGTCAACTTGAGCCGAGTCGACTCGAATGACGGACTGCTGAAATTCGAAAACCCTTCATTAAATGCTATAATTGTTATGGGATTTAATGCTGAAAGTTTCGAGTTTTAATGATTGCTGTTGCTGAATTCCAAGGGACTTCTAACCTCCCTGGAATTTCAAGAGACCCCATAACTCCCCAATAATCTCTCATTAATCCCTCTTAATTATTTTGGGGGCTGCTGCTATTATATAATTGCTGGGCTAGAGAAAGTGAACGGTTCACTCCTTATTTTCCATACCCAGAAATCTGGATCAAGGTTGAGACTCTGCCATATCCTTGGTTAGAGATCTTGATTGATCCTTGAGAGATTGAAAGATTAGATCTTTGGGATAGATTGAGTTTTGGGTGGGATCTTTGAGTACATACCTTTTATTGAAGGTTTGGGATAGAGAGAACTGGGAGAGGAGAGTCCTCATTCTTTTCCAGCACTGCTGCAGTAATCAGCACTTCAAGGAGTTGAAGAAGAAAGAGTCCACCCGACAAAGCTTCTATAGGGGCTATCACCTCAAAAAGAAGGAGAAGGAATCGTACTACACGGTGTGAATCATCCGTAGAAGTAGTACATGAGTACTACTTGCAGAGTCAGATTTTTTTTCTACAGGTTTGTGCCGTCCCGGGAATTGCGACTCGGAGATGGACATTTCTGCAACTTCCAGTTCTTCTCGGTGAATGTCATCGAGGTATATACTTATTTTATGTATGATATAATTGTCCATACCGCATCATTGTATGGTTATATGAATAGTTCCATATTTCATACCATGGATGCATGAATTCATATTTATATTATTCTATACGCATCTAGATCCTGCTAAAGGGGTTATGTTAATAAGATTAATATCTTGATAAAATAGTTTTATCGCTTTCTGCTGCTGCTTGCTTTTAGAAAAGTTTTAAAATGCATGCTTCACCCCTAGGAATGGTTCCTTATAGTCGATGACCTTTTTTATGTCCTGGTGGTTGACGAACACCTACCTCGGGGTCTCCCCCGTGCTAGCAGGCGCATGCGGCGAGGTTCCGTGCCATGGATGGGATGTCTTTCCTGGTTCGTGACTAAGGAAGCTACCATGTGCTCTGACATTCTTTCCGGTCGCTCCATTCCGGAAAACATGGCAGGGCCTCGATCGGGTGGCAGCTACCCCTGGGATTCGAATCCCTTGGTTGACTTTCTTTTTTGGATGATGCAGGTAGTTGGCAGAGAGCGTGGCGCCTCAGTCAGAAAGCTTCTTCCTTTTCTGGTATAAGTGGTAGCTGTGGATAGTTATTATGGCTTAGAGGGTGCTTCCTTGTTGTCCTCGGGTGGCTCGCCGGTGTCCCGGGAGGGCAGCATCGCTTCTTCGGTGGCCAGCACCTTTGGTCAAGGTGAGGGTCGAACTGGAGAGCTACGACTCGACTCCGAGGGGCTCAACCTCGAAGGGGCTCCGCTTGGTGGAGGAGGGCCGAGCTCGACTCCGGACCAAGGGGCTCGACTTCGAGGGGGCTCGACCTGGAGGAGGGCAGGGTTTAACTCTTGCACAAAGGGCTCAGCCTCGGAGGGGCTCGACCTGGCGGAGGGGAGCAGAGCTTGACTCTGGCCCAGGGGGCTCGGTCTCGGAGGGGCTCAATCTGGCGAAGGAGGTCAATACACGATTTCTGCATAGAGGGCTCAACCTCGGAGGGGCTCGACCTGGCGGAGGAGGGCTGGGCTCGACTCCAGCCCAGGGGGCTCGGCCTCGGAGGGGCTCAATCAGGCGAAGAAGGTCGCTCGGTTCCGGCCTAGGCATCCCGGTCTTGCGGGAGCCGACCTGGCATAGGATGGAACTCTCATTCGCTGGGCCACCTTGATATGCTGAGGGAGCTTGGCCCGGCAAAGGAGTCCGAGGAGGAGTGTCCTCAGTGGCAACTTTTTCTGACATGGCATCTGACATGAATTACACATCAACTTCTTGCCATATCAATAAAAGTGCATGAATCAAAGAGAATAAGTATATTAAATAAAATTTGCTTTTACATGCTAAATTTTTGTAGCACTATCAATCTTTTGATTCAAGCTCTCTTTCAATAATTTTGCTGCTAACTGGAACCGAACACACTTATATTTTCATATATGAAATTCTAACAATCAGGCTTATCCCTGCGAGCAAGAAATTCCATGTATTTCAAGTAATACAATCCATAGTCTAATGATCCTGTAGGTTGGGAAGGGTATTTAGTAATCTCTAGCATAGACTAATTCTTCATCTCAGCATTGTCACAGAATATATGAAACATTGGTCTAAGTATCTTGTGCCACTTCCTTGCATTTGCTTTATACTTAGAATTGCATTTTATTGAATTTAGATGCATCAATACCTTTGTTTGCATGTCAACCGCAACCAGGTGCTAGTGGGAATTGTCTGAATTGATGATGGTGAACAGAAACCAAAATTTCTTCTTATCTTGATCACTGACTCCATCAAATATCATAGTCCCGGTTGTTTCAGCAAGTTTTTGAAACAGTGATACTGATGTCAGGCATATGCCGAAGGTCATTAAAGGTGCAATTATACACTTATGATATATTTCCGGATGCTCTATCCAGTTATTTCTAATAAACTCCTACCCGGCATCAATTATTTGGCAATGCAATATAAACTAATTAATTATAAGGAACATGATTTCATACAATTCTAAAAATCAATATAAGAATTATTAAAAAATATATCATAATATACATAAAGAATAAGAATAAAATAAAGTAATAGTCCATTACTTATATCATCAACTATCATGTCATTGTTTAGCAAATCGAAAATATTTTTCTTTGTGATAGTACCTCCAAATTTATTGGTGTAAATGATATTTTTGAAATTAATAAACATAAACGATATTATACATTTTTTATCATAAAGTGACATACATAATAAAAAAAATAGATATAACTTACGAGTTGATCTTTTCTTTCAAAAAGATTTTGATCAAATTTTTATCTTCAAATTGAAGATTCAAATTTGATTCATCAGGCTAAGATGTGCCCACTATCTTCATCTTTTTCTTGGGTTGGCTTGTTTCAAAAGCAAAATCTATTATCATTTGTGAGGCCTTCCGTAGCATAGGTTGGTTTTTCACCCTCTTGATAAGTGAAGGAACCAGAGATTTTTCTTTCTCCCCCTCAGCATCCTCACTCATAGGGGTGTCTTTCAATTTTTCATCTATCATATGTTCAACCTCAGTCACAGGGATGTCATAAACTTTTTTTTCCATCATAGGTTGATCGTGCCCATGACTTCCACCTCATCCTCAATATCATCTCTCTCCATCCATTTGTGCCCTTCTTTATTAGCATTGATATCTTTTTTACCAATGAAATGAAAAGGATTTCAACTATGGTAAGCATCTTCTTTATATCTTCTACTTCATTCTTCAATTATGTATAGCTTGCATAACTATTTTCAGGTTTCGGGGATGCTACTATTTCTTTAGTGATAAGCCATTGTTCCGTTATCATAAGCTCAATAGCTCCATCCACTTGCAAGCCAAAAACAATAACAAAATAACTTTATATTAATGATAATGATATATTGTTCATTATGTTTATGAAATAATGGATTATCTTACCAGCTCATGAGGCTACAAGTTCATAAACTGAACATTCTGTGTTTTTACCTTGCTATCATACCACTTTAACAGCTTAGGAGCTTATTTGGATGTACTAGAGCTCTTAAGGTACTATGCTCGAGAAACTAAACATGTACATAATAATCATGTACTTTAAAGATATGAAAGATTTAAAATAAATATAATTATATTTTTACTGTATATTAATGATCCTTACCACCAGAGCAACTGAACATCCATACAGGGTTGGCTGCCTCCTAACCTTGTCCTTCTCTTGATTTGGACTGGCTCCTCAAATCTCAAGTAACAAGAACAAGCAACATCTGGGAGAGTCATAATAGTTAACTCCTTTATTGTGGAACCCAGTCGATTTGTCCCAGCTGAGATAAATCATCCAAGTAAGGGATGATATATCTTGGACAAGCTTGATTTGACTTTGGAGACAAGAACAGTGCAAACATGTATGCGATCCAAAGTCTTATGGTGTCCTCGAGATCCTCTTGTATGTTTGATGAATGAAGTTGCACAATCAACTTCTCCAGCCCCTTATTCTGAAGATTTAATTCCCTACCAAATCTTCGAAATAATCTTCTCTTTTTATCTTGATCTTTCATTGCAATCTTGTTTCCATGGCATGGCAAATCTAGAATCAGGGCCACGTCTTCGATGCTGAATGTAAATTCCTTGCCACAAAAAATAAACTTGTCACCTCCCTTGAACATCTAATAATCTTAGATAGGAGTTGCACGTCGACTACGAACGACTGCATGTCGACGAATGCATTGAATGGAGTCTTCCGAATGATTTTTAAATGAAGACTAGAAAAACTCATCTTCCATACTTTTTCAACGTACACTGCTGGTTTGTAATAGTTTTTAAACAGTTGCGATGCCTTCGCTCTAGGCAGCCGAACTATTGCAAGATCACTTGAAACATAAGTAAAACATAATGTAAGTTAAATAATAAATTATAAATAACTATTATAAAAAATGTAAGCCATCCCAGCATAAAAATATACAAGGTGTCATAATATTTGAAGTAGGATATCATGAATCCTGAACTAGGATGTCACAATCCTGTTTCAGACTTAATTACTCTTGATTCTTTTTACACAGGCTTGTTATGACATAGGGGTACCATCATGAGATTGTAAAAGTTTTAATTCAGACCATAAGTGATATGTATTACAGGCAAAAGATATTAGAAACTTTGATTTTACACTTTCTTCAAGGGTATCGTAGTTTTTTAACTAGGATGTTATAGTTTTTATACTAAAGTATCATAATACTAAAGTATTATACTAAAGAATCATAATACTATTTCAACCATTTTGATTAATCTTATAGCATTCGTGATAATTTTTGATACTCTAGGAGTCATAAATCAAGCCACGGATGATATATATTATAGATATAAGGGGTTACAAACTTTTATTTTATAATTTCTTCATGGGTGTCGTAATTTTTTTAACTAAGATATCATAGCTTTTAAACAGGGATATCATAAAACTATTTCAGCCATTTTATGTAATCTTATAATATCCATGATAATTTTTTAGTCTTTGAAATTTATAAACCATGCCACAGATGACATGTATTAGAGGAGAGAGGTTAGAAACTTATATTTTATAATTTATGCATAGATATCATAGTTTTTTAACTAGAATATCTTGGTTTTAAATTATGGTGTCGTAATACTGATTCGGCTATTTTGAGTAATCTTATAGTATCCGTGGCAATTTTATGATACTTTGAAAATTATAAACCAAGCTATGGATGACATGTATTGCATGTACAAGGGATTAGAAACTTATATTTTATACTTTCTATAAGGGTGTCATAGTTTTTTACTAGGATATCGTAGTTTTTATACTAAGATGTCGTAATGTTGTTTCGGTTATTTTGATTATTCTTATAGTATCCATGATAATTTTTGATACTCTGGGAGTCATAAACCAAGTCACGGATCGTATGTATTATAGGTAGAAGGGGTTACAAACTTTTATTTTATAATTTCTGCATAGATATTGTAGTTTTTTAACTAGGATGTCATAAAACTGTTTCGACCATTTTGAGTAATCTTATAGATCCGTGGCAATTTTTGATATCTGGGATTCATAAACCATGCCATGGATGACATATATTAAAGGTAGAGGGGTTAGAAACTTCTATTTTATAATTTATACATGGGTGTCATAGTTTTTTAACTAGGATATCATAGGTTTTAAATTGGGATATCGAAATACCGATTCGGCCATTTTAAATAAATTTATGATATCTGTGATAATTTTATGATACTCTGGAAGTCATAAACCAAGCCACGGATAATATGTATTGCATGTATAAGGGTGTTCACTCTGGTTTTGATTATGACAAAATACTTAACTATATTTGAGTACTAATTATATGTTAAGTATGTTAATCAGTTACAGGTACTCAAGATTTGAATTTAGAGAAGTTTCAGCACTGGTACAGCCAAGTGTCGACTCATGAAATCCAAGTGTTGACTCAAGTATCGACTCATGAATAATGAAGTGTCGACTCAAAGCCTGAGACCAAATAGAAGATAGAACGAGCGATTTCAGGAGTTTGGTCAAGTGTCGACTCATGGACTGAAGTGTCGACTCAAGGTATCGACTTACCGATGAAGTATCGATACACCAGTGCATTTCAGAGAGCTTCAGAAAATATTTTTGACTTGGTATCGACTCATGAAACTGAAGTGTCGACTCATAGAGCTGAAGTATCGACACTTAAAGTAACGACTAGTTTTTTCTGAAGTGCAAAACTTCTCCAACTTGGCTCAAACGGCTAGATTTTCTTCTCCAACGGTCATAAATGGTCAATCAAGGTTTGGAGGGCTATTTAAACACCACCAAGCTCAAGGTGAAGAAGAAGAATAAATTGATTGAGAGAATCCTTTGAAGATCCAATTAAAAATACTTTAAGGATTCAAAATGTTAAGAGTTAAGCCTCCAAGGATTGAAAAGTGAGAAGAAGCTTCCAAGTCCCCATCTTCAAGCATCCTTTGAAGCTTCAACAACAACATGGAGAAGAGCTCAACAATATCAATCAAGTGCCTCAACGAAATATCTACTTTTTGTAAGAAAGCTTTTATATTTTCATTATTATTCTTGTGCTTGTATTGCTTACTAGTTTTAATGGAATTGAAACTAGTATCTAGATTGTTGGTAAGCCGTTGTGATGAAATCAACAAGGGTTTTGACTTGTGATCTCGTGAAAACAAGTTGGGTCATTGGTTAGCCCGGAAAACCATCAAGGTTGTTGGTGAGCCCACAAAACCAACAAGGTTTTTGGTTAGCCTAGAAAATGAAGGGGTTTGACTTGTGAGCCCGGTGAAAACAAGTTGGATTTTGATTAGTGAGCCCGGAAAACTAATTGGCTATAATCAAGGGTGATTATTGTGAAATTTCTAAAGGAAGCTTGAGGAGTGGATGTAGGTGCTAAGGGGTGCACCAAACCACTATAAATTTATTGTGTTTGTATGATTGCTTTTACTTATGCATTTAATTATAATTTCTACTACATATTTTTTTTAAGTACACAAACACTTTGGCTAAACATAAGTCTTGTTTTGAATTGGCACATAATTGCAAAAAAAAATTAAAATCCAATTCACCCCCCCTCTTGAGGTAGCATCGCTGAGCAACAAGTGGTATCAGAGCCCGGTACTCTGTGCCGTAGTATCAAAACTTGGTACTCAGCGAAGAAACCCAACGATTTTGAGTTAAAGATCTTAGCAGCCCAAGTTTAAAAGTTTAAAATTTTTTAAAAACTTTTGAAAAGTATTTACGAATCATATGTTGAGTGGGAGCTTTTGAAAAAATATTTTTAGATTATATTTTGAGGAGGAGCTCAATGTTTTTCATTGTTACTTTGCTCTATGTTTATTGTTAATTTTTTGGAGCATGTTATATTTATTTTTGAGCTTACCTTGTTTATATACTTAAAGATTTTGTCATTATTAAAAAGGAAAAGATTGGCTCTGGTTTTGATTATAACAAAATACTTAAGTATATTTGAGTACTAATTATGCGTTATATGTGTTAATCAGTTACAAGTACTCAAGATTTGAATTTAGAAAAGTTTCAGCACTGGTACAGCCAAGTGTTGACTCATGAAATCCAAGTATTGATTCAAGTATCAACTCATGAATAGTGAAGTGTCGACTCAAGACCTGAGACTAAATAGAAGACAGAACGAGCAGATTTCAGGAGTTTGGTCAAGTATCGACTCATGGACTGAAGTATCGATTTAAGGTGTCGACTCATCAGATGAAGTGTCGACACACCAATGCATTTCAGAGAGCTTCAAAAAATATTTTTGATCTGGTGTCGACTCATGGAACTGAAGTGTCGACTCAAGGTGTCAACTCATGGAGTTGAAGTGTCAATACTTGAAGCAATGGTTAGTTTTTTCTGAAGCGCATAACTTCCCCAACTTGGCTTAAACGGCTAGATTTTCTCCTCCAACGGTCATAAATGGTCAATCAAGGTTTGGAGGGCTATTTAAACACCACCAAGCTCAAGGAGAAGAAGAAGAATGGATTGATTGAGAGAATCCTTTGAAGATCCAATTGAAAATACTTTAAGGATTCAAAATGTTGAGAGTTAAGCCTCCAAGGATTGAAAAGTGAGAAGAAGCATCCAAGTCCCTATCTTAAAGCATCCTTTGAAGCTTCAACAACAATATGGAGAAGAGCTCAACAATATCAATCAATTGTCTCAACAAAATATCTGTTTTTTATAAGAAAGCTTTTATATTTTTATTATCATACTTGTACTTGTATTGCTTACTAGTTTCAATGAAATTGAAACTAGTATCTAGGTTGTTAGTGAGCCCATATAATGAAAACCAACAAGGATTTTGACTTGTGATCCTGTGAAAATAAGTTAGGTTATTGGTTAGCTCGGAAAATCATTAAGGTTGTTGGTGAGCCCGCAAAACCAACAAGATTTTTGTTAGCCTAGAAAACCAAGAGATTTTGCTTGTGAGCCCGGTAAAAACAAGTTGGATTTTAATTAGTGATCTCGGAAAACTAATCAGCTGTAATCAAGGGTGATTATAGTAAAATTTCCAAGGAAAGCTTGGGAAGTAGATGTAGGTGCCAAGGGATGCACCGAATCACTATAAATTTATTGTGTTTGTGTGATTACTTTTACTCTTGCATTTACTTTACAATTTTTGCTGCATATGTTCTTTAAGCACACAAACACTTTAGCTACACACAAGTCTTGTTTTGAATTGGCACATAATTGCAAAAAGTTTTTAAAATCCAATTTACCCCTACTCTTGGAGTAGCATCGCTGGGCAACAAAGGGGTTAGAAACTTATATTTTACACTTTCTGCAAGGGTATCATAATTTTTATACTGGGGTATTGTAATACTGTTTCGGCCATTTTGATTAATTTTATAGCATTCGTGGCAATTTTTGATACTCTTGGAGTTATAAACCAAGCCACAGTGACATGTATTAGAGGTAGGAGGGGTTACAAACTTTTATTTTACAATTTTTGCATAAGTATCGTAGTTTTTTAACTAGGATGTCGTAGTTTTTGAACTTTGATATCATAAATTCTGAACTAAGATATCATAAAACTGTGCATGGTGTCATAATTTTATACTATAAAGACTTAATATTTTTAAAAATATATCATACATTCCTATGTAAAGATAAATTTTAAAATTTACATTAAAATATATCATTTTCTTACCTATTTCTGGTTCTGTAGCTTCTTTTGGGACGGATTTTAAGGGGTCTTATCCTTTCCTAAATAAACATGTGCAGTTCTTCCTTCCTCATCTGCATTTTTTTCTTGCGGTGTTTTTATGTTCACCATCTGCATTGAAAGATGAAACTACTTTTCTCCACTGACTCAAGATTTCAAAGGCATTCAAAGGTTGAAGGAATGTATGCTCGAGAACTTCCAGCTTACCGGCTGCTTCTCGACCACCAAAGAGAAGAGCAAAAATACAAAAATGAAAGACACTGGGATATGCAAAAATAATGGAAGAAACTCTGGAGTGGGATGTTGTTTTGCTTCTAGGTTTTTTTCTATTTGCAGAAGAAGAAGAACCATTTTTCAGATCGTAACTTCTTCCAGAAAATAAGAGAGCAAAAAGGTCAATTGTTATGTTTGAAATGACTGCAGAATGCTCATATAACGTAATCCCAAAGATACAACTCCCACCCCATCCCATCAAACTAGTTATGATACATAAAAGAAAATGGTACGAACCATGTTGGATTTCCTGCATTGCACACGATGCGCAGAGACTTACTCAAGAAAGTAATCTAATCCTTGAAGAGCCCGTGTAAAATGGTTTGCATAGCATCGCAATTCGCACATTAATGCGGTGAAAGGCAGCCCAACCCAAAGACAAGTGATACCAAAGAGCAATTGCTGTTTGTGCTGCCCATACCAGCATAGATCTAAATTTAACTTAGAAAAAGTTTATAGCGCAAGTTTGGCTTGGCCTTAAAAAGATTTCTTTTGATTTTTAAAGAAAAAAAAGTACTTTCAGGGGTAAATTGTTCAGTGGAATCATCTAAAAAATGCTTTTACAACAAGAAAAGTCAAAAAATTGCTTTTGGAAAAAAGAGTTTGGAAACCTACCTTCTAGCTTATCCCTATGTTTTTCCTAAAGCAGAAGCCATGGCACATCATTTCCTAAATCAGGAGGTATATTCTGTGTAGGATTAAGATATCCATTTATCATTATATCATAAGTCAAATATAGCATGATTATTTTGAAAAATAAATGTGCGAATGAAATCAGATTAATGTATCAAATTAGAAGATATGAACCTAGCCAAGTGCACAAAAGCACAGGTAAACCATTGGAGAAAACTCTCTCTAATGCAGGTATAATTCACATTTGAGGTTTCCTGTCCCCAGAACAGCTACCTCTTAGGAATCCAGAAAAGTAAAATAAGATCATGGAAATCCTAACTTGGAACACCAAACACACAATCAGGTACATCAAGGAGGAGACAACTTAAGCAATTAATTCTTCATTCATATGCTCCATTCAAAAAATTCTTCATTCATATGCTTCACAGAATTACAAATACATAGTAACAATCCTTCTCTATTCAAGTATCTATATTTGTTATGGGGCCTTTGAACCAGTGTCTTGCACTAAGAATCCATGATGACACAGTGAGGATGAATAGGCCACCCACAGCAACTGGAGTGTAATTGAGAGTATCCTTTGTTATAGGATAAGCAACAGGAAGCGAAAATAGTACAGTGATAGTTGCAACCCAGAGGACGGCAACCCAACCCACAAATATCCCATACCGGCCAAGGTTGTAGGGGCCTGGAACAAAAGTTTTACGTGCCAGCGTCACCCGGAAGAAGATAGGCAAAGCATAAGCAATGTAGAGTCCAATTGTAGCTATTGACACCATAGCCTGGAATGCCACTAAGCTTCCAAGAGACTGTAAAAAAAGGATATGAGAAAAGAGATTATCCATTGAGCAGGGAGTTCTAAACTCGCAAGCAGTGAACATGTGCATCCCAAAGAAATCATGGACTTACAGGAATTCCCTAACAAAATAGATAAAACAAATAATCGAACTTATATTATGCACGCATCTACGTAAATAATTGATAACTCGCGTATAATCCTCTTCTTTCTTTCTGCATCCCATTTTCCTCTCTTGAGGGGGCTGGGGTGGTTGAATTGGATGTTACATTTGGTTCTGTTCTGTCGCTTCCATTCATTTACTGAAAATTTCATGAGACCAGTCCGTATTTGCAGGTGCAGTTTTGTATGCATGTACTGTTTGAAGGCACATTCTCACCATGGGTCTGAAACCTGATTTCCTGGCCAGTTTAGCCGGTCCCTAAGCAGCAGATGACTTCTAAATAAAACATCATTTTGGAACTGCATATTCTTTTCGATACTCATCAAGTAGTATGCTAAACACAATTTGATGGGGTTCTTTTAATGCATGTCATATTTAGAGGTCTCCGTTGCTAAGCAATGACAGAGTTAAGGCCTTAAAAGACTGAGATTGGGAAACTAAGTGTTATTGAAGAAAGAACTCTTCATTTGACAACATGCCAATGTCAATTTACGCAGATGCAGGTGATGAATGTGCCAAAAAGATTAGCAAAACTTGAATACACATTTAGGGGTGAAAAATCTGATGCTAGGAATAAAAAATACAGGTAATCACCTTAAATATTTGCAAGCATTATAGCAATGAAATTAACAAGGTATTGGTCTCCAGGGATCCAAATTTGACACTAAAACTCATTCAGGTCTTTGTTTTTTCATATGTTATGATTCACTGGAATCATATCAAAATTTTAGGTAGATTATTCCATGATTGCATATGCATGAAATACAAGCTATATCCAAATAAAATTTCAATCCTAGTCATAATATATGCATGATAAAACCAGAAAGTGGGAGACCTTAAATAAAAAAAAGGAAGATCAACAGAAAATTCATTACCGGCAAAGCCATACAGAAAGAAATAAATGCTGAAAGCCAAACTGCATTTAATGGTACTTCTTGCTTGTTCACTTTATGCCACAATGATGATAGCGGCATGGCTCCATCTCTTGAGAATGCATACGCCATCCTAAATTTGAGGAAACAGTTAAACAATAATTTTTTGGCATCTAATGATTAAAACCTAAAGCCAAAAAACAAAAATAAATTGACTCGGATTTATTGCCTTTTAGAAGAGAAATAATAGATAAAATTTCAGATATCAATTAGCACACAAGTCATGTTTACCTAGAGTTGCTTGTCACCGAGCTCATACCACAAAAAAATATAGCAACAGCAACAATTCCTAAGCAAATGATGCCACCTACACCACTGCCATATCTACTCTTGAAGGCAAGGTAGAAAACTTCTGCAATTGCATAACCTCCAGCATCATTGTCAGTGCTCAAAAGATATGGAATGTTGTTAACAGCAAATGTGATGCCAAGCAGATAACCCCAGCCTACAATGATTGATATGCCAATGGCACTGATTATTCCTTTTGGTCCATTCTTATCTGCACTTTTGGTTTCCTCTGTCTGGAAAAAAAAAAAGATATATGCTAAAGAACCAATTTAACATTTGCATAAGATCTTTATGAAACAACCAAGATTAATAGAACATGAGTATATGATGGTAGATGAAGGAAAAGAAAAATGAATTTTGGGCTTTAAATTAATTTATGTCAAAGAAAGAGAACTTAGATCTGAAGTTAGATGCTTTGAGAAGAAATGATTTGAGAAGATTAAGATGGAAGTGATGAAAAAGGACTATATGGCAGAAGAAAGGGGATTTGGTGGAAATAATGCCAAAGTATGGTAAATCTACTTGGATGTGTGTCAGCTATGAAGGTATAGTTATTAACTAGTTGATAAGTCTAATATCTAACACAAGCAAAGTAAAACACTGCAAGACTAATTCTTACCATATGAGCAGATGCATCATATCCTGTCAACGTGTATTGACTCATCAAGAGTCCCAAAACAAAAATGTATAGCTTGCTGTGGATTCCAGCATCATTATCAGTGTTGAAATGAGAAAACACAAAAGCTGCGCTGGCCTTCTTAGTAGCAACGGTTGGGATAAGGATCATAAGGACAAAGACACCTGAAGAGAACAACTTCATTAGGTAACCAAGTGGAAGATTGTTTCAATCTCTCAGATGACCCTAGAGATATTGAAAATGGAAAATATAATCCTACCTAAGACATTCCAGATAGCTGCAAGCTGCCCGAAGAAAGATAACCAGGTAATTGACAGACTGTTTATTATGGCATGAATCAGCAGAATTCCCCCATGAAGCCCGATGACCACATATTTGGAAGCCAGGTATCCTCCTCCATTGTTTCCACCAGTGCTAAGTAGGATAATTATTTGCAATAGTTGTGCTAATGAGAAATCTACACTAGCAGTGACAGCCCACTGCAAAAAAGAGATTTCTTTAACTGTTCAGAAGAATATAAAAGGATAGTTTAGCTCCAGTGGAGGTACGCTCTCCACTGGACAATAGAGGCTTTGAACTTCAAACCAAATAACTTCTGCCTTCTAGTATTACCTGTCCAACAATGTTAAACCTGCATGAAAATCAATAGAAATGATTAGCTCACAGAGAGAGCACCAATCAAATGGATTACATGGTCATGCGCTAATAAAAAAGTCATTTTTCATTTCAAAAGAAATACATAAAAATGGCTTGTCTTTCAAGCCTTTGCAAACTCTATTTCGTGAAAAAAATTCTAGTCACCTTCTCACTTGAGATATTTCTAGTAGCAGATATTATATTGCAACATCTGTTACAAAATGAGACAATTTTGGATCATTCTCAGAATCTATTGCTTAGGCAAGCTTTTACCCTACAAGAACACAATCCAAATGTATTCTTGGCCTAAAGAGACCAATTTTGCTCATATCAAGCAGCATTTTCAGTTCAAGCTTTAAAATCATTGCATGACAACTATTCTGCTTTATATCCTCCGTTACCGGTCCTACCAAGTTTAAAGGTGAAAAAGAATGTAACCACTAAGATGTAAATAGAGAGTCTGGTCCCACTTGAAGGATCATCTAAAATGTCCATCTATGATGAAGAAATTATTATGGTACCAACTGCACTGATACCACTCGTCAGGGGATCACTCGTGCAAAATATGAATCCTCATTCTTAAGATCACGATTATCGGTATCGATGCCACAAAAAAAAGAAAAAAATAAAAAAAAGTATAATTATTTAGACATGCAAGAACTATAAGAAAAATAAAATTTACAAGATTGGAACTCACTCACAATCCTATATAATTCTCTCAACAAGAAATCCCAAATCCCTCATACAAGCTCTCAACTCAACCCTTACAAGCATTTTAGAGACATCTCACCACTCTTTTAATCCTCGTCCCCAGCCTTTGGTCCTCTGCCATCGTTTTATAGCCTCTGGTGCAAAGAACATCTCACCAATAGTTCAAAGATCCCAACTGCATCTAAATCGGAATCCTGTACCTTTCCAACTCGCATTTGAAGTCAGATCAATTTCTGACCATCGATCGGCCTTGATCGTACCGTAGATCATGCAGATCAAGTCCAGATCAACCCTGATCATGCCTGGAAACATGCTAGGCCGTCTGATCCTCGTGCGATCGATGCTCGGCCACCCGATCGCATGCATCTCGCGTGTACACCACGTCGTGCGCTTAGCCTCTCACGGATCGCATTAATGCCTCTGACCCCATTATAGCCACTTGGTATTAAATGCTTCTCCTATGCTTTCCCTAGACCACTCAAACTCTAACTAGCCACTTGACCCATTGACTGCACTGCCAAAACTCCTCTGACCACTTAATAGAACCTATGCACCTGACCATCATTGATGCCCTGTGCACTGCTCCAAAATTGTGGGAGAGAAGAAATGTTTGCCTAGGAGAAAAACTAGGCCACATGGAAAAAAGGTGGCCGGCGTTGAGGCGCCATCCCAATAACCTCTATCTCAACTTGACATTCGGCCTCTACCCAACTTTGAGAGCTCTTGAAGAATCTCATCCCATGCCCTGGAATAAATACCTGCTGTTTATGGATGGACAAACATAAAAGTCGAGCCAAGAAGCTCGATCTCATCTCCATCATGTGCTGTGCTCTGCCTAATCTGAAACCTGCTCGGAAAAGCTTTTTATGGCAATAGAAACTTCACCATGTGATGTCGCCTGCTATCCTTCTGAGTCTCTCATCTCATGCCCGATCTACTTGCTTCCGGAACTCCATCTCGTACCGAACTCTTATCTACACCAGGAACTCCATCTTGCACTGGATTCCCTATCAAGAGATAGTGTCCTTGCTTCTTTCCCTGCAAAACGACCCTACTATCATGTAAGACCTTCATGATTCCATTACCAGCTCTCTATATGTTGCCATTTGAATCTAGTTTACTTAAAAAAATTAGATTCTTGCAAAACTTGGATATGCATCGGATCTCATCTAGTTTTTTTACTGTTTCAACATGTACCTTCAAGCTAACTATTCCAACATCCTTGATCACACAACTCGATCCATCTAGCAAGTGGACAGAATCCCCTCTACTATCTAGAGAGTTGAATAGTTTTTCTCTGCAACAAATATGATGTGGACAGGCAAAATCTAAAATTCACTAGGAAGATAGAGATACCTTGTCGGATACGATGAGTACATCACTGATATATCCATCACCATCGCTATCATTGACAACCATAATAGTAGCCTTCATCTGATCTTTAAACTACGTGCAACCTCTGACATGATCACTGGTAACAGTTGATTATGCTTGCATCCTTCGACGTGGACCACCTGCCTTGCGATCCTTTATCGCTCCGCTTTCTATAGCATGTTCCTCCAGAAATCGTCAATGCTGAGTTTTTACTTAAACTCGAAACTTGATTCTTCCGCTCAAGAACCTCGTTCTAGAATAACACCGAGGTGACCTCCATCTTAATGACGCTCTTCTCTACTAGAAGAACTATTACTAAGGACTCGAAGGATTGTAGAAATGATGTCAGCAAGACCAGCACCCTGATCTTCTTCTCAACTTTCTCGTCAATATTGAGGAGATCAATGAGAATCCTCTAGAAGTTACTTAGGTGCTCTGCACGCTCTATCCTTCGGTCATCTACAGTTGGTAGAACTGTTTCCAAAGGAAGAGCATGCCAGTAAAGGACTTCGCCATGTACAACTCCTCGAGCTTCTCTCATAGCATCATCAAAGAAATCTCATTCAGTATATGGATCACTCCTCACTCGCCAAATACAAGCAGATCGTGCTCACCATCTGCATTTGGTGCTGTCTCTAAGTCTTCTCTTCCACAATAATCAATATTTTCTCGTATATGAGTGTCGATTAATCCCTACTAGATAAGCACATCTTTTACCCTCGCTTGCTAGAGAGAGAAATTGCTCTTTTCATCGAACCGATTGATGTCGACATTGATTGCACTTGCCATCTTCTTTAATCTCGATCAACATGAATAATTTGGAGCTTTAATACCAGTTATGGTACCAACTGCATTAATACCACTTATTGAAAGATCACTCTGTGGAATACAGATCCCTGTTCTTAGAATCACGAATGTCAGTGTTAATGCTGCAAGAGAAAGAAAAAATAAAAAAAAGAAATTATTTGGGCATGCAATATTTCACTATGAAAAAAACAAGATTGAAACTTTCACTCTCAATCCTATACAATTTTCTCAACAAGAAATCTCAAATCCCTCGCACAAGCTCTTAACTTACAGCCCTTTTAAACTTTTTGGAGATCCTTCACCATTCTTTTGATCCTCACACCTAGTCTCTGGTACTCTGCCTCCATTTTATAGCCTCTGGTGCAAAGAATGTCTTACCAGGAGTCCAACAGTCTAAACTACATCCAAATCGAAGTTTTGTACCTTTCCAACTCGTATTTAAATTCAAACCAATTTCTGGCCGTCAACTGGCCTTGATCACGCTGCAAATCATGTAGATCAAGTCCAAATCAATCCAGATCATGCCTAAAAATATGCTAGGCCATATGATCCTCATGCGATCGATGCTCGGCCACTCGATCATGCGCATCTCGCATGTACACGTCGTGCGTTTAGCCTCTTATGGATTGCATTAAATGCCCCTAATCCCATTATAGCCACTTGGCATTAAGGCTGCAAATGGGTCGGGCTGATCCATGACCTGACCCTACCCGACCCATTTAGATCCAATCTAACCCGTTTTTAGGGATCCATGGATTCGGATCGGATCCTAAAATTAGATCCGTTCCATTTTTCGGGTCGGATTTGGGTTTACTGAATTTGGACCCGAGCCGATCCGACCTGATTCAAACATACTAATACTATTATGATCATATCTTTTGGATCTTTAAATTATAATTTAAAACTTATACGAAACTTATTTTTAACATAGAGATAGAGTTATAATTATTTTTATATCTTAATTTATTTTGAAAATAATATAGTTTGTTATCTATTTTATGGTTAATAATAGTTGGCTATGTAATAATTAAAATATAGTTGTCAATATTTTTTCGGATTATATCGAGATCCAAATTTTTCAAATTAGAATCAGATTATTTATAAACCCGATCCAACCCGAATGATCTGTTGGATTGAAAATTCTGATAGTGGACCCGACCTGACCCGATTTCTAGTGGATTGGATCTGGATCTAATATTAGAACCTGATTAAAGAACCGGGTCGGATCGGGGTCACTCATGACCCGATCCGACCCGACCCATTTGCACTCCTGCTTGGCATTAAATGCTTCTTTTGTGCTTTCCCTGAACCACTCAAACTCTAACTAGCCGCTCGACCGCACTGCCAAAACTCCTCTGACCACTTAATGGCCTCTATGCACTTCACCGCCGTTAATGCCCTGTGCACTGCTCCAAAATTGTGGGGGAGAAGAAATGTTCGCTTGGAAGAAAAACTGGGCCACGTGGAGAAAAGGTGGTGGCATCAAGGTGCCATCCCAACAGAAATGTCCACATTGAATCACTAGCATGAAAACAAGTATACTAAAACTATTGCATCCATCGGTCAATATAAGCTTTGGAGAGGATTTCATGATTGACAAGTCTCATCTGCCTTTGTTGCATAGAGTTGAGTATAAAAGTTGGGAGTCACATGCACTTTACACAGGCAGTCTAAATTTTTTAAAATCACGAACCTCTTTTAATGCAAGGTGTTACAGCCGTGACAGTGACGTGGCCAGGCTCAGGTATCGCCAAATACGAGCAAGCCACGTGTAAGTTTTCCCGGCAGAGTCAGCGCCACGTCCTCAAAGCCAGGATCGGCAAGACTACACCGCCCGACGACTGTCTAAGGCAAACCGCCCTCGCCGAGGTCGAGCTCGGCTCGGAGTTCCTCTACCACCTCATTGGCGCCCGGGCCCGGAGGGGTCCGCCTAAGTGAGGTCGGCCAAGGTCGGGCGACCTTCTGCCACCTCGCCAGGTGTCCACCCAGGAGGGGTCCACCCAAGCCGAGGTCGGCTGATTCTCCGCCCTTCGCCAGGTGACCGCCCGGAGACGGGCCACCTCGGCCGAAGCCAGGCAACCTCCTGCCGCCTCGCCAGGTGTCCACCCAGGAGGGGTCCACCTAAGCCGAGGTCGGCTGACTCTCCGCCCTTCGCCAGGTGGCCGCCCGGAGACGGGCCCACCTCGGCTGAAGCCAGGCGACCTCCTGCCACCTCGCCAGGTGTCCACCCAGGAGGGGTCCACCCAAGCCGAGGTCGGCTGATTCTCCGCCCTTCGCCAGGTGACCGCCCGGAGACGGGCCCACCTCGGCCGAAGCCAGGCGACCTCCTGCCGCCTCGCCAGGTGTCCACCCAGGAGGGGTCCACCTAAGCCGAGGTCGGCTGACTCTCCGCCCTTCGCCAGGTGGCCGCCCGGAGACGGGCCCACCTCGGCCGAAGCCAGGCGACCTCCTGCCGCCTCGACCAGGTGTCCACCCAGGAGGGGTCCACCTAAGCCGAGGTCGGCTGATTCTCCGCCCTTCGCCAGGTGGCCGCCCGGAAGACGGGCCCACCTCGGCCGAAGCCAGGCGACCTTCTGCCACCTCGCCAGGTGTCCACCCAGGAGGGGTCCACCTAAGCGAGGTCGGCTGATCCCTCGCCCCTCGCCAGTTGGCCCTCGGGGACGGGTCCAACTCAACCGAGGTCAGACCGCTCGCACGGAGAGGGCCCCGAGGAGAGAGACGGGCCCCAAGGCCGTCCCTCGGGCCGTACGAATCCCAGACGGCGTCCCGTACGGAGGGCGGCGGCACGCGGAACATCACTTGCGTCGGCCCGGCAGGACCCGCTGCCGAGAGACCCGATCCTGACGGAACAGGCCCCATAGATGGATGGCGCCCGCGCTTGGGGAAGAGAGCGCTCTCACGGAGCCCGAGGCCTGACCGGCCGCCCTGCCAGCGCCGCCCTCCCCTCTTTCTCTTCTGTCTTTGCCTTTTCCCTGCTGGGCCCGGCGGACGAGGTCAGGAAGCCGCCTGGCCTCCACCAAAAAGGGGAAAGAGAAGAGGACGGGGGAGGGGAGCTTCCGAGGAGGAAAAAGACAAACGCACGACGAGGGGAGATAAAGAGGGAAGGATCTGGGGACGACGAGGTAAGCCGATTAGCCTGGGGACAAGGAGGAAGCACCGGCACAAGGCCTTGCTCCGAGAAAGAAACCAGAAATCCCGAGAGGGGAACACTGGGTGTGAGTTCGGCAAGGGAGCCCAGCCGAGATTCCGGTCCCCAGAGCATTTTCTTCACCAGTTAACTCTCTAAGCCTGGAACCCTTTCGAGGGTCCGGCTGGGGAGACTGTTCCCTCTCGTCGTCTACTGACTTGACCGTCGGAGCTCCCTCGCCGGGATCCCCGGCCAGGGTCCTCTAACCCCTTTGTTGCAGGTTCTCCGCGGGAAGGGAGGCTCCCTCGCCAGGCGGTCAGGAAGGATCGGCTGATCCGAGGCACGGGCGCGGCGGCGAGAGCGGCAACAGATTGGCGCGCCAGGTAGGGGGGGCAGGACACTAACCCCTAGCGGGAACCAGCTTTCTGCAGGTGCCACGCTCTCCAGCAATGGTGGTCACTCGTGGTCGCGAGGCGTCCACCAGCCGTGTGGGGGATGTCCACTCCCCTCCAGGGGCCACAGCCCCGAAAGGGAGCTCCCGGCTCCCCCTCCTTTTCCACAGCAGCCTACCCCGGTGGACGGATCCCTTGCGGCCATCGTCCAGCAGCTGCAGACCTTGACCTCAGCGGTCCGACAGCTTCAGCATCAGCAACGGTCCCTGGCCACTCAGCCGCAGCCAGGGACCCCCACGGCCCGAGCCGCGGGCAGCGTGGGAGCCTGCGCTCAATCCAGGGCAGGCCATCCCACTCGAGGGCCATCTCCAACCCCCGGGGGAGCCACCAAGCTCCCGCAAAGAGAAACTATTCCGGTTCGGAGGATCACGAGAGTCGATCCCCGGCCGACGGGGCCGAAACGGCACATCGCAGCAAGCGACACCGAGGCCAGACCTCGCGCCGAGACCGATCGGCGCCCCCTTCACCCGCAGCCTCGGTGGAAGACTCCACCGATGAAGCCATCAGACGCCAGGCCGAGAGGCGCCTGGAGGAGCATGAGCGCAAGCTGGCGGAGTTCGCTCGCCGATTCGCCGGCCTGCAGAACTCGTCGGCAGATCCGGCGGGCTACGACTCCCGCCCCCCTTTCTCTGAAGAAATCCAGGCGGAACCAATCCCGAAACGGTTCCGCATGCCGCAGGTGGATCCCTACGACGGAACCACCGACCCCCTGGATCATTTGGAGAGCTATAAGGCTCTTATGAGGGTCCAGGGGGCCACCGACGCTTTTCTGTGCATCGCCTTCCCGGCAACCCTTCGGAAGGCCGCTCGAGTCTGGTTCGCCCGCCTCGAGCCCGGGTCCATTTGCTCCTTCCATCAGTTGGAAGGAAAGTTTGTGGCGCACTTCGACGCTTGTCGAAAGGTGCCAAGAGAGATGGACAGCCTCTTTTCCATCCGCCAGCAGGACCAGGAGCTGCTCCGGGACTACATCACCCGGTTCAAAACCGCAGCACTGGAGATCTACAGCTTGGACGAGCCCGTCGCCATGCTGGCCTTGAAGCGTGGACTCAAGACGTCCCGCCTAACCTATTCCCTGGACAAGAAGCCGCCCAGGACGTATTCCGAGCTCCTCCTCCGCGCCCACAAGTACATCCGAGCGGAGGAGGCCGACCGCACCCGTCGAGAGCTGGACGGGAAGACTCCAAAGAAGCCGCTCCCGAGGGACACCCCGGGAGCTCGGAGGCCCGGGCCATCTGCCGACCTCCGCCCAAATCCAAGGCCGAGGGGCGAAGCCACTCCCGAGCGGAGGTACACCCCTCTCCTCGCACCTCGAACGAAGATCCTCATGGAAATCGAGGGCGAGCGCTACCTCCGCCGACCTCCTCCCGAGAACCCGAGAGCCGTCCGAGACAAATCAAAGTACTGCCAGTTCCATCGCGAGCACGGGCATGACACGGAGGAGTGTCGCCATCTAAAGCGGGAGATTGAGGAGCTGATCAGGAGGGGTTACCTCAGGAAGTTCGTCAAGAACGAGGCCCCCTCTGAAGGGCAGCCGCTCGCGGCCCTACCACCTGTCCCTGCGATCGACAACCGCCCGACGGAGAAGCCCGTGGGCATGATCTCGCGCGGGTCCGGCCGAGCAATGAAGAGAGCCCGGGAAGTCCCGGAGAATGTAATCCCTCCCAAGGGAGGGAAAATTAATGATAATAAACAACGATGCCGTGGTGGTCGAGATGACCATCGCGAAGCATCCTGTACATCGAATCATGGTGGATAGTGGAAGCTCGGCTGACGTACTTTTTTACGATGCATTCTCTCGGATGAATTTGTCCCCCGAACAGCTGAAGCCAGTGCACACCCCCCTGGTAGGTTTTACAGGGGACTCAGTGGGGGTCGAGGGGGAGATCACTCTCCAGGTCACTGCCGGATCCCCGCCCCGGCAAGCGACCGTCCTAATAACATTCACCGTCGTCAGGCTCCCTTCGCCTTACAACGCCATTCTCGGGCGTCCCGGGCTCAACCAACTGGACGCCACCATCTCCACGAGGAGGCTGTTGGTGCAGTTCCCCACGCCTTCCGGGCTCGGAGAGATGAGGGGGACGATCCAGCCAGTCCCGCTCTGCCTCCAGACGGTCCCAGGCGCCAGGGGCGCGGAGCTCGCCCATGATATCGACGACCTCGATCTGAGAGAGAAGGAACCCAGGGGAGGGCCCGTAGAGCGCCTGCTGACTTTTCCCCTCGGTTCGGATCCCTTGAAGACGGTGCAAGTCGGGGCCCAGCTCCCCGAGGAAGAGCGAACCCGCTTGCTGGAGTTCCTCCGCGCCAACGCTGACGTGTTCGCCTGGTCAGCAGCCGACATGCCGGGCATCCCGCCCGAGGTTATTATGCACAGGCTGAACGTGGACCCAAGTTGCCGCCCGGTCCGCCAGAAGAAGAGAAGCTTCGCCATGGAGAGGCAGAAGGCGATCAACGAGGAAGTAGAGAAGCTCCTCGCCGCCGGTTTCGTCCGAGGTCCAATACCCTAGCTGGCTGGCAAACGTGGTCATGGTAAAGAAGAGTAGCGGTAAGTGGAGGATCTGTGTGGACTACACCGACCTCAACCGAGCTTGCCCAAAGGACAGTTTTCCTCTTCCAAAGATCGACCAACTGGTCGACACCACCTCAGGGCATCGCCTCTTGTCGTTCATGGACGCCTTCTCCGGATACAACCAGATCCGGATGAACCCGGAGGACGAAGAGCACACTGCCTTCATAACTAACCGCGGGACTTTTTGCTACAGGATGATGCCCTTCGGCCTCAAGAACGCAGGGGCGACGTACCAACGTCTGGTCAATAAAATCTTCAAAGACCAGATAGGCCGCAACATGCAGGTGTACGTGGACGACATGCTGGTGATGAGCAAACTCGATTCGGACCACGTGGCTGACTTGACGGAGACGTTCGGCAACCTCCGGCGCCATCAGATGAAGCTGAACCCGGCGAAGTGCGCTTTCGGCGTCTCCGCCGGTAAGTTCCTGGGGTTTATGGTGACTCAGAGAGGAATCGAGGCCAACCCGGAAAAGGTCCAGGCCATCCTGGACATGGAGCAGCCCGCCTCCAAGAAGCAGGTGCAACGATTGACCGGCCGAGTCGCGACCCTTAGCCGTTTTATTTCCAGGTCGGCGGACCGCTGCCGTCCCTTCTTCAAGGTGCTGAGGAAGATGAATGGCTTTGCTTAGACCGAGGAGTGTCAGCAGGCCTTCGAGAAGCTGAAGAAGATGCTCGCCTCGCCACCTTTACTGTCCAGGCCCGATGAGGGGAGGAGCTTGCCCTCTACCTGGCGGTTACCCTGGAGGCCGTCAGCTCTGTCTTGGTCCGAACCGACGACCAGGGGCTCCAGCGGCCGGTGTACTATACCAACAAACTTCTCCGAGACACGGAGCTCAGGTATTCCCGGCCCGAGAAACTTGTTTTTGCGCTAATAGTGTCTGCCCAGCGTCTCAGGCCCTACTTCCAAGCGCACCCCATCACCGTCTTTACGGACCAACCGCTGAAAGCGGTGCTCAGCCGACCCGATACTTCGGGACGACTGGCCAAGTGGGCACTGAAACTCAGCGAGTTCGACATTGCATACAGGCCAAGGTCGGCCATGAAGGCACAGGTGCTGGCCGATTTCTTGGTCGAATGTGCAGGCTTGGGCAAGGAGCCCGAGGAATGCCCATCGGCCCGGCCGACGGAGGTTGGCACCGATGAGCCCGGAGAGGACGCCTGGATCCTCCATGTGGACGGAGCCTCGAACTCCGGCGGGAGCGGAGCTGGGCTCATCCTTGCCAACGGCGACGGGGTCCTCGCCGAGTGTGCACTCCGTTTCCAATTCCCCGCGACAAATAACCAGGCGGAGTACGAGGCACTTCTTGCCGGACTGAGAGTCTCCCGCGAGCTGGGCGTGACCAACCTCAGAGCTTTCACTGACTCCCAGCTCGTAGCGGGGCAGGTATCCGGGGAGTACGTCGCGCACGACCCCCAAATGGCGAAGTACTTGGAGCTCGTCAAGGCGGGCGCGTCTAAGTTCCGCCGCTTCAACATCTTCCACATTCCCCGCGGGGAGAACGCCCGTGCGGACGCCCTCTCCCGGCTGGCGACCCTGCCGGACACGATGCTGGGACGCGCTCATGTGGAGCGCCTTGAGGTCCCAAGCCTCGAAGCACCGGCGGAGGTCCATCAGGTCAGCCAGGAGCCCAGCTGGATGGACAAGTACGCTGCGTACATCGCCAGCGGCACCCTGCCGGAGGACCAACAAGCGGCTCGCCTCATCAGGAAGAAGGCCGTGCGCTTTGTCCTGATGGACGGGCAGTTGTATCGAAGATCCTACTCCTACCCCCTCCTTAAGTGCGTAGGACCCACAGAAGCCAAGCTTGTGCTCCAGGAGATTCACGAAGGCATCTGCTGGAACCACGTGGGGGGCAGGGCATTGGCGTACAAGGCCCTCCGCCAGGGCTACTTCTGGGAAACAATGAAGGAAGACGCCGCCGACTTCGTGAAGAAATGCGACCGGTGTCAGCGTCACGCCACGGTGCAGCGGCAACCCTCCAATCCAATCTCTCAGCTCTCAGCCCCCTGGCCGTTCGCCCAGTGGGGGATGGACCTCCTGGGCCCATTCCCGCCGGCGTCCGGCCAGCGGAAGTTCTTGATAGTGGCTATCGACTACTTCACGAAGTGGGTTGAGGCCGAACCCTTGGCAAGGATCACCGAAGCAAACGTCGCCAAGTTCTTCTGGAAGTCCATCGTCTGCCGCTTCGACCCCCCCCACACTGTGGTCACCGACAATGGACGCCATTCGACTGCCGGGAATTCGAAGAATTCTGCAACGATCTCGGCATCAGGCATCGCTTTACCTCGGTGGCGCACCCTCAGACCAACGGGGAGGCCGAAGTCACGAACAGGACCATTCTTCAGGGCCTCCGCACGCGGCTGGACCAGGCCAAGGGCAGGTGGGCCGATGAGCTTCCTAGCGTCCTTTGGGCATACCACACCACCCCAAGGACGGCTACCGACGAAACTCCATTCAACCTCGTCTTCGGAGCCGAGACAGTCATCCCGATCGAGCTCAGCCTACCCACGCTGCGCGTGGAGCAATACGACGAGACAGAAAACCCGGCCAGGATGATGCTCAACCTAGACCTTCTCGAGGAAACAAGGGACAGGGCCCGAATCCGAATGGCGGCGTACCGGCAACGTGTTGCCAGATATTACAACTCCCGAGTGCGGTCTAAGGTTTTTCATCCCGGAGACTTGGTCCTCCGGCGCGCCGAAGCCTCCCAACCACGGGAATGCGGCAAGCTATCGCCCAACTGGGAAGGCCCGTATCGGGTGGCAGAAGCCCTCCCTCATGGAGCATATTACTTGGAAGAATTGGGAGGTGCCAGGTTCCCCCGGACGTAGAACTCCTCAAACCTGAGAATGTACTACCAGTGATGTAAGGCTCCCAGTTTCTGTAACAAAGCTTCCCCACTTCAAGCACTCCCTTCTAACTTCGACGAGAAGGCCTACGGCATCGAGCTCAGTCCGGAAGATCCTGGGCTTCGGCCTGGAAGGTGGCGCCGAACCCAGTTCGCCCACGCAAGCCCGGAGCACAGCTCAGCAAGCCGCGCAAGGCTTGAGAAAGCCTGCGGCATCGAGCTCAGTCCGGAAGATCCTGGGCTTCGGCCTGGAAGGTGGCGCCGAACCCAGTTCGCCCACGCAAGCCCGGAGCACAGCTCAACAAGCCGCGCAAGGCTTGAGAAAGCCTGCGGCATCGAGCTCAGTCCAGAAGATCCTGGGCTTCGGCCTGGAAGGTGGCGCCGACCCAGTTCGCCCACGCAAGCCCGGAGCACAGCTCAGCAAGCCGCACAAGGCTTGAGAAAGCCTGCGGCATCGAGCTCAGTCCGGAAGATCCTGGGCTTCGGCCTGGAAGGTGGTGCCGAACCCAGTTCGCCCACGCAAGCCCGGAGCACAGCTCAGTGAGCCGCGCAAGGCTTGAGAAAGCCTGCGGCACCAAGCTCAGTCCGGAGGTCCCGGGCTTCGGCCTGGAAGACGGTGCAGAAACCGTGTTGTCTGCGCGAGCATGAAGGCGACCCAAAGTCGGGCCCGCTTAAGGCTTGCCCTGCTGCGACGCGACTCAGCAGGCCCCATCCTTCGATTTGAGCAATGGGAGGACCAGGCCTGCAGTTATTTCAAGTGTTCCAGACCGACATCTCATAAAGAAAAGAAGAGAAAAGTGAGACGAAACAACGACCAAGGTTTCGATAAAGATTAGATCTTCATTGACATAAGTAGTCGGTACAAGCTGGGAGCCCCGACAGGCCGGGACTCCCCAAAAAACAAAAACAACACGAAACAAAAACAACAGAAGTAAAGCAGAGAAGACAGTGCCGGGATCACTGGGATGTGGGGTCGGAGCCATCTGCCGGAGGCGCGGGTGCTGCGTCCTCGACTTCTACAGCGGCCGGCTCCTGGGGCTGTTCCGGGGCCGCGGCATCGCTGGTCGACGGCGCCGCAGGTGTCGCTTCGGCCGTGCCGGAAGCCCTGCTCTCACCCCCTGGCCTCCTGCCACCGACTACAACTCCGCTCAGGTCCAGCTGAGGGAAGAAGGCCCCCACCTTCTCCCGGCACATCCGGAACCCCTTCAGGAAGGAGTCCACGGCAACCTCCCGGACCTCCGACGTATACTCGTCGGAAGCCCGGAATTTGGGGACGGCCTCTTGCGCTTCCCGCTTGGCCGCCTCCAGGAGCCCGTTGACGTAGGCGCTCCGGTCCTTCGCCGCGGCCGCATCTCGTCGGGCCTCCTCCAGCTGACGCTCCAGCCATTGGGAGTGGGCCTGCAAGCGGGCCTTCTCCGCCGCCTCCTCCTCAGTTCGGCGCTGGTTGGAGGTCCGCTCCTCCGACAAGGAGGCCTCCAACTCCTTGTTCCGCTCCTCGGAACGCGCCAGGTCGGACTGGAGGGCTTGCTTCTCGGCTCGCAGCTCGGCCCCCTTCTCCATCAAATCCTTGACGTCGGCCGCGAGCTTGCCGAGCTTCAGCTCCCGATCGGAGTCCCTCTTGGCATTCCCTACGAGGAAATTCCTCAGTAGGAGGACGTCGTTCCCGATCTGCAATGACAAAAGCGACACAGGTCAGAGCAAAGGCAGGTAAGTCTCGAGATAGGAAAAAGGAAAAGGAAGAAGCTCGGGCTTACCGTGAAGAGCTGCGGAAGGATGCCGAGCAGCGCGTCCGCGTAATCCCGGTCGCCCCGAGCTCGGCGATCCCGGGCGGTGGAGGCGTACTCCATCATCTTCTCCGCCAGCCCCCTGTCGATGATGACCGAGTCCCGGTGGGTGATCACCGGCGCCGGGGCCTTCGGGCCGGCCCCTGCGGCAGCTGGCCCCTCAGCCGAAGCCGCAACCGACGGGCCGGCGATCGCCATAGGCGGTGCTGTCGAGCTGGCAGTAATGACGGGCCCGGCGATGGGCGGAGCGGCAGACGCTGGAGCTCTCTCTGCGGCGCCACCAGGCGCGCGGCCGAAGTATCAGTGACCCTGCCCTGAGGTGGCCTGGGCGGGAAATGACGGCAACCGGGCCGGGCACGGTCGCCGCTACGACCTCCCGGCTCGTCTCCGTGCGAGCCTTCTTCGCTGCGGGCTCGTCTACCTCCACGACGTCCCGCTGGGCCGCCCCCTCCAAGAGGTTCTCCAATGAAAACTTCATCCCTGCAAGACAAAAGAGACAGAAAGTCAGCCGGCTCGGTTATGAAGAGAGGGAGGGGCAGAGGTCAATGCGGGGCCGAATCTCACCAGTCTCACGGATGGGACTGATACCGGCCTCAAAAAGATTCTGCTCAGAAAGCAGAACCTCGAGCGCCGGGACCTCGTCGCCCAGGAGCTGGGTATAGGACTCCTGGTCCGCCGGCTCGACCCGGGAGTTTCGGTTCGGGGTCCGGTCCGGTTCACTCCAGGCCCAGTCGACGTCGTCGACCGAAGCGAAGAAAAACCGGCTCTTCCATCCCTTGACCGAGGAAGGGAAGTCAAACCGGAGACACTTAGGCCGGGGTGAAATGTACCACCAGCCGTCATCGGTGGAGCACTTCTTCAGGGTGAACAAGGCCCTGAAGAGAGAAAAACGGGCAACGAACCCGTGGAAGTGGCAGAAAACAATGAAGGAGAAGATGACCCGGATGGCATTAGGAGCCAGCTGGGCCGGGACGAGCCGAAAGTGGCTGAGGAAGGAAAGAAAGAAAGGATGCAGAGGAAACCGAAGACCCCCAAGGAGGAAGTCTTCGTAGAAAGCTATGCGGCCGGGGCCACTCATGGTGACGCGCTCCCCGGACCGCGGGACAAGCAGACGAATAGACCCCGGGATGCCATAGGCATCCCGGAGCAGAGAAAAATCACCTTCGGTCATGGAGGAGGCATGACCGGAGGGACCGGCAGGAAGAGAAGGCGGAGCAGGAAGAGAAGGCAGAGCAGGAAGGGAACGGAGGGGCACGGCAGGTGCAACCGGGGGGGACCGGATCCCCCTGGGGATGCCGATGGTGACACCCCCGAGTTGCAGACGCCGGCGGACCTCCTCCGGGACTGTCTCCTCATCTGAGGAGGAAGAAGATGGAGTCCTCGGCCGGGATGGACCGGCCTCGTCCGGGTTGGAAGAGACATGGCGACGGCGCGCCATAGAAAAGGAAAGGACAAGAAGATCGGAAAGGAAATGAGAGAGAAGGAGGGGGGCTAGAGGAGAAGAAGGAGGCACTCACCGAAAATGCACAGACGAGCGCGAGCAACAGGAGTTGTTAGCCTGCAACAAACCGCCCACGAAGCAAGGGAAAAGGCCTCGTTCTGGAAAGTCCCCTCCCTTTCAAACTCAGCCGACAGCAGCCGTACCCGTCATTCCGCCTCAGGCCACTGGATGGTCGCCACGTGGGCGCACGCCCGACACCGACGCCTCGTTAGCAGAGTAACGGCCTCTGCCTCGAAGCGACGCATTGATTACGGGCAAGTGGGCGACGCATGGCGGCTGCCCATAGGTCTTCAGCCGCATCGAGCCACGGCGACCAGGATCGTGGCAATTATGATGCAAGATCTTCGCCTCTCCATGTCATATCCGCATTTAATCCCGACGTTCCGTTCTACGATGCCCCGACGGAACGGCGGGCTGGGGGGCAACTGTTACAGCCATGACAGTGACGTGGCCAGGCTCAGGTATCGCCAAATACGAGCAAGCCACGTGTAAGTTTCCCCGGCGGAGTCAGCGCCACGTCCTCAAAGCCAGGATCGGCAAGACTACACCGCCCGACGACTGTCTAAGGCAAACCGCCCTCGCCGAGGTCGAGCTCGGCTCGGAGTTCCTCTACCACCTCATTGGCGCCCGGGCCCAGAGGGGTCCGCCTAAGTGAGGTCAGCCAAGGTCGGGCGACCTTCTGCCACCTTGCAGGTGTCCACCCAGGAGGGGTCCACCCAAGCCGAGGTCGGCTGATTCTCCGCCCTTCGCCAGGTGACCGCCCGGAGACGGGCCCACCTCGGCCGAAGCCAGGCGACCTCCTGCCGCCTCGCCAGGTGTCCACCCAGGAGGGGTCCACCTAAGCCGAGGCCGGCTGACTCTCCGCCCTTTGCCAGGTGGCCGCCCGGAGACGGGCCCACCTCGGCCGAAGCCAGGCGACCTCCTACCACCTCGCCAGGTGTCCACCCAGGAGGGGTCCACCCAAGCCGAGGTCGGCTGATTCTCCGCCCTTCGCCAGGTGACCGCCCGGAGACGGGCCCACCTCGGCCGAAGCCAGGCGACCTCCTGCCGCCTCGCCAGGTGTCCACCTAGGAGGGGTCCACCTAAGCCGAGGTCGGCTGACTCTCCGCCCTTCGCCAGGTGGCCGCCCGGAGACGGGCCCACCTCGGCCGAAGCCAGGCGACCTCCTGCCGCCTCGACCAGGTGTCCACCCAGGAGGGGTCCACCTAAGCCGAGGTCGGCTGATTCTCCGTCCTTCGCCAGGTGGCCGCCCGGAAGACGGGCCCACCTCGGTCGAAGCCAGGCGACCTTCTGCCACCTCGCCAGGTGTCCACCCAGGAGGAGTCCACCTAAGCGAGGTCGACTGATCCCTCGCCCCTCGCCAGTTGGCCCCCGGGGATGGGTCCAACTCAACCGAGGTCAGACTGCTCGCACGGAGAGGGCCCCGGGGAGAGAGACGGGCCCCGAGGCCGTCCCTCGGGCCGTACGAATCCCAGACGGCGTCTCGTACGGAGGGCGGCGGCATGCGGAACATCACTTGCGTCGGCCCGGCAGGACCCGCTGCCGAGAGACCCGATCCTGACGGAACAGGCCCCATAGATGGATGGCGCCCGCGCTTGGAGAAGAGAGCGCTCTCACGGAGCCCGAGGCCTGACCGGCCGCCCTGCCAGCGCCGCCCTCCCCTCTTTCTCTTCTGTCTTTGCCTTTTTCCTGCTGGGCCCGGCGGACGAGGTCAGGAAGCCGCCTGGCCTCCTTCACCAAAAAGGGGAAAGAGAAGATGACGGGGGAGGGGAGCTTCCGAGGAGGAAAAAGACAAACGCACGACGAGGGAGATAAAGAGTGAAGGATCTGGGGACGACGAGGTAAGCCGATTAGCCTGGGGACAAGGAGGAAGCACCGGCACAAGGCCTTGCTCCGAGAAAGAAACCAGAGATCCCGAGAGGGAAACACTGGGTGTGAGTTCGGCAAGGGGGCCCAGCCGAGATTCCGGTCCCCAGAGCATTTCCTTCACCAGTTAACTCTCTAAGCCTGGAACCCTTTCGAGGGTCCGGCTGGGGAGACTGTTCCCTCTCGTCGTCTACTGACTTGACCGTCGGAGCTCCCTCGCCGGGATCCCCGGCCAGGGTCCTCTAACCCCTTTGTTGCAGGTTCTCCGCGGGAAGGGAGGCTCCCTCGCCAGGCGGTCAGGAAGGATCGGCTGATCCGAGGCACGGGCGCGGCGGCGAGAGCGGCAACACAAGGAAATGAGACAGATATAGAGAGATTTTAAAATGAGAAGTAAAATGATATAAAAATTTATTTGGCAGATATGCACAATCTTAACTTTTATTGTAAGATGGATCAAACTTCTTAGCCTGTGGTGGGAGGTCAAACACCCAATAACTAAATTATTTATCCTATATTATTGCCTGTGTACTTTGGAATATCATAGATCCGATAACTGAAAAGATTGGATTAAGCAGCCAATATTGGTTCCACCACTCCTCCTCAACCAGCTAAGTCATGGTAATCCCTGAAAGAAACTAGTAATTTGATAATATTGATTCCCATTGTTGACATGTGTTTGTTTGTCCACCGTGCTATGCTCATTGGATCTACTGGGGACCAATTTTTTCTAAGAAAGACTGGCTAATAGCTCTAATTGGCAATAAAATAATTGGTAGTCTTGAGGATCATTAAGCAATAATAGCAACTAAAATTGCAAGCACTTGGGAAGAAAATTATTCAGTTCAAAAACTATCCAGGTTCTAGTTGCTGCTTTCTGTACAACACATCCTATATAGCACAGAGTTTTCTACATACCAAGCAATTCCAAGGGAAAAGAAAGTTACAAGAGATCAAAAGAAAAACAACACGAGCAGCAATCCTTCCCAAAGGAATAGAAACAAGCAGTGCAACAAATAAACAGAGACCAAACAGCCAAAAACCCAAAGTAATACCAGCCAGTCAACCAGGAAGCAAAGGGTGCCCACTCCTTCCCCGAGAGCTTAGCACTCCAGTAGTACAGACCACCGGATGTCGGGAAAGATGAGCAGATTTCCGCCATTGAAAGCCCAACGGTCATCGTAAAGAACCCAGCGATAAACCACCCGAATGTCATGGCTACAGGCCCTCCGAACTTGAGACCGGTATTGTAAAGGGTGGTGATACCAGTAAGCACCGATATGATCGAAATGAGAAGGCGAAGTTTGACAACACCCTGTGATTCCCCAACAAATACCCATGATTCCAAAATACACAACCACGAGAAAAAAAAATGCAACCCAAGCGAGAAATTGAGATTTGAGTGCAGAAAATTACGAGAGATCGCGTTTGAGCTCCTGCTTGTAACCAAGCTCGTGGAGGCGAGCATGCCCGGTATCCATGGAGGAGTCGACATCGATCCTTGTGGAGCCATTGGCCCCATCTTTTCCCCAAACCATCTCTATACGACCACTAGAGGGACGCACCCTTCGAAGAACAAGAGATGACTGGGGGTAAAAGAGGAGACCTCTCTAAGCTCTATCCCCTTCCCAGCACTCCAATAACCCAAGTGGGAGGGATGTTGACAAGTAGGTTGCAACCTGCTCAAAAGATCTTGGTATCATATAGGAATCTCTGGCCCGGCGGTGTGAATTCCAAATGCAGCCAAAGACTCGACCGATCTCTCTTTTATTTCTGTCCGCTATATCTTTTCCTCCGTCTACATCATCCCTCTTTGCAATTTTTTTTTAGGCTCTGGTCAGACGAGAGAAGCCAATCGAAGCAAGTAATGGACCGAAACGTGTAGCTTCGGGTCGATCGGAGATTCTTTGAATTGCGGTGGCAGTAGAATACACGTAAGGGAATATAGAAGAAATCCCCTAAAAAAAAAAAAAAAATCCCTCTGGCGGTATGGCTGGTACAAAGTAGTGGATTTTTTTTATAGGGTATCGAGAGATATGGACGGAGTTATAAAAAGGTAGAGGGGATCATCACGGCATGTGCGCCAACGCCTGTGGGGTGGGGAACCAGATTGGCATCGCGGTGACCTGGTCCTCGATGGCATCAGGCATGGGCTTTAATTGCCTGCCCCAAATAGCACTGCTTACCAAAGGTACCAAAAATTCTTCGCATGCCACTAACGGTATAGAAAAAATATATTATCGAATATAATCGGATCATTTAAGATTGAGTAGCTCTTACTTTTCAATACATATTTGATATATACCATTTTATTTTTTAATTTAAAATTTTAAATAATAAAAATATTTTTTAATAAAAAATATAATATTTCGTAACTTGGATTATGATATCGTGTAATCCCGTCGTTAAATAATGAACATGATATCATAATTCTATTCACAAAATATCATGGAACCAAAAGATATTTTTAACGTTAATTTTTTTTTTTTTTTGATGAAACTGAACTATTGATTCACAAGTCTAGAATAGATATAACGTAAGTCATCCGCTAAAAGGATATCCCTAAGAAAGAGAGAAACCTCTTCTATACAACATCAAAGAACATTACCGGAGTGATAGCTACATAGGAAGCTATCCAATCAACTACGGAATTAACTTTCCTATAAACATGCCTGATCACTAACGCCGAGCACCTCTGCAACAACCTGCCAATGTTGCTTAGAAGCGGGTGAACAGAAAAGGAGCGGAAGGCCTGCCGGATCCGGATCCAGGAGATGACCGTCGAGAATTACCCTCAATAATGAGCCGCTCTAAGTGAAGGAAAGTGATAGCATACCGAATACCAGCCCACGCCCTCTGGAGCTCAGCCATGGAAACTGTAGGGTCCACAAGGTGACATCCCCTAGCTGTAATAAAACCATAGCCAGAAGCCCGAATCACAAAGGCTCCTGCACCACTCCTCGCTTTAACACTCCCATCGAAATTAATTGTGGCAAACATCGGAGGTAGGGGTTCCCAAGATATGAAGACTCTATGGGGCGCTCTGCGAGCAATGCCGAAACCTCAGATCTCTCCATGTCCCACAATCAAGCTGAAAAACTCCCTGGCATGGGCCCTAACTCTCTCAACTATCATCCATGCCGAAGCACTAGAAGAGGAAAAAATAGTATCATTCCGGGTGAGCCAAATATAATAGGCCAAGTAAGCCAGGACAGTGGACCTGGGGTCAGATAACCTGGAACGCAGAGTATGGAGGAAAACCTCTACAGCATCCTTAGTATATGGGAATAACCCATGAAAGCTAGCTAAGCCCCAGACCTCCAAAGCTCTCGGACACAAGAATAGAATATGCACAAGTCTTGTCAGCCCCAGCACACACCGGGCAAGAGATATGCATCTGTAGGCCTCTAGAAGAAAGGAGACCCCTCGTCGGAAGTCGACGCCATGCAACTTTCCATATAAATAATCTCACCCTAGGATGAACACCCAAGGACCATATCCAAGCTGCCGAAAAGCCAGTCACCTGCAAATTGCTATAAATAACATAAAGATCAGCCAAAGGGATTTTAGGGAGGGCTAAGGATCTCCACACTCTGAGATCAGTCATGGGATACATAGGGAGAGCAATGGATAGAACCTTTTGTCCCAAAATCGGGCCGAACACAAAGGTCACTAGATCCATGTTCCACTTAGACTGGTCAAGTAAGAGAAGATCCATAATAGAAAGAGTCAGGGATATCCATAAAAAGAAAGATCGACCTCCTGTCCAGAGCCAAGTCCGAAATTCAAGGGTCAGCCATAAAATGAATGAGCCTACCATCACCAATAATCCATCTCAGATAAGGCATAATATATGAAATTTGTGCTACAACCTCCCTCCAAATAATAGAAGGGAAGTGAAGACTGACCTAATCAACATAATGTTAGACATCATATACAGCGGAAGGGAAGTGAAGACTGACCTAATCAACACAATCCTCCCCATTACTGACAAAGCTCGACCCTGCCAACCCTCTACTCTGTCTTGAACAGTCTGGACAAGTGCATAATAATCCCCAATGCGAAGCCTCCCCCAATAATAAGAATCCCCAAATAGTGCAGAACATCTCCCTTCTTCTGAATTCCAAGAATGCTCCTGATCAGATGACGACGAGTGGCAGGGATTTTTGGAAAGAAATGGATCTCAAACTTCTGCAGATTGCCTCTCTATCCTGAAAATAAACAATAGGATCGAAGAATACTTCGGAAGCTCTGGGTCGTGGCTGCTATGGCCTTACCTAGAAGCAGACAATCATCTACAAATAACAAGTACGAGATAGGAAGGACTGAAGGAGCGACAATGTATGGATGAATAGCCAACTCCCTAACCGCTTCCCTCAAAGCTCGCGAGAAAGAGTCAACACAGATAATAAATAAATATGGGAATAGAGGACAACCTTGTCGAAGGCTAACAGAGGAATGAAAGAACTCCGAAGGAGAGCCATTAATAAAAATATTTCTCAACTTTATGGCATCCTATGAACAAGATTATGATACCCTTTTCACAAACTAAATGCTACAAAAGAAAGAATATTTTTGTTATTCAAGATTTTTAATAAAAAAATAAATTACAACCATTAAATATACATTTGAATGATGAAAATGATTATCCCTTTTATAATACCCCATAAGTGATGAACATGATGTCATAAGATTGAGAGATATTTTTGTTATTAAAATTTTTTTAAAACTTTTCAATAATGAAAATATCCCATAACTTTATGACATTCTGCGAACAGAATTATGATACCCTATTCATATCTTAATTGGAGTGTCATAATTCAAGCCACGGAATATCAAAATTTTTTATAAAAAATAAATAATTTTATCATTCAAAATTTTTAATAAAAAACTAAAATTATATATTTTAAAAATTTAAAAATTTTAATAAAAAAAATAAAACTGTAAACATTAAAAGAATTTCTCTGGGTCATATTGATTGCCTAAGATGTTGGGCCATGGGCCAACTAGTTCACCGGATTTTGGGCACGCGAGAAACATTGACCTCATGCAACCAAGCTGAGGAAACGTGTGAGGTACGTTCTTCCACGTGCCTCAAAATTTGGTGGGTCGAGTCGAAGCATTCTTGAACAATTCTATTTAAAAGTACGTTTGCACGATTCTAAACTTAAAAATAAAATTTTAAATATTTAATTATAATTGAAAGTGGAAGCCAATTTTTTTAAAAAAATAACATATTTCTTCTTATTATTATTATTATTATCATTATTATCATTTCTTTTATCTCCATCCATGTTCTCAATTAATCTTTTCACATCTCTATCCATGCTTTATTAATCTCCTCTAAATTTTCAATTTTTTTATGTATGGACTTATTTATTTTTCCGTATTAATTTATTCTCATCTTGTCTAATCACACGAAATTAATAGTTTCTACTCTATTTTCATATGATTCACCATGTAAATTAAACTTAAAAAATACAATAAATAAATAAATAAATAAATTTATATATAAATATTTTAAATTATTTTATATATTTATCTTTTGATTATTTATTATTTAAAAGTAATTTATGGATTTGTTAATCAAATTTGTTGAAAATTATTTTTATAATTTTTATAATATTGGCAATCAAACAAAATAATTATTTTATCCAAAATAGTTTATGATATTAAAATATAATTTATATCAAAAAATATATTTTGATTAAAAACAGGAGCACCTCCAAACACATCCATGGATAAGCAATTTGCTCCAAATCATACCGTGTACAATTCATACATTTGATAACAATCTTTCAAAAAGTCAGCGTTTGTGGAGGTACCTTTTCGGCGACACCTTGTCCGTTTTGAACACCAAGTTTTTGCACGTGACTATTTTAAAATTCGCACGCAATAGACCATGCATGATGTTATAAATTCCTTCCTTGTCTGTCGGGAGAAAAACTATCTTATCGTGATTACCGATGGATATATGATCCATTTTTTTTTTATATATATATATAATCCAATCTGATTGTTTACATGAAATCCCGTTTCCCCACCTTTTCGTACCGTATCTCGCCTTCGGTACCGCTAAAAGCTGTGTTTTTAGAGGGGGTTGTGCAGTCGTCACGAGCTCTGACTTCGGATTCGTATGGGAGCTGGACTTTCTTTGATTTTTTTTTTAACGATATCCAGGTGCGACGAAGACGATGACGAGCAGCGGCGAGCAGCGATCGAAGAATGATAAAAGAGATCGAAAACAAGTGGATGATGACCGAACGTAGGCTAAAATAGTACAGGCTCCTCGGAGCTCTACACGGATGTCTCATCGAATCTCATCATAGAAGATCGAGTAGCTCCAAACTTTCTTCCCGTCTACGTTGGAGCTGCCGGTGACGGTTTTGGAAGCCTAGCATCGTCGGTGGGAGGAACCAACAATTATAGTCCGGAGTTTGGGGTGGCGTGTCTTGGTGGAATGGATATCCAAGGAGATCCGGTCCAAGTTGACTTTGGGTTATGATCTTGAGATATTTTCGCTGAAGATCATCTTGTTGTCCAGTTCAAGACGGAGAGAGACTGTAAGAGGGTGAAGTCCGGTGGGCCTTGGTTCGTCGGAAGACAACTGCTGGTGATGGAGGAATGGGAATCATACTTTGTGCCGAGGAGAAGGGTCATCCAGAAAACGGTGGTGTGGCTCCATCTTCCAAGCCTTCAGCTAGAATATTGGGAGTTGGAGGCGATCATGGCGGTGGCGGCGCAAGCGGGCCGAGCACTCTCCGTGGATGGCTTCATGGATAACTTGAAGAAAACGGGCTATGCCCAAGTCAGGGTGGAGATAGATGCGAGCAAACCACTCAAGCTCGAAGTGCTGATCCATGGGATGAAGGTGGATTTTTGGCAACAGTTTATCTTCGAAAATCTACCGCCTATCTGCTTCAAATGTGGAAGAATGGGCCATGGGGAAGATAGATGCAGATTCGAAGAGGTGGTGATACCGGTTGCTGCTACCACTTCTCAGCCGGGCATAGCCTCGGTGAATGTTGACCAGGGGAAGTCGATACTATTCCAACAGAGGTGTCGATCATGGAGGGGAAGGAAGGGGAAGCCTTTGTTCGGCTGGTGTTCGATCCGTGGTTGGTCACAAATCGGGTTCGTCAGCCTCGGTCGATTAGGGTTCCAGTGAAGGTGAGGAGGGAGCTCAGCAAGGAAAAGGTACCCAACTCCAATCGTACTTCTTCCTCCCCACCGCTCTCTTCACCAATTGTCGTCTCATCTTCTTCGAGCTCATCTCTGGATTCCGACGGCTAGCAAAAGCCAACCAAGTTGGCCCGTCGCCGGTCTCTGAAAGTGAGCTCGGGGGATTGCTCCGGGGACGGTGATGCTACTCAAATGGGCTTTGAACCATTAGGCCTATTGGGGGATTGTATGGAGTTGGGCCCTATGGAGGAGGCCGACCCACGAGACCGACAGATGGTGGACTACGGCACTCTCTCCCTGAAGCACGTCCGCAACCCACCGGAGTCACCTGTTCCAAGCCCGAGGCCATCGATTAGCCCCTCTCCTCTGGTTTTTGAAGCAGGGGTCTATGTTTCAGCAGAGGTACACTCCTTCGAACCTTGTATGGAAAGGGATAGGGGGAAAGGGAAGGATATTGCTGCTTCTTCTCAACCTGTTAATGAGACTTCCGGTATGGCACGGGGGAAATCGGCATCTCTGGGCGCTGCTGTTGTCAAAGGGACTGCAGAGACCTCTGGTGGTATCGTCGTGAGTTCTGTCGAAATGGGTAGTGAGGGGTATGCTGGGAAGGGAGGTAGTGAAATGAAGCAGGGATTAGGTAACCAGGGAATGCAAGGGTTGGCTTTGAAGGGGTCTGGAGGGGCTATGGGCGGGCCGGGGAAGCAAGGTGGAGGCTGTCAGTCAAAGGGAGAACTCAAATTGTCAACCCGGGAAACAATCAGCAATATGATTGATGTCCCTGCGAGCTTGAAGGTCAATCCAATTCCACCAAGAGGTGAGGGGGAGGGTACCGAACAGATGGGTCATGAGGAGGTTGTGGAGAAACTGAAGCTGGCTTTGTTCACTTCAGGTGAGGTTGGGGGAAGGAGGATGACGAGTAGTGTATGGGAAGTAAACCTGGACAGCTGAAGGACTGTCCGAAAGATTGTTAATTTCCTATTATGAAGACTCTTGTATGGAATGTGAGGGGGGCAGGTAAACCTTCCTTTTATCCTGTTTTTGGTAGAATTTGCCAGTTATATCATCCTGCCATTTGCATCTTATTAGAGACTAGACTTGGAGGGCGCAGTTTGGATCGTATTCATCGACGTTTTCCGAAGGACTGGGGGTTCTATGCTGTGGATTCTCAGGATCTGTCAGGAGGTATCATGATGGCTTGGAATCTTGGAGTGGTCAGAATTGATATGTTTCATAAATGCTCTCAGTATGTGGCCTTGGTTGTGACTGAAGCTCAAGGGTCGACGTGGCTATTATCTGACATCTATGCAAGTACGAACTATAGGGAGAGAAGAACCCTCTAGAATGAAGTTTCAGCCTTGATTAATCAGGGTAGCCATATGGTGGTTGTAGGTGACTTTAATTATGTTGTGTATGGAGGATAAGAGAGGTGGAAGACCCTTTATCCAGGACACGGCCTCAAGGGAGTTTTCTCACTTTTTGGACTCCAATGGATTGTTGGATTTGGAATTTGTAGGGCCTCGGTATACTTGGTATAATAATAGGTCGGGAGGAGTTAGGGTGTGGGAGTGGATTGATAGAGCCTCTACTACACCTAACTGGCTTAGTCTCTTCCCTGAGCACCTTACCATCTGGACCGGATTGCCTCTGACCATCACCCTATCCTTCTATCCACCACTTTGAGGACCCCTATTCGCTCTCCCTTCAGATTTGAGAGATTCTGGTTATCATATCCTAGATTATGGGATGTTATCAGGAAGGTGTGGAGAATGCCGATGCATGGGGATGCCAAGTATCGGGTTTCTCATAAATTGGAGCTTTTGAGGTGCAGGCTTTTGAAATGGAATAAAGAGGAGATGGGGAACATCTTCCTTAGATTGGAGGTTGAGGAGTGGCATATTCATGATCTACAGGAGGAGGAGAGGGATGGTGGTTTGCAGGATAGCGATTTGGCCTTCCTTCGGAGGCATCTCTCCATGCATCATGCTCTTTTCAATCAGTAGGAGGTGTTCTGGAAACAGAAATCTAGGATTCAATGGTTGAAGGAAGGGGATCGCAATACCCGCTTCTTCCATCATGCCACTCTAATTCGTAGACACAGGAATCGAATTAGAGCATTGCGGGATGTTGAGGGAAATTGGGTGGAGGAGGAAGCTCTAAAAGGGGAGATTACTTATTTCTTCAGGTCGAGGTGGATGGATTCCACTCATTCTAATTCCACCTTTGCTGTTCCCCCACCTAAGGTATTGGTGTCTTACAGGCAAAATTGTGATCTCCTTTTCCCTGTTTATGAAGCTGAAGCCACTTCAGTGTTCTAGTCAATGGAGGAGGACAAAGCTCCTGGTCTCGATGGTTTTCCTATATTTTTCAGGAGATACTGGAGTATCATCCGTGATGATGTTATTGCAGTAGTGTAGGACTTCTTTTTGTCTGGTCAAATGCCTGAATGTTGGAAGCAAACCTTTGTGGCTCTCATTCCTAAATGCAATAATGCTTATGAACCTTCCCATTTCAGGCCAATCGGCTCATGTAACACCTTGTATAAGCTGTGTGCTAAACTGATGGCCAACAGAATGAAGATTGTTCTCCACATCTTATCTGTTTTGAGCAGGGAGCCTTCATTGGAGGGCGATCTATATCGACAATCTTTTGTTAGCCTAGGAATTCATGTTTGACCTCCGCAGAGCTCCGGCTAGGCAGGCCCTGATGGCTATCAAACTCGACATGGAGAGGACTTATGATCGTATGCAGTGAAATTTCCTGGTGAAGGCTCTGACTGATTTTAACTTTCATCCTATATGGATTTCCAGGATTATGACATGTATCATCAGACCTTCTTTTTCTATACTTATCAATGGCTCTCCCTCGGAGTTCTTTTAGTCAACTATTGGCCTTCGGCAAGGTTGTCCTCTATCCCCATATTTATTTATCATCTATGCTGACTCTCCCTCTCGCGAGCCTTGCGGGAGGCGGTTAAGAAGCTGGCAATTCATTCGTACTTGGTCGCTCCTTCGACCCCTCCCATCTCGTATTTGTTATTTGTAGATGATTGTTTACTTTGGGTAGGGCCTCACTAGCCATGGCACAAAGCTTCAGGAGCATTCTTCATTCCTATTATTTATCTTCGGAACAGAGAGTCAATCTACAGAAGTCTGAGATTCATTTCTCTCTTAAAGTCCCTTCTGCCCACCATCATCTGATTAGTAGTATTCTGGGAATTCAGGAGAAGGGAGATGTATTGCACTACTTGGGGATTCCTATTACTGGGGGCAGACTCAGCAGTAGGGACTATGCAGTGCTTGTCAAGACTATTCATGACAGAGTGGAAGGATGGCAAGGCCGTGCACTGTTAGCGATGGGGAGGATTGTGTTGATCAGGTTGGTCCTTACTTCCATTTCGATATATTTGATGTCTAATGCTGTTGTTCCTAAATCGGTGATCCTTCATTTGGAGCGGATCCTTCGGGCTTTCCTGTGGAGATCAACTACTGCTTCTCGGGCGATTCATCTGTTAGGGTGGCATGCTGTGTGTCAGCCTGTTTCTCAGGAATGATTGGGCATTCATTCCCTTCTGGTCATGAGAGATGCTCTGTTAGCCAGACATGCTGCCCGTCTATTTCTTTGCCCGGGTTCCATGTGGTCAACCATTATGAGAGAGAGAGATATGGGCTTCCTTTGGGTTCTCCTTAGGGGAACCATCACTCTGCTCATCACCACTTTTCTGTTTAGAGGGAGGTTGTGTTGCGAACTCCAGACATTCTTGATCACATGAGATGGGTTTTTGGTGATGGTAGGCGCATTCATTTTATGGTTGATCCATGGATTTTGGAGATTGTTCGGGAGAGGTGGCCTACCTTTATTGCCATGGATATCCCTGACTTTATTTCTATTGTGGATCTTCTCTTTCCTGGACAATCCAAGTGGAACCCAGATCTGGTGACTCATGTCTTTGGTCCGATTTTGGGCCTAAGGGTCCTATCTATTGCTCTCCCAGTCTATCCTACGGCTGATCTTAGAGTGTGGAGATTATCCACCCTCCCAAAGGTTCCTCTGGCTGATCTGTATGTTATTTATAGCCCTATACAGTATAACGGCTTTCAGGCAGCATGGATTTGGTCTCTTGGTGCTCATCCTAGGGTGAGACTTTTCATCTGGAAAGTTGCTTGGAATCAGCTTCCGACGCGGGTTTTTCTTTCTTCGAGAGGCCTTCAGCTATCTTCCTCTTGCTCGATTTGCAGTATGATCGACGAATCTCTTGCCCATATTCTCTTCTTGTGTCCGAAGGCTTGGGAGGTTTGGAGCTTGGCAAGCTTTCGCGGAATGTTCCCTTTCAATGAGGAAGCTGTGGAGTCCTTCCTTCACATGTTGCGTTCCAGACTGTCTGATCCCAGCTCCACTTTTCTGACTTGGCTTATCATATCTGGCTTGCCCGGAATGAGATGGTCTTTTCCTCTTCCAGAACTATGACTAGGATGATTGTTGAAAGAGCCAGGGCCCATGCCAGGGAGTTCTGTACATTGACTGTGGGGAATGGGGAGATCTGGGGTTCTGGCTCTGCCCGCAGAGTGTCCTACTTGGTTTTCATTTCTTAGGAATCCCCTCCTCCGATATTCGCCACAATCAGCTTTGATGGGAGTGTTAGGAATAGGCGCGGTGGTGGCGCCTTTGTTATCTGGACTTCTGGTCTTGGATTCCTTGCGACTGGGGGGAGTCACCTTATCGACCCGATAGTGCCCATGGCTGAGCTTCAAGGGGCGTGGGCTGGTATCCACCATGCTATCACATCCCTTCACCTGGAGCGGCTCATTATTGAAAGTGACTTTATGATGGTCATCTCCTGGATCCGGCATGCCTTCAGCTCCCCTTATGCTCACCCTCTTATCTGTGATATTGTGAGAATGTTGGAGAGGTGTACTGGGTTAGTGGTCCGGCATGTTTATAGGAAAGCCAATGCGGTGGCTGATTGGATGGGTTTATATGTGGCTCATCATTTGAGAGATGTTCTTTGGTGTTGTATGGAAGAGATCCCCCTCTCCTTTAGGAATATCCTTTTGGTTGATGACTTTTGTTGTATTGATTCTAGACTTGTAAATTAAAAGTTTAGCTTTATCAAAAAAAAAAAAAAAAAAAAAAGACCGGCAATAATATGTTTGCATTAGGATAAAAACTTTTCTGAAGACCGAATGTTGAATAAACATAACTAATGCTAGTTTTACCCAAAATAATAATAACAAATACTACATTTATCCTAATTGAAACCGAGCAAACCAATAACAGTTAATAGAATGTAGCTTGTGTGTTAGATAATTAAGAGTCAAATCTTATCATATACATTACTATTAACATTTGTACACTTGTCAGGTACAAAGAGATGAAAATATAACAATAGCGAAGGGGTGAGAGGGTGCAACACCACCACACGTAGAAGGCAGAGAGTTTGGTGGAAATGATTTTGTGACCATCCAAAGATACAGAGTTCAATGTTACCAAAGAAGAAGATTGAAAATTTCAACCAGAGAAAAGTCCAAGGTAACAATCATCACGTGGCACAAGGAAGACTTACTGTGTTGATAAGGGCGATAATATCTACATGATCTAGGGTGATGACTAAAATGCTGCACTTGAAAAGTTTGCACGGTATTATATTCTTAATGCTTCATTAATTTAGCAAGAACCAGACAAGACAAGCAAACGGTTCCAAGAAGATAAGGTCAGGCATCAAAGAGAAACAAACAGTTCATAAGGACGGCTATTATGGTCCGTAATAAAAAAAAAAAGGTTAAATCCAACGAAAATCTCCACCACAATAATTAAAGATTGGAGTGGCAAAATTTTGAAGAATAAGATAGTTTTCAGCATGATGAAACGTAGTTCTTTTCCTCAGATAAAGGGTATCAAAGACATCTGAGAACAGAAGCTATACTAATGATGACGAATGCTTTGGCTAGTAAATGTAAGCATGTCAATAAATTATAAACAATGATAATATACATATGGCAATGTTCAACCTGGGGATGATATAAAAACTTGCAGCAGTAGCAAGCCTCAGTGATTACGAGGAGTTAAAGAAAGATGACAAGAAACCAGATTAACTAGTTGTAAGTTTAACAAAAACTTCATTTTTTATTCCTGGAAGCAGTGAGGACCTAAACTAGAAGAGAAATTAACCATACCAGCACAAGTTCCTCTAAAAGACGCATGCAGTGTATCATATGGTGAAGTTTTGACTAATTTGGAGCCCTTGCTGACGAGAAGTCTTACCCAATCTGACAATTAGCATGTGCAACTACTTAATTCCCGACGGATGACGTAGCAGAACATATCCATATTAGACATAGTATATACTTATATAGAGAAAGTTAAGCCAAGATGCTTGTGAGAGCATCTGGCTCCAGAAGTTTTGACCTCTCGAAATAAAATCCACACTGTTGATTATGATTTACGGCATTTTTTTTGACTGAAAACCAAAGATCATGCATTTTGAGATCTTTCACCAATGCATTAAACAAAAATTAAATTGACTATTTCAACATTCTGATATCAAGTTTCAATTCAATCTAGTGTAAGAATATTCAAGTCTGCTGAAATTTGATCTAATATATGTTAAAATATTTAGATCAAGATCAATGTTTTAATATTGCAATTTATATGATTTATACTATGTTTTCGATCACTGGCTAATTTCTACTATTCATTTTTTTTTCATCGCTCAATGTATAGGCAAGAGCTCTCAAAATATAAAAACTTTTTTATTTTGAAAGTACTTTGTATAGCATAGGTCATGATCAACAGCACTGATTTTCATTTTGACAGCTCCTTTGTTGCTATTGACTAGAAAGTATTTTATAAGCACATACATGCATGCACACACATATACATACATAAATATATGTTTGTTCTATTAGGATGACCAGAGAGTTGCATCTGATGGGATATGGTGGATTCCCAGGGACACCATTCCAGTGGATGCATCCTGAAGGATGTGGACCTTCCTGTCACCTCTCTGCAGGGTTGTGATCCTCTAAGAGAGAGGTATGGAGACCATCCAATCATGAGGTCCTCAACAGTGCAGCAGAAGAATTGTTGTGAAGTTCTATACATTCCAGGGCACTATGCACATCTCATACTGAATACGAGCTTTAGACCTAACCAGTCCCCATTTTAACTCAGCAAATACTGCACCCATTTATGAGATCAAATGCAATAACCATAGATCCGTAATAGCCCCTTGAAAGAGGCCATTGCTTTTGACATATTATGTGACTTTGATTCCATATGCACAATCATCTGCTTGTTTGCAATATTATATAAAATTCATTAATCTATCCAACACTGTCAAAAGATTTTCTTTTTTTTAATATATATCAAAAAAGAGGTCTCACCATGCACAAAATGTAGTCTATCAACTCAAGGCCTGAATTTCCGTCTTCATTAGTCATATGTACAATCATAATTTTAGCTCTCTCTCTTAAAATTAAAATATATTAACACTTGGAAATGTTGGTGAATAAGCACCAATAGATATTAGATAATCTATGTATAAATATAAAATAACAGATGCAATGAACTAATCTCATCGCATAGCAAAGTTTCACCAACTAATTTTCAAAGCAAATTTTCAAAGCTGAATAAAGGGTAATAGGCAGACTCACCAGCCAGTGATCCATGAAGCAAAAGGTCCCCATCGCACTCCACAGAGTCTAGCACTCCAAAAATAGAGTCCACCCGAGGTAGGATAGGCGGAGCAGATCTCAGCCATAGCAAGGCCAACCACCAGAGTGAATCCACCAGCTATGGGCCATCCATAGATCATGGCCACCGGTCCTCCAAATTCAAGGCCAGTGTTAAACAGTGTTGTTAAGCCAGTGATGATTGATATTATGGAAAATGTGACAGAAAAACTGGATATCGCCCTGCACAAACATTATTCAACGTCATATGCTCTAATGTAGTAAATGCAAAGTTTACAATTAATCTACCAACTTCTGCAAGAACTAATGATTGATACTAGCTATTTTCTACAGGGAGCAGGCATAATTTTCATGAGGACCATGATGGACTACAAGGTATAGTTTAGAGATTAATTAAGGCCTGATATATATTGTTGACCCCTTTCCTAACATTTTAAGCTTTTGGATCTAATAGTTATTTAATAGGTTAAGGTCTAAGATATTGTTTACCAAGGGTCTCTTCCGTGACTTCAGTATGCATTGGTGGAGTAAAATTTCAGAGTCTGATAATTTCTTGCAATCTTCGTTCCACAACATTTTAAAAGTGTACAGAGCAACATGATTACCTAGAGTTTTCTTTAATCACTCTAATTTGAAGACCACAGGACCAATTGCATTGTTTACTTGGATTAAAGACACAAGGCATGCTGATCCTGTCAAAACCTGTTATCGTTGCTCCCGTAAAAACCCACCCACGAAGTCCCCGACCCACGCACGACACGAGCGGGCGATCGCCCAGCCCGGTGCGCAGGCGTGCGCGCGGGCACGCGCGGCCCAACGTGGGCTCGGCCTAGCCGCTTGTGGCACCCCCCTTGGGGCGTTTCCTCGGTTTCACGTGCTGTTTCCCCTTTGTTTCTCGCGGTGTACGTGCGGTCCACGTGATTTCTCGCATTCTGGACCGTCTGATCGGTTGATCGGACGGCTGAGATTAATCCGAGCTTGATTAGGCTTGATCTGAGGATATCTTGCATGGATTTTGGCGCGATCTGAGCCTTTGTTCTTTGATCTGATGGCTTGAGAGTATTTTGAACTTTCTGGACTCATTTTAGGTCTGTTTTGGATGCTGTTTCAGATAGTTATTTAACCACAGAGAGCCTGCGGTCTTTGATAGACAGAGAGAGACAGAGAGAAAAAATCCAAAGAAATTTCAAGAGATTTCTTCTTTGATCCAGGCACCAGGAAAAGCTAGAGGCCTGGTATTTGGGATTTTTTCTCGTGCTTCTTTCATCCTCTTTTGTTTATTTATTATGTCTCTTTGTTTTTAATCTGGCATTTGTTATCTGGATATTTGTATTCCTTTTGTACCCAGATTTGGGTCAGATTATAGTGGATTACTCATTTCCTCTTGATGAACGTAGGCAATATTTTGCCGAACCACGTAAATCTCATCTTCTTTTGATTTGATATCTGCCTGTGTTGTGATTGGTTAATTGCCTAAGTGAGTAAATAGGAATTATTTGGAGGCCTAAACTGGTTTAATCCGCTGCGCACATCCCAACAATTGGTATCAGAGCAAAGGGATGGCATCTGACGGGCAACCAAGTTCTTCTCCGGCTCCTGAGATGGTTATTTTTCATTCCATTACCTCTAGGCATGAGGTAGCGATATTTGATGGTACTGGTGATTTTGCACTATGAAAGATAAGAATGAGATATCTGTTGGTAAAGGAGGGTGTTGCAACAGCTCTCAAAGGAATTGATGCAATTCCAGGTGATACAGAGGCTGCAAAAGAGGAGATGAATGAGAGAGCACTTTGAACTCTGTTTTCATGATTGAGTGATAAAGTCCTCCGCAATGTAATGGAACTTGATACAGCTAAAGGTGTATGGGAAAAATTGGATGCTTTGTATATGGTAAAATCTCTCACTAATAGACTGTATTTGAGGGGCAAGCTTCACACATTTCGTATGGCGAAAGTGATCTCACTCAAGGATCACTTGGATGATTATAATAAGCTCCTGCTTGATTTGGCAAATATTGGTGTTAATGTTGATGAGGAAGACAAGGCTTTGATCCTGATTTATTTTTTGCCTAAGTCCTATAAAAATATTATTACTACCATGCTCTATGGAAGAGAGACTATAAGTCTCAATGAGGTTGAAGCCACTTTGTTATCCAATGAGCTTAGGTTGAAAGTACAGTTGGAGCATCAGGCTCCAAATCCGGTACAAGAACTTACTGTCAAAGGTAAAGATGAGCAAAGAACAGTTGGACAAGGTAGAAATAAGTCCAAGACTATATCAAAGTCTAGGTCTAAAAGACCTGGTGTTTGTCATTACTGCAAGAAGCCAGGCCACTGGAAAAATGAGTGTAGACTTCTACAGTCCAAGAAAGAGAATGAACAGAGAAATAAAGGAACAATCTCAGATTCGGCATCAGTAGCAGTTTCTTCTGCAGATCATAGCAGTGTTGCAGATGATGCAGTATTTACAGCTGCATGCAGTATCAGTCAACCTGATACCTGGATCGTGGACTCTGGAGCATCTTTTCATATGACACCCCATAAAGAATGGTTCACTTCTTTTATATCCTGTGATGGAGGCTCTATTCTTCTTAGGGATAACGTCATCTATAAAGTGGAAGGAATTGGTACAGTTCAGATCAAATCTCATGCTAAGACTGTGGTGACTTTGAATGATGTCAGATATGTTTCTCTATTGAAAAGAAATCTTCTCTCGGTACATGCTCTTGATATTGCCGGTTTTGAGGGCAGATGGGATAGAGGATCTATTATAATTAGTAAAGGTGCATTGACTTTGTTAAGAGGTAAATTGAGTAGCACTCTTTATTATTTAGATGGCACTACAGTGATTGGGGAGACTTCTTCAGCACATTCCTCTATTGTTCAATTAACATAGTTATGGCATCAAAGAATGGGCCACATGTCAGATAAAGGTTTACAGGAGCTGAGTAGACGTGGTCTGCTAGGAGGTCAGAAAGTTGGTGCACTTGGATTCTGTGAGCATTTCATATTTGGAAAACAACACAGAGTTAGCTTTACTATAGGCGTGCACAGGACAGCAGGTATATTGGATTACATACATTCTGACCTATGGGGACCTGCCCCAGTTACATCCAAGGGTGGATCTAGGTATTTGCTCTCTTTGATTGATGACTATTTCCGTAAAGTTTGGATTTATACAATCAAAAATAAAAGTGATGTGTTTCACACTTTTAAAGGGTGGAAGGCTATGGTCGAGAGGCAAACTGAGAGGAAGGTGAAAACCTTCTAGACTGATAATGGATTGGAATTCTGTTCTACAGAGTTTAATGACTTTTGCAAGTCAAAGGACATTGTCAGACATAGGACCACAATGTATACTCCTCAGCAAAATGGTGTTGCGGAACGCATGAATCGCACACTATTGAAAAGAGTCAGATCTATGCTGTCAAGTTGTGGATTGAGTAGAGACTTCTGGACAGAGGCTGCACATACAGCCTGCTTTATTATAAATCGATCTCCAGTATCTGCTTTGAATATGAAGACTCCAGAAGAGATGTGGACAGGTAGACCTGCAGACTATTCGGTTCTTAGAGTATTTGGGTGTTCAGCATATGCACATGTCAAAGATGGAAAGCTGAATCCCAGGGCTAAGAAATGCATATTTCTTGGATATGCATATCGGGTGAAGGGCTACAGATTATGGTGCACAGAGCCTGGATCCCAGGATTTTCTAGTCAGCAGGGATGTGACTTTTGATGAGTCAGCCACTCCTTCACGGCAACTACAGCCAAGTTCTTCACCGGGAGATCAGGTTCAGGATCAGCAGGATAGGACTGTTGTTGATATTAATCAGACTGTTAGTTTACAACAGTTGCAGCCTACTGGTGATATTCAGAATGAACAGCATCAGCAGATAGATCCAGAGATACATACTCAAGAGGAGGTTATTGGACAAGGACTAGATGATAGTATTGCCACTCGAAGATCCAGGAGAAATATCAGAGCACCTCAAATGTATGGTTTTGAGAATTCTGCTTGTGCTGAGTTAGTATATTATGCTCTGAATATTGCAGACACTATAGATGATGAGCCGACCATATTTCAAGAAGCAATTGGTAGTTCACAGACTGAGCAATGGACCATGGCTATGGTAGAAAAGTTTCAGTCTTTGGAAAAAAATCAGACTTGGAAATTAGTTAGATTACCTAAGGACAAGAAGAAAATTGGCTGCAAATGGATCTTCAAGAAAAAAGAAGGAGCTATCCCTCAAGATTTGAAATATAAGTCAAGGTTGGTGGCTAAAGGTTACAGTCAACGAGAGGGTATTGATTACAAGGAGGTATTTTCTCCTGTAGTTAAACACTCTTCTATTTGTGTGTTCCTTGCTTTAGTTTCTTCTCAGAATTTGGAGTTAGAATAGCTGGATGTCAAGACAGCTTTTCTACATGGTGACTTGGAGGAGCAGAATTATATGCAACAGCCACCTGGTTTTGAGGCTCAGGATAGAGAATATCATGTATGCTTGCTCAAAAGGTCTTTGTATGGTTTGAAGCAGTCTCCAAGACAATGGTACCGCAAATTTGATAAGTTTATGGTTGACCATGAATTTGATAGATCTCCATATGATAGTTGCGTGTATCATCAGCAGCTTTCAGACGGGTCCTTTTGTTATTTGTTATTATATGTTGATGACATGATGATTGCAGCCAGGGATATGTCAGTCATCCAAAAGCTGAAAGCTGAACTTAATACTGCATTTGAGATGGACCTTGGACCGGCAAAGAAGATACTTGGGATGGAGATCATTCGTGACAGGTAATTATATAGACTATTTGTTACTCAGCACAGTTATATTATGAAAGTCTTGGAAAGATTTTGTATGTCTACAGCTAAGCCAGTCACTACGCCCTTTGCCAGTCACTTTCGTTTATCTGCTAGGGATTCTTCTCAGACTGATGATGAGGAGAAGTATATGTCTAAAGTACCTTATGCAAGTGCAGTTGGCAATATCATGTATGCAATGGTCTGCACTCGCCCTGATATTTCACATACAATTAGTATAGTAAACAGATATATGGACAAGCCTGGAAAAGTTCACTGGTCAGTTGTGAAATGGATTCTTCGATATTTGAAAGGTACTTCTGATTTAGGATTGGTATTCTCCAGACAGAGTGGTTGTACTGTTACAGGATTCTGTGATTCAGATTATGCTTGTGACTTGGATAGGAGGAGGTCATCGACCTCATATATATTTACTCTCTCTGGTTGTGCAATTAGCTGGAAGGCTACTTTGCAATCTACAGTTGCTTTGTCTACTATAGAGGCAGAGTATATGGCTTTGACAGAGACAGTAAAGGAAACAATCTGGCTAAGAGGATTAGTACAAGATTTAGGTCTCAAGCAGAATTCTTTGGTTATTCACTGTGACAGTCAGAGTGCGTTACATCTCGCCAGAGATCAGATATATCATGAGCGCACTAAGCATATTGATGTCAAGTATCACTTTATCAGAGATTTAGTTGAGGATGGTGATATTCAACTTCAGAAAATTGGCACTGCTAATAATCCAGCTGATATGCTCACTAAACCAATTCCAGTACTCAAGTTCAGGACATTCCAGAACTGGATTGGTTTGAGCACTTGGTGATCCCCTTCGGGGTCTTTTGATGAGGAGGAGGCTTTATAATCCATATTTGATAGAGGCATTTGTTTTTTTATTGCAAGGAGGAAGATTGTTATCGTTGCTCTCGTAAAAACCCACCCACGAAGTCCTCGACCCACGCGCGACGCGCGGCGCGGGTGGGCGCTCGCCCAGCCCAGCGTGCAAGCGTGCATGCGACCCAGGCCCACGCGCAGCGCACGGGCGCGCGCGCGGGCTCGGCCCAGCCGCTTGCGGCGCCCCCCTTGGGGCGTTTCCTCGGTTTCCCGTGCGATTTTTCCCTGGTTTCTCGCAGTGTACGCACGGTCCACACGATTTCTCGCATTCTGGACCGTCCGATCAGTCGATCGGATGGCTGAGATTAATCCGAGCTTGATTAGGCTTGATCTGAGGATATCTTGCATGGATTTTGGCATGATCTGAGCCTTTGTTCTTTGATCTGACGGCTTTGAAGTGTTTTGGACTTTCTGGACTCATTTTAGGTCTGTTTTGGACGCCATTTCAGATGGTTATTTAACCACAGAGAGCCCGCGGTCTTTGATAGATAGAGAGAGAGATAGAGAGAGAGAGAGAAAAAATCCAGAGAAATTTCAAGAGATTTCTTCTTCAATCCAGGTACCAGGAAAAGCTAGAGGCCTGGTATTTGGGATTTTTTCTCGTGCTTCTTTCATCTTCTTTTGTTTATTTATCATGTCTCTTTGTTTTTAATCTGGCATTTGTTATCTGGATATTTGTATTCCTTTTGTACCCAAATTTGGATCATATTATAGTATATTACTCCTTTCCTCTTGGTGGACGTAGGCAATATTTTGCCGAACCACAAATCTCATTTTCTTTTGATTTGATATATGCCTGTGTTGTGATTGGTTAATTGCTTAAGTGAGTAAATAGGAATTATTTGGAGGCCTAAACTGGTTTAATCCGCTGCGCACATCCCAACAAAACCAAAAAAGGGATGCTCAGGGGTTTCAGCTCAGCTCCAAGGTGGGGGCATGCAATTATGTGATGCATTCTAGACTAAATGCTTGCATTTGTAAAGGATAGAGCTCTTTCAATTAACCTAGCAATATTCATTATAAAAAGGTTTATTGCAGGACCTTGTAACCATCAAACAAACCAAGTCAGGAAAGTCCAGGAAAGGACTGCCTTGTTACTTATCACTAGTCATGTTTAAGAATTTGCAATGTAACATGTTATAACTAGGCAATTCCAGGAAAAATATTCATTTTCCCTTCAATAATCCACTTTTGGAAAGTGTAGTCACCATCACTTGGATCATTGAAAATTGAGATAGGGATTTTTCATTGCCTTGTCGGTAATTTATGGCATAAATCTGTCATTTTGAAGTGTGGGTTTAGGCCCTTTTCTCATATGGCCAAGTTAGGGTTGTGGATTTATATTTAAGGGGTGTTTGGTTGGGGGGAGTCCTATCCTACAGTAGAAAGGGAATGGCCCAATCCCCTAAAATATAATCCCCTGACTTTCTCCTAAAGATTCAAATCTCCATTTGGATTCAGATTTGGATTACAAACTAAATGTTTCAGGAGATATGGTCATTTCGATTTACATTCTGATTCTAATTCCGGTTATTAACCAAACACCCCCTTAAGTGGCTTGAGTCCAAGCCAAGGTCAGCTATATGACCTAGGTAAGTGCTAGGACCAATTAACTAATAATCTAAGTGCTTGTTTGGCCATTCTTGAAGGACTGGATTAAAAATCCGATAGGATTTGTAGATTAAGCTGTCCATTTAATCATGACCATGTATCCCTTTTCTTCTTGTAGGCCAAAAGTTTAAATCTGGACTTAGGTTTAGATGGGCTCTCAAAAAATACAAGCCAGAAGGATTAATAGGCCCGATTCCTACCGAGTTTTCTGCCCAATCCTATAGAAAAATCCTGTAGAAATATCCAAACAGGCTCTAAGAATCTGAATGGGTAATCTTGTGCGAGCCAACGTGACTCTCAGCAATACAGGCTAGGCAAGGCTTTTATCCATATAATTCATAAAAATTATTTTAGAGTAAGAGCTGGTCTGAATCCTGTATGGAGAAAAAAGACCTCATCCCATAGAAATGGACTAGGAGAGGTCCAGGACTAGAATCCTAGCGTGATTTTTGTTTTTTTTACCCCTTTCTATATGATTCGGAAAGATCTACTCTGAAGCTATTCTTGAGAATTCTATGAATATATGTCTGTCTTGGTCCATGGTCCTATAATCCCCGCTAGATTATCCAAAGGGGCCCTAAAAAGACTAAGTAATCCAAGACAAGCTCACTCTGTTCCAATGATGTTTGCCCAATGGGCCCTATTTGCCATCCGATTGACAGTGTCATTGAGAGAAGATCTAGCCCAATCTAGACACAATAATTTCTAAGTCCAAATCTTAGATTTGAACTCTACATCACTTTAGATCCAGTCTTGACCCACTTGCATCCTCTATTAACACTAACAGGCGCAACTTGTGGCAGCGTTCGGCAACGAACCTAATGCCCACGTGTCCCTCCACCATATACCCATCGACATTTTCCTGCACGGTTGGACAACTCGGATCCCTAATTTTTTTTTAAATATTTTATTTTAAAATTTATTTACAAATCAACCCTTATTTAAAACTTATTGACTAATCTATCCCGTTTTCGAACACATGGAGGGGCAATGCAGACGTTGATTGAATTCGCAGGACTATACCTGCGACTTCAAAGAGAAGCACAATTAGGACTAGAAGTGAGTTCGGGCCAGCCTGATAGGCTTCCGGCCAGACTTTGAGTTATGCTTGAAATAAATCAGGCTAAGTTTGGGTCTAAAAATAGAATCCATTTAATTTTTTAGATCGGACTCGGCTCTCCCTTGACCCAAGCTCGACCTTCCCCTTGGCCCTACCCGATCCGAGCTTAACTCGCCAGTCCAATAATTTTAAGATTTTAATATTTTAGATTTTTTTTTTTAATATATATCAGTAGTTAAAAAAACTTCATTTTATTATTTCGCCTTGGTAGGCCTAATCATGCTTTAATTCGGGCTAACCCGAATTGAAACTTGAATCGGACCATCCAATCGGGCTCGGGTCGAGTTTTTTCAAAATAAATCGGATCTAAGCCTGGCCCGAAGTCCAAAATTTTTTTCGGGTCGAGCTCGAGTAAAGGTATGGCCCAACCCAGCCCAGCCCACTTCCAACTCTAAGCACAGTTTGTGACTTCAAAATTTAATTAAAAATAAAAACAAACAAATTTTATAAAAATAATAAATTTTTTAAAAAATAATAAAAATAAAATATAATAATATGATATTATAATAATATATTTTATATTATAATAAATATTTTATATTCTAAAATATAATAAATATATTATAATATATTAAATTATATATTATATATTGTAATATAGTATATTTATTGATGCACGCATATCGGCCATGATGATGATGGCGACGTGCTGAGTATTATCGATGCGGTACAACAAGATGGGGCATTTATCGAGTAGCAAGGTTGGAGGCGACGGAGTGCAAGCATGGTGATGTTGGTGTGAGCCCATGGCACGACGGGCACTCGCCCGCTCGTGCCCCCAGACCCGATCACGTTGCTCGACAGGTCCAGTCGTCAAAGTGGCACGCGGCTCCATTGCACGTAGCATTCGTCAATGCGGCAAGGCTGATGGAAGCCACCAGGCGATGGTTGCTGCCCAGCATGTCAATGATTTCCAGTCTTATGCACATGCAGCCACCCGGTCGTGTCGTGGAGCATTCTGGCCAATTGCGTTGCATGATGGGTCCAACTATCATGGTGGTGCGCGGCTACACCACACATGGCACCCATCGATGCAGCATGACTGGCTAGAACGCCCCATGTTAAAATAATATATTATAATATAAATAATAATAATATATTATAATATTTATATATTATAATATATAATATACTATATTATTATTTTAATATAGGCAATCCATGAAAAGTCGTGCATGGTGTCAATGTCATTGTGAGCTTGGGGCATGAACGGGCGGGCCCCGACACTCGATGGCTTGCCCAACAAGTTCGATCACTAGGATGGTGCATGGTTCTATTGCACGTGGCATCCATCAGTGCAACAAGATTGATGAAAGCCATCAGGTGATAACTGTTGCCCGGTGTTTCAGTGGTTTTTGGCCTTATGTACATGCAATCGCTCGACCATGTCATGGGACATTTCCATTGGCTGTGCCGATCGCGTTGCTTGACGGATACTTCATTCTGTTGTACCATATTGATGGCACTTGATACGACGCCGTCACCATCGTGATCAATAGATATGCATCAACAAATATACTATAAAATATAATATAATATATATTTTAATATATTATAATATATTTATTATATTTTAGAATATAAAATATTTATTATAATATAAAATATATTATAATATCATGTAATTATATTTTTTTATTTTTTAAAAAAAATTTATCAACTTCAAAAAAATATATTTTTTAATTTTTTCTTCAATTTTGAAATTACGGACTGTGCCTGCCATTTCTTTTTTGCCTGTGACTTCTCAGAAGTCGCAGCAAATTCAATCCATGCTTAGTAGTCAGGCAAATTCAATCCATTTCCACGTTATCCTTCCACGTGTCCAAAAATAGAATAGAAAAGTAATAAGTTTTGTATAAGGATAAATCCGTGAATAAGTATTAAAATAAGGATATTTTTTAAAAAAATTCTACGATCTCTAACAGATCCGTGAGAAGTGTACGCAAACGCAAGCGATTCTCCGTTTCGTCCAAAGGATATGTGACGGCTAACATTGCTGTCACGGAACCAATTATTGACTTTCTCATACCGACACAAAGGGCCCACGCTAAGCATCAAATTGGAGGCGCATCAAGCGCCACGTTGTCATCTGGGGTGTTGCACAGGGTGACAAATTTCATGTGGAAGAAACAATGCTACCTCCGGTAGCTCGCATAGAGATTCCCGGAGCCGGCGCGGGATCTGGCCCTCCTGACCTCAAATATGTCGTGTCTTTCAAGGTTTTTTTTTTTTTTTTTTTTTTTTAAACGATATGCACCGTTGGTGCTACGAACTCTCCGTTTCACCTGTCCGCACCAACGGCGCATATCGCGAAACCCCACCCCGCGGTGCAATGTTCACCTACAGGTTTTTATAATCTCTTCATGTCTAATGATAAATATATAACTACAACGCTTATAAATAAAATAAAATTTTTAAAAAAAAACTATTTTTTTTATAAAAAAAATAGAAAAAAGAGTTAGATTCTAGACCATCCGTAGTCGGTCTCCCAATCTCAGTAAAAACATATTCGATACATGATACATATTAACTTTTTTACGATCGTTCCTCGTCCGAAGATGAATATGTCAACTTGATTATCATCCGTGTCAGTGGAGTGACTAACTTTTTCACTATCCCCGATCAACAGGAATTCCAAAACTATTTTTTTATTATTATTTTTAAATTTTATTTTTAAATTATTTTTTTATTTTTTATTTTATTCTTGAATATATCTAAATCAAGATTTGAACTCCTACCAATCAGCTACACCACTCACCAGTGGCAAATTTGGTCTTTCACCCAGAAAAATTTTTGAATTCAAATCACCCCCGAATCATGCCTCCAAAAACCGGTGGATAGCGAGGCAAAAAAAAAAAAAAAAAAAAAAAAAAAAAAAAAAAAAAAAAATCATTCTTTCGCACGAAGGAAACAGCCCGAACCCACCGGGGTGCCAACGGCTGTAGTGACGTGGGCGGATCTCCTGCGGTCCGTTGTTCGATGGCTGCCCGACGGCCATCCACAGGTGCACCGCACGCACCACAGGTAATCCGTGAACCCTCTGGAAACAGGATTGAGCCTCACTTGATGAAAAATTGAACCAAAAAAAAAAAAAAAAAAATTCTAGAGTTTATTAATATGTTCCCAAATAAAACATCAAAATAAGGGAAAAGATCCACGGAATGTGCTTTATATCAATTAAATGCAAAAATTGGAGGATAAAAAAAGGGAGCGAGGGTGAGATAGTGAGATGGGAGTTTGGGGAAGGGGGGCGCTGGTAAACGTACGAGAGGCGGCGACTGAGTTCCTGCTTGTAACCGAGCTGCCGAAGCCGCGAATCGTCGGAATCGACATTGTCTCTGATCTGGTCTTCGAGGAGGAGGAGATGCGCAGCTCCTTCTCCCGCATCTCCACTTTCCATCCCCATCTCTCCTCTCTTTCACCCCCTTCACTTTTGCTCTCGGATTAACAAATAACACGAACCGTCGGTCAGAGATCATCCACTGGAGGAGGAGAAGAGGAGGATATTTGAGTGGTTGGTCCTGGTCCCAAAGGAGAAGGAGAGAGAGAGAGAGAGAGAGAGGGAAGGCTTACATGTACAGTTCTGTAGGAGTTTAAAGGGGAGAGCGGAAAGGAGTGGGTGGTGAGCTTCGGTGACCGGGGAACGGATGTGGAAGTGGCGTTTTTCTCTTTTCGGATTTTTCTATTTGACGGGGAACCGTCTTCTCCCTTTGCCCTGCCATTTCTATGTAATTACGTAGATGCCGTAGCCTAATCGCCCGTGGCTCGGTAATCGTGGGCGAGGCTAAATCCGTAGTTTTAAGTAACCCCACCAGATCACGCCAATCTGGTGGAGAAGGCGTGGGGCCCACTGCATTACCCGTCGGTTACTTTTTCGATTCATTCTGATTCTGTCTGAAACATGTGATGCCGGACGGGCCAGGCTAAAGTTATCCTGATAGAAAAAGGATCGATTTCTTTAAATTTTAAAATTAAAAAAAAAAAAAAAAAGATTCGAAGACCCAACCCTGGATCGGTGAGGTCAGTCAGCTCACCTCGTGTCATCTCGCTTGGTGACAATTGTCGATGAGCGCTGATTTGCCTATGGAGCATTGTGATCGATCCCGTCAGATGTAGAGGAACTCCACGCCTATGCGGTAATGGGAATGACCATTGTTACCTGGGCAATATTTTGATTTGCAAACAAGGTTGATCAAAATTCAGAAATATTCAATCTTTCGTATAGCCAAATTAAACAATATCAATATGTGATCAACCTCCCCCTCGGGCCTCGATGTTCTAAGATTCTGGAAGCCAAATCTTGCTTTTTTTTTTCTTTTTTTTTGATAGAACAAAAAAAAAATAGGAAGGGATAAATTTCGGTGTAGCTATCCCTGCAGGCTCCCACCTCACCGCCAGGTAATGTTCAATACGAGGTGCTCAGATTCGTGCAGCCTCTCTTCCCACATGATGGTTGGTATGTCAACCTGACCATACTAAGACCGCCGACCTGTTGGTAACGAGGCAAGATCTCTACTAATCGGGCTATCGTCTTAGTAATGCCAAATTTTACTTTCGACAATTAGAATTTACCATCTTTCAGACATAGCATAGTCACATCCTAGATTCCTTTGCCAAATTGTCCTTCGTCTCGACAAGACCTTTAAGTCGGCCCTCTTTCCTTCACCTAGCCATGATGAACGAGGACCTTTATGCATCACCACATCGGATAGCCCTAGAAGATGACATGGCTGATGCTCATCTCCATATATCCAATTATGTAACCAAATAATCGTACAATATTTTATAATCATAGATAAATCCTTGTAATTAGGAAACATAGCTTGTCTCGTATAATTGTCAACGTCATAATTAAAGGATACGGCTATTTCTGCATGAAAGACAAATTTCATTTAGAGAAGGGCAAAAATTCTGTACGAAGCACAATGATCTTCTGGCAATTTTGTGTAATAGGACTTTGGGTCATATCACTTCTCATCAATAATTTTTTATCCAAAAAAATATCTTCGGGGTCATGCCTATAAGAGGAGACTCTTGTTTGGAAGCTCATAAGATAAAAGAGCATGACATCATCTCTTTTTATTACAGCTCAACCCTTTCTTTCTTCTTTTAATTCTCGATTCCTGATTTAATTATCAGAGGAACCATATTGGAGCTACCTCCGATCCAAAAAAATTTTGGTAGGTATAATTCATAAATACCACCTCTCCAGTAATTTTTGATATCTCGCCGGGAATCAGTAACAATAAGATTTTAAAAAAATTGCAGAGGAAAAAAAAAAAAGCACATGAAATAATCAAGACCGGAGCGGGTGGCTTATGAACCTAACTCTATATCAATTCAAGTAGAGCTTTGGTTTAGTAACAGAAGCTTGACCTGCTTCCACCTTCCAACCATAAGCTTTACGTGTAAAACTCTTCGAAACCATACACATACAAAATCATAAGATGCAACAGATAAAAATCAACAAATTAATCAAGTGCTTAGATTTTTTTAAAAAAAAAAATCAGAAAACGTGCAATAGATATATACTACTGTCTCAAGTCGAGTGTTTCCTTTCAGGTCAAAATGATTGAGACTTGTAACTGCACGCGTAACAAACTAACCAGCTAGCATGCTTCCAACTTTCTTATTTGTCATCCAACGTGGTCCCAATTGTTTGGGTCTCATCTTAAAAACAAACTAGTATATTTCCTACATTCTGCTCCATTTAACATGACCCCAATTCCTTGGGTCACACCTCAAGAAACAACCTAGATAGTGTGCTTATAGCTTTCCTATCCATCATCTAACATGATCCCAATTCTCAGAAACAAGCTAGCATACTTCCAACTTCTTTATCTGTCAATTTGCTTCTTTCAACCGTACCCTAAACAAGTAAGCATAATTCCAGCCCTTCTATTCCGTCGTTCGACATTTCCTGGTTATATGGTTCTTTCCTCTATGCTTTTGTTAGTACCTATCCAATGATACAGAGATAAACGGAAATTTTAGTCTTACCAACATTTCCAAATCTGTGAACTCTAACTGATCGTCTAAACATGTGAGCGTATCCTCCATGTTTTAAGGTAGGTAGGGAAAAAATAAAAATTCATGCAAGTTCAGGTTCTTGCCGCATAAAATTGAGTTTATATTGCATTAGGTTGCAAATAGACAAAACTTACTCGTGCATGTTTTGGTTCTTGCAGCATAACAATGAGGTTATGGTAAAACGGGGTGCATGTTAGAAATTTAAATTTAAAAACTTAAAATTTGAAAATATTATTATTTGGTTTAAAATGTATTTTTAGTATGTTAATTATTGTCTTTATTTGATTTAAATTTCTATCCATTAAATTTTAATACGAGCTTTAATTTTTTTTATTGTTAGATATCTAATTACAGATTTTAATGAACCAATTAAAAGCTAAATGATCATATTCATGACTATAAAAAGCTCTCTCGGGTTCTTGTATAGCAAGCCATCAAAGGAGCTATTTCCTCTTCTTTAGAGTTTTATCCGTTTTTTTTTTTTTTTTAATTAAGAAGTTTTCTTTCCTTCTTATTTTACTGGGTGCTAAAAGATTTTTTTAGCAACCTCACTCATGATCACGTTCATAAATGAAAAAAATTTAATAATATCTTGGAATAGTATTTCTGATTATTTCTGCATGAGAGAGAAATATGCTTTAGAATTGTACCTCGCATATTTTTGAATTTATTTTTTAATTTTTATTTTTTTTATAAGTTTTCTATAATTTTTCTATGTAATTTATTTAATCATTATGTAATTATTTTAAAGCTTTATCCTAAAGCAGGGTTCAATGCATGGCAAACTTCAATATTAATGCTTAGTAAATAAAGCAAATAATGTTGTAGGTGCAAGGTTCAATGCATGGCAAACTTCAATATTAATGCTTAGTAAATAAAGCAAATAATTGCATGGTGCTCATGGCAGGGATGCTGGAGGTGATCCCTGGAGCTTGGAGGCGTGTCCCAATCTATCTTGGAGGTATTCCATGAGATTTCTGGGATTTTTTGGGATTTTTTCTAGGGCTCTGAGTTAATTTGGATCACGGCATGTTGGGTCAGGGGATTTGACCCAAAAAGATTAGTATTTTTATATGGGCTTAAAGGGAGAGTTTTTTTGAGAAATTGTAACATAACCCGATTTGTGGATTATGGGATCGGATCCAGGTTTGTTAAGTTGGTTAGAAGGTTAGCAGTTGGTTGGCTAATTGGTTGGTTGTAACCAATTAAGAAGCCCAACCATGTGAGGTGTTCTAACCAGTTTATTATTAGACCATACAAGTCCTAATGACTAATGTGATTGAGTCCTAACAGATTCAAAAAGTTGTTAGCCCAAGAAGTCCAAGAAACTAAGAAGTGGTTGATGTCCAATATGAGAAGACCGCACGCCCCATGTGTTATTTAAGAGGAGGCGTGCGTGAGAATTGGGATCTCTCTTCGGTTTTGAGAGGCGTCCATGGGAGAGTGCCCCTTTGGGGCATCCACGATCTTGAAAGGACCGTGAGACTTGGTTCACGGTCCTGGATAGCATCTTCTTGCATGGAGGGAGGCCACATAGAGGGAGTCCACGTGGAGACTTGTCCATGGGAACCTGCATGAGGGAGTCCGCAAGTGGAGACCTCCTGGGTTTCAAGGAGACCACGATGGAGGGCTTCAGAGAGGCGCACATGAGGAAGATATTACATAGAGGGCTTGGTCCGTGAGGGTACATCACGAGGTTTTGGAAAAGGGATCCTGCATGAGGGAGTCCGCAGGGTAGAGCTTTTTCTCGAGTTTCAGAGAGGAAGGGATGCACGTTGAGATATTGTCCGTGCGTGGCCATACGTGGGTTCTTGGGGTGGTGAGGCCTGCAAGAAAGAAGATGTGCAGGATAAGCTTGTGGGATTTCAGAAGAGATGCCATGTGGGTCTTGTTGTCTTGTAACAAGGTTCTTCTCCAAATGATTAATAAAGTAATTTTTCTTTTTCTACTATATCTCTCTTCTGTTTCCTTGTATGAATCTTGAATCCAAAAACAGGTTGCTTTTGCTGCATATAGGTGCTAGTTCGGATCTCTCAACAAGTGAGATCAGTGCCTAGAAATCTCAATAATTTGTATCAGAGCTTGGTTCAAGCGAAAGCGGAGTATAGCCTAGTTCGAGCGTTGGGAGAGGAGTATTCAAGGAAGAAGAGGTCTGACATTGGCGTTAGGTTTGCACAGCTGTCTGGGTACACAGTGGAAGCACAGGTTGGTGTTGCAATCGTGGGGACAAAGCAGGAAGACATCAGTTCGAGGTCAGAAGTGTGGTGGAGCATGAGTCTCAAGAGCTGTAGAGCACGGGTTGATGTTCCAGCTGGGGAGGCGAGGTGGCTTCGACGGGAAGATTCAGCTCTAGAGACAGCAGGAAGGGTGCAAATGGTCACGCAGAGCTTGTCAGGGATGGAGAAAGGAAAAGCCCGATTTTTCTTAAGTTTCGCCGCTGGGTTAGAAGAGTTGGGATGAATTCTTTGTTTTGAAGGAGCCTGTGGTGAGGCAGTGTTCTGAAACGATCTCGGAGAGGTTCGCGGGTTGCGAAGGGTTGGAGGAGGCAGCGATGGGGTACGAGGTTCAAGTGCATGCTCAGCAGGGCAGCGTTGAGTTGCTAGCCTCGGGGTTTCTTTCTGTGGCATCAAGTGGACTTCAGCTTCAGGTAGAGCACCAAGGAGAGGTGGCTTCACGGGTGGAGCAAGACTCAACACAAGTTCAAAGCGGGAGGTGCAGGGATACTTGCGAGATCCTAGCACGAGTGCCAATGGTGCACTTAGCTAGGTAGAGCAGAGTGTGCAGAGATTGGTGTGGCTCTGTAGAAATGGTATCAGGTAAATCTCCTGTTACAATGAGTGTCGGTTCAAGTTCGCTGTGGTCTCTCCACAGAAGTCCAAGAAAAAGACTGATACAGCTGCCGGGCAAAAGGAAGGCTACAATCGTGGTGCAAGAATAGAAGCAATGATCTTCAACTATGGAGGTGATCATCACAAAGGCCTCCACGGATGCGCAGCAGCTGAAGGGTGTTAGCAGAGATAAGGAGATACATACAAAGAGGCTGTCAGGACACACAGTTACAGCGGGATTGTAAAAGAGGACATTGCTAGGTTTGCCAAGGCTTGGGAGCACTAAGGTAGAGATTGTAGGGTTTTGCGTGGTTCCCAAGCCTTGGAAAGACTTGGGAGGCCATGGCAGGGATGCTGGAGGCGATCCTTGGAGCTTGGGGGCGTGTCCCAAGCTGTCTTGGAGGTGTTCTAGGGGATTTCTGAGATTTTTTCTAGGGCTCTGAGTCAATTTGGATCATGGCATGTTGGGTCAGGGGGTTTGACCCAGAAGGATTAGTGTTTTTATATGGGCTTAGAGAGGGAGTTTTTTTGAGAGATTGTAACATAACCCGGTTTATGGGTTATGGGATTGGGTCCAGGTTTGTTAAGTAGGTTAGGAGGTTAGCCAATTGGTTGGTTAGTTGGTTGGTTGTAACCAATTAGGAAGCCCAACCATGTAAGATATTCAAACCAGTTTGTTATTGGACCATCCAAGTCCTAACCGCCAATGTAATTGAGTCTTAATAGATTCAAGAAGTTGTTAGCCCAAGAAGTCCAAGAAATCAAGAAGTGGTTGATGCCCAATATGAGAAGACCGCACACCCCATGTGTTATTTAAGAGGAGGTGTTCATGAGAATTGGGGTCTCTCTCCGATTTGAGAGGTGTCCATGGGACAGTGCCCCTTGAGGCATCCACGGTCTTGAGAGGACTGTGAGGCTTGGCTCACGGTCCTGGATGGCATCTTCTTGCATGGAGGGAGTCCACGTGGAGACTTGTCCGTGGGAACTTGCATGAGGGAGTCCATAGGTAGAGACCTCCTAGATTTCAAGAAGGCCACGGTGGAGGGCTTCAGAGAGGCGCACGTAAGGGAGATATCATGTGGAGGGCTTGGTTCGTGAGGGTAGATCATGGGGCTTTGGAGAAGGGATCCTGCATGAGGAAGTCCGCAGGGTGGAGCTTCTTTTCGGGTTTCCGAGATGAAGGGATGCACATTGAGGTATTGTCTGTGCATGGCCGTACGTGAGTTCTTGGGATGATGAGACCTGCAAGAGAGAAGACGTGCGGGACGGCGAGAAGCTTCTGGAGTTTCAGAAGGGGTGCCATGTGGATCTTGTTGTCTTGTAACAAGGTTCTTCTCCAAAGAATTAATAAAGCAATCTCTCTTTTTCTCATATATCTCTCTTCCGTTTCTTTGTGTAAATATTGAATCCAAGAACAGGTTACTTCTGCTGTGTATAGGTATCGGTCCGGATCTCTCAACAAGTGGGATTAGTACCTAAAAATCTCAACAATAGGCTGACCAAAAGTGGTCATTTTCCAAACATGAATCTCAAAGTCCTTTGGATCGCATCTAGCTTGTAAAACCCTAATGTTTTCATTACATGATGGATCTTGAATTACACCATTAATTATCCCACACGTAATCATAATGCTTTTAATTATGTGTTGCCTCAGAAGTCAGATTTCCAAAAACAAGTATACAACCAAAGAGACGCTGCTAAATCAATTCCCACCCCAAAACATGATTTGTTCATCACATCAAGAAATGAAGGCCAATCGGAGATTCTAATTTCATGCTAAATCCAGCTGCCCAGAAAACAGTTTTTGACATTAGGGGAAGAGATTAAAAAAAACCGCAATTAAATTCTGTATCAACCTTTCAAATCCCTGGTAGTAAGCATGTAAAAAATCCACTAAAAAGACCAGTACGTTAAATCTCCTTGATTAACAAGAATAGTTTCAAAATGGACATCAAAAATAAAAATCAAGCATGAGGGGAAAAATAATCCATGGCATAAACAAACATTTTATGATTCCTGTGAAGCAACGGCAAGGGAGTTGCATATTTGGACCGCCATTCTTCTCTCAAAATCCCCAGGCATCGCACTCTTCCGACGGGCGTCAGGAATCCTCCTCCCCCACAGCCTCTCTTGACCACCCTTACCTTTGTTCAACGCCGGCGGCCGGCCGTCCCTTCCTGCCAACCCCAGCATGGCGTCCACATAGGCATCACTCAACCAGGTCAGCAGGCCGAGAGGTGACCAGACCTTAAGCCTCAGCCTGACAAACACCTGCGCTGCCTTCGATCGCCGACTTCTTCTTCTTCTGAGCCTGATTCCTCTCACATCCTTTTTGCTCATCGCCGGCATCCCCTCGAGCTTCTGATACGTTCTCCGGCGCCAGTAGGACTGAACGATCCGAGACGCAGCCTCCATTTTTTTTGTTCTTCTTCCACTGCTGAGATTGAGAGAGCAACCTTGGTGGAGATTTTGGTGCCTGGAGTATGTTTATATTTGAGCTAGGGTTCATGTACTGCGGGCCGATAGATGTTGGATGGCCAAACCGGTCAATGGTCTATATCCGACTGTTTACCTGCTTATTGAACGTAGACCATCTGGTAGTATTCCTCGATACTCCCAAGACTTGCATCGATCTAGAGAGTTTAAAATTGAAACAGAGCTAACGGGCCTGACCGTGGCCTCCACGATTTACAGGGGCCGGGTAAAGTCACTACCCGTTCCGAGAAGCAATCAACTGGACTGGAACCATGAATGAATCAAGCCAATATTTGGCCTGACCTTGGTAATACGTCAAGGTTTAATTTGCTGCCCGCAAACGGTTAACAGGCCTAATATCATGTAGTTGGACGTTTATAGCAGCATGGCAATTACTTTTTGTCCAATATATATATATATATATTGATAAACAAAAAGGGATAGAAGAAGTTAAATCATAGTGTAGCTATTCCCGTAGGTCCCTATCCCGTCAGGTAATGTTCGATACGAGGCGCTCACCTCTTCCCATCTAATGGTGAGTACGTCAACTTGATACCATCAAGATATCGGCCAGTAAATCGGGAACAAAGGAGAGACCCTAACCTCTCACTCACTCCAACTATCGAGGGTTCCAAAAAATTCTGAATTTAATCAAGTCATCCGCAGGATCATGTCTCGAACCGTCGACCACCAAGATGCCGGCCAGTAAATCGGGAACAAAGGAGAGATCCTAACCTCTCACTCACTCCAACTATCGAGGGTTCCAAAAAATTCTGAATTTAATCAAGTCATCCACAGGATCATGTATCGAACCGTCGATCTGTGATAATAAAGCAAGGCCTCTATCAATCGGGCTACCATCTTAATAATGTTCTATATAATTTTGGATGCCTTCTCCCGAGCTTTGAACATGACATATTTGGCCCATGTACTTCCAAACAAGAATTATTCTAGCCAAAATAAGTCAACAACTAACAAATTTGACCGGAAAGTGATAACGAAATGAGGTTAACCTGCAGCACACGTTCACCATATTCCAAGGTAAAAATTAGTAGAATTAGAATCACGGCGATCCTATAAGAGGTCCAGCAGTACATCTTACAACAAATAAACAACTCAATTCGGAGGACAGAGAGAGGACTTGAGGTGGAGGCAACCGACAAATGGCAATTAAGAAACCATGATGTTGGCGAGGCATGGAAGCACGGTTGCGGATAAGTTGGTCTACTTGTGATTCCATCCTATCCATATTCGAAGATCCATGATTCAAATTGGGTCAAAAAAAACAAAGATCCAATTTGAGAACCGGACCAAATCTAGGTTTTGTATTTTCCAATCCTCCCAGCCCGTATATCATCTTGGTTTAGTTTAGCCAACAAAAATTAGATATATACAACATTATCTAGATCTGATTCAGCCCGACCTTGGAACCTGAATTATATTTTTTTTTTGTTTACTCTAAGATTGCATTTGATGCATTACCAGATAATCTTGAAAGGTAATGTGAATTGCCAGCGATGTTAATTATAAGTAATACGAATTATTATATTTGGTACATACAGGTAATGTTGCATAGTACAAAATTAAATTTCTAAAATATTTTTAAATCAAATATATATTTCATCCAGTTATTAAAAAAATATATTTTATATTTTATATTTTTATATAAAAATAAAAAATATTGTTATATTAAATAAATTTATATAAAAAATATATATTAAATAGATGTTATATTGAATATATTACTTAAATATTTTACAAATATATAATATAATATATATTATAAAATATAAAATAAAATATTATATATATTATATTATATTATATATTAAATAAATTAAATTTAAAAATATATAATGTAATATATTATATAATAATATATTTATCATATTATATTATAAAATATAATGTATATTCTATTATAAAATATTAAATATATTATATTATATTATATTATGTGGAAGGGAAAAAAGTGAGAAGGGAAGTGTAATTTGGTAATTTTGATTATCTAAAAGGTAGTAATCTAGATTACCACCCTTTCGAGAGGTAATTTAGATTGCCTCTTAGAAAGCAATCTACATTATTAGACAGAATAGATTGCCATTTAAAAAAACATATCAAATATAGTAATGTGATGGGGTCCTATTAAATTATAGGTAATATGGATAGATTGCTTGCTACCAAATACAATCTAAATAAGTTCCCAACTTCAATGTATGAAATCTTATTTAATTAATCACGTCTCCCTATTTATCTTGACAACACAATTTCCTAAGCCCTACTTTCATTTAATTATATTTAAGTATTCATTTTTTGTTATAGTGAATTGTCATATTAATAAATGCTTTTAAGTTATAGTTTATAAAATTATATATTAAATCGATCAATTTTGGATTAGGCCTCGATAATAGAGCTATCAATGGATCGGATCCAGATCCCAGACCCATGGATATTTCTCCAATGGATCTGGATATGGTATTAAATTTGGACCCATTTACCCGGACCCATTTAGCTATAATTAAATAGATCGAGTCTGGATATTAAATATCCAAACCCGGGACCCGATTATATAAAATAATATATATATATATTATTATTATGAACCATTAGATTTTTATCTAACGGTTAAAAATCAATGATGGTTTTAATATAAAAAGGCCTTTAACCGTAAAATCTAAATCTTTTCCATTCAATCCCTAATCCTCCTTCGGACCCGTCCCTCTCCCTCGACGGTCGATCGCAAACCACCATGCCTCCTCCCTCTACAGTCCAGATTCAAGCCCTGTCAGTCCCGTCCCTCCCCCTCGACAGCCGACCATGGACCGCCGACGCCTCCCCCCCTCTCCAATCCATATCCAAACCCCGTCGGTCCCGTCCCACCCCCTCGATGGTCGATAGCAGATCGCCGATGCCTCCCTCCTTTTCAGTCTAGATCTGAGCTCCGTCGGTTACCAACATCGTCCCCCGCCGGCCATCAACATCATCCACCACTGGTTATTGGCTGCCACTACCCCGACGTTGTCTCACGGGGAACTCTTAAATTGAAGATGGTGAACTCATTTCTTTTTGGTAAGACTAGTAGGTTTCTTCTTCTACTTTATCTGAACAATTTCCTAAACATTACTTATTTATCTCTCAAAACGGATCTATCTGTTGCAAACTTCTTCAACTCTAATGACAAAAGGCTACTGTTTAGAGAATTCAGGCTTTCGGAGCTTTTAAAACTTCTAAACCAAACCATCTCATAAAACTCTACCAATTCGGTTTGCTAGAGATGGGAGAGCAATGGGCGGTTCTCAACTAAAAACTATTGCCAGTTTCTTCATCATGAAGGAGTGACTTCTAGCCTTCTAAAATAACTTTGGTCACTTGCTATCCTCTTGAAGGTTAGAATTTTTAGTTGGCTCTTATATTAAAATAAAATGTCTAAGTTATTTTACTGAATGTTCTTATGCAATATATTTTGAATTTTATTTTAAGTAATGTTGGAACTCTTCCATTCGGGTCTGAATCCAGATATCCGGGATCTATTCGGGTCCAGATCTAGTATTTCAAAACTAGACCCATTGGGTATTCAAGTCCGAGTCTGGGTCTAATAGCTAAAATCGGATCCGGATTTGGATATCTGGATTTCGATCCAAATCCGATTCATTAATAACTCTACTTGATAATATATGCTGGTCCCCACCTCGATCTTAATTAAGGACCTCTTCGGTCTAAAATATTTTCTACGGACCTAATATGACTGGGCCCAATTAGCTAGTAAATTAGGTCTAGCTCCAAAATCATGACCTAAACAAAAGATCGAGTCAAATTGGGGCTAATGCATACCTCGATCCAACCCAGTCCATTTGCAGCACTACTTCAGTGGTTGATCATTGGACAAGAAGAGAATGTGCTCAGCATAGTAAAAGAGAAAACGTGGTTGTTTCTCTCTTCCTAAATGCAACAGCAAGCAAAGGCAATCATGCAATCCTCTTTAACTTTCAATTAGGAAAATTTTAGAATAAATATCCAAATTAAAGGTCCAAAAAGTATCAATGGTGGAAGGCCAACTAGGGACAAAAGCATCTGGAACCTATTTCTCAATGAGGCTCGGAAGGGATAAAACTTACACTACAAGGAAAATGATTATTATCAATGGCTAGTTGCTATAAGTAATACTTGTTGTCACATTGCTAATATAATTAGTGATGACTCTCCATCACTAATTAGTCGTTGATTAAATCTCGATTGCTAATAACCCTTATTAGTGATGATGATCAAAATATTAGCTACAGCTCCCTATCGCTAATTTACCGTCGATTAAATCTTGGTTACTAATAATTTTTATTAGAGATGCTAATCAAAACCATCGTTGATAAATATTATTAGCAACAAAAAGACACCGCCACTAATACAATTTTTATTTTTAAAAAAATTAAAAAATTATTAGCGATCACAAATATTTTTGTTGGCAATAAAATGCTATCAATACTAAATATTTAGCAAGGACAATTATCGTTGCAACTATCGTTGCTAATAAGTTTTTAAATTTAAAAAAATAATTAAAAAAATATTAGCAATAAAAAATATTTTACATGTAAAAGAATGCGTTCAGTGATAGTTATTTAGCAACGATAAGTATAGTCGGTAATGCCATCACTAATAATATTTTTTTAAAAAAATAATTATTATTTTTTTATTTAATTTTAATGATAATAATAAATAATTAGTGTTGCCTCCAAGATCGTCGTGGCCTGTAGCTGTTGTCGAGGTCGGATCGCCCCCTTTGGGTTCTCTTGGCGTTGTCCTGCACCTTCGAACCTGCAAAAACGAGGTTAGTGACCCGGGCCGGGAATTCTGGCGGGGGCACTCCGACGGTCAAGTCAGTAACGATCCAGGGGAACAGATCCTCCTGGTCGAGCCCCTCTTGATGGACTCAATGCTAGGAGTGAGTGGTGTGAGAATGGGGTGCAAGTGTGTTGGGAGAGCGGTGGCCGAGCTAAAGGGATCCTCTGTGTGGCCTTTCTCCCTTGACTTGCTTGAGCTTGATGGTAGTGTTTGCATTTTGCGTACCTTCCCCCCTTGAGGGTGTCGAACCTTCTTGTAAGCCCAGGTGACCGTTGGGCTCCTACCTGGGGATCTCCTCCAGGTTGTCAGGCGCGTGCAGCGGTGTTCTGCACTATGGACGGGACATCTTTCCCAATTCGTGATAAGGGGAACTGTTGCGTGTTCTGACATTCCTTCCGATCACCTCATTTCGGGAAGCCTGGAAGTGTCTCGATCGGGGGGCCACCACTTCCGGGATTCGAATTTCCTAGTTGACTTCCTCCTCCGGGTGGTTCAGGTGGTTGGTGGAGAGCGTGGCACCTTGATCAGGGAGCTTCTTGCCCTTCTGGTGCAAGTGGTGGCCACAGACGGTTATTATGGCATGACAGGTGCTTCCTCGCGGACTTCGGGTTGCCCGTCGGTGTCTCGGGGAGGCGGCTCCGCTCCCTATCGGTCGGGGGTGCTATCCGAGCTGGTTACCGAACTGGAGAGCGGGAACTCGGCTCTGACCCGGGAGGCTCGACCTGGCGGAGGAGGGCTGAGCCGACTCTGGCTAAGGGGGCTTGATCCCGAAGGGGCCGGACCTGGCAAAGCGGGAACTCGACTCCTGCTCGGAGGGGCTCAACCTGGTGGAGGAGGGTTGAGGTCGACTCCGGCCCAGGGGTCTCAGCCTCGGAGGAGCTCGATCTGGCAAAGGAGGTCGACATGCAACTCCAGCCTAGAGGGCTCGGCCTCGGAGGGGCTCGACCTGGCGGAGGAGGGCTGAGCTCGACTCCGGCCCAAGGGGGCTCAGCCTCGGGGGAGCTCGATTTGGCAAAGGGAAGTCGCTCGGCTCCGGCCTAGGTGCCCCGAGCTTGTGGGTGCCGACCTGGCAGAGGATGGAGATCAGCTTCGGCGGGCCGCCTCATTGATCCGGAGGAGCTCGGCCCGGCCAAAGGAGTCCGAGATGGGGTGTCCGCCATGGCGGACTTCTGACATGGCATCCGTTAGAGAGTACATGTCAGCACGTCAGTACGTCAGCTTTCAGCCACATCATTTATCCCCCACTCCCAAGTCCCTTTGGTGCGGGGCACTCGGGGTGAAGGGAATAAATGCACTTGCTGACATGGAAAGGCGGGGATCTGGTGCAATGATGATCGCGATCGGCGATGTCTCGGGAAGCGGCTTCTCCAGCCTACCTGGAGAAGTCACGTTGCCACGTCCGAGGAGCAGTTATTGCGGGCACAGAATCTAGAGCGGCCACAGTTGAAATCAGATGCCAGTGTTGCCGATGCATGACGCGTAGCGCATATCCGATGGTGGAGGCTTGTAACGGTACGGTCAGGCGTCGGTCATTTCGAAAGGAAAAGTTATCTTTCCCTAAATACATCTCCTTTCAAACCTTTCGTGCCCGCCATTGTTCCAAAGTTCCCACTTTCGTCCTTCCAGAAGTCCTTGTCCATCCAAAGCTCCCGGCAAGTCAGTCCCCTTCTTCTTCGTTAGGTTGGGTAGAGGTCCCTTCTTCCTCCTGTGACCTTCGTTTGTCCCCTTTCTTCTTCCTTTGATCTCTCCTCGTCATGTCCTATTTCGGGCCTAACTTCCATCCTTCTACCAACCAGGGCAAAGCCGGGTCTTCTAGGCCGAGGCTGCCATCATCTTTTTCTTTCGATGAGGAGGGAGATGGGACGCACTTCGAGCTTAGGGGTAGGCATCGCCCTGGCGATATTGTCATCAGGGAGCCCGGCCTTAACCCTTCTGGTCCTTCTCGTCTTCCTCCCCAGCTCAAACCCGTCCCCGAGTCTGCTCGGTCAACAGGTCCCAGCGGGATCGCTTCGACGATCATTGCTGAGGAGCTGGGGGCCATTCGAGATGTGTACGGCATCCCGTACTCTGTCCGGCTTTTGATCCCCCGACCATGGGACCGGGTTACTTCCAGTAGCTCGGGCCGAATTACTTTTTATGAGGAGACCTTCTCAAGAGGGCTCCGTTTCCCCTTCCATCCATTCTTTTTGTTCATGCTGAGTAATTACCGCTTGGTTCCTGCTCAGCTGGTTCCCAATGCCGTAAGAACCATTTTCTGTTTCATTGTACTTTGTCACTTCCACGGGGTCGTCGCCCATTTTTCTCTCTTGAGAGCCTTCTTCACTTTGAAGCGCCACCCCACCGAAGATGGGTGGTGGTCCCTCTCTTCTCTTCTGAGGGGACTCAGGTTCGAGTTCCCCTCTTCCATCAAAGGATGGAAGAGCAAGTTCTTCTTCACCACTATCGAGGGGATCGACTGGATGTGGAGCGACCCAGATCGATCCCCGAATAGAAATTCTATAGTCGACGAGGCTAATAAGGACATCTACGAGCAGCTCCGGACTGCTTAGATTCCTTCTCTTGAGGTTCTGCTATCAAAGCAGAATCTCGCCGAGGCCGGGGTCAATCCAACGAAAGAGTTGGGTGAGTTCGGCTTGAGTCTTTTTCTATTCCTTTTGACTTGTTTTTTCTGAATCAGAGATGACACTTTCTCTATTGAATCATAATCTCTGAACATACATAAAATTAGTATATTATAATAAATGATTGAAGAGTTTGGATTATGATAAATACTTAGTCAATGTATGAATCGACCTCGCTATAATTTAGCAAAATAAGTCTATGCCTATCGAAATTCAGCATATTGAGATCTCTTACTCTGATCCCTCACCACCACCATCATCATGTTGGCCAACTTGAGTCAACTTTGTCTGCACATTAAGATTAAAGTAGTATTGGTTGAAATTTAAAATTTTTTCTATTATATAAATCTCCATGATAGAACCTTCAACTCTCATCTTATTTTTTATTTTTTTCTTGAGACTATGCATATATCTTCCAAATGAATACATCTACCTGTACTGCACTGATTCTCTTACCCTAGTTTCATATAGCAGATGAATCACAAGGTGCTCCATGGAATCAAAGAAGCTAGGAGAGAATATCATCTCTAATTTGCATATCGTCTTTACACTACTAGCCTCAAGATTGGAGATATGACCAGTGAATAATTTGGTAGTAAAAATATCTCTACAGAAAAAACTAAGCTCGGTCAAAATACTTCATATGGAGTTCGGAAGGAGATCAGCCAAATTATTTCAAAATTAGTGCTTAATGCATAACTCTAACATGATGCAAAGTGCAGACTCAACTATGCATTCCTATTGAGAGGAGTTTTATTGGACTCCTAGGGCCTAAACCTAACAGACTATAGACTCTTTAGGTTTGACCCTGGTTTGGCATGTACATGAAAATTTATAATGGATTCCTAGCAAATGCCATAAGGTATACCAGAAGTAGGATGCAAATTTAACATACACAATGTTGACCCCTGGAATGATTTTGATGATCACAAAATATTGAAGCATATATTTGATACTAATTCTTTCAATTACTTGAGAAGTTTTTGTAGGAAATTGGTTATCTTTAGTTTAAATTGGTTTTCAAATTGATTGAGAAGTAATTCAATTATGTATGGACTTTTATGAACTTTAACTTGTAAAAGTCCTAATTTTTGCAAATCTTGTAATCTTGTAAAAAGGGCTGTAAAAGTGTAAAATTAAGAGTATGTAGATTAGCTCTTGTTTGATTCAAGTGTTGAAGAGTTTTGGAGAAGTTTGAAGCATCAATTGAAGTCATGGACTAAGAGTTGACTCCTTGTGGCACGGCACGAAAAAATTTTAGAGTTTCAGTATCAAGAGTCGACTCGTGTTCTAAGAGCCAACTCATGGAAGAATTCATGTTTCTGAAGTCTAAGAACTCGAGCCCCAAGAGCCGACTTGTCCAGAGTTATGATTTTTGGTGACTAGACTTCGAGCCGACTCCTATAATTTTCTATTTTAAATTGATTGAAGGCAAGATCCGACTCTAGCTTGAAGAGCCGATTCTCACAGAAATTTATTTTGGGCTATCTGAGACTTTGAGCCAACTCGTGGACCTCGAGCCGACTTGAGTAGCCATTTTCTGCACTCCAACGGCTAGTTGCTGGAAGTGATTTTTGAATTGAAATTCATCTCCAACATCTCTTTTACGAATCTCTAGGCCCTACAACGGCCATATCTCATAGAAAATTATAAAAGGGATTAAATAATTATTAGAACATTATTATTAATTTATCTTGAGAAATTGAAGAGCCTTCAAGTCTTTCACCTACCTACTTCAAGAGCTTTCAAGTTAGGATTCAAAGCTTCACCAACTCCACTTCATCATTGATTCCACTCATTGAAGAAGCAAAGAAGCAGCTTGAAGAGCAATTAAAGAGCATTCAAAGCTAGGCTTCGTCTTGATCTACATCGGTAACATTTAAACAAACTCGGTTTATTGTAGTTGCTTATTTATTTCACTCTATCTTTGTTTTATTTCTAAGAACAGCAAGGGACTATATCTTAAGAGAGGGTTGAAGATTTTTACGTGAGCCTTGTGAAAACCTAAGTTGGGTTCTTGGTGATCCAGGTATAAAACTAAGTGTTAGGGTTTCTTTGGTGATCCCGTTTAAAATCGAAGGGAGTTCGGGTTTCTTTGGTAATCCCAGTAAAACCAAAGTGTATAGGTTGGGATTGTGAGCCTGGTAAAACAATCCGACTGTATTCCGGTTGGGGATATAGTGAAAATTCTAAGTGGTGCTTGGATAGTGGACGTAGAAGCCGGTTGCTCCGAACCACTCTAAATCTTTTTGTGTTTGTGCATACTTCAGCTTATTGCATTTACTTATTTACTTCCGCATTGCATATTGCACCACAACACCAAAATAACTTCAAAGTGCACATAATTGTGAAAAGTTAGTTTAATTCCAATTCACCCTCCCTCTTGGGAAGCCACCTCGGCAACAAGTGATATCAGAGCAGAGTCTCTGAAATTTATTTAGAGTAAAGATAGATGGTACATCCCATGAGTACTTCATTGACCGAAGGTCAATCCACAAATTGGCCTCCACTTTTCACCGAAACCAATTATACATATTGGAAGGCAAGAATAAAAATATACATTCAAGCCGTAGATTTTTATTTATGAAAAATTATCTTGACAGGACCTTATACACCCACTATTAAAGTTAATGAGGTTGAAGTTCCCAAACTTGAAGAGGAATGGGACAAAAATGATATGAAATTAGCTGAGCTGAATGCCAAAGCCATGAATTTGTTGTATTGTGCTTTGGATCCAAATGAATTTAATAGAATTTCAACTTGCAATTTTGCTAAAAAAATTTAGGACAAGCTGGAAATTATACATGAAGGCAAATCATAAGTTAAAATATCAAAAATCAATCTTCTTGTGCATAACTATGAGTTATTTAAGATGGATCATAGTGAGACTATATCTGCTATGTATACTCGCTTTACTGATATTATTTATGGTCTCAAAAGTTTTGGTAGAACTTACACTAATGCTGATCTTGTTCAAAAAGTTTTGAGATCCTTGCTAGATAAATAGGAAGCTAAGGTGACTGCTATTCAAGAGGCGAAGGACCTGAACACTCTACCACTGGATGAGTTGCTTGGTTCACTAATTACACATGAATTAGCCATGCAACAAAGGACTGATAAAGATTCCAAAAGAAAGAAAGCTATAGCATTTAAAGCTACATAAGAGGACAAGAATGAAGACTCAGACTCATCAGATGATGATGATTTAGAAAATGATGAGATTGCCCTTGTAATAAGAAAGTTTAAAAGGTTTGTGAGCAGAAGAAAAATAAATAGATGGAGGAAGCAATTCAGAAAAGGAGATTTTGGAATAGAAAGAGAAAATGACAAAGAAAAGAAGAAGGATAAAGATAAAGATCAAGTACCAATCTGTTATGGATGCAAGAAGCTGGGACATATCCGTCCTGACTATCCTGAAGCAAAGAAAAAGATGTTTACCAAAAAGAAGAAGAAGGCTATGCTTGCAACATGGAGTGACATCGATGAATCTACATCCACTGAAGAGGATGAAGAGACAACAAAGATTGCACAAATTTATCTTATGGGTTTGGAGGACGAGGTAACTACTTCTGAACCTAACTTAGAATTTACATATGATGAACTACATAATGCATTTTGTGAATTACTTGTAGAATATAAAAAAGCTGGTTTAAAGATGAAAACCTTAAAAATCAATGTGATACATTTGAAAAGGATAAAAATGAATTTGGTGAAAGAAATAAAATTTTGCAAAGAGAATTAAACCTAGTTTGTGAAAGATTTGAGACCACTCAATTTGAAAAAGAAGAGCTTTTTGAGAAAAACAAAGGTTTGCAAAATGAAAATGATGATTTAAAGAAAGAAGTTCAAAAGCTCAAGCCTTTGATTGAAAAACTAATCCTAAGTTCCAACAAGCTTGAATTAATTTTGAAAGATCAAAGAGAAACAAATAACAAATTTAGAATTTGTTACAAAGGTTCAATTTCAAGTAAATTTTCTGCATCTAAATCATATTCTCCTAAGTTTACTACAAAACAAGTTAGACCTAAATTTGCATCATCTCATGCTTATTATTCAAAGTCAAGGATTGTATGATATGCTTGCAATAATATTGGTCATAAGGCATTTGAAAAGCATTTGAAACATAATGACAAAAATAAAATTAAGAAAGTTTGGATTCCAAAAGGAGCCATTTCTACTAACTTGCAAGGACTCAAGAAAGCTTGGATACCTAAATCTATTACATGATTATTTTGCAGGGATGTCTTGCAACCACAAATATAAAAGATGGTATCTGGATAACGGCTGTTCAAGACACATGACGGGTGACGCTGATCAATTCTTCATCCTCGAACAAAAAGATGGTGGAATGGTAACATTTGTTGATGATCTAAAAGGAAGGATAATTGGTATCGATAAAATCAAAATTACTCCTTCTATATTTATTGAAAATGTGTTATTGGTAGAAAAGTTAAAACATAATCTTTTCAGTATTAGTCAGTTGTGTGACATTGGTTTTAATATTTTCTTCAAGTCATCAATGTGTATAGTAGTTGATCCACTTGACTCTGGTACTAAATTCATTGGACATAGACTTGGTAACATCTATGCAGTAGATCTTAATGATCTGGCTATGTCAAGCAATACAAGTCTTGTAGCAATGAATGACAAGAGCAAGGAATCAAGTTTACTATGGCAAATGAAGAAGCGACATCACCGAGTCCCGCTCGAATCCAACCAATACTGATTGCAACCATAAGCTATGTTCCTTCAAGTCCTTCTACTGGGTTGGCTCCCCCCAGGTCGAGACTCTAGCTGAAGCCGGACTTCGTCTTCTACTGGATTGGCTCCCCCCAGGTCAAGACTCCAGTAGAAGCCAAATTTCTCTTCGAGTCCTTTCGCTGGGTTGGCTCCCCCTAGGTTGAGACTCCAGTCGAAGCCAGACACCACCTTCTAGGTCAAGACTCCAATAGAAGCCACATTCCTCTTCGAGTCCTTTTACTAGGTTGGCTCCCCCCAAGTCGAGACTCCAGTCAAAGCTGGACTCCACCTTCTGCTATGTTGGCTCCCCCTAGGTCGAGACTCCAGCAGAAATCAAATTCTTTTCCGAGTCTTTTCGCTAGGTTGGCTCCCCCCAGGTCGAGACTCCAACTGAAGCCGGACTCCACCTTCTGCTGGGTTGGCTCACCCCAGGTTGAGACTCCAACATAAGCCAAATTCCTCTCCGAGTCCTTCCACTGGGTTGGCTCCCCCCAAGTCAAGACTCCAGTCGAAGCTGGACTCCACCTTTGAATTTGAGTCACTGTGGTAGTTGAAGAAAAAAGAGCCTCGGTGTCTTCGGAATCCTCAGCCTGCCATCTATGAATGAAATGAGAATAAACAAGCTTTCATATCCCCTCCTCTTCCAAGACTTGGTTCCCTTGTTGATCCTTCAATTTGTGAATAATATTTTGTCTCCTTCGAATAATAGTTGAATGATGAAAAAACTTAGTATTTAGATCACCCTCTTTCAGCCAAGTTATCCTTGATTTCTGATGCCAAAAATTTTCTTGAGCCTTTTCGCATTGTATTGGTGAAGGAGAGTTAAAAGCTTATTATGATCATCTTCAAAAAAATCGTCCGAGTTAGTTTCTTTAAGTTGAAGGTTATAGATACTTTGTTGCAACTGCTGACCTTTCCAGAATATATTTCCTAAACATTTCTTCTATTTAGTTAAAGCAATCTTGGTTTTATAAAGAAGCTTAGATAGCCTTACCAATAAGAGGATAGGGCAATGGTCAGAGGCAAATCGAGTTAAATGCTGTAAAGTAGAATCATGGAATAATGCCAACCAACTCGATGATGCAAAAGCACGATGCAAATGCTCCCACACCCTTGCATTGCCAATTTTATTATTGCACCAAGTGTAAGGAGGACCCGTAAAATGGATATCAGTGAGGCCAACCTTGGAAAGGAATTGATTAAATGCTCTGACATCTCTGGTAGGATGGTAGGGTTTGCCGCCTTTCTTATCTTCCCTATTCAAGATACAGTTAAAATCACCAATAATAAGAAAAGGTAAGTTTATAGAATTGGCTAATAGAAGTTGATCCCAAAGTAATCTTCTTTCAATACCTTTAGTGCTGGCATAGACAAAATCCATCATCTAGGGTTGACCAATGCTAGGTGTAATAATCTCAAAGGCTACATGTCTGTTGGTATGCATAAAATCCAATTGGCCTAATTCAAGTTTTCAAGTGATTATGATACCCCCAAACATGCCTAATGAGGTAATCATATAGACCCCCCACTTTGGGCCCATAATAGCTTAACCCGGTCAAGAGCTTGGCTAGACAATCTAGTTTCTAAAAAATAGCAAATATCAGGATAATAATTACGTAACATATTTTTCAAGTAGTTAACAAATAGGGCTTTAGCTGCACCCCTACAGTTCTAGATTAAGAGCTTCATTTTAGAGATATGGTAAGCTTTGCCCCTCTAAGCCTTTCCTGTGTAAGCTGTATGATCAATGAAGACTCAACAATCAGAACCTCAATTAGATGTGGATCAGGGTCATGTGAAGATAAGGAGTGACTGTCCCCGAGTTTAGTAGGATTTTTAAGAGCACACGATAATTGATTAACATACTAATGATGCGTACCTTTGTCTTTAATTGGCGTACTTGACTTTCATCTTGATGGACTTGTTGGGCTTCATCACATTCCATTATATGGCTATCTTTCTTTGATGTAGAAGAAGAAATTGGTCGCCAGATTTTTCGCACCTGATTATCCTTCCTTCCTTGCTTTGGCTTATAGAGTACCAATTGTGTACTCGGTTCATGAACCTGACTACCTTCTTCCCAAATAATCACCTTAGTAGAGGGAAGAGAGTCAGGTCTTGGTGCATCATCTTTTGTGGTTGCTTTAATAGGAGATCACTTTCTTTTCTCCTTGTTGGTAGCTGTGATTGAGGTCTCACCCTTCCTCGAGGAGAATTGGACACCCTCCATCTCCCGACTATCATCCTTGCTTGAATCTTGGCTCAAAGGAGAAAACCTAGAGCCCTTAAATAGTTCCTGCTGCAACATTGGATGATGTTTGATTGGAGATGACCTTTCTATAGGTTTGTTAGTATGAATCCACTGATTAATAGCCTCCCTTTAGAGGAAATGTTAGTCTTAGTTCGTGTGGTCGATACTTGGGGTTGCATTAAGACCCTTGCAGCACGAATCCAGGGGCCATACATAGGTTTGGTTCTTAGGTATTCTGGTAACTCTAGGCATTTACAGGTAGTAGAGGGGTCTAATTGAATATATCCATAAGTATAGCAAATATCCGGTAACTCATCATAGATAAATTCTTGCCACCAGCATTCATTATTTATCAATTTTGATTTTCGGACAAATAGCTTGAAAGGCATCAATGAGAACATAAACTCTAGCATAATCCATACGGGTGGAGTTTGCTGTCCATTCATCAAGGAATAAGGGATGGCCCGCAGCACATGCAACTTTTAAAATCTTTTCCTTCTCCCACAGTTCCACTCGTAAGTCCAGCAGCCTGATCCAAATCCTAACTTGATGGATTCCATCATGGCTAGGTTTGAAATTCGGACACCAGTCCTCCAGGACCAGGAGTTGCCCAGCCAAAGACCAAGGCTCGTTCTTAAGGACCCTGGTTTTATCCTTCTCGGACTGGAACCGAAAAAGAAGAACACCCTCAGACAGAGAGGAGACATTTAAATCTTCCTTTAAATCCCAGCAGAGCTTAAACTCCTTTTGAATGAATTCCAGAAGGAGACCCCGTCACAAAAATAAACCAAGAAGCGCATATTTAAGTAGGTGTCGAGTATGGCTTACCTCATCGATGAGAAAGTAATCACCTTCGAAAATCGTTCTTCCAGAGTAGCAATGTCAGCCACAGTAGCTCTCGTGGACTCCCATCGAAATCACCTAACCCCTTGAACTATCTGGGACCAGCTACGAGCTGAATCCGAAGACAATCCCTCTTTCCCTTTTGTGTTTGCCGCTATAGCTTCCAAAACTGGAACATTCGAGCTTGAAGGTTGAGCAGTAGCAACTCGTTTTTCCTCAACCTTGCTCAATCGATCTTCATTCTGCGAGTTACTAGTACCCGGCACCATCTACCCTAATTTTTGAGGAGAAGATGGCGGCATACCCTTAGAATCCCCAGAATCGGAGCTCTTCTCATGACAATCAGACCTCCCGGATTTTTCCCCCTCACCCCTGGCTCCTCTTGTCTCTCATAGTTGAGATTAGAGGAAACCCTAATCGATTATTTCCCTTTCTCACTCATAAAAATATGGTCGCTAGATTTTCTCTCACTAAATAGGCCTCACTCACTATGTTGGTACATAAACCTCATTTTTGATCCGTGCACTTAGGCCATCAGGGCCTAACCAACGTCCAGTGACATGACAACGTTCCAAGTATAGAAAAAGGGAAGATGAAAACGTCGATCTATGGTTAGCAGAAAAAACATCTGGCAAATCCCTTCCAATTACTTTCTCAGAACGGCTTTTAAGCATGATATACAAATTGAGCATAACATAAGACTGAAAAAGGGGAATTACAGCAACTCAACTTAGGTGTGATATGGCATTACACGCAAACAAACACGCCTAATAATTTACATGACAAGGATGAAAAAAAGAGGGGAAAAAAAAAAAAAAAAAAGCTTTCCCGGTATCACAAATGGCACACGAGTTTTACTTCACACAAACTGGTGCAGACCATAAACCTAGTCGACACATTGATTGCCAGGCACCTCCGGAGGAGCAACCATTGTGTTGTATATATGAATCATCAACCTCCTCTCGAAGTCCCCCCTTCTTGCACTCGCTTGACGAGCCTTTGGGATCCTCCTCTCCCGCAGCCCATCCGAAACACTCCTGCTCTTATTCAACGCCGACGGCCGACCTCCTCCACCGGCCAACGCCAGCATTGCATCCATATATGTATCCCTCATCCGAGCCAGGAGCCGGAGTGGCGAGAACGCCTTAACCCGAAGCCTTAGAATCGGCCGCACCGCCGCCTTCAGCTTCCACGCTCGCCGACTTTTGGTGCTTCGTCTTTCTCCCCCAAGCCTGACCACCAACCTCCCCTTCTTGCTCGGCGACGATGAACCCTCCAGCCCTCTATTGGCTCTTCTGCGCCAGTAGTCATGGATGCTTCGATATATTTGAGAAGAGAAGAGCTCCATTCCTTGGTTTGCTTGGATAGCCGGAAAGCAATGAGGTGATGAGAGAAGAGAGCAAGGTGTTGGCTTTGTATACGGACGGATGACCGGGGGAATATATCATGCTGGTCAAAGTATTAAATTTTGACGGGAATTGTTAGTATCGTTAAAAAAGCCCTGCATGGTTTGATCCGTTCAAACTTGACGGGCAGGTCACGGAACGTTTCTTGTCGAGGTTCTCTTGACTTATGGATGAAGTAGTTCGCGTGGAACCATCATGATCGGACCTGCAGGAATAAGCCTGGCGTACGTGTTTGTTAGTAGGACCATAACAGCAATTTATGAGAACTTGAAGCTGGGGATATTTGATCCATTGACGAAAGAAATGTTCAACAACTTAACCGGGCAATATTTTACCCATACAAAGAGGAAAAATATGGAAAACAATCACAAATCCTTCCGTACCAGAATAAAAAGTTGCTACCACATTGTCCACTTATTGATGACCTGACAGCAAACAAGGCCATGTTCTCTCGGAGTCCAGCTATCAAAAGGCGGAAACCCTCTTGCTTAGTAATTTTTCGTCCGCCGCACGATGAGGAGAAAATATATACCGCGGTGATCTTTTTGTAAAAAAAAATAAATAATGAAAAAAAATTCTTCCTTCATGATGAAAATATTGATATCTATAACCGGATTATGATATTCTATTACTAGACCATGACATCCCATGATCAAGTTATGAACTGGATATCATAGCTCGATTACATAATGTCATAAAGTTAAAATATTTTTGCATTCTATTAAACATCCTATTCATAATCTGATCATGGAATACCATAACCTGGTCACGAGATGTCATAACTCGTTACCGGATATCATAATTTTTTCATAAAGGAAATAATATTTTTATCATTTAAAATTTTCGAGAAAAAAAAAACTGCAGACATTAAATATATATTTAAATGATAAAAATGTCTCTGTTTTTTATGAAAAAAATCATGATATGCTTTTCGTAAAGTTGAGAAAATTTTTGTTATTAAAAAAAATTAAAAATTTTTTAATGATGAAAATATTTCTCAGCATTATGATATTCTAAGATCGAGTTATAATATCCTTATCATAACCTTGCTACCGGATGTCATAATTTTTTATAAAGAAAAGGATTTTTTTCATTCAAATCTTTTAACAAAAAAAGTAAAATTGCAAGTATTAAATGCGTATTTAAATAAGAGGGAGTAATATTTGATGATGTATTTTTTTTTCTGTCTCCCTTGATGTACAAAGAATTTCTCTTTCTTCAGTAATGGAGAGAGTAATTTCACTTGGGATTTATAAAGCTCTTTTTTTTTTTTATTCCTTGGAATGTTTGCAAAAATGAAAGCTTTTTTGCTACTTCCCCAAATAACTAAATCACAATCTCTTGTTACCCACTTGAAAGCTCTGCTGAATGTCATACAAATAGCTTTCTCTACCTCTATTAAGGTATTTATCATAGAGTCATGATTAATGCTCCGAGTATAACTCTCTGCAACTAGCTTTCAAGCATTTAATTTACGGCTACAAACTCCTACCTTTCCTACTTGCTTTGTAGCGGGACTTCGTCCTACCCTGCTAAACAAAAGGCTCGAAAGGCAAGGAAACGAGACAACGAGGAAGGAGGGTTTGGAGTTGGGGGTTGGGCGTTGGGGAGAAAGGGATCTTCATTAAGTGGCGTAAAAAATAAAAATTTTGCTGTTGTGAATAAGGATGAACCAGAGACCATGCCCCAACAAAATAAAGAAAATAAAATAAACAGACTCCGTAATCAACGTTTAGAAGAAAAGGTCATAAGCTCAGTAGAAAAGCTCCTTACAAGCAGAATTTTCATTTGAAACGTTCAAAACGTTGAGGGGAATTTGCCGACATGCGGCCGGCCAAGGCAGGGCCACTTCCAGTGCAATCTTCTTTTTTTTTTCTTTTTCTTTTTTTTTTTTTTTTCGGGATGTGCGCACAAATCATACACATCTGATATGAATAGGTCCTAGAAAGGTAAATTAAAAGAAAAAAAAAAAAAAATCAAAGCTGAATTGAATTGAAACTGTGGAAATATTCTCCCAAGCTGCAGGTATCATGTTTTAGGGTATTCGATGTCAAAGCCATATATATATCAGGATATATGAAACTGTTTTATAAATATGGCAAATAAGAATCAATGATAAAGTAGATACAAGCAAATTAGTTTTGAAATCAATAATATGGAAGTAAATTGCTTTTAACCAAAATGACAAGGCGAACTTGATGCATTGCCACTATAATAATGGCGACGCTGATGTTTTTTTTGGATAGTCAACCTCTCAAATCTTCGGCCTAGAGTGATACACTCATTTTGAAATCTTCATATAATTGTAAAGTTTAGGTACGATCACTTTTAATGCCATTATGGCTCTACCAACTACGAACGGCACTTATTTTGAACCGAGATCAGTATGGCTCTACCAACTACGCACGGCACTTATTTTGAACCGAGATCAGTATGGCTCTACCAACTCTGCACGGCACTCATTTTGAACCGAGATCAGTGGCACACATCCCGAGTTCTAGGCTGGTAAAATTCTTTAGATCTCATTACCTTTTAGTGCACCAGGTTTCGGGACGGGGAGCAAAGAACCATATTTTCGCCGCTAATACATGACTCAATTCTGGTATATAATTTATTAATCATGAATTCAAGAAATGATCCTTTCGATTAAGTTTTAGATTAAATTTGGAGTACGTAAATGGAAGCTACCGTAACTCCGGTGCTATAATAGAGCTAGGCTGATGTACTCGTCCAGTTAAGCGGGAAGGACACATGAAAATTTATGGTCCGAATCGAACATCGTTTAGCGGACTGGGGCCTGTTACGGGAAGCTACACCGGGGTAAAACCCCTCCTACCTTTTTGTTTAACAAAAAAAAAAGAACTATATTTTCGGGCTGCCTTTGATAGGTTGATCGAACAACACTGTTTTGATGTTTATATGCTACTCGAGATCAGATGTTCTAGAAAAAATTTAGATTGGATTACAAGATAATTATAGCTGATGCGGAGCACTTATATTATCGGGCCCGGAAATCTATGAAGGGGATCCTGATGATGTGGAAGCATGATTCTATAAGGATCGATACTTTTTATAGATATCAATAGCAAGTTATCATGGTCATCTATGAGCAAACTAGTAGCCCTTAGCTCCTTCCCTTGTTGCTGATGACTTCAATTGTATTGCGGAATCCCATGAGAAGATGGGAGATAGGTAGTTTGTGGATAGCATTGACTCACTTTACCTGGTATAACAATCGGTCTGTTGGGGTTTAGGAGAGGATTGATCGGGCTCCTAGTACTGTGAGCTGGATGCAGTGATCTCCTGGGCACCATATTCAGCACCTCCTAATGATTGCATCGGATCACTACCCGCTTATAATCATTAAGGACAGTACTTGTCTACCCAGACCACCATTCCGCTTTGAAAAATTTTGGACCTTTTACCCGAGGTCCTGGAACTTAATTAGAGTGGTTTGGATGATGTCGATTCGCGGAGATACGAGGTAGCGGATTACCCGGAGATTGGAGTTCCCAGGCGTAGGCTTCTTTGGTGGAGCCGGACTGAGGTTGGTGATATTTTCAGACAGGTTGAGGAGGTGAAGGCCAATGTTACTGATCTTTAGAGACGAGAGGATCAGGAGGGGGTCTTCAGGAGGCCAACCTAGGGAGGTTTCGTCGCAGTCTCTCATCCCACCACTCCTTACTAAGATAGCAGGAGACTATGTGGAGGCAAAAGTCTAGGGTTCAATGGATCAACGAGGGTGGCCGAAATATCAAATTCTTCTACCAGTCTACCATGATCCGAAGGTCGAGTAACCATATCAGGCAGCTGAGAGAGGATGATGGCACGTTGGTGACTGATAGTGATTAAATTGGAAGGCAAATTTTTTAGTATTCCAGGTGGAGATGGACTCTACCCCTAGGGGAAGATATTTTTCTCCAGGGATCCCATTCGGTGGACCGTGTCTCTGACTAGGAGAACTCTGATCTCACTAAACTTATGTCTCCCGTGGAGGTGCAGGAAGCCCTTTGATCTCTTGGGGAGGACAAAACCTTGGACCTGGATGGGTTCCCTCCCTTGTTCTTTTGCCGAGACTGATCCATTGTTAGAGGTGAGGTAATGGAGGTGGTGCATGCAGTCTTTCTTTATGGCATCCCTGCTTCTCATTCCAAAGAGACCTGATGCTTCTGTGCCCAGCAGTTTCAAACAGATCAGTTTTTGTACAACCTCTACAAGATCTGCACGAGGGTTCTGGTTAGGCGGTTGTAACTGATTATGCCCAGTCTTATCTATCATGAGCAAGGTGTCTTTGTCAGTGATCGATGTATCACTGATAATATTCTTCTAGCCCAAGAGTTCATGCATGACCTTAGGCGGGCTCTCGCACAACGGAGTCTCATAACAATCAAGTTGGATATGGAGCGAGCTTATGACCGAATGAGCTGGCATTTCTTTCGAAGAACTTTTCATGATTTTGGGTTCTAGGATAGGTGGATCAATTGGATCATGGATTGTGTGGAAGTCCCTAGCTTTGCCATCCTGTTAAATGGTGCACCGATTGAGTACTTTCGCTCGATCTTCGCCAATGTTCCCCTCTATTGATCTTCGTCAAGGTTGCCCTCTATCTTCTTATTCATTTTATGCATTGATGCTCTCTCCCATACTCTGAGGGGTGTGGCCCAGGGATCATTACTGGAGCCCTACTAGCTGGCCCTTGGAGCCTAGCCTCTTTCTCATCTTCTCTTTGCAGACGACTGCCTTTTTATCGGGTGAGTTTCAATCAATAATGCAAGATGCTTCGCCACCATCATTAAGTCCTATTTCCATGGTTCTGGCTAATTGGTGAATCTACAAAAAAGTTCACTATTGTATTCAGCCCTAGAACGAAGGCCTAGATAAAGTAGACAATTCTTTCTATATTGTGGATCTCTAAGCAGACTAAGACCCTTACGTGCCTTGGTATTCCTATGACTAGTGGGAGGCTCCAGAGGATGGAGTGCAGGCTCCTGGTGCAGCGGGTCCATGATCACCTTGAGGGTTGGTAGGCCTCTACTCTCTCCATGATGGGTAGGCTCACTCTTATCAAATCTGTCTTGAGCTCAATCCCTATTTACCTCTTGGCAAATATTGTGCTACCTAGCTGTGCCTCAAGGAGATGGAGTAGCTCTTCCGGAACTTCCTAAACAAGATAATCATGGGCTTCACCTGGTATCCTGGGACACTGTATGCAAACCAATTAGGGATGGATGTCTTAGAATCCAGTCGCTTCTAGTCAGGAAGGAGATGTTGATTATCATACATGCAATGAGATATCTTCTTCGGCCCGACTATTTGTGGAGCAGGATGATGAGAGCCTGCTATAGCGCTTGGAGCCAGGGATCCCAGATTTTGACCACACATGGCTGCTCTTCTTTGTGGAGGGAGATATGTGCCTGAGACCCTACTCTGCTATCTCAGGTTAAATATTTGATTGGGAATGGGTCCATAATTGACGTGAGTCAGGATGCATGGATCTCCAGCATACCTTTGTCTAGGGGCTAACCATCAACCAGCAGCCGAGGGGAGTCAACAGCCGGAGGTGCCACCACCTCCTTCCCACGCCGCTCCGGAGCCCCGAAGGTCTTTGGGGGCCCACGCTAACGGGAAGAGGGCAAGGTCGGCTTCCCCATCTTTCGCTGACTCCGCCCCCCTCGATAGTCGATGCCCTGCTGAAGATCCACGTGACTATGGCAGTAAGATCATGCGCATGGAAGAGCACATGGCGGAGATTATCGAGCGCCAAAAGGCCGAAGGGGGGCAGACGTACGATACCCGTCCACCTTTTTCTGCTAAGATCTTGGGGGAGCCTATTCCCCGACACTTCAAAATTTCCCAGGTGGATCCCTACGACGATACCACCGATCCACTGGATCATTTGGGCACTTACAAGGCCCACATGATGGTACAGGGCACCTCCGATGCCCTTCATTGCATCACCTTCCCAGCAACCCTGAAGAAGGCCGCCCGAATGTGGTTTACAGCCATCCGACCATGTACGATCCAATCTTTTTCTCAACTTGAGACCCTTTTCTTTCGCATTTCAGGACATGCAGTCGGGTCCCGAAGAACACCGACTGCCTTTTCCTCATACTCCAAAAGGAGGGGGAGACCCTCCGGGACTACATGGCCCGCTTCAACTCAACGGCCATGGAAGTCCCATACTTGAACGAGACGGTAGCGATGTCAGCCTTCAAGAGAGGGCTCCGATCGTCCAGGCTCACATTCTTCCTGGATAAGAAGTTTTTAAAGGACTACACCGAGCTGCTGACTAGGGCCCACAAGTATGCCCTGGCAAAGGAGCAGTCTGCGAGTCACCGCCAAGCGGAGGGGAAATTAGCCACCAAGAAGCGGAGCGATAAAGCCCCTGCAGTCCGACCTCCTGGCAACGATAGCCGACCCACTCGGCGTCGAAGCCCAAAGCCGAGGGACTTCTTCAAAAAGTTTGAGACTTACGCGTCCCTCTCCCTTCCAAGGGAGAAAATTCTCATGGAGATTGAGAACAAGGCTTACTTCCAAAGGCCTCGGCCGATGAGGGGCCCTCCTACCGCCAGAAACAAGAACAAGTACTGCCGGTTCCATAGGGATCATGGACACGACACTGAGGAGTGCCTCCAGCTGAAGGATGCCATCGAAGACCTCATTAGAAGAGAGTATCTGACCAAGTACGTCCGACCCCACCGGAATCGGGCTGAAGCCTCAATTGTCAGAAACCCTCCGGAGGAGGCTGAGCTCCCCAATCAGTGTCCGACAGGCGGAGGCGTTGGCATGCTGCACCGAAGGTCCGACTGGGGGTGCGAAGGGGGCCAGGACATTCTAAAGAGGCCTAAGGGCTCCGGTGTGATCAGTTTTTCTGATGAAGGCCTCTTGGAACCCCATCTCCCAGGAGATGACCCTGTCGTTGTGTCGGCAATCATTGCCAATTATGTTATAAAGCGTGTCCTTATTGATAATGGAAGATGTGCGGAAGTTTTGCTGTACGATGCCTTTGTTCGAATGAACTTGTCTAAATCAAGGCTGCGGGAATCCCTGATGCCGCTCACTGGCTTTGAGGGAAACTCCATCGGAGTAGAAGGAGAAATCACCTTACCCGTAACCCTCGGGACGGAGCCTTACCAACGGACTTTCCCCATCAATTTTATGGTCGTCCGTACGACCTCGGCATACAATGCCATCTTAGGCCGACCAGCTCTTAACAGGTTCCATGCCATTGTATCCACTTATCACTTGCTGGCAAAGTTTTCGACTCGTAATGGGATCGGGGAACTGAGGGGAGACCGCAGGATGGCCAGACAATGTCTAGCCATACATGACAGGTAGCTGGATTGGCACCCCACACTTGAGCAACTTGACCCCAGAGATGAAACTGACGACTGCGGTCAGCCCATCGAAAAGATTGTGTTTGTTCCGCTCAAAGAGGACGACCCTACTAAAGTGCTTCAAATCGGGAGTACGCTAAGTGAAGAAGCCCGACAGGAGCTGGTGGGGTTCTTGAGAAGCAATGCTGATATTTTTGCCTGGTCGACCTCAGACATGCCAGGCATCCCGTCGGACGTCATTACTTACCAACTTAAGGTGGATCCAACGTATAGACCCATCCGACAGAAGAAGAGGAGCTTCGCTGCCGAAAGGCAGAAAGCCATTGAAGAAGATGTGAAGAAACTCCTTGACACTGGCTTCATCAAGGAGTCCCACTATTCGGAGTGGTTGGCCAATGTCGTTATGGTGAAGAAGGCTAGTGGAAAGTAGAGGATCTATGTAGACAACACGGACCTCAACAAGGCTTGCCTGAAGGACAGCTTCCCCCTGCCAAAGATTGACCAACTGGTGGATGCTACGGTTGGCCACCAGCTCTTGAGCTTCATGGATGCCTTCTCTGGGTACAACCAGATCAGGATGCACCCCGAGGACGAGGAGAAGATGGCCTTTGTCACAGACAGGGGGCTGTATTGTTATAGGATGATGCCTTTCGGCCTGAAGAATGCAGTGCCACCTTCCAACGGCTGATCAATCGAGTCTTTGACGGGCAACTCAGAAGGAATATGAAGGCATACACAATGATATGATTGTTAAGAGCCTCCGAAAGGCAGACCACATCAGGGACTTGCAGGAATCCTTCGACGTGCTGAGACATCATCGGATGAAGTTAAATCCTGCCAAGTGCATATTTGGGATGACCTCCAGGAAATTTCTTGGCTTCCTGGTCACTCAAAGGGATATTGAGGTCAACCCCAAGAAGATCAAGGCCATTATGGACATGGCACACCCGACCAGTAAAAAGCAGGTGCAAGAGCTTACGGGCCGTATTGCCTCTCTCAGCCATTTCATCTCCCGGTCAGCTGAGAAGTCCTTGCCCTTCTTCAAAACCTTTTACCGGTCGGACCGCTTTCAGTGGACCGACGAGTGCCGGTCGGCCTTCGAAGCCTTGAAGGACTATCTGAAGAACCCTCCACTTTTGGCCAAGCCAATGGAGGGGGAGGTGTTGTACCTATACTTGTCGGCCTCTGATGAAGCCGTCAGCACCGTCCTTGTGTGGGTAGGGGAAGACGGCCAGCAGAAACCTGTCTACTATATCAGCAAGGTCCTCCACGATGCCGAGACAAGATATCCCAAAGTCCAAAAACTGGTTTATTCGTTGGTTATAACAGCGAAGCACCTCCGGCCCTACTTCCAGGTGCACCCGATTATTGTGCTGACTGACCAGCCTCTCAAGGCAATCCTCTGAAGCCCTGACACCTCCGGACAGCTCGCCAAGTGGGCTGTCAGGCCGGGCGAGTTCGACATCTCCTTTCAATTTCGATCGGCCTTGAAGGCCCAGGTAATCGTTGATTTTATTGCAGAATGTACCTAGGGGCCAGAGGCCACCTTTTGATAGCCGAAGTATCTATGGCTGATCCAGCAGAGGGGGTCAAGCCCACCTGGACCCTCCATGTGGACGGAGCTTTCAATCTCGCTGGATGTGGGGCAGGCCTGATCTTAGCCGACCCCGACAGGCAATGTCTGGAGTATGCTCTACACTTTGCATTTCAGGTATCGAACAACCAGGCAGAATATGAAGCCTTACTTGCAGGGTTGAGGATAGCTGGTGAATTAGGCATCAATAGAATCCAGGCCTTCTCTAACTCCCAGTTGGTAGTCAATCAAGTGAAGGGCGAGTTTGAAACGAGAGACCCTACCTTGGCTAAGTACTTGGACAAGGTACGAGGCTTTACATCTCGGCTCAAGTTTTTTGAGATTCTCCATATACCTCGGCTGCAGAACTCCCGAGCGGATGCCCTATCGCGGTTAGCTACAGCTATGGTCAGCACCTCCGACCGGGCCTTTGTGGAGCATTTGTAGCACCCGAGCATTGCTGAAGGGCCGACTGAGATCCATCAAGTTGAGCAGGAGGCATCATAGATGGACCCGATTCGTACCTTCCTAGTTCAGGGCACTCTTCCGGATGACCCGGCTGAAGCCAAGCATATACGCTCGACAACTTCTAAGTACGTCGTCCTCGACGGAACCCTCTACAAACAATCATTTTCACAACCATTGTTGAAGTGCTTGAGACCGACCGATGCAGACTATGCGCTCAGGGAGGTACATGAAGGCATTTGCGACGACCACCTTGGAGGAAGATCTCTGGCCTATAAAATTATTCGGCAGGGATATTATTAGCCCACAATTCAAAAGGATGCGTCAGACTTCGTGCGAAAGTGTGACGTGTGCCAAAGGTATTCAGGTATCCAAAGGAGGCCCGCCAGCCAGTTGACCCCACTTACGGTGCCGTTGCCATTTGCCCAGTGGGGCATGGACTTCCTGGGACCCTTTTCTCCAGCATCCGGCAAATAAAAATTTCTCCTTATGGCCATCGATTACTTTACCAAATGGGTGGAGGCTGAAGCAGTGGCGCAAATAACGGAGGCCAAGGTAGAGAACTTCATCCGGAACTGCATCATCTTCCGGTTCGGCATCACACGGATGATCATTACTGATAATGGAAGATAATTTGACAACTCAAGGTTCCGAAATTTTTACCAGCAATACCACATTTCCCATCGGCTTACCTCGGTCGGCCACCCTCAGTCCAATGGAGAGGCTGAAGTCATCAATCGGACGATCCTGCATGGGTTGAAGACTCGGCTAAACGAAGCCAAAGGACTTTGGGCGGAAGAGCTTCACTCGGTACTGTGGGCATACCGGACGATCGCTCGAAAAGCAACCAGAGAAACTTCGTTCAACTTGACCTATGGGAGTGAGGCGGTCATCTCCGTAGAAATCTCCTTGCAATCCTTGCAGGTTGATCATCTCATTGAGCCGATTAATTCGGAGCAACGAAGGGCTGACCTGGATTTACTGCAGGAGACTAGGCTCCGGACAAGCATGAAGATGGTGACTTACTGACAGAAGATGGCTAGATATTACAATTCGAGGGTTAAGGAGCGAACCTTCCAAGTTGGAGACTTGGTCTTGCGGAGGATGGAGATTTCAAGGCCGATCGAGCAAGGAAAGCTTTTTCTTAATTGGGAAGGTCCTTATCGAGTCAGCAGAGTGATCCGGGCCGGGACCTACCTGCTCGAGCATTTGAATGGGCGACAAATATCATGCCCATGGAATGTAGACAACCTTCGCAAGTACTATCAATAAAGTCCACAGTTTCTTCCATCAACACTTCGAAAGTCCAACTCCGATCGACAGAGACTCTAGGGCAGCCCACTCCGAAAGTTCGGCTCCGGTTGGCAGAGGCTCTAGGGCAGCCCACTCCGAAAGTTCGGCTCCGGTTGGCAGAGGCTCTAGGGCAGCCCACTCCTAAAGTCCGACTCCGGTCGGCAGAGGCTCTAGGGTAGCCCACTCCGAAAGTCCGGCTCCGGTCGGTAGAGGCTCTAGGGCAGCCCACTCCGAAAGTCCGGCTCAGGTCGGCAGAGGCTCTAGGGCAGCCCACTCCGAAAGTCTGACCCCCGTCGGTAATCACTGCAAGTGACCCATGCGGAATCGCGTGGAGAACAAATGGTAAACCTGAGCCAGCCGACGGACTAAGCTTGGAGCAAATCTCCGGGTTCATGAGTCCAGACTAAGCTGTCGCCCCTTTTGGCCAACGTATCGACTTCAAGCTTCAAGAGGCCGACCAAAAACACTTGGGAGTTTTCCTAGGTATCTAGACTGGATTGGCACAGAACGATCGTTTGGTAAGGAAGGTGACCTGCAGTGCCAATGGGCCGACCGGAAACACTTAGAAAAATTTTGAGAGAAAAGGAAGGTGACCTGCAGTGCCAAGGGACCGACCGGAAACACTTAGAAAAATTTTGAGAGAAAAGGAAGGTGACCTGTAGTGCCAAGGGGCTGACCGGAAACACTTAGAAAAATCTTAAGAGAAAAGGAAGGTGACCTGCGGTACGAAGGGGCCGACCGGAAGCACTTAGAAAAATTTCGAAAGAAAAGTGTTTGCTTCATACCTACATACACCAAAGATAGCCAAAAGGCCATTTCATTAATATCAAAAGCAGATGCTTATAAAAGAAGATGGGTCGGACCTTTACAAACCCCTTAGGTCAGACCCACGGAAGATGCATTGGGGGCCCCAACTTTGGCCTCGTCCGCTACAACTGGAAGGTCAACAGGAACCGTAACACTTGGGGGCTCGGCTGGGACATCCGTCGCCTTTACTTCGGCCCTGGCCTCCTCTGTCTCACCTTCGACCTGGGGCTCTCCCTCCCCCGCAGGTTCTCCCAGTTCCGCGCCCGACAGGTCCAGCTTCGGGAAAAGTAAGGCTACCTTCTTCAAGCAGTCGTCGTAGCCTTCTCTGTAGAAGTCTGACGCCGCCTCTTCAACTTCCTCATCAAAGTCAGGGCAAGCCTTGTATGCTGTCATTGCATCCCGGACCTGCCTCACGGCCAGCTCCCTTGCCTCCTCAAGCTGGGTCGTCAGCTGTACTACCATTGCCTGTTCGGCCTGGGCCCTCTTGTCGGCCTCGGAGAATCAACCCTCCTCCTCTTGCAGCTGGTGGGTGAGGGAATTCACCCTCGCTTTCCTCTTCTTCAGTCTGGCATCCCGGTCGGCCAGTTGGCTCTCTGCCTCTTTCAGAGCCTCTTTCGATGACTTGGCCTCTGCTTGGGCGGCTGACAACCTCTCTTCCGCAGACTTCAAAGATGCCCCCATGGCAGCTTGAGTTGCCTCCATGGCAGCTTGAGTTGCCTCCAGCTCCTGCACCCTTCTGGTAGAGGTCTTGGCTGTGTGAAGCACCCGGCTGATACCGTTGTCCATCAAGGAGATATCATGAAGGAGCTGCAAACCCAAGGCTAAGTTAGGACTGTAAGAGGGAGGAAAAGATACGAGGAAGCAAGCTAGGTGCCTTACCCTCATGAGGTTACGGTAAGACTCTACCGCCACGTCATTCAGGTTCCTTTGGATTGACCGCTCCCAGTCAACGTCGGTCATTGCCCCCCTAAGTAGGCTCCGCGCTCTCCGGGGGTGGTCCAGGGCATTCCAGTGCTGGAACTCCTCCTGACGAATTTCTTCGTCAGACTCTTCTTCGGCCGCCTTGTCTTCGGCCCCTCCTCCTACAGCCGTCCCCTTTCCCTTGTCCGCTGAGGGCTCCACCGTATCTAGGCCGACGGACGCAGGGGCTGACGCTGTCGCTGTACTAGATAGCTCCGGCTGCTCCTGCCCCCACGGGGCGGCCGACCCCCCTGCAAGAATTGAAGCCCCGGGCATCTTCCTGGCCAACACCTTAGTAAGGGGGGTGTCGTCCTCATCGGACTCTACCTCCACGACGGGTGCAAGCCATTTCTCCTCCCGTCTCTTCTTCTGTCTTTCGACAGCTAGTGTTGGGGCCGACCCCAAAGCAGGCCTCTTCCGCATCGCCCGCTGAATGACCTTAGCCTTGTCGATTCTCTTCATCCCCCCTCCTATTATAAAGAGATTAAAGTTAGCCGAAGGAAGAGAAGCAACAAAGTCAAAAGGGCAAGCCATGAAGAAAGAGTTCGACCCTTGCCTAAAAATCTTTGGGAGCTGATCCCTGCCCGGTGAAGGCGGTCTTCCCCTAGCAGTTCGAATGCCGCGGTCGGGCCAGCTCCGTTGATCTCATTGAACTTAGCCTGGTCGGCCATCAGGATCGACCTTTCCTCGCGGAGCCTTGCCCACGGCTCCCTTCACAAGGGCTCGAACCCCCAGGGTTGGAGACTGCTTACAAGGAAAAACCGGGCCTTCCACCCGTGGACGGTCGACTGGAGACACTTTAAGATTTTTTGGCCGGGACGGGGACTGAACATCTACCATTCCGGGCTCCTAAAGTCTTTCTTTAAAAGAAAGAAGTTGCCGAAGAGAGATAACCTGGGTTCAAGTCCGACCCTATGACACAACACGACGAAACAGCATATGATCCGAATGCTGTTCGGGGTTAGCTGCGCCGGGGTTATCCTATAGAACTTGAAGACCTCTATAAAGAAGGGGTGTAAAGGGAACCTCAAACTGGCTTTGAGGTGAGATTCGTACATTGGGAGGGTTCCCGGTCCCAACGGATTGTTCGCTCTCTCCTCTCGGCTTGGCAACGTGAGGTGCAGAGTAGTGGGGATCCCGTACACTACTCTGAGGTTCTCGACCCGTTCTCGGGTCATGGTCGATGGAATCTCACTCGGCCCCGGCTGCCTAGGTCTATGGACTGGACCCCTACTAGTGGTCGCCATTAAGATTAAAGAAGAAGGAAGGCTAAGGAACTAACTTGAAGATGAACTCCTAAGAGCCGGGTTTTGCGAAAGAAGAAGGAGAAGCTCTCTCTCGCGGGGCACAAACACGGCTGAAAAACCCTCTCGAGGTGCCTCGTCCCTCCTTTTATAGGTCTCCGGAGGGGCACCGCCTTTCGCTTCGTGGACATCTCAACCTCCCCATCGGAAGACGCGACCGCCCACGTCTCAGAGACTGAAGCGACGGGTCGATCCTAGTGGCAGGCGGCGATCCGTGTAAGTGCCAAATCAGCGATGCAGGAATGACCTAAAAAATGGAATCGGTCGCTTAGATGCCGCCACGTAGTGCGACGCATCCCTCTGTTCTCGCCATCATGCTGCCAGCCCGACTCTTCATGATGGCTCCTTTTCAGCATTAACTGCGACTCCTGCGCCCCCAATACAGAACTGACATCTATCCAAAAGGCCGATCGTGGGAGATTCGAAGCGACCCGTCATGATGATCCCCGATCGGGCCTGAATGGATGCAGTCGGTGCAAAAAATGACGCTCCTGCACTTCGAGGTCACATGCCTCCTCAAAGCCCAGCAGCAAGGGGGCAATTGTTATACCCATTCAGCCGGCCCGATTTCGGCCGGACAAGGCGTCCAGCCAGCCGATCCGGGTTGAAGGTCTCGCCGATCGGCTCTCGTGGAGGTCCTGACTGGTTCCCCACCGGAGGTCCAATGAGCCGACCGATTGCAGGGCCGACTGGTTTGGAGGCCGATCGACCTGAAGACCGGCTAACTCAAGAGGCCGACCCACTAAAGGCCGACCAACCTGAAGACCGGCTGATCCACTTCTGCTGAGCTTGACGGACATTTTCCCTCGGCCGGACGACTCACTTCCGTCAGACCAACTCATTTCCATCCAGGGAACCGCCCGAAGGTTCCGGAAGATTCTCTCCAGCTGGTACCAGAATTCTGTTGCAACGGACTCCAAGACGTGGCCAAATGATCTTTTATTCTGTCCTCTAACAGAATTTGGCAGTATCCCATGCCCATAAAAGGTGCCCAGGGGCCTCTGCTTGGGGAGTAGGTTCTTTTCCCTCTCCATACTACACTTCTCATTTTTCTCTCTATTTTGTTGCTCCAGATCCCCTGCTAACTTAAGCATTGGAGTGTCCCCGTCAGAGCACCTCCGGCGCTTAGGGGACTTTATGCAGGTCGACTGGCGGAGGAGCTCTTCAGCACAGCAAGCCGAGCCCGGTCCAGGTAGAAGCACGGCAACACCCTCTATTACATTCATCATGCGTCGTATATATCACACTTGATCCATTGATGCATCTCCATTGCGCACGGACATACCCCGATATACATGGACGCATTTCATGCTGGAAAGCGTGTTCATGCAACGTACGTACATGATTCGCAGCATGGGACAGTACATGAAATAAAATTCTAATTACACCAAAAAAAGCATAAAATATATTTTTTTTGTTTTAGTCTTTCCAAGGTCAGCTTAGTCGTCCCATTTGTATATTTTCCTTCAATTGGGGTATCTAGCAGCCGGTACGTTATGACTCAAATGCCTCCAAGTAGATTTATCCCTTGAAAAAGCAGACATCATGGTTGGACTATCCGAAGATTATTGACTTCAAGATGATGGAGATTTTGCGAGCCTGTGAATTCATACAAGATAATGAATTATCTCCGCTCTATATAATGCAAAGGAGAACCACATAAATGGAGGATCGTTCCCATGACTCTGCCTCACTCCCTTCTATGGATGCTACTAAATTACCAAGAAAGCAAGAGGACCATATAAACTCAATTTTGCTGCTAATAAAATCATTTTGGAAACCATAGATATAACATGTAGTGTGGCCCTACTCTTTTCCTCCTCGTGAGCTCGTGACATTAGCTGGAGTCCAAGAAAATAATAGTTCAAAATTCCAGTTGATAAAGAAATATTATTTAGTTCATGGTAATATGGTTTGTTTTTGTAAGTTTAGTTTATGGGCCATACATTAAATATTCTTCATCTTGAACAAGTAGCATCTAAAGCCAAGTATCTCATGGACATAACAACCGAGAAGCCAACATAACATCTAGCCAAAAAAATGATGAAAAATAGAAACTCCACTATAATTTTTAGACAACCACTTGTTACCTTATGATGGCAAAACAAACAATTGTGGTGTCATCGAACAATGTCATAATATTTTTATGCTCCTTATCTGCTCGAGTTCCGTTGATCACAAAGCATGTTCAATCCATTAGCACAAATATAAATTATGGTTAAGTACATTGTGTGCATAATACAAAATCTTTTTCATTCGATTAAGAAAAATTCTCTTTTTTTTTTTTTTTTTTTGGTAACAATAAAAATTCCTTTTACTTACCAAACCAAGACATTAATTGTTTTCTTAAACCTTACCAGACCTAGATTACTATAACTTATAAAATTTTCAACCGACTCTAAAACCATGTATGATAAAAATTAAACTCAAGACCTAGCCTAGGTTCCTCAAAGATTGGATGCAGAGAAACTGGTCACGAGCCATGGTGCAAGGTAAACTCCCTTTTCTAACTATGTTGGTTCTCAAACTCACAAATTTCAATGGCACGGAGTGCCCAACAAGGACACTAATTAGGAAGGTTACTTTTATGGCCAAGGAGTATGCCCAACCCAATTACATAGCTGGACCATAAGCTTTCATCTAAGCGTTTGGCTCACACCTATATATAGGCCTCTTGATGAATGGATTGGCTAGATCTTTCACACCGAAGGCCATCGGGATCTTTCATGCATGTTTGACCCCTTCATCATATTTTGAGATGCATGATCATGTGCTTCAAGCATTTACATGAGCAACAAATACTTACAAGATTTGAGATGTATGGTTGGCATGGTTCATCACCATGTGGTGCAAGGTATAACTTTTTTTTTTAAAAAAAATAAAAATAAATAAAAAAATAAACCGTAGCTCAAACTTTAACGCTTTTGTGTCCTGCCCATTCTTTTCTTGATGTTTTACGGGTCTCGGCTAAGAGATGATGCAGCTAATGTGACACCATGGCTACAAATAGCTAACTAATCAATAAAAATAAAAAGGGGAAAAAAAAAAAAAAAAAGGGCATACTGAGCGACTAAGTCCTTTTTGTTATATTTGGAAGTAAATAAATAAATTATTTTAACAAATTACATCTCGACAGCTCTATCCCACCAAAAATCTCGTAAAAGAAAACTAGCAATCAAAACTTAAAAAATACCATTCTAGCTTCGAAAGAGCTCTCGCAAGTGTTTGTTCAAGAAAACATCATTACGTGTACTCCATTTTTGGTGTGCTTCACCGACCAATTGGAACGAATCAGCCTTCTTGCCAGACTCAACTTCCCTTTAAAACTAACCATTGCGGGAAAATATAAGAGGGAAAAAAAAAAACTGGGCATCCCTTATCACCTTAAAATGGTCCTTCATAGACCAACGTTAATTGCGTGTTGTATAGCTTTGTACCCGGGACTCGCAGGCTTGATTTTTAGTTGCCTAAACATGAGAAAAAAAGAGGGGAAAACAAAAGGCAGGAAAAAGGGAAAGATAAGCAACCACCAAAGTGTGGGGAGATTTTCCCCGACTTCAATTATTGAGAGATCTCCAGCTTCAAAAGTGAGGCCAGCTCCCCGGAAGCCGCTATGGACTTGTAGATCTCCAGTATGAGCCTCTGCTCAAAAAAGCTGCCCGCCTCGACTCGGACCGGCCGGCGCTTGGGGATCCGTTTGGCCCAGAGAGACTCCCGTCCGTCGGGGAGCGCCCAGGCCGACCCCTTCCCGGCCAGCCCCAGCATGGCGTGCACGTACGCGTCCCTGAGCCGGCCCAGCAGCCGGGCCGGCGATGGGATTTTAATCCGGATCCCGAGGATGGGGCGGATCCTCCAGAAGCGGCGGTTCGCTCCTTGACTCGACCTAAATCTCGTCACCCTCACAGCCTTCTTCCCGGTGCCGGAGCCCGAACCATCCACCCTTTGATACTTCCTCCTGCGCCAGTACAGCCTAATGCCCCTGTAGAACCTATAGGGAAACGCTTCTGTTTCCATCTCTCTCCCCAGCTGGTGGGCGATCGGGGGGAAAGACAAGTGAGAAGATTTGGAGAATGTTCAGTATCAGGTGTGCAGGAAATGAAGGATTTGTCTGTTTCTGAGTGGAATACAAAGAGTTTAATTTATGGCAGCAGGGTTGTTGGCCGGGACTTTGGAAGGTAGGTGGTCGACAAAAACGGGTGGCGTATGCGCTTCGTATTGTTTCTCGCATCATTTTCCTCACCAACCTTATCGGAACGGCTGGAAAGTCCCATGATGAGGCCTAGGAGAAATTATTTTTTACACAGCACGTATTATACAACTAGCTTGCATATCACCGATCACGATGATCCATTTCCCTGGATCTTATTCATAAAAAAACTCACTTTAGTGTATTGCTATAGAAATGAAGAGCTACGGTTATTAACGTATATGATCATTGGGTGCATGTGGTGCAGGATGAAATTTTCCGTTCCTTGATATGCCAGCAAAAATACAGGGTTTTTTTTGTTTGAAATTTATTTTTCTATGACAAATATTGATGCTGAATCTTCACCGATCGAATAGAGTGGTTCTTTTACTGGATCGTCGTCGATCAGAACCTGCAAAACAGATCCCTGATCGGAGATTTTTTGACGGGAACACTCCGATGCTAAAGTCAGAAAAAACTCAGGCAACAGCAGAATAGAGAATTTTTTGAAAGGAGAAATTTAAATTATGGGAATCGATCCAGCTTATCTCGAGTGTCCCCTCTTACCAGTATTTATAGGCTCCAATCGTAACTACTTACGGTTATGCAAGTTGGCAAACGCAACTATTTTATAACTATAAGTAGTGGCGGTCGGAGAATCAGTTATTTCAGAGCTTATCCACTCAGAGGATTTCAATCATGTGGGTGGTTGCAACGGCCAGAACAGGGTTGGCTGTTCTAACATTGAAAAGGCTCACATGCTTAATATGCCTCTTTTCTTTTAGAATAGATCCGAAGTGTAGCTAAATATTTCCTTTAATAGCGCTCCTAAAGAGAATGTTAGCTACATGTCTCAGAGAAGACTTTTTGGAAATAACGAAAGTAAATACTTACAGTTCGGAAAATGAGATAATACACTCTTCAGATTATACCGAAGGAGTAGAGTTGAAGACATTGAATCACTAGGCACGATCTTTGAATCAAAGACAAAGATGCGAAGCCGAAGATATAGAACCAATAAACTTGGATAAAGCTATGAAGCCACACATGTCAGGCATAATCTTCGGATCAATATAAAGATATGAAGACGAAGACATAAGGTTAATAAATTTGACTTTTAGATCAAAGCCGAAGATGTAAAGATACTATGCATGATCTTCGGACTGGGACGAAGATACGAAGCCGAAGACAAGAGTAATAAGCTTAGCTCCTGAACTAAAGGATGCGAAGCCATAAATATAGAATCACCAGGCATGGTCTTCGGACTGAGACGAAGATACGAAGCCGAAGACAAGAATATCCTTTTATAGAATAATAAGCCCAAAGATTAAAATTGGCTCAGAAAGTGATCCAATAGTTAATTGAAATAAAACCGGGATATCGTAACACCTGTCCCCCACTCCCATGTTTGAAATGATTTAATTTTGAAAATTGGGAGAATATAAATTGTCTTTTAGTGATAGCTGACGGATAATGATGGCGCTGAACCTTGAAACGTCTTTTGCCATAACTGCCTGGTGGTATGAAAAAACGCGGAGAAGACACGTGTCATCGCCTCATTTGTCGTTTCAAAAGAAACATTTCGAATCTGGAAAATCCTGAAAAACCCTTTTTAGAAAAAGTTTTTATTTATTCAAGGCAGGACACTTGTCAACTATCTGGAAACTGATTATAGCTGAGAAGCTATCATAGCCATCCACGTCATTTCACAGGGATTGTGGTTACTGCTTCATTAATGAGAAAATCGTACCCCCGATCAAGGAGATTGATACGGCGCACGATCGAGGAGATTTTCGAAGCGTCTCGAAATCCCACATTTTCAACTATAAAAGGGAAGAGAGATTCAGAGGAAAAACTTTCCTTGCGCTCGTGTTCCAGAATCCTTAATTTTTCTTTGCGATATGCAACCTTCTTCCGCAGTCCGCCATTTTTGACATTCCAAAGGTTAGAGATCTTTTCCCCCTTCTCCTTCCTTCTTCCTTACAATGTCGGAATCCTTTAGAAACCCTTCTCCTACTTCTGGCAGAGGTTCACTAGGAGGTGAAACCGATAGGGAACCACCGAAAAGGAAAACCGGCAGGAGCTCATCGGGAGGTGTGAGTGGTAGGGGTTCGCCGGGAGGCGAAACCAATAAAGGAAGAAGTTCTGGTAGGAAAAGAAGCCCATAACGATCGCCGGATTCTGTTGGAAGTTCTTTCTCCCTTGCCAAAATGGAAGAGGTTAAGCAACGTTACCACATCCCACGTACTTTTCATATGATTCTCCCAAAATCCGAAGAAAGGGTAGATAAACCCCCTATGCAGTCTATTGCCATATACAAAGACCACTTCAAGGCTAGTCTTCGGCTTCCACTCCACTCCTTCTTCACAAAAATTTTTAACCTTTACCAGATAGTCCTAGCTCAATTGACCTCTAAGAGTTTTAGGAATATTTGTGGGTTCTTAGTTCTTTACAAACTTAGGAATGTAGAGCTGAAAACATCCCTGTTTACCTCCTTATTCATGTTGAAAAGGGATTTTCACGGCAAAGGGTGGTGGGTTATAGGTCCTCGGTCAAGCCGAAGACTGATAAAAGAAACCCCCATGTAATACATGGGTAGAAACCTTGCTTCTTTTTTGTGTACTACATCCATTGGGGATTCAATACCGAGTGGAAAGCTCCGTGTTTGAGTGTAAACACCAAAAAAAAGGTCTTGAAAGCCGATACGAGGGACTTCGAAATTCTGTTGGAACCGGAAATTCCTTCCTTTAAAGAATTGTTGAAGGAGGAGAATCTTTACTGAGCTCATATCAGCGAAGTTCCAGTCTTAGGTATAGAGATAGTGGTCTTCGGATCTTTTCTTTTTCTTTTCTTTCTCATATATATGTATGTATATGATGAAATCCCTTTCTCTGATTGCAGGTAAGAAAATGAAGCCCCAACTTGAAAAAGTTTGACAGGCTTCTCGAAAGAGGGTTGTGTCTGTTCCAGCGACATCCGAAATCCACAAGAAAAGAAGGGCCGAAGAGGGTTCGAGCACTCCGATGAGGCCCACATCGGATGAAGAGATACCGCCTACATCACCAAATCCACCTGAACCTATCAGAAGTCCATCTCTGAGGAGGTCTCCTCCGAGAAGTCCTCGTCCGATGCCCTCTCCAAATCAACGTGATTTGTCGTTCGATAGAGAATCTTTGACTGCACCTCCGAAGGAGAAAGGGAAAGAAAGAGCTAAGTATCACTCCGAAAATGAACTGAGATGGAGCGGCTCTTCAGAAGGAGGTTGCAATGTAGACTTCACCATCTTTTTGGATAGGGAAGGCTTGGAGAACACTGAGTTAGCCAGGGAGCTGATGAAGCGCACCCTTCTTCCGAAAGACTGGGACAAAACTAAGTCCCGATGTATTGAAGAAGTCTTTGACTCAGTGTTCTCATCAGCACTGAAGGTAAATATCTGATTATATTTTTAAAGTATAAATTTGTTGTTACTAACTCTTCAATCTATTAATATAGATGATGCACGACATTATTGTCATGGAGGAAAGCATCTTCGAGTTCAAAGAGAACTATAAAAGGATGAAGAAGAAGGTGAAAATGGCTGGAATTGAGAAAGCGGTAGCCAAGGAGCAGAGGCAGGCTATGGAGGAGAAGCATGCGCAAAATGATGCCTTGGTTCAGAGTTTGAAAGCTGAGATGGAGAAACCTCAATCAAAGAACTCTGAACAGGAAGCAAGGCTTAGGAAGAGAAAGAACAAAATCCGTTCTCTAGAAACTCTTCTTCAAGAGGCTCATCAAAAGTCCGAGGAGGATGCAAGGAAATCCGAAGGGGCTGCCAAGGAAAATTGCTCTTTGAAAAATCAACTAGGAAGGGCAATAGAAGATTTCAAGGCATCTCCAACTTTTGAGGCCGAAATGATTGAAGCCGAAACCCATAGTTATAAAGGAGGCTTCAATGACAAGGTGGAGGAGGTGCAAAAGCTGTACCCAGACTTGGACATTTCGGGAATTCAACTGTTCAATATCGAAAGTTCGAATGAACCCGAAGCATAAAAGGATCCTGAAGCACCAAGAACTACAGCTAAAGAGGTGGTGGATCCAATTGTTCTTACCGAAGACACCCCCATAAAAAATGTTTAGCAACTTTTTTTTTTTGAAATGTAAAAAATCTTATCTATGAAAGTTCTTTTCAATGAGAGTTTCTCTATGAATGCATATGTGAATGTATTAGAATTTTTCCAAGTGAAAAATCTTCAGATAATTAAGAACTCCGAAGTATATAAAATGATACTGAATCTTCAGACTTGGAATAATAATCCTTTAAGAAACAGAATTCCAAATATGATCCAAGATCATATCATGTTGGATAATAACATCAGAATAAGAATAATTCTGAGACATCAAGTCTTCGAATTTAAAGATGCACTAAATCTTTAAAAGAATTCCATAGAATTAAAATGAGAGAATATCAAATTTCCAAATAATAATCAAGTCTTCGGACTTGAAAATACGCTAAGTCTTCGGACTTAAGGAAAAAGAATACCAAATTTTCATATAGGAATCAAGTCTTCGGACTTAGAAGTAACTTCATATAATTATGAAGAAAACCAAATCTCTAGACAAGACTTAAGTCTTTGGACTCGAGAATATTTCAGATAATTAATCTCATAGATGAAAATACCAAGTCTTCGGACTTGAGAGTAAAATAGACCACGTAGGTCATCTGCCTTTTGATCAATGATTAAGATAGGCTAATCAGGCTTACCTCGGTACTTAGTAGAGTAGATCACAAAGATCATTCTCATGCCTTTTTAGGATATCTTTTTATGATATCATTAAGACAGGCTGATCATGCCTACCTCAGCACTTCGTGAGGTAGATCACGGAGATCATCCTCATGCCTTTTTGATTAAGATGAACTAGTTAAGCCTAACTCGGCACTTCGCAGGATAGATCACGGAGATCATCTTTATGCCTTTAAGAAAAGAAAAATAAGATAGGCTAGTTAAGCTTACCTCGGCATTTCGTATGGTAGATCGTGGAGATCATCCTTATACCTTTAGAAATAGAATTAAGATAGAAAGATTAAATCTATCTTGATGACCTTGAATAAAACCTTTATTGATAATACTTGTGAAGGTTTTGTACATTCCAAGATCGAGGTAATGGGACACCTTCCAAAGTTTCCAACCGATAAGTTCCAAGTCGAATAACCTCTTTGATTCGGTATGGTTTTTCCCATGTATGAGAGAGTTTACCTTGTTATGTTGGCTTAGATACTTCAGACTTTTGCAGAACTAGATATTCAAGAAGAAAGGCCCGTTCTTTTACACGAGAGTTGTAGTATCCTGCAACTTTTTGCTGGTACGCAGCCATTTTCAATTGTGCCTGAAGTCGTGTGCCTTGTAATAAATCTAGGTTAATTCTTTGACATTCATAGTTTTTGGGCGCTTTAAACTGATCAATCCACAGAGATTATAAAGAGACTTCTATAGGAAGAACCGCTTCAGTGCCATAAGACAGATGAAATGGAGATTCACCAGTAGTTGTTCTGGGAGTGGTTCGGTATGCCCAGAGAACTGAGTTCAACTCATCAGCCCATGATCCCTTAGCACCATTTAGCCTGGTTTTTAAACCATGAAGGATAGTCATGTTTGTTACTTCAGCTTCTCTGTTGCATTGAGGATGCCCTTCCGAAGTAAGTTTGTGAAGAATATGATACTGAGTGCAGAAGCTTTTGAACTCGGATTATCAAATTGTCTTTCGTTGTTAGTTATGATAGAATAAGGAATTCCAAAACGAAAGATGATGAAGTTTCTTACAAAATTTTAAACCTTTGTCTTAGTGATCTGTGCTAATGCTTCGGCTTCGACCCATTTCGTGAAATAATCAATAGCCATAATGATAAATTTTTGCTACCCAGAAAATGGAGAAAATGGACCAAGAATGTCCATCCCCCACCGTGCAAAAGGCCAAGGAGATGTCAAAGGAGTTAAGTGACTTACGGGCCACCTTTGTACATTGGAGTATCTTTGACAATGATCACATCTTTGGACAAATTTTACAGAATCCTTCTAGATAGTTAGCCAATAATAACCTTGACGGATTATTTTGTACGCCAAGGATCTACTCCCCAGATGATCTCCACAAATTCCTTCATGCACTTCCCTAAGTGCATAATCAGCATCGGATGGACCTAGACACTTTAGCAAAGGCTACGTGAAGGACCTCTTATACAATGCTTCATTTAGGATCACGTATTGAGAGGCTATCCACCAAAGCCATTTAGCTTCCAGCTTATCCTCGGGCAAGGTGCCTTCTTTTAGAAACTTGAGAATTGGGTCCTTCCATGAAGGCTCATGTTCAATTTGACAAATTCCCATGATGGGCTTCGATATGCTGGGATTTTCAAGATATTCCACATATGTCCTTCCAAGTGAATCTGGTGTTGTGGTTGCAAGTCTTGAAAGATTATCTGCCCGGGAATTTTCTGTCCTTGGTACATGGATAATTTCAAAATGTTCCAACTCAGATGTCAAGCTTCGGACTTTTTCTAAGTATTGGATCATATTAGGATTCCGGGCTTCGAAATCACCTTTCACTTGATTCACCACTAGCTATGAATCAGAAAAACTTTAATCCTTCTGATTTCCAGTTTTTGGAAGATTTTGAGACCAGTAATCAATGCTTCATACTCCACCTGATTGTTCGAAGCTTGGAAAGAAAACCAAAGAGCATACTCAATAGCCTGCCCATTCGGACCAGCCAGAATTAAACCTGCACCGCATTCGTTGGCATTCGAAGCACCATCCACATGTAACATCCAGACAAATTTCGGAGTGTCTTCGGTATTCTCCTCTTCGGCCCTTAGCCGGTCTTCTTCAGGCCTCCATGTGCATTCTACTATAAAGTCAGCTAAAATTTGTTCTTTCATTGCTGATCTAGGCTGATAATCAATGTCAAATTCTTCGAACTTAACAGCCCACTTAGCTATCTTTACTGAGGTGTCAGGACAACGGAGAATAGCTTTTAAGGGTTGATCTGTCAGAACCATAATAGAATGGGCTTGGAAATAAGGCCGAAGATGCTTTGCCACCATTACAAGAGAAAAGATAATCTTCTGCACTCTGGGATATCGGACTTCTGTTTCATGCAACACTTTACTGGTATAATAGATCGGCTTCTGCACATGCTTGGCATCTTTCCGTACCAGAACCGAACTAACTGCTTCATCTGTGGCTGATAGATATAAGTAAAGTGTTTCTCCTTCACAGGGCTTAGAACGTAATGGAGGATTTTCTAAATATTCTTTTAGCTTGTCAAAGGAAATTATGCAATCCTCTGTCCACTTAAAATTTTGAGTATGGCGAAGAACCTTGAAGAAGGGTAAACACCTTTCCGTAGAACGGGACATAAATCTGCTCAAAGAAGCAATTCTCCCCGTTAACCTTTGCACTTCTTTCTTGCAAGTAGGATGCCTCATAGTCCGAAATGCCTGGATTTTCTCTGGATTAGCTTCTATTCCTTGCTTGGTAACCAAGTATCCTAGGAACTTTCCAGAAGTAACGCCGAAGATGCACTTGGTTGGATTCAATCTCATCTGATGGCACCTAAGAGCATCAAAAGATTCTTTTAAATCTGCAATATGATCTGGCTTATGAAGACTTTTTACTATCATATCGTCAATATAAGTATCTATGTTTCTCCCAATCTGATTTTTGAAAACTTTGTTGACGAGCCTTTGAAAAGTTGTCCCAGCATTCTTTAGACCAAACGGCATCACCTTATAACAGTAAAGCCCCTTCTCTGTAACAAAAGCAGCCTTTTCTTCATCTTCAGGATTCATTCAGATTTGGTTATAACCTGAGAAGGCATCCATGAAGCTCAACAACTGATGACCAGCCGTAGCATCAACTAGCCGATCGATTTTTGATAATGGGAAACTGTCCTTCGGACATGCCTTGTTGAGATCAGTATAATCTATACAAATTCTCCACTTGCCATTTGACTTCTTCATCATAACCACATTTGCAAGCTAACTTGGATATTGGACTTCTCTTATGAAGCTAGCTTCAAGCAATTTGTTAACTTTTTCATCAATAACCTTCTGCCTTTCAGGAGCAAAATTTCTCTTCTTCTGCCGAACAGGTTTATAGTTAGGAGAAACTTACAGGTGATGTGTGATCACATCAGATAGAATTCCAGGCATGTCCGAAGCTGTCCAAGCAAAAATATCAGCATTATCTCGAAGAAAGGAAATTAATTTTACCTTTAACTCCTCATCAAGTAAACTGCCGATTTGTAATAGCTTGGTTGGATCGTCTTCGGATAAAGGTATGAAGAGTGTTTTCTCCACTGGCTCTCCACTGTCTTCGGACTCATCCCTCGGATCCAGCTGATCAAGTATTAATGACCTGGCCACTTATTTGTTCTGAATCATCAAATACTGGTGAGCGATCCTTTGATCTCCCCTTACCTCTCCAATGCCTGTCCTGGTAGGAAATCGTACTAAAAGATGGTATGTGGAAACAATGGCTCTAAATTTGTTCAATGCTGTACTCCCCAATATTGCATTATAAGGTGAAGAGGTTCTGGCCACAATAAAATTGATGGGAAGAGTCCTTTGTAGGGGTTCGGAGCCAAATGTCACAGGTAAAACTGTTTCACCTTCCACTCCAATTTGATTTTCGCCAAAGCCAGTTATAGGAATGAGAGATCTTCGTAATTCACGTCCAGACAGTCTCATCTGAAGAAAAGCATCATACAGCAACACATCAACTGAACTTCTATTATCAATTAAAATTTTTTACATCAAAATTGGCTATAACAGCCGAGACCACTACTGGGTCATCATGTGGAAGCTGTATTTCTTGAGTATCCTCATCGAAAAAAGTAATAGAGTTTTTCCCTTTGAACCTCTTCGGGATATTTTCCTCAGCTTCAATATCCCATGCCGATGACCGATGAAGCATCCCAACATCTCCGCCAGTTGGCTTTTGATGAGGCAAATTAGCTTCATCGGATATCCTTGGAAGGGCAATTACTTCGGTTTGAGATTCTGGGCAGTTGACATACTTTCCCAGATATCCTTTTTTTATCAGATCTTCGATGACGTCCTGAAGCTGAAAGCATTCCTCCATATTGTGGCCATGATCCCGGTGGAATCGGCAGTACTTGCTTTTATCCCCTGTTTTTGCAGACGTTTTCAGGGGACGTGGCCTTTAAAAATATTTTTCTTTTTCAATCTCCAGCAGAATCTTCTTCCTTGGTAGGTTGAGGGGTGTATAAGTATCAAAACGATTGTTCTGCTGTCTGGATCTGGGACTGTGCCTGGGGGCCAAAGTGTTGTTAGAGGATGTTGGCATGTTCGGCCCTCTGGCGTTCTTCTTCTAAGAAGGGAACCTCCCTTTCGCTAGTCTTCGGCTTGCTGCTTGCTCCTCAGTGGCTGCATACTTTTGAGCTCTTGCCAACAGTTCGGCATAGCTCAGTGGGAACCTTTTGTCTAGGAAGAAAGTAAACTTGGACGATTTCAAGCCTTTCTTCAAGGCAGACATAGCCACATGCTCATTTAAATTCGAAATTTCCAATGTAGCTGAATTGAAGCAGTGAACAAGATCCTTCAAATTTTCTCCTTCTTGTTTCTGGAGAAGAAACAAACTATCGGTATTACGCAGCATCTTCTAGCATATTCTGAAATGCGAGATAAACTGCCGCTCTAACTTAGTGAAAGAGTGAATTGTCTTTTGGGGTAAACTCAAATACCATATTCGAGCAGATCTCTTCGGAGTAGCAGGAAAAGCGAGACAATAAAGAGCATCTATGGCTCCTTGCACCATCATATGAGCCTTATAGCTTCCCAGATGGTTGAGAGGATCTGAAGTCTTATCATAAGCTTCTAGCTGTGGGATCTTGAAATGCCTCGGGATGACTTCATCCATAATATGATTAGAAAAAGGGGACTGAGAGTTGAAGGTGATGACCTCATCGCCCCTTCTCAGATCTGAGATCCTTGCTATCTATGCTTGCATAGATTTGAATTTTTGTTCAAATTCATAGTTGATCTCTCTCTGCCTGGCTTCTTCTGGTACAAAACTTCTAAAAGAAACATAGGGAGATCGCCGAACCCTCTTCTTTCCTCCATGATCCCTTGCTTGTCGATCTGGTGGAGAAGCATAGCAGTCACTAGATGACCGGATCTGTGAGAAACTGGGGGTAATCTCTTAAGGTTGATGTTTCTCCTTCTCAGGTTGATGGCTAGATTGCGGAACAGGTGGTGGACATTGCTTTTGAGCTGCGGCCTCATGCAAATGCTGAACCGGTGCCGTCAAAGCCTCTACCCTGTTCACAAGGCTTTCAAATTGCTGTTGCCCCACCATTATCATAGGGGGCTATAGTCCCTGATCCACCGGAAGATTGCTGACCGGAGGACCGTTTGATGGAGGAGCCTGCTGCTCCTGACTCGTAGATGCATTCTTTATCTTCCTTTTCATCATTTTTCTTAGCAAACTCTCCTTCAAAGCAGAAGAAACATAGCTTCTTCCCCTACCTGGTGCGCCAATCTATTGATGCTGAATCTTCGCTGACCGGATGGAGTGGTTCTTCCGCTGGATCGCCGTCGACCGGAACGTGCAAAACAGATTCCTGACTGGAGATTTTCCGGTGGGGGACACTCCAATGCCAAAGTCAGAAGAAACTCAGGCAGCAGTAGAATAGAGAGTTTTTTGGAAGCAGAGAGGGAAAGGAGAAATTCAAATTATGGGAATCGATCCAACTTACCTCGAGTGTCTCCTCTTACCAGTATTTATAGGCTCCAATCGTAACTACTTACGGTTATGCAAGTTGGCAAATACAACTACTTCATAACTGTAAGTAGTGGTGGTCGGAGAATCAGTTATTTCGGAGCTTATCCACTCAGAGGATTTCAATCATGTGGGTGGTTGCAATGGCCGGAACATGGTTGGCTGTTCTAACATTGAAAAGGCTCACATGCTTAATATGTCTCTTTTCTTTTAGAATAGATCCGAAGTGTAGCTAAATATTTCCTTTAGTAGCACTCCTAAAGAGAATGTTAGCTACATGCCTCAGAGAAGACTGTTTGGAAATAACGAAAGTAAACACTTACAGTTCGGAAAATGAGATAATACACTCTTCGGATTATACTAAAGAAGTAAAGCTGAAGACATTGAATCACTAGGCACGGTCTTCGAATCAAAAACAAAGATGCGAAGCCGAAGATATAGAACCAATAAACTTGGATAAAGCTATGAAGCCACACATGTCAGGCATAATCTTCGGATCAATATAAAGATATGAAGACGAAGACATAAGGTTAATAAATTTGGTTTTTAGATCAAAGCCGAAGATGTAAAGACACTATGCATGATCTTTGGACTGGGATGAAGATACGAAGCCGAAGACAAGAGTAATGAGCTTAGCTCCTGAACTGAATGATGCGAAGCCATAAATATAGAATCACCAGGCATGGTCTTCGGACTGAGACGAAAATACGAAGCCGAAGACAAGAATAACCTTTGGTAGAATAATAAGCCCAAAGATTAAAATCGGCTCAGAAAGTGATCCAATAGTTAATTAAAATAAAACCGAGATATCATAACAATAAAATTATTTTATAATAAAATTTATTGTTGATTTTTGCTGCTGCATGTTAGTAGAAATTTGTAAAATTTGTAAATCTAGGGTTGTGGCTAATGCGCTGCATTTCTTTTAGATTAAGTGCCGGGATTCACCCATACAGAAGTTGATGGATGAATAATTAGGTTATTTAGAACTTTCACAGCCTCTATGATTAGTTTAATTAAGAGTACATAACGTTCTCCACTTAGTTCATCCGGGATGATGGTGACGGTCCGGTCCTCCCATGCTTAATTAGCTAATAATTGGCATTTACAGCTCTTGATGAACTACATGGCAACCTGTCGGCAATGGAAGATCTGTAGAGCTTTTTCACGGTTGTTATAGAGATATTTCGGATATCTCGGACTATGACCGTTATATCTCAAGAACCTTGGATAAGAGTTATCAAGACTGCAAATGGGTCGGGTTGATCCATGATCCAATTCGATCGGATCTCGTTTAGATCCGATTCAATTTATTTTTAGAAACCCGTGGATCCGGATTGGATCATAAAATTAGATCTGTTTCATTTTCTTGGTTGGATATGGGTTTCTGAATTTGGACCCGATCCGACTCGATCCAACTTGAACATATTAATAATATTAGAATCATATCTATTTAGACCTTTAAATTATAATTTAAAACTTGTATATAACTTATTTTTAACATAGAGATATAATTAGAATTATTTTTATATCTAAATTTATTTTAAAAAATAATATTATTTATTATATATTTTATGGTTAATAATAGTTGGCTATTAATAATTAAAATATAGTTGTTTATATTTTATCCGGATCATATTTAGATTCAAATTTTTTAGATTAGAATCGGATTATTTATAGACTTGATCCAACCCGAATGATTTGTTGGGTTAAAAATTTTGATAGTGGATCCGACCCGATCTAATTTTCTAGTGAATTGGGTCTGGATCTAATATTAGAATCCGATCGAAGAACCAGGTTAGATCGGGATCACTCAAGATCTAGTCCGATCCGATCCATTTGCATCCTTAAGGGTTATGTCCTGGATAAAGATTTGTTTAGATTTAAAACTCAACTATAGAGATAGTTGCCTCGCTTACCAATCCATCACCTAGACGAGCTTCTTCCTGGAACGCTTCCACCAGCCAGAGGCAATAGCCAAGTCCGCCAACCCATCTGCGGGCCCAATGCTGAGCCTAGCCGAGTGTTGAGGCATGTTGTATTGGGCTGTTACCAGGTGTGACCATCGGCCCACTCTTTCTCACGTGGCCAATCTCAAAGATTTCAAAAGTCTATCGCTCGAATCACAGGACCGGCTGTTTGCACCAACAATGTTACCCAAAGTAATGAAACCCCATGTTGTAGAGGGCTGTCACCAGGTGCAACCCATCAGCCCTCCTTAGCTACCTGGCTAATCCCAGAGATTTCAAAAGTCTATCGCTCGAATCATGGGACCAGCTACTGCGCCAGCGATGTTACCCGAAGTAACGACCCCCCATGATCTGCAAGAATGGATCATGGCTGTAATCTTGCAATAATGCAATCATGACCTGGTATCCCCGGAGTTATCCTCGGAGTTACTTATTCTTGACTCAGCCCTCTCCAATAAATATTAAAGATCTCTAGGATCTCTCATAAATATTTTTTTTTTCATGTTTACTATTTTTCTTTTATTCCAGATCGCTGACTTGAATATTAGAGTATCCGTGCTAGAATCTCTCTCGGTAGTCTCTTAGTAGTGAATCCTTTTGCAGGTCACTCCAATGATGACTTCAGCAAATCTATTACTGTTCATTATCATCATGCGCATATATTAAATAGGGATGTCTACTCCAGCGCTCATAATTCATCGGGCATGCATAGCACTGGGATGCCAGTACGTTTGAAACTCGAAGTCATCCCAGAATGATGTGGCCAAGGCAACAATTCACCAACCGACATTTCATGAGTTCAAATGGGTACGTACCTGATCGGTATATGGTTGGTATTGCGTTGACCCGACAAGGCGTGATCGTTCAAACAAATGATAAAAACAACTTTTGCTTTTACGGTCGGTTACTACCTTGTGAATTTTTGACCTCGATCGGCATGAAGCTGACGCTATATATAATGGTTGAAAGAGTGTCAAACCCTTTGGTCCGTCCTCTAGGTCACGAATTCAATGATCAAATTCATAGATTACTTGGTTGAATTCAAAAATTTTTTCAGGATATATGACTGAAAACGAGGAAACTCTCCACTCTGACAGTTTAATGGGATCAGGCTGACGTACTCACCTTCGAATGAAGAAGATATTTATAAAAATTACGGTCCGAATCGAACATGGCCTGTCGGAACGGATGCCCAGTAATGACAGCTACAGCAAAGATTTTCCCTTCCCCCATCCTTTTTATTTATTAAAAAAAAAAAAAAAGTGTCAAACCGTTAAGCAAGCCATATCAATATTCCAAGAAAATATGTACCACCATCGATCGCTCAGTCGGTCATGTCGATTTCAACAGAAAACTTTGCTCACTTCAAGCACCCGTGTGACACCCGAGGAAGCATAAGTGAAGGTGCTACGACTGCCGCAGCGGTCAAAACATTCATTACCTAACATCCGCCTACGATAGGGTTTAGTATAATTTGTGAGATTCTGTGAGCAAGTGTTTGGTTCCTTGTTGATCATTGGATAAATTTTAAATATTTATACACGATCAATGAATCAAAATAATATCTTTTTGATTAAATTTTCTTAGATGAAATCTTATATTGTGATAAATGATATCAAATCAGATCCAATCTAGGGTTTATATGGATTAGAAGATATTACAATATAAATCATTAAAACGAATCATGGATCGATCATGATATCTATGATTATATTTGATTAAATTTAGATAATTAGTCTAGCAAGAATGTTAAAAATTAAATTAAAAAATGTGATGATTCATATAACTATCTATTTAGTTAGACATCAACTATCTGTAAGATAGATTCTTGGTACTTATATGGAAACAAGTAATCAAAATAATACTTTTCAATTAACTTTTTTTTGGATAAGGTCTAGAGTAGTAATATAATTATTATTGCATTGTATATTTGTATTCACCACTCCACACAAACAGGGACGTGAGATACCTAGCCCATCCCATGCAAACCCCCCCCCCCCCCCGGCCCCCACCTTCCAATATATATATATAAATATATATATATAACCGATCTCTCAACTCATCTTCTCTTAGAGATCCAGTCTGGCTGCTTATTGTTTATTTTTTTAGATAAAAATTATTGAAAATCAAATCAAGTAGAGAGATCAAACAAAAATATATATCTTTAAGTTTATTTATGCATCAAGATCAAACAAGAATAATAAAATAATAATAATGGTAAAATAAATAAATCATAAAAAAATATCAAAATTTACATGGTTTGGCCATAGTTATATCCACGGGATATTCAACTTTACTATAAAGAAAAAATCACCAATATAAGATTTTGCACCTCTCAAATCACTCATATCAATCTCTTAATAAAAAACATCAAAAAAAAAATTCTCTCAAAAAAATTACGTACAAAACTTTCTTGGAGCCGTCGCTATTGCCACTATCGCAAATCCTAAAGCTACTACTGCAAAATCCAAAACACTGGGCAAAATCACCAAACTCTTTGGCTAAAACATCCTTTTAAAAGGAATTCAAAATGAGTCCCGCTTGGTCACTCATCCTCCCACACATACCGCAACTCCCATGTAGTTACCCCATGATTTTCTCATAAAGGGGTCTTGTACCGTGTGGGGTCACATCTCTGCTAGCTTTTCTGTGAGCTGAGACACCAACAATAATCTCCATCTCGACTCAGCATTTCAACCTCTACATAATTTTGAGAGTTTGTGAATAATCTCTACCCCATGTCCTAGGGCCTTCATATCTCAGTATTGCTTAATATTAGCTAAGTCTGGACAATAATGGAACTTGATTGCTAGAAGTAGCTTGGTCATCATGACTGCAGTATTTTCCGAGTAGGAATCTTGACTAACTGAATACAACAGCTCGCAACAAATTTCATGAACTTGTGATACCAAATATCAATATGCTTTGTCCTAGCATGATATACCGGATTCTTTGCAAGACATATAGTAATCTAACTATTATAATATATACGAACAGTCTTCTATGCAATACCAAGTTCCTTGACTAAACCCTGAAGCCAAATTGCCTCCTTGGTAGCTTCAACTATAGCTATATATTCTGCCTCCGTTGGTGATAATGCCACGATATCCTGAAGTATCGCTTTCCAGCTGATAGGACCTCCATCTAAAGTGAAGATGTATCTTGTGATTAATCTTCTCCTGTCAAAATTATTTGCATAATCTGAGTCAACAAAACCAACATGAATATGAGTGTTAGTCCTCTTCTGAAATAATAAACCAAAATTTGATATGTCCTTTAAATAACGCAGAACACGTTTAATTCCATTCCAATGCTCTTTTTCTATATCTGCCACGTATTTGCTCAAAATACTAATAGTCTGTGACAATCAGGTCTAGTGCAAACTATAGCATACATTAAACATCCAACTTCACTAGCATACAACACTGAGCATCTCCTGACGTTCTTTCTTAGACTAAGGACTTTGTTGTATAGAGAATCTAAAATACTGAGCTGGAGGTATACTCACAGTCTTAGCCTCCTTTATATTGAATTTGACCAATACCTTCTCTATGTATCCCATCTAGGTCAACCATAGCTTTCCATTCTTTCAATCTCTATGAATCTTCATGCCTAGGATCTTCTTGGCACTTCCTAGATCTTTCATTTCAAACTCAGAATTAAATTCCTATTTCAACTTAGAAATCTCTTGTATATGCTTACAAGCTATAAACATATCATCTACGTATAGCATCAATAATACAATATAACCATTACTAAGAAAATAGAAATAGACACAACTATCATACTTGCTCCTCGTGTAGCCATGTGTCACCTTAAAGGTATCAAATTTTTTTACCATTGATGCGGAACCTACGTCAAACCATAAAGAGACCTCTTCAATTTACACACCAGTTTTTCATTGTCCTTTTATATAAAACCATATGGCTGCAACATGTAGATCTCCTACTAGCTTATCGTATAAGAAAGCAATCATCATATCAAGCTATTCCAGCTCTAAATTTAATGTAATCTCCATAGAAAGCATAACCCTAATAGAATAATGCTTAACAACTGGAAGAAATATCTCATCAAAATCTATCCCTTTTCTTTGACTGTAGCATTTTGCTACCAATCTGGCTTTGTACCTTGGTGGTTCACTTTTTAATAAAACTTCCTTTTTTTTGTACACCTATTTATAGCAGATTACCTTTCTACCTTTAGGAAGAGTGACAGGTTCCCAAATCTCATTATTATGAAGAGAATTCATTTCTTTCTCCATAGCAATTTACTACTTATCACCATCCTTACTATGCAAAGCCTTCTAAAAAGATATTGAATCACTAGAAATAACAGGAAAAGCATAAGCAACTGTATCTTTTAATCTCAATAGTAGTTTTACTTCACTTCTAGCCCTTCATATAGCAATAGAGAAGGCTCCTCTTTTTTCTCTGTCTATACAATTTTTACATCCTATTTTGAAGATTCTCTCGAACCAATATTATTACTGTCAATCCCGATCAGTAGCTCCACCTGAATTTCCAATATTATTACTGTCAATCCCGATCAGTAGCTCCACCTGAATTGTGGGCTTGGGCTTCTTCATACTTTGAACCTAATGTTAAATTTTATTTTTCAACACTAAAACTTCATTAAATATCATATCTCTACTGAGCTCTACCTTTTGAATAATTGGATTCCAAAGTCTATAGCCTTTCACGTTAATCTTATATTCTAGATAAATACAAGGTTTAGACTTTGCATCAAGTTTAGTCCTCTGATTCTCCTATACCAATACATATGCAGGATAACCAAATATATAAATGTCAGAATAATTAGTAGGCTTATCAAACCAAACCTCCTATGATGTTTTGAGTCCCAATTATATCGAAAGAGATCGATTCACTAAGAAGTATGCAGTGTTTACTGTTTTAGTCAAAAATTGTTTCGAAAGATCTGCAAATAGTCTCATGCAACGAGCTTTCGCAAGTAGTGTCATGTTCATCAACTATCTTATTTTGCTGTGCCTTGCCTGGGATAGTGAAGTACCGAGCTATGCCTTCTAATAATAATTCACAAACTCTTTGAAAGTAAATTCTTGACCATTGTGAATGCAAAAAATCTTTATCTGCTTGCCTGTTTGTTTTTCAACTTTAGCTTTCCAGTACTTGAACTTCTTAAATACTTCTGACTTATGCTTCAAGAAGTAAACCGAAATCTTTTTATAATGCAATTCACAAGCTTGTTTGAATGTGCCTTGCCTGGGATAATGAAGTACCGAGTTATGCCTTCTAATAATAATTCACAAACTCTTTGGAAGTAAATTCTTGACCATTGTAAATGCAAAGAATCTTTATCTGCTTACCTGTTTGTTTTTCAATTTCAGCTTTCCAGTACTTGAACTTCTCAAATACTTCTGACTTATGCTTCAAGAAGTAAACCGAAACCTTTTTATTATGCAATTCTAACATCCCTCTTTGATTTATATGGCCAAGCCTAGCATGCCACAATAATGTAGCATCATCATTATCAGAACAGGATGTAATAGCAGCTCACCAGTAATAGTTTTTCCAATCAACATATATAGGAAACCTATCTTTTCTCCCTTCATCAATATTAAGGCACCACATTTAATTTTTAATATGCCATTAGTATCAGCAAAAGTGCATCCATTAGCATCTAAGGTACCAAGAAAGATAAGACTCTTTCTCAAATCAGGAACATGCCTGACATCTGTCAAAGTCTTTACAACTCCATCAAATATCTTAATTTTGACTATTCTTAGCCCAACAGTTTTGCACTCGATATTATTACCCATAAAAACTCTAACCACCATCATAAAATGTATAAGAAACAAACCAATCTCTATATGGGCATATATGATAAGACCAACCAATATCAAGAATCCAAGTATCTGAAACATCCATACTTGAGATGGTCAACATATTTCCATCCTTTTCAGAATCCGTAGCAACTCCAGCCTCATCAGTGTTCTGTTTTTGCTTAAACTTTAATTTGGAATAATCCGTCTTCCAATGACCTTCTTATTTGCAATAATGGCACTTATCATTTTGTCCTCTTGACTTGAATTTGAAATGATTATTTTATCACTTTTTTCTTTTTGACATCATTTTTCTTGACCCGGACATCATATTCTTTTAGTTCAGGCATTTTGTGCACAATGACGTAGCAACATCATTCTTGTGAACTTGCACCTAAATGTCCTCATGTCCGCTTCACTCGCATCTCTTATAATTCAAGAATTTTTTTTAAAAAAAATATTACTTTTCAAAAAATTAATTACCAAAATATTATATTTTTATAAATATTTATAAAACTATCACTAGCAGGTGACATGGCTTTTACTTGGCAAAGTCACAAATTTTAGGACCTTCTGATTGACAAATGGTCCAGGAAGAACTTGTGGATTCAACCACAAGTTCTTCTTCCTCTTAGATTTTCCTAAATCTAACCTAAACGGCTGTCATCTTTTTCTAAACATCCCCCTCAACCCTTCCGATCGCCCGTTCTCTCTGATGTACCCATATTCCTCGATTGGCCGGCCTCTTCACCGCATTGCATTTCTCAAATGGTCCATAAACCAGGTTGGATTTTCTTGTAGAAACAGAGTGATGTTACAACATAAAATAAAGTATATTAAGAAAAAAAAAAGATTAAGATAAATAAGTATAGTCCATCTAAAATTATAGATTGAAAAGAAGTTCACAACTTCAAACATGCCATCCTACGGCAAATTAATGATAATTTGAAAATTATTTTTTTAGGGATGGCATATTTTACAAGAAAAAAAAAAATATCTTCACCTGCATGAATCCACCATCGAACCATATAATGATCATTTCAAAATCTATGCAGATAGATAAATAAAAAAGCTTGGATCACTTTGAAATATACATATAATACGATTTAATAGTTAATGTTGTGAAAAAGGATATATCATTTTTACGTATGGAAGATGCATACCTAAATCCTTCGATGAGAGTTAATAAAATTTTGCTATCTAAGTCAAGATCCTCCTCCATCCGTCTTCGATCATTTTTTACTTATTTATTTATGAAGAGAAAGCTGAATTAAATATAATTTTTTAAACTGGATTGCTAAGAATTGTCCAAATTGAATGGTTAAACAATTGTAGTTTACGATCGTAGTAAAAAGATGCTTATTCTAAATGATGCTTTGATGGCTAAATTTGCTATAAAATTTATATAATTTCATAAAAGGATATGAGTTTCTTTTATGAAAGTAAAGTATGGTGGGTGATCCTTTATATCTATCTCTTTATATTTACAAAATAGCCCATCTTTTTGTAAAAAAATATTTTTCTTTGCTCTATTAATTTTATTTAAACTTCGATGGACCGTGGGTAATAGATCATCAACTAATGTGATCCGAGACCTTTGGATATCTTCTACTTCCATTGGATTATGACCCATATTGGCTAATATTGAGTCTTTGCAAAATCTTTAGTTAACAATATATTATCCAATACAAGTGGTTGGAATATTGGATGGATTTTGAATGTTGGAGTTCATCCGAAAGTCACCTTGTTTCTCCGAAAGTTAGCTTGGAACCATCTCCTATGTCAAAGCATATTATATCAACATGGATTACATATTCCTAGTCACTATGATCTTTGTCCAGGTTTGGAGGAATCAAGTACTCATATTATCTTGCATTAAAGATTGGTGATTCAGACATGGCGATAGGTCCCAATTTCAAATACTTTGATATTTCCTGTCTTTCTTTAAATAATTTTCTACAAAATATCATGAAGAGAGCGAGTAGAGATAATCAATGATCATAGGCAACATTAATATCGTATATAGCATATCAAATTTGGGAAGCAAGGAATTCTCAGATTTTTTAAAATATTATTCGGAATCTTAGGATCATTGTATTACAAACTTCTATCCAAGTAAAGGAAATTATCGGCATCAATGCCTTCAAAGACATCTTAATAGTTGGAAAAACTTGTAGCTCATTTTTTTAGAATTTCTGTATCCTTTTAGAGAATCTTGTTTACTTGGAAGCTATTATTTTCGAGTTTTCTTGAGATTAATTTTGATAACAATATGTAAACTAGAAATGAATTGGGTAGAGCTAACTTTGTTATAAGGAGCTCCGGTGATGCCTTTGTTATAGTTGAGGGTACTTGACCGGTAGCACTACAACGGAAGGCATTTTGGGCAACGGAATTTTCCCGACGCTAGTGGGTAGCGTTGTTAAAATTGCGCCACCTCCCGACGCTTTTAAAAAACGTCGGCAAAAAAAAATTTTAACGATGCTTTAAAGCGTCCGAAGTTTCTCCCGTGCCATCTCTCGATGCTTTTCAAAATTGCCGGCAAAAAAACAATATTAACGATGCTTTAAAGCATCGGGATTTTCTCCCACGCCATCTCTCGAGGCTTTTCAAAACCGCCGGCAAAACAATGGTATTAACGATGCTTTCAAGCATCGGGATTTCGCCCCATTTCCTCTCGAGCCCGAGCCCTAATCTCATTTCCTCTCGTTCCATCGTCGTTGATCTCCCAGACGGTCGGCCTTCTCCCAATCGAGCTCTAGCCAATCTCCCCCTCCCTCCATCATCTCCCTCTCCCTCCTTAATTCCAATCTCATTTCCTCTCGTTCCATCGCCGCTCTCCCAGACGGCCTTCTCCCGAGCTCCAACCGCGTGATCTCCCCCTCCCTCCGTCGTCTGCGGGTTTCTCCGGTCATCTCCGGGCTTATCCGGTTAGCTCCGGGCTTCTCGTCTCTGGGTTGCTCCATTTTCTCTGTGAATCACTGTGCTAAGGTAATATGCACTCTTCCCCCATCCGTGAATCACATGGTCATTTTTCTTGTGGCAGTCCTCTCATTTCTAAGGGATTATTAGTGAATTTCTTTTGAGAGATGTTTACTAGATAATTTAAAATTATTGTCTCCAATGCATTGCATCTAATTTCAAAATTATGCATGCATTATTATGGTGCACCATGTAGTTTTTAAGGCCCCTCTTGCTTGCTAACATGTAGGCCTTTAACATGTGATAAGCATTGCAAGACTGAGCTAATTAATATTATTATTTGATATTGAAAATATTATTAATCAAAAGACCTCGATCGGCATCCTACCCTCAATAGAATTTATAATTAATTTACGATCTCAATAAATTGGTGATCGGCATTGGCCATCTTCCATTTGAGTTTTAACAGAAAAAGTCACACCATTATCATGAGTTTTTTTCTTTAGCCTCTCTTAGTTTACTATGTTTTTGTTTTCAAAGGTAGTTTAGAATTCCTTTTTTTTAAAAAATAGAATCAAGTTTGGTTTAAGAGCATTACTAACTAGATTCAACGTGACGAAGTGATAAGCATTGTCATCTAGTGCAGGACCCAAACATAAATAGAAGCAAGTGGCATTAAACAAAGGTTGGTGGCTTTCAAGTACTTGACAGAATATGTACAAAAAAAAAAGAAAAAAAGAATTTGACAGAATATAATTAGTGCAAGGTTCCTTCGAGGCGGTTGTAACGTGATGGGTAGACCAGGTGTTTTACTTTCTGCATTGTGGATAGGATCGAGCGAGGTCAAATCAATATATGGAAATAAATTAAACAAAAGATTCTCACCCAACAAAAAAAAAAAAAAATGATCACCGGATATTCTAAATCTTAAAGGATAAAGCCATTGTTAATGTCACAATGAACATTGCTATCGCCTGTGAGAAAAACTCCCATCCTCATGTAGTAAGCCCAATAGATTTGCTTCACCCAGGACATGTTCGTAGTCGCCATTGGTCCATCATAGAGGGAGATCCCACCTATCATAAAAAATAAAAACTTTTTAAAAAAAAGGAAAGGAAAAGAAAACTAGGGTTCTAAGCTCCAAGTTGCCCTGCCTCCGATACAAATAATAATAGAAAGTGTAATGATATCGGGCCCAACCACAGTACCAAATGAAAAGCTAGAGAGAGAGAGAGGAGTAGGAGGAGAACAAGAAGAATGAACAAGAGGAAGTGGGGTATGAGAATTAAATTGCCTTCATTTATTAGTTTGTCAGACAATGTGTAAGGTTTATCCCCATCCATAACCCAAATATGCTTTACATGTTTTGTTGTCTTTTTGTTATCAGGTGCTTGATTACTTCGAGGGTAAAGAGGGTTTCTACCCTATTTTGAAATTGGTTTAAGGTTTGTATATGGAGGCTATGATGATTTCGGATGCATGTTTTCCTGATTCAACAATTTCTAATGGCTGCAATCTTGGATGGCCTTCTTTTGTAGGCAACCGATTGTAGTCGTTTTGATTTAGTTGATGGATGTATGTTTTGTTGATTTAACAATTTCTAATGCCTACAATCTTGGATGGCCTTCTTTTGTAGGCAACCGATTGTAGTCGTTTTGATTTAGTTGCGGATTAAATAGTAGATCTGAGCCTCCTAGTTATTTTTCTTTATTAATTTTTCTTTTTCTTAGTAGATTATTTATGTTTCTTTATAAGTTTTTTGGTATATACCTATATTTTACTGAATATGTTATGCTTTAAGATTTGTTTAGTATTGCATAGCTTTCATTTTAAAACCATCAATAGCTTTGTTATGATCAATAATGATTTTTAAAATATTTTTTACAAAACTTGCATTGCATAGAAACATAGACCCGTCAATTGATTAAAGTATATATTCTACAATATCTGTACTTTTAGTTTATTTTTGTACGGATGGGAGAAATATGTACAGTGGTCAATTGATTGTCCAGTTTGGACAGTTTGAGAATTGTAAATAATTTTATAGGTGCTTACAGTAATCAAGCGGTTTGGATAGAGTTCCAGATATATTTCGGACAGCATTTTCTTTTAGTTCTCCTCATACATTTTTAGTTGTATGGGGAGAACTAAAGAAAAATACTGCAACAATTTTTCTGGAGCTTCTATTGTATATCGTTTGGTTACTATAAATGACCTATATAATTAATGCAATTCTTGAATGGGATAGGACCTCTTTACCTATTAGTTGGTGATAGGGTACATTTATTAGTTAAGCTATGTTATTTTTCATATATTTTAAATAAAGAATTATTTAGTGCATTGTTATTAACTAATAACATTTTTTGGTATTTAGATAACTTGAAAATTAGATCATTTTATCCTAAAATGGATAAAAGATGGATAAATAAACAAAGAAATCCCAACAAATATTTAAATGGAATTCATGATTTCATTAAATTCGGTATGGACAAAAGTAGTTTGAATAAAAAGATTTCTTGTCCATGCCGACGATGTGTTAACAGTCACTATTTAGATCCACAAATAGTAGAAGAACATTTGATATGGAATGATTTTGCAAGAGGTTATACTCAGTGAATTTTTCATGGAGAACTTATGTTGCAGAATTAAGTAATCAACCATCGTCTAATCCTGGATCCAGTAATATGCAAGAGAATCTAGTAGGAGAAGATGATATATCGGGTTTGATCATAGATGCTTTTCGACATGGTGTTCACAACTTTGTAAGTTCAAGTGGTACACATGAAACAAGGGGAATGTGTGAAAGTTCTACATTCATTGAATAAACATATATCGATGAGCAGATGCAACCATCAACTTCTGAGTCAGCTCGGTATCATAATTTAATGAAAGAAGCAGATGAACAATTATATTCGGGCTGTTTGAAATTTTCTAAGATCTCTTTTCTTATACATTCATTCCATATAAAATATATGAATGGATGGTCGGGTAAGAGTTTTACTATGCTTCTGAGGTTATTAAAGGATGCATTTCCAGAAGGTAATGGTTTACCATCCTCTTATTATGAAGCAAAGAAAGTTGTCAATAATCTGGATCTTGGATATCAAAAGATTCACAGTTGTCCGAAAGACTGCATATTATATCATGGTGAAAATGCTGATCGAGAGTCATGCAATGTTCATGGATCTTCACGATGGATAAGTCATGAAGGAGATGAGGATGATGTAGTGAATGCAACAAATACAATGCGGCGTACAAAGAAACCGACGAAGGTATTGCATTACTTTTCACTTATTCCTTGGTTGAGAAGGCTATATTCATCATCAAAAACAGCTTCATTGATGAGATGGCATCATGAAGGGCGTACGAAGGATGGAATGTTGAGACATCCAACTGATAGTGAAACATGGAAAGCATTTAATGCTAGGCATTCTGATTTTGCCTCTGATATTCGTAATGTTCGGTTGGGTTTTGCTTCAGATGGCTTCAATCCTTTCCGTACTCTAAATTCTACAATACAGTACTTGGCCAGTTGTTCTGATACCATACAATTTATCACCATGGTTGTGCATGAAACAATCCTCACTTATCTTATCAATGATTATTCCAGGTGATAAGGGTCCCGGAAATGATATTGATATTTTTCTACAACCTTTAATAGAGGAATTGAAACAATTGTAGGAAGGTGTCGATGTAGTTGATGCTTCCAATGGTGAAACATTCAAATTACGGGCCGCTTTGTTATGGACTATAAATAATTTTCCAGCATATGCCAATTTATCTGACTGGAGTACAAAAGGACGGGTTGCATGTCCTTGTTGTGCAGAATCGATACATTCAATTTGGTTAAAACATGGAAGAAAATTCTGTTATATGGCACATCATCGATGGTTAGAACCAAATCATCCGTTTCGTTTTCAGCAAGATTTATTTGATGGTACCATAGAAATGGGATGTGCACCTATTCCACCTTCTGTAACTAATGTTCTTAGACAAATGGATTCCATCAGTTACACATATGGTAAATCTTCAAAGTCTAATAAAAAAAGAGGAAGGGATGATCAAGAAGGTTTGCCAGAAAAAATGACTACTGCTACGGTGGATGCACAGGTATTTGAAGATCCTGATAATTTTTTGAAAATAAAAATGAGGAAGATGTACATATAGCATCTACAACTCAGCCCAGTAAACATTTATAGAAGAAAAGAAGTATCTTTTTTGACTTACCTTATTATGTGATAATCTGCTTGGAATATTGTTGAATCTTGATGGAAAGACCAAAGATAACATGAAGGCCCGAATGGATTTACAAGAATTGGGTATCCGACATGATCTTCATCCCAAAATGCTTGCTAATGATAGAATTTATTTGCCTCCTGCATCTTATACCATGTCTGCTCGAGAAAAAGATAATTTTTTGACAGTATTGAAAAATATTAAAGTACCTGATGGATATGCATCTAACATTTCAAGGTGCGTGCATCTTAAAGACCGAAAAATCTTCAATATGAAAAGTCATAATGGTCACATATTGATGCAAGATATCTTTCCAATAGCTTCAAGATCATCGGTGTCTAAACAAGTTCTTACAGTTATAATCAGGTTATCATCATTCTTTAAGTCATTATGTTCAAAGGTTATTGATCCTGGAGAGCTTGATCGTTTGTGTTGCCGCTCTCGTCGCCACGCCCGCGCCTCGGATCCGTGGATCCTCCCTGACCGCCTGGCGAGGGAGCCTCCCTGGCTGCGGTGAACCTGCAAGAAGGGGTTAGAAGACCCTGGCCGGGGATCCCGGCGCGGGAGCTCTGACGGTCAAGTCAGTAGACGACGAGAAGGAACAGATTCTCCAAGATGGACCCCCTAAGGGGTTCCAAACTTAGAGAATTTACTAGTAAGAAAGGTGCTCTGGGGACCAAGAATTCGGCCGGGCCTCCTTGTCGAGCTCACACCAAGCGATCCCCTCTCGAGACCTCGGATCTCACTCTCGGAGCGAGGCTTTTTGCCGCTGCTTCTTCCTTGTCCCGAGGCTTGTCCACTTACCTTGTCGTCCCCAGCTTCCTTCCTTTTATCTCCTCCCGCCGTTCGCCTGTCTTCTCCTCCTGGGAGACTCCCCTCCCCCGTCCCTTTCTCTTTTCCCTTTTCGGTGAGGAGGGCCAGGCGGCTTTCCGACCTCGTCCGCCGAGCCCAACAGGGAAAAGGCAAAGACAGAAAAGGGGGGGGGGGGGGGGGGCGGCGCTGGTAAGGCGGCCGGTCAGACCTCGGGCCCAGTGAGAGCGCTCTCTTTCCCAAGTGTGGGCACCATCCGTCTATGGGGCCTGCTCTGTCAGAATCGTGCCTTTCAGCTGCGGGACCTGTCGGGCCGATGCAAATGGTATTTCGCGTGCCGCCGCCATCCGTACGGGGCACCATCTGTGATGCGTACGGCCCGAGAGATGACCTCGGGGCTTGCGCCTCCTTCCCTGGGACCTTCTCCATACGGGCGGCCTGACCTCGGCCGAGGCGGACCCGTCCCCGGGGGCCACCTGTCGGAGGAACGAAGGATCGGCCGACCTCGGCCTAGGTGGACCCCTCCTGGGTGGACACCTGGCGAGGTGGCAGGAGGTCGCCTGGCTTCGGCCGAGGTGGGCCCATCTCCGGGGGTCACCTGGCGAAGGAGCGAAGGATCGGCTGACCTCGGCCTAGGTGGACCCCTCCTGGGTGGACACCTGGCGAGGTGGCAGGAGGTCGCCTGGCTTCGGCCGAGGTGGGCCCATCTCCGGAGGCCACCTGGCGAAGGAGCGAAGGATCGGCCGACCTCGGCCTAGGTGGACCCCTCCTGGGTGGACACCTGGCGAGGTGGCAGGAGGTCGCCTGGCTTCGGCCGAGGTGGGCCCGTCTCCGGGGGCCACCTGGCGAAGGAGCGAAGGATCGGCCAACCTCGGCCTAGGCGGACCCCTCCCGGGTGGACACCTGGCGAGGTGGCAGGAGGGCGCCTGGCTTCGGCCGAGGTGGGCCCATCTCCGGGGGCCACCTGGCGAAGGATCGGCCGACCTCGGCCTAGGCGAACCCCTCCCGGGTGGGCGCCAGGCAAGGTGGTAGAGGAGCCCCGAACTGAGCTCGACTTCGGCGAGAGCAGTTTGTCTTAGGAAGTCGTCTGGCAGAGTAGCCTTGCCGAGCTCGGCCTTGGCAATGTGGCGCTGACTCGGCCGGAGAAACCTCCACGTGGCTCGATCATATTTGGTGGTATCTGAGCCCGGCCACGTCATCGTTACGGCCGTAATAGTTGCCCCCCAGCTCGCCGTTCCGTTGGGGCGTCGTAGAACGAAATGTCGGGATTAAATGCAGATATGACATGGGGAGGCGAAGATCTTGCATCATAATTGCCACGATCCTTGTCGCCGTGGCTCGATGCGCCTGAAACCCTATAGGAAGCCGCCACGCGTCGCCCACTTTCCCGCAATAAATGCGTCGCTTCGAGGCAGAGGCCGTTACCCTGCTAACGAGGCGTCGGTGTCGGGCGTGCGTCCACGTGGCGATCACTCAGTGGCTCGAGGCAGAATGACGGGTACGGCCGCTGTCGACTGAGTTTGAAAAGGAGGGGACTTTCCAGAATGAGGCCTTTCCCCTTGCTCCGTGGGCGGTTTGCTGCAGGCTAACTTCCGTTGCCCCGCATTCGCTTGGCGTATTTTCGGTGAGTGCCTCCATCCTTCTCTGGTTCCCCTCTCTCTTTTCCTCTCTGAATCCTTGTCCTCCTCTTTGCCATGGCGCGTCGTCGCTATGTTTCTTCTAATCCGGACGAGGCCGGTCCATCCCGGCCGAGGACTCCATCTTCTTCCTCCTCAGAGGAGGAAATGATCCCGGAGGAGATCCGCCGGCGTCTGCAACCCGGGGGTGTCACCATCGGCATCCCTAGGAGGGTCCGGTCTCCTCCGGTTGCTCCCGCTGTGCCTCTTCTTTCTCTTCCTGCTCCGCCTCTTCTTCCCGCCGGTCCCTCCGGTCATGCTTCCACCATGACCGAAGGCGATCTTTCTTTGCTCCGGGAGGCCTATGGTATCCCGGGATCAATTCGTCTATTTGTTCCGCGGCCCGAGGAGCGCATCACCATGAGTGACCCCGGCCGCATAGCCTTTTACGAAGACTTCTTCCTTGGGGGTCTTCGATTTCCTCTGCACCCCTTCTTCCTCTCTTTTCTCAGCCATTTCCGGCTTGTTCCGGCCCAGTTGGCTCCCAATGCCATCCGGGTCATCTTCTCCTTCATAGTCTTCTGTCACTTTCACGGGTTCGTTGCCCGTTTCTCCCTCTTCAGGGCCATGTTTACCCTGAAGAAGTACTCCACCGATGACGGCTGGTGGTATATTTCGCCCCGACCCAGGTATCTCCGGTTCGACCTCCCTTCTTCTTTCAAGGGCTGGAAGAGCCGGTTTTTCTTCGCCTCGGTCGAAGATGTCGACTGGGCCTGGAGTGAACCGCACCGATCTCCGAACCGGAACTCCCAGGTTGAGTCGGCGGACCAGGAGGCCTACTCCCTACTCCTGAGCGACGTGGTCCCGGTGCTGGAGGTTCTGCTTTCGGAGCAGAATCTTTTTGAGGCTGGGATCAGTCCCATCCGTGAGTCAGGTGAGATTCGGTCCTCCTTTGACTTCTGCACTCTTTTTCTTAATGACCGAGTCGGCTGACCTTCGATTCTTTTGCATTGCAGGTATGAAGTTCTCACTGGAGAGCCTTTTAAAGGGCGCGGCCCAGAGAGACATCCCGGAGGTAGACGAGCCCGCGGCCAAGAGGGCTCGTACTGAGGCGGGCCGGGAGATTGCGCCGGCGACCGTGCCCAGCCCAGTGGCCACTGCTCCCCCGCCCAGGCTGCCTCGGGGCGGGGCCGTTGATGCCTCGGATGCCAGACCTGGTGGCGCTGCCGTCGAGGGGGCTCCACCGCCCGAGGCTCCGTCCAGCGCCGGTCCCATCGTTGCTGCGGCTCCGACGGCGCAGCCCGTTGCCTCTGCCGGCCCGTCGATTGCGACCCCAACTGAAGGGACAGCCGCCGCCAGAGCTGACCTGACAGCTCCGCCATCGGTGATCACCCACCGATGTTCAGTCATCCGCGACAAGGGGCTCGCGGAGAAGGTCATGGAGTACGCCTCCACAGCCCGGGACCGCCGAGCTCGGGGCGGCCGGGACTATGCAGATGCCTTGCTCGGGATCCTCCCGCAGCTCTTCACGGTAAGCCCGAGCTCATTCTTCTCTGTCTTTCATGATTTTAGTGGCTTTTTTTCCTAACCCGGTTGTTCTATTTGTGCAGATTGGAAATGATGTTCTCCTACTGAGGAACTTCCTCGTAGGGAACGCGAAGAGGGACGCCGAGAAGGAGAAGAAGCTCGGCAAGCTTGCAGCCGACATCAAGGACCTCATGGAAAAGGGGGTCGAGCTGCGAGCCAGCAACCAAGCCCTCCAGACCGACCTGGCACGCTCCGAGGGGCGGAACAAGGAGCTGGAGGCTTCTTTGTCGGAGGAGAGGCTCTCCCACCAGCATCGCACGGAGGAGGACGCGACGGAGAGGGCTCGTCTTCAGGCCCACTCCCAGTGGTTGGAGCGCCAGCTGGAGGAGGCTCGGCGAGACGCGAACGCGGCGAAGGACCGGAGTGCGTACATCAACGGACTCCTGGAGGCCGCGAAGCGGGAGGTGCAGGAGGCCATCCCGAAGTTCCGGGCTTCCGACGAGTACACGTCGGAGGTCCGGGAGGTCGCCGTGGACTCCTTCCTGAAGGGGTTCCGGATGTGCCAGGAGAAAGTAGGGGCCTTCTTCCCCGAGCTCGACCTCAGCGGGGTGGTGCTCGGAGGTAGGAGGCAAGGAGTCGAGAGCAGAGCCTCCGGTGCGGCCGACGCCACTCCTACGGCCCCGTCGACCAGCGAAGCCGTGGCTCCGGAGCAGCCTCAAGAGCCAGCCACCGCAGAAGGCGAGGATGCAGAGCTCGCGACCCCGGCGGAGGGCTCCGACCCTGCACCAAATTGAGCCACCGTCTTCTCGCCCTGCTCCGTTGTCGTAGTTGTATTTCTTTTTCTTCTTCTTCTTTTTCTGGGGAGTCCCGGCCTGTCGGGATTCCCGGCTTGTACTGTTGCTCAGATTAATGAAGACACTGTTTGACCAAGCCTCGAGTTCATCTCTCTTTCCACTCCCCCATCTCCCTTTTTCTCCTTTTTTTTTGTTTTTTGAGATGTTGATGTGGAGTGCTGAAACGATCGTAGGCCTGGTCCCTTCCGTTGCTCAAATCGAAGGTTGGGACATCCCGGACCGCGCGGCGTCAGAGTAGGCCTTGAGCGGGTCCGTCTTTGGGATCGCCTTCATACTCGCGTGGGCGACATGGTGTCTGCCTCGCCTTCCAAGACGAAGCCCGGGACCTCCGGACTGAACCCCGGGGCTGTAGGCTTTCTAAGCCTTGCGCGGCTTACCGAGCTGCTCTCCGGGCTTGCGTGGGCGAACTGGGTTCTGCGCCACCTTCCAGGCCGAAGCCCAGGATCTCCGGACAGAACCCCGGGGCCGCAGGCTCCCTTAAGCCTTGCGCGGCTTGCTGAGCTGTTCTCCGGGCTTGCATGGCCGAACTGGGTTCTGTGCCACCTTCCAGGCCGAAGCCCAGGATCTCCGGACTGAACCCCGGGGCCGCAGGCTTCCTCAAGCCTTGCGCGGCTTGCCGAGCTGTTCTCCGGGCTTGCGTGGCCGAACTGGGTTCTGTGTCACCTTCGAGGCCGAAGCCCAGGATCTCCGGACTGAACCCCGGGGCCGCAGGCTTCCTTAAGCCTTGCGCGGCTTGCCGAGCTGTTCTCCGGGCTTGCGTGGCCGAACTGGGTTCTGTGCCACCTTCCAGGCCGAAGCCTAGAATCTCCGGACTGAACCCTGGGGCCGCAGGCTTCCTCAAGCCTTGCGCGGCTTGCCGAGCTGTTCTCCGGGCTTGCGTGGCCGAACTGGGTTCTGTGCCACCTTCCAGGCCGAAGCCCAGGATCTCCGGACTGAGCCCCGGGGCCGCAGGCTTCCTCAAGCCTTGCACGGCTTGCCGAGCTGTTCTCCGGGCTTGCATGGCCGAACTGGGTTCTGCGCCACCTTACAGGCCGAAGCTCAGGATCTCTCGATTCCTTCGACCGTCGGCCATGATCGGTCATGCCGAGTCCAGGGCCATGCACCGATTTTCCTTCAAAGTGAGAAGAGAGCGTTTGAAGCGGGGGAACTTTATTACGGGAGTAGGGAACCTTACATCATTGATAATACATCCTTAGGCTCGAGGCGTTCCACGTCCGGGGGAACCTGGCACCTCTCAACTCCTCCAGGTAGTATGCGCCGTGAGGGAGGGCTTCTGCCACCCGGTATGGGCCCTCCCAGTTGGGCGAGAGCTTGCCGCATTCCCGTGGCTGGGAAGCTTAGCGCGCCGGAGGACCAAATCTCCGGGACGAAAAACCTTCGGCCGTACTCGGGAGTTGTAATACCTGGCCACATGCTGCCTATACGCCACCATTTGAACTCGGGCCTTGTCCCTCATTTCCTCGAGAAGGTCAAGGTTGAGCATCATCCTGGCTGGGTTTTCTGTCTCGTCATATTGCTCCACACGCAGCGTGGGTAGGCTGAGCTCGATCGGGATGACCGCCTCGGACCCGAAGACGAGGTTGAACGGGGTCTCGTCGGTAGCCATCCTCGGGGTGGTGTGGTATGCCCAAAGGATGCTGGGGAGCTCGTCGGCCCACCTGCCCTTGGCCTGGTCCAGCCGCGTGCGGAGGCCCTGAAGAATGGTCCTGTTCGTGACTTCGGCCTCACCATTGGTCTGGGGATGCGCCACCGAGGTGAAGCAATGCCTGATGCTGAGGTCGCTGCAGAACTCTTCGAACTCCCGGCAGTCGAACTGGCGCCCGTTGTCAGTAACCACGGTGTGGGGGAGGCCGAAGCGGCAAACGATCGACTTCCAAAAGAACTTGGCGACGTTTGCCTCGGTGATCCTCGCCAAGGGTTCGGCCTCGACCCACTTCGTGAAGTAGTCGATGGCCACTATCAAGAACTTCCGCTGTCCAGACGCCGGCGGGAATGGGCCCAGGAGGTCCATCCCCCACTGGGCGAACGGCCAGGGAGCTGAGAGCTGGGAGATTGGGTTGGAGGGCTGCGCGTTGCACCGTGGCGTGACGCTGGCACCGGTCGCACTTCTTCACGAAGTCAGCGGCGTCTTCCTTCATTGTCTCCCAGAAGTAGCCCTGACGGAGGGCCTTGTACGCCAATGCCCTGCCCCCCACGTGGTTCCCGCAGACGCCTTCGTGAATCTCCTGGAGCACAAGCTTGGCTTCCGTGGGTCCTACGCACTTGAGGAGGGGGTAGGAGTAGGATCTTCGATACAACTGCCCGTCCATCAGGACGAACCGCACGGCTTTCTTTCTGATAAGGCGAGCTGCCTCGCGGTCCTCCGGCAGGGTGCCACTGGTGATGTATTCGGCGTACTTGTCCATCCAGCTGGGTTCATGGCTGACCTGATGGACCTCCGCCGGTGCCTCGAGGCTTGGGATCTCAAGGCGCTCCACGTGAGCGCGGCCCAGCATCGAGTCCGGCAGGGTCGCCAGCCGAGAGAGAGTGTCCGCGCGGGCGTTCTCCCTGCGGGGGATGTGGAAGATGTTGAAGCGCCGGAATCTGGATGCACCGCCTTGACGAGCTCCATGTATTTCGCCATTTGGGGGTCATGTGCGGCATACTCCACGGAGACCTGTCCCGCCACGAGCTGGGAATCAGTGAAAGCTTTGAGGTGGTTACGCCCAGCTCGTGGGAGACTCTCAGTCCGGCAAGAAGTGCTTCGTACTCCGCCTGGTTATTTATCGCGGGGAATTGGAAACGGAGTGCGCATTCGGCGACGACCCCGTCGCTGTTGGCAAGGATGAGCCCAGCCCCGCTCCCGCCGGAGTTTGAGGCTCCGTCCACATGGAGGATCCAGGCGTCCTCTCCGGGCTCATCGGTGCCTATCTCCATGCTGGCCGAGGGGCCTTCCTCGGCTCCTTGCCCAAGCCTGCACATTCGACCAAGAAATCGGCAGCACCTGTGCCTTCATGGCCGACCTTGGCCTGTACGTAATGTCGAACTCGCTGAGTTTCAGTGCCCACTTGCCAATCATCCCGAAGTATCGGGTCGGCTGAGCACCGCTTTCAGCGGTTGATCCGTCAGGACAGCGATGGGTGCGCTTGGAAATAGGGCCTGAGATGCTGGGCAGACACTATTAGCGCAAAAACGAGTTTCTCGGGTCGAGAATACCTGAGCTCCGCATCGCGGAGAAGCTTGCTGGTATAGTACACCGGCCGCTGGACTCCCTGGCCATCGGTCCGAACCAAGACCGAGCTGACGGCTTCGGGGTGACCGCTAGGTAGAGGATAAGCTCCTCCCCCTCCTCGGGCCTGGACAGCAACGGTGGCGACGCAAGCATCTTTTTCAGCTCCTCGAAGGCCTTCTGGCATTCCTCGGTCCAAGCGAAAGTCGTCATCTTTCTCAGCACCTTGAAGAAGGGACGGCAGCGGTCTGCGACCTGGAGATAAAGCGGCTGAGGGCCGCAACTCGGCCGGTGAGTTGCTGCACTTGATCTTGAGGCGGGCTGCCTCCATGTCCAGGATGGCCTGGACCTTCTCCGGGTTGGCCTCAATCCTCTTGGGTCCACAAATCCTAGGAATTCCCGGCGGAGACGCCAAAGGCGCACTTCGCCGGGTTCAGCTTCATCTGATGACGTCGGAGGTTGCCGAACGTCTCCGCCAAGTCAGCCACGTGGTCCGAATCGGGTTTGCTCATTACCAGCATGTCGTCCACGTACACCTGCATGTTGCGGCCGATCTGGTCTTTGAAAATTCTATTGACCAGGTGCTGGTACGTTGCCCCACGTTCTTGAGGCCGAATGGCATCATCCTGTAGCAAAAAGTTCTGCGATCAGTTATGAAGGCGGTATGCTCTTGTCCTTCGGGCTCATTCGGATCTGGTTGTATCCGAAGAAGGCGTCCATGAACGACAGGAGGCGATGTCCCGAGGTGGTGTCGACCAGCTGGCGATCTTTGGAAGAGGGAAGCTGTCCTTTGGGCAAGCTCGGTTGAGGTCGGTGTAGTCCACACAGATCCTCCACTTACCACTACTCTTTCACCATGACCACGTTTGCCAGCCAGCTGGGATACTGGACCTCCCGCACAAAACCGGCGGCGAGGAGCTTCTCCACTTCCTCGTTGATCGCCTTCTGCCTTTCCATGGCGAAGCTCCTCTTCTTCTGGCGGACCGGGCGGCAACTTGGGTCCACGTTTAGCCTATGCGTGTGATGACCTCGGGCGGGATGCCCGGCATGTCGGTGCTGACCAGGCGAAACATCAGCGTTCGCGCGGAGGAACTCCAGCAGCGGCGGTCCGTTCTTCTTCAGGGAGCTGGGCCCCGACTTGCACCGTCTTCAGCGGATCCGAACCGAGGGGAAAAGTCAGCAGGCGCTCTACGGGCCCTCCCTGGGTTCCTTCTCTCTAGGTCGAGGTCGTCGATATCGGGGGCGAGCTCCACTCTGCGCCCGGGCGCTCGGGACCGTCTGGAGGCAGAGCGGGACTGGCTGGGTCGTCCCCTTCATCTCCCCGAGCCCGGAAGGCGTGGGGAACTGTACCAACAACCTTCTCATGGAGATCGTGGCGTCCAGTTGGTTGAGCCCGGGATGCCCGAGAATGGCGTTGTAAGGCGAAGGGAGTCTGACGACGGTAAATGTTATTAGGACGGTCGTCTGCCGGGGTGGGGATCCGGCGGTGACCGGGAGAGTGATCTCCCCTTCGACCCCACGGAGTCCCCTGTAAAACCTACAGGGGGGTGTGCACCGGTCTCAGCTGATCGTGGGACAAGTTCATCCGAGAGAAAGCGTCGTAAAAAAGTAGTCAGCCGAGCTTCCACTATCCACCATGATTCGATGTACAGGATGCTTCGCGATGGTCATCTCGACCACCACGGCATCGTTGTTTACATTATCATACCCTTCCCCTCCTCGGGAGGGATTACTTCTCCGGGTTCCCGACTTCCCGGGCTCTCTTCGCCGCTCGACCGACCCCGCGTGAGATCATGCCCACGGGCTTCTCCGTTGGGCGGTTATCGATTGCAGGGACGGGCGGGGTAAGGTCGCGAGCGGCTGCCCCTCCGAGGGGGCCTCGTTCCTGATGAACTTCTGAGGTAGCCCTCCTAATCAGCTCCTCGATCTCCGCTTCAGGTTGCGACACTCCTCCGTGTCGTGACCGTGCTCGCGGTGGAACTGGCAGTACTTCGATTTGTCCCGGGTGGCTCTCGGGTTCTGAGGAGGAGGTCGGCGGAGGTAGCGCTCGCCCTCGATTTCCATGAGGATCTTGGTCCGAGGTGCGAGGAGAGGGGTGAACCTCCGCTCGGGAGTGGCCTCGCCCTCGGCCTCGGATTCGGGCGAGGGTCGGCAGATGGCCCGGGCTCCGAGCCCTCGGGGTATCTCTCGGGGGCGGCCTCTTCAGAGTCTTCCCGTCAAACTCTCGACGGGTGCGGTCGGCCTCCTCCGCTCGGATGTACTTGTGGGCGCGGAGGAGGAGCTCGGTAGTACGTCTGGGCGGTTCTTGTCAGGGAGTAGGTCAGGCGGGACGTCTTGAGCCGCGCTCAAAGCCAACATGGCGACGGGCTCGTCCAGGCTGTAGATTTCCAGGGTGCGGTCTTGAACGGGTGATGTAGTCCGGAGCAGAGCTCCGGTCCTGCTGGCGGATGGAGAAGAGGCTGTCCACCTCTCTCGGCACCTTTCGACAAGCGTCGAAGTGCGCCACGAACTTCCTTCCAGCTGATGGAAGGAGCAAATGGATCCGGGCTCGAGGCGGGTGAACCAGACTCGAGCGGCCTTCCGAGGGTGGCCGGGAAGGCGATGCACAGAAGAGCGTCGGTGGCCCCTGGACCCTCATGAGAGCTTTGTAGCTCTCCAGATGGTCCAGAGGGTCGGTGGTCCCGTCGTAGGGATCCACCTGCGGCATGCGGAACCGTTTTGGGATCGGCTCCGCCTGGATTCTTCAGAGAAAGGGGGACGGGAGTCGTAGCCCGCCGGGTCCGCGACGAGTTCTGCAGGTCGGCGAATCGGCGGGCGAACTCCGCTAGCTTGCGCTCATGCTCCCCAGGCGCCTCTCGGCCTGGCGCTGATGGCTTCGTCGGTGGAGTCTTCCACGAGGCTGCGGGGTGAAGGGGGCGCCGATCGGTCTCGGCGCGAAGTCAGGCCTCGGCGTCGCTTGCTGCGATGCAAGTTTCGGCCTCGTCGGCGGGGATCGGCTCTCGTGATCCTCCGAACCGGAGTAGTTTCTTTTTGCGGGAGCTTGGTGGCTCCACGGGGGTTGGAGACGGCCCTCGGATGGGATGGCTGCCCTGAATGGAGCGCAGGCTCCCACGCTGCCCGGCTCGGGCGCGGGGGCCGGGGGGGTTGTGGCTGCGGCTGCGTGGCCAGGGACCGCTGCTGATGCTGAAGCTGCGGACCGCCGAGGTCAAGGTCTGCAGCTGTTGGATGACGGCCGCAAGGGGTCCGTCCTTGAGGTAGGCTGTGGTGGAAGAGGAGGGGGAGCTGGAAGCTCCCTCTCCGGGCTGTGGGGCCCCTGGAGGGGAGTGAACCTCCCCCACACGGCTGGTGGACGCCTCGCGGCCACGAGTGACCACCATTGTCAGAGCAGCGACACCTGCAGAAAGCTGGATCCCGCTAGGGTTTGGTGCCTGCCCCCTACATGGCGCGCCAATCTGTTGCCGCTCTCGTCGCCGCGCCCGAGCTCGGATCCGTGGATCTCCCTGCGCCTGGCGAAGGGAGCCTCCTGGCTGCGGCGAACCTGCAAGAAGGGGTTAGAAGACCCTGGCGGGGATCCCGGCGAGGGAGCTCCGACGGTCAAGTCAGTAGACGACGAGAAGGAACAGATTCTCCAAGACGGACCCCCTAAGGGTTCCAGACTTAGAGAATTTACTAGTAAGAAAGGTGCTCTGGGGACCAGAAATTCGGCGGGCCTCCTTGCCGAGCTCACGCAAGCGATCCCCTCTCGAGAACTCGGATCTCACTCTCGGAGCGAGGCTTTTGCCGCTGCTTCTTCCTTGTCCCCAGGCTGTCCGCTTACCTTGTCGTCCCCAGCTTCCTTCCTTTTATCTCTCCCGCCGTTCGCTGTCGTTCTCCTCCTGGGAGGCTCCCCTCCCCCGTCCCTTTCTCTTTCCCTTTTCGGTGAGGAGGGCCAGGCGGCTTTCCGACCTCGTCCGCCGAGCCAAACAGGGAAAAGCA